>CM039723.1:4108234-5420734 GCA_022539455.1 Dendrobium nobile | reverse complement strand
TTAAACATAGCATAAGTATTTCTTCTTATTAAAGTTTTTGTTTCTATTATATTTATGCTCTGATTTTTATATACAAAAAGTATTATGTCAATATATTTTAATATATTTATATTTGGAATTAAAATTTCAAATCATTAATTCATCTTTGATATTATATTTATTTAAAAATAAAATTTTTATAATTATTTTAAAGATTTTATTTTAACGTAATATAAAAATGATTAAATTCATTAATATTTTTTTAATAAATGTGTTGTAAATTTAAAAATATATAAAAAAAAACATATATTCCTTATATAAGAACAAGAAATTAATTCTTTGGAGTTATGAGGTTTAGAGCTTCTCCAACCGTTCGGCAAACAGGCGAATGGAGAGCCTCAGACGTCGCAACCGAGCTCCATTTTTGCTGGCATTCAGTCGCTGATGAATATATTGACGTCGCACTGTTCACTTTCGCCATTTCTTTCTCTCTATCGAACTCAGTCTGAGAAAGGCGCGAAAGAAAGGATGATGATTTCGGGTCAAAATGGCGTTCCAATAGAGATGAATCACGCCACTTTTTAATTTTACTGCATTTTACAGTGAAAAATGAGAGTTTCTATTGGAGATGGCCTTATACCAAATGGGATGGGGCTAACGACACCAAACAGTTAATGGCTGCCGGTTGGTTTCCATTTTCTGTACTGCCGCTCGGTAACGGAAGCTCTTCCATTTGGCAACAGACCGCTAATAGAACCGTACATTTCGGGAATATTACATTGAAAAAAAAAATAAAATGCTACTTTGTCTTATTGCAGATTTGAACTTGTAAAAATCAGTCAGAAAATTTTATTAAGGAAATTAGTAAAAGTTGGCCGGTAATATTAAACAAAATAATTATTTTATTGGAAAATATTTGTTTAAGGCTTTTATTAAAATTTTAATTTAATGATCAAACAATAATGACAGGTGATAAGTGCAAAAGTAAAGATAGCGTATGTATTTTGATGTAAACATGTTGCAAAATAATTATAAATGTATAGTTTATCATGCCTTTATTTGTAAAAGTGTCTCACCCTTACTCATTTTGTAATAGCAGTAGTCATAGCCTTTAGAATATATGCGCTAAATTCTTGATTAGTTGTGCTAGGGGTTGGGGAAAGTAAAATCACATTTGAATCAAACAAGAAATATAAAATACAAGGAAAGAAAGAACATCAAGATTTAATATAAAAATTCAAAATCGGAAATAAATCACAGAGTCATCTCTCACCAAGAATTGTACTATAAAATTTTGGGGAAAAAAATATATATTTCTCTTCTTTGTCACTCTCCCCTTGCTTCTCTTCTCTCTTGCAATATTCTCAACATAGAACTAACCATGAGATACAATACAATTACTACCTTAATGAAAGACTAGAAAAAAAACTGTCCAGCTGGCCTCGCAGCATTGTGGTACCAAGTTGTAGAGACTCCCACTCTCTGATTTCAGCATAAAGGACAATGCCGCAATGCTGGGTCTGGATTGCCGCAACACCTTTGGCAGCGTCGAGATTTAGAGCGCTGCACTGCTACGCTCTCTGTCTTTTTCCACCAAATTATGCAGAATTAGAGCGTTGCATGAAAAAAAAAAAATTCGAGTGCAAAGCACCCACAATCAAAGCAAGAGTACCCCTTGCAATCCTAGTTAACTTAATAGATTGAATTGAGGTTCGAGACAATAGTACAACCCGATTGATCAACGAAAACAGATTTCACACTGAACTAATTCTAAGGAATAGTGCCTTTACACTCCCTATCAACACAAAAATTATCTTTATACTCCTATATAATAGTGGCCTTCACTCTCATTGTAACCTCTATATCGCGAAAGAGATTAACCTCTAAGTTCATTATGCCTCCACACAATACCAAATTCCCACACCACTAAGCTCTGCTATCCCATCCCCTTGTCCATTGCAATTGCACCGTTATCCAACTCCGCCTAAATTTTTAGATTGCTCAACATCATAAAGGAAAATGACAACACTTTAATATCAGTCCAAAAAAAAAGGGAAAATAGATTTTCTACTTATAACATATATAATAAAAATGAACTGAAAAGAAGCTTCATTAATCTAATCTCAATTTATAATCCTGATGATAATTAGTTTAATGCATGATTACATGCATCAAATCCAGTAAATTCTCTAAAATTAGGATTAGTAAGTCCTAAAAAATTTTCAAATTACAAAGAAATGCTAAAGCATATACCATACTTCAAAAGTGAAGCCATGGTAAGGGCAAATTATTAGGTCCGATCACCGGATGAGAGATACGTCCGGACATCAATAAAATATTATTTTAAGTCAAGTGTGTCAAAAGCATAGTCAAAGCGCACCTAAAGCGCAGTCAAAAAGCGAAGGTAAAGTGCAGTCAAAGCATAGTAAAAAAATGCAGTCTAAAGCGCAGTCCATGTGGTAAGTTTTAATTGAATATTCGGAGCTATTTTTAGGTCCGGTGACCGGACCTACTCATTTGCTTATGGTAAGGCACCGAATGTTCTCCTTTGCCAAATTCAAGCGACATGTGTCATCTGTATAGGCCATGGGGACCCTTTCCTTTACTTACATTATCTTTGGAGAACTGGTGTCTCATGCTACTGATTTTGGGGCCAGGAGAGGATTTTCCTTAAAGAAAATCCCAAATATCACCAAATGCCGTTACCATATACGACATTTTGTAGAATTTTCAACCATTTCCTAATCAGTATTTATCTTTACTAATCCCTTAATTACAGTTTTTAGTACCATCTTCTGAACAATTTACAGTTAAATATGGCATATTAATTTTGACCAACTAAGCCCTTTGCTATACACTTGTTTTTGCAATATTTTATGAATCAAATTATGGCTTCATTTGGAATCTTTTTTTTATTGCTTTGTTTTTCATATTATAACTATAAATTCTATTTGATCACTATTTTGTACTGTTTTTAAGACATTTTTATATTAGAAAGCGATTTTCTACAGTAGTGTTTAAAAAAACCATTTTCTTCATAATAAATTTACAGCCACCTTTACAAAAAATTGTAACTATCTCAGACTGATCTTATATCTGCATCCCATAAACTTAGGCTTTGTTTGTGACGACTTTCTTACTGCTTCTTTAAGCAGTTTTTTAGTAAAAAAATTTAATTTTTGTACTAAAAAGCTGTTTTAAGAAGCAGTAAGAAAGTCGTCACAAACAAAACCTTAATTGATCAATGATCTGAAAAATCATTCAGTTCCTTCACAATCAATCAAAAACATGAAAACTAATTCCAATTCAATTCATTTATCTATTCCATTTCCCTTTTCAGTTCCTCTTGCAATTATTTCAATCCAAACAGATACTAAAAATTTCTCTGCACAGAATTATTATTTCATCTTAATTGTTCATGGCCAGCTTTATTCAGTGCATGCAGAAGCTAGAGAACCAGAGAGGAGAGGTGAAGTTCCACAAAATAAACTGGAGAATTGACAGCATCAAAAAATTGCATGAAGAGGGTGGATCAATAAAAAAATTCTTGCCCATTATGATTGAGCCAGCCACCTAAGATCATCTTCAACCGAAAATCTCATTTTTCACTCCAAAATGCCGGAAACTACAAAATGCCGTGATTTCATCTCCAATCGAACGCGTTTTTCACCCTTTTGCAGGTAACCGTCGCCTATTTTTTCCGCGACAAGTTCGGTAGAGTGGTAAAAATGACGGAGATGAACAGTGCAATGCCAATATTGGCGTCCTACTGTTCACCCGCAGCCATATAGCGGAAATTTTGCAGTTCGGCTGGAGCTGGCCGGGAGCTCCATTCAAGCGTTTGGAGTTCGGTTGGAGATGCCCTAAGAAATGAACCCCAAATAAGCAAATTTATGTAGGATTGTTTGAGGAGTTTAGTAGTATTCAGCTAAAGGAAAAAAAAAAAAAGGGCTGAAGATAACAAACTAACTTTTTGGTCATGAAGAATTTCAAAGTTATTGAATTTATTTTGAGGTAGGCACTAATATAACTATCTTCTTGTTAGTAATTCTGCTTCACCCTCCAACGTGAGTAATGATTATCTTACAATCAATCATCCATTTTTCCCTTCTCTTTAGATCGGGTCATTGAAATTGGAGCATGCTGAAAGTGGAGAATGTTTTACGGATATTCAATTTTGGAAGAGAGCTGCTGATCCAATCCTCTCTGTCAGGGGTGGAATCAAGAAAAGCAAGGGTGAGTAATTGACCACCCTGAATTTTTTTTTTAAAAGAAACATTTTAACTATCTTACACACCTTCAATACATGCACCTGCTCAAATTCTAAGAAAAATTTTCTTTTATATTTCATATATAAGATTATGAACTTCTTAATCCTATTTCGCCCACCATCAAAAGAGAGGTTGGTTCTGCCCATACTCTTTGCTCTCGGTAAAAGCGACATCGCCACCAAGAGGTGCAAGCGAGGGCATTGACAAATCCAAGTAATTAAATTACATAGGAGCTCGCACTATGGGCATCGATGGGGTCCATGCGGGACGAAGCTCGCAGGAAAGGGTATTGAAGTGTTTAGTGGCACCAGCGATGACTAGTGGGCATGATGAGGGTGAGGGATTTTTAAGAGGGTTTTATTTATTTATTTTTTATTTAGATATTTTGAGTGCTACTAATTAACCAAAATAGTGATAAAAAAGCTATTCATTAAAAATTTGATTAGAAGGGAAAGAAAATATTCATTCCAAAAAGAAATTCAAAATTGATAAAACAAATTATATATATAAGAAATTTATTTTTCTATTTTATATAAATATTTTGTGCAAGTTTTAAAATGAACCAAAGCGTAATTCTATAAAAATAAAAAGGCAAAATTTCTTATGCTACAAGCAATTAGCACTAAAATCATCATTTTTCTATAAAATAACTATCATCATTGTATTATTTATATACAATTTTCTTATTATTTATAAATAAATAACTTTTATTTCAGATCATTTTTTAACAAAGAGCCTTGTTACAAAATTTTCCAGCCGTGCAACCAATGCCACGTGGCAATCCTTCAATCTCATAGATAAGCTTCCCTTCCAGTTTGCACTCTTTGCTGTCTTTTCTCCCTCGCTGAACACAAGCAGGCAGTAACCGAGCTGAAACAAAAGCTCTAGAAGCCATGGCTATTTCCTTCTCTTCTCACCGAACCTTTCTCACAGGAAACCCTTTCCTTCCTCCAATACGTCAAACTAACACCAAGAAACCCTTGCATCTCTTTCTATCCCCGTATCGAGCGTCAGCTTCCATGAACAAAGACGGCTCGGACTTCCAATCTAGGTACTGAATCTATCATCCATGTGATTTGAATTTCAAATTGGTTTTGTATGATTAAAGCTTTTTTTTTGGCAGCCGATGCGATAAGTTCCCTATAGCGAAGCTGGCTGTTGTCGCGGTGGCTGCCGGCGTTCTGGCTTTGGGTGCCGTCAGCGATGCGGAGGCAGCTAAGAGCGGTGGTAGAATCGGAGGGAAGGCGTTCCGGTCGGCACCTCCGAGGTCTTCCGGTCCTCGAGTTAACAACAATTCACGGTTAGAATTGTTAACTGTGCAGCGCTCACTCCTTATTCCGACTTACAAAATTTGCAAAAAAATGATTTTTTTTTTCTTGGGAGGAAAATGAGAGCTGAAGCTCCAACATGTTAATGAAACAGACATACATTGGAGGCTTAGTTCAAAGGCTAATTAATCAAAACAAGATTTAGTTACAAAGGCGGCAAAAGGCCTTGAAAAAGCTGTGTATAACTCCACAAATTCTATAAATATGTAAATCCATTAAAAAATACAGATTTATAAAAGAAAACCAAATTCTGTATATAGTGAGTGAGAAGGAAACAACATCTAGTTGGGCTCAAACAAATGTCCAGTGAATACAAACAAATATTCTCATTTTTCACATCAGAAAATGCTTCCACTGAGGTTTTCTTAGGCTTTGTTTGAGACAGCTTTCTTCTTGCTTTTTAAAACGGCTTTTAGAACAAAAAATTCTTAAATTTAAATTTTGTGTAGAAACTCAAGAACAGAACCGGATACAAGAACAGAGAAAAGATTGTGATAGCAAGGCAGAAAGATTCATTTCATTCACAAAACAAGATGTACAGGCTACTATATATAGATCACCTAAGGGTGCTTTACACGTGTAGATATATTATAGGTCAGCATTAGCTAAAGTTGTAATGCATATATTATTCTGATTCTAATAGCCCCCCCACAAACTAATGGATCTTGGATGATTGTTAGTTTGTCCCGTAGCTGCTTGAATCTTGGCGTGGACAGAGGTTTTGTCAAAATGTCAGCTATTTGATCAATCGTTTTGATTGGTAGAAGACGAATGTGATTGGTGTTGATGTGTTCTCGAAGAAACCTGTGATCAATCTCTATATGCTTGGTTCTGGCATGGAACACCGGGTTGTTTGCCAGAGCAATTGCAGATGTGTTGTCACAGTATAGATCGATGGGTCGGTCATGGTCAATGTGAAAGTCAGCAAGCAAACGTTTGAGCCAGATAGTATCCGCTGTTGCGGCGGCAAGAGCACGGTACTCAGACTCCGTAGACGAACGAGAGATCGTAGTTTGCCTTTTGATGGCCCATGAAACAAGTGTGCTGCCCAGGAAGGTACAGTAGCCAGATGTTGATTTGCGGGTGATGGGATCACTGGCCCAGTCGGCGTCCGAGAAAGTGCGTAGAGTAAGATTTGAATTTGTGATCGGTAGTCCGAAGTTGAGCGTCCCTTTGATGTAGCAGATAAGTCGTTTAAGTAGATATATGTGATTTGGCTATGGATCATGCATATGGTGTGAGAGAGCGTTGACGGCATAGGCTATGTCCGGACGGGTGATGGTGAGATATTGAAGGGCACCAGTGATCCTTCTGTACATTGTTGGATCCGTGAGAGTGGAGTCTAGTTGAAGCTCGGACGGCAGCTTGGTACATGATGGGTTAGCTACAGAGTTACAGTTGGTGAGATTAGATTGCTGAATTATAGAAAGAGCATATGAAGTTTGAGATATGAAGTGCTTATCTGGTATTGTGTGAATCTTGATGCCTAGGAAGTGATTAGCAGTACCGAGATGTTTGAGCGCAAATGTAACGTGGAGTTGGTTGAGAAAGGTAGAAATTGTAGACTCATTGTTGTCGGTGACTAGTATATCATCTACGTATACTAGTAGGAATATTTGAATGTGTCCTTGGCGAAACGTGAGTAGAGAGGGGTCAGCCTTGCTGTGTTGAAATCCGAGACTGACCAAATGATTGGAGAAGGTTGTGTACCATTGTCGAGGAGCCAGTTTAAGGCCATAGATGGCCTTGCGAAGTAGGCAGACATGGTTTGGATGAATGGAGTCCTTGAATCCTTTTGGTTGCCGCATATAAACAGTTTCATTGAGATTGCCATGTAAAAAAGCGTTTGCCACGTCGAGTTGTTGAATTCTCCAGCCGTGATGGAGTGCTACTGTAAATAGAACTCGAATAGTTGGTAGCTTCGCTAACGGACTGAATGTCTTACCATAATTGAACCCATATTCTTGCTGATTACCTTGGGCTACTAGACGAGCTTTGAATCGAGCTACGGAGTCGTCTGAATGTAATTTCTTGCGGAAGGTCCATTTACACCCTCGGATAGATGCATCTTGAGGAGGAGGAACGAGTTGCCATGTTCCCTGTTTTTGGAGAGCGAAAATTCGGCAGCCATGGATTGTCTCCATTCAAATGATTTGTTTGCCTCTGTGTAGCTCGTTGGATCCATAGAGAGTGACTCATGGTGAAGCAGATTGAGACGACAGATGGGTTTTAGCGATCTTGTTTGAGCTCTGGTGTAGGGGAAGGATAACTGATGTTGGATACCCTTGGATTGAATAAAGGTTTGCAAGTTGTGGTTAACATATTCGCTTCCTCCGTTGGTATGCACAGCTTGAATTTGACTGTTCGTCTGTTTCTCAATGAAAGTAATAAAACTAATAAAGATTTGCATAACATCAGACTTAAAAGCAAGTGGAAATATCCAAACAAAACGAGAGTAATCATCTATAACAAGAAGATAGTATCGGAATCCTTGGTGCGAGGGGACCAGAGAGGGTCCCCATACATCAGAATGAAGAAGATCAAGAAGAGTTCTTTTTCTGTTTACAGAATTTGCAAACACTAATTTGTGACTTTTGCAAGTCTTACAAGAAATACAGTTATTGAGTTTATGCTGTATACGCAGTAATGGATAGTTGTGGGAGATGGTATTGAGTATTCTTTGGTGAGGATGTCCGAGTCTTTCGTGCTAATTTGGCTTCATCGCATGGATGGCGGAGAGGGCGTGCTTGAGCGCTTCAGGTTTCTTGATCGAGATCGGATATAGGCCTTCTTTACATGGACCTGGGAGTAGAATTTTGTGAGTATGCAAATATTTAAAAATAAAGCCCTTAGGATCAAAAGTGATATAGATTTGATTGTCAGTGACAAGGTTTGAGATAGAAATTAGATTATGTGAAATAGAAGGTATATGAAGTAAGTGAGATAGAAACAACATACGATCCGGGGTAGGAAGGATTCCCGTGCCTGAGCGAGCAATCATAATAGGCCTTTCGTCCCCCACCGTGACTTGATCTGAGCCGTTGTATGATGAGGCTTGAATAAGGTTGTCCGAGCCATTTGTCATGTGCGATGACGGACCGGAGTCAAGATACCAGTCCGTTGATGGCGTATCGGTTGTGGCAAGAAGAGCGTGGCCGTTGTTATTGAGCTGGGATGATGGCGGGGTGTAGTTTGCATTAAGCTGATGCCAGCAGATGTCCGCCGTGTGACCACGTTTTGGGCATATTTGGCAAATTAGAGACGATTTTGATCCAGGTTTGGATGTCGAGTTGGAGGTTTGCTGTTGTCAGCCTCGCCCGCGGCGTCCACGCCTACGCGTTGAATAGAGAGTTGTATGGATGTCAGGTGTGGTAGAAAAACGTTGTGTGTCGGCTTGGAGATGAATCTCTTTGCTAATTAGCATAGCGTAGAGATTGTCTAGGGAGATTGGAGATTGCAGTGTCCGGATCGCAGTTTTGAACGATTGGTATGGAAGGGGAAGACCGTTTAGGATGTATAGGATGATGTCTTCGGTATCTAAGGTAGATCCTGCGGAGACAATGTGATCGATAAGTTTCTTGATTTCCATTAGGTATTCTTGCATTGACATGTTGCGCATTGATATGTTGTGGAACTCATTTTTGAGCTGTATTACCTTGGATCGGTTGGAGGACTGAAAGCGAGTTTGAAGGGCAGTCCAGATTTCATGGGTGGACTCAAGATGCATAACATAGGGTAGCACCGGAACAGAAATAGTGGAGCAGATTGCCGCGGCGAGGTTTTGGTCAGTGATGAGCCATTTGTTGGTTGCAGGATCGAGATCGGTGTGTTCTTGGTCGGAAGTGACCTGAGAAGAAACGAACTCGGATGATGATTCAAGAAACTGTGCGAAGCCATTCGCCTTGAATAGTTTAAGGATCTGGTTCCGCCAGATCGGATAGTTTTCCGTGGAGAGATGATGAGAAACGAGCGTTTTGAGATTGGAGACGATGAATTTGAGAGAAGGTAGAGGAGAGGCTTGTCAAATGAATCGCCTTGCACCGCTGTCGTGCGCGATGATGCCGACGCCGAAGCTGAAGATGCCATGGATGGTCCTCAAGATGAGCCCGCTACTGATACCATGTAGAAACTCAAGAACAAAACCGGATACAAGAACAAAGAAAGGATTGTGATAGCAAGACAGAAAGATTCATTTCATTCACATAACAAGATGTATAGGCTACTATATATAGATCACGTAAGGGTGCTTTACGCGTGTAGATATATTATAGGTCAGCATTAGCTAAAGTTGTAATGCATATATTATTCTGATTCTAATATTTTGTACTAAAAAGTTTTTTTATGAAGCAGTACGAATGCTGTCCCAAATGAAATTTAGTATCTGTATTGGAATTGTGTGCTACAACAGCTGGGTTGAGCATGAGGGTCATGATCACCCAAAACTCAAAAACCACTGATGCGGATAGCAGCACGAAGATCTGGCGCATCTATCACAGGAGGCGTCGAATTATTTTCTGCATTTTAGTTTCTATTTTATGTCATTTTCTATTTTACCCCTAGGTTAATTTATTTGAGTGTTGTGGCCCAAGGGGCATTTTTGTAATTTTTTATTTTCCCATGTTATGGCCTATAAATAAGGGGCTTAAGCTATTGTAATGGATGGTTGATTAATATGAAAAATTGTTTCCCACACTTGTGTTCTTCTTGTGAGAGAGCGTTAGTGAGATTTCTATGAGAGGAATCGAAGTTGTCACCAGCCGCAGGATGGGTCCGGGCTCGTGATTTGAGTCCCTTGGAGAAGGGCAATCGTATCACCCACCAACCTTGGAGACGGCCGGGTTCGTGGTTTTATTCTTTTCTTTATCTTTTCATTTTCTCCTTGTCGACATCCCCATCTCCTCCTTCCACCGCCACCGGCCCCTTCCTCCTTCCCATTGAACCGCCAGTTTTAACAACCCCTCCATCACCCCAACCGAGAACCCCCACCTTTGCTCCAATTATTAATTGCCTTTCCTAAATTGGAGGGATTAAGTTAACGAAAGATTTGAATTCAAAATTCAAATTTGAATTCAAATTTATTTATTGCTTAATTCATTCTTAATAATTAGGCATTTAATGATGTCATTAATTCTGAAATAAAATCTCAGAATTTTGAATTCAAAAATCCCGCCGGCCTCCCTTTCTCCTTCCCTTGTAATCAATTAGTTTCCAATTAGGGAAGAGCTCTTCATTAATGCAAATTTGAATTCCAAAATTTGAATTCGAATTAGCATTATTCACACCATTAATCTCTCCCACCATTTAAGCCAATCGTCATTAATTCTCAAATCTGAATTTAAATTCAGATTTAAGACATTAATTCCCTCCTCTCTCCCCTTGGATGCCGCCGGCCCCACCTTGCCCCCATTGGCTGGATTTAATAAAATACTTCCTAATCTCCCCTCTTGGCTTTAGGAAATATTTTAAAATCTCCCCAATTCCACTTAGCCGAATTTTCCTCCCTCATATTTCTAAAATTAATTTCCTAATCTAGGAAATTGATTTTAGGAAATCAATTCCCTGATTTTCCCTTTTCTCTCACCCGCCCCTTCTTCTCTCTACCAAATCCCTTCCTTCTCTTTTATTCCTCACACAAATTCTGCCCTTATTTCTTCCCCTGTCTCCTTTATCTCCTAAATTTCACATCCAAGTTTTAGGAAATAATCCAAACTCCCTCAAATCCCTCTTACCCGAATTTCTCCTTTGCCTTAGACAGCTAATTAATTTCCTACATCCAGGGAATTTATTTTTTGGATTTCCAATTCCCCTCCTCAGCATCCCGCCGCCCCTCCCTAGCCATATCTGTCTCTCAAATCCCCTCTCCACCGTTAGTGCTCTAGTGGATCTAAATTCCTCACCTCTTACTCCTTCAAGACCTTCTTCCCTACACGACAAAACTGAGTTTTCCTCTCAGATTTTTGAGATAAATCCCGATTTATTTCAGATTTTGAGAAGGACAATTTCAGATTTTTGGAAGGAAGTTTGGAGTTCGTTCTTGCCACTACTTCTCTACCCGTTCTACATCAACCACATCATAAAATCTAGCCATTAGCGTGATCTTAAAACAGAGAAACCACCAAAACGTTGAAGCAATAAGACATGGAAAGGCAGGTTATCAATGGAGATGGGATGATATCATTCTTTATCCACATCATTATCAAAACGTCAAGACAAAGTTTCCATTGCAATTATGAAAAAGAAGAGGTCTGGACACCATTGCATTTGGTTATTTGAAAAGTTAAAATTACCTTTAACTTTCTTATTTATAATCATAGAGAGGGAGCATAAAAAATTCAGGCTTCAACCCATTTGGTGAATTGAGGGGAAAGACCGTTTTGATCCATACAATATAGGATGTATAACATATTAATATAATCAAAAGCTTTTTTCAGATTAATTTTAATGCAGAAAAAGCTTTCTAAAATTCAGAGATTTAAAACTGCTGGTCAGCCTATTCACCAAAGAGATGTGTCGGCACTGTTTGTGTTTTGTAAGAAAACGGTTTGGGCTGGATGAATAATGACTAGAATAACTTTCTTAAGCCCTGTCAGCAAGAAGTTTTGCAATGGCCTTGTATAATGTATTACATAGTTATATCAGCTTGTAGTTACTGATAGTTGAAATAGTTGCTATATTAATGAAAGGTTAAAAGAAACATAGAAAAGGCTAGAAAGAAAGATAACTGTTTCTGTATTTATTTTTCATATATTTGCTACAAGTGGTGCTTTTTCTTATATAGAGCTAGAGCATAGGCAGTGGTACAAGTAGACATATGCCGTTATACATTGACGATCGATATTACCTATGATGGTATTAGGTGAAGGGTAGAGATAGTGATGGTACAAGAATGAGTTGTACCTCGTTGTGGTATTTGTTATAGGTAGTGTTATTGATGCCTAAAAAGACTTGGTTAGAAATAGAAAATATTAGAAATGATCTTTTTTTATTAGATTTAAATGAGAATTTGACTTTTAATAGGACACAATGGAGAAAAATGATTCATGTAGCCGACCCCACGTAGTGGGATAAAGCCTTGTTGTTGTTGTTGTTGTTATTGTGTTATTGATGTCCCTCAAAGTGTTGTTATTATCCCTCAAAGTGTTGGTTCTAGAATTGGAGCAGCAGTTTATCCCGTAGAGAATTGAAATATTTGGTGGATAAAGCTTTAGTAAATATGCGATGTAGGAGGATGAACAAGAGAAGGCTAGAATGGAGAAGAAGGGTTCTTCTCCAAAGGACTACAATAAAGCCAACAAAGAGCGGCCCGATAGAACATGAAAAATTAAACTATTGTATATCTCCTCCTCCATGCCTACTCCATTTAATACAACCCATTTTGGAAAGGGAAGGACGACTTCCCTTATCTCTGAAAGAACTTGACCTAGAGTTCAGTTTGACAACAATGGACTCGACGGTTGGTGCCATTCTCGGATGCTGCAACCCTTGGCTTCAATCTGAGAATGTAACTTACCAGATTCATTCTTTAATTTGTTCAAAAAAAATAAAAAATCACGAAGTCTTCAAGAGTAGCAAAATACTCCCATCAGTTCTCCAAGAAATTGGGGCATAAAATTTGTAGGGATAAACATCTACATTATTGCCTATGAATCATTCTTTAGGTTTAGAGCAGATTCATCTGGAACTTCTTTAAATCATGGCTCTATTCTAGAAGTTACGGTCAGAAGGACTGCATGCAATGCATTTCACACCACCCTCCACTTAACCAACAACTTAAGTTGTATAGTCATCCAAAGCTTGTAGCGTAAGGCATTTGATGTTATGAGTACTGAAGTCTCCTTCTCATCAATTTTTTTTTTCTCATCAAGTGACCATAGCAATAATGAAATCCCTAGGCTTTAGAGTAAGAGGATAAATTTGAGGTAATATGAAAACTTTTTTACATGCCTTATATTTCTTGGCCATGTTAACTTGGATGCCACAACCGCTAATGATGAATAACGAGAATGGCAATTGGTTGACAATAATTGCTTGGCTGTCGATACCTATCCACCTACTTGAGATTATCCCTGTGGAATCCAAGTGAGCCAATAAGCAATGCTACTAATCTGAGAATCACTTGGAGTAATCCCAGACTGACAGACATTATTTTGGTGAATAAGTGTGGCACCTTCATATTTAATCAAAATCCATACTAGCTTGAGTCCGAGTCATAATTCCTAGTGGGATAGAATCTTTTAGCAACCCATGGAAAGCATTGTCTGGGTTCTTAGGATGTTTTTCTCTTTGAAAAGTCCTAATAAAGAGAAACACGAGACCTTCAAAAACTTCAATCAGCACTTCATCATTTCCTTAATTTAGGCTACTTCAATGCCTATTTTCTCTAGGACAATGCCTTTTGCATGAAAAGAACCAACAAATGACTTCTTCTACTCATTCCCAAGGTTGCTTTTCTTGCTCGTTTCGATTGTCTCATAGCTCAAATTTTTATTCACACGTTTACCAAACACTTGCGTTAAGAATTCACAGACATATATTAAGGGGAGTGGAACAAACCTTAGAGTCTCATTATGGCAGACCACTAGTTTCCTGAGCTTCTTACCTTTTTGCTCGTGCTAATTCTATTCCACCTCACCACCATCTTTTCTTCCATTCACTCTCATAATTATATATGCTTTAACTAGGAACTCTGATGCCCTGAATGTACTGCCATAGAAGCTGATTTCAAAAGGGAAGCTTAAGATGAGATAGCATATGCCTCATAATTTCAAACTCTATCCTCAACATTAACAACAGTCCTTAGCTTCAACCTTGAAATTCACTTGCTAGAAAAAATTTTACTCATCTCCTTATCACCATAGAGATATGCTATGCAAAACTTACCTCTTCCGAGCTCATCACCGAGCTCGTAACAACTTTTGATGTTGCTGCCAGTGGGCTCTTAGAGAACGAAAATCTTAGGAGCTTTTGAGTTAGGCATTCGATTGTACTCAACCAAGAAGTGGTTTCCCTTTGTGATATCTTCATTTGAGAGTAGATCAAATTGATTAACTTGTCAAGCTCACGATAGATTTGAAGGCCAATACATGAGCATGTTGTCGGCCTAGTCGATGGTGCTGGTCAATTTTGATGGTTATAGCAAGGTCGGTGGTGTTGGCAAGGTTGCCATTCTTGGCATGGTTAGAGGTGACATGGTAATGGGTGGATCCAATGAAATCACTAGGTGATGAGGTTTTGTGGTGACGATGTCTCAAGTCGATAGGGTTGTAAGGCGATGACATCTTAAGGATGGGTGTTTACAATCTAACAAAGTTGCAAGGCAACAAAATCATGAGGATACAAGGTCATTGTGTGCTCTCAAAATTCGTGTCAAGCTCTGTTCATTCGGAGTCAAATTTTTAGGAGGCAAATTAAATTATAAAAAAGATACTAATCATAGGTTTTGCTCTCATTTTATGAGTATTTTATGATCTAGCTTCAGATTTATCATAGGCTCAATCCCATATAGCTAATTACCCCTACCCCTCTTAGTGATGACATAAATTTTTTTATTAAGACTAGTCGTTAGGTGTTGAGTGCTGATTGTATAATCGCAACAATTTTGATTGAATAGTTTTTACGCCATTAGCTTTAAGTGGATGCTAGGGGAAATAATGACAGAGTCAATCAAGATCCTATAGTTTTATCTTCCCGATTGATTCTGATATACATAGTTAATGAAGATAGTTAACTTAACTCAATCAAAGGATCCTAGTCTATAACCATAGGTTGTATAGTCTAAGAGTACTTTAAAGATATAGGGTGGATGTTTATCTTTAGAGATAATTTTAAGTCGATCTTAGCTAACAAAGAGTTTTGTATCCAATTGAAGGCATCCTATGATTTGTCACTAGGGTATTTGGGGCCATGGAAGAACTTGTTGGCTTTGGTTGTAATTGTAATTTAATGGTGCATTTTTATGGTAAAACCACCCAACTAGAGGGCCCTAATCATAATCAGTATTTAGTGATACCACTTAATAGTAAAACCACTCGGCTATAAGACGTGCCACGTCCTTTTTAATATGATATCTTTTGAGAGTATTCATAGTGATATGCTCGATATGACATTGACTATTTATGAGCTATTGTTAATTTCAAGTTTCACCATTGACAAAATATTAACACTGTTGTTGCCACGTCCTAAGTCCTGGATGAGAAAATTGGAGGGTTGCGTTAGATACTCAGCAGCTAGTATAAATCTTGTCGAATAATCATTAAATGTATATTTTAATATATTGTGTTAATGCTAGGTGTTTCATAGAAGCGACGTACTAGATGTCCTGAATATAATGAGAAATGGGTTAGGGTCGTTGCATCGATGCTTGGGTGTAGTGTTAAATAGGCAAGGGTTCTCACATCATGGACGGATGTGGACAAAGAAGCTAGTCCATGAAACTAAAATTAGGATAAAAATTTGGAATATAGGTTCTCTTACAAACAAATTAATGAAATTAATATATATTATGATTCATCGGAAGATAAATATTCTATGCATTTAAGAAATTAAATGGGCTGGAGAGAAGGCTAAGGAGATTGATAATTTAGGATTTAAATTATGATATTCTGGAAGGAGTCGTACTAGAAATGGTGTAAGTGTGATTAAAGATAATAGTTTGAATGATAATGTTGTAAAAAATAATAGAATTAAAGATAGAATTATAGATTTAAAGGTTATTGTTGATGATAAGATTATTAATATTATAAGTACTTGTGCTCTTCAAATAGATTTGAATATGAGTTCAAAATTAAAATTTTAGAATGGTTTAGAATAACTAAGACAAAAGATGCCTCTTAAAGAAAAAGTTTTTATTTGATGAGATTTAAATTATCATATTGATAGAGAGGTAAGTGATTTTAAAAGCATTCATGGTGGCTACGAATTTGGAGCGACTAATAAAGGTGGTAAGACTATTAAATTTTTCTATAGCTTATGATTTTGTAATTGCTAATACCTTATTTAAGAAAATATATGAGCATCTCATCACTTATAAGAATGGATATTAAAAACTCAGAATTATTATTTTTTATAAAAAAAAATAGATTATTTAGATTGCAAAGATTGTAAAATTTTTTTGAGTGAAAGTTTATGTATCAAATATCTTTTATTAGTTTTGGACTTTAAGATGAATGTGGGGAATATAAAAAGAAAGTAAAATATTGTTTTAGGATTATATGGGAGCTTTTAAGAATATTAATAAAAATATTTTTGAGAGTAATATTTTAGATCTTAAGATTGTCTTTGTATGAGTAAGTTTAATATTATGTGGAAAAAAATAGCTAATGATATTAAGAAATATTGTAAAAATCACTACAGAAAAGTCAGTAGTTTGCGACAGATTTGAGGGAGACTTTACTGCAGATTTTTTTTTATCAAAAATGGCGACAGATTTTGGTCGAAAATTTTTGGCGATTTTTTTTTTGCGGTGGAATTTTTTCGCCAATTTGCGATGGAAATTGTCGCCGTAAATCCGCCGCAAGCTGAGTTATAATATAAATTAAAAAAAGAGCTTTCTAATATGTTTTGTCTTTATGGCCTTGTGGAGAAGGGAGATGGTTTACGAGTGGAGCAGGTCTGAATCTTGGGCAGGCCAGTTAGGCCAGAAATGACGCGGGTAATTTGGTCATGCGCGGGTAGTTATCAGGCGGGAGAGGGCAGTGGACAGTCCGGTCATGCATGTTCATCCCGTCAGGTGGGAGATATGGACCTCCGAAGGAGCACCGCTCAAGTGGTTCGAATGCAGAGGGTACGGCCGCACTATCCCGTAGGACAAAACGATCGTAGGCCTCTACGCTCGACACAAATGGGTCGATGGGAGGGCAGATTGGATCGTGCATACGACTAATCATTGAGGATAGAGGCTTTCACCAACACACTTCGATGGGTAGTAATATACACGACCTAGTCACGGGTTTCCCCCGCCCGATACAAGAGTTCGAGTGGGGTTTAGTAGATGTGGGGCCAAGTTTCCCACGGGCGCAAGCCCCCGTGATTAATTACATCCCAGGCTGGAGCCCGAGAAAACTCTCGATTAAGGATCATACATTATCCCTTCTTAAAATGGGATCAACACGAGGAGGTAGACTAGAAAGTCCTACTCAAAAAGGGAGAAAGGTCCCAAAGGGCTGAATCAGACATGCGTGGCTCATTCCAGCATTCGGAGGCTCTAGGGTACTAAACAGAAACTGGAGAAAAGAAATCAAGCACTCGATCACATACGTGAGAGAAAGATGGAGGTGGCGTCATCCTGTGACGCAGATAAGTAGGATTTAGGGTCCCTGAGAAGAAGGAACATACCCTACTATTTTAGGCATACTACGAGACCGAGTGTAGTAGTCTCGAACCCTAAATCTAGATTGGGCTTAGTGTTCTATGAACAACACTAAGACTCGTGTCCTAGCTAATGCAACGCAAAACCTGGACTTATCCCGGCCTGGATTGGGGGAGCCAGCTAACCACCTAATCGCTTTAAAATCATGCTATCAAGTCAGTTATGAAAGATGGGTGGGTGGTACAGTTCTTTGGAAATAGGACCGACATCTAGAGAATTTCCTAAGTGGTCATAGACTTATGTGGGTCAGATGCTCCTAACTGATGCAATTAAATTTTAATTAGTTGGTTACTAATGCGATGCATGCTAGTTGAAATGTCAGCTCATGAATGCTATAGAATTTTTAAAAAATAGGCTTATAAATTTTTTTTTTTTTTTGAAAAGACTGGGTCTCCCTAGGTCCGGCACTTCATCCTCATAGGCCAGATTATCCAGACTCTACCCGCAGGCAGGGAGATGTCTTATAACAAGGAAAGAGGAATGCAGTAATATGCATGCGACCCTGGACGATTCCGGCAGTTCCTTAGGTTCGTTAAGTTTCTAAATTATTTAAAACTTAAATATTAAATTTTGGTTATGAGTAGAAGAATTTTTATAGTCCTTAGAGAGCCTAACGGAATCCAGGCGAAAGCAAAAACGGCATGCAAGAAAGAAACCTAGAAAAAGCAGGTAATTCTACTGCGCAATCAGATAAACACATCAATATAAATCCAGAATAATCAACTAAATGACCATAGGCAAACTGCCCTTATTACAATCCAGATATGCAGAAAGTAAAGTGGCTGGGCACCACTGTCAACAACCCGAATTTCTAAGCCTATGACAGACGCCAACAACTTTGAGTGGGATATTGGGTCTTCAATCTTCAGTGTCTTCAGTCTTCTAGGTATTTTCTCCTTGGACTCTTTGGATCACTCCTCCTTGGACTCCTTGGATCCGTCGTGGCTTGAATATCCAAACGAAGAGATAATTCTCCCTTTTAGGGAGTATTGCCTTTTCTCTTTAGATATCTAAAGCCATCCAACTCGGTATTCCAAATGGAAGAAGACGTTCCCATTTAGGGATGCCTTCTTCTTTTGGAATCCCAGTTGGATAAGAATATCCCAACTCGAAGTTGTTTTCACAACTCTTAACAGATTATTACAAATATTACATTCAAATGAAAAGCAGAAAAGAAATCTAAAGAACCTGCAGGGTTATCCTAATAAAACTTCCAAGCAGTTATATATGGAAATGAAAATAACTCAATCCATTGACCCTGTGCCAAACTATGCTCTTAATTATGAGGGCTAAGCAATCCACTTATAGCAGTTATGATTATAAATTTAGCCCTCATTTTTATTTGGGGGGGGGGGGGGGGAGCTGAGCAAGCACCTGCACAAACCATTATTAGAAATCGTGATAATGCTCCCCCCTTTTATTAGCTTGAGCAAGGCCACCTGCACGGAAGAACAGTATATATACATATATATAGCGCTCCTAACCTAAGGGTAGATCTAACGCCCATCACATCACAGAGTGTAATAAATGTAAGCAAACACAGCATTCAATTTCAAACAGCATGCAATGAAAACCACGAAAAACTCCGGCACACAGCAGAAAATAAAACCCAGCGGCCTGACCTAAATCTAGAAGTGGTGCCCTAGCAAATTCTATGTGTGTGTAAGACTTGTGTGGTTTGGATAGATCCTAAGTTGGATAGTTGTTTGAAATTATCTAGAGTTCATGTATGTTGAAAGTCAGGGAAGGAAATTTTAGTTGAAATTCAAATATTAGTAAATTAGGGTCCATTTTAAATATTTCAGTTTGTTGATCAGTTTTAAGAGCTTAGGGTAGTCATATTTGAAGTTTAAATTGCATTAGCCAATTTTGGAAAGTCCCGGATCCTCCTACGTACTAGGCAAAGGGGGTCCAAAAGGTCACTATGGGAAATAGGCTAAGTCTGGGTCTCCTAATATTTTAGGGAAAATACTAGACCTTAAGATGAGTAGTTAGCCAGGTAGTACGCTAAAATTGGAGTTTTCTAGGCAAAGTTATGAATTTTCTAAGTTCCGGGCCCTAAATGAACTACGGTTGGCCAAAAAGTTGACTTTCTAATTTAGGCCAGTTTCTGAAATCCTAATATTTTTAATAAATACTAGACCCTAATAGGAGTCTAATGCAAGTGAGTTTGCCTAATTTGGAATTTTCTACAATTAGTTATGAATTTTCTAAATTCAGGGTATTAAGGGAATTTCTAAATTTCCTGATAAAGGGCTGTTTTTATCGTTTTGATCCAAATCAGCTCCAAACTGATTGGAATCACCCCCAAAGGTCAGAAATGACCTGAGAAAGTGTTCCCAAGTGTTTGGAGAAGATTTGGGATTTTTAATAATTATTAATGAATTATTAGGGGCAAAAATGTAATTTCCACCTATGGTCAAATTAAGGGTCAACCTAAAGTCAAACTTAGGAGCCCTATTTATCTAAGGTCAAGGGTCAGATTATGAACAATTCAAGGTATTATGGGTAATTTTCTGACAAAAAATGTATTTATTGTAATTTTTAGAAGGTCTCGGGACCTTATTTAGCAGGTTAATTATGGTTGGTTAATTAAGGCGTCTAATAAGCCCTAAAAATTCCTAGAAAATTCTAGAAGGTTTATGATGTCCCTAAGTTCAAGTGTGGAGGTTTTCATGTCAATCATTGATCTCTCCTAGCCCCTAGAAAATTTCTAAGTTCGCTAGACGGGTCCTTAATTTTTGTCCTTAAGGTCACTACGTTGTATGGGTTTAAATAGAGTTTTACACTAACCCTTAAGGTAATAAATGCGTGGGAAACATATAAAAGCAGTAAACACACCATGTCCTTAGATCTATGAGAGCCTAAACTAAGTGCTCGTGGTGCAACCTACACATACAGACTATGAACAATAAGAAATAATAGACACCTAATGAAGGGATTAGTGAATGATTGAGACTCAATCACCCACTAATCCACTCCCCCATGATTGCTCTTCACACATAGACCTTATGTTTAAAATTCCATGCAAAGGAGATCTCCCAAAATTAAGATTTAACATATAGATAATTTTAAAATAATTTAAAAATACTTATTTAAATATATAAATTTTGGAAAATAATGTAATTCAAATAAATCAATTTATAGTAAATAAATATATGGGAGACCCACTGGTCACTCAATTGAGGCCTCAAAACGATTTGAAAATAGTTTGTATCTTGAAAATAATTATTATACTAATGAATGAAATAATAATTAAATAGACAAATAATACTCCAAGACAGAAATCTGCCAAAACAGTGAAAATCAGTTATTGAAAATATTCTTAAAAGATAAAGCTCATTTTTCTGAAAAGTTCAAGGGGTCGCACGCAAAAATCCGATTTAAAACGACAGAGTTATGAATTTCACAAGTTTAAATATAATAATAGAATATTTTTTAAAAAGTGTCCTTTTACTGTTTTCAAAATAACTGCAGATATACCTAACATTTTTAAACAAGAATGGTTTCAAATCGTACAGAATTCAAATATGAATAAAATAAGGTGTTGTGCATCGAAAACGGATTTAAAACGAGAAAGTTGTGCATTTTTGAAGTTTAAATATGATAATAGAATATTTTTAAAATAGTGCTCTTTTGATGTTTTCAAAATAACTGTAGATATGACTAATATTTTGAAACAAGAATGATTACAAATCATGCAGAATTCAAATACGATCAAAACAAGATATTGTGGGTCAAAAACGGACTTAAAACGGGAAAGTTATTATGTTTGGGAGATCAACGCCCTTTAAAAGGCAATTTTAAAATAACTTAAAACAATTCGAAAATAATAATGGTAATAGTAATAATAATAATAGTAATATTAGTGAAAATTAAAACAATAACTAAATGATTTGAAATAATTATTACAAATAATTTTTGATTAAAATAAGACTAATCATAATATAATGATAAATATAATAAAGTAGTAATAGAAAAAAGAAAGAAAAAAGATTAAATTAATTATTAATACTAAAAATAATAATAATACTAATAAATATAAATGAATAGTTAGAATAACCCTAAAACAGTGATTTAACCAAAATAATAATAATAACAATAATAAATACTAAAAATACCCTTAATTTTTAAATAACCATAATAATACTAACTTTAATAAGGATAATAATAATAATTAAAATTATAATAATAATGAATAATGATAAATAGGTAAATTAAGACTTAAAACAGTAAACTAATGTTATAAATAGCATATAATAATGTTTAAAATAATATTTATTAAAAATAGTACTACAAACATTAAATAATAATTAAAATAAATTACAAATTTTCACTATTTTAAGAATAATAAAAAAAATACTTAATATTTTTAAATGAAAATAATTTTAAATTAAAGAGGATGAAAAACCGAGCGGTTCGATATATTGTGCGCGAAAAAAGGATAAGAATTGGATTTTTTTATGAATTTTTGAAGTTAAAATTGATTAAATCAAATAAATAATCCCAGAAATTCCTTGGCGCAACAAGTGGTGGAACCGGATTGGTCCCGCAATCATTGCCGCAATCATTACCACTTATCCACATAGGCAAGGATCGGGATCCGCTGTTCGGCCCAAACACAGAACAACGATATCACAGCCGTTGATCTTTAGATCAACGGCTGCGATTTCATGCAGTTCAGAAGGAAGAACCGAAACCCTAGAATAGAAAAACGCCTCGTTTTCTCAAAATACTCAACGAAACTTCGCGAAATTTTAAACACAAGTCCTATACATGAACAAAAATCATAGGGAAAAATCGTTTGGAAAATAATCAGCTTTTCAAAAAGCTATTTAACCCGAAGCTATGTGATCTATTCTAAGGGTTTTTTGAGAGATCTAACCGTCCGATTTTTGCGTTCTTGGGCTCGTTGGACTCGTGGAAGATGCAGGAATATTTCTTCTCTTGACCTCGAGCTCCGAATATCCCTCGATCGAATGGAAATCAGCCTGGAACATGAAACGCCTCGGTCTCGCCGGAGGATCGCCGCCGGCGGGGTCTTGACGTCGGGATTTGGTTGGAAAAAAGTGGAGTGAGGTCGTGGGAGTGCTCTCACAAAATTTCAAGGCCTGAGGTGGTCTCTCGATTGAGCAAGAGCAAAAAGATCCTAAATTTCTCTCCAAAACTCCTATTTAGGCTCCCTAACCCTATGATTAACGGTTGGGATCAGATTTAGATTGAATTAGGAGGGAAATTTAATAGATTAGGCTGTGGTTTTGAATTCAAAACGAAGGGAGTTAATTAGAGCATTGAATGGGCATTAAATTGGCTCTAAATAGGTGATAATGACCCATTAAATTGGCTCAAATCAGTCAATTAGGTCAATGAGATCAAAGGATTGAGCCACAAAAAGGGTTGGATTGATTTGAATTCAAATTGGGCTCTAAATGGGCTTAATGGGTCAATATGACCCATTAAGGCTTGGGTTGACCAAGTCAAAGTTTGACTTGGTCAACCTAGCCTATTTAGACCCATTGAGTGTTTGGTCAAAAGAGAGGTCAACATGAGATAGTGCGGGCAGTCCAATCAGGCGTGGGTAACTGGTCATGCGGGAGATGGCGCGAGCAACTGACAGTTCGGTTTTGCACTGGCAGCCTGCCTTGCTGGGCTTAATTTGTGGTATTTTTTGGCTGAAAATTCACCAAAAATCCTTCGCAAATATGTTGGAAATATTTTCGGCTGATTTTTTCCATTGCAAATAATTTTAAGACTCAACTTTTTGTGTCGGATTATATTTCGTCACAAATTCACTGCAAATCGTATTTTGGACTATCAAAGAAAAAAGATCCTAATAGTAAAAATAGTTGGTGGTGGAATCAAAATGTGCAAGAAAAGGTAAAAGATAAGAAGATTTATTGTAAAAATTGGTTTAGATTTAAAAACTCTGATAATTGAGAAAGATATAAAGATGTCCGCAATGAGTCTAATAAAATAATATGTGATGTAAAAATTTTAGCTTTTAATGATTTATATAATAAATTAAATACTAAGAAGAATGAAAGATGTATATGTAAGTTATCCAAACAAAGAGATAGTAATAGTAAGAATTTAGTTCAAGTGAACTGCATTAAGGATGAAGATAAAAAAATACTTTTATTAGAAGAGGATATTCAACAAAGATGGATGAGATATTTTGCTAAACTTTTTAATGAAGATTGTGATGATTGTGAGAATACGATTGATTTTAGTGACCTTAGCATCGTAAATGAAAATAAAGATTTTTATTTTTAATAGCGTATTAGTAAAACTGAAGTTAGAGAGGCTTTTAAAAAAATGAAGTATAGAAAAGCTGTTTGACCTGATGATATTCCAATAAAGGTGTGGAAATGCTTAGGAGATGAAGGAATTTCTTAGCTTATTAATCTTTTTTAATTTTATTTTAAAGACTAAAAAATGCCAGATGAGTAGACAATGAGCGTGTTGATTCCTATTTTTAAGAATAAAGACGATGCATAAGGTTATGCGAATTATAGAGAAATTAAGTTAATGTATCATACTTTAAAACTATGAGAGAGAGTTATGGAGCATAAGTTATGACGTGATACTAATGTTTCTCAAAATCAATTTGGATTTATGCCGAATATGTCTACCATGAAAGCTATACATTTATTAAGAGGTTTGATGGAGAAGTATAGAGAGAATAAGGAGAATCTTCACATGATATTTATTGATTTAGAGAAAGCATATGATTAAGTTCCAAGAGAATGCTATGGAGAGTTCTAGAAAAGAAAATGGTTAATAATTCGTATATTCAAGTCATAAAGGATATGTATGCAGGAGTTGTTACTTATGTTCAAACACAAGGTGTTTTGACCAAGTATTTTCCTATTTTTGTTGGATTACATCAAGGATTAGCTTTAAGCCCATATCTTTTTGCTTTAGTCATGGATGTTCTCCCTTGACATTTGTAAGAGGTTGTACCCTAGTGTATGCTTTTTGCTGATGATATTCTTTTTTGTTGATAAGACTAGAGAGGGAGTTGAAGCTAAACTTGCATTATGGAGGTCAATCTTAGAGTCTAAAGGTTTTCGTTTGAGTAGATCTAAAACTGAATATATGGAGTATAATTTTAGTAGTAATAGATCTAGTGGGGGGATTGTGACTTTGGGCGATCAAGTTATTAATAAGAGTACGCGTTTTAGATATATTGGGTCTATTGTTTAGAGTGATGGTGAAATAGATGGGAATATTATTAGTAGAATTCTACTTGGATGGTTGAAATGGAGGAATGCACCAGGCTTATTGTGCGATAGAAAATTCCCCCTCAAACTTAAGGAAAAATTCTATAAGATGGTGGTGAGATCTGCAATGATTTATGGTGCAGAATGTTGGCCATTAAAAGGGAAGCATAATATTATGTTAAGTGTCGTAGAGATGAGGATGCTTAGATGGATGAGTGGTTTTACTCTTAGAGATAGGATATGAAATGAGCTTATACGTGAAAAGGTTGTAATAGCTCATGTGGAAGGTAAGATTAAAGAGAGTTACCTTAGATAGTTTGGTCACATAAAATGACGGCCTTCCGATGACTCATTTAGGAAAGTAGATGTATTGAATTTGAGTTATATTAAGAAAGGTAGAGGTAGACCTAAAAAGACTTGGTTTGAAAATAATAGAAATAACGTTTCTTTATTAGATTTAAACGAGAATTTGACTCATAATAGGACATAATGGAGAAAAAAGATTCATATAGCCAACCTCACATAGTGGGATAAATGCTTAATGTTGTTGTTGTTTCTGCTATACCATCGACAAACTGTTATAGAGGGTGAATGAATATTTTCTTTAAGTTTAGGATGGTTAATTTTACTTGAAAATTTTTAAATTTTTTAAAATTTTAATATTTTCTTGAGATTTGAACATGAAATAATTTATGTTGGGATTTAGGGCATTTTAAAAATCATATTCCCCTTTAGTTGAGATTTTTTTGTCAAAATGATCATCATCGGGCTTGGGTTATTTGCATCATTTTTATTTTTATTTTGAAAGTTTT
Source organism: Dendrobium nobile (assembly GCA_022539455.1). Classification (NCBI taxonomy): domain Eukaryota; kingdom Viridiplantae; phylum Streptophyta; class Magnoliopsida; order Asparagales; family Orchidaceae; genus Dendrobium; species Dendrobium nobile. The sequence continues at coordinate 5,394,754 of CM039723.1, read as the reverse complement.
ATTTTTTTAAAAATGAATCCCTATGGTTATGATATATAATAAGGGTGTCCATCATAGGGGTATATGATACGCCTTGGTATAAAAAATAATCAACGAACCAATACAAATTCAGCAAACAACATATTTTTATTGATAAGAAAAGAAATATGAACAAATAAGATATATTGGTCCTCTTTCTCCCAAACCCTAAATACTTTTAGGATTCCTCACAAAAATAGTGGACAACAGCACACTAAATTCTGCATACAAAACATAACATAAACCCTACTACTTATTGCAAACAATAAATAATAAATTTCAAAACAACCCTTCCCCAATTCCCTCTCAAATCTGTCCTCTCCAATTAGGAAACATCTCATAATTATTCTTTTCCAAATCAGCCCTCAAATATGTCCTTTTTAATTAGGAAATATTTCATAATTAATTCTCTCTAAATCAAAATTCAAATTAGATTTCTTGCCCTAAATAATTCCCTCCTAATTCTAATTAAGATTTTCCTATATACTTCCCCTTTGATTAAGAATCTTCCTAAATAGCTTCCTCTTGATTAGAAAACTTCCTAATTCCCTCCCTATCAAATCAGCCAGTCCATTAATACTCCCCTCCTAAAGTGCCACCTTGACAAAGAAAACTGCTGCCAAAGCATTTGACTAATAACATTGGACTGAAAAATATACTGTCATTGGGTTGAATGATCCCTGCCTCTAGCATCTCATCTCTCAATCTCATCTTTCTGGAGTTGGGGAGAACGATATAGATGAAAACTGATATGTGAGACTCCTTTCAAAATGATTGTATACTTGTGTTCCTGCGAAGTAAGCAACCCTTGAACTGGTTGGAACACCTCTCGATGCTTTTGTAGAAGTGGTTGAACCATGTTTGGTGCTTCTATCTTCTCCCCATATTTTTCTCCTTCCAAACGCTGCAACTCCACCCAAAATCCCACTCCTTCACCCTTTCCCCTCCTTGAAAGTGGCTCCAAAGGTGACATCTCATCTTCTTTCCCCAAAATTTCCACCTCTCGATCCTTCCTCATCGAACTCCTCCCGATCTCCTTCCCTTAGATTGGGCCAAGGTAATCCCGATCAAATCTTGGTTAGGTTCAGCAATTGGAGTCACCAGTGGAGTTTCAGATTGCATGTCCATGAGCTTCCTTAACATCTACTCCACCCTTCCCCATCAATTTTCATTATATGTAAACCTTCTCCATGGTTGAGAACTTCTTCTCCACATTGGATTTGATTTGTTCCATCTTCCTTTCCAACGCCTCCATCTTCTTTGCTGCCATAGGTTCCAAAAAATGCTATGATACCAATTTGATATACCTTTTTATAAAAAATAGCCGACAAACAAGGAAAAATTCAGCAAACAACAAATTTTTATTGATAAGAAAAGAAATACGAAACAAACAATATATAATGATTATATTTCGAGAGGAGGATCGTCTCTCCCAAACCCTAGACGCCGCTAGGATTCCTCACAAAAACAGTAGACAACAAACACTCACAAAATTCCAAATTCAAAAATATAACATAAACTCTTACTACTTATAACAAACAATAAACAATAATTTTCAAAATAGCTCTCCCCCCAATTCCATCTCAAATCAGCCACAAAATAAGCCCCCAGATTTTCCCTCTGCAATTAGGAAACATCTCCTAATTAATCCGCTCTAAATCAACCCCCAAATATACCCTTTATAATTAGGAAACATCTCCTAATTAATCCCCTTCAAATCAAAATTCAAATTAGATTTCTTGCCCTAAATAATTCTCTCCTAATTCTAATTAAAAATTTTCTAAATAATTCTCCGTTGATTAAGAACCTTCCTAAATAGCTTCCTATTGATTAGAAAACTTCGTAATTCCCTCCCAATCAAATTGGCCAGTCCATTAGTATGGTGTTTGAACTTGATCGCTTTGAATCTTCTCACCTCTATCTCCTTGCTTATAAGGGATCATGTTTGAAGATTAATTTTACAATCTACCATAGATGTCATGCGACTTTGAGAGTGCATTTGAAAATGAATGTTCTCCTAAGATTCTTTGAAGGCTTAAGGCGAGCGTTAAATGAAATATCTTCTTGGATTTTATAGTTGTTTGCTCATTCATGAATTTTTTTAATTATAACGAGGATATGATTTAAATGGATCTTCCAGCCCGACCCATTTGAAATTTATTGCTCGAACATCTCTCATGAGGTTAAAGTCTTATCAAATCAAGTATTTATGAAGAGAAGGATCAGACTTGAAATATGAAACATATAATATCTTGTCCCACAGGTAATATGATTAGCTTAAAAGTATCATGTAATGATGAGTTTTGTTTTTAAAGTGTGTTTGCAAAATCTTATGACTTTTTTCATGCTTTTAGAATGTGGTTACAAGACTCTCATAAAAGGATGTATTTTAGTTTAACTTATTCAGTTTGCGCAATATTTTCTGATTTTGAGTTCGAGTTTTTAGCATGATTTTTAGATCACATGCAAAAAAAAAAATACTTTCGTTGATTTGACGCATCCTGCATGCCTTTTTGAGAAGTTTCATGGCCAATTGTCCTGCAACAATGGTTAACTTTGGTTCTGTTTGGAGAAGCATAGGGGCTACTCCGGCGATCATTCAATAAAAGGTATTGTCGTTTAATACGTGCGAGAGTTACTTGTAGTGATTGATGTGTGCGCCATTTAAATCACTAGTAAAACCTGTGACATGTAATATGTTGGACCATTCTATTTTGTTGGGAAATCTTTCATGTGAACAGTAACAGGGCTGGTGCCATGTGAGTTTGTGAGTCAATGAATTTGTGAAATGATGAGGTCTCGAGATGATGGGTTTACAAGCTGGCAAAGTCATGAGGTGGTGAGATCTCGAGGTGGCAAGGTTGTGAGGTTCCAAAGTTGTGAAGGTACAATGTTGCATGGGTTGTCAAGCAAGTTATGGTATCGCGAGTGATGAGCATTTCGGTTGGGTTCAATAACTTCTCGACGAAGTTAACGGTAATCATTTTTTTATTTAAAATTGCATGAATTGTCAGACGTCAATGGAAATGGTCTTGAGCTTTTTTTCCAATGTTGTATTGCATGCTTGAAGGGCCTACACATCAATATCTGCATCTACATTGCAGCGTCTCTAGGTTGATCTTGGGAAGCAATATATTGAACTGTAATCATCTTTGATACTATCTCTAATAAAATATATTCAATCTCAATGTGTTAACTGTGGGTGTGAAAAAACAGAATTGTTTGTCAGAGCGAGAGCAGAAATATTATTGCAATATAGCAATTTTGAGGAGAAAGAGGGAAAGATAATGGAGCCAATTTTTGCTTCTATGGATGATCAAAATATAGTTGTTTGTTTCCTAACACATTATGAGATAAGAACTTTGCCTAGGAAGGCATAATAACCTTTGGTTGATTTTCTAACTTTAGGATATTTGTCTCGATAGATTGGAATGCCCAGTTGAGTGTGCCTTAAATATACTTGAACAAGCATTTGAGATGTTACTAGTGGGCTTCGAGTGGTTTGTGCGTGGATTGACAGAGATGAATAACAACGAATGTGATGTTTGATCATTTGATAGTAAGGTATTGGAGAGATCCAACCAGTTGATATAGAAAGTGGGGTTGGAGAAGTCAGACTTCAGTGTCTCGGGCCTCTCGGCGAGATGAATTTTGATTGGATTGAAATTGAAGATACTTTTGCAGTCTTGCATTTGTGAATGCTGCAAGAGGTTCTGTGCATAGTTTGTTTGATCTAGAAGAAGGCTATATGATGCTGGGGCAATAGTAAGTCTGAGCCTGAGGAATTGCGAGGCCGTCCCGATATTGCTGATGTGGAATGTCAACGTATTGTATATGAGCAAGTACTTTTTTATTAATATATGAGCCAGTACTTTTTTATTAAATAATACATGCTGGAGATAAAGCCTTTTATGTGGTAGTGTAGCATGATTGTAGTGGTGAGGGATTGCATGAGGTCATTATGAGAATTAGAGGGGGCAAAGGTGCATAGAAAGTAGCACTCTGATTTTGTGGGGAGAAATTATGGAAAAGAAACACTTTTTTATTAAGTAATACATGTTTGGAGATAAAGCCTAAATGCATGTCATGGCATTTATGACCTTTTTGTGATGGTGCATAATCAAGAAATATGCAATTGGCATATCAAGGGGAAAGCTTATCCGCTGAGTACAAATGTGTCCATGGAGAAGAAGGTCCTGCGAAGAAGCTAAGGAAGAGAAGAACAGAGCAGGAGGGAAATGTTGTTTATATTAAAAGCATACGAATCACTGTTACATAAGACTGTATTATATAGAGAGGAAGAAGACGGAATGATGATGCTCTGAGAGTTCGTTAGTAGCAGTCTGGCGTGGCAGAGGAAATGGAGACAATGTAGGTGGCTGGAGCAGTGTGAGCCGTGGCTGAGTCAGACCACGTGATGATTGTGCTATCATCCCCTCGCAAGTTGGTCATCTGGTGGCTGGACGGTCAAGTTGGAACGTAGTGTTTGAAAACGAGTCAGAGGGAGCGCCTTGGTGAGAATGTCTGCAGGTTGATTGACGGAGTCAATATGATGTAGGGCGACAACATTGTTCTTGATGTGTGCATTGATGAAATGATAATCAATTTCGATGTGCTTGGTGCGGGCATGAAAGACAGGGTTCTTTGCCAAGGCTAAGGCAGATGTGTTGTCGCAGTGAATTGCCGTCGGTTGAAGTTGTGGTTCATTAAATTCAGCTAGGAGGCGGCGGAGCCAGATGACATCCGAAGTGGCTGAGGATAGGGCCCTGTATTCAGCTTTTGTAGATGATTTGGAAACGGTGATTTGTTTCTTCACTTGCCAGGAGAGTATGTTGGGGCCGAGGAAAGAGCAGAACCCTGTTACAGACTTGCGGTCGACTTTGTTGACGGCCCAGTCGGCGTCCACGAAAGTGCGCAGTGTAAGATCGCCTTTGATAAGTGGAATGCCATAATGTTGTGTGCCTTTGATGTAGCGAAGCAATCGCTTGAGGGATTGATAGTGATGATTGGTCGGGTTATGCATATGCTGGCAGGCTTGATTTGTAGCAAATGCAATGTCAGGCTGGTAATGGTGAGATACTGAAGAGCTCCAGCGAGTTGCCCATAGAGAGTAGGATTTTCAAAGGCTTGATTCGGCGATTGACATTGAGCGGGTTTTGTGGGCAGTGGAGTCGACACTGGTTTGCAGGAGAGGAAACCGGAAGACTGCAGTAAGTCACGAGCGTAAGGGGACTGATGTAGGAACAGTCCGTTGGCGGTTCATTGTATTTGAATTCCGAGGAATGTGCGCACCGAGCCAAGTTCTTTTAGAGCGTAAATGGATTTCAGTTTGTGTAGCAGTTGTTGAATGGTCTTCGAGTCATTGCCTGTGAGAAGCAGGTCATCTACATAGATTATTAGATAGAGAAAAACGTTTTGATGAGCATATAGCAGCAATGAAGGATCGGATTTGCCGAAGATGAAGCCGAATTCAATGAGGCTTGTGGTGAACTTATCAAACCATTGGCGAGGCGCCTGTTTAAGCCCATAAAGTGATTTTTGCAATTTGCAAACATGAGTCGGATGAGTCGGGTCGATGAAGCGCGGTGGCTGCTTCATGTAGACATCTTCATGTAAGTCTCCGTGCAAGAAAGCGTTGGAGATATCATATTATAGGACTGGCCATTGTCGATGAAGAGCAAGGATGAGAAGAATACGAATGGTGGGCATCTTTGCGACAGGACTGAAGGTCTCGTTGTAGTTGACGCCATGCTCTTGAGCAAATCCTTGTGCGACAAGGCGAGCCTTGTGGTGTGTGACGGTACCGTTGGGATGAAGCTTGGTTTTGTAAGTCCAGCGACAACCCAGTATAGGAGTATTCGGTGGGGCTGGTGTAAGTGACCAGGTACGCTAGTTTTGCAGGGCATTAAACTCATGTTGCATAGCTGCTTGCAGTGAGGTAGTACAGTGGCTTGTCGAAATGTGGAAGGAGTTTGAGATGTGTTGGTGACAGCTGAGAGATTTAAAATAGATTTGGGTTTGAGGTGACCTGTCTTGTAGCGGGTGAGCATAGGGTGAGCATAGGGTGAGTCATGGGAGGAGCAATGTGGTGTTGGGGAGTGGAAGATGGGGACAGAGAAGGAGAGGAATGGGAAACTGAGAGGTCCGAATTGCAGTCTTGAAGGCATTATAAGCGGGAGGCAGTCCGTTGAGGATGTACATGAAGATATCCTTCGAATCAATGTGTGATCTGGCTGCAGCTATGTTATCCACCAGAGTCTTGATTTGTGCAAGGTATTGATTCATAGTGTTGTCCTTCATTTGGATATTATGCAGCTCGCTCTTCAGTTGGATTACCCGTGAGCGATTTGTGGGCTGAAGTCGGTTGGCAAGAGTTGCCCAGATTTCGCAGGTACTTGAGAGATGCAGAATGTAGGGTAATACTGAGGGAGAAATAGTTGATAGTAAAGCAGAAACAAGGTTCTGGTCAATGAGCCTCCAAAGTCGGCTATCAGCATGGTCTTCCGGCTTGTCGGGATGAGCCAGGCTTCCCGTCAAGTATCCCTCGAATCCGTTGGCTGAAAACAGTTTGAATATTTGTAGGCTCTAGATAGCATAGTTCTCATTGTTGAGCTGCAGATTGACGATGGATTTCAAGTTGGACATTAGAAATTTGAGAGGAGGAGGTATGACGAACTCAGTCATGGCTGCAGAGATGGAGGATATCGGCGGTATTGCCGCAGAGGACACAGGAGGTGTGGTCGCCGATGAATCTTGTTCAGCCATGGACGGCGAGTCTTGCTGCTCTGATACCAAGAAGAAGGTCCTGCGAAGAAGCTAAGGAAGAGAAGAACAGAGCAGGAGGGAAATGTTGTTTATATTAAAATCATACGAATCACTGTTACATAAGACTGTATTCTATAGAAAGGAAGAAGACGGAATGATGATGCTCTGAGAGTTCGTTAGTAGCAGTCTGGCGTGGCAGAGGAAATGGAGACAATGTAGGCGGCTGGAGCAGTGTGAGCCGTGGTGAGCCGTGGCTGAGTCAGACCACGTGATGAGTGTGCCATCACATGGGAGGCATTGAAATCCAAATATTATGAGGTGAGTGTATGTGAGAGGTTTCTAGATATTATTTTTAACTTCAAGAAATCAAATTTGAGCCCTTACTATGATCTGCTTATGATTTGCACAACTCTCACAATCTGATTTGGAGTTTATAGAAATAAACAAGAAATAAAAAGATAAAAACTATATATATATATATATATATATATATATATATATATATATATATATATATATATATATAAAGGGCTAAGGATATTTTGATCAATTTTTTTATCAAAATTAAATTCATTTTGAGATGATTGTAATGTAAGATTTGATTAGTTATTCATGTATTACATTCATCTCAATGCAAATTAATAATTTTGAAATTCATCTTGATCAAATTTTGGCATAGTTATTATGATCCATTTTTTTTTCTCTTTGATTTGGAAGTTTAAGAACAAGAAGAAAATTATGATTTATATCTAAAAATTTGATTTGTAAGCAGGACCAACATCTTCATCAACCCACCAGTTGCACCACCTTTAGTAGGAGGTTATGGCTATGGATCTCCATTCTACGGTGGTTGGGGATGGTCACCATTCACCTACTTCCTGCCAGGGCCAAGCGTTGCTGTTGGGATTGGTGGAGGCTTTGAGTTTTTTGTGGCCATCTTAGCGTTTGGAGCCATCACTTCTATAATCAGGCGATTTACAGGGCGGAGGGAAGAAGAAGATGATGAAGATTTTTAATGATATATACATTTGTTATGATACTTTGAATTATATGTTTCTCTAGTTTCTCTTGTTGTACTGAGCACAAAGAAGTTCCATTTTTGTTTGTATAGCTGTAAATGTGATTAGTCATGGACTAATGGGGGGTATCATGTAGATTTAAGAGAAACATTGCAGTGAATAAAATTCTAGTCCGGTTGAAATAAATGGAGCAACAATTTTCTTTTCTGAGAATTTCTTCAGTTTCTAAGAAGTTTCCTAATAGTATGATATTTCTGAGAAAAAATCATCCATATGCTAAGTTATTACTGTGAATTGATAATGATACCGCATCTGTCTTACATCAACGAAAAATTATTTTGTGCGGAGTCCAGACACCAATAAAAATGTGTCACGTCTGGTACCGAGCGGCACAAAGCCCCGTGACTGTACCGCTCGGTACATAAGCGTAAACCGGATGATTCTCATGTCCGGTGTCCACAGAATAATCTCTCCACAGCAACAGGCCGCATAACCCCTGTTCCACCTCTCTGGTTTCTCAGCTTAAGCTAGGCAGCTGTACAGGAACTTTTCAGCCTTATGTAACTGTCTATGGGTAGTTTAGTAATTGCTGCACTAGTAGTCTTATGATAAATACTTCTCAATGTAATCACTACTGCGACATGAAAATTACTGTTCACTTCACTTCTCTTTGTTTAGTTCTGTAATGGCTGCTATGATAGAATGGCTGGCTTCTGCTTCATAGCTCTTTACATGGATCATATAGGTTGAGAATATAGAATTTGAGTGCTAAATTCTATTCAGAAGCTTTGCTCAAATGATCCCAATTCCCAAGACATTCCAGAAACCATCGCAACATTATGGAAAGACAATCACCCTGCTTAGTAAATATGGAGAATAATTAGGACATGTTTGGAGTGTTTCATTGAATGGTTAATATAAAATTTCCTCAATCATGAAGCATTTTTGAACGTTTATATGCCATAATAATGTTAGAATTAAACGATCTTGGGTTTCTTGGATTCATCTCATTGAGCCGCTTTATTCGAGCATGTCATATTTTGATATCAATTGGACATCCAAATGATGCTTTGAAGCTTTCAAGTTGGCGTTGGTCCTTTGATTTTGACTTGGATTGGACTGAATTTGGTGTCTTTGGGTTGATCTTCCTGAGATGTTCGATTTGACTACTCTTGTTTAAATCATAATTTGGATGATTCCAAATTTAATTTTGAAAGCTTCCAATTCATATTTATATCAAGATTCATGTCCGATTAAAATAATTTCTGTGACATATCAATGATAAATCTATTTGTGATATTTCTGACTATTCCCTACTTATCCCGCTCAAGCCATTGTGTCTGCTATTATTGATTTACTTTTTTTTTTCTCCTTCCCTTTATTCTGCTCTCTCTTCTTTGCATCATAATATCTCTGATTCTGATAGACCTGCTTGGTGCAAAAATGAGAGTCCTAATTTTAAAACTTTTTTAGAGAACTTCAATAAAAATGCTGATAAAGTTTGTTGGAAACTGGGTTCTTTTATTTAGAAATATTCATATTAACCCAACTTGCCCTCTTTGCAATTTTTGCTCATGAATTTTTTGAGAACGCTCTTGACAATTTTAAAATTTCTTATTTTGGTCATTATTCTACATTTCTTATTTCCTGCCTTCTTTAAAGTCATTTTTGTACATCTTTTTTTTTAATTGAATGAAAGTGGGGATTGCCCCAATAATTTTCCAGAAAAAACTTGCATCTTTCTTTTGTTCGATCTGCATATACTTAAGGAAAGAAACCATAGATTGCTCCCAATCCTAATAAGCTTCAGTATGTAAGTGTTTGTCACTCCCGTTGGTATGGTGGATGTTTTGGCGATCATGCCAAATTTGACACTTCGTAGCTCTCATTGAACTTCTCCATAACATTAGAGGAGCTTAGTTATAAGTTCATCTATCATAGCTGCTGAGACAAAGCTCTGTTACCACTTTGTTGAGAAACCTGTGATACAAAGGAACGAAGATGAATTCAAAACACAAAGGAAGAGAGTAACCTTTGTATATTCGTTAAGTGTTTTGATGAGGACATCGCCAGAGATTGCGACACATGAGATGCCGGAGATCGACGGCCACGATCATGATCTTTATTTTCATCATTTTATGTAGTAGTTTATTTGATTTTTATGTTTTTCCGATTTTGCCCTTATGGGTATTTGGTAGCTATTGTAGCCCAAGGGGCATTTTAGTCTTTTATTTTCTTTATCATTGTGAGGCCTATTTATATGGCCCTTCTTTTGTAATAGATAGTTTTTGATGAAATGAAAATTTTACTCTTGTTCTCTTAGTGAGTTCATCTTCTCCCACGTTCTCTTAGTGAGTTCGCCGGAGTAAACTAGATCTCTTAGTGAGTTCTAGCCTCCGAATCGTCTATTATCGTGGAAGATCAAAGAGGAAACGAGTAAGGTTAGTAGATCCGTATTCGTCGCCGCCGTGGAGAATTTCCTTCTTCATTTCCCCTTGCTCTTGCTCTTGCCGCCGTCCCCTCCACACTTCCCCAACCACCGACCTCCCTACTCCCTTTTCCGCCGGCCAAGCCTGCCGCCGCCAGCCAATCAGCCACCGGCCAGCCGCCAGCTTCCCGCCGGCCAGCCCCTCACCGGCCTGCCCAGCTCCACCCGCCGACTCCCAACCTCCCAGATTTACCGCCGGCTCTTCCCCCTTCCATCCTCTGTGAATTTCAAAATTCCTGATGTAAGTGACTTTCCTAAGATAGCTTCTATCTATTTAGGAAATCATTCATTGGGATTTAATTCACATTTGAATTTCAAACCTTTTCTTTTCTCTATTAATCCCCTAACGTGAAACGGTCCTTAAATAAAATCGATCTGAATTTCAACAAATCAGATTGCTTTGATTGAGTTAACCCCTTGGGCCCCACCCATCTAAATTCCGAATCCCTCTCTCTCCTTTATGACCTGCTATATTACCCCTATTGCTTCTCTTCCTATTTGCCACATCACCACATCATAAAAGCCTCCCAAATACCTTCCCCTCATTAACGTGATTACAGTTTTTTTTTTGATATCATTCCATATTTCAAATCTGAAATTGGAAATCACGTTCTTCCCTCTCCTCTAATTAAAATCTGAAATCAGATTTTCCCTCCCACTAAATAACATCCTTTCTCTTCTCCCTCCACCACCACAAGACCGGCCACCCCTTCTCCCCCTCGGGTACTCCTTCAACCCTAGGCAAGAATGTATGGCGGACCCCGAATTTGAATGGGGGCTTGTGTTCAACGCTCACGGCAACCTCGACACCCAACGATCGCCGTTTTTCGACGCGGGATTTGAGTCCGACGAAGATACTGTTGGAGCCTACTTGGATCGAATCCTACCGACGCTCATACACGTCATCGACAAACAACTCCCAGACTCCGAGTGGATCATCGACGGCCGCCCACCCGCTCCTCCAAATCCGGCATCTTACCCGGCGACGAGTCCTCTCGGCATCACATGTGTCTCAGTGGTATCGCTAAGTTTTCTTGCAACCCTCTTTCGTTAACCTCCACTTCAAAGAGAGATTTTCGGACCTCAAGGTGAATGGTCTAAATTTTAAACGTGTGGCTTTAGTAGTAACTATTTGCATTATTTAGTTTTCTTTTGGTTATCTTTTGCAAGACTCTTGTAATCCTCAAGTGTAATCGACGCCTAGAGCTTAATCAATCATGAATTTTCTTGAATCCTACTTGAGCAAGCTAGATTTTATTGTTAATATTGCAAAGTTGAAAGCTCTCATTAATCTCTAAAGTGCAATTAATGTTTCCCCATGTTAGTTTCACATCATGTTTACTCGAAGACCATTAGTTCAGTAATTAAGTAAAGGATTAAAAATTAAAGTTTTTTTTGGGAAAATATTAAAAATTAAAGTAGATGGGTGTCCTTAGGGGTGCACGTGAGCCAAGTCGGCTCGCGAGCCAGCTCGAGCTTGAGTGTTCGACTCGTTTATGGGCTCGCGAGCCGAGCTATCGAGCTCAGGAGTCGAGCTCGAGCTTGAGTTCGAGCTCATTTGGTAAATGAGCTCAAGTTCGAGCGGCTTGGCTCGTGAGCTCGCGAGCTGGCTCGAATAATTATTAGATATAAATATAAAAAGATAATATTAAATGTTATGAAAATCTGCATGTATTTCAAACTTACCGTGTTAACCAATTTTTTTTTTATTTCTCAAATCTTGCTTATAATTCAAAGTTTCCTCTCTCTCTCTCTCTCTCTCTCTCTCTCTCTCTCTTCTCTCTGACAGGCAGCAGAGAGCTAATAAATGATGATGTAAACATCTGAATAATACACAACTCTCTTTGGCCTATTGGTTGAGAGCTTAGGCTTCCAACTAAGAGGTCCAGGGTTCGAGTCTATGTGTATGCGTTGTGTGTGTGAGTTTGCCTTAAATGGCCTAAATATCCAAAAAAAAACATCTGAATAATAAATGCATTTATTCATTCATTTTGGAAGAATTTGGTAGAATGATTCCGCTCTCTCTCTCATTTTAAAAAGCCGCGTGATGCAGGACATGTATGAAAATTTGATTTAGATAAGGAATTTGCACGCTTAATGAGTACGAGCGAATTAATTAAAGCTTTGTGATGATTCAAACAAAGAAATAAAACCAAAGAATGATGAACACAAGCTTAGGCTAAGTTACTTGTGAAAAGTTAAAACCACATAATAATCAATTGCTCTAGACGTTGCAAATGAAATGGGTTTCAGCAAGAAATCTCTAGTTTAACAATAAGAGTAGTGCTATGAAAGATCTCTCACACAACTCCTAATATATGCTAGGTTTTAGTGGAAAGAATTAACACAACTTTCCATGAGTCAATTAGAACTGCAATTGAGAACGCTAAAAGATAAAAGAGTAGGAAGAGAGAAAACCCAAGTAAACAAGACAAACAAAGCTCCAGTGTGGGGTTTATATGCTTGAGAGGAAGTAGACAACAACTAGTGGCTTTCGGGGCATCTGTTCTGCGACAAATTCTTGTTGGAGTCTTTAGACAGCAGGTTAGAAGCCGGAGACAGATTATGGACAGCACCCTACTAGGTTTTACAACCCTTGGGCTGCTCTTCTATGCTACCGTAGGCTTCAGACAGCAGATTATGACCTTTTAGGCTACTGGACAGCAGTTCTCCTGAGTCTGAAATTTAGGATAGCAACTAGATCGTGGCCAAAATTCTGGAATTATTTATGGGCAGCAACTGTAGGGTGCTGGGAGTCTTCTGGACAGCAAGCTGTAATCTCCAAACATGTAAGACAACAAAGAAAACACTTTTGCTAGAACGTGGGCAGCAAATAGGAGTTTCTCGGGAAGAACAGGGAGGCGTGATTGAGAGCTTGGAAGGAGGTTTGAAAGAATTCCAAAGGAGAAGCATTCTTTTGGAAGGAAAGTAAATAGGTGGGGCTAAAAGAATTTCTCCCGGGTGAGAGAAGAAAAAAAAAGTCTAGGTTCAATGTATTTGGAGATAAGGCATTAATTATTCAATTAATTCAGATTTGGATTAATTGAATTATTTAAGGGCCTTTCCAAAAATAGGATTAATGAAATAGGAAGGATGTGAGATTTAAATTATCTAAATTTCATTAACTTATCAAATTTGAAATGTTATCAAATTAGGGTAATGTGACTCTAATTTAGGTAATTTCATAAGTTAATGAATTTAGGTAATTTGAATTTAGTTAATGAATTTAGGTAAGTTATCAAATTCAAATTTATTTGAATTTGAAATGTTACCTAAAATATCATTCCTATTTTAGGAAACTTTCCAAATCCTTGCCTATTGAATTAAAGTTAAATTAGGATGAAATATTTCATCCTAAATTTAAGTGCATGAATTAAGGAAGCATTAAAATTTTCCTTAATTTCTCTCCCTATCCCATTAAGCCGCTGGCCCCCCTTTGATTTAAGTTTGGATTTGTTCCTAAAGCTCCACTTTCCTTATTTTACTCAAACTATCTTTGGAAGGAGTTTGAATTTTGAAATAACTCAAATTTAAATCTCACAACATTCCTATTTCATTAATCCTATTTTTGGAAAGGCCCTTAAATAATTCAATTAATCCAAATTTGAACTAATTGAGTAATTAATGCCTTATCTTCAAATACATTGAACCTAGACATTTTTTTTTCTTCTCTCAGCTGGCTGAAATTCCTTTAGTCCCACCTATTTACTTTCCTTCCAAAAGAAGGCTTCTTCCTTTGGAATTCTTTCAAACCTCCTTCCAAGCTCTCATTCACGCCTCCCTATTCTTCCCGAGAGATTTCTGTTTGCTGCCCACGTTCCAACAAAAGTGTTTTCTTTGCCTCTTATACGTTTGGAGATTACAGCTTGCTGTCTAGAAGACTCCCAGCATCTTACAGCTGCTGTCCAAAAATAATTCCAGGATTTTGGCCAAGATCTAGTTGCTGTCCTGAATTTCAGACTCAGGAGAACTGCTGTCTAGCAGCCTAAAAGGTCATAATATGCTGTCTGAAGCCTCCGGTAGAATAGAAGAGCAGCCCAAGGCTTGTAAAACCTAGTAGGATGTTGTCCAGAATCTGTCTCCGGCTTCTAACATGCTTTCCAAAGACTCCAACAAGAATTTGTTGCAAAACAGCCACTGTAATATCAAAAATCTGCTCCAGGATCATCCAGGACGATCTGGATCGTCCTGGGACGATCAGTTGAAAATTAGCTCCAGAATGTGCCCAATTTGCTCCAGGTGATTTTCTGTACACATCGTCCAGGCCGATTGAGGACATCGTCCAGGCCGATCGGCACTGTAGAAAATGTCGGCCTGAGAATAGTTCTGGGAACCGTTCAGGACGATCCAAAATGGTCTGATCGTCCTGGGACGATCCGGCGATCGGCCGGGCCGATTTGAAGTTTTTAAAGCTGATTTCAGCTCATTTGGAGGAGAGAGAAAATCAAATAAAATGAAAATATCTTTTGAGGAGAGAGAAAGTCGAGAGAAATTTGGGAAAAGTTGATTTTCGGACGACGCGGAGCCGTTTTCGTCCGAGGAGACTGTTCAGGATATTGTTGTACGCAAGGTAAGGCACATTCCGCCTTTCTCAATTTTCAGAACCGTCGTGTTTGGCGGTATATTCTGTCCGGATTTCGTTTCGTTAATGATTTTCGTCCGTATCTGTTGATTGGCTCAGTTTTTACCGCGTAACTTTCCGTATATTATTGACAAGTGTGCACATTTTGGTTATTTTCTGAAGATTTTTGTCCGGGTATTTTTGATTCGACGGTGTTTTTCGTCGATTAGATTTTTCTGTGTATTCTGAAATTATCTGTGCAGTAGAATAAATGTTCTGAAATGTGATTATCTATATTCTGTGCGAATTTGGTGAATTTTGATTTTCAGGAAAAATTGTGTAAATTCCGTATACTGCCGTTGTGCTGCCCGATTTTTGTCTGATTTCTGATTTGCCCGGATTTATTCTGAATTGAAATGATATCTGTATAAGCTATAAAAAGGGAGCTATAAGGGGCCTGGATCCTATGAGATTCAGTAAGTGTCAGGGAAATCTGAAATGAGCTCAATCTGAAATCTGATATCTGTTCTGTTCCGGATCCGATGAAATCTGTTCTGGTGCCGTGAGCACATTTAGCTATTAATTACTCAGAGAATTTCTGGTGCCGTGAGCACATTTAGCTATTAATTACTCAGAGAATTTCTGGTGCCGTGAGCACATTTAGCTATTAATTACTCAGAGAATTTCTGGTGCCGTGAGCACATTTAGCTATTAATTAAATATCTGATATCTGAGTTCCGTATCTGTTCTGTAAGCAATTATGACCTGAAATTCTGATTTCTGATTATGTTAATGTGATATGTCTGATCTGTTCTGTTTCTGTATGAATTGATATCTGTTCCGATTCTATTCTGATACGATATGAGCTGAATTTCTGATTTCTGTACGATTCTGACTCTGTTGATTTAATCCGTTCTGATTTGTACTCTAATGTGATCTGATCTGTACGATTCTGATTCTGATTTGATATATGTTCGTATAAGTTCTGATTTTGATTCTATTCTGATTCGAGATACGATTCTGTTCTGAATTCTGATTGGATTTCTGGCTGATAAGTTTAGTTTTGGATTCTGAGAGTTTTGATTGGAGGTTTGTTGCTTTGCTGAGCTGTTGAGCTCACTCTTGTTTTCTGGTGGATTTTCAGGTTCTGGGAAAGGGAAGGAAGTCCAGGACTAGATTTCAGAGTCTGATCAGTATAGGTATTTTGTCCTTTTTGTTTTTTTGTACAGTCATGGCTCTTTCTGTTTTATTTTCTGTCAGCCATGCACTGTATTTGTAGATGATTGTTTTGAGGAAAAGAAAGAAAAATATAGATGATTTGTTCCGCTGCATTTGATGTTCTATAGTAGCTCTGTGTGTTTGTTTTGTGTATAACATTTTGGAAGAATCAGTTCAGTAACCAATTCCAAAGCCAGATCCTGGTTAGTCTGTTTAGGCTGGTCGCAATCCGGCTCGGGCGGGATCCGTCCCCGTCGGGTCGTGACAGCCACCCCCAAAAGCCACTGGTTGATGTATACTTCCTCTCAAGCATATAAACCTTACATCGGAGCTTCGTTTGTCTTGTTTACTTGGGTGATCTCTCTTCCTACTCTTTTATCTTTTAGTCGTTCTTAATTGCAGTTCTAATTGACTCATGGAAAGTTGTGTTAATTCTTCCCGCTAAAGCTTATCATTTATTAGGAGTTGTGTGAGAGATCTTTCATATCACTACTCTTATTATTAAATTAGGGATTTCTTGTTGAAACCCATTTCGTTTGCAACATTTAGAGCAATTGATTATTATGTGGTTTTAACTTTTCGCAAGTAACTTGGCTTAAGCTTGTGTTTACCATTCTTTGATTTTATTTCTTTGTTTGAGTCATCACAAAGCTTTAATTAATTCGCTCCTACTCATTAAGCGTGCAAATTCCTTATCTAAATCAAATTTTCATATATGTCATGCATCATCTGGTATCAGCGCATGACTAGCATGCGTTACAAGTGCTAGAAGTTATCCTAGGAGCTTGCCTAACCATTCTTATGTATTGTTGCATTACATATCATCATTTAACCTAGTTAAGTTACTGTTATGCTTGCTGTCCACATCATTCCTGCACACATCTAGTGAATGTTAGGCTAGTTTCTTAGTGTTTAAGTGCAGTCCCTTACACCTAATCTTCATTAGGTTTCACTTAGAGCTTCCCATGGAACCGATGGGACTTCAAAATAAGATAGATGACCTAATTAACCTAGTGGGTTCTATAACCAAAACCATGAAGGAGAAACGTGTTGACTCTGCCCTCTCTAGGTATGTGCCCCATTCGATCAATCATGTTAGTCGGAAGATTACTCACTCAGCTTATCGTCTTAATCCTGAGCCCAAGCCACAACAACCTCACTTAGACTCACATTATAGTCTACCCACCTTTGATGGTTCCTCAGATCCTTACTACTTTAGGGAATATGTTAAACAACTAGATGACTGTAATATCAAGATCTGCTCCAGTATCGTCCAGGACGATCTGGGATCGTCCTGGGACGATCAGTGGAAATTCAGTTCCAGATTTTGCCCAGTTTTGCTCCAGGTGATTTTCTGCATGCATCGTCCAGGCCGATTGGAGACATCGGCCAGGCCGATCGGCACTGTAGAAAATATCGTCCATGCAATAGCCCTGAAGGGAGACCAGGCCGATCCTTTTGGTCAGATCGTCCCGGGACGATGCTGCGATCGGCCAGGCCGATCTGTGTATTATAAGGCTGATTTCAGTCGTTTTGAAGAGAGAGAAAAATCAGAATTAAAAATAAATATCTGAGGAGAGAGAAAGTCGTGGGATTTTGGAGAAAAGTGGATTTTCGGACGACGCGGAGCCGTTTTCGTCGAAGTGACTGTTGAGGAAGTTGCTGTGCTCGAGGTAAGGCACATTCTACCTTTCTCAATTTTCAGTTCCGTCGTGTTTGGCGGTATATTCTGTCCGGTTTTGTTTCCGTTAGCGAATTTCGTCCGTATCTTTTGATCGGTTCAGTTTTTACCGCGTAACTTTCTGTATATTGTTGGCGTGCCGAGTGTGCACATTTTGGTTATTTTCTGAAGATTTTCGTCCGGGTATTTTTGATTCGACTGGTTTTTAGTCGACCGGATTTTTCTGTGAAATTGGAATTTATCTGTGCAGTAGAATAAAGGTTCTGAAATGTTGATATCTGTATTCTGTGCGAATTTGGTAAATTTTCGTTGCAGGAATTTTTGTGTAAATTCCGTATACTGCCGTTGTGCTGCCCGATTTTGTGGTAATTTCTGAATTGTCCGTATTTCTTCTGAATTGAAATGCTATGTGTATAAGCTATACAAAGGGAGTTATAAGGGGCCTGGATCCTATGAGATTCAGTTAGTGAAACGGGAAATCTGAAATGAGCTCAATCTGAAATCTGATATCTGTTCTGTTCCGGATCCGATGAATTCTGTTTTGGTGCTATAAGCACATCTGTTTTGGTGCCGTGAGCACAAAGGGAGACATAAGGGGCCTGAATCCTATGAGATTCAGTCAGTGTCTGGGAAGGGAGGCATAAGGGGCCAGAATCCGTAGAGATTCCGTCAGTGTCAGGGCATTTAGCTATATGTATCTGTACTATTTTCTGTATCTGTTCTGTTCTGTACGAAATTGTGATTATGACATGATATGATCCGTACGATTCTGATTTCTGTTTCTGACTCTGTTGATTTGTTCTGTTCTGATACGATCTGTACGACTCTGATGTGATTTGATATCTGTCCGTAAGTTTTGATTTCCGATTCTGTTCCGACTTCTGATCTGATTTCTGTCTGACAAGTTTGGTTTTGTTTCCTGAGAATTTAGATTGGAGGTTTGTTGCTTTGCTGAGCTGTTGAGCTCACCCTTGCTTTCTGGTGGTTTTCAGGTTCTGGGAAGGGCAAGGAGGTCCAGGATTAGATTTCGGAGTCTGATCAGATTAGGTACTTTTGTACTTTTGATTTTTGTACAGTCATGGCTTTCCTGTTCTGTCTTTCTTTCTGTTGAAAGCCATGTACTGTTCTGTAAATGATTATTTTGAGGAAATGAAAAGATAGATGTTTTGTTCCGCTGCATTTGATGTTTTTAGTAGCTCTGTTGTTCTGTGTGTTTCTGTTGAGTTAAGAATTTGGAAGATCAGTTCAGTAACCTAATCCAAAGCCAGATCCTGGTTAGCTATCCTCCGTCGCGATCCGGCGCGGGCGGGATCCGTCTCGTCTCGGGTCGGGTCGTGACAAGCTTTTTTGGTATCAGAGCACTGGTTTTGGAAACAGGTTGGATTGTAAAACAGAGCTCTAGGAAGTGATCAGTGAGTCTGGCTGGGAGGTAGTTTTGGGTCGTTTGGCTTTTTATTGTGTTATTTTGTGTTGTTTTGTGATAGTTTTCCGGATTTTCTGGATTTTTCTGTATGGATCAGCCAGACCCAGACATGACAGACGGTCAGAGTGACGATCAGGCAGCACCAGTGGGGAGTACAGCCCCAGTGGTCGGTGCTGATACGCTTTCACAGTTTGCTTCACTTGTTGCTCAGATGATGAGCGAGACTCAGAGCAGAGCTTCGACTGTTAGATCTGAGGACATTGATCGACACCTGCAGTTATTTTTGAGATTGAAGCCTCCGAGGTTTGAGGGCGCTGTTGAGCCCAGAGCAGCCGAGGAGTGGCTGAGGAGATTGGAGAAGACTTTTGACGGGATGCAGTGTCCTGCAGACAGGAAAGTTCCGTTAGCTGTTTTTCTGTTGGACGGAGAGGCTGAGCACTGGTGGGATGGCCAGCAAGCAGCCAGATTTCAGGGTAGATTGAACTCCTTGATCACTTGGGAAGAGTTCACTGAGGTATTCAGAGATTGGTTTGTTCCCCCTTCTGCACGACAGCAGATGCAGGAGAGTTTTCTGAGACTTGTTCAGGGGAGCAAGACGGTGATGCAGTACGAGGCTGAGTTTACTGCATTAGCCAGGTACGCTCCGCAGCTGGTTAGCACATCTGCTGAGAGGTGCTACAGATTTCTGAGGGGATTGCGAGATACTTTGAGGCAGCCCCTGATACCATTCCGGATCACCGATTTCTCTGAGCTTGTGGAGCGAGCTCGTCTGATTGAGAATGACATGACGGCTACTCAGCAGCGGTGGACTGCGAGTAGGAAGAGGTTTGGAGGAGAGACATCTGGCAGTAGTTCCTCTGGGAAGAGGAGATTCGTTTCTGGATCTGGATCTGGAGATTCCAGGAAGAGCGGAGGATCGTCTGGTACTGCTACCAGTACGACTAGTTCTGGATCTGTCAGTACGGCACCTGTGTGCCAGAGTTGTGGACGGCGACACCATGGCCAGTGCTACAGGATAGCTGGTCTTTGTTTCAGATGTGGTCAGCCGGGACATAGGATTGCAGAATGTCCACAGATGGGATATGAGCAGCGATCTGAGGGCTTTGTCAGACCTGTTGGTTCAGCAGCAGGAAGACCGAGGACTGTTCCTCCACGCCCTGAGGGATTTGCTGGTAGAGGTGGTGGTTCTAGTTCTGCACCACGGAGACCACCTACGATTCAGAGGGAGCAGAGTAGTTCTGTTGCTTCAGCTCCTGTTCCAGTTCAGCCACGAGTTTACAGTCTGAGTCAGCAGGAGGCTCGTGATGCTCCGGATGTTGTGACAGGTACGGTTTACATTTCTGATCAGCCCTGTCGTGTTTTGTTTGACTCTGGAGCGAGTCATTCTTTTCTGTCCGAGCATTGTTTTGAGATTTTACATTTGGATTCGATGGTTTTACCGGTTTCTTTGTCTGTGATTTTACCGGCTGGGAATCCATTGGTTGCTCGACAGTTTTGTTTGTGTGAGATCGAGATTTCTGGCAAGAAGTGGAAATCGAGTTTGATTCGATTGCCGATTTCTTCGTATGATGTGATTCTGGGCATGGATTGGTTGAGTCAGTATGAAGCCCAGATTGACTGTCTGAAGAAGCAAGTGAGTTTACTTGTGGCTGGAGAGAGAGTTGTATTTCAGGGATTACGAGGTGTTCTCTCCAGTCTGGTTTCTGCGTTGGAGGTGAGCAGGATGTGGAAGAAAGGATGTCCGGTATTTTTGGCTTCGGTGCGGGATCTGAACCTGGAGGTTGGTTCTGTTTCTGAGATCCCTGTGGTACGGGAGTTTGCTGATGTTTTTCCTGAGGAGTTGGTTGGTTTACCTCCGGATAGAGATGTGGAGTTCTCTATCGATGTTTTTCCGGGTACCGCTCCGATATCGAAAGCTCCGTACAGGATGGCACCGAAAGAACTTTCTGAGTTGAAAGTTCAGCTTCAGGAGTTGGTAGACAGAGGTTTGTACGTCCTAGTGTTTCGCCCTGGGGAGCACCTGTTCTGTTTGTGAAGAAGAAGGACGGTACACTCCGTATGTGTATTGATTACAGAGATTTGAACAAGGTCACGATCAAGAATAAGTATCCTTTGCCTCGGATAGACGACTTGTTTGATCAGCTTTCCGGATCTTCGGTATTTTCGAAGATTGATTTGCGATCCGGATACTATCAGGTGAAGGTGAAGGAAACTGATGTGGTGAAGACTGCTTTCAGTACTCGGTACGGGCACTACGAGTTTTTGGTTATGCCTTTTGGGGTAACCAATGCGCCTGCGATTTTCATGGATCTGATGAACCGAGTATTCAGGGAGTATTTGGATCAGTTTGTGATCGTCTTCATTGACGATATTCTGGTATATTCTGCATCTGAGGATGAGCATGCCAGACATTTGAGGATTGTGTTGGAGACTTTGAGGAGGCATCAGCTGTATGCCAAGTTCTCCAAGTGTGAATTCTGGCTGAAGAGCATTTCATTTCTGGGGCATGTGATTAGCGGAGAAGGCATTTCGGTAGATCCCCAGAAGATTCAGGCTGTTGCTGATTGGCCAAGGCCGACTACGGTATTTGAGGTACGTAGTTTCTTGGGCATGGCCGGATATTATAGGAAGTTTGTGAAAGGATTTTCACAGATTTCGACTCCTCTGACGAGACTGACTCAGAAGTCAGTACCTTTTGTTTGGACACCGGAGTGTGAAGCTAGTTTTCAGAGATTGAAGGAGTGTTTGACTTCAGCTCCAGTGTTGGCACTTCCGTCAGGTACGGAGGGTTTCCAGGTGTTCAGTGATGCTTCACTGAAAGGACTGGGTTGTGTTCTGATGCAGCATGGTCAGGTAATTGCTTATGCTTCGAGACAGTTGAAACCACATGAGAAGAATTACCCGACGCATGATCTGGAGTTAGCTGCAGTTGTTTTTGCTTTGAAGATTTGGCGTCATTACCTGTATGGCGTCAGATGTGAGATCTTTACTGATCATAAGAGCCTGAAGTACATTTTTACTCAGAAGGATCTGAATCTGAGACAGAGGAGGTGGCTCGAGTTGATCAAGGACTACGATTTGACTATTCAGTATCAGCCTGGGAAGGCGAATGTGGTAGCGGACGCTCTGAGCAGGAAGTCTTCTGGATTCTCAGGTATTCAGCTTACCTGTGATGACTTTCTGATTCGTGATTTGGAGAGATTGCAGTTGGAGGTGGTTTCCTCCAGTGATTTGGAGTTGGCTCAGATGAGTATTCAGTCTTCTTTGGAAGCACGGATTCAAGAAGCCCAGAAGTCAGATTCTGATTATTCGAAGTTGATAGCTCAGATTGGATCTGGTAAGACTCCTGAACTTCGAATTTCTGATTCTGGTGTTATTTTCTGTAAGAACAGGTTGTGGGTACCTGTGTCTGGAGACTTGAGGCGGGAGATTCTGTACGAATCTCATCATTCTGGCTACACTGTTCATCCAGGCAGTGGTAAGATGTATGCTGACATGAAGCTTTTGTTTTGGTGGCCTGGGATGAAGAAGGATGTGGCAGAGTTTGTGTCGAGATGCGAAGCCTGTCAGTTGGTGAAGGCAGAGCATCAGCGACCAGGTGGGCTGTTGCAGTCGTTGCCTATCCCTGAGTGGAAATGGGAGGAGGTAACGATGGATTTTGCGATGGGTTTTCCTCGATCTAGACAAGGACATGATGCCATTTGGGTGGTTGTAGATCGATTGACCAAGTCAGCCCATTTTCTTCCGATCAGACAGACGGATTCAGTTGATCGATTGGCACAGATTTATGTGAAGGAAATAGTCAGATTGCACGGTGTGCCTCGTGTGATCGTATCTGATCGAGATGGACGTTTTACTTCCAGACTTTGGAAAGGCATTCAGCAAGGCTTGGGTACGAAACTGCATTTCAGTACAGCCTTTCATCCTCAGACCGACGGACAGTCTGAGAGGACGATTCAGGTACTGGAAGATCTGTTGAGACTTTGTGTTCTGGACTTTAGCGGAAGCTGGGAAGATCATATTCCGTTGATTGAGTTTGCTTATAACAACAGTTTTCAGTCCAGTATCGGTATGGCACCGTACGAGGCTTTGTATGGCAGGAAGTGTCGTACTCCTTTGACTCCGACCTCCTTCGGAGATAGGCAGGCTTTGGGGGCCACTTTTGCTGATGAAACTGCTCAGAAGATCAATTTGATAAGAGAAAGATTGAAAGCCGCTCAAGATCGTCAGCAGAAGTATTACAATCAGAAGCACAGATTTGTTGAATTTCAGGTCGGTGACTTTGTGTATGTCAAAGTCAGCCCGATGAAGGGTGTGAGCAGATTTGGTCAGGTAAGCAAGCTTAGTCCAAGGTATGTTGGACCATTTGAGATTTTGGAAAGAATTGGAAAAGCTGCTTACAAGTTATTGCTTTCTGATTCTATGCCTGATGTGCATAATGTGTTTCACGTATCCACTCTGAGGAAGTGGGTTTCAGACTCTGGGAAGAAGTTGTCAGCTGATGAGGTGGAGATTCAGGAGAATCTGGCGTACAAGGAAGAGCCAGAGCTTATTTTGGCGTACGACGTCCGAAAGTTAAGAAATAAAGAGATTCCGATGGTTAAAGTCCAGTGGAAGCACCGGACTGCACGGGAAGCAACTTGGGAGAAGGAGTCTGATATGAGACGGTCGTACCCGTACTTGTTTTGACTGAGTTTGGACTGGATAATGTCGAGGACGACATTTTTCTGAGTTGGGGAGATTGTAATATCAAGATCTGCTCCAGTATCGTCCAGGACGATCTGGGATCGTCCTGGGACGATCAGTGGAAATTCAGTTCCAGATTTTGCCCAGTTTTGCTCCAGGTGATTTTCTGCATGCATCGTCCAGGCCGATTGGAGACATCGGCCAGGCCGATCGGCACTGTAGAAAATATCGTCCATGCAATAGCCCTGAAGGGAGACCAGGCCGATCCTTTTGGTCAGATCGTCCCGGGACGATGCTGCGATCGGCCAGGCCGATCTGTGTATTATAAGGCTGATTTCAGTCGTTTTGAAGAGAGAGAAAAATCAGAAATTAAAAATAAATATCTGAGGAGAGAGAAAGTCGTGGGATTTTGGAGAAAAGTGGATTTTCGGACGACGCGGAGCCGTTTTCGTCCGAAGTGACTGTTGAGGAAGTTGCTGTGCTCGAGGTAAGGCACATTCTACCTTTCTCAATTTTCAGTTCCGTCGTGTTTGGCGGTATATTCTGTCCGGGTTTTGTTTCCGTTAGCGAATTTCGTCCGTATCTTTTGATCGGTTCAGTTTTTACCGCGTAACTTTCTGTATATTGTTGGCGTGCCGAGTGTGCACATTTTGGTTATTTTCTGAAGATTTTCGTCCGGGTATTTTTGATTCGACTGCGTTTTTAGTCGACCGGATTTTTCTGTGAAATTGGAATTTATCTGTGCAGTAGAATAAAGGTTCTGAAATGTTGATATCTGTATTCTGTGCGAATTTGGTAAATTTTCGTTGCAGGAATTTTTGTGTAAATTCCGTATACTGCCGTTGTGCTGCCCGATTTTTGTGTAATTTCTGAATTGTCCGTATTTCTTCTGAATTGAAATGCTATGTGTATAAGCTATACAAAGGGAGTTATAAGGGGCCTGGATCCTATGAGATTCAGTTAGTGAAACGGGAAATCTGAAATGAGCTCAATCTGAAATCTGATATCTGTTCTGTTCCGGATCCGATGAATTCTGTTTTGGTGCTATAAGCACATCTGTTTTGGTGCCGTGAGCACAAAGGGAGACATAAGGGGCCTGAATCCTATGAGATTCAGTCAGTGTCTGGGAAGGGAGGCATAAGGGGCCGGAATCCGTAGAGATTCCGTCAGTGTCAGGGCATTTAGCTATATGTATCTGTACTATTTTCTGTATCTGTTCTGTTCTGTACGAAATTGTGATTATGACATGATATGATCCGTACGATTCTGATTTCTGTTTCTGACTCTGTTGATTTGTTCTGTTCTGATACGATCTGTACGACTCTGATGTGATTTGATATCTGTCCGTAAGTTTTGATTTCCGATTCTGTTCCGACTTCTGATCTGATTTCTGTCTGACAAGTTTGGTTTTGTTTCCTGAGAATTTAGATTGGAGGTTTGTTGCTTTGCTGAGCTGTTGAGCTCACCCTTGCTTTCTGGTGGTTTTCAGGTTCTGGGAAGGGCAAGGAGGTCCAGGATTAGATTTCGGAGTCTGATCAGATTAGGTACTTTTGTACTTTTGATTTTTGTACAGTCATGGCTTTCCTGTTCTGTCTTTCTTTCTGTTGAAAGCCATGTACTGTTCTGTAAATGATTATTTTGAGGAAATGAAAAGATAGATGTTTTGTTCCGCTGCATTTGATGTTTTTAGTAGCTCTGTTGTTCTGTGTGTTTCTGTTGAGTTAAGAATTTGGAAGATCAGTTCAGTAACCTAATCCAAAGCCAGATCCTGGTTAGCTATCCTCCGTCGCGATCCGGCGCGGGCGGGATCCGTCTCGTCTCGGGTCGGGTCGTGACAATGACTATTTTGAATCACGTCTCACCTAGGTTAGCATCACTAAGTCTCACCTAAAAGGTCATGCTCTTCAATTCTGGATGAGGTTGGAAGATCATAAAGAGTCTCGTGGTGAGTATCCTACTTCTAATTGGAAAAACATGTGGTGAGAACTTAATTTAAAATATATACCCTCTACCCGTGACCAACCACCGCGCCATGCTTGAACTTAGTGAATCAGAAGCGAATTGGACTTGTCGGAGGTTTGACAAGCGGCTCGACGAGCGGATCAAATTTGTTTATAATGGAATGAGTCGAGCTCGACTTTTGAGCTTGACTCAAGTTCGAGCTCGAGCTCGGTATTTGATAGTTGAGCTCGACTCGAACATCCCCTAACTCGAACTCGACTCGTTTGCACTCCTAGTTGTCCTTCTCTACATGGTTTATCTAGAAATTAATTAAAGCACTTAAATGATTAACCAACGGCCCTATTCCGATGAAATTCGATGCTGCTCTCTTCTACCTCCCGCCACCTCTCCCTTCCTTCCCTCGCCAACGAGCCCTCGATTCCCTCCTTTTCTCTGCCATTTCCTCCTCATCCTCTGTCCTCCAACTCCGTCAAATCCACGCGCTCCTCCACCGCTTCGGCCTCCATGCCAGCAGCTTCCTCGTCGCCAAGCTCCTACGCCGCCTCACCGACCTGGGTATTCTCCCCCCTAACCCTTATCCCTCCCTGGTCTTTTCCCAAGTTCCTTCTCCCAACTCCTTTCTCTGGACTGCCTTCATCCGTTCCCACTCCTCCACACTTCCTTCTGCTTCAGCCGATGCCGATTCTCCCCTCTCAGTCTACTCGCTCATGCGGCGCCAATTCCCACCGCCTCCTCCCCTCACCTTCACATTCTCTGCTCTTCTCAAGTCTGCCCAATCTCTTTCCGACGGCATCCAGATTCACGCTCAAACCATCTCCATTGGCGGCTTCGACAGTGACCTTTTCGTCCTCAACACTCTAATTGACATGTACGTTCGCTCTGGCTATCTAATTCATGCCCGCCAGGTGTTCGATGAAATGCCTGTTAGAGATGTGCTTTCCTGGACTTCGCTTATTGTTGCTTACAGTAGAAATGGAGATATGAATTCTGCTGCTGGACTCTTCCATTCTTCTCCGGTGAAGGACTTGGTCTCTTGGACTGCAATGGTTAGTGGGTATTCCCAAAACTCCCAGCCAAGGGAGGCTTTAGCTGTTTTTAAGAAAATGCAGGCAGGCGGTGTGGCATTTGATGATATCTTATTGGTTAGTGTGATCAATGCGTGTGCTCAGTTGGGCACATGTAACTATGCCTCGTGGATTCGTCAGGTTGTTGATCAGGTCGGAGTTCAATTAAATGTGTTTGTTGGGTCGGCACTGATTGATATGTATGGTAAATGTGGGCTCATTGATGATGCCCAGCAGGTGTTTGCTGAGATGTCTGAAAAGGATGTTTATTCTTACAGCGCAATGATTTCAGGTCTTGCAGCGCATGGTAGGGCTGACGAAGCAATTCATTTGTTTGAAGTGATGGTGAGAAGCGCAGCAGTGCGGCCCAACCGGGTCACCTTCGTTGGGGTGCTCACAGCCTGCAGTCATGCAGGTTTTGTTGAGAAGGGTCGCTGCTACTTTTCTCTAATGATGAATGAGTATAGAATCACTCCAGATCCTGACCATTATACTTGCATGGTTGACTTGCTTGGCCGTGCCGGGCTTGTGGAGGAAGCACTTAAGCTTGTTCAGTCCATGCTCATTGAACCTAATGGGGCAGTTTGGGGTGCATTGCTTGGTGCTTGCAGGATCCATGTCAAGCCTGAAATCGCTAAGATAGCTTCAGAACATATCTTCAGACTTGAACCTGATTGTATTGGAAACTACATTGTGCTCTCAAACATCTATGCTTCTGCTGGAATGTTGGATGAAGTGTCCAATATAAGAAAAATGATAAGGGGAAGGGGGCTGAGGAAGAACCCTGCATCTAGCTGGATGGAGTCTGGTGATGGTGTTATCCATGAGTTCTTCGCAGGTGATGATTTGCACCCGAGATCAAAGGAGATAAAAGAAGTAATAGAATATCTGCTACAGAGCTTGAGGTTGGTTGGTTATGTGCCTGTGCTGAGCTCAATTGTTTATGATATGAGTGATAATGAAAAGGAGAGGATTCTGAAGGGCCATAGTGAGAAGCTTGCATTGGGCTTTGGAGTGCTAACAGCTGTTGTTGGAAGCGTAATAAGAATTATGAAAAATATCAGAATCTGTGAAGACTGCCATCTGGTGATGAAGATGGCATCTGGGGCTATTGAAAGAGAGATTATTGTTAGAGATAGCTTGAGGTTCCACCATTTTAAGAATGGACTTTGCTCTTGTCGTGATTTCTGGTGATCATCAACTGTGAATCACTAGCTGAATTATTCTATGATAATAGTAACTTTTTTTGTTAGGATGGTTATTATATTTGAATGGGGGAGACCGGAGAGGAAGTTCAATGAGATGAGAAATAACTTATGTAAATTCTTGATGGAATAAAGAAGAAAATTTTGAACTGTTGGTTTTATATGACATGCTTGATATATGATGAGGAAAATTATCATTAGCAGGAGCATAATGAGCATCGTTTGTTCCGTAGATAATCCTAATCTTGATTAAAGCATACCTTTTTTTTGTGAGTAAATGGTGGTGATTGTCTCATTAGTAGTAAAGCCTCTAATCATCATAATAGAATGTTATGAGGGCATTGGTATCAACAGATAAAAATTTCAATAGGAGAATTAGTTCTGAAAATGTTTAATGCCTCCTAAATTAATCCCATTAAAATAGGCACAGTTAGCTCTCCTTTTTTAAATGAAACAAATATTCTTTTTAGAAGCCAGGTTTTTTTCTTTTGCAAGGAATGACTTGCAAATTAAGAGTGAATTGTCTAGAAAATGTTTTCATCAATTGACATATTGATTTCATAAAAGACTGAAATTATAATTAAATAGATTTTAACTGTTTCATGGCCCTGAGAGGAGGTATAAGTTTACATCCAAAGGAGCGGTCACTCCTTATATATATATATATATATATATATATATATATATATATATATATATATATATATATATATCAATTATAATTTTGCATTATTAAGTTTTTTGAAGGTTTAAATATATATTTTTGGATAACACAAGTTTTAACATCCAAAAATATCAAGCAACTAAAACGTTATAAAAAAATTGTCTTGATCAAGCAAAAATATCATTGCATATTTGAATTGGAAACTTTTGGAATTACAAATTTATAGTCGAATTAAACTTCTTAATGAGAAAAACTAACACCAAAAAATAATCCGATCCGAGTTTAAATGAGGCAAGATCAAACATTTAAAGTGCAATAAAAAGCAATGGGATATTAATTAGATGACTAAACTATCTCTAAATTTCTCATGCTTACAGTAAAATTGAGCATCCCAATGAGGAAAATGAGCCAAAAATCATATAGTTCCAATATCATTAAGGCACTTAAATGCTAAAAAAATAATATATAGCAGAGGGATTCAATATAGGCTATTTGATGAAGTGATTTAGACTTTGGCATTATAAATGGGGTATGCCATTCATTAAAAAATTATAAATATTATGTATATGAAGGGCAGCTTGGACTCTTGGCTTAACATTCAAAAGAGTTCAAAGACTTGAAGAATTTTAGAGCACCTTCACCAAATATTGCCTAACAGCCGCATTCAAACCACTGATGTTTGAATACAATCCGATCCTTCAACAACCATTCCTCAAATATAATCCTTTGATCACCTTCACCAACTATAATGCTCTAACAATCATCTCCTGATCATGATCCTTCAACCATCATTACCCAACTATGATCCTTTAGCTACCATCACATGGCTATGATCCTTCAATCCTTGTGTCCTACTACGGCCCTTCGATCACTGTTGTTCAAACTATAACCCTCTAACCATCGTTGTCCATCTACATTCCTTCAACCATTATCACCTAACTATGGTCCTTTGACCACCTTCGCCTAATTATAGCCCTATGAGCACCTTCGCCTGAATACGACCCTCCGACCACCTTCCTCTGACTTTGATTCTTCAACCATTGTCCCTCGACTATGGTCTTTTGACTACCATTGATCAAATATGATATACCGACCAACTTCACTCTACTACAATGCTCTAACCATTGTTGTTCGTATACGTTCCTCCAGCCACTGTTGTAATAATTCAAATATGTGAAATAAATTTTCTTTAAAAATAGAAAAATTCTTAAGAAGAGCGCTTTGGTGCTGATCTGATGTGTGTCTCGGCGCTCGGCTATGAAAACTATATATATATATATATATCTTTGTCTCACCCCACCGACTCCCTCACTTGTTTGCTTGGCAAGGAGGAAATTGAAAGAGGAGAAGAAGAGAGAGGAGAGAGAAAAGCATTTGAATCATATTTATTAGTCATTCATATTATAGATTTTGTTCTATTCATTGTAATTGACTAGTCTCTTACTTTTTATTTTTTACTGATTTTGATTTCTATGGATTTTATCTCTACTAAATATGTGCAAAAAAATATGTTATATTTTGATTTTATATGCTTTCACCATGCAAGTTTGAATATTATATATTTGATAATTCTGAATGATTTGATATGTTTTTATTCTATTTTAAATAAAGTATTGAATGATATCAGATACATGATATAATAACTTCATGTGATATGCATAATATGATAACTTCATACAATATCTTATTGATCCACGTGATTCACTGATTGAGAGTTATAAGAAGTTAGTGATTGATTAGGAGTTATAAAGAGCCGGGGTGACTGATTCACGTGATTCAAGGGGAGTTATAAGGAGTACATTGATTAAAAGTTTTAAGGGGCGACTGATTGGAAGTTATAAGTGCAGGAGCAATACACCCTTAAGATACACTCATTGAATATATGAATACTGATATCGACACTGCTACAAACACTGTATTGATATTGTGACTAACACTATTATTATTTTTGTAATTAACATTATTTAATATTATTGATTATAATACTAATATTATTTTTGACTGTTACTGATACTATGATTGATGATATAATAGGTTAAGATGTGATGAACTATACAAGAATAAATTGATACATATAATCAGTATAAGCATTTATGCATATATTTCTTAATATGATTTATATCATATTGTTTTTTTATCTTGCATATATTTCAGTTATAAAATTTGAGTTACTTATTGGACAATATGCTCTTTGCGTAGTCTTATATGTTTTTAGAAAAGGATAAAGATCCTATGATATAAGACTTTAGACAAGATAAAAATGCAATCATGTTTCTTTATGTTATTCATTATCTAGTTAAATGAATAAAATAAAAGACTAATGTAATTCTTCCAATATAGATCTTGGAGTATGACAACTATCACATACTACCTCCCTCTAACCATCATGGCCCGACTATGGTCATGCATGCTGCCATCATCGTTTGATTACGATCCTATAACTATTATTCACTACAAGAAAATCATCTATTACAGGCAACATTTTCTGGTAAAAATTGATCATTTTCTGGCGGCATTAGAATTTACCGGTGATTTTCTTATTCATAAATTTCTGCCGATAAAACCGGCGTAGGAAAAAATTTTTCCAAGGGATTTTTCTGGCGGGAAATAATTTTGGTGGCTATCTGGTATAAATAAGCCGCCGAAAAATAAAAAAAAAATTAATTAAAAAATTTACGCGCTGCCTAGTCAGCCTGCTTAAGATGTTGTGTGAAACACTTTAAGTTTTCAAGATTTTTTTGGTTTCCTTAAAGAAGTCCAAATCACAAACCGTCTTAGCCAGAAGATTTATTATGTCGTGTTTTAGCTTTCATAATTTTTTTATAATTTTTTGATACTGTTGAAATTTCTAGAGAAATCGGCACCTGTCAGTACAAATGAGGTTTTTGTAACAATCAGGTGTCCGTTTTGCAAACTGATTTCACTCAAATTTTTCAAATAAAATTTGCTAATTTATTAATATTTTTTTGTTATTTTTGGAATCCCTAAAAAATTTTCTATGAATTTTCTATTGAAAATTAATTATAATAATATTATTATATTTTACTTAATAATTAAAAATAAAAAAATATCTAAAGGCATTATAAAACCATTCTTTTCCCTAGGTGCTTACGGCAAACAGAGAAAAAAAAAACTGAAATAAGAGGAAAAGAGGAGAGAGAAGAGAGGAAATTCAGATTTTGGGCGACTTCGAGCTTTTTTCGTCCGTCGACTCAGTTGGGAAACTTGTTCGTCTCGAGGTAAGACACATTATGTCCATCTATATTTTTAAAAATGTGAAAATTTTAGTGAATATTTCGATTAAAATTTTGTATCCGTTAGTGAAAAATGAGGTTAACTTTGCACTGGTAAAACTTTCACCGTGTAACTTTTTGTATGTTGTAGGGATTACGATTATGCACATTTTGAATATTTTCTAGAAATTTTTCACTGAGGGTTTTGAAATTTGTGAGGTTTTTAGTGAATAGAAAATTATCAAAATGTTGAAAAATAGTGTTGTAGTACAATAAAAGTCTTAAAATATTATTTTACACAATCCCTGGTAATTTGATAATTTTCTAAAAATATGCTTTTTTGCCTAGTTAGATTTTTTGTTGTCTATTATTATACAATAATATGAATTTTGATATATGCTCAATTATTCTTTAATTGTTATAATGTGATGATATATGTGCATATGTGATTAAATTATATCTGTTGGAAGCCATAAGAGGCCAAAATCCTTTGAGATTCTTTATATGCCAGGAAATTTCTGAGAGTAATAATGGGTCAAAATCATTTGAGATTATATTTGAAACAGATATATATGATATGTTCTAGTGTTATAAGCACAAATAAAAAGAGAGTCGTAAGATGTCAGAATCTTTTGAGATTTTATGTGGGTCTAAGAAATGTGATTTGAAATACTCTATGATATGAACTTCAATTTATTCATTTGTTATGTACTGTTATTTGAATTATAGAATAACTGTTATGCATTTATTATATTTTTCTGTTTTGTGATTCTCAGTTCAGTGATTTATTTAAACTGCAATTAACTGCTTTTAAATATTTAACAAATTATTTGATAAAAAAATTATTTAAAAATTTAGATTGATTCATGTGGCTTGCTAAACTGTTGTAGTTCACAGTGGTTTTACTTCTAGTTTTTAGGATCTGTGAAGGAGAAAGAGGTTATGGATTAGCTATTTATGATCAAATATGAGGTCATAGGTATTTTATTATTTTGATTTTTGTATAGTCATGACTAATTAAATTTTCAATTATGTAGCTCTTGCCTGTAATCATGTACTGTAGTATATATATTTATTTTGATGAATGAAAATTTTGGATGAGTTTTTCAGTATTTTGATATTTTAGTAGATTTGTAGTTTATCATTTATTTCAATGAATATTAGCAGAAAATCTAAAAAAAATTTCAAAATTAGATCTTGGGGTTTGTCTGTCATAACTCAACATGATATGACATATCCTAGTCGGGTTGGATTGTGACAAGCTGTCCGCTACTAGACAAGCTACCCGCGAAGCCCTCCTGCTCGCACCAATGGGCTGCATATCCAGCTGCCGGCGCCCGCCCCGGTAGCCAGCCATCGCGCTCGCTTTGCTGCCTGCCTGGCCGTGCCCGTGGGCTGCTTGCCCAGCTGCCTGTGCCTGTGGCTGCATGCATGCCCAACTCCCCACGCAGCCCGCCCAACCCAAGCAGCTACCTGCCTGCCAAGCGATTCAAACTCGGGTGGTTGGGATAATTTTCAAACACCCAACCATATTACTTAAAAGAAAAATATGTTTTTGGTCTTTTTTTTGTATATAAACTATATAATGATGCAAAATGAAGTTTGATACGTCATCACAAAATTAGCTTGATCAGGCACGAATCTCGAGGCAAAAGCTAGTTGGAGACTTCAAAAATTAAATCCGGGAGCATCCGAACTCCGATTTCAACGAGCTTATAGTCAAACTGAGCGTCTCGGAAATACGAACCCAACGACACCAAGATCGACTCAATCCGAGCCCAAATGAGTTCGAATCAAGGGTTCAAAGCGCTGTTGGAAGGTTCAAACCGCAATTTGAGTTACCAAACGGTCTCTGATTTTGACAAGCTTATACTTGAATCGAACGGCTCGACGAGACGAATCCAACGAGCCTAAGATCACTAAATTCCGACATCATTACGGCCTCCAAATGGCCAACGAACGGTGCACGGCCATAGGATTCAATATCGACCGTCCATTTGACCACTCCCTATTCGCCCCTGATCTCACGCCTATTTACGGGCCATGCCACTCCAGAAAATCTATAAATAGAGCCCTCATTCTTCACAAGAGAGGATCCAAGCAAGAGAGAGAAGAAGAGAAGAGAAGGAAGAAGAGAAGGAAGGAGTTCCTCCTCGACAGCCGCCGGACCACCGCCGGACCACCGTCAACACCTCGCCGGACCACCACCGGACCACCGCAGGAACCTCGCCGGACCACCGCTGGAACCTCGCCGGACCACCGCGGAACCTCGCCGGACCACCACCTTAAGACCCGACATTCAGTCCCTACGCTCTACTGAAGACCCGACGTCCGGCCGAAGACTCGACGTCCTACTGAAGACCCGACGTCCTGCCGAAGACCCAACGTTCCGTTCAAGGCCTGACACTCAGTTCTGACATCTCACTTAAATACTTGATTGTAATCGAATCACTCTTGGAGGTGACTCAGCTCTTTGTAACCAATTCAAAGTCTAGTGGAATCATTTTCAACTGGGCAAGGCCTCGTGGTTTTTCCCTTTTAAGGGTTTTTCACGTAAAAAATCCTTTGTTCTCTGTGTGTGTTAGTTATACGTGCAGCGCTAAGATGCAAAATTAAATCTCTATCGCAGCGTATTTTCTAACCCGCAACAAAGTTAATAAATGAAATTAAATTTACTAACTAATTTAATTATAAAAATTAAAATTAAAAATGAATTTAAAATTTAAAATTAATAATTACTAAGTAATTTTAATTTGGAAATTAATTAAAATAAAGAATTACAATTAAAATTTAATTAAAACAAATTATTAATTTAATAATGAATTAAAATACTATAAAAATTACTAATTACTATAAATTTTTTTTAAATAAATTAAAATTAAAATCTTTTTTACTTAAATTAAGGAAATAATTAATTTTATTTTTAATTATTTTTGTTAAATCATTTAAATAGTTAAAATTTTAATAATTTTAGTTAAATTATTTAAAATCTGCTGGAAAATTGGAAAATCTGATGAAAAGAAACAGTCGGAAAATTCCATGGGAAAAGCTATCTCATTGTCTTTCGTCGAAAAATCACTGGAAAGCCGCCGAAAAATTCCGCCAGTAATGAGTGCTTTTCCTATAATGTTTGCCCAACTATGATTCTCTGACTACAATCACCTAATTACAATCCTCTGATCTCTGTTGCCCAATTGAGATCCTCCAGCCACCATCGTTCAACTATATTCCTCTAATATACATCATTTGAATATGGTCCTCCAACCATCATCGCCCGATTAAAATCCCCTCCAACGCTCATCTTCCAAGTATATATGGTCTTTTGAGTGTCGTTTCTTGATTACCATCATCTGGCCGCAATTAGGAAACTATGATCCTCTAACCATTGTCATATGACTACAATCCTTCAATCACCATTGCTTAACTATAGTCCTCAAACCTTTATCATTTGGTCACATCAAAGTTCATTGATTTTGTCAACCTTCATCCAAAACAATGTTAATTCACACATATTAAGAGAGATGGTAATGTTTATGTTTTGTGGTTGGCTAAGGAAGGTTCCTTATGCAGTGGTTCGCTTACCTACATTCCTTCCAACTCTCCCAGCTACCTGAATGGCAGTATTTTACTCGATGTTGTTGGCTTTTTCTATATCTATTAGTTGTTCTGCCTTTTCTAGGGTCTTTTTGGTGGTCGTCTCTCTGATGATATCTTTGAGGCTTCCTATGTTTTGTGTGGTTCCTGCTCTTCTAATGCTTCCAACCAGGGTAGCGGGCAACAGGCATGGGAGGGCGGGCAGACAACCGAGCGGTTTTTTTTTTTAATTAATTTTTTTTTAAATTTTTACGGCTATAGCCTCAAGAAAATTGCCAGAAATAACTATCGCCGGAAATAAACGGTCAGTTTTAGTTTCCTACGTGGTTTATACCGGCGGAAAAAAAAGAGGCTGGAAAGTCGATAGAAAACCTTATCACCACCGGAAATTCGTCTAGTTCCACTAGAAAAATCTAGCGGTAATGACCGATTTTTCTTTAATGTACACTTCATTAAGGCTTGTTTCTGTTTATCTTGTACTTTGGGGTAATTTTTTTATTGTCTTTTGGTCTGGTTTTGAGCTTAGTTATTGATTTGCTGCTTTGTTCTAGCTCCTGGTGTTGTCTTTGATTGCCTCTGTTTGTCTTTATGATAGACTATTTTTGTTCTTCTCTTTGATATCTCTCCTTCATTTTCATTATTATATGTTGCTTTCTTTTGTTTTCTGTTATTTGGCTTGGTTGTGACCTTTTCAGTTTGGTTAGCTTGGTTAAATAGTTGTCGCCTCTCTAGCATGCCCTTGTACAAGTAGTTGCTTCTATCTTCGGTTCTTCTCCATGTGGTTGTTTTTCATCTTGTTGGAGCCTTACTCTTGTGCCTGTGATTATTGGACCGGGTCTCTATATGGTTATTTGATGCTATGGAGCTCTCTTATGGGTTTCATCTCCTTCAAGCAATAATGCCTATATCTGTTGTTGGCTGTTTATTCTTTTGGGTTGGGCCTCTGGCCTAACTCCTTTTTGCTAGGTTTTTGCTTTTTTGCTCTTTTATTGTATTTATATGGATTATTAATCTCCATATGAATAATAGTTTGAAGAAATGCTAGTCTAGTTCACCGACGTGATCAACCAGATTAATTGTTTGGATTTAAATTAAATTTTTATTATATGTATTAGATTTGACCTATGTTAAGAGGAGGCTAGCTAAGGTAGAACTAAAAATATTTGATTAGAAAGTATTAAAAATGACATTTCTTTGTTAAATTTAAATGAAAATTTAACACCCTTAATAGGACAAAATGGAGAAAAAAAATTCTTGTAGCGGACCCCATGTAGTAGAATAAAGGAACTTTTATTTGGTCCGATGAACGTACGTAGAGCTACGTTCGGCCGGCACTAAAATCGCAGGCGCAAAACGAGAAATACCGAGCAATACCAATAATAACGAGAAATATCATTATGTGAAGACAAAATACCGAGAAATACCGAGCAATACTGAGCAATACCGAGTATTAGTCTTCTCAGAGTGGTATTCCTCGTTATTATCAAACAATACCTAGCAATACCGACCAAATACCGAGCAAAAATCGCATAACAATCCTCTGACCGAACGTAGATCTATGTCCGGTCAGAGGACATAATAAAAGTTCAGAATAAAGGTTTGATGTATTCGTATCTTATATAATCTATAAATTACCACAACTTCATAACGCTCATTTTAATCCACATAAAATTTTTCAATGAAACTTATATTTATCATTTATCAAATGTATAGTTCGCAATGAGTTAAATTTCATCAAATTTCAATGCATTTAGCTATTGATCATTAACGTAAACCTGGGCATATAATTTACAAAAAACTTGATTCTTATGTAGCAAATTCAAGCACAAAGGCCATCATAAATTTTAATGAAAGTATCCAAGTGCACCTCACGAAATTACTGATAATAAATGAATAAGAAAGTATAGTCAAAGACAAATTTAACACTTTGATGGTCTCCCATTTTTGGATGGTTAAGAGATTGATTGCCTTTGTAAAGCAGTAGAGATCGGAATAGTTCCAGGTACTAAGTT
Source organism: Dendrobium nobile (assembly GCA_022539455.1). Taxonomy (NCBI): domain Eukaryota; kingdom Viridiplantae; phylum Streptophyta; class Magnoliopsida; order Asparagales; family Orchidaceae; genus Dendrobium; species Dendrobium nobile. The sequence goes on along the minus strand of CM039723.1, from coordinate 5,357,161 downwards.
CTGACGATGGCCTGTTACGAGGTTGACATGAACAAGTTCTAGTTATAGAGGCATTAATTATGATTTTGTTTGAGATAGTTTTTTTACTATTTTTTAAAGAAGTTATTTAGTACAGTACTTTCTTGAATGAGAAATTTTTATACTAAAAAGTTGTTTTATTATAAAGCAAAAAAAAAAAAAAAGCTGTCCTAAACCTTATTCTCTTTGGGTGATGAATGGGACAGCACAAGAAGGATTTCAGATTTTTTTTTTGTGCAGTTAGTCTGTACGAACTGAACAAGTGCAGGTTAGATCATTGGGGGTTATCACAAATTGGTATCAGAGCAGTTTTATCGAAAGAATTGATTGTTATCAGATCTGTATGTTTTGATTAAGAGTTGGGTAGAATGGGTAGTTTCAAGTGCATCATTTTGCATTCATAGTTGAATGACATGTGATAGAATGAACTATATGACTGTATGATTTTCGACGAGTTTTAATTTTGATTTGACTTGATTTAAGTTTTTATTGGACGGATTTGTTTTATATCGATTTTATGTTCGAGTCCTTAAGGGAATGTCAAGGATGACATTTTTTTTAAGGTGGGTAGATTGTGAGAACCCTTAGATTTCTTTTTTTTTTTTTTTTTTGTGCAGTTAGTCGATCTGTACGAACTGTCTGTACGAACTGAACAAGTGCAGGTTAGATCCTTGGGGGTTATCACAGATCAGAAGGTGGAGATGAAAATCATCTATTAAAGAACTACTGATAACTTTGAATATCAGTAAGCATTATCATAAAGGTTCTTTGGATAGGTGAGTACCATTATCTAATAAAATAAATAAACAATTATGACTGTTTGTCTACACTATATAACATATGAACAGAAATTCACACGCTGTAGATACATCAACACAACCTTTATAGTATTTTTTTTTTCTGTGCACAGAAAATGTTAACTTTGATCTTTCTTTACAAAAGATCACTCCAGAATCACCTTTTTTTATTAAAAAAAAAAGCTAAAATAAAATAAATGATTTATGCAGTACATTGGAAGCATTTGAAAAACATTATAATCGAAAAAACTCCTGTATTATTTATTCTGCCAGTTATTTGAGTATGAGAGCTCCTTATGTTTTAGCATATTCAAACCTTGTTCCGCAAAGAATTTCTAGAAACACAATAGTTATTATGTTTTCTCGTTCCTTCTTTTGAACTCCGACAACACTTTCAGGAACCTAATCCACAGCCAAATAGAACCAAGAAGATCAAAATATTACTATGGACTAAGAGATATCTATTTTAATTTCCTATAATATTTGCGAGTGATCAGTTGCATGGAGAGTCAACCTCAATAGAATGGGTGGTTTGTGATGACAATCAGTCTTTAGAAGCTGTTATTCCCTATTCCTCTCTATCGCCATCACAAGCACAAAGTGTTGACAATAAATAATGTGTCAATAACTCAACAAGATAAATTTTCTATCTATGAGCATGCCATATTTGAAGATGATGATTCCTTAAAATCTATAGTCTACTTCAAGGAATCATTGTCTAAAAAATTGATTAGAAGCAAAAAATGAAACATTATGAAAAGTGCATATATTATTTCACTAAAGCGTCTGCTAACTTCTTGGATAGTGTTTGACTTTTACTATGAGTTTTTACAAATGATTTTTGTTTTATTTTTCGATCTTTGGTGCTTTTATGTTGGGGAGAAGTAAATCATACAACAAAAAAAATAAGAAATAGAAAATTAAAGTGGAAAGAAAAAAACACCAATATTTAACATGAAAAAAATTGAAACTGGGAAAAAACCATGGAGCCACACCGCATCAAGAAATCCACTATGAATAGTGAAAGAAATGGTATAGATCACTATTCTCTCTCCTTGTCTCTCTTCTCTATGGCACTATTCTTACACAAGAACAAACCAACAGATACACAACAACCACCAAGGAATGCAACCCTTAAAGAAAAACAAGAAAGAAAACTACTTTGTTCATCTCGCAACACCATATAGTGCCAATTAAGTTGGAGTGTCACGATACTCAATTATGTATCCTATTTGCATAATAGCACTGCAGCGTCGGGGTATAGAATGCCACAATGCCTCATGGAAACACCGTCATGCTGAGGTTTGGAGCGCCGCGACGCTCCGCTGTCTATTTTTTTCACCAAACCATGCAGCGTCGAGGTGCTCGGGGTATACAACACCGGGGCGTTGTATGGGAAAAGATTTTTTCGGTGCAAAGCACTCGAATCCAAGTAGGGGGAGAAACACCTACAAACCCCCAACTAGGCTTTCAAACTGAATTGAGGTCTAACGCATCAGTATAACCCGATTGATTGACATAATCGGATTCCACACAAAACTAACATTTTATTAATGTTTTTCTTTTATATTCATTATTTATTTTCATTGAGACTAAGATTCTCATCTTCTTTATTATTATTATTATTATTATTTTACTTTAGTAATAAAAACATTCATTTTGATTAAAAAAAAAAAAAGCAGAAGAATGGCTAAGCTTCTATGAGCCTAAAAGCCACCTTGTTTGCATTCTAATTGTCATCATAATGCTCATAACAAAAAATAGATGATTCACATAAAATTTTCTTAGGCTAGAAATTTATCTCATTTATTTAATAAAAGGGTACACATTTTATATATTTGGGATTATTATTCAAAGTGATGGTGAAATAGATGGGGGGTGTTATTAGTAGAATTCAAGTTGGATTGTTGAAGTTTAGGAATGCATCAGACTTGTTGTGTGATAAAAAAGTACCTCTCAAACTCAAGGGAAAATTCTATAGTATTATGGTAAAACCTAAAATGATGTATGATACAAAATTTTTGTCATTAAAGGAGAAGTATAAAGTTTAGTTAAGTGTTGCAGAGATGAGGATGCTCAAGTGGATGAGTGACTTCACTCTTAGAGATAGAATGTGAAATGAATATACACGTGAAAAGGTTGAAATTGCTCGAGTGGTAGACAAGATTAGAAAGGTTTGCCTTAGATTATGTGGACACATAAAACATTGGCCTTTCGATAACCAAATTAGGAGAGTAGATGTATTAGATTTGGCTTATGTTACAAAAAGGTAGAGGCAGATCTAAAAAGACTTGGCTAGAAAATATCATAAATGATCTTTTTTTGTTTAATTTAAATGAGAAATTGAGTCTTAACAGGACACAATGGAGAAAAAAAGGATTCATGTAGTTGACCCCACATAGTCGGATAAATGCTTGATGTTACTGTTATTTTATAATAAGTACAATCACAGTTACAAGATTTTATGAATATACACTAAGTCAGACAAATCCTTGATACAAGAGCCAAAAAAAAAACGCCTGATTTTCTTTTTCTTTTTTCTTTTTTTTGTGAGAAATGAACAACAATATGAGGTGTAAGGGTTGAACCTATGACCTTATTGGTGGGAGATGATATATGAATCACAAGGTCAAAGCTCAATAATTCATAATGATTCACATAACCTTCTTTAAGAATTAATTAAATTAATATAAATATTTTAAGACTCTTATTTTTGACAACTAGATTATATTTAAGAGTGAATCCTAACCATCACATATCAATTTTGGATCAAGCCAAAATTATTAAAATTAAATCAATGCTAGTTTTTTTTTTTTTTGGTTATATGTGAGGGGAGAAAATTAATAGTTTCATTTCATAAAATAAATATTATCAATATCACTATATATATATATATATATACATTATCAATATCATTGCATTTCAATTCAAAACATATAGAAATTATATCATAAATCATAATATATTCTCACCCCATTAAAAATCACAGTTTTAATCCATTTTTAATGATTCAAAATAGAAATATACAGAAATTAATGTTTTGCTTTGCTCTTTTACTAAAGATGGCCTTTTTTACACCAAGGAAGCTTGGCATTTTTTTCATAGTCATAATGATGAGCATATGTTATTTAAAATGATTTGGCATTATTCAATTCCTTCTACTATTGCTATTTTTTTGTGGAGACTCATGCATAAGTATATTCCAACGGATGATTTATTAAGGAAGAGAGGGTTTATTATCACTTCAATGTCAATGTTGTTATCACATTGAAACTTTACATCACGTGTTTATCTCTGGTCCTGTTGCTATGAAGGTTTGGTATTTTTTTGAGACGGTTTTTAACTTAAATATCTTTAGGCCTGGTATTGAGATTATTAAGTTGTTGGAGGGCTGGTTTGTGAACATTAAGGGGCACGTTAGGAATCTAATTCCTTCCCTTATTTGTTGGTTCATTTGGCTGGATAGGAATGATGCTCGGTTCAATGTTGTCCCTATGAATTACCAAAGAATTATTCATAATATTATGGATAAAGTCAATGCGCTATTCTCTGCTAATCTTCTTGCTTTGAAGCATTTTAAAAATGTCATTTTTACTTTGGAGTTTTTTGGTATTCAGGAGGTGGTGCCGAATTCTTTTGGGCTTTCTAATGGTATTATCTGGTGTAAGCCTTCTTCCAATTCCATTAAACTTAACATTGATTGCATTCAGGTGAGGAATATTACTTAGTGCTGGTGGCCTTTTGCGGGATCATAATGGGGCTCTGGTGTTAGCTTTTGCTGGTATTACTGTGCATTCTAATAGGCTTGGTGGCTTACTTAATGCTATTCTTCATGGGTTGAATGTTTGTGTTAATCTTGAGGTTATGAGCATTGTGCTGGAGGTGAATTCTGGTTTTAATTTAAATTTTTTGCTCAATGGGGATGATGGTAACTGTACTTATTCCTCTCTCTACACTATTAGGAGTATTAAGAGTATTTTAGCTGCTATTAACTGTTCTTTTTTGTCGATCCCTGAGGATGGAAATGCTCCTGCTTATCGCCTGGCGTTGCTAGGTGTTAATTTTGCCAGTTTATGTGAGTTTTCGTTTAATCTCCTTCCTAATTCTATTAAGGGTTTAATTAATTTGGATCGTATGGGTGTCCCTTATGTCTCTGCTTGAAGGGTGTCTTTTTTTGGGTATGGAGTTGTTGTGCTTGGTGGTTTCTGGCCCTCTTTTTGGTTGTTTTTTGGTGGAATTGTTTGTCTGTGTTGTTAGGGCGCTGGCTGGACTTCATGGCGGTCCAGTTAGCTGGGTTTCTTCTGTTCTGTTTTGCTATTGGCCTGGTAGTAGGTGGCTGGTTGGTTGGTCTTGTTTCTTGCAGGGTTGGAGGTGGTGCTACTGTTTGGGTGGTCTTGCTTCTGTTGTTTGGAAGACCCAGTCTTGTTTTATTTCCTCTGTTCTGCCTTTGGTTTATTATGTCCTGCAGGGATGGAGCTTTTTGGACTATCTGTATCCTTATTGGAGATCTATGTATCCTTGCTTTTGTTTTCTCATTTATACTAGTTTCCTTTTGCAGAATTTTTGTTATATTTTGTTTGTACAGGTCCTTCTGTGCACCGTTCATTGTCAGATCGAAGTGGATAACTGCTGTGGGGAGCTTTTTGTTAGTTTCTTGGCTTTCCCCTATTTTTGGGTGCTTTCCCTTAAGCACCATAGAATGTTACTAGGTTCCTTTGTATTGTTCTTTAGTGAGGATCTTGAGTTCACAGGTTTTCTTTTATTTCTTTTTTGTAGCTCTTTGAGCATTAGAGAGCTTGAGAACCCCTTAAGGACTTTGTAATTTCCCTTTTAATCAACGCGTAGGCCCCTTTGGTGGGTTTTAACTAAAAAAAAAATACATAAATTAAAGCATCTTCTTCCTTTAAAAACAAAAGATTTCTTCTCTTTTGTCAACATTTATATAAGAAAATCCAATGGGCAATGGAGTATCACACAGAAGAGGAAGAAGTTAAGAAACCTGTATGCATGCGAATCTCATGAAACATTCATATTTGAACTGCTCTAAATTAAATTTAAATGAAAGCGTATCATCAGACATCACCTGAGTACATTTCCTGGGGGTCCACATACAGAAGGCTCGTGAATGAGACTCTTCAGACAACTTGATCTTGTTCTCTGTTCTTTCATTTATTTGTCTTTGTATCTTTGCAGTGGCAACTGCTATGCTAACACATCATACTTATTATTTATACGACAATGATTTTCTTTCTTCAATTCGTTGAAATCTGCTACAAGATATGGTCTGTTTTGGCGGAGCTCCGCAGCAAATGAGTCACGGCGAACTCGTGCTAACTATCATGGCAATGCATGAGAGGATCTTTTTTCTCCTGCCAACCTCTGTAAGTTGGAGAAATTTGCGTCATGGTATTTTTGAAGTAAATTTGGTCAGATTTTATACTCATTATTTCTTTGATATTTTAGATAAATACATGCAATATATAATTAATAATTATTTCCAAGCTAAGCGAAAAAGAATTTTTTTTTTATTGGTTAAAACTCATATAGGGGCTTACATGTTAATTCAATAAAAAAAGGATTACAAGTCTTAACTAGATATCAATAACTCACAACTGCTCAAAGAACTAGAAACAAAAAAAAAAAGATTATTGTGATCAAATTCATCACCCAGATCATTTCAGTCATTTATAAGGAGTAATGAGACTATTTTGATTATTATCATAACTAGTTTAATTGCACAAGCACAATGTGCACTTTGTTAGAATATTATATGAAATCCTATTAAAATTTTATTTATTTTTTAGTATGTTCTAAAATGAAATTGAAATTTATAAATTAAAAAAGTTAAAGATAATTTTTTAAATATAGTTATTGTGATTAGCTTGACTTAATATGTATATAGAATAATATTTTTTATTTAATTAAATTTGAAATAAATTCACTACAGGAAAACCTGTTATTACCGGCGGACTTAATCCGCCGGAAACAATGCACAATCTGACGGAACCGTTAGTTTCCGGCGCATGTTCCGGCGCAAATATCTCCGCCGGTTTATGGTGCGTCGATAATTTGTTTCCGACGTATAAGTTGCGCCGGAAACATTTCCGGCGCCGTTTCCGACGCATTACCGGCGCATTACCCGGTTTGTTTGCCGACGTGAAGAATATGAGAATTCCGGCGCCTAATGCGCCGGTATTTACCGTCGTATAATGCGACGGTAATTAACGGCGGATAGGTCGCCGGAGTTGCGCCATCGAAATTCCACGGTTATTTTACGACGCAATTGTTGCGCCGGTAATTACCGGCGGAATATCCGCCGGACTTGCGACGGTAGTGGCCGACGGATCATATTCGCCGGTACGTACGATACACTTCGTTGTATCGTCTTTTCCGACGGATTACCGGCGCATAATCCGCCGGAAACCTGTAGCATTGACAAAAAAAAATTGCCTTCCCAGCCAACAATCCCATTTCCACACCTGCAAACCTATCAATTCTAACACATACAAGTTCCACAACAGGTTCACAACAGTTCCACAACTTCACAATAATTTATAACAGTTTCACAACAGTATTAATACTAAAAATCAACTGATAACATCATATTAAAAGTAATTGTCCAATAACATAAGTTCACATAAAAATACAAGTTCATTTCAACTAAATTACACTACTCTGACTCCGTCGACTCCTCCTCAGGTGGAGCTACGTCTTTTCCACTCAGTTGCTCCCTCATCTTGCGCATTTCATCCAGCAACTGATTGTGTTGCTCCGTACTTGTTTGCACCTGTGCTTGCAACTGAGCTTGAATCTGTGCTTGCAGCTGAGCTTGCAATCAACTTGTGATTTCCTTACTTGTTCTAGCTCAGCTTGAAGGGCAATTATTTGTTGAGCTTGTAAGGACTCATGCGAACTGGATGCGAAGCTGGATGCAGTAGAGGAGGTCATCCCCTCGTATGCCTGAGCTTGCGCACCTAAGCCATATACTCTACCATGCTGCATTCTTTCGACGGCCTGCGACCACATGCGATACTCAGAATACTCCACAGAGCCGCCAGAAGAGCCCTCACCTGATGCGGCATGAGTCTCTCGAATCCGTGTATATTCCTCCTGTGAAAATCGAATATAAGTATATATATAATTAAACTAAAACTTATAAAATATCAAATATTTATAAAAATATACTTACATGGGCCTTCCTTGCTCTCTCATCAATCCATTGTTGATCCATCTTCGTTGATTTCTAATATCCATAACCTATAAATAAGAGTAAAAAATTAATGGATTTATATATTTCTAATATCCATAACATAAAATTATGTTACACTTATTAATGAAATGATTGCTCAAAGTCACAATCCCCTCACTAGGTCTACTAACCACTAAAGCAAAAAGATATGGAGTAATGATGATCTCCATAATCCAACTTTACCTTCAACTCCCTCTCTAGTCTTATCAACAAGAAGAATATCATTAACCAAAAGCATGCACCAAGGTATATCCTAAAGAAAATGTCTAGTGATAACAAGAAGAATATCATCCATGACTAAAGCAAAAAGATATGGACTTAAGTTTACCTTCAACTCCCTCTCTAGTCTTATCAACAAGAAGAATACCATAAACAAAAAGCATGCACCAAGGTATATCCTATAGCAAGTGTCTAGTGATAACATCCATGACTAAAGCAAAAAGATATGGAGACTTAAGCTTACCTTCAACTCCCTCTCTAGTCTTATCAACAAGAAGAATATCATCAACAAAAAGCATGCACCAAGGTATATCCTCTAGCAAATGTCTAGTGATAACATCCATGACTAAAGCAAAAAGATATGAAGACTTAAGCTTACCTTCAACTCCCTCTCTAGTCTTATCAACAAGAAGAATATCATCAACAAAAAGCATACACCAAGGTATATATCCTATAGCAAATTAATGTCTAGTGATAACATCCATGACTAAAGCAAAAAGATATTTCAAATTTACCTTCAACTCCCTCTCCAGTCTTATCAACAAGAAGAATATCATCAACAAAAAGCATGCACCAAGGTATATATCCTATAGCAAATGTCTAGTGATAACATCCATGACTAAAGCAAACAGATATTTCAAATTTACCTTCAACTCCCTCTCTAGTCTTATCAACAAGAAAAATATCATCAACAAAAAGCATGCACCAAGGTATATCCTCTAGCAAATGTCTAGTGATAACATCCATGACTAAAACAAAAAGATAGCAAAAAAAAAAATGCAATACCTTGGTGCATGCGAAGTTCGATTGAGAGAGAGGGAGATGCTCGGCGGTGGGCGACCAGGAGAGAGGGAGATGCTCGGCGAAGTCCGGTGACCGTCGGCGGCGAAGTTCGATGACCGTCGGCGACGTCAATCTTCGGCCAGCGACGAACGGCGACGGAGGGCGACGGGCGAAGGAGGCGAGGTGAGAGAGAGTAGCGAAAAGAATGACGGCCCACAGGGCTCCGATTCGCATTTTAGGGCTTTTAGCGGCGGCATTTCCGGCGGAACCTCCGCCGGTAATGTTACCGGCGGACAATGCGCCGGAAATTTTTCGTTGAGTTTAAATAAGCTGGCGCATAATCCGCCGGAACGGTTTCGTTGAGTTTACAAGAACGTTTCCGCCGTAATCTGCGCCGGAAATAATCCAGAGCCCTTTTCACCGGCGGTATTTCCGGCGCAATTGGCGCCGGTAACTTTCCTGCGTCGGTTCCGCCGGAAAGAACGCCGTAAACGTTACGTCGCATCATTCCGCCGGAACCTGCGCCGACAATGCCGGCGCAAAAAAATCCGCTAGAAATTCCGACGGTAATCACGTGTTTTCCCGTAGTGATTAAACAAAAGAATTATTTTAAATTTATCAATTTTTATTGGCTTTATTTGATGTAAATACAGACTTATTTCAATTGATTTGAATTTAATGAGAAAATGTTATTTAGTTATTTTCTTATTTTTACATGTATATATTTATCACACATTTACACTTCCAAATTAGTCAATTAAAATTTCATTACCATGCAATTCTATCAACATACGCATAATTATAAATTGAAGTACATATATAAGTGTAATGATAAATTTGTTTATTAATGCACCGATAAAAATTTTATTAGTTTTACTGATAAATAAAATAATAATGCATTATATAATTTAAAAACTAAATAAAAAAATATTTAAAACAAAAATATTTTTATTTTTATTTATAAATTAATTTTTTTAACTTATTTTCTTACTTCTAAAATGACCATAGAAATTGTATTATATATATGGCTGAGAGCTTTGACTTACCAATCAAGATGTCTTAGATTTAAGTCTAGTGTATGAGATGTATGTGTGAATTTATCTTAATTGACTGAAATGTCCCAAAAAAACAAAAAATCTATGCTGAATAGTTCATTAAAATATTATGGTTGGAGTCCCACCTGAATTTGTGGTAGTTTTTATCAGATTGTTTCCTATGAAAAACTCATCCAAAGGGTTTTTCCCAAGAAATTCTCAAGAACCAAAAAAAAAAAAAAAAAATCTGTAGAGCTTTTTTCATGTTTTTTGAGTTATTTATGTAACCAATGTATCTAAATAGTTTTTTTTTAGTTTAAACCCACAAGAGGGGCCTACTCGTTGATATAAAAAAGAAGGTTACAAGGTCCTTAGAAAGGTCCTCCAGCTCACTACGCTCATACGAGCTACAATCAAAAAGAAAATCAAAACCTAAGAGCCGGCGGTCCTTTTTTCTAATATTACAAAAAATGCAATAGATAAAAGTGGGCTGCACGGCCGCAGCACCCAAAAAACGGAAGCTAATGATATACTCGTTCAGCACAGACTTCCTGCAAAAATGATAACCAAAAAAGCAAAAACATAAGAAAAAAACAGCAAAGAGAGGCTTACAGTGATTGATAGGAAGCATTTGAGTAATCCAGAATAACCTGCAAGAAACTCTCCAAAAAACTAAATGAGGACAACATTTAAACAAAAAGTTAAAACAGAAAAAGGGTAAAATCTGAGTCACCTCATAGCTGATATCAAAATTATAAGGAAATTGAAATTTCATAGAAATATAATCAATGCAGCCACAGCTGCAAACTTTCTAACCAACCAGTAAATAGCACAAAAAATTAAAAAGCAACATAATCCAAGTTAAGATAAGCCACGGAAAAGAAAAACCCCAGCTATCCCAGCAGTCCAGACAGAAATAACTCGATCTGGAGAAAGAGAAGCAGGGACAAACATTGAAAATGCCATAGCTATCTGGTTGCAAAATACCCACCCAGCTAAACAAACAATGAAGCTAATAACCTGGAAGCAAGACAGGCACAACCAGATATCAACAAACCAAAAGGTCTCAGAATAACTAACACTGCAGATAGAAATAACCATCTTAGAGAAAACAAGATGCAGTAGCTGGGCACTGGCAGCAACAGCAAACCCAAAACCAAAATGGCCACCTCTGTAACAAGAACAGCCTAAAGTAAGAACAAACCAGCTGATAACAAGTTTCGGATACACCCAGAGACAAAAAATAGTAGCAGGCAGCAAAGAATCCCAAAACAGGAACACAGCCCAGATATGCCACCCGAAACAGAACCAGAGCCAGAGACAGAACATAAAACAGAACCAAAACCATAAACAATTAAAATTAACCATATCTGATATAAGGCACACCAGAATTATCAAGTAAAATCATACCCAGGAGCAGCGGATGCAAGTTATTAATATTTAAATCTTCATAGCTAGTACTGTCACAACCATACTTGGCTAACCAATCGGCACAAGAGTTAGCTTCACGAAATATATGAGATATGTGATAATGGAATTTGGTCAAAGACAATCTAAGCTTCCTAATAAGATAATAATTCTCAGGATTACCAGGTATAGCATTCGAAATGATTTGAATAAGCAGAGCATCATCAACTTCAATCCAAATAAAATTAAACCCTAAATTACTGCAAACTTGAAGACCAAGAATTAAAGCATTAATCTCAGCCTGAATAGCAGACCTACAGTAAATAGGAGCAGCCAAAGCCGCCAACACAATGCCATTGTTATTTCTAATAATGCCACCAGCCCCAGCTCCGTTAGGCCCAAGAGATCCATCAGTGTTAAGTTTAACATAAGGAGGCTTAGGCTTGATCCACTTAACCATTCTATCATTATCAATATTAGAAATATTAGAAAAAGAAATACCTAAAGATCTAGCAACCTGGCTGCACTTGCTGAAATTTTTTTTAGAAATAATCTTGTAGGAATGCATTTGATTAATCTTGACTTTAACATTAGAGATAATAGCCATAGCATCCATTTTAATAGCATTATGCTTGGCTTCATTTCTAGATTTCCAAATGAACCAAACAATAAGAATCGGAATCAGATTAAGAATATGGCCTTTATAAGCATGAAACCAGTCCTTGCTAACCGAAATGAAATCATCATTATTAGTACAAATAGGTTTATTAGCAATATTACCAAAGTAATTCCAAACCGTTTGAGCAATGGGACTAGAAATAAAGATGTGATTAATGGTTTCAATATCCGAACAACAATGACATTTGGAGGAAAGTTGAATACCTTTCGATTGAAGCCTAACATCCACCGGCATAAAACCTTTAAGACATCTCCAAAATAAAATAGAATAAGATAAAGGAAAATTAATGTGCCAAATAGCAGTGAAAATAATTGACTTATCCTGTTGAGCTTTAAAAGAATGCCAAGCTTCTTTTAAATTAAAATTACCAGTTTGGTGAAATCTTTTTGCCCTAGCGCTCTGGCGATTTAGGGTTCCTCCGCCGTCACTTTTGCGATCCGTTTTCTCTCTCGTTTTTTGGCGGTTTGATCGTTCGATCTGCTAGCCTTGGCCTCGTTTCCTTCGCTTCGGCCCCTTCTGGGCTGTTTGGATGGCTGGAAATGTTCCGTCCTCCTCTTGGGGGAAAGTTTCTGAGCCGGTGATGCATAAGAGTAAAGGTTTCTTTAATCTTGAAGATGATTTTCCTAAATCTCCGTCTAAATCTAGGTCTTTTAAAGAAGTTCTAGCTGGTAATTTTAATTTAAAAGAAGCTTGGCATATCAAAGATTATATATGCATATGCATGACATGTAATATCATATTAAGAATTTAAGATGAATAAAAAATAATTTGAAGAGATATCTTCTCTTAGAATTAGCTTGGTGGAAAAATTTTGGTGCCTCTCCTCCCTCTTTCTTTAGTGAGAATGGATTTATCTAAATTATTTAGCATTTAATTAATTAATTTATTTATTAGCAGAAACCACAAAAGGCTTATGCGTTAACTAAAAAGAGGGTTATAAGATCCTTAATAGGAATCTAAGACTCAATGGTTGCTCAAAGAGCTACTAACAAAATTAAAATAAAACCTATGGATTCTAAGATCCCTTACTAGTTACAACAACAAACAAATAAAAAAGACAACAAGAACTCAATCCCAAAATTAACCAAAAGGATCAGCATATGAGAATATATCATGACACAGCAAAGGAATGAGATCAAAATAGAATGATAACTAAAGTACTGCCCAGAGATCCAACGAACAACTCCACAAAAAAATCATTTAGGAACGTCAAAACGAGTCCTAGGGTTAATTGGGTTCGGAGCCAGCCTGAAATCGACCTACTTCCACCCGACCCGACCCAGCTAGGGAATTGGGTCGATAATCCAAACCCGAACCCAGCCTGGTTCGGGTTTGGGTCAACCTGAAATGACGCCAACCCATTTTTTCACTTTTTTTTGACATTTTTGCTATTTTTTAAATTTATTTAATTAATTCAATTAAAATACAAAAAAGTGAAATACATATAATCATTTGATTAGTTGAGCAACTATAAATGAAAATAGCTTACTCTCAAGTATATACATAGTGTAGAACATAGTGAAATTAAATGATTAATGCTTTTAAATACTAATATACATTACATTTATACTGTTATACAAACACAAATTATAAATTATATTTATAAAAAAATAAAAAAATATAAATAAATTGTTTATATTTAATCTACTTTGATGCTTTGTACCCCCTCTAACTCATGGAGCGGAGATGAGATCCATCTGCAAAAACAAAAAACGAAAAATAAAAAAATAAAAAAGTTAAATAGCTAAAAGCCTAAAAACGGAAAATGCTAAAACAATATAAATGTACTGTCTTATGTTAATCATCCAAATCATTCATCTCGTATTAAAATCAATAAAATATAAATGCATAAAGAATATTTAGGGAGTATCATGTACCATCCAAGGTGGCATTTTTTGTGTTAGTTTATGTAATATAGTATTTGTCCAATTATAATGTAAGATAATGCAAAAGCCACCTGCTTGTATTTATCCCAAAAGAAATAACACATTTATTTTTTAAGGTTTCTCATCATTGCTCTATTAAAGAAAATTATCATACTAAGGACATATTTAAATACATCTAGCAAATTAAATCAAAAGACATCAAAGCTATAAATAAATCAAATCCATTGTTCCAGCATATCAAGAAATTATCAACAGCAGTGGTAGTAGCTCAGTTCAAGCTCAACATTCAGCGGAAATTCTGCACTAAAAATAGTTCAGTTTAGGCTACAACAGAAATTATATGCTTTATTTTTCTTGATGAACAACTTTTTACAGCCACTTCTAGCTGATTTCTAGAAATTACATGTAAGTCAGGGCAGAGATAATGCAGTAGTGCACATACACCATCCCATTCTACACATTGAAATGGTAGATCATGCATAATAATACAAGTTGTGAGTAGATCACGGAACTCTTGGTGGCCAAACTTGTTATTATTTGCTAAGTACATGAGCTAGAAGTTAACTAGAAAATTAGCTGAACCCTAAACCCTAAACCAGAACGAAAGAAGGCCAAAAGCAGCATAAGAAGAACCAAGCAAGATTAACCAACAGTTCTTGTTCTCCGCTCGCCCTCACCTCTTCCATTAATAGAACAATATATCCTTATAAAAACCCCCTTTTAAATAATGTCTCTGCGAGCTCAGTAAAAATAAGTTTTATCCCCCTCCCGGGATTCTAGAGTATATATATTTGAAGAAACTCGCATCAAAAGGGTAAAAGCCCCTAGCCAAGAAGCAGGCGACCAAACTAGAAGAGAAAACTGAGACTTTTCCTGTGTTCTATTCACCATCATTGACACATAAATTATTACCTATGCTTGTTCTTGTGATCTTTTCTTTGAAACAGATCATAACAAAATTTCTCTGTGATATTGTATAAGTTTTCTTAAATCGGGGTGATGATGCAGCAAAGCATGCCAACAGCTTCAGAAAATACTATTAATCATTTCATTGATATTCACCGACGACAAGGTCGCATCCTAGCTTAGTACCAGTCCTTGAGAATCTCCTTAGCTATGTAAATAATTTAGTCAAGCTAATATACATATGACATTCTTCTTAATTTACCCGTTAAAATATATATAGTTGACCGCAAGCATTAATATGTTTAAAGGATTTTATTGTCAAATTTGTATGCATGGTGTAATATAATTTATATGACTGCATGTATTTTTATTTTTATTTTTTTTGATAAAAACCTCCTTATTGGGCCTATGCATTGATTATAAAAAAAATTACAGTGTCCAAAAAAGAAACCCTCAGCTTGCTATCGCTCAAAAGAGCTGCAAATAAAAAAAACTAAGAAAAATAAACCTAAGAGCTGATTGTTCCCACAAAGCAAAGTTACAAGATAACCTAGTAACATTCTAATGCAAAACAAAACAAGCATATGAAGAGGAAATATCCAAAAAGGAGAGATCCACATGTATTAATATTTTGTGTTATTCATACAACAAAAATGTGTAGAAATTAAGAGAGGTAAATTTTTAGATTAAGGTTTCATTTGGAATTGCTTTCTTATTACTTTCCAAAGCAAATTTTTAGTACATAAAATTCTTGAATTAGAAAATTTTAT
This sequence comes from Dendrobium nobile, assembly GCA_022539455.1. Classification (NCBI taxonomy): domain Eukaryota; kingdom Viridiplantae; phylum Streptophyta; class Magnoliopsida; order Asparagales; family Orchidaceae; genus Dendrobium; species Dendrobium nobile. The sequence goes on along the minus strand of CM039723.1, from coordinate 5,341,413 downwards.
AGTAAAAAAATATTTTTGAAAGCAATAAGAAAGCTGTCTCAAACAAAACCTAAATGTTTAAACATATTATCTCTTTACAATACAACTAGTGCTCTTTGCAATGTTTTTATGTTAACAAATTATCAAAGTCATCATAATAATTAATAATATTCTTCTAAACATTTAATTAAACTTCTTTTTCTTATCTTATAGAGAATTATAGAGTCTTTTTGGGATAGCTATAGTTTTTTATAAAAATTGTTGCAAATGAAAAAATTCTTTTCAAATTTGTTGTGGATATAATAAATATAATATTTTTTAAATATCATATAACAATTTTCTTATAGCTCCTACTCATTAGTAAATTCGGTTATAAAAAATAACAGTCTGTCATAAAAATTATTGAGAGGCAACTACAACAAAGCAACAGCAATTAGAAAGCTGCCCTAAATATGCTCATAATCTTGCAAGCACCAAACCAAAATGATATGAAACTTTGGCCCCTAAAAGATGTATAAATTACTTTGTTTAAACATTCAATATATACAATAACAAGAAAATTAAATCCCTCAACTAAATTAATTTCCATTCAATGGACGTAATGGGGACGACTAAAAAATTTAAATGGTCCTTTTCAGAAAGTTGAATAGTCCTTCAATGCGTGAGAGAAGTACAGCGTATATGTTGGAGTTTAATTGGCAAATGTCAAACTATTGTTAATGTCAAATAATATTAACTCAAAAGTTTGAAAAGCCTTATCATTTTCTATTATATTTTTTGTTTTTTTTTCACTTTCTCTTCCCTTGTTAATTTAGGGTTGATAAGAACGCGGATTAATTAACTAAGATGGTTACGTTTGGTGCATTTACTTATTCAACTGCCAATAGGAAGTACATCCACAACCATCAGCGACTACCAAAACTCAAGGTAAATGAACCTATCCGATATATGCTTTAATCTTCATTAACTATCACTGTATATCAAAAGAATAAATATATATAAATAATCATAATTTGAACGTGGTTTAAGCAAGAAATGTATTATAGATATCTACTCCACATTGTATGGAAAAGCTAAACTAGATTGACATAAAAAAGTAGGACACACGACTGACAAATTCATCTAGGTTTCATTTGGAACAGTTCTTTGCTATTGATTTTTCGTTGCTTTTAAGGAATTTTTGTACCAAAAGATTACTTTTAGAAAGTAGTAAGAAATCTATCATAAACAAAATCTTAATCAAAATTATTTGATGATGTCCCAATCAAGAACTATTTTTTTGCTTCTGAGATTAATACTTGTTGAGTTATAAATCGCTATATAGCTCCTCTTGTAATACAAGATTTATGCACCCTAATGGTAACTAATTCTTTGTCACTCAATGAAATTGAGAACTCTCATCAAATGAGGGAAATGAGAATATAACTGTCATATTATTAAGGCCATGAATTTCAAAATTAGTATATAAACATAGGAATATTGCTCTCAAAAACCACCTGTCAATAGTGGAACTTCTCAATCCACTCATATCATGTATAGTGATAAGGAATATTTTTATCATTTGAGGTTCACATAGATAGGATAAGAATCAACTATGATTTAAAATATTTTTCATGTAAGCTAGAGCAACAATATATGAAAGAAAACTAAAGATGATAGATATATATAGGATACATAGTTTAAGTAGTTTAAGTGGTTCAAAATTATTGATCAATATCCATTGTGCAAAGTTGATAGATTTTTCTTCTATAATATATAGGGAAGTGAGTATAGCAATCCTCTAATTTCAACATACAATAATATATATAATTAACTTCCTCTCTTATTACAAGAATTATAGAGAATTTGAATATTTTTGTGTGGATTTGGTGTCACTAGCCTCTCTTTAATTGGTTGTTTAGATGATCAATTCTCTCCTCTTGTCGAGATATTGAAATTGGGTATTTATAGATAAAACTCTTATTTTGGGAGTTGAGCCATTTAAGTCATAATGGTTTGGGGTGGCTTTACTATCTTCTAGATTTAAATTTATCCATGGACAAGATCAAAGCTTACTTATAAAAATGTCCTAAGTAACCATAGAGAGATAGGGTCTAATGAAAGGAGCTCAAAATTTTTACTATTTTATCAAAAAAAAAGTATAATACTTATGACAATAATTATGCTCTCTTAGCTTATTCTCTAATCCCTTATTTATAAGTTAAGGTTCAGACATAACACTATAATGTAGTATATGCTACATTTAAAACAAATATCTAAATTACTTTTAAAAAAGCCAACTAAATGTCTAACACATAAATAAATATTACTAGCTCATAATTATTTAATTAAATTGAATGTCCATGATTATTTTCTTACAATAAATGAATTCGATCTTTTGAAGGCTTCATCAATAATGTTGGCCAACTTCTAACAAATAGTAGTACCTAAAGAAAAAGAAAAAAAAAAACAGATAGTTGTACCAATTTATGATTACTTAAAAATGCTTGAGATGAAACAAACTCAATTTCACTTAAGTATATAATGAAATTGCCGTATATTGAAGTAAGCCTTCAAAATAAAAAAAAAATTCTTTATTTTATGATCCTTTAGATAATTTATCCTCCTCCATCTATTTTTTGTCTTTATTCATGGGGTTTTAGGCAATTGACCCCCTATAAAAGTTTTAAATTACTATGATCTTTAGACAATTGTCAAGGTAATAGCAAAGAGAATTCATCATTTTATTTATTAATTTAAATTCCAAAAATATCCTTACATCCAAAATTTGTAAGGTCGAACCATACCAGGGGACGCTGTCCCCTTGGACCCCCGCGAATGAATATCAAGTTTCCTTATTATTTATATGCCTTAGATATTTTTGGTAGTTAAAAGATATCTTTAGCGAATATTTTCTTTTTGTCTCTATTTTTTTATCACTATTGACCCATTTTCTTGTAGTAAGGGTCGAGCCAAATTCTATGCAACTCAAACCGTTATAAATTTGTCCTCTCAAAAAATTAAGGTTGATTCCGCCCCTGCTTAAAACATATTAGATTTGATAAAACATTTTTTGCTTTCGTGGGCTCAACAAAACCTTCGTCATGCAACAGTATCTTGCAAGCCTGAAAAAAGTCGTGCAAATAAATGCTTTATATCTAAAAGATTAAAGTTAGTTCATAATCATAATATCGTCATGATGTAACTATTTTTCTTAAATTATATTGGCTTTGTAATTTGAACTGATAGTGCGATCTTTTGTCATTTTGCTTTTCGAAGGCCTTGATCAGAGCTGTACCTTCATTCATGCAAAATTTTGTTAAGGAACGTTTCAGCTTTGAATGGAAGATAGCTAACCGACAATATAAGGAATGAATACCAGAACATACCCCAAGTAGCATGCAATTTCAGTGCACATATATAATCACTTTTTTAAACACACATTTGTAGCTTATGAACAGTTTAAGTGAGTGAAGCTGACTCATGAGTCGGATATAACTCTATTAAATAAATAGCTACAAGCTAATCATTCAAATTTGAGCCATTCCTAACTTGAGTTGTTAGCTAGTGAGTCCGCTCTTTAAAAAAATGTTAATGTAAAATATATTAGGATTCAGTGATTTTAGTGTAAAATATTGTTAAAAAATTTTATATGAAAGATCAAAATAAAAAATAAATCAAATATTACCAAGCCTTGCCTCCACTTTTTTTTTTCTTTTGAATTAGTCTATAGTGAGCTCATTTTATAATTGTCAATTTTATTGTTATATATAAAAAAATCTATGATACAACATAACCTTTTCTATCATTGACAGAGAGTAATTCTACAAAAAATTATATATATTTATGTATAATAAATTATGTGTAACTGAGGTATTTTTTATACTTTAGAACTCTCCATTCTTTATTTAAACGACTTAATTCCTTGCCATACTTTTTCTCTTTTAATAGAGTAATATTTTATCTATCCAAAATCACTCGTAATCAATAAAAAATCACAAACAAATAATGCATTAAAATATATGATTTTTATTCTTTCTTATATGATAAATATTTGGGCGAGCTTAACAGTTCTCCTACCAACATTATGAATCTATTTTCTCTATTCGAAAACCCTAAACTTTATAAACTCCTTGAAGGAATTTTTCTCTCTCTCTCTCTCTCGCTCTTTCTTTCTCTCCAACCCCCCAAATATCTCATGTGATCAGAACAGCAGTAAATTCATAGAAGAAGAAGTAGGGGCCACTGCATCCATATTTATTCCTACATCCCAATATAATCCTTCGCAACCGGAACCGTTTTCCAATACCCAAGGACCCCTAGCTTCCACTCCTCAGTACCATCCTCTCTACTATTCTTCCTCTCTATCTTTCTCTCTCTCTCTGCTCCTTTTCCACTGAAAAAGATGATGAACACATCGCACAACACCGAAACCTATGCTGCCTCACCTTTCATGTCCTTTGTAGGGATAGAAGGCAGCGGCAGTACTCATGCAAGCCAAAAGCAGCAACTTTGGGATTGGGACTCCTCTAATACCTTCTCCTCCACCACCCACAGCCTCCCTTTCTACACCACTCACACCATTCCTACTCTATTAGATGCCCCACCTCCTTCCCTCTTCACCATCAATAACCCCTTACCCTTCTACTTCCCTCCACCGCCACCGCCACCTCCTCCACCATCAACCAACATCATCCCCGACTACCCTCGTGCCTCCGGTTTCTTCAAGCTCGAGGATGGTCTCACCGGAGGCTTTGGCGGGCTGGCTGGCGCTCGCATCGGCCTCAACCTCGGCCATCGAACTTACTTCTCCTCCGTCGATCATCAGCTGATGTTATTCGGAAGGTCGGCGCACCATCAGCCGCCACGGTGTCAAGCCGAGGGCTGTCGAGCCGACCTCTCTGGTGCCAAGCACTACCACCGTAGGCATAAGGTGTGTGATTTCCATTCCAAAGCCCCAGTCGTTTTCTTCCCTGGCGGGCTACAACAGAGGTTCTGCCAGCAGTGTAGCAGGTACGTATTCATTTTTTTCAGGCTCTCTTATCTTCATTTCTAATAGGATTTTTTTTTTTTCCTCTAGCAAACCTCTAAGCATTGAAAGAGAGTGAGAGAGATAGACTTTTATTGAGGTTTTCTCAAAGTATATAAATGGTTTGCATGTTTTTTATCGTTTTGCCTTATGGTGTTCGAGGTCATTTACTTCTTGTTTGATGGGACTTTATGGATCAATCTTCCTCATAGGATTTTTTTTTATGTTTAAAAATACCTGAATGATACTAGGAGATTACAGTCGTTATTGGTGTTTGTTTTAATCAAGGTTTTGAAGCTGAAAACAGGAAGAAATATAGTAAAATAGTACTGTAGATTTTTTTTTTCATGATTTTTATTTATAGATCCAAAGCACAGGCTTGAATACTGATAATTAAAGGAAGTGATATATATATATATGAAGACATTAGGAGGTTTGATGATCCAAAACTATGAAAGCCTTTGTTTATAGATGAAAGTATTTTATTTAGCTAATTGAAATTGTTAATTTTGCATGAGTTGGATATATATGCCCATCACTCTTGGTGGATCATTGCATCAAATATGATCATACTAGCCCAAAATTTCAAAGCCAAGTAATTAGCTCATAAATAAATAAAAAGGATTCATTTTAATACATTTTGCACATTACACTTTTTTCTATTAATTATTTGATTACTTTTGTTAAAATTTTGGTTAGTTAAAACATTCTCTTATTTTGATTACTACATTTTGTCTATCATTTAATAATGTTCTTGAAATTACAAGACTAAATCTCATCATATTGTAATTTATATTCTGATGAAAAATAAAATGTGAAAACTTAAAAGTAAAATGGCCAAAATTAGAATACAACATTGAGTGTTAAAAAAAAAAACATTGAGTGTTTATCTTTTAATTTTGAGCATTTTAACTGTCAATCCTACACATATTGCTTTGGTATATTTGATGAAATTGATTTCATTGTCTTCTTTGATATTCATGAATTATTACATGAGGATTTAGGATGTAATTTAAATTTAATAATAATCAAAGATTAAATATTTAATTATTATCTTAATACACCACAAATCTGTGTATTAACTGTTGTATTAATATTGTTATTTTCTTTAATTTGCACGTTCAAGCTTTCACCTAAAGGGATTATTACTCGCATGCATATTAATTAAGCTGCATGGATCTCCATCATTTAACTCTAATAGTTCCAAATGTCCAAATTCATACAGAATACTTTCTCCCTTGTATTCTAATATGTTCGTTTTTATTTGCAGACTAATTAGATTTTGTTTAGAATAATCTTCTACAATGTAACATATATAGCTTTGTCGTTCAAGTGTTAATTGTATCTCTCCTTCATCTTTCTCTCAGTAGATTTATTATACTCCTTTATCTTCTTCCAACGGCTTTTTATTCTACAGATTCCATGGCCTAGCTGAATTTGACGACACCAAGCGTAGCTGTCGAAAGCGTTTAGCTGAGCACAATCGCCGCCGGAGGAAGCCACAAGCCCAACCCCCGGCGAAGGGTGGCTCATCTTCATCAGTAGCTCCAACTATCAAAGCTAAAGAAGAAAACAAAGTAACATCAGGAACAAAAACCAGCAAGCAACTCTGTAATGAATCTTACTTCAAAACTTAAACATAGAAATCTCTTCTTTAAATACTACTAATTAATGTTTTCTCTTACTCGTAATATATATTTAACCTACATAATCTTTTTCAGTAAATCATGTAAACTTATCAGGATAAATCATGATTAAAAGAACTTGCTACGTCTATATATATATATATATATATATATATATATATATATATATATATATATATATATATATATATATATATATATAAGCCAAAATAACGAGCAAAGCCAGCATGAGCTGAAAATTCTTCAAGGATGTTGCAGAAGTAAAAAATATAGATAATCAAGGCCTCAAACTACATGGAAATTTGTGAATACAAAATGCTGAAGTTAATGTACGTATAGCAGGTTTTTTAGATATATACCAATTTAATCTTGGTCATAAAGCTCATCATTATTCTCATCAGAATTTTCAAAATTTGTAGACGTCATGAGCAGTAGATCTCGTGAAGCAACACCTTTTGATATGGCTCTTTTTCAGATTTTCTATATTAATTAGAAAGGCCTCATCGTTATCAAATTTTCTATTGCTTTTTTTTTCTTTTTTTATTTTTTTTTCTTTTTTTTTTATTTGAAACCCACAAAGGAGCCTACGCGTTGATATAGCAAATTTTCTATTGCTTACATCATCAAACAAATTATGAAAATGTTATGAATCTATTTTAGAAAGGACTCATCTTTATCAAATTTTCTTCTAGTGCTTACATTATCAAGCAAATTATTTTCAACCAATCTCTAATCAGAGATTATTTAATTTTATATGGAGGATATGATAAGAATATAGTACTATACTTCTTTGTTGTTACTAATAATGCTATTGTATTCATATATAGCGAGTATTATCAAACCCAACAACACCATAGCACCTATTCTGAGCAGCAGCAACATTAGCTTAGAAGGGCAGCAGAAGAAAGCAGTACTGACTCCATTTACTAGTGGCTCAGCTCTATCGCTCGGGGGAATTGGCAGTTCCACGACTCATGAGCAACAAAGAGTCTCTACTTTAATGTCAGCAGAAGAGAAAGCTTCTCAATATCAACAACAATTCCAAGGTCACTTCGCATCTCCTTGCACATCTTCCAACACTTTCTTCCCTCACCAAAACTTCTTCAATGAGGGAACTCATTCAGGAGGAGGATCAGAGATGGCTCATCACAATCAGAGCAGTATTCTTCAGCTCGGGCAGGCTATGTTCGAATGGGACTTTATTTGAAGCTTCAGTCGCAGAATATCTTTTATATATTGCTCTTTCATAAATGTTTTAGTCATGAATAAAATTCAGTTCCATTTTCAATAATTCATGAAGTATGTCAGTGTGAGTTCCTTAATTTCCTTTTGCTTCCATTTTATCATAATTAAGCCTTGTACACGTTTACTGACAGATCGTAGTCTCTATAAATATGGTGCATTTAGTGATCGAGAGGCATGCAGGGCATTGTTATTAATGGGACCTTCCATGCCCACATGTATCCCGCTTGTTTTTTTTAGGTGCCACCATACCACCACCAATGCACCATTACATCAGAACTCTTCAGTTAAGCATGCTTGGATCAAAATAGTACTAGATAGATGACCTCCTAGGAAGTCTTCGTGTTGCAACTTTTTTTTTGTTTAAAAAAATACATCTCACTTGTTTATTCAGCATGTACAAGTACGTAGGTGACTTGGGGAATAAAAGTTGTATTAGGAGCCCCTCAATAGTAATATATATCTATGAAATTTAATCAAAAGAGAGAATATTTTATAAGAAGTATAAGATTTTACATACAAAATATAACTTTTTTTTTTGTTTTTTAGAAGGCAACATTCAAAATCAGTATGTAAATTCTCAAGCTTTAATATAAGGATCTTATATTCTTTACAAATCATATCTTGTTGTTTCCTCATAATAGCAGGTCTATTAATTTTGAAGTACTATTGGAGATGATTGGAGTGAATGGTTAGTCCCAATTTCAGGCATTGTCATTGCATGTTTAGAGAATTAAGCTAGATATCATTAAGGGCATACGTACTTTTAATATCTATGGACAAAATAAATAGGCTTCATCAGGTATCTTTCATGGATGTTAAGTATTGATCATCTTTGTGCATGCTTATTAATTTTTAATAGAAACTTTACTCGATTTCATGGTCATCACCCATCAAACACAGACAGCTCTCGCCCTAGCGCCACTTCGGCCGATCTAGGGTTCCCTTCTTCTGGCCGTCCTGCTCTCGCTCTCGCTTCCATTTCTTCGGCGAGATCTCGTGGTTTTCTACTAGTCTCAAGCCTCTGGTGTTCTCTTTGTCTAGTTTGCCCTGTTTGGGCTACCTCGTTACGGGGGGGGGTTCCTCGTGAATGCCTTGGGGAGACTTCGCCGCCCATAGCAAAGATTCAAGTAAGGGCTTTTTTAGCTTGGATCCCAAAAGTCCCTCTCTTCCTCAATCTCGTTCTTTTAAAGATGTGCTGGTGGGAGCTTCGGCAGGTGATATATACCCTCCCATCTCTAACCCAATATACTTTTAATGGTATTTCGGCTGTTCTGCTTTCTAATGATGAAGTTTTGAAACTGGCATCGCCTTTTCATTTCACTCTTGTTGGCAAATTTGGCCTCCGTCGCCCAAACCTGGACTCGATCCGTGCCTTTTTTGGTAACCTTAAGTTGTCTGGTTTCTATTCGGTTGGGCTTTTAGATTTCAAGCATGTCGCGATTCAGTTATCTAATGATATGGATTATAGTCGTGTTTTTGCCCGTAGATCTTATTTCATTTTGAACTATCAAATGCGTATTTTGAAGTGGACGCTGTTTTTTGATGTTGAAGAAGAAAGTCTGATTGTTCCGATCTGGATCTCTTTTCCTAATCCGAGACTTCATTTTTTTCAATGCGAAAGTTCTACATGCTTTGGGTTCGATTTTCGGCCGACCCTTACAAACCGATCAAGCTACAACTTCTAGAACCCGGCCTTCGGTGGCTAGGGTTTTAGTAGAAGTAGATATAACAAATTAAAAAGCATGCGAAAGAAGTTTGGGTGGGATCAAAAGCTTTTGGCTATTTACAAAAGGTGGAATTTGAAAAAGTTTCTGATTTTTGTAACCACTGTAAAACCCATGGCCATGCAGTCTCTGACTGTTTCAAATTACATTTGGATCCTAAAAAACATTCCAACAAAGATTCAAGTAAGGGCTTTTTTAGCTTGGATCCCAAAAGTCCCTCTCTTCCTCAATCTCGTTCTTTTAAAGATGTGCTGGTGGGAGCTTCGGCAGGTGATATATACCCTCCCATCTCTAACCCAATATACTTTTAATGGTATTTCGGCTGTTCTGCTTTCTAATGATGAAGTTTTGAAACTGGCATCGCCTTTTCATTTCACTCTTGTTGGCAAATTTGGCCTCCGTCGCCCAAACCTGGACTCGATCCGTGCCTTTTTTGGTAACCTTAAGTTGTCTGGTTTCTATTCGGTTGGGCTTTTAGATTTCAAGCATGTCGCGATTCAGTTATCTAATGATATGGATTATAGTCGTGTTTTTTCCCGTAGATCTTATTTCATTTTGAACTATCAAATGCGTATTTTGAAGTGGACGCTGTTTTTTGATGTTGAAGAAGAAAGTCTGATTGTTCCGATCTGGATCTCTTTTCCTAATCCGAGACTTCATTTTTTTCAATGCGAAAGTTCTACATGCTTTAGGTTCGATTTTCGGCCGACCCTTACAAACCGATCAAGCTACAACTTCTAGAACTCGGCCTTCGGTGGCTAGGGTTTTAGTAGAAGTAGATATAACAAATTAAAAAGCATGCGAAAGAAGTTTGGGTGGGATCAAAAGCTTTTGGCTATTTACAAAAGGTGGAATTTGAAAAAGTTTCTGATTTCTGTAACCACTGTAAAACCCATGGCCATGCAGTCTCTGACTGTTTCAAATTACATTTGGATCCTAAAAAACATTCCAACAACGGGAGCGGGCGCGCGTGTGCGCGGGAGTGGGAGTGGCAGGGCGGCGCCGGCAGTGCGGGAGCAGCAATGCGGCACCGGCAGCACCGAAGCGGGAGTGCGGGGACGCTAGCGCGGTGCCGGTTGCGCGGGAACAGGAGCAGTAGGGCAGTGTAGGGATCGGCGGGCGGCACCGGCAACGTGGGAGCGGGGTGGCAGTGGTTTTAGGATTTTTTTTTTTAATTTGACCGGTAGTTTAAGCCCGCCGGCAAGCCGCCAGAATAATTTGCAGCCGAAAAAAATCGTTAGATTTTATTTCCGGCGCGGTTTTTACCAGCGAAATTTTAACCGCCGGAAAACCGCCTCTAAATTACAAAACCGTCAGAAAAGGCTCAATTTTCGCCGGAAAATACTGCCGGAAATGAGTGATTTTCTTGTAGTGTTCTATCATACATAAGAAACTTACTACCCGGTCTTCTAGTTTTCTTTCTTTTGGGGGAAGGTTGGTGCTTATTAAAAGTGTTTTATGCTCTATTCCTATTGTTATTTTTCACTTTGCAACCTTCTTCCACTATTTGTATTAGGATGGAAAGAATAGTTAATAAGTTTTTTTTGGGTGCTAAAAACAACAAGTCTTGCATCAATTGGACTAGTTGGAGGAAAATTTGTGGGGTTTATAAGGAGGGGAATCTGGGTTGCAAGAATATTCTTGATATTGTTCACACTTTCTCTCATAAATTATGGTTTGCTTTTCGATCCAATGATAGTTTATGGGCTCATTTTATGAATGTTAAATGTTGCAAAATACTTAATCCTTTGGTGTGTCACTATAAATCTTCTGAATCGTTTGTTCGGAAACGGCTTTGCAATATCAAATGGGAGGCATAACAGTACATTCAATGGGATCTTGGGAAAGGGGATGTGTCTTTCTGGCAAGACAACTAGTTTGGTATGTTTTCTATTGATTGATATCTTAATACCCATAATATTGATAATATTAGAGTTAATTCTTTTATTCAAGATGGTAATTGGAACATTAGTAAACTCTTGGAGGTGGTTCCTATTGACATTGTTAACAAGATTGTGCAAATACCTTTACAACTTTATATCAAAGACAAGATCCTTTTTAATCTCTCATCTTCTGGCAATTTTAGCTTTAAAAAAGTTTGGGAGGCAATTAGAATTAAAGATGGTATTTCTCATAATTGTGCTTCTCTCTAGCACAATACCATTTCTTTATCTCTATTATAGCTTGGAGATGCCTTAAAGGTTACCTTCCTATGGACGACAATTTGTGGAAAAAAGGCTTTTATTTTCCCTCTAAATGCTAATGTTGTTTTAATATTGAAAGTATCAAGCATATAGTCAACGGTGAGATTGCTCAAAAGGTTTGGCTTCACTACTTTAACCTTGCCGATATTATGTTGTTGAATACTAATTGCAATGTTGTTGATATTCTTAAAGTGTGGTTTACCAAACCTAAAGGCCACATCCTTAATTTACTTCCTATTTTAATCATTTGGTATCTTTGGAAGGCCAAGAACGACTCTAAGCATAATGAAATCAAGATGGATGCTAAGCATATTATTGATAATGTTAAGAATAAAATCCTACAGCTTTCTTTTGTTAAACTTATTTCTGAAAGAAATTTTAAAAATTGTAGTTAGTTGGCTAATTACTTTGGTATTCATAATGACAGTGTTTCCCTTATTAATGTTGATCGTGTTGTGAGATGGCTTAAACCCTCTTTACCTTATGTTAAGCTTAATTCAGATGGTTCTATTCGGTTTAATAATACTGGGATGGGTGGTATCATTAGGAACTATAATGGTAATCCTATTGTTATTTTTTCTGGCCCTTTAAATTTGTGCTATGTTATTACTGCTGAGCTTCAGGGCCTTTCTCATGGCTTAAATATTTGTTTGAGGCTTGGCCTTGAACATGTGATGATTGAGGTGGATGCTAAACTTTTAATTCATATTATTAAGGATGATAATGCTGGTAATCCTAATTATTTTTACACTATTAGAAAAATTAGAATATCTCTGTCGAATCTTAATTTCTCTATTTCTCACATTTATCGTGAAGGCAATGCGTGTGCGGTTTGGTTAGCCAAACATGATTCTCATAGTGATATGTATCAGGAATTTAATGTTAATAATCTTCCTCCATTCCTTAGAGGACTGATAACCCTGGACAAATGTGCTCTTCCTTACCTTCCGCCATGCTTGAGTCCTCTGCTTGGTTTTTTCTGTGGTTTCCCTGTAGGTTGGGATTCTTTCCTTGTTATCTTTGGCATTCGGTCTTCTTGCCTCCTGCTTATTTCTGGAATTCTGTTTTGTTTTGTGATGTGATTCTTATGGTTTATTCTGGTGGGTGTTTTGAGGTTGATGGGTGTTATTTTTGGCTGTATAATGGGACTGTGGTTGTCTTCAGGTTTGTGTGGCCTGTTGGTTTTTGGTTCTTGGCGAAGCTGCTGCAAGGATTTTGGAGTTCGGGCATGTTGTCGAGGAACTTTTATTGTATCCAGTGAACGTACGTAGAGGAAGGTTCGATTTTAGGCAAAAAAGTGCCTGTACCGAGTTTTTTTTAAGTGTACCGAGTTTTTTCAAAAAACTCGGTACAGGCGCTTTTTTGCCTAAAACTGAACCTTCCTCTGCGTACGTTCACTGGATACAATAAAAGTTCGTTGTCGATACGGGGGTGTCTGTTTCTTTGTCACATTCTTGAATTCTGCTATTCTGACCTTATGTAGATGTTCATTTTTGTGCCTATCTCGAATGTGAATATGGTTGCTTCAGGTTTTTGTGGTTTGCTGGTTTGGCAAGGCTGCTGCAAGGTTTATGGAGTTCGAGAAAGTTGGTGAGAGGCCTGTTGGAGAGACTTGTGTGTCTGTTTCTTTGTCACCCTCTTAGTTTCTGTTGTTCTATTCCGACCAATATGAATTTCCCTTTTAAGACTACTACTACTCTCCAGCATATGAAAATTAATGCTTGGGCCATTTCATTATGAGTATATTACTTTCCCAAAGGCCTGTTCATTTCACTGCTCTTTCTGGTAAATTAGTGACCTTTAACTTAAGCAGGAGTTACTCTTCCTCTTACTTTTATTTTTGGGTGAATATCTACTACTTTTATTTCTACTGTGTTATTAATTATCTTTTTTGGAGTGTGTCCTTTATGTAGGGGTACATGACTGGGTTTTGGCCTGAGAATTTTGGTAAGGTTTTCATGACTTATTTACTTCAGTATTATTTCAGGCTTGCTTATTCTTTTTGCAGGGAGAATGTGCTACACGTCTTTTATCTGCTCTTCTTTTTTTGGGTGCTATCTGCTTGCAGTCCTAGAATGTTCTTAGATTTTTTTTTGTAATGGTTAGTATAAGAAACCACCGGCTCTTAGGTTTTATTTCTTTTTCTCTTGTAGCTCTTTTGAGCATTAGTGAGCTGGAGGTTCCTTGTAAGAACATTGTAACCATTTTTTAGATAATCAACGCGTAGACCCCTCTGTGGGTTTTAACAAAAAAAAAAAAAAAATCTCTGTGCATGCTGAATTTATGTAATGCTCGGGCTTAGAGATCTTTGGGTGCTTAAAGAGCTTAGGTTTGGGATTGAGTTAAATAAAATATTCTTTTTTTTACCACATCATAGTGGCAAGGGAGAATAAATTAAAATTAATATGATAAGTGCAAATTAATATAATATATATAGGACAAGTAGATAAAATAGATTATAGTATGAATAAAGAATTATTTTGAGTATAAAGTAGCTTTAAAAGCTTGTTGCATAATTTTTTTAAAATTTTAGATAACTTTAAAATAAATTTTTGTAAGTCTAATTTAAATATTCTCTTCCAAAAATATTAACGAGATGACATCAATTGAAATGAAGCTCTTGCATACTTTTAAGCTTTTTATATATTTTGAAAAAATATATTATTTATATGATGAGAGATGGAAGGATGCACTCCAAAATATGAGAGAGAGAGAGAGAGAGAGAGAACTTTTGGAAACCATGAATAAGAAGATCCACTATAGGAAATTCAGCCATTATCGACGACTTCGACCTGCGGTTGTTTAGCCACCAGTAATAACGGCGATTTATCTGGCGGTTTGGCCGCCGGTGAATATCAGCGGCTCAACCGGCCATTATGGAAGCATATGTCGCCGGTAATAGCGGCGGTCACAAAACTGCCGGGTAAATCGCCGGTCTTAAAAGTTACCGGCGCTATACTGGCGGCCAAAATCGCAGGTGTTAAGTGATTTACTTACCGGCGGTTAAAGCTGCCGGTAAAAGCTCTAAATGAACCAACCCAAGCCTCCAATTTCATTTCATCTTCTCCTTGTCTCTCTCTTCGGCCTTGCTCGCCCGTCTCCTCCGCCCGCCTCTCGCGCGACCGAGCTGCCTCCGACCACCGACGACCTGTCTCCGGCCGCCGATGAGCACTCCGGCCGCCCTCGAACTCACACTGCAAGGCCGTCGACGAACATCTCGTTTCGATCCCGTGCACGACGCCACCTGCGAGGTGAGGTTTTTTATTTTTTTTAATGTATTTCGTTTGAGTAGATCTAAAACTGAATATATGGGGTGTAATTTTAGTAGCAATAGACCTAGTGAGTGGTTTGTGACTTAAGATGTACTTTGTTGTGGAGAACTATGCTTCATGTTGATTTGACTTCTTGAGATTGACGCCGTCAAATACAAGTTGGCTTGATTTATGTTGAAATGTGTATATATGTACTTTGTTGTATACATTTTGTTGATGTACTTTGTTGTATGCTTTTATACTTTGTTGTATGACAAATACAAGAGTTTTCTTAAATATGTATAGATGTACTTTGTTGTTTGCTTTTTGTTGATAATATTCTACATGTTGATAAGACTAGAGAGGAAGTTGAAGGTAAACTCGAATTATGGAGGTCAATTTTAGAGTCTAAAAGTTTTCGCTTTAGTAGATCTAAAATTAAATATATATAGCGTAATTTTAGTAGCAATATACCTAGTGAGAGGAAGTAATTAATAAAAGTACACGTTTTAGATATCTTGAATCTTTTATTCAGAGTGATGGTGAAATAGAAGGGATATTATCAGCACAATTCAAGTTGGATGGTTGAAACGGAGGAATGAATCAGGCTTGTTATTGTGTGATAGAATAGTCCCCCTTATTGTGAGGGTAAAAATTCTATAAGTTGGTGGTGATATCTGTAATGTTTTATGGTGCCTAATCGTGGTCAATAAAAGAGAAGAATGAGTGGCTTGACCCTTAGAGATAGGATACGAAGTGAGCATATATGTGATAAGGTTTGAGTAGCTCCAGTGGAAGATAAAATTAGAGAGAGTCGCTTTACATGATTTTGTCACAATAAACGGAGGCCTTCTGATGACCCGGTAAGAAAAGTTGAGGTATTAGATTTGACTTATGTTAATAAAGGTAGAGGTAGACAATGCATTCCAATTCAAGTAAAGTATACTTGTTTAAAAGTATAGCATGCACACTTGTTAAGGTTTACACGTGTTCTAATAAATATTTTCATAACTATGTAGGGGGATGTTTGCTTCAATGTCCAAATGACTATCTAAGAAGAGAAATATTAGATGTATAACAGATTGTTGCTGGGTCGAAAATGATTGATAAATAAATTTATACAAGGAGTTGAAACTTTCATTCAAGTTGCATCTCAACTGCCTTTCTTTAAGTTTGATAAAATATTTAGATGTATATGTTCGAAGCATAAAAATCAAGCATTCCTCAAGCCCGATGATGTGAAGCTTGATTTATATCGTAGGGGATTTCTTTCAAAATACTGAATTTGGATATCACATGGTGAGTACGAGCCACACAGAGATGCTCATGCCGATTCATCCACAGCTTATGAAACATTTGATGAAGATCAAATTGTTGCTATTGCTTTCTATACAAGTTTAGAGTTTAGGGTGAACCTCCCTCAAATAGGAACTTTTATTACATCCTCTGACCGGACGTAGATCTACGTTCGGTCAGAGGATTGTTACTCGATTTTTTCTCGGTATTTGGTCGGTATTGCTAGGTATTATTTGATAATAATGAGAAATATCACTCTGGGAAGACCAATACCGAGTAATACCAAGCAAATCCGGGTATTACGAAAAAATATTGAGTTTTTCTAGAAAAAACTTGGTATTTTTTGGTATTACTCGGTATTGATCGATATTACCAGGTATTTTATCTTCACATAATAATATTTCTCTTTATTATTGGTATTGCTCGATATTTGCTTGATATTTCTCGTTTTGTGCCTTGGATCTTAGTGCCGGCCGAACGTAGCTCTACGTACGTTCACCGGACCAAATAAAAGTTCCTCAAATAGAGGGGAGGCTGTCAATTTTTTTTTTGATGCTACAGGTTTCCGACGGCCAACCGGCCGTTTAGCAGTCGGAAATGACGATACCGGACGGCTATTTGATGCCGCCGGTAATTAAATATACCCGTTGGTATTTTCTGGCGGTCTACCGACGATCTCCGGCGCCTTACTGGCGGTTACTGATGGTATTTTTACCGTTGGTGTAACGGGCGGACAGCCGCCGGTAAAACACTAGCGGTAACCGGCGGTTAAATTGCCAGCCATAACCAACAGTCAAACCGACGGTGAAAAAAGCCGCCGGAAATGAATCGTCGGTAAGGGTTTTCGGCGCCCTTTTTACCGGCTGTCTAGGAACTGCCGAAACGCCACCGCTTTTTTTTTAAAACTGTCGAAAATCATTACTTAACTGCTGGTCCAGGCCACCGGTAATGACTGAATTTCCTGTAGTGATCCAAATTCAAATTGAAGGCCACTTTTAAAAGCCATGAATTGATTGATATTTAGCCTTCATTTGGGATAATTTCTTACTACTGTGCTTTTCAAATCACAACCATAGTTTCAAATATATATTACCGGTGGAAATTTTCGGCTATTTAGATCAATTTTCTGGCGGTTTCCCAACCTTTTTTAAACCGTCGGAATAAACCGCATAAAAAATGCAAACCAACAATAATATTTTCCGATGATTTTTCGATGCCTACAACAGCCAGAAACTAATGAACCCAAAACCGTAGGAAAATCGCCGGAAGATTCTAGCACAAAAATTGCTAGTTTATTACCGACAGTCAAAACGGGTATCGCTGGAGGCTAAACCGCCAATTTTTTTACTGGCGGCAAAATAAAAAAAAAAACTGCAACTAATTGAGGTCGTATGGTATCGAAGTTTCCTACGGCTAAATCGTCGGTTAGCCACCAAAAACCTAAAGCAATTGCAAAAAAAAAAAAATGCCAAGTACTATTAGTTATAACTTAACTTAGTATTAGGCTTCTCTTTTAATGGCCAACATTCATCATCATAAAGCATTGCATGTAATCACATAACAAGTCCGATGCATTCATCCACTTCAACCATTCAACTTGAATTATGTTGATAATATCCCCATATATTTCACCTTTACTCTGAATAATATATCCAATATATCTAAAATGTGTACTCTTATTAATGACTTGATCGCACAAAATCACAATCTACTCACTAAATGTATTACCATAAAAATTACACTCCATATATTTAGTTTTAGATATACTTAAGCAAAAACCTTTAGACTGACCTTCATAATTTAAGTTTACCTTCAACTTCATCTCTAGTAGTATCAACAAGAAGAATATCATCAGCAAAAAGTATAAACTAAGGTACATCCTCTTGCAAATGTCTATTGAGAACATCCATGACTAAAGCAAAATGATATGGGCTTAATTAAGGCTTCTCAAAATCAACCTTTAGACTCAAAGGTTGACCTCCATAATTCAAAGTTTACCTTTAACTCCCTCTCTAGCCTTATCAACAATAAGAATATCAATAGTAAAAAGTATAAACCAAGGTACATCTTGTTGCAAATGTCTAGTGAGAACATCCATGACTAAAGCAAAAATTAAGGAGATGTATTGAGATCACCTTCGGCTAAGGTGGGCAAACTCGAGTGAGGGCGCAGGTAAAGTTTGGAGCGCATGCATTCTCTTCATGAACTGAACAGTTTGGCGAGGGAGCGGGCATTCTCCGAACGAAATGAAATGAGCCAGGCGAAGAAATGAAGAAGAAGGGAGGGGGTTCAATTTTAGGGCCCTTTTCAGCAGCTTTTCTAGTGGTTTTAACCTCCAGAAACTTTTCACTTAAAAATGGCTGCTAAACAATAGGTAAATGCCATCATGAAAAGAGAATATTCGCGACAATTTTGGTGATCAAACTGCCAGTATTTAATGAATTTCTTATAGTGATAACCACTTTATAAAAAAACTACAGTAATTCCAAACAAATTCTTAATCTCTCATATATTTATTTACAAATAGAGAGAAATGTTATCATCTTTATAGCTTTGTTGCATTCTAGAATATTAGAGGCAACATAGATAAAAAGTTTAATATCTTAATTTTATATAAAAATCTAGCACACACGCATGTAAAAGAGGATTAAAAGGGACACAAAAATTTCTATGTGAAAAACTCAAGAAAAAATATGGGGCTTCTATGTTGAAATTATTCCACTAGTATCTATCAATAATTTCAAATGATTCATTTCTCAGTAATTAGGAAAGACATGAATAAAATATAATAAATATGAACTATATATTAATGATGGATTTCACGTTGGTAGTTGAAATAGTCTTGAGGTATTAGAGTTGTCTTTAAGAAATCATTTTATGGTTTGTTTTTCCATTCTCCTTTGAGAAAGGGAGAGGAGAAACAAAAAAGTATGAATTTTGGTGTTTATATTAGAAGTCAAAATTAATTTCAATGACATGCATTAGTCTTATCAATCATAGCATGTATCAATGTGCATGGTTAATAATGGTGGGGGGTTGAGTTGGCAGGTTTAAGGGTTGGTGTTAAGAGCATGCATCAACTTTATAGGTGACAACATGCATTGATCTTGTTGGTGATGATGAGCAATGAAGTCGGTGGGTAGTGCCAAAGTTTTATATCGATACTATGATTTGGCCTTCTAAGCAACAACGTGCATCGATGTTATTGGCAATTATAAACGATGAAGTTGGTAGTCATGGGTATTTATGTCGATAACATGTATCAATCTCATATGTAATGATGTGCATCTATGTTGTTGTTAATGGTGGCTAACGAAGTAAGTTGATGTCAACATTTGTGCCAATGACGTTAGTCGATTTTATAAGTAATGGCATGCATCAACATTATTGGCAATAGTGAACGACAAAGTTAGTGGGCATTGATGAATGTGCCAACGACATTCATTGGCCTTATATATGATGGCTTGAGTCGATATTGTTAGTGATGGAACATGACAAAGATCACATACATCAACATTTGTGATTATGTAGGTATTTAAATGTACTAATGATTTTCGCTACTACGATCAATGAAATCAATGGACATCAATAGTTCGGAAACTGTGGTTAGAAGCCTATTGAGTAACAGTGGTCAAGAGTTCGTCATCATGTAATGATAGTTGGACAATGGTGGTCAAGCAATGTAAATTAGATAATAATGATTAAACGATAATAGGCGAGTAATTATGATAGTGAGATTGTAGTTAGGGGACAATGGTTAGAGATCATAATCTGGGGGCAATAGTTGGATACTAGTGGTTTGTTGAAAAAAATTGGGCAAGCTACAATAGTCAATAATTAGTTGTAGTGATGATAGTCAAGCAGTTACAATTATTGATGATGCTTATTTATGTTAAACATTGGGTAGAGCTTCTAGCCCCTGCCTTCTAATTTGAAGTCAAGGTCAAATGCACACAAATTCTAAACCCTCCTCCTTTCTTATGAAGAATGATGGTCTACTTATACTTTTTTTAATGTATCACTTTAGTAATGTTTGTCAAAACCTTCAAAACACTCCATTGGATGAGCCATGAGATTATTTTTTTAAATAAAACCCAACAGTGGGGTTACATGTTAATTCAAAAAAGAAGTACATACAAGACTTTATAGGGATCGATAACTCACTACTGCTCATAGAGTTATATATAATCAAAAAGTAAAAAAAGCATTAAGAGTCAAAGATCCCTGCCTAATTACAGTAAATATAGAGAAAAGCAAAAAAAAAAGAAATGCAAGGTAGGCAAGAAGCCAAACCCAAAAAATGGAGGCAAACCAAAGCTTATATTGAAATGAAGCCCAATGATATAGCAGCAGGGGGTAGCAAAGTAATGGCAAGGAGCACCAATAATCACACCTACATAGCAAACCAAAAATAGAAAGAAAAATAAACACCTAAACCATAGCAAATATAGGAGCACAACACAACAGATGGGCGCAGCAAAGCAGAGAATAACCTATGGGCAATCAATAAGTTAAAGCAAAATCATCATGAATTTAATACTCCATTTAACCATGCAATAAGAGACAACATGAATCCCATTCACCATTAATCCAAACAACAAGAATCCTATTAATTATTTCTATCTTTTGGAGAGTTGTTGCTCCAATCATCGTGTTGGCCATATTGCTATCCTTATTCTTATGATTGTTTTTTGGTTATTTTGGTTGGAGAGAAATAATACAAGCATATGGGTGTCAATGCGTGTTGTGATAGAATCATTATTTTTCCTTAAGTTGAAAATCTATCAGATGGTTAATGCTAAACTTTTGCTTCTTAAGCATTTTAAAGGAGTTATATCTTGAACTTTTTTTTTCAAATTAATTTCCTTTGAAAAAGATAACATTAGAAGTTTCTTTAGTGCGGTTTACTAGATTAAACCATCTAGTAATCAGTTCAAACTGAATGTGGATGGCTCTTTTTCTAAAGATGGAAGTGGATGTGGTGGTATTCTTAGAGATTTTAAGGGTGATATGGTTGTTGCTTTTGCAGATAAAGTTCATAATGTCAATGTTATGGTTGTTGAAGCTTATGCCCTTCTATTGGCCTTAATCTATACTCTCAATTTGGTATTTGGAATGTTTGGATTGAGTTTGACTCTTTCATTTTGGTGATTCTCATTAAGAGCAAGGTTTGCAATAATGCTTCATTGTTTTATATTTTTAGTAGCATTATAAATCAATTGAATTGTATTGAGTATTCTATCAATCACATTCCTCGGAGTGGTAACTCTTGTACATATTTGATGGCTAGGAAAGGTGTATCATCACTTCAAGAAATTGAGCTATATACTTTCCTGTCCAATTTACATGTGTTAAAAGGTCTGGTGAGAATGGACAAACTTGGTTTTCCCACTTTCAAATATTAATGGGGATTGGTTTTCTTTTTGTTTCCTCTTTGGTTCGGATTTGGTCTTTTGGTTTTTGTTTATGTAGGTGTTGTTTCCTTGCTTTTCTCATTGTTCTTATTTTCTTTTAGTACTGGATGTTTCTTTTAATAGTAGATCTTTGGCTTGTTTTGATTGATCTTTCGGCTATTTTCTTGGATTTGGGCGGCATGGATTTTGGGCTCTTTGCTTGGCTCTGTTCTTTTGTATTCATTCTGGTGGTTCAAATTTCTTCTATCTGGTTCTTGCTGTTGGTTGTTTCTTGATTTTTTTTTTTTTTTTTGCAGCTTATGTTTGATAGGATGTTTATGGTGTTATGCTCATTTTGGCATGGAGGTGGGATTCAGAATGGCTCTCAAGTTCTCTTTTGTTGTGCTGAATGTTAATCTAAGCTTTGGGCTATTTTTGGATTTGGCTTCTTGCCGATCTTGATTTTTCCTTGTTTTATGGTTTTTTTTTTAATTTTGTAACTAGACGGGGATCTTTGGCTCTTAGGATCTTTTTTGATTTTTTTAATAATAACTTTTTAAGCATTAGCTAGCTATTGAACCCTCTCAGGACTCGTCAAAAAAAAAAACACTTCTTTCATAAACTGATTTAATGAAAAAGTTGACCACTTTTGATGCGTTGATCAATGGTATAGTCTGGATGCGTACAGTAATATCGTCCCAGCTACCTCTTAAAGATTAGGTCTAAGTACAGATTCCTATGAAATGAAAACAATATATAACAGCAGGTGGTCATGGCCGCTAGCTTTCTTACTCTCTAACAAGATGAGCAATATTACGGCATGCAACAGTTAATTAACTTATAGCCAAATATCTGAATTTGCAATTAATTTACCACTTCAATCATATACTTCCTTTTAATTCCAGCAGTGAAAAATATCTTAACTCCCATCAGATTTTAAAATAAAGTAAAAACTACCGTTATATATCGATCAGTATTCAATAATTTTAAAATATCACATGGCTTTTTTTCTACATCTTACAGATTAAAAAAAAAGAAACACGCACACACATAGAAGAAACCGTAAGTACTCTTGATTTAATCAGCAAGCCTGATTTGGCGGTTAAAAAAAAAACCTGATTTGGCGGTTGTGTTGATCAAATAATCACATTAGATTGGCTTCTTTTTTCTGATAAAACGGTCAAATATTCGAATATATACTGGCAGGATTTGGTAGGTGATCTGTACCAAATATTATTGTGCAGGACGTTGAAAGTTTGCACACGAGCTGTTAATAAGGCTATGAACCAACGCTATCAATCCAACTCATAAATATTATGAAGGACGTCAAATTGAAGTCTATTAATTTAATTAAATGGTAGTAGAAAGTTTGCCCATTCAACTTAAGCATTAAATTCCATTGAGTACACGTAAACATATTGATTTCTGTGGCTAACAATGATATTAAGTAGTATAATAAGAGAATAAGATGTCTTTGCTTTGCTGCAATAATGAAGAGTGGATTAGTAAAATATAGCTATGGCTGAGATGATATTGGCCCCAATGCATAAATATGAGAAGAGAAGTCGTTCATCAGTAATAACAATAATAATAATAACAGGCCCATTATTATTATTATTCCAAATTTTAAATCAAACTGCTCCACTATTCTCTTCTTTCGGCATGTAAAGAGTTAAAGTGTTGCAGGTAATAGAAAAGATGAACAGAAGAGAACAGAACTCTTACAGGTAAGCATTATTCAATTAATTTCCTTGAAGTGCGTGGAGGCTCCCCCTGGCTATTTGAAACTCTTCACCTCTCTCTCTCTCTCTCTACCTTAATATCTATGTTCTTAAAAGTCCAGAGTGCATGGCAATAGAAAAAGCAGCTACTACAGTAATTTAATGGATATTTTGTCGTCTATTTAACTGTTGTACAATCTCTACAGATACTTTCCACTACGTGTATTATGTTGGTAGATTTTACACAGTTGGGAAAGCTAGCTATATATTGAACCTTCTACCAATTTAAAGGGAATGTATAATTCAAAATTTTAAAATAAATTTAAATTTAAAATGAGTTAATTTAATTGAAAACGTTGGCAAGTGAATATCGATATAGCATTTTACTGCAAGAGTTACAGTATAATGGATGGGGATGGTGAAAAGCTGATAAGGTACTCTCGCTGCGGATGAGTTCTATCTAAATCCTATTAGATTAACAATATTACCATAATTTGGGGTATATAAATAAAATAAGGAAATAAAGATTAGATATGATTGTATTGTGGCCTTCCATTTCGTGCATTAGATTAAAATTTCTTACTCTCCTTTATCTAATGATGCTTTGCTTTCTTTGGGTATATATTGGGAAGCATTTGAATGTTCCTTATGTTGGGAATTCTGTTGACAATTCTGACTAGTCGTCGGCTAATAATAGTGTTTTTTTTTTTTTTAGTTGAAACCCACAAAGGGGCCTACGCGTTGGTATAACAAAACGGTTACAAAGTCCTTAGGAGGTTCCTCCAGCTCCCTATTGCTCCAAAGAGCTACAAAATAAAATAAAACCAAAAAACCTACGAGCCGGAGGATCCTCTTTCTACAGTTACAAAAACAATTTAAAGCTAACTTCAGGCTGTGCAGCAACAGCACCCAAAAAAGGATAAGCCATAAAGTCTTTAAGCATTTCAGCCCCGCTCTCCTGCAAAAATTGACAAAAAAAGCACAAAGAAAAAAGCAAAAACCAAAAAGCATACCAACATTGGTAATTATTATGATTTGCATGATGATAATGATTTGAATGTTGTGCAAGTTGATAATGATAATTTCTCTACTGTTTTAGGTAAAAAAAAATAAGAAAAATAAAGTAAAAAAGTTGATGCAGAATTTCAAGTATTATGTTGGTAAATCCTCAAGATCTAAAAGCTCCTCCTAATCCTTCTTCTGTTATTTTGTCGTGGTTGGTTCTTTTGTTGGGGTAAGGTCTTTCTGTCTTTTTGCCTTTGGGGTGTTCAGTTCAGCGCTGGTTGATTTTCTTTGTTGTTTGTTGGGATGTTTCTTGTTGTTTTTCTTGGTGTTCTCTATGACTTCTTGGGTCGCTGCTAGTTGGTGTCTTTTGTGCTATTCGTGTTTAGGGCCCTTGGGCTGGTTTTAGCTGGTCTTTTTTTTTTTTGTCTTTTGGTGGTTGTGTTGTGGCTTGTTTGAATTGAAGGTGTGTTGGCTTGCTTCTGGTAGTTTAATTTGTTGTGATGGGTTTTTTGGTGCCTGGAGGTTATGTGTCTAATTTTGTTATTGTTTGGTGTTGTTTTGTCTTTTCATTTTCTAATTTGCTTTCTTGTTTAGAGGTTTTCTTTATTGCTGGTTTGCTTCGTTGTTTTGGTCTTGAGTTTCTTTTGTTTGGCTTGGCAGATGCTCAATGGCCTTCTTCTGCTTGGGTGTTGCACCTTCTGGTATTTCGCTTTTGGCCGGTGTGCCTGTTGATTTGCTTTGTTGTTTCAGGCTCTAGCTCCTTTTTTGTGGTGGCTTCTTATTGGCCCGTAGATCTTTGATTTCTTTAGTCCTTTCTATTTGTATGTAGGATCTTTAGCTCTTATGTTTATTTTCTTTTTGGATGTAGCACTTTGAGCATTAGTGGCGTTTGATCCCTTTAATGACTTGTAACTAATTTTTAGATTTAACGCGTAGGCCCCTCCGTGAGTTTTAACCGAAAATACAAAATAAAAATTGTGGCCTTCCATTTGAGTGATCATGCTACAAATTAAGGTAATTACATGTTAATTTTGTATATAACAAAATATCATATTTTATGCATACATTATCCCAAAATTAAAAAAAAATGTACCAAGAACATATAACAAAGCACAACAATGTAATTCAATTATGTTTAAAGATATTTCTTCAAATATCTTTGATAATCATCGAATAAAATTCATAAATTAATTGGCCCAGCTTTATTTTTTTTTCTTCTCCTTACTTAGTTGGATACCACTAGCTTGCACTCCATTATTTACTTCATTAGAAGCTGCATGTTTGTTAATTTTCTCTATGAGCTAGCATTAGTTTTTTTTTTTTTGTTAAAACCCACTTACGGGCATACGTGTTAATTCAAAAAAAAAAAAACGGTTACAAAGTCCTTAGAAGGGACCTCCAGCTGGCTAAGGCTCAGAAGAGCTACAAAAAAAGTCAAAATAAAACCTAAAAGCCGGTGGTCCCTTTTTCTACGATTACAAAACCAATAAGAAAGGACTGTAGGGCTGCGTGCAAACAGCACCCAAAAAAGGAAGATCAAGATGTACTCGTTCAACACAATCCTCCTGCGAAAAATGCAAACAAAAACCCAAACATTAAGAAGCAAATAACAATCAGTCACCTTGGCAATCTTGAGCTTCCCAAAATCAGTGAAGATCCACCTGCAAAAACAACTCTAGAACCCACTGCTAGGCAAGAAGTGATCAATACAATCTTCAAAACAGTCAAGATAACCAAAATCGCACATAATAAAAATGTGAGAGTTCTTAGTACTAGATGGATTGCAATAAACCGCAATGATAAGCACAGGCCCAACATTCATAATAGCTTTGTTATAACCAATCCAGTACCCAATGTGTAAGGTCCCACTGCTCAAATTATGAATATGCTTGCAGGACTTCATCCGAGAGATATTAAAATGAATAGCAGTGCAGTAGTTAAAATGACTCAAGATGAGATGCAGATCCATGAGTAACAGGTAAACAGAATTCCTCATCAAAATAACATTACTCCAACCAACCGTCCCGTAAAAGCCAACATTGCACTCCAGGTTTAAGTAATAAAAACAATAAGGGAAAAAACTGCACGAAACAGTGCAGTAGAAGATCGGAAAACCAAGAAACAGAGAAGACCCCTCAGGATCAAGAGCAGATAGATTAACCATGGCGAAAATAAGGTAAACCAGATTTGTCTAAAAAAATCATACCTTGTAACTGCGGACACTGGCGGGAGGGGGGGGGGGGGGGGGGTGCCAACTCATTATTCCAAATTGAAGAAACGTATGTGCAGAGAGAAGAAAGCGGAAAGGGAAACAGGGAAGAAAGTAAAACAAGAAATATTATTCATGTCCTTCTCTGTTACAGTAAGTCTCTATATATAGACTTTAGTTTATAGCTAGACCCAATCAGTGACTGCCAACTCATTTAACGAATACAGGGAAATATTTTAATTAATTATTACAATACTTATACAAATTTATTTGGGTTAACAAGTATATACTATATAACAAAATATGGTTTTTTCTAGTAAATGCATTTCTTTATCTTCCTTATTGCCCAAGCTTTATTTATTCAAACAATTGACATTTAATTAAGCATTATCACATTTATCTATGTGCAGAATTGTTTCAATTCCTCAATTTTATATTTTCTTTTTAGTGCAAGCTTGAGCATTAATGATGTTGGAATTCGGTGATCTTGGGTTCGTTGGATTCGTCTCGTCGAGCCGCTCGATTCGACTATAAGCACGTCATGTTTGAAAGCCATTTGGTAACCCAAATTGTGGTTCGAACCTTCCAACAGTGTTTCGGGTCCTTGATTTGGATTCATTTGGGCTCGGATTGAGTCGAATTTGGTGTTGTTGGGTTTGTATTTCCGAGACACTCAGTTTGACTGTAATTTTGCATTGAGATTCGTGCCAGATCAAGATAATTTTTTTATAACGTATCAACTATTGATGAGAAAAGAATAAAGTTGAACATCAAAATGAAAAACTCATTCAAGTGCAAGTTATATTGATAATGAAGTAATCATTCAAATCTTTCAAAATATAAAAAGTAGATGTTATAAACTGTAAGTTATTTATTATTTTATATTTAATATTCTTCCTTCTTCATTAATAATTTGAAAAAAAAATTTAAAACTGTCTATACCTGTCCCTAGTCCGAATGTAGAATGTTGAAGAAAAAGTAAAAAAAAAATTATGCCCCCCCCCCCCCCCCTAAATATATTTTTTGGCTCCGCCACTGACTGCGGATGCATACAAGTAGTGTCTAACTCTTCATAATTATTAATATAGCAACCTCTATTAGCTAACCAATCAGCACAAACATTAGCTTCACGATAAATGTGAGAGATAAAGTAAGTGAAAGTAGAAAGAGATTGCTTAATTTTCCTAATAAGATAGAACAGGTTGGGATTGCCAGGAATGATATTATTAATGATTTGAATAAGCAACAAAGCATCCACCTCAATCTAGATAAAGTTAAAACCCAACTTGGTACACAAATTCAGCCCGTATAAGAGAGCCTTAAGCTCAGCAGAAATAGCAGAAGAACTAAGAATGGGAGCAGAGTAAGCAGCAATAACATTACCATGATAATCTCTAATAATACCACCAGCACCAGCACCATTTGGACCAACAGATCCATCAGAATTAAGCTTGATGTAAGGAGGTTTGGGTTTGATCCACTTCACAATTTTATCAGCAGAATTAACATAAATATCAGAAAAATTAAGGCCCAAGTTAATAGCAAACTCCTTACAATTACTAAAATTGCTAATAGAAATAAGACTGTAAGATAGAAGTTGAGAAATTTTATGCTTAACATTCGAAATGATGATGGTAGCATCCATCTTAATACCTTGATGCTTAGGCTCATTGCGAGCTTTCCAAATGTACCAGATAATAAGAAGGGGAATGAGATTAAAAATATGACCTTTGGAGCCATGCACCCAACTAGAAATAACAGAAATAAGGTTGTTGTAAGAAGTGGTGCGGTTTGTTGGCAATAATATCAAAGAAGTTCCACACTTTTTGTGCAATTAAGCCGCTAACAAACAGAAGATCAATACTTTCAATGTTAGCACAGCAAAAACATTTAGAGGTAAGCTGGAAACCTTTCTGTTGAAGTCTATAGTCTACCGGAATGTAACCTTTGATGCATCTCCACACTAAAATGAAGTAAGAAAGAGGAAATTTTTTATGCCAAATAGCAGAAAATAAAACCGGACAATCGTATTTGCTTCTAAAAGTGTCCCAAACCTCTTTCAACATAAATTTGCCAGAGGAGGAGAGAGAGAATAAAATAACATCATTTTCATTCAATTGTAACGAAACCTTAAGAATTTGTTCAACAATAAAAGGAGGAACCGCCTCCAAAAGCTTAGTAATGTCCCAACAATTGTTAGTAATAAAAGAGGATACTCTGATGTTGGTTAAAGAGCATGTATTAAGTAAAGAGTCAATAGAAGAAACGTCTAAC
Organism: Dendrobium nobile; assembly: GCA_022539455.1. Classification (NCBI taxonomy): domain Eukaryota; kingdom Viridiplantae; phylum Streptophyta; class Magnoliopsida; order Asparagales; family Orchidaceae; genus Dendrobium; species Dendrobium nobile. Next base: position 5,312,458 of record CM039723.1, on the reverse strand, counting down.
CAGTTGTCTTGCCAGAAAAAAACATCACCACGACCTAAACCCCATTGGATTAACTTTTCAGCTTCCCATTTAATATTGCAAAGCCTCTTCCAAATCAAAGAATCAGTATTTCTATGGAAGCATAATAAAGGATGCATATTGTTACAATATTTAATATTTATAAAACGAGCCCATAAACTAACATTACTTCTAAATGAAAACCATAATTTGTAAGAGAAAGTAGTAGCAATATCATGTAAGGATTTGCAACCAAGGCCACCTTCATTAAGCACACCACAATTTTTCTCCCAAGTAGATCAATGGATACCTTTGTTGTTAAATTTAGAACCCCAAAAAAATTTGTTTAAAATCCTTTCTAATCTAGTGCAAATAAACTTATAAGGCATTAAGGTATGAAAAAGATAAATAGGCATAGAATTTAACACAGACTTGATAAGAACAAGCCTATCACCATAAGATAAGAAATTAGGAGACCAATTGTTAAGCTTTTTTTCCACCTTAGTAAAAATATCATCAAACAAAAAGATTTTCTTTTTACCTTTGTAAATGGGGGTACCAAGATAAGTAATAGGTAAATTTTTGGGCAAGAAACCACACAATCTTTGAATAGCATTAATTCTATTAAGATGAACCGACTTACTCACAATAAAGGAGCTCTTATCCTTATTAATAGATAAACCACTTTGTTTATAAAAGTTGAATAGAAAGTTGATAAGAATAGTAACATTGTTAATAGAATCGTTCGTAAAAAGAATGAAATCGTCAGCAAAACTAAGATGGGAAATAGAAAACCCTTAATAGTACGGAAATTTAAACTAGGGTTTCTCAAGTATAAGTCATTCAAGCCTCTTGAGAGATATTCTATAGCAATAATGAACAAAGCAGGGGACATAGTGTCACCTTGCCTCAGACCTTTGGAAGATTTAAAAAAACCATTGTTCTTACCATTAATGATCACAGAAAAATAACAATGCTCGATGCTATTTTTGATAAGAGAAATGAAAGTATCATTGAAACCAAATAAAGATAAAACATTGTAAAGGAAATGCCAATTAAGATTATCGTAGGCTTTAGTAACATCAAGCTTAAAAATAACATTGCCACCTTTAACCTTAACATTAATATCATGAGTCATCTCCTGGGCTAAAAGAACATTATCAAATACGCTTCTACCTTTAACATAACCAGTTTGATTCAAATATATAATTTTAGGCAGAATATTAATCAATCTATTGGCAATAATCTTGGAGTTGAGCTTATTGAGAAAAGTGCACAGACTAATCGGTCTATAGTCATTCCAAGTATTGGGTCCTTATTTTTTGGGAATAAGAACAATGTAAGTAGAAGAAAAAAACTTGGGATAAGAATTACCCGCAAAAAAATCAGCCACCGCAAGAATCACATCCTCTTTAATGATATCCCAATTGTGTTGGAAAAATTTAGTAGTAAAACCGTCAGAACCCGCAACAGCATCACCATTAAGATCCTTAATGACCATAAAAATTTCAGCTTCAGAAGGGATTTGACAGAGCAGATCATTCTCAACCTCAGTAATCATGCTAGGAATAATGTTAGGATTAGTAATAGGTAAACAAGGGCAGGGGTTACTAAAAATCTGCTTAAAATGATCAACACCAGAATTACAAATAGACTCATCAGAATCAAAAACATTACCCTCATCATCAATAATTTTGTGAATTTGGCTTCTAGTTTTCTTTCTGTTGGCAATAGCGTGGAAAAACTTGGTATTTTTATATCCATTCAAAACAAATTTAGCATTAGACTTTTGCTTCAAAAAACATTCTTCCTGAAGTTGCAAATGAAAGAGAGAATCTTTGGCTTGATTAAGAGATAACAAATTGCCAGGAGTAGGACTATGTTGATAGATAATATCTAAATTGGAAACAAGCGATTTAGCATCTTTAATGTTAGAAAAAATATTTTTGAAGATGTTCTTATTCCACCATTTAGCATTAGTTAAGTAAGAAGAAATAATTTAGCATTCATCATTATTTTCTATAGCTATTTAGCTCTCAACTTGTTTTGTAAATATATTTTAATAAGATCTAGAGAAGCATACAGTAAAATTACTAAATGATAATAATGGTATATCAAATCTAGAAAAATGCAGAGAAAATTTAAAAATAATAATTCTTGATTAGAAGAAATATTTGATTAAGTGGGGCACACTTTATCATAGATTAGAGATGAAGTGATTATGGTTTGCTAATTTTCAAATTAGGGCGTTTTATATTACTCTGATCAAGTGGGCAAAGTTCATCTCCAAGATAACTCAAAATTTGCTTAGACTTGCCTTCCATTTTTAGTGATAATTAATACCATAAATCATTGGAAAATCCTAAAGTTGGATCAAAATATGCACTTTGGTTAGACTTGAACCCGTGGTGTACTTTTGTAGGGTTGAGGAGTCATTTTCAAGTCTTCATGGTGCCTAATAGGATATTTGCTCTTCACCTAAAGGTTATATATATATATATATATATATATATATATATATATATATATATATATATATATATATATATATATATATAGAGAGAGAGAGAGAGAGAGAGAGAGAGAGAGAGAGAGAGAGATTTCTTCGATTTAAATAATGCCTAACAATTATCCATCACTAATTTTTAGAAAGTTACCCCAACATTTTTACCCAAATAAAATAATTCGATAGTAATTAGTTCCACAATTTATCCTAAAACATGTCTTTTTTTCATCATCAGTTGGGCACATCTTGATTTGATGGTGGCTATAGAAGGCATCGATGAAGTTCAATATTTGACAAGTCATGATAGAGTTCTACTAAGATGCTAAGGATCTATGTATGATGATAATCCTTTATGAATTCATTTATCAAATTGGCAAGGTCAATATGTAAACAATCTAACTCTATTTCATACAATTCTTCACCATCATCTGAACGTATGTAACTTCAATGAACATTATGATCACTGACCTTGATTCTATCTAGGTTGTACTCTTTCATTTCTTCAACATCCCTTTGAGAAATGGTGATACAATACTATGGTTGTTGCCATTATGATATATAATATGAAAATTTAGTAACATTTGTCTTCTCAAATAGAATTTGAATATCTGATTGATCATTAGAAGTATTATCTATTTTGAATTACAACAACTACTATTGGATGAGTAAGAGTGAATATCTTGACTTGATAACAAAGGCATGAAAAAGAAAAATTACTCATAGCCAATGCAATATATTTCATTTAGTATATCCAAAATGGCACCTAAATTCATTATAGTTATTTAACACTCAATCCATCCTTCTCAATATAGATTAGTTTAATAATGGATGCATGATGACACCTTGGAACCAACTATAAACTTCTTAGATTTAATAAATTTCTGGCCTTCATCCATAATAATTCTAGAATTGACCTAATCTAATTTAGTTTTAGTTTCTACAAATTGACCATCCTTGAGCCTCTAGATAATGGATGCCTTCACAATTGAACGATCTAAGAAAAAAAAATCACTAACAACACCCTTATAAACTGACTAATACACTTAAAGTGACTTTGGTTTCCTATTTTTAAGATAAAGAACATTTTGACATATCTTTTATAGTTTCTATCTCCTAATATAATATTGTTGCGAGTATAAACTATAACCTGTTGACTATCAGAATATTCCAACTAATAATAAACTATTAGCTCTGCTCCATTACCGGCTACAGGAAATCATTCCTGAACGTGGTCACTACTTCTGCTGCGACTCTGACACCACCAGCGGCCTCACTACAGGAAAACCCGTCATTACCGGCAGACTAAATCCGCCGGAACACATGGATAATACGACGGAAATATAAGTTTCCGGCGCATGTTTCGGCGGAAATGCATACGCCGATTTTGGTCGCGTCGATAATTTTTTTCCGACGAATGGAATGCACAGGAAAACTTACCGGCGCACTTACCGACGCAATACCGGCGCAAAACATCGGATTGGTGCCGACAACTTCCAACCGATAAAACATATACTCTTTTTAATGACTTAATCGCTCAAAGTCACAATCCATAGCTCCACTATATCTATTAGTACTAACATTACACTCCATATATTCGGTTTTAGATCTACTCAAATGGAAACCTTTAGACTCTAAGGTTGACTTCCATAGTTCAAGTTTTCCTTCAACTCCTTCTCTAGTTTTATCAACAAGAAGAATATCATCAACAAAAAGCATGCACCAAGGTACATCCTCTAGCAAATGTCTAGTGAGAACATCCATGACTAAAGCAAAAAGATATGGACTTAAGGCTGATCCTATATGTAATCCAACTGAAATAGGAAAAAAAATGAAACAAAATACCTTCCGTCGGCGGAGAGTGACCCTCGGCGGCGCGCGAGCAGGAAAGAGAGGAAAGGATGCTCGGCGAAGTCCGGTGACCCTTGACGTCGAATTCCGGTGACCGTCGGCGACGTCAATCCACAACGAGCGACAGACGGCGACGGGCGAAACACGCGAGGTGAGAGAATGGAAGGAAATGAATGAGCGGCCAGAGGGGCTAGGTGTCGAAAAATAGGGCTTTCACCCGGCGGACTTTCTGGCGGCGTGTCCGACGGAAATGAGATCCGTCTGAACGTGCGACGGAAATAAGTCGTTGAGTTTAAATACGCCGGCGCAAGTTCCGTCGGTAATGTACGCCGGTATGTTTCCACTGTAACATGCGACGGAACCGTTTTAGACCTCGTTTTACCGACGCCAGTACTGGCGCATTGCGACGCCGGAAGATTTCCATCGTATTATGCGCCGGCAAATGCGTCGTAATTTTTCCGTCGCAAGATTTAGGTATATTCCGTCGTTACCTGCGTCGTTCATACCGGCGCAAAAATTTCCGCCGGAAACTCCGATGGTAATCGCGTGTTTTCCCGTAGTGCCTGTCTCCCGTCTGGCAGCTAACCAACTCTTGCTTTAGCTTAATATATACCTGTATACAGTAGAAGCTTTAGTTCTACGATGACTTAATGAAGAACACAAGTTCATACACCTTTTCACTCTCTGTTTCTGCTTCCTCTTCTTCTTCTTAACTTTGTCTTGCAGGAAACTTCATGGTATCAGAGCTTTGATAGCTGGCATCCTTCAACATAATGGCCGACAGTCAAGCATCTTCAACAGCTCAAGTCACCCTGGCAGAAACAGCCACAGCCGACATTTCAATCCATGCTCCATTGAAGTTTATCATCTCAAACATAAAGCATATAGTAAATATACAACTCAATAGCGAGAATCACGCTATATGGAAACTACAAGTACTTAAAATCCTCTCAGCGAATGGCTTTGAAGGATTTATTACAGGCACCGACACTTGTCCACCAAAGCTCATCACCTCCGCCAATGGTAATATAGCACTTAAACCAAAATACCAAATCTGGCAGTTAACAGATCAAAACCTGGCAGCAGCCTTGTACTCAACCATGTCACCAAGCATCCTGCCATACGTACTTACCTTGCAAACCACAAGCGAGATTTGGGAAGCTCTTGAAAGAAGACTTCAACCAACAAATCGTTCAAGAGTTATACAACTCAAAAACGAATTGTACCGCATTGAGATGAAAGACCTAACAGTCAACCAATATCTCGCCCATGTGAAGTCTCTAGTAGATAATATTGCTGCTGTAGGATCCAAAGTGGAATAAGAAGATATCATATTACACACTTTGAATGGGCTTCCATCATTCTACAATGGATTCAAAACTTCCATTCGTACACGGCCCTCTAGCATTCCATTGGACGAGCTCTACTCATTACTGTTGAGTGAAGAGATCAACATACAGCTGGATCGATCCAAGGAATCTGCCACTCCAAGTGAATCATCTGTGCTAGCTGCTTTCAAAAAGCCAAGCGGCAATCAAAACTTCCAGGCAGAACAAACCCGCGCAAATCGTGGCAATTTCACTAGAAACAGAGGATTTTCAGAAAGAAATTTTAACTACACCAGTCGTCCAACAAGAAACTTCAACAACAGAGACAATGCTGCTCCTCGAGTAACCTGTCAGATATGTAATAAAGTTGGTCATTCAGCAGCTCAATGCTGGCATCGTGCAAATTTACAATACAATCCAGAGCCACCAACTCAGCGCAGTTTCTTCACAACACAGCAACCAACTCCTCCCTCTGATTGGTACTTGGATTTCGGAGCCACCACACATCTCACCTCCGACTCTCTACAACTCCAATACTCACAACCTTACACCGGAACTGACAGCATCTCCATCGCCAATGGATCTTCTCTCCCAATCCAATCCACTGGCCAAGGACTTCTACCGTTACCCAACACTTCTCGTAAGCTTTCACTACAAAAACTTCTACATGTTCCCTCTCTTACACATAATCTACTATCTATTCACAAACTTACAATTGACAACAATTGTTCTATATGTTTCGACTCTTCTGGCTTCGCCATAAAGGACAATAAGAACAATCAAACTATCCTTAGAGGAAGAAGCCGGGACGGCCTCTACACTATTCCTTCTCGGTCACATACTGCCCTTCGCACATCTCCGTCCACAAGCTTCCTCTGGCACTCACGTTTGGGACACCCTCATCTTCAGCTACTACAGCAACTATCTAGAACTATCCCTACTTTATGTATTCCAAATAGAATGTCTTTACTTTGCAACTCATGTAATATGGCCAAAAGCCATAAATTACCCTTTAATATAAACGAAAAGAAAAATTTCGTTCCTTTTGCTGTAGTTTACTCTGATGTATGGGGTCCCGCACCTGTTTCATCTTTAAATGGTTATCTTATTACGTATTCTTCATTGACGACCATACTCGATTCTCTTGGATATATCCCATGAGAATAAAATCTGAAACCATTCTTAAATTTCAGCACTTTCTCAATCTTGTACAAACTCAAATCAACACTAAAATAAAAGTTTTTCAATTTGATGGAGGCGGTGAATATCTATCCACAAACTTCAAAACACTTCTCTCAAACAATGGAATTCATCACCAAATGAGTTGCCCCTACACTCCCGAACAAAATGGCATTGCCGAAAGAAAACATCGTCACCTCATAGAAACCACTCGTACACTTCTCCATGCTGCTCATTTGTCGCTTCAATTTTGGATTGAAGCCCTCCTAACATCAAACTACCTAATTAACAGACTTCCAACCAAAACTCTTCACTTCGATACTCCCTATCACCTTCTGCACAAACAACAACCTTCTTATCTCCATCTCAAAACCTTTGGATGTCTATGCTATCCTTGGCTTAGACCACTCTCAAAAACCAAACTTCACCCTCGATCAGCACAATGCGTTTTCGTTGGCTATTCAACCAACCATAAAGGCTACCGCTGCTTCAATATACAAACAGGTCAAATACATATATCAAGACATGTTCTATTTCATGAAGACACCTTTCCCTACTCTTCTACTACAGCATCCATCACTCCAAGTTCATCCTCTGTACCTCAAACTTCACCGTCTCCACTCACTCTAATTCCGGTTTCTACCATATCAAACGCTCCAACTCCAAACAACACTACCAATAACACAGAAAATAATTCTTATTACAAAACTCTCACTCAATCTACTTCCACACAGTCCAGCAATTCCCGAACTTCTCCACCCTCAATATCTCCCATATCTGCACCAACACCCATACCAATCTCTCCTCATAATTCTAGCTCACACCCAATTCAGCATCCCATGTTAACCAGATTCAAAACGGGACATTTAAAGCCCAAACAACACATGGATCTTCTAGCTAGCCATATCTCAAATCATTTCAACTCCTACATGCTTCGGAAAGGCCATAAAATCCAATCCTTGGAGACTTGCTATGTCTGAAGAATTCACTACACTACAAAAACAAGGCACTTGGACCCTTGTTCCACCACCATCTCATTGCCATGTTCTAGGCAGCAAATGGACCTTCCGCACCAAACTAAATCCTGATGGCACACTTGATCTCTACAAAGCATGCTTAGTAACACAGGGATTCAAGCAGGAATGTGGCATTGACTACAAAGAAACATTCAGTCCTGTAGCAAAAATGCCAACACTACGTATTATGCTAGCTATAGCCCTACATCGAAACTGGCCGGTACTTCAGCTTGACGTAGCTAATGCGTTCCTGCACGGCATACTACATGAAGAAGTGTATATGAAACAACCTCAAGGCTTCATTGATGAAGCTTATCCAAATCATGTGTGCAAATTGCACAAAACGATCTATGGGCTCAAACAAGCACCAAGGGAATGGTTCCATACATTCACCGGTTATTTGCAATCTCTGGGATTTAATTTCAGCAAATCTGATCCCTCTTTACTCATCTACAACAATCAAGACATTGAGATTTACATTCTTCTATATGTGGATGACATATTGATCACAGGGAATAGCACCTCCAGGATATCCGAACTGATCTCCAAGCTTCAGACGGAATTTTCTCTTAAGAAGCTCGGCCTGATCTCATTCTTTCTGGGTATTCAAGTTTCCCACACAGCCAATGGATATTTTCTCAGTCAGGAACAATATGCACAAGACGTGATTCAAGCAGCCGGTCTTCTCCAGAGCAAACCTGCCCAAACTCCAATGGCAGTCAAACTCGCTTCAGATCACAGCACATTCCTTAGCCTTGACCCAGTCCAATACCGCAAACTAGCAGGGAGTTTACAGTACCTAACAATAACAAGACCAGACATTGCCTTTGCAACCAATGTCGTATGTCAGCACATGCATCAACCGACCGGCAAGGACTTCAACAATCTCAAACGCCTTCTCCGATACATCCAAGGGACACAACAATATGGTCTACCAATCACAAGAGGTACTCTTCAACTCCACTCATTTTCGGACTCTGACTGGGCAGCAGATTCTCTAGACAGAAAATCCATTTCTGGATTCTGCACATACCTCGGGAACTCCTTAATCTCTTGGTATGTTAAGAAACAAAACAATGTGGCCAAGTCCTCCACTGAAGCATAATATAGATCCCTGGCATCGGCAACGTCAGACATCATATGGCTAAGGCGAGTGTTAAAAGACTTTCAGACTCTATCTTCCACACCCATAATTCTTTCCTGTGACAACAGCTCGGCGTTAGCACTAGCTAACAATCCAGTCTTTCATGCTAGGACAAAGCATATTGAAATTGATTTTCACTTTATCCGGGATCGAATTCTATCCAAAGAAATTGAGGTTCAACATCTAAACACCTTGGAGCAACCTGCGGACATACTTACCAAACCCCTAGCATTACCTCGATTCAAAACCTTACGAGACAAACTAACGATTCAATTGCATGAATCATAAGTTTGCGGGGGGGGGGCTGTTGACTATCAAAATATTCCAACTAATAATAAACTATTAGCTCTGCTCCATTACCGGCTACAGGAAATCATTCCTGAACGTGGTCACTACTTCTGCTGCGACTCTGACACCACCAGCGGCCTGTCACCCGTCTGGCAGCTAACCAACTCTTGCTTTAGCTTAATATATACCTGTATACAGTAGAAGCTTTAGTTCTACGATGAGTTAATGAAGAACACAAGTTCATACACCTTTTCACTCTCTATTTATGCTTCCTCTTCTTCTTCTTAACTTTGTCTTGTAGGAAACTTCATAACCAATATAATATAGTTTGAATTTTTATATAATAGATATATGAAAGTGCAACAGCTAGAAGATTTTAATATGTTGTGTATACATTTTTTTTAAATAAAACACATAGAGAGACCTACGCGTTAATATAAAAACAGAATTACTGTGAGAGCTCATTCCTTTGATTTGCCTGCTCAGATTTGAGTTTTCCTCCCAGGATCGTCCGGGACGATATTGAGATCGTCCAGGACGATCAGTGCAGTGAAACAACTGATTTTTCTGGACTGGGATCGTCCAGGCCGATTTTGGATCGTCCTGGGACGATCAGATAAGACAAAAATCCCGATAGCAAAATCGAAATTATCGTCCTGAGGAATCGTCCTGGACGATTGGAATTTGTTCACATCGTCCTGGACGATGTGGCGATCGGCCGGGCCGATCAGGCTTATGATATAAGGAAATCAGCTCGTTTTGAGGAGAGAGAAAATCATTTTATAAAAATCAAAATATCTGAGGAGAGAGAAAGAGAAGGAAAGCGAAGGAAAAGTTCATTTTCGGAGGCCGCGGAGCGCTTTTCGTCTATCGCCGCTGTTGAGCAATTTGTTTATCTCACTGTAAGGACTCCGAATCCTATTTCTGTTTTTGAAGATGTTGAGTTTTGGTCGTTTTGTGCTCAGATTTGTGTTTTCGTTACCGAAAAATGCGCACCATTTTGTATTGACAAAACTTTCACCGCACAACTTTTGATATGTTATTGATATGATTTTTCTACATGTTTTGAGTATTTTCTGTAACGATTCTACCAGTTATTTTGGGTTCTGTGCGATTTTGATCGAATAGAAAAATATCAGGATGTTTATTGATATTGATTCAGTAGAATAAAAGTTTTATATTGTTGTTGTGCACGTTCTGTATTAATTTGGTAAATTTCTGTTTTGGTGAATTTTGTGTAAATTCTGTATACTGCCGTTATGCCGCTGGATTTTCGTACGATTTCTGATTCTCCCGAAATTGATGATTTGAATGCATATGAATGTGACTATCTGATTATTGATGCTGAAAGACAAGTGGAACTTGGTTGAACGTTGGTTGGAGATTGACTTGACCTGTACAGGATGGTGGGCCGACGGGCTTTCCTTTAAACCATTGATTATCGATATAATGATTAGGAGTCATAAGGAGTTTAATATGCCGACGGGCGGCCGACGAGCACAGAGTGATGACTCTTGTTGAAACCAATGTATGGATATCTATAACAGCAATATGGATTCTACAACAGCACTATAGATTTCTACAACAACACTATTGATAATAGCCAGTGTCTGTACTTGTTCAGTAAGACCATTGTATGAAATTACATATGTATGATATTGCTTTGTATGGATTTCTTGATATGCATTGACCTATTGATTTTTGATTGATTTATTGATATTGACGGATTTGACGGATTTATTGTATTGAATTGACTTATTACTGATTGGATTTTATTGACGGATTTATAGATTTACGAATTTTCGTTACTGTACGATTTCATTGATATTGCATGTTACCCTTATCACTGGATACCGACACCGCTATGGATATGGATGGATATTGTATTGATTCATGGATACCGACACCGCTATGGATATGGATGTTGTATTGATTCATGGATACCGACACCGCTATGGATATGGATGTTGTATAGATTTGTGGATATAGATACCGACATTATTGATTCACGGACATGATTGATACTACTGATACTAATACTATAGATCCACTGATACATTGATTCATAGTACCGATCATTGATTGATTGATTGATTGGATTGATTGTTTATTGATTTATCGATTTGATTGTTGTATATGATTTTATTGCATTGATTGATTTCAATTGTATTTGCAGATTGTATTGATCCTACTCTTTCGCTGTATTGATTTGATCGTTTATTGGGATTTTGAGCCGATGGATATTATTGACCGGAAGTAATTGCTTTACTGAATTGATTGACGCGGTTTCACTGTTGTAGCATCGTTCGTGGTCGTCAATGGATTGTCCTCTTTATGGATATTGATACATACGCTGCTGTACTGACAGGAAGTAAGTGAGATTGAATGATAGATTGATTTGCAAGTGTATGTGCTGATACGATTCCATTCTATTGATTTGACTGATGTTATAGACTGATACGATAGATAAGATGGCTAGACGACCATATTGATGTAATTGATGTTATCGATTGCTATGATAGAGATTGTAGAGATTTGATCCACGCATTGATTTCTTGAGCTTTATGGATTCCCTACTGTTCATTGATTTTATCGACTTCTGTTCCGTATTAATTTCCGTATCTGCATTGATTCATTGATCATGTACGACTGATCGATTTGACTTGATTTGATTGACCTACATATTGTTTTCAGTGTCGTGCTTTGATTTCAGTTGTAGGCTTTGGTGACCTGCTGGGCTATTTAAGCTCATTATATGTGGTTAATATTTCAGGTGCAGAGCCTCCCGCGTGAAGCTTCTTCGATCGCTGTAGCTTTGTTTTTGTAGCCTTGGTAGGCTTTTGTTTTGTAGCCGTATGGCTATTGTACATATTCTTTTGGACTCTCTTTGGACTGTGTATATGTTGATATGTGGATTATAGTAGTTGTTGTATTTCTTTCTTGTAATGCAATTATCTCTGGATGACTGTATTGATCTGAACGAGAAGAAAAAGGATGAAAAAAATAATATGGAAAAAGAATGTCAGATGAATTCTTTCACTATTGATATCTGGGACGCTACAAATTGGTATCAGAGCGAGTGTAGTGAAAGGATTTGCTTATATCCAGAGTGATAGTGATAATTGCATTATTTGATTTGTTTGGTTTTACGTGTTTGATTTCCCACGATTTGTTTGACTCGAATGATTTGTATTGACCAGGCCAATGGATCCGAAAGGAAAGACAGTTGAGTCTGCTACTGACCTCCCGCTCACATCTGAAAATATGAATAAGTTTGCTGACATGGTTGCTCAGATGGTGAGTGACAAGTTAGCAAAACGCTCTGGACGTAGCAAGAAAAGTGGGGAAGGTAGCAGAGCAAGAATTAATGTTTGTACATGTTGTGGGAAAAGACATTTGGGACAGTGTTATCGGAGAACAGGGCAATGTTTCCGATGTGGTGCATATGAACATAGAATGACTGATTGCCCAAGTGCTAAACTTAGGCAAGGACCTGTTCCGAATGTTCAGACTGAAAATATACAAGCAATGGTGGAAGATGTTTCTTCAGTGTCTGCTGATGTGACTGGTACGAGTTTAGTTATTGTCTGTTCGATGTGATTTGTACGATTTTTCGATTGATTGGATTTGTTTTGTTTCGTTTTGCTCCGAACACCTAAGGGAAATGTCGGAACGACATTTTTCTAAGGTGGGGAGATTGTGAGAGCTCGTTCTTTTGATTTGCCTGCTCATATTTGAGTTTTCCTCCCAGGATCGTCCGGGACGATCAGTGCAGTGAAATAGCTGATTTTTTTGGACTGGGATCGTCCAGGCCGATTTTGGATCGTCCTGGGACGATCAGATAGGACAAAAATCCCGAGAGCAAAATCGAAATTATCGTCCTAAGGAATCGTCCTGGACGATTGGAATTTGTTCACATCGTCCTGGACGATGTGGCGATCGGCCGGGTCGATCAGGCTTATGATATAAGGAAATCAGCTCGTTTTGAGGAGAGAGAAAATCATTTTATAAAAATCAAAATATCTGAGGAGAGAGAAAGAGAGAGAAAGAGAAGGAAAGCGAAGGAAAAGTTCATTTTCGGAGGCCGCAGAGCGCTTTTCGTCCGTCTCCGCTGTTGAGCAATTTGTTTATCTCGCTGTAAGGACTCCGAATCCTATTTCTATTTTCGAAGATGTTGAGTTTTGGTCGTTTTGTGCTCAGATTTGTGTTTTCGTTACCGAAAAACGCGCACCATTTTGTATTGACGAAACTTTCACCGCACAACTTTTGATATGTTATTGATATGATTTTTCTACACGTTTTGAGTATTTTCTGTAACGATTCTACCGGTTATTTTGGGTTCTGTGCGATTTTGATCGAATAGAAAAATATCAGGATGTTTATTGATATTGATTCAGTAGAATAAAAGTCTTATATTGTTGTTGTGCACGTTCTGTATTAATTTGGTAAATTTCTATTTTGGTGAATTTTGTGTAAATTCTGTATACTGCCGTTATGCTGCTGGATTTTCGTACGATTTCCGATTCTCCCGAAATTGATGATTTGAATGCATATGAATGTGACTATCTGATTATTGATGCTGAAAGACAAGTGGAACCTGGTTGAACGTTGGTTGGAGATTAACTTGACCTGTACATGATGGTGGGCCGATGGGCTTTCCTTTAAACCATTGATTATCGATATAACGATTGGGAGTCATAAGGAGTTTAATATGCCGACGGGCGGCCGACGGGCACAAAGTGACGACTCTTATTGAAACTAACGTATGGATATCTACAACAGCAATATGGATTCTACAACAGCACTATGGATTTCTACAACAACACTATTGATAATAGCCAGTGTTTGTACTTGTTCAGTAAGACCATTGTATGAAATTGCATATGTATGATATTGCATTATATGGATTTCCTGATATGCATTGACCTATTGATTTCTGATTGATTTATTGATATTGACGGATTTGACGGATTTATTGTATTGAATTGACTTATTACTGATTGGATTTTATTGACGGATTTATGGATTTACGGATTTATCGGTACTGTATGATTTCATTGATATTGCATGTTACCCTTATCACTGGATACCGACACCGCTATGGATATGGATGGATGTTGTATTGATTCATGGATACCGACACCGCTATGGATATGGATGTTGTATTGATTCATGGATACCGACACCGCTATGGATATGGATGTTGTATAGATTTGTGGATATAGATACCGACATTATTGATTCATCGATATTATGGAATTATTGATTCACGGACATGATTGATACTACTGATACGGATACTGATACTATAGATCCACTGATACATTGATTCATAGTACCGATCATTGATTGATTGATTGATTGGATTGATTGTTTATTGATTTATCGATTTGATTGTTGTATATGATTTTATTGTATTGATTGATTTCAATTGTATTTGCCGATTGTATTGATCCTACTCTTTCGCTGTATTGATTTGATCGTTTATTGGGATTTTGAGCCGATGGATATTATTGACCGGAAGTAATTGCTTTACTGAATTGATTGACGCGGTTTCACTGTTGTAGCATCGTTCGTGGTCGTCAATGGATTGTCCTCTTTATGGATATTGATACATACGCTGCCGTACTGACAGGAAGTAAGTGAGATTGAATGATAGATTGATTTGCAAGTGTATGTGCTGATACGATTCCATTCTATTGATTTGACTGATGTTATAGATTGATACAATAGATAAGATGGCTAGACGACCGTATTGATGTAATTGATGTTATCGATTGCTATGATAGAGATTGTAGAGATTTGATCCACGCATTGATTTCTTGAGCTTTATGGATTCCCTACTGTTCATTGATTTTATCGACTTCTGTTCCGTATTGATTTCCATATCTGCATTGATTTATTGATCATGTACGACTGATCGATTTGACTTGATTTGATTGACATGCATATTGTTTTCAGTGTCGTGCTTTGATTTCAGTTGTAGGCTTTGGTGACCTGCTGGGCTATTTAAGCTCATTATATGTGGTTAATATTTCAGGTGCAGAGCCTCCCGCGTGAAGCTTCTTCGATCGCTGTAGCTTTGTTTTTGTAGCCTTTGTAGGCTTTTGTTTTGTAGCCGTATGGCTATTGTACATATTCTTTTGGACTCTCTTTGGACTGTGTATATGTTGATATGTGGATTATAGTAGTTATTGTATTTCTTTCCTGTAATGCAATTATCTCTGGATGACTGTATTGATCTGAACGAGAAGAAAAATGATGAAAAAAATAATATGGAAAAAGAATGTCAGATGAATCCTTTCACTATTGATATCTGGGACGCTACAATTACAAAGTCTTTAAAAGGGACCTTCAGCTCACTAATGCTCAAATGAGCTACAAAACACATCTAAAGAAAACCTAAGAGCCGATGGTTCTTTATACTAATCATTACAAAATTTCCTAGTAACATACTAGGGCTACAAGTAGTAGACAATAACCAAAAAAGAAAGTATCAAAGTAAACCTTTATGCTCCCACTTCCTACAAAAAAAAAGGTTGGCCCACCAGAACAAGAGTTCCAATAGCCTGCAAAAAAGAGATAATAAAAAAGCAAACCAAGAGCCAAAAATATGAAAATAACCAAGCTAATCATGTAAAATAGAAATCTAATATGTTGTGTATACATAATTATTTGTTTGTGATCAAATAGAGATTTGAAATATATAATGTCAAGCAGAGTTTAGTTAGGTGCATATTGGTTTCTTTTATATTTTATCACTTAATGAACATAATCAACACAAGGAAAAGTATTAATGGCATGCTAGAAGGATTTTTCACTAGAAAAGAGCCTTTGCTCTCCAATATTATTTAAAGTATATATATATTATGAGATTATAAACTTGAGCTTTTATTTCTAAATATGATATTCTAAGATGGACTTTGAATTTTAATGAAAAAGGGTTGGAGAAACAATTTTATAACATCAATCAAAGCCACAAAATTTGGGGAAAAAAAGTATATAATATTTTATTTGTTCTAAACATCAACATTCAAGTTGAGAAATACCACTCCATGATTCACACATACCTAGGACATCACTTGATAGCAATGGTTTCCTCTAGATGTCATCAATGGTTGGAGAGGAAGCGATTGATCAATATTAATGCTTGGAGAATAGTGGTGATTTGTTATGAGGAATGAGAAGGAGAAACGATACCTTACTAATGTTTGTTTTATAGAAAGTAATGCACTATGTAGAATTAATCATAGGTCAGCTTTCATAGTTAGGCTATCATAGGGCATTTGGAAGGGGGCAAGGGTTCTAAGGTAGATCCACCAAAAGTTGTCTAACATTTATGGTTATTTATTAAGAGTATCTTCAAAAATCATTATATATTTTGGGTGTTCTAGATTTGCTATTTATAAAAAGAGGGGTGTTGTCTTGCATACAATAGAAATTAGTGTTGTCATTACTTATAAATAAATATTAAAATATGTAGCTATAGGCATATGTCATAACCATCAATTGAGTGAATATTTATAAATTCTTATATATTTTTTGTAATGAATATTTTTCACTCTCCGTATATGCATAAGTTTTGCATAGTTCACCAAGACATTGAACACTTGCTTTGGCATATGTTAGTAATGGAGTGGGTTATGGCATCTCTTAATAATCATTTCAAAATTAATGATAATCCATGAAGAAGTGTATAATCTTAATCATAATTAGTGTGAATATATTAGGTATTAATAATTTTTTAGCATACGGGATCATTAATAGTTGCAGGGCTCTTTCTAAAAGTGTCATAAAATCACAACAAATAATGCTATTAAAATAAAAAAGATGCATTTAAAGTATACCATTATGCTTATGGCTGATAGGAGAAATTATTCTATGCCGACACCAGACGGAGAGAACCATCCGGTTTGTCATTGTAAACAATAAAAGCGTAGTGAACTGTGCTATTACTGTTTACTATTGCGCTTTAATTGTTCACCGAGACAAAATCGAACAGTTCTCTCTGTTCGATGTCCACACAGAATAATCTTTTTATTGATAGAGGGCAATCTGACTTGGGGAAGATTTGAATTGAACAAGCTAGCTTTTAGCCTGCTCAAGCCATTCTCAACTATTTAGTTTGATTCACTCAAAGGAGCTACACTTTGCCTCCTTCGTGCAAGATTACCCATACGCTTCAATTAACGGTGCCAATTCAAGTTTTGAGTCTAAGGCTTCGTTTGGGACAGTTTTTTTGCTGCTTTTTAAACCAGCTTTCTAGTACAAAATTTTTTAATTCAATATACTTTTGAACTAAAAAATTGCTTTGACTAGTAGTAAGAAAGTCATCCCAAACGAAGCCTTAGGTATTTGACACAAAATTATCTTGACATCAATCTGTTTGCTCCGATTTATCATAGTATTCAAAACTTTGAACTTGAACTCCTACAGCTTTTCAATGTGTTAAATTTAGGCTAATGAGTGACTTGAGTTTTGATCTAACCCATCATACTCAAACTACCTATTATTTGGGTCATAAGTTGGTACCCAAGCTTCAATATTGAGCAATAGGTGTTTAATGGTCAGATCAGCTTGAGCCCCTTCAAAAGGCTCAATTAGTGCAAATGAGCTTCAATGTAGCAAAGTATAAAATAAAAGAGGGCTGTGGTAGATCAAGGGTGTCAATATTTTATATGACATGAAAATATGATCCAAACCGATCCAAATTTTTCGGGTTAGGATTAACCTGTTTGAAAAACGAGTCAGGGTCGGGTCTTGAATTCTTCGAGTTGGGTTCGTGTCAACTTGATAACCTGAAAGGAACCTAAAAATAACTTGAACCAGCACCTCATTCGCGCCCACCCGCATTGCCACTATCGTATGTGCTCGCCGCCCTGCCTGATAGATCACACGTGCACTGTGCTCGCCACACCGCCTGATTGATGCGTTCGCCCATTGCGCTCACCTGGGTCAGCGTGTCAAGTCAGGTCTGGAGCTGGTCAAGTTCGGGCTTTGATTCCTGATTATTTTGTGTAATCGGTAAGTTCAGATTAAATAAGTTGATGGCGCATCAATTTCGGATTGTACCGAACCCGACCATAAAATGCATTTTGACACCTACTGAAACCAGGAGCAGGGTTCGGCAAACAGAAAACGCACTACTGAAACCCTAAACTCTAATCAACCCGCTAAGAAGGGAATTGGTGCCTGGAACCGAGAAATTCAGCCAGTGATTATGGAGCTCGGCTATGTTGGTCGAGTTCAGCTTTCGATCTTCGCTTTAGCGATGACGTTTTTCCACGTCTCCGAATACTTGCTTGCGGTAGCCATCCATGGTCGATCCAACGTTTCCTGGAACTGTAAGGCCCGGCTCTTCATCTTCAACTTTTCATTTTATAAATAAATTTAAGGAACTGCTATTCAACGGTATTATTTTCATGCATATTTAGGCAAAATCTTTAATTAGTATTGCACATGGTATTCTCATATTTAGGTGAAATCTTCAACCGCTATTGTTCTCTAAAGGGGGCTTGATTTACTAAAAAAGAATAGATATATAGATTGTTTTTTGTAGGATGATATGCGTCGTTGTTTGCAAGAATTAGAAAAGAAAGTGCAATTTAATGCTAGTTAAGAATCTTATGTCTTTTTTCACACAAGGGGAAATTACAGGTAGGTATTTTTTTCAATTGTTCGTTTAATTTTAGTCGTCATGAAAGATAAGC
Organism: Dendrobium nobile; assembly: GCA_022539455.1. Taxonomy (NCBI): domain Eukaryota; kingdom Viridiplantae; phylum Streptophyta; class Magnoliopsida; order Asparagales; family Orchidaceae; genus Dendrobium; species Dendrobium nobile. The sequence goes on along the minus strand of CM039723.1, from coordinate 5,293,442 downwards.
GTGTAATTTGAGATCTTGAATATGTTTTTTTGTTCTCTACTGTTTTTGGGAGTTGGCCATCTTTCATCATGATAAAGAAAATTTTCTTTGTTGCCTATTGAATAACTTTAAGTTTATGAAAAAATAAGCGAGCTTCTATCAAGTGAAAACCAGCCATTTAATGAAATGATCTTATGAATTGGGAGTTTCCTTGTTTTTATCAAGCCCAAACCTATTCAAGCAGCCATGCATATCCACCCCCACCTCATGATTATTAATGCTCCATGGTAATTGAGATTACCCTACCTTGGAGCAAAAATACGAAGGCAACAAAGTAAGAAAATTGAAGCCAATGATTGTCAAGCACAAGTCTTCATTTGCCATTTTGATGGGTATTTTGGGCCAGATTGCGATGGGCATCATTGAAGTAAGAATGGCTAGGCATAATGGAAGGTGATCTGCTACTTATAAGAAGCACAAATTTATTGACCCAAAATTGCTAATATGCTTCTGAAGGAAATTAACTATGAATTAATCTCTTATCGCTCATTTAGTAGCCTACTTAATATCTTTTTTCAAGCTCAACTTTTTCCACTTGCCGCCTATGAAGTACCCATGGCCTCGCAACCTCTGATGTCTTGACTCAATCTTGTGCCTTCCAAGGTAATGACACTGAGTGTCCCTTGCCATAACTTTCCCCAACCCTGCCCCTTAGCCATAGGAATGCAAACCTAGCCATCACATTGCTTCCTTCTATTTCCAACTCATATTGGCCGTTCTCACCATCATTCCTAGCACCGACAACCCTCTTCTGCACTCTCCTTGTGATGTCAATGCCTCTTGGCATCTTCATCCCAACCATCCCTTAAGTGTTCTCCATCTATCATAAGGGAAGTCTCCCTTGCTATGCCTCCTATGGCATCTCTATTGCTTGTTATTGGTTTGCCCGATGCAGTGGGGTCTCGGCTAAGGCTCATGGTGATGATTCTCGTTCTTTTGCTAATGCATTGTGTGGTGGCGGAAGCAACCTCTCCTCCACCTCCGCTCATCTTCCAAACTCATTTCAGCAACTTTAATGGGCAACCACTTTTGCCTTCTCTTGCTTTCATCAATTTATTGTAAACTAGCAATTATGTTCCCGCAAACATCCTTGAAAAAGTAGGAAAGCCTCTTCAATTTGTATTGATTGGTATGTTTTTGGTTGGGCACCCTTTTGCTGCAATGCATTAGGGATTATGTTTCAAAGAGTTAGCTTTTGGGATAGTTCTTTGTAGCTTTCCTCATCCCCAAACACATTGTTTTGAAGTTCATCATGTTGGAGGACTATTTTTATTTATTTTTTGTGATGAGGAAGCACTGTCTTTAGGCCAGTGAAAACCTCGGTCGACCTAGCATGCAACCCACACCAATTTACACGGGCCAACACTTAAGGCTTTCACTGCTTGCTAAGGGATCGTTGGAGGACTATTGATGCAATCAGCTAGATTTGTCAATTTGCGAGCTGTTTGGCCAAATTATATTTTCATTTTTATTAAAAGGTTGATTAAAATAGATGATTTTTAACTAGACTAAGATGATGGCCTTCAATCTTTGAAACCTTCTTAGAAATTTTAGCCGTCCCTATTTGGATTTCATTCCCACACCTCAAATCACCTTTGTTCGACAAATTAATTGTTTACTCCGTTGGTTCAATTTTTCGCACCCATTTGCATGTTGATATTGCAAATGCAAATGTTTCCAGGCCTTCAGTTTTCTCTTATATTGGTGGAAATTGATATTACTAATAGATTTTCTAATCTTATCTCAAGTGTTTCCTAGGATTGTGATTATTATTGGAAGAAGGTCATTTAAAGAACATTTCATGATATTATTCACATTGTCACTTTTTTGGCCATTTGCTTTGCTCATGCAAGAAAGCATGTATTTTAGAATTGGGACTTCATAACTCAACCTTGTTGGAAACAATAGGATGGGCTCAATATGATGTAGTTCAAGTTCACATCAATATTAAATGAAGCCTCTCGCCCTTCATCAACGATCATTCCAACTATCATGATGAATGGTCAAGGTGTTTCATCTATTGGATTAATTCCTTCAAATAATTTTCCTTCTCCAATCATGGAGGAATGATGTGAAATAATCAACAGGAATTGCGGGATTTAATAAGAAAGTTATTTAAGCGAACCAATTATAAGTTAATGTTCATAAGATTAGATTTTCAGTTTTTGTAGTTATTGATTTGAATTGGCATGTGGTTACAAGTTAGATTAGCGGAACAATTCAAAATAACAACAAAACATAGTATAGCCAAATATGCAAATAACAAAAATTACTCATCTAACAAATAGAAATTTCACCTCCAAATTTCTCTCACTCACACTATTTGAACTAGGCTTTAGCAGGAGAATAATCTACACAATACCAAGGATGCCTGATAGGAAATACTCGCGTTCGCAAGTAACTCTAAGGTAATACTTGAGTTCGCAAGCAATCCTAATCCAAATCGGAGATCCAACAGCGACAAAGTTGCTGTCCAAAATAGAAAAATAGCAGAAATCTGTTGTTGACAGCAGAAAAACAGCACTATTCTGAGAGAAAACCAAGAAAAGACTTGTATTCCAATAAACGATGAATAAAACAGCAAAGATACAATTGATCCTCAATTCGAGAGGAGGATCGATCTCTCCCAAATCTCTAGTTGCCGCTAGAGCCCAAAGAAAAACCTAAATCTAAGAGATCTCAAATTTCTCTCAAATTCAAGATGCCCAAACCCTAGGAAATTCAACTATTTAATGCATACAAATCAAAAGCAAATTCCTAAACAGTCCCTACATTCAAATTTCCCTCTCAAAACGCTAAAAAATGCTTCCTAAAATGCTCTAATGGGCTGGTCGGGCCGCTCGATCTCCGTAGGAGGCGGAGATCTGTCGCTCTTTGCGAACTGCCGGTCCTGTGCGGACCAGTTGGATCGGTTTAGTGGACCGGTCTAACAATACTCCCCTCCCAAAAATCCACCTTGTCCTCAAGGTGGAGATATGCTCGTGTTCCGGTGGAGGTGGTCATCCTTGAGGTGACTGAAAATCCTTACTGTATTGCTGAACCAAGGGCTGCACGGAAGGAGGAACATCCCCTCCCTCTTCCAATCTGAACGCATCCAGCCTGTGTAGTCCCACCAGATAATCTTCCCCCACCTCTTGCACATCCCTAACCATGGTCTTAAGTGATGTGATGGCTTTGTATAGCCCTTCATCTCCCCTTATGACCACCCTTCTCCCATCCACTATTAATTCCATCGTGAGTGCTCCCCAATTGTCCTTGGTTTCCCCCAAGGTTTGCAACCACTTCATCCCCGGGATGATATCAGTGCTTCCTAACTCTAGTGGGAGAAATTCCTCCCTTACTTGAATCCTCTGGATGGTCAACACCACTCCTTTACAAATTCCTTGGCCTTTTTCCACCTTCCCTGTACCCATCATCACCCCATAACAACTGGTGTCCACCAATTTCACTCCCAGTTGGTTGACGACCTGAGTGGAAATGAAATTGTGGGTAGCCCACTATCAATTACCACCACCACCTCATGGTCAGCTATCTCTCCTTTCACTTTCATAGTGTGACTCGGAGTGAATCCCACTACAGAGTTCAGAGAGACTTCTGCCACATCCAGGTGCAACTTTTCCTCCTCTTCAGATCTGCTCCCACTTCTCTCCTCATCTTCCTTGTCTTCACAGACAAGGAGAACCTGAAGATTTCGGTCCTTGCACCTATGCCCCGGCATGTACTTCTCATCACATCTGAAGCACAACCCCTTTGCCCTCTTCTCCTGCATCTCCTTCTCTGTCAGCCTCTTGAAATTTTCCCCACTCCCTCCTCCTATTGGCTTCTCCCGAGTGGTCTCATTAATGTTGCTTGATGCAGGCCCCTTGGGTGCTAAAAGAGTGGTCGTCGTCCTGTAAGAGCCTCCTGAGCAGTTTCCTCGAGCTCCTCTTTCAGACTTCTTCTGGTCTTCCACCAACTGGGCCAACTCCATGGCCTTGCCTAGATTCCTTGGCTCCAACACTCTGACTGTTGTTCTTACCTCCGGTTTCAGCCCCTTTATGAAATTCCCTGCCAAGGCTGACTCCGAGATATGATCCAGCCTACCAGCCAGATACTCAAACCTGTCCCGGTAATCTGCCACCGTGCCTTCTTGGGTAAGGGCAAAGAATTGCTCATAGAAGTCTCCTCCCTCATCTGCTCGGAAACGCTCTAATAAGTATTCTTTGAACTCCCGCCAGCTCCAGATAGGCTCCCGTCTGTCACGCCACTGATACCAGGCTAAGGCTTTTCCCTCCAAGCACATTCCCGCCGTTGTCAATTTCTCCTCCTCCATCAGCCCATTGACAGCAAAATATCGCTCCACCTTATAAATCCACCCATGGACATCTTCAGCTTCCTCACCTTTGGATCTCCTCCGTTTCCCCGGTACCCTCCATAACCTCCGATTCCTTGAAGGGGAAGAGTCTCCCAAGTGTCCCGATCATCTCTCCGACGATTATATTCGAATCCCTCTTCATACTCACCTCTTCTTCCTTCGAAATCATCACCTCGACGCTGAATTTCTTCAAATTCAGCACTTCGACGATGACGTTCCTCCCTTATTCCTTCAAAAACAGCCCCTCGACGCTGAATCCTTTCGAATTCAGTATCTCGGCGATGAATTTCTTCCCTTCCCCCTTCAAATTCAGCACCTCGATGCTGGATTCTTTCAAATTCAGCACCTCGGCGATTGAATTCTTCTCTCATTCCGACCAAATCAGCCTCCCGTTGGTCGTATCCCCTACTCATCTCCTCTCTAGAAAGCGGTTCTAGAGGGGGCATGTCGTTTTCCTCCTCCAGGATCTCCACCTCCGAATTTCTCCTCCTCCTCAAGGGGTTCGGATCTCCTCCCATGCCATGGCCGTCGGTAGTCTCCCTTACTTCCGATGTCGCTGGATTGATCTTCATTTCAAGTAGTTTCTTCATCATTTCCTCCATCGCGGTGAACTTTCCCTCCAACCTTTCATTGTTGGAGGTGATTTGATTTTGAAAGTTGCAAAATCTTTCCTTTAAATCAGCTTTCAATTGGCCGACTTCGCCTCTCAAGACGTCAACCTTCTTTCCGGCCATCTTTCTTCCCAACGGATCTCAAAAATATCACTTCCGGAAGCCAAAAGCTCGCTGAAAAATCAGGATTTCAGCCGCCTAAGGTCTCAAAAACGACGCTCTGATACCAATTTGATAGGAAATACTTGAGTTCCCAAGTAACCCTAAGGTAATACTTGAGTTTGCAAGCAATCCTAACCCAAATCGGAGATCCAACAGCGACGAAGTAGCTGTCCAGAACAGAAAAACAGCAGAAATCTGCTGTTGACAGCAGAAAAACAGCACTATTCTGAGAGAAAACCAAGAAAAGACTTGTATTCCAATAAACGATGAATAAAACAGCAAAGATACAATTGATCCTCAATTCGAGAGGAGGATCGATCTCTCCCAAATCTCTAGATGCCGCTAGAGCCCAAAGAAAAACCTAAATCTAAGAGATCTCAAATTTCTCTCAAATTCAAGATGCCCAAACCCTAGGAAATTCAACTATTTAATGCATGCAAATCAAAAGGAAATCCCTAAACAGTCCCTACATTCAAACTTCCCTCTCAAAACGCTAAAAAACGCTTCCTAAAATGCTCTAATGGTCTGGTCGGGCCGCTCGATCTCCGCAGGAGGCGGAGATTTGTCGCTCTTTGCGAACTGCCGGTCCTGTGCGGACCTGCTGGACCGGTCTTACAATGCCACTAAAGGACAATAGGCGCTTAAGGTTCTTGGTCATTAGAAAGTTTACCTGATTGCGAAGAAGTCGACAATTGTGTGAAGACTCCTGGACAGAAAACAGAAGCTCCCGGATTGTTGGACAGCAAGGGCAGCTTGCTGGAATTCTTTAAGGACAGCAAAATTGAAACTCTGGATTTTGGGACAGCAAGGGAATTTGCTGTATTTTTCTGGACAGCAATTCGTGGATCAACCAGAGGCCTGACAGCAGTGTTGTGATGGCAGAAAATCCCTCTCTAGGTCACGGTCTAGGGGGAGTTGGGTTGGGGTAGTTGTTGGGGGAGATAAGTTCAAATCTGACATCAATTTCAGGTTTTTTTTTTTTGGAATTTGAATGTGGAAGATTGAAATTTAGAATTTCAAACAAAGGGGAATAAAGAAATGAAGAGGTAATTAATATCCCCTAATCTTAGTATTTAATTAGGAAACAAAGTAAACAGAAAAAGGGAGGGAAGGTGAAAGCGTCCACATTCAATGAACGTGGATATTTGCATTGAATGTTGATTGATGACTCCAAATCTGAATTAATTTCAGATTTGCATCCATTGAGGAGACTTCTTAAAATAGTTTTATTAATTAGGAAAGTATTTGGAATTCAAATTAATAAACTTTCCATATTAATAATAGGTTAAATTTGGAAGGTATTGAAGATGCAATTTGAATTTTGAAATCAAGGGGATTGTGGGGGAGGTGAGATTAATTTGAAATCCAAATTAATCCTAATTGAGGGCTTAAGTGGGGCGGCAACCAAGGGGCATTTAATGAGAGTCTTGGTGGCAAATTGGAGAAAGAATGGGGCTATAGAGGGGCTGGCCATAGGGGGAGGGATTTGATGTGTCTAGGTTCGATGTATGGACCCAAGGATGATTTAATTAGGGATTGTCATTAAATCTGAAATTGATTTTCAGATTTAATATAATTAGAAGGTTTCCTAATTTAAGTTTATTAATAGGGAAAGCTTTGAAATTGAAATATTATTTGAATTCAAATGAGGAAACTTTCCAAATTAATAGTGGGGTAAATTAGGAAAGTAATTAAGGTTGATTTGAATTTTGAAATTCAAAATTCAAAGGTTATGGGAGGGAGGGGCCGGCGGCTAGTGGAGGCTAGGGGAGGTCGGCGGTGATGGAACTTTGGGGGAGACTGGAGGCGGATAGGTGAGGGGAGGTCGGCAACTTATGGAGGTGGTGAGGGTTGGCAAGTTAGGGAAAGAAAGAGAAGGGGTTTGGAAGATTAGGCCGTCGGCAAGGGGTCTTGAGCTAGGTGGCAGGTGGTGGCAACCAAGGAAGAAGGAAGAAGGAAATACTAAGTACTAACCGCGAGTCCCGGAATCCAACGTCGGTTGACGGTGATGCAAGGCCCTCTTCTAGGGTTTCTCCTCTCAAGAACTCACAAAGAGATCAAACAAGAAAAGCTGAAAATTTTCATTCATAGTCATCATTAACCTAATATAATAATTGAAGCCTTAATATATAGGCCTTTAATATAAAGAAACTAAATGACTCAAATGCCTTCGGGGCTACAACACAAAGAAATCCCTCATAGGGGTACAAATGGAAAAACTGAAATATAAATAAAAAATGCAATAAATCATCATAAATAGAGAATATGAATTGTAGACGTCGATCTACGATTCCTCCGATGGTAAGTGCGTCGAAATCTTCTACCGATGTCCTCATCATTCTCCCCAGGTGGGAGAATGTTTGACCCCGTCGAGTAAGCATCTCGTGAGCTCTCGTACAACTCCAGAAGGTCGGGGTCCAATCTCTGTATCTCGTCACGATCAATTCATGCGTTCTCTGTCTCCGATTTTCCTTTCCGTTGAACTAAGTACCTTTGTCGCCCACCATCTTTAGTGGAGATGATTTCATCACTAAGTATTGCTTCAATTTTCTCTGTATTAGGTAGAGTAGGGATATTTGGGAGTGGAGGTAGGCTAGGGTTCTCACTAGGTAGGGTCACAGAAGGCTCAATATTTAGTGGATTTGTGAGGTTAAAATCTGGTCCCTCAAAGGTTACTAGATTTTCAGCGTTAAACGTAGGATTACAGTTAAAGCCTTCAGGAAGGTCTAGCATATAAGCATTATTATTTATTTTGGATATTATTTTGAAAGGTCCCGCGCTTCTAGCATGTAACTTTTTAATGATTCCTTGTGGTAACTGCTCCGGACGAATCAGTACTATTACAAAATCTCCTATCTTGAATTATTTAAATCTTTTCTTAAGATCTGCATTAAGTTTATAATTAGCATTGCTTAACTCAATTTTCTTATTAATTTTCTTATGCAATTCCTGGAGATGTGATGCAAATGTGGATGCAAGAGACTCGATGTGCATGATGATTGGCATGAATTGTGGGCTCACACAAAAGTTTTAAATGGAGAAAAAATTTGGAAGAAAATAGACACACAAACATACTGACTCACAAGCACAAACAGATAGGAATAAAGATAGATTAGTCACAAAATGAGACGATATAAAGTTTTCATGTTTAGGGGAATTGGTATAGGAGGAGTAATGAAGGCATCCTTAGCAAAAAGAGCATTTCCATAGGGAGTTTCAACTAGGGTCATGGATAGTCTCCTAGGGGCAGCAGTGTAATCTAGCAAATTTATCAAACTAGGAGATAGAGGGTCCTTAACAGGGAAGGACAAGAATATAGAGTGCATAATGGAGGAATCAGAAACATGATAAGATGATGGGTCCTGACTCACAGCCATAATGAGATAGCCTAAAGAGTTACCAGCATATATGTGACTCAAAAGATGGGGTAGAGTGTGTAAAACAGATGTGGGCATAACAGTTAGAGTGGTGACATAAAAGTATGGGCTAATACTCTCTCTAACATCAAATTCAGTATGAGGAATGATGAAATAAGTCCAATCAAGACAACTACACTCTTTCAAATGTAAATCTAAAGAAGCAACTCCTAAAATAGACTCCAATAAAATAAGAGGATGCTCATTTTTCAAATTAGGCTCGGAATCATTCAGATTCAAATTAGTGTCTTCCGAATTTAATTTCAATGTACTCAATGTCAGATCAGTTTCTTTCGAGTTCAAATTAATATCATCCAGGTAGACCTTATCCAACGGGATATCCTTGATGAGATTAGGATCATGATCAGGATGGGCTAAGGTATCAATATTTAAGGGTTCTAAATATCCTAAATCAAGGTTTAAGTCATGTTGGGAGTCTAATTCAATCACTTCAGTTTCATCCTCAAAGAAATCTTTGTTATCAGTGATATCATTAGTATCCACGAAATGGATGCACTAAGTTTCAGGTTCAGGGGACTTTTTTCTTTGTAATGCAAATTTTTGTTGAAATTACACTTGCAGGGTCAAAAAACTGGGGAGGACAAAGGTTGGGATGTTGGGTAGCCTCAGAATTCTCATTAAATTGAAAGGTGGTAAAGTCACCCATGAAGTGAGGTAAATCAGGATCCACCATGCAGAGAGGACGCGTGCTCAGACAAGGTTGACTGGGATGGCTAGGAGTCGGCCCAAGCGGGGAGTCATATGGGACTGATCCAACAGAAGACCCATTAGAGGCTCGACCATCTAGGCTAGGTGAAGACCTACAAGTTGGGGTAGCAACCCTGATGTTACTAAGAGATTGGTGGCCTCGACCATAGTGATGTCCACGGGTTTTCCTAACAAAAGGGGCAGGGTGGTGTTCCAGATGAAGATCACTAGGTGTTGGGGCCACTACGTGCGTGGGAGTGGTATGTCGGACGGGTTTAGGGGTAACCACATAGGTAGTGAAATGAGTAACTACCGATTGGTGAGGACTAGGAGTCACGATCTCAGATTGGAGTATAATGAGTAGGACTGACTTTCACGTGTAGGGTTCTTGAGAATGTCGTATCCTAAAGTTTGAAGAATAGGGGGTGACCTAATCTTAAAATCAGATGGTTGGCCACAAGTAGGGGGGAGATATTTTAATATGAGTTCTCGTCTCATATCTTTCCAATCGGAAGTAGGGTATTTACCACAAGACTCTTTATGATCTTCCAACCTCATCCAAAATTGATGAGCACGACCATTCAGGCGAGACTTAGCAATGTTCAATCGGTGGGACTCAGGAATATCACGTAATTCAAAATAATCCTCTAATTGTCTAACACATTCCTTAAAGTAGCAAGGATCCAATGAACCATCAAATGTGGGCAGACGGTTATGTGACTCTAAATGAGGTTGTTGCGGCTTGGGCTCAGGGCTAGGTTGATAAGCAGAGTGGGTAATCTTCCAATTAACATGATTGACTAAATGGGGCACGTACCTAGAGTAGGGAGAGTCAACGTGTTTCTCCTTCATGATTTTAGTTATAGAGTCCACTAGATTAACTAGGTCATCTAATTTCTTTTGAAATCCTATCGGGTCCATCAGGAAGTGTTAAGTGATACCTAATGATGATTGGGTGTAAGGGACAACACTCTAATAAGGAGAAAACACAAATATGACTTACTATATGGTGCAGAAAAATACTGGACAACAAACAAAACAGAAAAATAAATACTAATGTGATGCTATGCATGCAAAAAGCTAAGGGATGGTTAAGTAGACTCCTAGGATAACTTCTAGCACATGTAACACATGCCTACCATGTTCTGATACCAAGATGATGTGAAACAATCAACAAGAATTGCGGGATTTAATAAGAGAGTTGTTTAAGCGAACCAATTATAAGTTAATGTTCACTAAGATTAGAGTTTCAGTTTTCATAGTTATTGATTTGTAATGACCTGTGGTTATAAGTTAGATTAGCGGAACAATTTGAAATAACAACAAAACATAGTATAGCCAAATATGCAAATATCAAAAATCCCTCATCTAACAAATAGAAATTTCACCTCCAAGTTTCCCTCGCTCACACTCTTTGAACTAGGCTTTAGCAGGAGAATAATCTACACAATACCAAGGCTTTTAAAACCGGACCGGTCAATGAACCGGAAGGAGGGGTTAGAGGTTTGATGGTTCGACCGGGGTCGAACCTGATGACGTAATAAATATTTATTATATTTAAATATTATAATAATGACACAACTATTTATAAATATATATCAAAAATTGAAGAAAATTATAATACTTTTACTTATCTAATAGAGAAATGTTAGTCAAATAAATTCAAACATTTAAATCTAAAGGGTTACCGACCCCACGTAGTGGGATAAAGGCTTGATGTTGTTGTTGTTGTTGTGTAAATCTAAAGGGTATAACTATATTACCATAGATAATACTAAACCCAATAGTTTCTAAAAGCATAATCACATCTATTTTTGCTCCAAAAACATAACAGATCTGTAAGATCAAACAAGTTCCATATATGAATCAAATATAATAGCATTTGGTAATAATTAAGCATGTAAAAATTTATGATTGAAGACTACATGGAAGGAAGGTACAGTGGAAGATAGTTGCGAACAGAGGATTTAATATTTTAATTTATTATGCGTCCACAATATGCTGCACATTGTTCATGCTTTGGAGATTTATCCAAGTATACCTTACAAACCAACTAATTGACTTTGCTCAAGCTTATACATGTGCTTATCCTTATGCAGGAAACAAAGAACCTAAAATAGATCAAGATGCTCCTTCAAGTATGATATCTAAATATGTAAAAAACTTTAAAAAATATTATTCAACTATAAAAAATAATTATTTCTATTATAATTTATATGATATATTTTTTACTCGAGTGGTTTGACAAACAAAAATGAATTCACATAAACTTTATAATATATATAATGAAAAATAAAAAAAAAAATAAATAGAAAAAATTAAATATTATGAACTAAGAAAATAAATATTATCAACTAAAAAATTAATATTATTCATATTATAAAACTTAATTAAAAAAATCGTTTAAAAAAAATAATACAAAACTATACAAAGCATAAAACTATGAAACTAAAGATGGGTCTTTGCTTTGTATGGTTTAGTCCCACATTGCTTGGAAAGCTTTGCTTTGTATAGTTTATATAACTTTTTACTTTCTCTCATGCCAAGAGCTCATTTGGAGAAATGAAGACATGAGATTGTTCAACTTAATATTTAATCATGTACTTAATAAAAATTTAGAAGTTTTGTATTAATTGATTAAGATTAATATTTATTTAATATTAAATAATTTATATTAAAAAAATTTTGAACCGGCCTGTTTTAAGAAACCGAAACCGGTTCACCGGTTGAACCGGCGGTTCTTGCCCAAACCGGCCGGTTTGATGCTAGACCGGTTCTCAGGTTGAACCGAACCGGCTTTCAGACCGGTTCACGGTTGAATCGGTCATACTGGTTCACGGTTGAACAGGTCGGACTGGCCGGTCCGGTCCCGTTTTTAAAGCATTGCCAAGGATGCCACTAAAGGAGAATAGGCGCTTAAGGTTCTTGGTCATTAGAAAGTTTACCTGATTGCGAAGAAGTCGACAATTGTGTGAAGACTCCTGGACAGAAAACAGAAGCTCCCGGATTGTTGGACAGCAAGGGCAGCTTGCTGGAATTCTTTAAGGAAAGCAAAATTGAAACTCTGGATTTTGGGACAGCAAGGGAATTTGCTGTATTTTTCTGGACAGCAATTCGTGGATCAACCAGAGGCCTGACAGCTGTGTTGTGATGGAAGAAATTCCCTCTCTAGGTCATGGTCTAGGGGGGAGTTAGGTTGGGGTAGTTGTTGGGGGAGATAAGTTCAAATCTGACATCAATTTCAGGTTTTTTGTGGAATTTGAATGGGGAAGATTGAAATTTAGAATTTCAATAAAGGGGGAATAAAGGAGGGAAGAGGTAATTAATATCCCCTAATCTTAGGATTTAATTAAGAAACGAAGTAAATAGAAAAATGGAGGGATGGGGAAAGCGTCCACATTCAACGAATGTGGATCTTTGCATTGAATGTTGATTGATGACTCCAAATCTGAATTAATTTCAGATTTGCATCCATTGAGGAGACTTCCTAAAATAGTTTTATTAATTAGAAAAGTATTTAGAATTCAAATTAATAAACTTTACATATTAATAATATGCTAAATTTGGAAGGTATTGAAGATGCAATTTGAATTTTGAAATCAAGGGGATTGTGGGGGAGGTGAGATTAATTTGAAATCCAAATTAATCCTAATTGAGGGCTTAAGTGGGGCGGTAACCAAGGGGAATTTAAGGGGCATTTAATGAGAGTTTAGGTGGCAAATTGGAGAGAGAATGGGGCTATAGAGGGGCTGGCCATAGGGGGAGGGATTTGATGTGTCTAGGTTAGATGTATGGGTCCGGGGAGGATTTAATTAGGGATTGTCATTAAATCTGAAATTGATTTCAGATTTAATGTAATTAGAAGGTTTCCTAATTTAAGTTTATTAATAGGTAAAGCTTTGAAATTCAAATATAATTTGAATTCAAATGAGTCAACTTTCCAAATTAATAGTGGGGTAAATTAGGAAAGTAATTAAAGTTGATTTGAATTTTGAATTCAAAATTCAAAGGTCATGGGAGGGAGGGGCCGGCGGCTAGTGGAGGCTAGGGGAGGCTGGTGGCTTATGAGGTGGTGAGGGTTGGCGGGTTAGGGAAAGAAAGAGAAGGGGTTTGGAAGATTTGACCGGTGGCAAGGGGTCTTGGGCTAGTTGGCCGGTGGTGACAACCAAGGAAGAAGGAAATACTAAGTACTGACCGCGAGTCCCGGAATCCACCGGCGGCTGACGGGAGATGCAAGGCCCTCTCCTAGGGTTTCTCCTCTCAAGAACTCACAAAGAGATCAAACAAGAAAAGCTGAAATTTTTTATTCATAATCATCATTAACCTAATACAATGGTTCAAGTCTTAATATATAGATCTCTAAGATAAAGAAACTAAATGAGTCAAATGCCTTCGGGGCTACAACACAAAGAAATCCCTCATAGGGGTACAAATGGAAAAACTGAAATATAAATAAAAGAAAATACAATAAAGCATCATAAATAGAGACTATGAATCATAGCCGTCGATCTACAATTCCTCCGATGGTAAGTGTGTCGAAATCTTCTGCCGATGTCCTCATCAAGGAATCCATTAATGCTCAAGAGGATCTAGTTAAGAAGTCACCAATCTCTTAGCCACTACAGAGCACTAATGATAACTTTGATCTTGTTGTTTGTTACAACGATCAAGAAAGTGATCAGGTGCTTTTGATTGACTCCCTTTCTACTAGTCAATCAAACAGAATTAATACTTGTTCCCTCTTTCAAATATTGAAAAATTATTTCTTCTGTTGTTTGAAGTTGCTTCCTTGATTGCTCAAAATGCTAATCATAACTTCATCATATCAGATAACAAGCCTCTCCAAAACTTAAATTTCTTCTTCCTTTCCCATGTCAAAAGTCTTCCTTTCCCATGTCAAAAGACATGGCAGGGATAAAAGCAAACAAGATATTGAAACTCTCAGACCTACTAGAACATCTGCTAAATTTTACGATAGATATAATTATATAAACCTTCACAATGGAATTCATCCTACACTTGGAAGTTTTCTTCTCATATTTTTGCTTTCATGTATTTTTTTCTTATGCATCTCTTTTTCCTATTTGACAATATTAGGTATACTTTTGTAATTTTCATTTCAGCTTAAATGGAAGTTATTTTAATGCTTTTAAAAATATTATGAATCATGATAGTATATCCTGTTTTATTTGATGAAATTTTTTTAGGTCATCATTTCTATTCTATACATTTTGTTAGGTTTTATTTAATTGGTTTTTCTTTTTCTCATCTTGCAGCTTGTTTGATTAGCAAGCAATATATTATTGCTATGGTGTTTGCATTGCTGGAATACTTCATAGAGATTTGTCTATTTCCAAAGCTTAAGGATCACTGGTGGATCAGCAATATTGGGCTAGTGATGGTGCTAGCAGGAGAGGCTATACGCAAAACTGGAATTCTAACTGCTGGCCGTTCTTTCACACACATCATCAGGGTTTATTATGTAGACCATCATGAGTTGATAACTTGGGGAATCTATAGGTAAAAATTTCTTAAGAATTACTTTAATGTTGTGTTCAAGGTTATTGTCATGGAATATTGTTATATGGAATTTAACATCACTAACTAAGATTCATTTCTCTATGTTGTTGACCTATTTAAAAGATAAATAAGTAAAAATCAAATTAATAACTTCTCTTAGCCCACAATTCCTCTCTCCATCCCTATTCATGCCTGTACTTGAGCAATTTGCCCTCGCCTGCTCAAATCAAGCATCATCCCCCTCTCCCTTAGGATCTTGTTCTCTCCTCTCACTCTCTTTTTCTCCCCTTCGGCTCCTACCCGATTCTTGCAATCCTTTGATGACAAAGTTGTGAGCAAGTCACACAGAAGCTTGATTAGAGGGCATCGACGAGACCCAT
Source organism: Dendrobium nobile (assembly GCA_022539455.1). Taxonomy (NCBI): domain Eukaryota; kingdom Viridiplantae; phylum Streptophyta; class Magnoliopsida; order Asparagales; family Orchidaceae; genus Dendrobium; species Dendrobium nobile. The sequence goes on along the minus strand of CM039723.1, from coordinate 5,278,252 downwards.
TGCATGTGAAGGAGAAATTTGCATGAGTTTTCACTTGAAGAAGTACTTGACGAGATCAGCAACATGTGAAGAAACTAAGAAAATTAAGCAAGAGCTCATTGGAGAAGGTTCAAACAAGAAAGGAGGATAAATTGTTGAAGTCCCGAAGATCAGTGATTCTTTCATAAGAACTAGAAAGTTAATAAAAAGTCAGGAACGAGGCTAACATTAAGCTTACCTCTGTCTGTGACATCCTGGTTCCCCTTTTCAGAGAGTTTAAGAAATACTGATCATTTCCTTTTCTTGCCTCGATCTTGCCCTAAGCCTTATTGGGGCTTCCATTTCTTAAATGAAAAAAAAAGGAAGAAAGGGGAGCTGGTGGTGTAGGGGTTGAGGAAGCCATCAAATGAACATCAAACTCATATTACTGTTCTATTTTGTACAAAAACATTTCTCTACTATCGATTGTGGGTCTTAGTAATGTGAGGAAAAGAACTATCTTGCAATATGGCTATATGAAGATGATACGACAAATGAATTTGATTTTAAAATGTGGGCTAGTGTTCCCAACAACTTTGATGTGGAAAGAGTTGTTGCAGATGCGTTGGAATATCTTAAAATGAAGATACTTGGTTGGGAGTTACTTGATGCAATTCAAAGGAATGTCAAGTTCAAGGTACTTACCTGTGCTTGACGAGATGATCTGAGAATAAAAATTCATTAAAGTGTGTTCATATTTATAATTAGAAAAATGATCCATGTGGACCCCACCAAAATAAAGTACAAGTCACATACATACGAGATATTTAACTCGTGACACTCATAACCTGACCCGCAACACAAACAAGTAGATAAAGTGCTAGTAATAATGTACTTAAAATGCAAAGTTGCGAGTGTGCTCTAATGATAGTATATTCATGTGAACAATTGCCATGTTAAACTATTACATATCTCAAACAGTTACAATCATGTGAATGGTTTCCAAAGAAAGATGAAATGTTCAAATTATTGCACATCATAGGTTTATGAATGTCTTAAATGACGCACATTAATTACTAAAAGGAAGCTCGTATACACCCGTAAATATACAATATACTCTGCAAATAAGTAGTGCATCCCATGAACAATTTTTTTTTCAAATGAGATAAAGCAATGCATTGTTGCGCTTTACCGATCATATGATTATTTTAATAATGTGTGCAAGATGTGTCAAATCACTAGAAGTAATTGTCCATGAGTTAACTAAATGTATAATGCATGTGTACTAATGAACGTGCCAAAGCACTGTGTAAGCGTACTTAAGATCATGCAAGTATGCAAGTACATGCATAAGTGCATAAAAAATGTGCAAGTGCATGCACAAGTGTATCAAAAAAATGTGCAAGTGTATTAAAAATTATATCAATTGCACTATATGAATACATCGTGAAAAGTGCAAGTATGCAATGCAATGCACTAAAAAACTTGCACAACACTTAAGACCATTGAAATCAATTTACTTGCATATACTCCAACCAAATACATTAATCTTCTAAATTTGATGTCCGAAAATGATATGCTAGTTAAAATAAGAAATGCATTTAAATTTTATTTATCTCAAAATTATAAGTTCCAAATAGTGCATGATAAATCTTATTCTTGCAAATGAATGCCTAACTGAGAAACTCGTAAAGTTATTTGATTTTAAGCTTGCATTAGGCCTTCTATACATTTTTTATACAACTCATCTAAAAAATACAAACTCTCGAGTTCACTGCTCCTATTACTTTACAAAGTTAATATTTGAACTCAATCCTTTGTTAGCAAATGCGTAGAGTTAATAATGTTCAAATAACAAAAGAAAATATTTAAACACCTCGATGATGGATGCGTTGATAGAAAGTATCAATCGGATAGGACTTTTATTTCTCAAAATGCCCCAAAATTTCAAAGTTAATCATTTTGAACTTAGAATCTAATAAAATTAAAAAACTCAATATCCATCTATATCTAAAAATATTTCAAGTGAAATCTTCCCCTTTTAAAATTTAAGGCAAAATTCATTCACTCTTCGCAACTATTTATTGAGGGTGATGCATTTGAGAACGGCCTCAGCTCATGATGGTCATTATCTTGTCAAGTGTATCGGTACAATTCATTCTTAAGTGATCTCTTGCCAGTAAGAACATTTTATGTTTTCTCTAGTTGATGGTTTAGTCACAAAATGGCACTACAAGTAAATATTTATGATTGGGGTCCACTGATTGGATTGTTTGTTAACTTTGTAACCTGTGTCATGATGGGTTGACAAGATTTTCATGTTGGTAAATTTTAAATCCTATGCTAAACTGCTGCTACTATACGCTAAGCATTTAGCTTCTAACAAATAGCTTTAATCAAAAGTTCTCTCTCATGATTGAAGGGATAAATAATCATAGGAGGCTTATGTCTATGAGAAACTTTGAACTATATCATAAAGTTCTTCCAAAATAAGTGTGAAATTTTCAGGTAATGTCTTTTCTTCAATTTAATTAGCTTTCCAAAAATTTGATCCAAAATATGTTTAACTCTCTCAACAGAGTCGAAGCACAAATTTTTAGAGCCCACGGATATGCATCCTTATCAGTGTGTTGTTCGCCCTGCTGATTCTTCTTGGGTAACTGGGGGCATCTGCCATTTTAAGTAGGGTGAGAAAATTTAATGAAACTGTTTGTAAATATTGCTAAAAAGTACTATTTGTAAAGATAAGCATGTATGTGATTTTTTGCAACATATTTATATGGTATACTTGTATACATATCTCTCACATGGTCTTTTTTTTTTTCCGTAGGCTGAAAACTCACACTCCACAGGCTAGAATCAAGCATTTCATTACCAAGTATTCTTAAAAACGATTTACTCTCACTGAGTAGGATTATGTTCGTCACTTTTACTACTCACACAGCTTTACTCCCTTTTTTTCACTCTAGTGACATTTTATCCTTTGTATGCTAGTAGTAATGGAATGAAAAAATCTCATAGTTTAGCAACCAATTTTTTCAATTCGGCAGTTTGATCTATTACTTATTATTCATGAACATTAATAAGATCTTTTCATTTAGTCATATATATATATATATATATATATATGCATGTTGTATTTTGTTTATTTTATAAATTTTAAAGATAAGCCCGTTGGAAGGAATCACCAACACTGTTAGTAATTGAGCTTAATATGGTTTATAATGGCAATGATGTATGAAACTGATAAGTTTGATGGCTGAAAAGTTTTGGGCTTTTGAGGATCCATATGCTAGGTGTGTTAATCTTGCTAGAACTTATGGAGGCACATATGGTATATTCGAAAATGCCAAAAGCTATGAGTAAAAAAAATGAAAGATAATTAAAATATTTCCTAGCAACCCAATTATGTTTAGTATATGATGTTATGATGGGGGTCTGATAGGAAATGCTCATAGATCTCAAGTATTTCCTATCAATCTTCAGAAAACAGCAAGAATTCTTCACAAAATTCCGCACAAAATCACGAAAATATTAGATAATTTGTATTATTTGATGAAAGGGAAACAAAAAAAATAACAAGATATAATTGATCCTCTATTCGAGAGGAGGATCTATCTCTCACAAATCAGTTGAGAGATTGTTAGTTATGGGAGACTTTATGAAAAGGGGTTTGCTTCTAGTCATGAAAAAATTAGTTATCGTTGCAGGTACAAGGATGTGATTGCTTCTATTATTAAAAAAAACATATTAGGAGAGATTATCAATCTTTAAAGAGGAAGGAACACATGTGAATGGCAAACATAAGGAGGACAAGTTAGCAAATGTTAGTGTTGCAGATTGCTCAGGTGCATATACAAGTGATGCTCTTTCAATGACTGTCAGAGTCAAATCAATGAACATTAGTTTTTGGATTCAACTTGTTCATCCTATATATCTTATTAAGGTGATTTTTTTTTTCACTTAGTAGTCATATACTAGTGTCTATACTTATATGTAAAATAATGTGGTATGCAAGTTAGTTGATTTTGATGCTGTTAATTTAATGATGCATGATGGTATCATTAGAATATTGATAGGAATCGAGTGCGCGCTAAACCTTATGAATAATATGATATCTTTGAGTGCATTTAATGAAGCATGATGCAGATTCTCAATAGATGTTGAAGTAGTTTAGTTTGTATTGGAGTTTTGATTGTTATGAAAGCAAATAGGATTAGTGAACTCCTTTTTATAGGCTGCAAATTCTAGTGTAGTTGTTTCAATTTCATCATTTTTATTGGAGCATTGTGATTTGAGAGAACAAAAATAGATTAGCTTCATAGCTGCAGGTCAAGTTCTAGAACATAACTCATGGGGTAAGCGAAGACTATTGATCGGGTAGATCGATCTCATTTTGCAGAATATGTTCTAATATTAAGTCATATTATTATAGCATTCCATGAGAGAACCCTTTTGAGGTTAGGAAGATTTAGTGGTAGTTGCATTTTCTTATATCAATGGATATATCTTAGTGTGCAACAAATGTGCTTTAAAGGTCACTCGCGGGTGTTTTGGGCATCAGTTTGGCTTGCACGGTGCTTAGCTCTTTGAGAATTTGGGAGCTTGAGGAGATATGTTTACTGAAGAGGTGACATAGACGATATCTAAACTATATCACATTATGGATTCCGGAGGGAATTTTTTAGAGCTTTTTTACTCAATTTGTTAAGATAAGCCCCCAAAAAAAGGTTGCTCTAAGATCTAAACAAATTATATCTTTTTTTTTTAATTAGGTTTAAACTTTTATTATAAATTTTTTTATCTTGGTAACTTCAAAATTAAAATTAAACTTGATTTAGATTTAAAATCATAGGTGTCTAATTATTATAAAAAAAGGGTGTCTAATTAATATATGCTTTGTGCTTTAGGTGCAAAAGTTGGAAGCCGAGTTACTATCCCATGCGAAGTGAGGTGTGTGCTTATGCAAGTACTTTTTGCTTGGGTTGTAGCTTACTGTGCCAAGAATTATTGGATGCCAGTTATGATTGGAAGAAAGAAAGAGAGAGAACTATTTGTGCAGACCAATTGAGCAGGAAAATAAAGGAGAGAATGAAGATGGAAAAAAATTTGTTAACATGGAGTACTATCTTGACTTGAATAAACAATGTTGCTAGAAATATTGTGATTATTCCATATACATGTGAAAGGTACTCTTTTGAGGAACATTCTCTCTTTTATTTTATTTGAGAAGATTTGGGACTTTTTTTTGTGGGCTGGGATTGGGTGTAGTTGGCTTAGGAAAAGAATGTTTCGTGTGGTTTTTTAATTTGTTCAGCAATAAGTGATTGAGTTCTCTTTACTCTCCTATGGATGTAAAATATTATTACGTTAATCTCAGTGCTTTCTTTTCACGCTTTATCAGTTTTGTTACTATATTGTGTGTTTATATTTTATTTTGTTAGGTATTTTTGTGTATATATTTGATCCATGTAAAGGCTTGTTGTTGTTTTCCCCCATATTTATTTTTAGGAATTGTTTGGCTTTAACTCTTAAGTAGGAATTTATCAATATCATGGTAAGCTGTAGTCTCATCAGGAACGTTATTGAGCTAGTTTTCTTCTCTAGTTTACTTATTTGATCTAAGCAAGTTTATGAACTTGAAAATTACAGTATTGTATATTGTATTAAACAGTTTTAAATCCTAAACTTTTTCTGATTAGACAGGTTCATGCGTCATCCCGGTTATTGTGGTTTCTTTATATGGGCCGCTGGGACACAGTTGATTCTTTGCAACCCTATATCTACTGTTGGCTTTATAGCTGTCACATGGCGATTCTTTTCAACTAGGATACCGTATCCTTTAGATGTTCAATTTTCTTAAACAACCTGATATTGCCTTGTCACCACTAGTTATGCTTGAAGTTTAAGGCATAAATGCCAGCTAATTCGATTGATAATGGTTTTTGCGGTTGCTATCAAGATTTTAAGGCTTTGTGTGGGGTGCTTTCTTTCTAAAGCAGTTTTTGGTGAAAAAAATTTTAGTCCAAAAGATATTTGCACTAAAAACCAGTTTGAGGAAGCAGTAAAAAAACTGTCTCAAATGAAGCCTAAGTTCAAATTTCATCTGCTTCATAATAAATAAATATCATTCAATAGAATATTTTGCAAATGCTGGATGTTCCAGTCCTTGAAAAATTTTATACTAGCATCAGCCATTAAAAGAGAAGCATAATACTAAGTTAAGTGTGGCAGAGATGAGGATGCTTAGGTGGATGAGTGGCTTTACCCTTAGAGATAGGATACGAAATGAGCATATACGTGAAAAGGTTGGAGTAGCTCCAGTAGAAGATAAGATTAGAGAGAGTCGCCTTAGATGGTTTGGTCACATAAAAAGGCGGCCTTCCGATGATCCGGTTAGGAGAGTAGAGGTATTAGATTTGACTTGTGTTAAGAAAGGTAGGGGTAGACCTAAAAAGACTTGGTTAGAAAATATTAGGAATGACCTTTCTTTATTAGATTTAAACGAGAATTTGACTTTTAATAGGACACAATGGAGAAAAAGGATTCATGTAGCCGACCCCACGTAGTGGGATAAAGGCTTGATGTTGTTGTTGTATCAGCATACCAGAGTTCTTTTTTCATTAGTAGATGATTCATTATTGTTAAGGATGCTAACTTCGAAAATTGGTATCCTTCATTTCTCAAAAAAAAGATATGAAGAATTCTTTTTAAGACAGTTTTTCGGACCTGAATACGTAGAATATGCTGCACGAGTTCCTTCCGGCCTTCCTTTCATAAAATGAAGAGCTGGCTTGAAAATAGAGCTCTGCAGGTACTTCCTCCAATTGCATGTTATTCAAAAGTTGATCATCAGGAATGAATGAATGAAATGTTACTTCAAAGAATAGTGAATTGTTCTTTTTCATTATATGGATGCAGGTGGATCATTAAAGATAACTGGTTTTTTCCTTCCTATAATGCTGTTGATGGGAATGAAGAAATTAAGGTAGAATGACTTAGGCTAATTTTTGTCAAGCAATTTGTTCTTTGAAGCTCCAGTGCAGGTTGCAAAAGGCTGGACCTAGGAGCTCTCTGAACATTTTTGTAGTATTTTGAGCCAAACTTCAGTTCATATCATAAGGATTGTATTTCTGTATTTTGATTGTAATTATATTACCGTTATGCAAATCAAAAAAGCATTCCATAGTGCAGTTTATATAATTATATGTGAAAAGCTACAGAAATTAAAAAGAAAAATGCTGCAAGTCTTAGCCATGGTAATGATCACAGTCCTTTGTTAGTTGTAATCATCATAGCATAATGAGATTGCATGTTGGAATCTTATACCGAGATGTATAGTCAAGATAATCTGTTTGCTTCATATTACAGCTTGGCTCTTGCGTAATGAAAAAGCAAATAATTAGTTTTGGCCTGAATTCAATCTAGAATCAAATTGGCAACCACTTGATCGTAGCCAATAATCTCTCTTGAAGCTAGTCCAATAAATTACTTTTGACCGAACCATTTCATCTAATTGGCTTCTCAATTATTCTGTGCGGAAATTGGACGTAGAGCACGTCTGGAGATCAATCAAAATGTGTTATGTCAGCGGTATAGAGCCGAGGTGCCGAGCGTAGGGGTGACGTGATACATTCTTATTGGTCTCTGAACGATGTTTGACATTTGCACAAAATAATTAGCTTAATTTAGGATAGCTTTTGACACTATTTATTTTTGTATTAAAAAGTTGTTGCAGAAAATAATAATAAAACTGCATCAAACTGAACTTAAATCTATTCTATTATAACTCTTATCATATTTTCATCTGCTTTTCAATTTGAAGTACTTCAAAATCGCATTTGTTAGTGTTTAATATAGCTAAATTTAATATATTAGCTATTGATAAAAATGCAAAATTTAATATATTAGCTATTGATAAAATATAAAACGTACAGAAAAAAGTAGACTTAAATTTTTTTAAATGGAAAAATCATGAAAAGAAAAAAATGATAAGGAATGATCCAGCTGCAATAATTCAGTATTTATTAGAAGATACAATTGAAAAAAAATGATAGCAGTTACAGTACAATTTTATGATTTTATATATAGGAATTATAGAAATTTGATATTCATATATATATATATATATATATATATATATATATATATATATATATTATATATATATATATATATATATATATATATATATATATATATAGTTAAACCATGTCACTAAGGTTAAATATTGATAAAAGTTTAGAGACGGTGGCGATTTTAGGTGATAGTTGAAAGATGCAATAGAGCTTTTTAGTTTTCTAAACTCTTCAACCTTTTTTTGTAGAGAATAATGTCCTATTTATAGCCCTTCTAAAATGACCATTTCAAAAAATTTGGTTAGAATCCAAAGTATTCTATCGTATTATCCATATTGATTTCTATAATCATAGATAGTTAATCAAATAATTAAATGCTTTACCGATGTCAAAATCAAGTAATATTAGCATTGCTAGATTATTCTCATCGAGTTGCTCAATTTAAATATAAGCATACGTCATTTGGTTCATTAATATTTGTTCATGAGTTTGTAAGTATAATTCAAATGTTTGATTTGAGCTCATTTGGAGCTGAATTGGATCATTCGTAGTATTGATAAATGCCTCTCATCAAGACGTTCAATTCGACTATAAATTTATTGAAATTAAAGTTTAGATAATTTTTAAATTAATTCTAAAAGTTTAATTTAAATATTTTTCTCAAAATTCATGTTGATCATATGAATTTTCTAGGATCATACATGTATAATTCAAGATAGAATTGGGCAACAAAATATTTTCATGAAGCACATGCTTGAATAAACGTATTTTAGGCTAACTCTGATTTTATTCATATTTTTGGATTCAAACTGTTAAGCCAAACTCGATCTATGGCATGAGAAGTTATTCGGTAAGAAAATCGGATGCAGAACATCGTCCGGAGATCAATCAGAATGTGTCACGTCAGTGATACCGAACTACGATATTGAGCACAAGATGACGTGACATATTTTATTTGATCTCTCGATGACGATCGGCATCTGCACAGAATAATTAAACCTATCACAGGGAGGTAATCTCACCAATTGATGTTTTGATCCAGAACGGGATTTAAAGCTACATACCAGCGGTTAATGGCAGCCAACCAAATGCTCTTCTACAGTCCAGCAATCAAACAACCCTTCCCTTCTCCCACTCCAATGAAATAGCCCATTAGAGAGAGAGAGAGAGAGAGAGAGAGAGAGAGGTGATGGGGTTGCTCTCCGCCCAAGTACAGGGCATGACCTCCGCAGCAAAGACTTCGGCTTTGTCCACTTCGTCAGAGAATTTTACTTCTTCCTCACTTTCGTCCTTTTCCAAGTTCACTTCTTTGTCCTCCACCCACAATTCCTTCTCCAAAGGCCGATTCAGCGCCGCCCGCCTTCTCCGGCTCACTCCATACGTTAGAACAAGAGAAAGGAGGACAGGTAACAAAACCCTTATCTTTTTCTAAGCAAAGCAGCCGCCTGAAAAACAATCATTAGTCAATGGTTCATTGAAATTCGTAGAACCTGAAATAGATGAAACACAATTCACATATTGGTTTCATTGATGTGCTAATTTAAGAGCTGAAAAAAAAGAAAAAAGATTGGAGATTTAAGTTTTTCAATACTGAATACAGCATCCCCAATCTGTGTTCTTCCACTGACTGAAGAGAATGTTGAGATGGTCTTGGATGAGGTGCGGCCAAGCCTGATTGCAGATGGAGGGAATGTGGCCCTTCATGAAATTGATGGCCTTGTTGTGGTGCTGAAACTTCAAGGGGCTTGTGGCTCTTGCCCGAGCTCAACCATGACTCTAAAGATGGGGATTGAGACTCGGCTCATGGATAAGATACCAGAGATCCTGGCTGTTGAGCAAATTCTTGATACAGAGACCGGGCTCGAGCTCAACGAGGAAAATGTTGAGAAGGTCAGTTTATATTAGTTATCACTTCAATTCTTGAAAGTTCTCAGTCAAATTTTTGGTATGATATGATATTTCAGCAAATGACATTGCAAACAAATCATAGTCACATTTGCTTTTTAGGCCATAGAAAGTCTAAGCCCTAAGCTGACAACACAATATGTGGGATAAGGCTAATCATCATGATGATAGTAATGCTGGGGAATATGAAAATTTTAATTCAAATATGGAAAATACAAAAGGAAATCAGCACAAAATTGTATACAAGAGAACAAGAGTAGATGCTTCTTACATAATATATTTTCAGGAACACTAAGCAGTGTTAAACCTGCAAAAGGATTCCAAAGATAGCAAGTATGAGAACAAGAATAGGTTCTTCTCACATAATAGGGGATCCTTATTGTTTATTCATACTCTTTCTAATATAAGAAGAAAGCCATCAAAGCTAGACTATTGGAGGGCTTAGAGGTAGTCAATTGTTGTAAACTGAATTAAAAGAGATTGACCATGCAAAAATCTCAATCCTTTGGACACTGCCATGTCCGCAAGATGTTAAGGGTGCTTGATAGGGGATGAATAGCTCTCTATAGATCCTTTGTGGTTGGTCTTCAAGAAAAGTTCTATTCTAAATAAACCTCACTTTGGTAGGGTTATGTTGCCTTCCGTTTGTGATATTAGATATTGCTTTCTATAGATCCTTACAACTTCTGATGTTTTTAAGATATCTCCATGCTAGTCTAGCTTATTGTCTTAGACTCATAGGAAACGCTGCCTTGATGATATCATTTCATTTTGTGACTAGATTCTTAACTGACATAAAAATTTTCAAAAAGAACAGCTTTTGAAATTTGCTAATTAAGGGTGACCAATTCTTGGAAGATAAGATAGTAGGATTAAGATAAGACTTCGTACATGATACAAAAGGATGACGATTAATCAAATTGTTAAAAAATCAAGGGCTAATTAAGTGTGATTGATGTAGAACAAAATATGTGCAAAAACTAAGGAAATTTGAAAACTTGAAATTTAAATATTGAATTTGAAATTTCTAATTCAAAAGTCAATTTAGTTGATGGAAATTTTTGAGAAGTTGGTTGTAAAGTAGTTATCATAAGCATCAATTCATGTGACCAATTCTTTACCTTTCAAAGCTAAGTCCAAGAGTTATCAAGCAAGTCAAATTGTGTCACCATATCAATGTCCCAAAGGAGGTTTCAAATCCAAATTGAAGTGCAAGCCCCTCCTTCCAAACGAAAATTCAAATGAAGAGATGCCTCAAAACAAGCACCTTGTCACTTGAATTTTTATTTGGAGAGACGAGAGGCTTGCTACTTTCATCTTGGACTTAAAACCACCTTTGAAATGTTTATATGGAGGCACCTTTTGGCTTGAATGATAACGCTTGGACTTGACTTTGCATGGTGAAGGATAGACCAAATGAATTGATACTTATGATATGCTTCTTTATCACTGACTTTTTACAACTTTGCAATAATTAAATTAACTTTGAATTTTAAATTTTCAAAATTTGAAAATTTAACTAAAATACTTGTTGACCCATACACAAAAAATGCGCAAAAAGAGGCGAATTTGATGACTTATGAGGCAGTCGGCGGGCGCGACATGTTACTCATGCGATCAAACGACCTACAATTGCCAAACGTACAACGACGTTGTGATCATAGCGTTGAGTTTACCAAGAGGGACTACCTCACAGTCGAATCGAGCGAAAGCGGTCAAAATCAACGATCGACATCTAAAATTTACTTGTGATGCTGCCCAAATGATGTTCAATCGTAAAACAGACTCCGACGTTGTGTTCGGAACGTCTGAGTCATTTAAGTGCTTAGGCAACCTATCTTCATAGGTCTAGTTGTTTCCTAGTCAAATACAACCATAACAACTACAAGTCTATATGTTGCCATACTCAGTGTACTCTAAGAAGAGGCGACCTTTTAGATTAAGGGGATGAAAGGGGGTGATCGATGTCGGCTAATTGGGTAGTAGGCGCAAGCTTGTGCCCAATGAGCCTTGCACAGGAAAATCAACACACTAATTGAGACGCACGAAAATCAAGGCATGCAAAATTCTGCATCAATTTTATCATTTTTATAATAATAATAATATTATTATTATTATTATTATTACTTTAATAAAATAAAATAAAAAATAAATCAAAATCAATCTCATACCTGGCCTGCAGAAATCCCTATTTTATGTCAGAAATATTGCTCAAATTTGATCTGAATTTCTGCAGATTGGCACGAAAACGATCTCCTCTTACATTTCCTGCGTATATGTCATGCTCGTCTCAATTGGACAACCTTCGTTCGCGTTGATAAAAGGAGAAACGAACAAAGCTCTTTATTAGCTTCTTCCGACACACAAACCTTGGAACTCACACTATCTCTCTCCTGATTCTGATCCTCCCGCCGATTCCACTCTAGCAATTGACCAGTCGAACTCCAACCATCGTTTGCTATGCTTGCTAGCCAACCTCCCATCAACCCCAACACTCTGTTAAAATCCACGAAAACCTCACCCAGAAGCCAGCTCCCACAATCCCGATCCCACCTCCCTTCATTCCTCCAAGCCCGACCTGCTCTCCCCTACCCCTGTTCGCACATAGCCGGTCGAAATCAAGCCTCCGATCGAACTCCCACTCCGAAACAATAGTCCAACCTGGCTGAACTCTGACCTCCAACCGATCGTACCAACCCCCTGATCCTTCTAACCTTTCCATTCTACTCACAACCTCCCGATCTCGGCCGAAACCCCAAATCCCGTCAAACCCAGTCGATTGTTGTGGGCTCCAAAAATTTATGATCCGGTCTCTCTGCAAATCCCTTTCTTTTTTTATGCATGCAAATTTCAGTTTATTTTAATTTTTTTATTGCAATTTGTATGCTATAGTTTTTTTTATTTTTATTTAATTTTATATAATATCCTTTGATGGAAAGCATCCCATCATCATGAGTAGGTTGTGCTTGTGCTTAACAAACTTTGGGTGTGCTAGCTATTTGGGTTGCTGGTTGCTTCTCGGGTTGGGCTTGGCTGCTCGGTTATGGGTTGTCTTTGGGAGATGCTTTGTTCTAGCTCATTAATGCTTGAGCTATTATTTTAGCTCATTATTATAAATTGTTATCCCACTTTTTAGCTCATAATGTGGAGTGGATTCTTGCCCTTTCCCCTTTTCTGTGGCCCTTTGATTTTTCCCATCATGGTTCTTCTTTCCGTGGTTTGTTTCCTTCCCCTTTTTGGTTGTCTGTTTCGGTTCCCCTGGCTGCTTGTTCCAGTTCCCCTGGCTACCTGTCCCAGTTCCCCTGGCCATCCGTTCCTTCCCCCTTGTCTACCTTTTCCGATTTTTTGTGTGGCTGTTTGGGTGCTTTTATGGACTGAATGTTGGCCTTCCATTTCCCCTTACCTGATTGGTTCGGTTGGAGGTGGTTTGGCTGTTTGGATGCCCTCTTTTCTCTTATAAATTTGAGGTGTTTTGAAGCATAAAAGGTTGTTGAATATTTGAGCAAAATCTCTTAAAAACATTAGGGTTTCTTCTTTGGAAAAGCTTGAGATCTTGTTCCATTTCTCTCTTCCTCTATATATTTTCGTCTTGGGCTTCTTATCTCTTTCTTTTCTCCGCAAGTTCCACTCCACTTGCATCTTTCTTCTTGAGTTATTGGAGGAGTTGGTTGGCTGATTTGGTAGCATTTGCCAGAGGAGTTTTGGTGGATGTTGGACCTTGTAGCTGTGGTGGACCATTGGTTTGCATGCCCTTAAGCACATCTTTTATATTGCCTACTATTTCATTACATGTGAAGAAACTGCTTGTCGGTTGTTCTGTGGGTAGTGGTTTTTATTTTTAATTTTGTTTCGTTTGTTTGACTTTTGTTTGTTTTTTAAGTTAGTTTGGATGTTGGTATTCTAGGTGTTGAATTGAGTCATGTTCTACTAGTCATAGTGTTCTCCTCTCTTGGCTCTTCCTTTTTAGTTACCCGTATCAGAGCCTAGGTTAGCATATCCTAGGTTGGTGAGTGTGTCTTTTCTTAAAATCACAAATGGCTAATCAAAATAATCAAGGGGATTGATAACAAATTGATAACAAATGATGCAACAATTAGCATATTTGCAACACCAAATAAACAACATGGCTAATACTCTTGCAAATTTAAATGTCAACAATCTTAATGTATCAAACTTCTGAAAGTGAGGAGGAAGTCCCTAGAAACCAAAATAGGCGACAAAGAAATTGAGATTATGAGATAAAAATCAATGTCCATAACTTTGAAAGAAAATTACAACTCGACCAATTCATCGAATGGGTAGGAAAGATGGATCCTTTTTTGGAATGGAAGAAAATACCTGATAATAGGAAGGTTAAATTTGCAAGCTTAAAACTCACTGATCATACATTAACCTGGTGGAAGAATTTTCAAAATAATAGGCTAAGGCGAGGGAAAGAAAAAATCCAAAACTGGGAAAGGATGAAATAGAAAATGAGAGGGAAATTTCTGCCTTCAAATCACGCATGAATTATATTTCAAGAATTTAACAACCTTCATCAAGGAAATCAAACGGTTGAAGAATACACCGAAATTTTCTATAAACTCCAATCTCGAAACGACTTAGATGAATCCGAGGAAAGAACTGTTACTAGATATATTAACGAATTAAAATGGACAATTCAAGATCAACTAAATATGCACCATGTAATTAAACTCGACGAGGCTTATCGTATGGCTCTAAAAATTAAAAAGCAACATCAATGGGGTCATAACAAAGTAACTGAAACTTATAAGCGACGACCAACTGGAGGAATTAAAACTCAATCTTCACAAACTTTTATAAGAACATCTGGTGTGTGAACTAAAACATTTGAAACTCAAACTTTTGATAAGGATAAGGGATTAATGGAACCCAAACCTACTGAACCATCAAAACTGATTGGACCATGTTACAAATGCGGGTTATATGGTCATCTTTCAGCTGCTTGTAGAAAAAATAACCTTCCAAGAAATAACTACATTGAAAATGATGAAGAAATAGAAGAAGAAGAAAAAGAAAATGAAACTAAACCTAAAAATAAAATCAAGTTGTAAAAAGTTGATGTAGAGGGCGATGAAGGTGAACAACTTTTAGTAATCCGATAAGTCTTAACTACTAAAATGGAAAATGGGGATAAGTGGCTTAGAAGAAATATTTTTCGAACCACATGCACTGTTGAGGGGAAACTTTGCAGTTTAATGATCGATAATGGGAGTTCAGGTAATTTTGTTTCACAATTGATGGTAGATAAGCTCAAATTGAAATCAAAACCACTTGCCAAACCTTATAAAATCTCTTGGCTCAAAGAAAGGGGAGAGGTTCCTATAACAAAGCAATGCACTGTTAATCTAACAATTAGGAACTCTTAAAACAAAGATCAAGTTGTTTGTGATCTTGTGCTTCTTGAAATTTTTCACATCTTATTAGGTCATCCTTAGCAATTCGATCACAAGACAATTCATAACGAGAAAAAGAATACCTACACTTTAATTCAAAATAATAAGGAATTCACTCTTTTTCCTCAAAAACACATTCCTGACCCACGTGCCAAAAATAACAAAACTGTTAAAACTACTCCTGAACTGCTTCTTAATACAAATGAATTGAAATATTCTGAAGTAGCATATATGGTGCTAGGAAAAGAATCTGATCCAACCTCTCAAATTCCTAAAGAAATATAACCTTTAATCGATGAGTTTTCTGACATAACACCTGAAGAGTTGCCAAAAGGTTTGCCTCCAATGAGAGACATTCAACATCACATTGATTTAATTCCTAGAGCCATATTGCCTGATCTTCCCCATTACATAATGAGTCCAACTGAACATGAAAAACTTTATAAGCAAGTGTCTGAACTGTTAGAGAAGGGTTTAATAAAGGAAAGCCTATGTCCCTGTGCTGAAGCCACAAAAACTATTGATCATATCAAATATATCCAATAACAAGTCCTTGAAAAACTCCGAATGGCTAATGTTAAATACAAATCTACTGTTGACAAACACCGGAGAGAATTTTATTTTAAAGAGGGTGATTTGGTTATGGCTTACTTTCGTCGTCAATGATTTCTTGTTGGTACTTTTGACAAGTTAAGAAGAAAGAAATTTGAGCCTTTTCGTGTTTTACGAAAATTGGGCACGAATGCCTAACTCCTGGATCTTCTTATTACTGTTGGAACTTCTCTTGTATTTAATGTTTCTAACCTTTCTTTGTAGGAAGGAAATTCAGATGATTCTGTGGAGATTGAGACTTTACCAATTTCCACTTCAGTTCTACATAGAGATGATCAGATTTAAGATGTTATTGATATCAGGGTTACTAAGACTAGACATGGTGAGCATAAAAGGTTATTGGTTAAATGGAGCAATCGTCCATTAACCGATTGTACATAGATGGATGCTGTTGCGCTAAAAAATCATCATTCGGATCTCTATCGAAAAGTTATTGAAGCCTTCTCATTAGGAGATGAGATTCTCCTACTAGAGGGGAATTGATGCATACAAATTTCAGTTTATTTTAATTTTTTATTATAATTTGTATGTTATAGTTTTTTTTTTAATTTTTTTATATATATTACCCTATGATGGAAATCATCCAATGATCATGAGTAGGTTGTGCTTGGGCTTGACAAACTTTGGGTGTGCTAGCTATTTGGGTTATTTGGTCTTTGGGCTGCTGGTTGCTTCTTAGGTTGGGCTTGGCTGCTCGGTTTTGGGCTGTGTCTTTGGGAGATACTTTGTTCTAACTCATTAATGCTTGAGCTGTTGTTTTAGCTCATTATTATGAAAAATTATCCCACTTTTTAGCTCATAATGTGGAGTGGATTCTTGCCCTTTCCCCTTCTCCGTGGCCATTCAGTTTTTCCCCTCATGGTTCTTCTTCCCGTGGCTGGTTCCTTCCCCTTTTTGATTGTCAATTCCGGTTTCCCTGGCTGCTTGTCCCGGTTCCCTGGTCGTCTGTTCCTTCCCCCTTGGCTGTCTTTTCCGGTTTTTTGTGTGGCTGTTCGGGTGTTGTTCTGGACTGAATGCCGGCCTTCCATTTCCCCTTACCTGATTGGTTCGGTTGGAGGTGGTTTGGCTATTTGGCTGCCCCTCTTTTCTCTTATAAATTTGATGTGTTTTGAAGCATAAAAGGTTGTTAAATGTTTGAGCAAAGTCTCTTAAAAATCTGAGGGTTTCTTTTTTGGAAAAGCTTGAGAGCTTGTTCCATTTCTCTCTTCCTCTCTATATTTTCGTCTTAGGCTTTTTATCTCTTTCTTCTCTTCGCAAGTTCCACTCCACTTGTATCTTTCTTCTTGGCTATTAGAGGTGTTGGTTGTCTAATTTGGTAATATTTACCGGAGGAGTTTTGGTGGACATTGGACCTTGTAGCTGTGATGGACCCTTGATTTGCATACCCTTAAGCACATCTTTTATATTGCCTACTATTTCGTTGCATGTGAGGAAATCGCTTGCCGGTTATTCTGAGGGTAGTGGTTTTTATTTTAAATTTTGTTTCATTTGTTTGGATTTTTTTTATTTTTTAAGTTTGTTTGGATGTTGATATTTTAGGTGTTGAATTGAGTCATGTTCTACTTGTCCTGGTGTTCTCTTGGCTCTTCCTTTCTAGTTTCCCGCATCAATTTTTTATCCCTTGGTTCCATCATCCTGGGCCATCATTATGAAACCCTTATGTTTTGAAGTCTTTTTTTTTTAATCCTGTAGCGTTAGTCTGTACGAACTGAACAAGTGTAGAAATAGTCTGTACGAATCGTCTGTACGAACTGAACAAGTGTAGAAATTGTCTGTACGAATCATCTATACGAACTGTACAAGTTCAAAACAGAGGCCTTAATACCGGTACGAAATTAATTATCGTCTGTATGATCTGTGTACAGAGGCGTTAGTACTGGTACGAACGTAAATATTGTCCGTATGAACGAAAATATCTTTTAAAGGATCGATTGACTCATTTTGAAGAAAGAGAAAAAGGAGAGAGAAAGAGAAGGAAGAAAGGAAAAAACTTGGTTTCGGAGGCCGCGGAGCGATTTTCGACCGTCGAAGTAGTTGAGATAATTGTTTGTCTCGCAGTAAGGAATCCGTATCCTATTTCTGATTTCGAAGATTTCGTGTTTTGGTATTTTCTGCTTAGATTTGTGTTTACATTACCGGAAATTATGCATATCTTTGTATTGACGAAACTTTCACCGCTTAACTTTTCGTATGTTATAGAGAACGTGATTACGAGCATTTTGAGTATTTATTTGTGATTTTTACACGGTATTCTGAATTATGCGGGGTTTTTATCGAGTAGAAAATTATATGGATGTTGAAAACTAATGCTTCAGTATAATTAAAGTTTTGAAATGATGTTTTATATGATCTCTGGTAATTTGATAATTTTTTGAAAATGTGCATTTTTGTCTAATAGGATTCTTTGTTGTATATCGTTATGATATTTTGTCATCCTCTTAATTAAGCTTAATTATGCACTATTTGTTATAAGGCATTAAAATGGATGTAAATATGTGCTTGAGTAATAGCTGGTCTCTATTACTGTTATAGTATATTGATAAATTCATGTGTGTTAAACAAACAAGTAAAGACTGGTTAACCCGTTGGTAGGACTGATTTACCTGTACAGGATGATGGGCCAACGGGCTTTCCTTTAAATACTGCGGTTTGGTGTTATTCTATACTAATTCACGTGATACACTGATTGAGAGTTATAAGGAGATTATTATTGTGCCGACGGGCAAAGGGTAACGTCTCCATTTACTGAGTTAACGGTTTACTAACACTGATACTAACACTGAAAAACACCGTGATAGCCAGAACTTCTACTTGTTTAGTGTGACTACTGAAATGTATATTCCTGAGGCATCTTTCTTAATATTTTATAGATTTATTTTTATTGTATGGATTTATCGTTACTGTACGGATTTACTGTTACTCCACGATTTCACTGTTACTGTTATTGTATTACTATTTCTGTCACTGGACTGTTACTGATACTAATACAGACACTGGTACTATTTGATACTACTGATTCATTGTACTGATCTTCTGCATATGATACACTGAGTAAGAGATATAGAATAACTGGATTACATGTGATATACTGAGCACGTGATATAGAATATGATTTTACTGTATTGATTTGATTTCAACAGTCATTACCGATGTATTGATTTGATGATGTATACGATTTTATACTGTACTGATATTATGGATATGATGCTTTCTACAGTGATTTGAATGAGGTTATAGATATGACAATTACTGTAGAGATCTGGCATATGTGCAGGTTTATTGCTTTATGGACTTTTATACTGTTTACAGAGTTTACTATTGTCGATTGTGGATATTACTGTTTCTGCACTGATTTGTGTTTCTGTATTGACTCAATGATCACGTATAAGTGATTGCTATGATTTGACTGATTGACATGCATATTGTTTCTATACTGTGCTTTGATTTCAGTTATAGGTTGGTGACCTGCTAGGCTTTTTAATCTCATTATATGTAGTTAATAATTTCATGTCAGGGCAAGGGAGCAGGAGTGTGAGGTGATCAGGGTTCTTCAGGTTCTGTTCTTTTTTTTTTTTAGCTACTCTTTTGTACTCAGGACAGGATGGATATACGTGATAATTGTGAAGATCCTGAATAATGTAAATGACTTTTGGGAATGAATAATAAATGTGTATATTGATGTTTTAAATTATAGAATATGTTGAACTGTTATTTTACTGATGAATGACATAGATAGCTCTGATATGTTGAATGATTAAATGAATAATTCTTCCAAATTAGATCATTGGGGGTTATCACAATCATGGTCCCTGGTCTACTTAGTTAGAGTAGGTATTTGACCCAACCTGGCATAAGGATCCTTATCGGCAACCATGAATTGCTTCGTCTAAGGGTACCTTATAGATCTAAGGTGAATATTTGTCTAAGGGGATAATTTGAATTCACTTTAGCTAACCAAGGACTTTATGCTCTATCAATTATATCATATTGATTCATATCTTAAGGATTTGAAGTCATTGGTGAACATGTGGGCTTTGACTATGACCGTAATTTAGTAGTGTCATTTGGCGATAAAATCACCTGATTTAGAGGGACTCGATCATAACCGTTTATTTGAGACGCCATTTGGCGACAAAATCACCTGTTAGAAGACACGTGTTGTGTCCTTACTAGCAATAGATTGTTTGAGAATGAATCATAGTGATATTCTCGACCAGACATTGACTCTTTATGAGTTGAAGTAATTTTTAAATTGGTCCACCTCGACAAATTATTGCAGAGGGTGGATGGATTTTATTTTAAGTGTTTGATGACTTATTTCAATTCTAAATGTTGATGTTTTGGTAATTTTTGAGTTTTGGATTTGTATGGGCATTTGGGAGACATTTTGAATGCTTATGATCCCCACCGGTTGAGATTCTCTATCAACACGGCTATCATTGGGGTATTTATGGGCAATTTTATTTTATCGATCGAACCTTGTTGACTTTGTTGACAGAGGATCTGGGTTCGTTGTCGGCTTTATGTCTTTATTAGTGAATCTTTTCTTATTATGGACCTTGAAGACCTAATATGAATATATGAAACAAATATCCCAATTCATGTCACGACCGTATATTTATTTAATAGTTTGAGCTATGCCGACTCCTATTTATCCATATAGAATGATCGGACTCGAACTTGAGTTCATTTCTTGATTCATGCAACATCTTCAGATGTCACATGTGTGCAAATAACATGCTCACCGGGGCTCATGTGGGCGTATACTTTTACATGTATTTTTGCATAACATATTTATGTAGTGTTTATATGTAAGCAGTGTTATAGGTGTATACACATATTTATATGTGTGTATGTATGAATGCGTCAGCACTTTCGATGCATAAGGGGGTATGTTTTCAACAAGCAATTATGCAAATGGTTGTCATTTGAGTGTACACAACATTTCATTGCTCGTAGACGCCTTGATGCAATCAAGAATTGTTAATCTATGTTTTCTTTATATTTCTATGTTTTGGACTTTGTTTTTTTTTTTTTAATTTGTAATACCCTATGATGGAAAACAACTTGTGATCATGCTTGGGTTTGGTGCTCTTAGGAAGTTTCGCTCCTTTGATTTCCACTTGTATTGATCTGGATTCTTTGGTGGTTAGTTAGGTATTTATTTTGGGTTGTTTTGCTTATTGGGCTTGGCCCAATTCTTTCCCTATGCTGGTTGTTTTTCAATATTTTCCATGTTGTTGGCTTTCCTTGCTGCTGGCTTTCTCTATGATGGCTATTTTTGCCCATGCTGCTATCCCGTTTTTACCTACTGGTGGTTGTTCGGTTTCCACCTAGGTGTTTTCCTATACTAAGTGCATTAACTCATTAAATAGACTAACTTGATAGGCTTTTATTGGTTGTTTAGGTGGCATAATTAAGTGAGCAATTTATGGTCATTTCCCCCCTTCTTCTCCTATATATATGGGTTGTTTTGCTGCTGGAAGGGATTGTTGTTATTATTGATGGTGTAATCACACTAAAACCTATGGGTTATTTAGCTTGCGAGCCATCTTCTTCTACCTTCCTTCTTCTATTTCATCTCGGTCTTCTATCTACTCTTCTCTCCACTGTTCTCATTCCATCTATATCTTTCTTCTCTAAATATTGTAAGTTTCAAGGTGTTGTTGTGCCCCGTTTGTTAGTATTTGCCAGAGGAGTGTTGACTTGAGCTAGATCAAAATTTTTGTGGTGAACCACTAGTTTGTCATTTCATTTTAGCACCTTTCATGTAGGTTACTTTTCTTGGTTGTTCTGAGGGTAGTTAATTTTAAGTTTTAGTTTGTTTCTTTGCAAGATTTCCTAATCATTTGCTTATATCTGTTTACTATTAAGTTTCATTCAGTTGGTGTTGGTTTATATTTTATTGAAAGGAAGTATCTTGTTACATTCCTAGTGTTCTTCTACTTGGATATAGAGCATAGTTTGCATCACGCATTCTGTTTGTTTGTACGAGTGTTACAGATTCAGTGGCGTGGTGTTATACTATGATTATTTTCCACTTCTTGTCGATGGATTATTGTTGCGAAATGCACATGACTCCACTTGGGAAGTTATAAATACCTTATGTCCGCTTATACGTATGTTGCGGATCCAGTGGCATGGTGTTGCACTATGATTATTTGTTATTTCTTGTAGATTATCCATTGTGCATTGATGAATTCCCTGCAGTTGCTCGTAGATGCTCGCATTTGTCACAAGCTTGTTGCTTTTACAGTATACCCACTGTCGTTGCTTGTAGACAGTACCACTATATGCATTGCTGGCCTTGCATATAGTGGAGTCACTGCATGTAATGCAAATCTTCTATCACTGCTTACAGACGTTTGCATTCACCACAACTCTTCTATATTTGCTCGTTGATAGCAGGTTGTGCATATGATGGGTCTTTTATAGCAGTTCATTGTTGCTTGCATTTACTGCATTTCATCCACCTTTGCTTGTAGGGGATTAATGTCTTTTGCTTGACATTGAATGGTGGTTGACTGTAGAGGTGTCATAGCATCCACTGCCTATCGCTGGTTATCACCCGTTGACATACTATTGTGCATACGACAAATCTCCCGTCTTTGCTAGCAAGTATTCGTATTCATCATATGTTGCATTGGATATGTTTGCAAGAGGTTTCATTGTTTGCAAACAAGTTGGCATGTTCATTTGTATATTGATGTGGGTCGTCAGGTGAAATGCATTCATCACTGATTTTCCCTACCTACATTGATGGGTGAGTTTCTATTTCCACTTCATCGCTCATGAGCAAACTATTGCATTCATTTATAAGCCAGTTAATGTTGAACAAGCTGACTGATGTTAAACATAGAGAGATTACCACACTCAGCTTATTCATTGTCACGGTTGCTTGTTAATATTTGCATGCATTACAAGTTTGTTGCCTTTCTTTGTGGATAGTGCGCAGAGTTTGTACGAAGGAGTTATCGCAGTCATTGCATGCTGAATCCATCTGCTACTCGTAGGGTTTTAATGTGCTTGATTGTATATTGATATTGACTGCAGGGCACTGTTGCATTCATTTGTAGTAGAAACTGCGGGCCACTAGTAAACTGAGGCGGTAAATTTGCGATGCTAGGCTGTCAAACCGGATAAATAAGCTTGCTTGCAAGGAACAGGTGGAAGGCTCCTGATGCGCCGTACAACGTATTTGCAGGTTAAAGTACACTCCTGTGGGTTGAATATGAAAGAAAATAACAATTTGAAGAAATAAGCTAAACAACTCCACCAGATTCACAACACTCATACAAGTGGACAAAATGCGTTAATAAATTTCAAAATGAACCATTGCGCACTTTCTAGCGCTAAACGTTTGCATAGTTGATCATTGCAAAAACACCCCCCTTGTACATTGAAACACACATTGACTCATTCATGACATGCATACACATATTACTATATGCACGATACACCAATGCAATCATATGTTACGCTTGGACCGGTCCGGTTCTACGCCCGGCGGTCCAAAGCCGGGTGGAACCTGTTCGCAAAAACGGCGGAAGAAGAGGCGGGCTAGGAGGATTTTGAGCGTTTCGTTGGAGGGAAATTTTGAATGAGGATGGTGTTTATGTATTTTGTATCTTTCCTTTTGCTTTAATTAGGGAGATGGGGGGGGGGGAATTAGGGTTATCTTGAATTTGAGTTTTCTCTTTGAGATCTAGGCTTTGTTCTGGGCTCTTGGCTTTGCCGGAGACTGTGGAGAGTACATTCTTCCTCTCAAATTGAAGAACAAATTGTATCTTTGCAATTTTATTCGTCTACTAATAAAATACTAGCATTTGCTTGCGTTGGATCTCAGTTTTCTCGCATTTCCTCACTGTTTTCATGTGTAAAGCTGTTGTCCACTGCTGGAGACAGCAGTTTTTCCCTGGTTCCGCTTCAGTTTTGGCTAGGAATTACTTGATTTCAAGTATTTCCTATTAAATTGGTATCAGAGCATCGTCGTGGGACTTGTGGCGACTGAAAATCAGGAATTTCAGCGGGTTTCTGGAGGGATTCAAAGGGGGATTTCTGGTTTCTCGCGGAAGATAAGATGGTCGGAAAGAAGGTGGAAGTATTGGAAGGCGAGTTCGGACAACTAAAGACAGAACTGGAGGGAAAGTTCCTGGAAATCTCCACCAACAATGACAAGTTGGAAGGGAGGTTCGCGGCGATGGAAGAGATGATGAAGAAATTACTTGAGATGAAGATGAATCCGACGGCGTTGGAAGCAAGAGAGACCGTCGGCGACCATGGCGTAGGAGGAAATCCAAACCCGCTTCAGGGGAGGAGGAATCCGGCAGTAGAGATCCTTGAGGGAGAGGACGACATGCCACCTCTAGAGCCACTTTCTAGAGAGGAGATGAGCATGGGAAATGATGGTCGAGGTGCTGATTTTCAGCGTCGAGGTGCTGATTTTCAGCGTCGAGGTACTGATTTTGAAGGCAGGAGGGGGGAATATGAGGGAAGTGCAGATTTTGGCGAAAGAAGAGAAGAAGAGAAGAATATCAGCGTCGAGGTGCTGAATTTCAGTGTCGAGGTGCTGATTTTGAAAGGGGAAGAGGAGAATATGATGACGGATTCGGATACCAACGTCTGAGGGAGGACCGGGACACTTGGGGAGCACCTCATCTTCGAGGAATGGGAGGTTATGGAGAGTACTGGGGTAACGGAAGGGATCCGAAGGTGAGGAAGTTGAAGATGCCCATCTTTGAGGGGGAAGATGGTCATGGCTGGATATACAAGGTGGAGCGTTACTTTGCTGTCAACGGGTTGACAGACGATGAGAAGCCGACGGCGGCAGGATTGTGTCTGGAGGGGAAGGCGTTGGCCTGGTTTCAGTGGCGAGACAGGAGAGAGCCTATCAGGAATTGGAGAGAGTTCAAGGATTGTTTATTAGAGCGTTTCCGAGCCGATGGGGGAGGAGACTTCTATGAGCAGTTCTTTGCTCTGACTCAGGAGGGGACTGTGGCTGACTATCGGGACAGATTCGAGTATTTGGCTAGCCGTTTGGATCACATCTCAGAATCAGCCCTAGAGGGAAATTTCATGAAGGGGCTCAAACCGGAGATACGAACAGCTGTCAGAGTGTTGGAGCAAAGGAATTTAGACAAGACTGTGGAGCTTGCACAATTGGTGGAAGATCAGAAGAGATCAAAAAGAGGAGCTCGAGACAACTACTCAGGGGGATCGTACAAGATGACTACTGCGGTATTACCCTCCAAAGGGGTAGCGCCAGGCGGTCAGAAGGAAGCACCCAAGGAAAAGACTGGAGGAGGAAATGGGGGACAGTTCAAAAGGCTGACCGAAAAAGAAATGCAGGACAAGAAAGCAAAGGGGTTGTGCTACCGATGCGATGAGAAGTACATGCCTGGGCACAGGTGCAAGGACCGATCTCTTCAGGTTCTCCTCGTTTGTGAAGATGAGGAAGACGAAGAGAGGTGGAAATGACCCCGAGGTGGAGGAGGATGAGAAGTTGCTGTGATGCCCCAGAATCAAATAGTGAAAGGATTCGTCTGACATTCTGATCGAACTCCATTCCAGTTGCCCTGCTCGGACCTGAAAATTTTAACCACATATAATGAGCTTACAAAGCCCAGCAGGTCACCAAAGCCTACAACTGAAATCAAAGCACGGCAATGCTATCAATATGCAGGTCAAAGTAAATCAAGTCAATCAATGGTCAATGAGTCTATGCAATGCGGAAATCCAGAGTCAATGAAATCAAGTCTGTACAGCGGAAATCAAATCAATAGTCAATGCAGTACGAAAATCAATAGTCAATAATCAATACAGCAGTAAAAAAACATCGATAAATCAATACGCCCCAGCAATCACATCAGTAAGTGACTGGAAGCCAATATCTATCCATCGTAGCAGTGTCTATCAATCAATACTATCAGTTCAATCAATCGTGTCGTCTAGTCAATTCATTGTATCTATATCATCTATCAAATCAGTCAATACTCTTGCAAATCAGTCAATCCAATTATTCAATACGATTTACTCGATGTCAATATACAATATTCAATGACACTACGGCAGCGAGGATAATTCAATACTGACGACGTACGATGCTACAATCGGGAAATCATCTCAATCAATAGAGCACTTTCCAGTCAATTATATCAATCGGCTCGATTCCCAATAAACAATCTAATCAATACGGCGAAAGATCAATTGAAATCAAATCAATACAATGAAATCATCAGGTCAATAGAAATCAATACAATCAGCTCCATAAAGAAATCTATCCTACGATAAATCAAATTCATACGGCAACAATCCATTCAATTAATAAATCGATAATCGGTACGACGAATCAATGTATCAGTATATCAATAACCTATCAGGATCTGTCGTATCAATAGTATCCATCTGTCAATATCATAATCCATATCAATGTCGATGTCGGTATCTATCAATCGATACAATCTATATCATATCGGTGTCAATATCTATGAATCAGTACGCAGAATCCATATCAATGTCGGTGCCAGTATCTATGAATCAATACAATCCATATCAATGTCAATAATCAATAATCAATAGTATCAATGCTCAATGATCAATCAATGAAATCAATGAATCCGTACGATAAGAAATCTATTCGATAAATTCATCAAATCAATAAATCAATCGGAACATCAATAAATCAATGCATATCAAGAAATCCATACGATGCAAGATCATACAATTCCATACAATGGTCTTACTCGACAAGCACAAACACTAGCTATGATCAACCAGGTTAAACTGGCTATTATCAATAGTGCTGTTGTAGAATCCATATTGCTGTTGTAGATATCCGTACGTTGGTTTCTATCAAGAAGAGTCGTCACTCTTTTTTGCCCGTCGGCCGCCCGTCGGCATATAAAACTCCTTATGACTCCCATCTATAGTGTTGTTGTAGAAATCCATAATCGATGTTTAAAGGAAAGCCCGTCGGCCCACCATCCTGTACAGGTCAAGTCTATCTCCAACCAACGTTCAACCAGGTTCCCACTTGTCTTTCAGTAACAATCAATTCAATCAATAGTCAATGCAATAAGAAATATTAAAGCAATCTAGAACAATCAGATCAATAGTCATACACATCTCAATTCAATCTATCAATTTCGGAAAAATCAGAAATCGTACGAAAATCGGGCAGAGTAACGGCAGTCGGTCAAATTTACACAAAAATCCTGCAAAAAGCACAAATTCCAAATTTCTCCAAATTACAGTAGAAGATCCACAACATCAATACAAGACTATTATTCTACAGAATCCAAATCAAATCAAGTCCTGATATTTTTCTATTCGATTAAAATCGCGTAGAATCAATTCCGACTGGTAAAATCTTCGCAGAAAATACTCAGATCGTGTACAATAGTCATATCTATAACATACCAAAAGTTGTGCGGTGAAAGTTGTGTCAATACGAAATCAGAACAAAATTTCGACTACGAAAACACAAAACAGATCACAGCTCGGTCAAAACTCAATATCTTTGAAAACAGAAATAGGGTTCGGAGTCCTTACCACGAGATCTACACTTTTCCCAACAGCGACGTCGGACGAAAAGCGCTCCGCGGCCTCCAAAACCAAGCTTTCCTCTTTTTCCTTTCTCTTTCTCTCTCCTCAAATCAGATATTTTGATTTTTAAATGATTTTCTCTCTCATCAAAACGAGCTGATTTTCTTATATCATAAAGCAGATCGGCCCCGCCGATCGCCAGATCGTCCTGGGACGATCAGACCAAAAATGATCGTCCTGGACGGTTCCCAGAACTATTTTCAGGACGATATTTTCTACAGTGCAGATCGGCCTAGACGATCTCACTATCGTCCCGGACGATCCTGAGAGGAAAAATCCAAATCAGAGAGGGGAACAGTAAGGGAACGAGGTCTCACAGTTGCATCTGAATGTAGCAGAAGTCTCTCTGAACTCAGTAGTGGGGCTCACTTCGAGTCACACTATGAAGGTGAAAGGAGAGATATCTGGTCGCGAGGTTGTGGTGTTGATAGACAGTGGAGCGACACACAATTTCATTTCCACCCAGATTGTCGATGCAATGGGGATTGAGCTAGTGGATACCGGAGGTTACGGGGTAATGATGGGCACTGGAAAGGTGGAGATGGGTCGAGGTGTCTGCCGAGGAGTAGTATTGAAGATTCAAGGGATCCAGCCATCCAGGTAAAGGAAGACTTCCTTCCCTTGGAATTGGGGAGTACGGATGTCATCCTTGGGATGAAATGGCTGCAGACACTGGGAGAGACCAAAATCAATTGGGGAACCCTAAGGATGGAGATGGTGGTTGGGGGCAGGAAAAGGACGATTCAGGGTGATTCCGGGCTGACCAAGACAGGGGTTTCTCTCAAATCCCTCATCAGAACCATTCGTGAGGAAGGAGGAGGCTTCTTAGTAGAGTTACACTGCCTGGAAGGAGTCAGATTGGAAAAGGAAGGCAATGTTCCCTCTGCAGTACAGCCGCTCATACACCAGTTCAGCGAAGTCTTTCAACCACCCCAGGGGTTACCTCCTCAGAGAGAGTTGGAGCATGCCATTACTCTGAAAGAAGGTGAGACTCCGATCAGCGTCCGCCCTTACCGCTATCCCCAGATTTAGAAAGATGATATTGAAAAGCTGATCCGAAAAATGCTGGAGGCAGAGATTATCAGACCCAGCAACAGCCCTTTTTCTAGTCCAGTCATCCTAGTCAAGAAGAAGGACGGGAGTTGGAGATTTTGTGTGGATTACAGGGCTCTGAATAAAGGCACTGTACCAGACAAGTTCCCAATTTCTGTGATTGATGAGCTATTGGACGAGCTACATGGTGCAGTGATGTTCTCTAAGCTAGATCTAAAATCTGGATACCACCAGATCAGAATGAAGGAGGCTGATGTTCCAAAGACTGCGTTCAGGACTCATGAAGGGCACTATGAATTTCTGGTAATGCCCTTTGGATTGACTAACGCTCCTGCAACATTTCAATCCTTGATGAATCGGGTATTCAAGCAGCACCTTAGGAAGTTTGTCCTAGTCTTTTTCGATGATATCCTGGTGTACAGCAAGACTGTGGAGGAGCACTGGGAGCATTTGAGAGTGGTATTGGAAGTGCTTCAGGAGCACCAGTTGAAAGCCAACCTGAAGAAGTGCAGTTTTGCTCAAGCAAGTGTGGAATACTTGGGACATGTGATATCTCAAGGAGTAGCAGCGGATCAAACTAAAATTGAGGCAATACAGAAATGGCCGCTACCAAGGAACCTCAGGGAATTGAGGGGTTTTCTAGGATTGACTGGATACTACAGGAAGTTCGTGAAGGGATACAATACCATTGCCTGGCCTTTGACTAAGCAGCTGAAGAAGGATAATTTTTGTTGGGGAGTGGTGGCCACCCAGGCATTCGAGAGGTTGAAAGAGGCCATGACGACGGTCCCTATTCTAGCTCTTCCAGACTTTGATCAGGCTTTTGTAGTAGAGACAGATGCCTCAGGATATGGGCTGGGGGCGGTGTTGATGCAGAATCACAGGCCAGTAGCGTACTTCAGTCAAGTGCTTTCAGTCAGAGCTAGATTGAAGTTAGTGTATGAAAGAGAGCTGATGGCCATTGTTTTGGCAATCCAAAAGTGGCGGTCATATCTCTTGGGAAGACATTTCATTGTACGGACTGATCAGAGGAGCTTGAAGTATTTATTAGAGCAAAGGATGGTGACCGAAGAGCATCAGAGGTGGTTATCCAAACTATTAGGCTATGGTTTGGAGAATAAGGCGGCCAATGCTTTATCCAGATGCGTTGGGGAGATTCAGGAGTTGGTTGTGTCAGTGCCATTGATAGTAGAATGGGGGGCCATCAAAGAAGAAAGTATGCTGAACGAGGAGCTGAGGAAGATCAGGGAGGATCTGGAGAAAGACAGGAGTAGTCATCCTGGCTACTATATGGAAGGGGGAGACTATTGTATCAGGGGAGGTTCGTGATGCCACGAACTTCCATACACATTCCCCATCTGTTGCAGGAATTTCATGGAAGCTCAGTTGGAGGTCACTCAGGAGTTCAGAAGACATACCGGAGGCTGGCAACAAAACTTTATTGGAAGGGGATGCATAAAGATGTGGAGGAGATGGTGGCGGGTTGTGAGGTCTGCCAAAGAAACAAATACATGGTCATGGCTCCAGGAGGTTTACTACAACCATTGGCACTTCCAAACAGAGTTTGGGAGGAAGTGTCCATGGATTTCATCGATGGCTTACCCAGGTCAGAAGGATTCACGGTGATACTGGTAGTGGTGGACCGGCTGAGCAAATATGCACACTTCATTCTACTCAGACACTCCTACACTGCAGTGATAGTAGCTTCAGCATTCATCAGGGAAGTGATCAGACTGCACGGAGTACCAGAGGCGATCGTATCAGATAGGGACAAGGTGTTCCTCAGCCATTTCTGGAGGGAGTTATTCAGACTACAGGGAACAGTGCTCAAGAGGAGCACAGCCTACCACCCACTGACGGATGGCCAGACGGAAGTAGTAAACAGGAGCTTGGAGACGTACCTAAGATGCTTTGTTTCGGAGACACCAAAGCTATGGGCAAAGTGGCTATCCTAGGCTGAGTACTGGTACAACATGTCATTTCACTCGGCTTCACAAATGACTCCATTCAAGGTGTTGTATGGACGGGATCCCCCACACTTGGTACACTTTGGGAGCAGTAGTACCCCTATTTCGTTGGTAGAGGAGTACTTGGAGGAGAGGGACCGAGTGCTAGAAGAGTTAAAGAGGCATTTGCTGAGGGCGCAGCAAATCATGAAGAAGCAAGCAGATGGGCATAGGAAAGATATCCAGTTTGAGGTAGGGGATAAGGTGTTCTTGAAGCTTCGTCCATACAGGCAGAAGACAGTTGCCAACAGGAGGAATGAAAAGCTGGCTCCAAGGTACTTTGGTCCTTATGAAGTGATGGAAAAGATTGGGGCAGTAGCATATCGACTGAAATTACCCCCATCGGCGACTATACACCCGATTTTTCATGTCTCACAGTTGAGAAAGGCCATTGGTGATCACATCACCATTCCCGAGCTGCCGACCACACTTACGGAGGATTTAGAGGTGATTATGGAACCGTTGGAGCTGAAGGGTGTTCGCCAAAAAGAAGATAAAACTAAGGAAATGTTGATCCAGTGGAAGAACCTTCCTGACTACGAGGCCACGTGGGAGCCATACGAGAGGATGAAACATCAGTTTCCTGATTTTCACCTTGAGGACAAGGTGATTCTTTGGGAGGGCGGTAATGTTACGCTTGGACCGGTCCCAGCTGGACCGGTCCGGTTCTACGCCCGGCAGTCCAAAGCCGGGCGGAACCTGTTCGCAAAAACGGCGGAAGAAGAGGCGGGCTAGGAGGATTTTGAGCGTTTCGTTGGAGGGAAATTTCGAATGAGGAGGGTGTTTATGTAATTTGTATCTTTCCTTTTGCTTTAATTAGGGAGATGGGGGGGGGGAATTAGGGTTATCTTGAATTTGAGTTTTCTCTTTGAGATCTAGGTTTTGTTTTGGGCTCTTGGCTTCGCCGGAGACTGTGGAGAGTACGTTCTTCCTCTCGAATTGAAGAACAAATTGTATCTTTGCAATTTTATTCGTCTACTAATAAAATACTAGCCTTTGCTTGCGTTGGATCTCAGTTTTCTCGCTTCTCCTCACTGTTTTCCTGTGTAAAGCTGCTGTCCACTACTAGAGACAGCAGTTTTTCCCTGGTTCCGCTTCAGTTTTGGCTAGGAATTACTTGATTTCAAGTATTTCCTATCATCATATCATTCAATATACAAAATATGTCGCATTGTGGTAGCACGTTACATTGACATGCCCTCACATCATGTACGTACACTTTGTAAAATACAAAACCCGTCATGCAAGCATATTATCCAACATATAAAATACACCACATAGCAGCAACATGCTATGTTGACATGCAAATGCTTCATACACTACATTAAAACACTGAGTCATCATGCAAATATATTATATAAGCAAATAAATGATGCATAGATACATCGTACATGCATATCATAGATACATCGTACATGCATATCATATGCCACTGCATTAAGTCACTATGTAACATGCAAAATATCATGCAATCATGACTGATCAATAGACAACATGCAAGATGCATCATACATATGCATAGGCGGAGGGAAGGGGGGGCAAGGGGGGGCACGTGCCCCCCCCTAAAAAATGGATTTTTTTATTCTAGAAATAAAATCAAGTTGGAAACTTCAAAAATTAAATTGGAGACCATTAGAACTCCGATTTCAGCAAACTTACAATCGAACTGAACGTCTCGAAAATGCGAACCCAATGGCACCAAATTCGACTCAATCTTAACCCAAATGACTCCAAATCAAAGACTCAAAGTGTATTTGGAAGGTTTAAACCATAATTTGGATTACCAAATGGTTTCCAAACATGACATGCTTATAGTCGAATTGAGCAGCTAGATTAGACGAATCCAACGAGCCCAACATCGTCGAATTTTGATATCACTAAGAAATTTAAATGCCCAATAAATGGTCCACGATCAAAAGATTTAACATCGGACATCCATTCAAATCACTCACAATTTAATTTCCTATTCATTTACATTTTTTTCTTGGTTGATATTAGCTTAATCGTGTATTGATTCGATCTTAAAGAGATTTAGTATTTGTTTTTGTGCAATGAGATTTTTAATATTACATATTTAGTTAATATATTGAACCCGTTCTAGCAGTAATCAAGTGATTTTATGATTGGAAGTCATTTTGTGAAGGAAAAAAATAAACTAATTCGCTATCAAAGTTTTATCCTTTTTAAAACTGACTATATTATTCCCAAGTTCGGATGTAAAAAGTTGAAGGAAAATTAAAAAAAAAAAATTTGGCCCCCCCTAGATACATTTTCTGGCTCCGCCACTGTACATATGTATTTACAAACATGCAAATGCATACATAAATATGATAATGTATAGATGAGAATGTAAATGTGCATGTGAACATGTAGGTATGTATACATCATCTACACCTATTGTAATGCATACATATAACCATTATACACATGCATTATGCAAAATGCATTCAAAAATATATACCCGCATTGGACACAACAAACGTGTCGTATTCACACACATGCCGTCCGAGGATGTTGCGTGGGTCAAGTAATGAACCCAGGTTCGAGCCTGATCCTTCTTGTCAGTAGGTAGGAGTTGACATGACTCGAATTGTCAAACGAATATACGGTCACGCCGCTAACTAGGATGTTTGTTTTAGAAGTTCATATTAGGTTTCATATTAGTCATTCAAGGTCTACAACAAGTAAAGATTCATTAATATAAGTATAAAGCCAACAATAAAATCGATCCTCTATCTGCAAGTAGGTAAAGTTAACAATGTTCAACCGATGAAGCACGATTATCCATAAAACCTCGATGATGATCATGTTTGCAGAATATCTCAACCGGAGGGGATCTCAAACACTTAAAACGCCTCCAAATTTTCATAAAATACACTCAATTGATTTTATCGTATTCATGAATGATATTAATGTTTAAAATTGAAATAAAACACTTAAATACTCAAGTAAAATATCCATCCACCCTTCGCATGAGTTTGTCGAGATGGACAAATATGAAAATTACTTCACCTCACAAAGAACAAATGTTTGATCGAAAATATCACTAGGATTCATTCTCAATCCGTCTCTTGCCAGTAAGGACGTGACACATGTCTTCTAATTGGTGGTTTCGCTGCAAAATGACACCATAGGTAAATGATTATGATCGGGACCCTCTAACCAGGTGATTTTGCCACCAAACGGCACTATTAAATTAAGGTCATGGTTAGAGCCCGTATGTTCCCCAATGATATTAAATCTTTGATTAATGAATTAATAGGATATGGCTGATAGGGCACAAAGCCCTCTGTTAGTTAAGGTGGCTCCAAATTTGTCCCTTTAAATAAATACTCACCCCAAATTTATAACGTACCCTTGGATGAAGCAACCCATGGTTGCCGACAAGGATTCTTCTGTCAGGTTTGGTTGACTATCTTCTTTGACTAAGTAAACTATGGGCCATAGTGGCCTAAGACGACGAAACCATAAGATCTTAATAGGGTCTATCCTCATCCTATAGAGCTAAAATCTCATTTAACACTCAATGGGATAGATTGGAGAGGGTGGAATAATGAAGCTAAACCAAAAAGTTGGGATAAAGCCAAGGATTATGATGATTAAAGTCGCAGATCCTAGGACAGTATGCCTTAATTGCAATGATTAATAATACTAGGATATAACTAAGGATAGCTTCAAAGTCCTGAAGCGATCAACAAATAAGACACGTACAAATTACAAACAAATACTAAGAAACTAGGCAAAACTCCAGTTCTAGCAGATACAATCCAAACAGTCTCTAAATATTTAACTTCCATTCTGAAAGAGAAATCAATGATCTTCCTGAAGAGCATATTCTCTATCAATTCATTGACAAAGTAAAGATTCATTTCCCGATTTTATCTTTTATAAATCAAACTCTGCTTTGAATTGGAAACATTACATGATTTCTTGAATCTTATACTATTTTCCATGCAACTAAGGTTTGTTCTATCGTCTGCTAAAATTCCTACAAGATAGTTTATGCTTGTCCCTGATTTTCATAGTGCTCTATTCAAATGCCTTTCTATCAGGTTCTCTCCGAGATAAGACCATACCTAGCAGGAACTGGAGGAGGTGCCCTCGAACTTCACAAGATCAGTGGCTATATTGTAACGGTCAGATTGAGCGGACCTGCGGCTGGAGTCATGACTGTAAGAGTAGCTCTTTCGCAGAAACTGAAAGAAAAAATACCTTTGATTGCATCAGTCCATCTTATAGAATAGCAAACACTGAATCAAGAGTTTTGATAAATTTATGGACATTGTACAAACGACTTTAAGGTAAAAATGCTTCTTTGTTTTCATAACCGAGCATTACATGTGATTGATCTCCTTGGTTCATTAAAAAACTGTTTTAAAAGGAATTGAAACATTCCAAGTTATTGGAGAATTTCCTGTTAACTATGAAAAAAGTTTTCCCTTATATCTTTATGAAATCTTGTTGCACTCTCTCAATATTATCTTCTTCAATGTCTTAATGAGTGCTAATGCCTCCATATTAGCGATTATTGCCTACTATCATGAAGCAGTGGGCACAAGAGTTTTCAACCTGCTTATCATCTCTCCAAATACTTCCAACTTTTCTTCATCTTGGGCCTTCACTAGAAACTCCTCCAGCAACTGAATCCCTCTATGTGACGGAAGCCTCCCTCTCTCCAACAATTGCTTAAAGCATTCGTAGACCTCTGCTACTTGGCCACTGAAGCACAATCCCTTTGCCAGGATATCGAGTGCATGGCGATGAGGGCAGCATCCCTTCTCCATCAAATAGTTCCATAACTCCAAGCCCAGATCCAGTCTACTCTTCTCACGAAAGAACTTCATCAGAAACATCACAGTTCTGGTCCTCGGCACAAACCCCTTAGCAATCATCCTCCTATAAATCCTCAAAACGCCATTAAAATCTGTTGAGGTCCTATACCCGCATAGCATTGTATAGTAGCCCACATCGTCGACTTCAATTCCCTTCAATTCCATCTCATCCAACAGCACGAGTCCAGCCTTCATGTCTCCATCTCTAACAATGGCATTCATCAGAGCATTATAAGACCCTCGATCCGGTGAAATCCCCCTCTTCGGCATTTCATCGAAAAGTTGGCGCGCAAGAAATGGCTCTTTGGCAATGCCAGCTCCATGGATCAGAGTCGTTATTGTTCTCACGGTTGGCGTGATACTCCGTTCCTCCATATCCGTTAGAAGCTGGAGAGCTTCGAAGAAACGATTTTTCTTGCAGTAGGCGTCGATTCGAATGTTGTAGGTGACGACGTCGGGTTGGAAGCGTCGAAGAAGGAGCTCATGGTAAAAGAACTCGAGGGCGGGGAGGTTGCCGGTCTCTCGGAAGCCGAGGAGGAGGGTGTTGAAGGAGCGGGAATCCGGGGGAGGCGGGAGTAGAGAAGGCGGAAGGCAGCGCGGGCGTCGGCGATGCGGCTGCATGCACAGAAGGCGCGTAGGAGTGCAGTGAGCTCGGCGGCTCCGAAGGGGGAAGGCCGGCGGCGGACCAGATAAGCTCGGCGCGGGAGAAGGCGCTGAGAGTGGAGGCGAAGGGATCAGTTGAGCGACGGGCGAGAGGGGAGAGGAGAGCAGTGAGGGCAGCGGTGGAGAGGAGAGAAGGGAGGGCGCGGCGGGTGAGGTCGAGGAGGAGGAAAGCAGAGGAGGGAAAGAGGAGGCGTCGAGGGGAGCGAGACAGGGAGTGGAGTAGCAGCGTGAGAGAGGAGGGAGAGAGGGAGGAGGGGGAGTGAATGAGTGAGAAGCGGAAGAGCTCGAGGGATTTATGGGGGAGGGAGTGGCCGGAGAAGAGACGGTAAAATAGTGAAGAAAGGCGGAGAGGAGAAGAAGGTGAATGTGGGAGGAGGAGGGGGAGAAGATGGTCGAGGAGGAGGGGGCGGAGGGGAACGGCGGGAAAGGGATGATCGTTGATGAGCTTGGCAATGCGGTCAATTACCAGAACGGATGGCGGCGCCGGCGTGAGAGTTGTTGGAGGTTCAGTTTCCATTTCGGGTGGAGCCGTTGGGTTTCGTGGCCTTTTATTTAAATTTTAGCCATCGAACATTTGAACGGTTAGTTTTGCGCCATTTGAAAATACTTTAGGTCATTAGATTAAAAATATATGATTTGAATATATCATATGTTATTCATCTAACGATTCTAAAAACTTATTTTGAACGATAATTTGTGCTGTATTTCTTGTTATTTCTAAGACTAACATATAGGAGATCTTTGGTAGTAGGATTTAGGCCGGATTTGAGCGAAATCCAGCCAAATGTCCTAAAATGCAAAACCAAATCTCACGGCAAATGAAAGCCGTCGTTGATGAAAAATTCTGTCTTTTAGTGCCAAATCCCGGATTTCTGAAATTCTAAATTTTGTCGATTTACAAAATCCATGGGTCGGGAGGAAGAATCCACTTGTTAAATCAGATCTATAGCCAAAGTCACATGGGATTTAAAATGATTTATCATGAATTTTACCAAATAGTTTTCAGGATTTAGACCCCTCAGGATTTCTAAAATCCAAAATTTAGGGGATTTACAAAATCCTACTTAAATCAAATCATGTGTGCTACCAAACAGCTCCATAATGCATGAAAGGTGTTGGGCTAACATCACATCCATTTAAGAGAAATACTAAAATACTAAACTTATAACTTTTTAAATGATATTTATTGTGTTGATGGCACACGTTGACATTGTTGACGATGTCAAGCTTTAGTGATGTGGTCGACAATTGTTGTTGATTTTAGCATTAATGGCAAATGGTGGCCTTGCTGGCAAATGATAGCATCGGCATCAATGTTACTACGAACGTTAGCAATGTTGAGAATGATGGGTGTTGGTGTTGACGATAGCCAACGATTTTATTAATAATGATGAGTGTCGTAATTGATTGATTTCTATAGCTTCATGATTCATCGAATTCGATAACTTAGTTCGCTCTCAATCCCTTCCATTTGTTCAATGAAAGTATTTTATAGGTTTTTGTTTGCTGATTTTTGTTTATTTTCTCCTAATTCCTATTGAATGACTTAGAATAATTCTCTCATTTGCTACTTTCTAAGTATTTTAGCACTTTAGTATTAATATCATAATTGAACAATCATGAGCTCGATAGATTTAGCTAAGCAGTATGCACATTTTAACTATAAAATTATTGAAACTGAAATTCAGGCAACATTTTAAAATACTCACATTAAAAGATCATACGTTTTTGATATTACATTCCTTTTAAAATAAATTAAATAATTTTAGATGGAATAGTTCACCCATTTTTTCTTTTTATTATAACAAATGGTTAGGGCATCTCTAATTGAAAAATCTATTTTTCGCTTCAAAATATAATAAAAGTCATATCAAACAGTAATTCATCTTCAAATTAACTCTCTTTCTATAAAAATTATTATGTGCGTGTCCGGATGCGTCCGTAGGCCAATTCGGATGCACCGCGTCACTTAAAGCATAGTGCATTTGATGACGTGACGCGTCTTAATTGATTTTTGGATGCGTTCGGACACCACACAGAATAGTTTAAACAGACGAATGATGTTTTGAACAGTGCGACATCAATATTGGGGTCATATTGTTCACAACTGATCAGATAAAATGCAAAAATGCATTTCTATTTACAGTTCTAGTGGATTCTTGTCGGAGTTGCAAACGAGCAAATGATGTTCAGTTGAAAATGACCTTAGTCATTTATATCCTTATACAAGATATCATGAAAATTGGTTGTTTAAATTTTGAGCTTTACGTATGGCATATGATTTAGCTTTAACCATGTAATTAAATTCAGAATAAATATATTTATCTTAAATTTATGAATATATCATAATTTTTATTTTTATCATAAAATAAAAAATAAAAATGCATGAAAATCTGAATAATTGTCATTTATTGTCGCTTATAATAGAAGAAATTAACGCAATTACTGTCATAAATGCTATTATTAATTCCATTGTCATGAATAAATATGTAATAAATAGCAATTATTTATTAATAAAATAACATTGATGGTAGAATTAGATCAGCTTTTCCATAGAACTGTGAACTTTTGGCATTATTGTGCCATTAGCAATAAATGACACCAAATTAAACCATTAGTGCTAATTACTATCTTCTAATCAAGGTTTAGCTTAATATGCTTAGCTCAACTTTGAAGAGTTTGATTATATTCTCATCAAAAGAATTAGGCTCGAATTCCTCACAATTAAGATTAATTTCACTTGAGACGATTTTTCCAATGCTTTTAAAAACAATATTTTAGTACGAAAATTTCTTAAACAAAAAAAAAATTACTAAAACGTTGCTGTAGAAAGCAATAAAAAAGTCATCCCAAATGAAACCTAAATTATAATGAAATGGCAAATGAAGCCTAAATTATAATGAAATTTGCCATGATGAGTTGATGACAACAAGATGCAAGAGAAGGGTAGTATTGTACTTGATTTGATTTTTATGAGCCTTTGCACTTGTCATGTCAGCCCACATTTGTGGTCTCATAGAAGACAAGGCCTCATAGATTAGGGGTGTCAATATTGGACATGACCCGAAAATCCAACTCGAACCCGACCCGAAAATTCCAGGTTCGTGTTGACCTGAACCCAAATCGGGTCGGGTTCGGGTTAAGGTTTTCGACCCTTTTGCAAACTCGGGTCGGGTTCGGGTTGACCCGAAAATACGGTAATGACCCAAAATGACCCGCTGCACGCCATGACAAGGCCTGACCGAAGCTGCCCACGTCGCTTCGAGAGTCCCTGTACCGCGTCGCTTCACAAGTCGCGCATCGCTTCGCGTGTCCAGCGTCTGCCCCCAGCCCGCTTGCCTGCGTGGAAATGCCCACCCGCCCTCTGCACCACTGTCGCCGGCCCGTCGCGCCGCTGCCGCCTACCAACCGCACCGCGTCCCACTACGAACCCGAGCCGCTGCAGCCTGCTCGCCGCACCGCATCCCGCTGTGAACCCGCAACGCTGCCTGCTTGCAATGGATAGCGGGTCGTGTCGGGTTGACCCGAACCCAAAGCTGGTCGGGTTCGGGCCCAGGAAATCAACCCATTTGCAAAAATGGGTCGGGTTCGGGTTGACCCGAATGGTGCCGAGTCAGTTCCGGGTTCAACCGGAACCCGACACGTGACCCGAAATTTACACCCCTATCATAGACGGGTGGTCTACAAAGTATTTATCATTATTGCATATTTGATTGGTTTGCATAACTTTCATGATATGTGTGTTTTGATCTATATTAAGTATGTAGGTAGCCTATGTTAATATACATTAATGTGTATGTGATTGTTGTTGAACACCGATTAATCTATATAACAAATATATGATTATGATATTAATATTTTAATCAAGTGATTATAAAATTGGTAGGATAAAATGATTATGATGGCTATAATAATACAATGTTGATATATGATTTAGACTTCTTTTGAAATAACTCTTTTACTATTTCTTAAAGCACTTTTTTTAGTAAGAAAGTCATCTCAAACTAAGCCTCAGTGAACACAAAGACAATAAGACATGAAAGATGAACTCAAGATCAAGCAAAATTAGACATATTGTATTTGGGTTTTATTTTTTTTTTTAATTGTAATTTTATGTCAATCTAGCTCAATGAATTTTAAATGGAGTGTGCTCAAATTAATTTAAATTTTATTATTATGATTATTAAAATATTATTTTGAACTTTGTTATCAATTTGTATTAAGATCATACTCATGTTAGATAGGTTAATGAATAAATTAGAATGGTGTATATATTTAAATCAATTTTTAAAAAAGACTTTTTTAGAAAGTTACCACAAATATGGTAATGATGTTTTAACTTAGTAATATACATGTCAATAGTTATTAAGGCTTGGAATAACGCAGAAATTATTTTGTGTAGACACCGGACTGTTCGGAAGCCAACTAAAATGCGCCACGTCACCCAGGACCCAGCACCGATACCGAGCAAAAAAATGATTTGGCGCGTTCTGATTAGCCTCTGAACGGCATCCGGTGTCCGCACAGAATAATTTCTCGGAATAATGAGTTATATGAGTAACCCTCAAGTCTTTTGCGGATTGATATAGTTAACCAGCCTTTGCTAAGCTTACGGGTTATGATAAACTATTAATGGATATTCACTAACTTGCAATTGGAATAGAAACCATTAATAGTTTTTATACATGAATACCATTGATTCTTATGCATTTAATTCCTTGTGGGTTCATTGGGAGAAATTTAAAGGAAGATTCTAGCTCTACATATAAACCTATTTGAGACTATTATAATGTTATCTGCATAAAATAATCATTCTTGATTCTCTTTATTCCATGTATGTAGGATTTTTAAAAGTGATTAACGAGTCGAGGTTGAGTCTGACCTGAAATTGAGCCCATTTGAATCCAGTCGACTTGAACACAACCCGTCGACAAATCGAATGACCTGAACATGACCCTTTTAATAAATAATAGCTTTTTTTCAAGCCAAAATCAAATAAAAATCTTGGCTCCAAAATAAAAACAATGAAAGAAACAACAATAAGCCTGGAGAATATCTGCTAATCTGAACAACCATGAAAACCATTTGCTAAGCAGATATTGTCTCTTCTAATTTTTTTATCACAAAGCAATAAAGTATATAATTTTATTAGGGTAAGCCAGCTAGGGTTTCATAAAAATATTCTTCTTTCTTAAAAAAAAAGGAAATGAAAGCTCAACAGGAAAGAAATCAACGGCAATGAGTTGATTTACTAATTTATCAACCAGATCAGAGAGGTAGATTTGGTTTGATCAAAGGTTCAGTATCTAATTTTGAAAATTTATTTATTTTATTTTAATAAATAACATCATAGCTATTTGATTTCATTTATCAGAAATAAACAACAAAAATAATTCTAAAATTCAAAACATCTATGTATATACAGTTGTATTCATATCCCCAAAAATCATATAAACAATTCATGATCCATACTAGGAGTGTCAATTTTGGGTCACGGGTCAGGTTCGGGTCGAACCCAAAACTTACCTGGTACTATTCGGACCATCCCGAACCCGACCCGTTTCTGGAAACGGGTAGGTTTTTTGGACCCGAACCCGACCCGCTTCGGGTCTGGGTCAACCCGACCCGACTCGAATGACCCGATTCGGACATAAAACTACTAGTTTTTTGGTCCAAAAATGAATCAAACTCCACTTTTCGGGTAAAAAACGGGTCAAAATCGAGTCAATCTCGGGTTCCCGGGTCAAAAACTGGTTTTCGGGTCAAAAAACGATCATTTTCGGGGCAATTTCGGGTTGACGAGTCAACCCGACCCGTTTTTTAAAACGGGTCGAATTATTGAACACGAACCCAACCCGTTTCGGGTTCGGGTCAACCCAAACCCAAAATTTTCGGGTCGGGTATAATATTGACACCCCTATTCCATACAATCATATCACAACTACTCTATTATGAGTGCAAAATAATAGCTAAAGAAATAACAACCTGAAGATCATTATCAATCTCACACTCCTACTCCCTTGCCCTTATCTAAAATCAATATTTATAAAGAGGGCAAAGTATGTTTCAGAATTTTTCGCACAAACCTAACCCGCTAATTAAATGGGTCAACTCAAACATAGATTTTTCAGGAAAGGGGCATGTCGGGTTACTGAATTTGGTCATTTATTGATACCCATACATGCATATCCATCATGCAAAAGTATCCAAAGTAAAACTAAATGCAAAAGAAGAATAAGAGCCAAAGTATTAGATTCATTGCAAGAGCTTCCATTTGTATGGACTTTCTTCACTCATCAAAGCTTTGAAACAAAGCTTCTCTTATTATAATTCTTAGACTTATACTTTTTCTTTCCTCTGAATTTTATCTTAAAATTGAACCAAAAAATTATTTCACACACAAATCATATTTTCCTTATAATATTATGTATGATTATTAAAAATATCACATCATTAGATTTCTTGAAAGACAATATCATCATCCATAAAATCTTACGCAAATACATCACAAATATGCATGGGCATTTTATAAAAAGGAGCTCGTTTTAAATTTAAATTAGTTTAAGGAGCATATTAACAAAATAATTTAAAAAG
Source organism: Dendrobium nobile (assembly GCA_022539455.1). Taxonomy (NCBI): domain Eukaryota; kingdom Viridiplantae; phylum Streptophyta; class Magnoliopsida; order Asparagales; family Orchidaceae; genus Dendrobium; species Dendrobium nobile. The sequence goes on along the minus strand of CM039723.1, from coordinate 5,235,530 downwards.
GAGTAAATATGGAACTTAATTATCTGGTTTCAATAGAAACCGGTACTTCATTATCCAATTTCTACATTAATCGTGATTTTTAAAGAAACCGGAGGAGGAAATTCCAGTTTCTTAACAAATAGGATTTTGTAAATCCGGTTTCGTAAGAAACCGAAATATTTTTTTGATTTATATCATTTTATTTAAAAAAAAAATAAAATAATTTAATGATTTCTAAGGAAACCAGAAATCAATATTCCAGTTTCTTAACAAACCAAAAAATGATTTCATAAAGAACCATTATTTTATATTAAATATTAATTAAAAAAAAGCTTTTAATATGATTATTATTTAAAGTATCCGGTTTCAATATTTATTTTTTTCTTTTTTTATTTACATTGTTTCAAATTAAAACTATTGGTATATTTAAAAAAAATAAATAAATAAATACATGTATTTTTTATTTATTTCACTTAAATATTTTAATAAAATATAAACATGTAAATAAAAAAAGAAATATATATTTTTAAATAATATATACATGATTAAAATATTTAAAATTTAATAACTATTGGTTTATTTAAAAATATATAAATGTAATATTTTAATGTAAAAATATATACAAGTAAACTTTTTATGTAAATATTATGATGTTTTTACATATTTAATATTATAATATTATGTAAATATTGTGATGTTTTTACATATTTAATATGTAAATATTATGTTTATCCTAATCTTATAATATAAAAATTTTTAATATAATTTTTTATAAACCAAAATTTAATATTATAATTTCAAAATTATTAAATATTTAAGAAGAAATTTAATATAAAGTTTAAAAAATTATAAACATTTTAAAATTAATTTAAAAATATTATCATCTAAAATTATTTTAAATTGTAAATATTTATATTATTTTAAATTTTCAATATTTATATTATTTTAAATTTTTAATATTGATTTTATTTTAAATAAAAATATTTAATATTTATTTTATTTTATAAATTTAATAAAATGAAACCGGATATAATTTTTATTAAAGTTTTCATTTTTATTAAAATATTCATTTTTAAGAAACCTAACAGAATTTGTATATACTCTATATCTATTTGATAAAATTTTTATATACTTATCCTGCTCCTAAAACTATTTTAAATTTAAAACGAGCTCCTTTTTATAAAATGCCCAACTGCATCAACACCATAATCAAACACGTCATTATAATCATCAACATCATAGATTTTTGTATCCAAATACAAATATATGAGGAAATTATTGTGATAGGGATGATCATATTCTTTATAATTGCCATGTTTGAAGATCATACGCTTCTATAATATTCATCTTTCATATTAGTACCAAAAGCTACAAGCTTCAACTAAACATCTCAGTAGAACTTTATAGAATACAAATTCTTTTTCTTTCAATTCAGTATATTATCTTCTTTATTGATGCTGTTTTTGCTGTTCTATACCTTCCTTCCTTTACTGCATTTGGTGCTTTAAAAAAGAAATAGGGAAAGAAAAAACAGTAAGGAAAAGAAGAAATTCTGAACAAAAGAAAATAGTGAAAGCGAAGCCATTAACTATGCAAGTCCAACCACATTGCAGATTCTCTACCTAGCGCTGGAAAGCATTAAAATATTCCATCTTATCACCTTACTATCCAAATGGAATTTCAGTGAGGATGCCCTAATTCAATCATCACATTGTTTGGAAAAAAAATTGTATCATATAAACATAATGATCTTAAAAAGTATTTTTGATTTATTTTATACTTATTAAATTATAAAAAAAGTATATATATTGCATTACTTTTCATTAAATTTATTATATTTTAAAATAAGAGTCTGTTAGGGAAAGTTTTCTCGTGCTTTACTTTTCAGACAACAACTGTAATATTATTTGACTACTGCTTTTTTGTTATTTTATGATTATTTTAAAAAAAATTGTGTAAGAAATTACTTTTTACGACAAGAATAGATAAATATCTATTTAAAATTGCTGCAACTTTTTTTATAAAATTAGTTATAGAACTGTAAATTCAGTATTGATTATCTTAATTATAACATATTCATTTAGCATTTATGTGTCTTATTGCTGTTGAAATTGAATGATCTTAGGCTCATTTGATTCATCTTTTTAAGGTACACGATTTGATTATAAGCATGTCAAAGTTGAAGAACATTTAGTCCTCTAATTAATATTCTAAGGTTTTCGCAAATAATTTTAGTTCTATGGGTTTGTCTCATCAAACCGATCAATCTGATTATAATGGCTATTTTTTTTTTATTGATAGTCTCCTCTGTTGCTTCCAAGTCTTTCTTTGAATTGCAATTAATTTTTTCTTGGTTGTCTTTCTCCTCTTCACTGCGTTTCTTCCACGCTTGTGGATTTGACAGATTTTTGCACGAGAGAAGTTCAAAGAATTTGGCAATGTTATTGATCCACCATTACAAGGAAAAAAAAGCAACTTGGCTTATTGCTGTGATTTTAAATGGAAAAAAAAAGCTAGCTGCGGTTCTAGAATCACTGTGGCCGTTAATCCAAACACCTTTCATAGTATTTAGAAACCGTTGAGGAAGAAAAACTGGGTCACAAGCTTTCATGAAGATTTAGATTTTATTTGGGGATTTTTTTTTTTTACAGATTTTTATTAAAAAATTTATAGCTCAACACAAATCTTGAGGTAATATTTGAATTGAAACTTTTGGAATTAATTGAGGATCATCCGAATTCTAATTCTAGCAACTTATAATTGAATTGAATGTCTCAACAAGATAAACCTATCGTTGATACAAATAATCTGATCTTCGTCCAAATGAGTTTAAAGCAAGTACTTGAATTATGTATGAAAACTTTTGAATATAAATTGATGTACCAAGAAACCTCCAATTATAGTGAATGTTTATAACTAGGCCAAGCCCTATAACTTTCCCCGTCTCATATTTTTCTCATTAATAATTTTTAGTCATGTATATATATATATATATAATCAAAAATTTATCTTGAACGGACAAGAATCTCGAGGCAAAAATCAAGTTGGAAATTTCAAAAATTAAATTTGGGATCATCTGAACTCCAATTTTAGCAAACTTACAGTCGAACTGATCGTCTCAGAAATATGAACTCAACGACACCAAATTCAACTCAATCAGAGCAAAAGGGGTCCGAATCAAAGACCCGAAGCGCTATTGGAAGGTTCAAACCACAATTTTGATTACCAAACGGTTTCCAAATATGACATGCTTATAGTTGAATCGAGCAGCTTGACGAGACAAATCCAATGAGCCTAAGATCGCTGAATTCCGATATCATTAAGACCTTCAATTGTCTGACGAACGGTCTACGATCAAGGGATTCAATATCGGCCGTCCATCAAATCCACTACCCATTTTCCCTTGATCCTCCTATTTATGGGTCATGCCACTCTTAGAAAATTATAAATAGCACCTCATTTCTCTTAAGAGGGGACCAAAAACCCAAGCAAGAAGAATATAAGAAAGAAGAGGAGGGAAGAAACTCCTCGACCACCGTCGGGCTCCTCGACCACCGTCGGAGCTCCGCCCGACGTTCAAGTGACGCCGGAGTTCCGTCCGACTTCCAAGTGACGTTGGAGTTTCGCCCGTCAAATGATGCCGAAGTTAGGTCCAACTTCCAAATGACATCAGAGTTCCGCTTGACTTTCAAGTGATGCCGAAGTTCCGCCCGACTTCCAAGTGACGCTGAAACTCCGCCCAATCTCCAAGTGATGTATGAGTTCTGTTTGATCTACAAGTGACTCTGGAGTTTTTCCTGAAATCCATCTAACACCGAAGTTCTCCCTGGCTGCTGATTGACGTCGGACTTCCACCCGACGTCGGACCTCCGCTCGTCACCAGGTTTCTACCTAACGCCTTCCTTCTGACCTTCGTAGTCAGACAATAGTCCTACCGACCTCCATCGCTCGCCGACTATGGTCCTTCCGACTTACGTCGCCTATCGACTACGGTCCTTCCAACCAAACGAACATGTCAACAATGACTCTTTGTATTCTCACCATGTATTTCATATAATGTGCATCAAGCCAAGGCCTTCCCCTAAGGTAGGGCCTCATTTATAATCGACTGCAAATAGTAGTGGATTCATTCAAACTGCGCTAGGCCCCGTGGTTTTCCCCCCTTTTTTAAAGATTTTCTATATAAAAATCTTGGTATCTCATAAATGCTACAGCCTCTCTTATATGTTTGTGTGCCGGATTTTCGTAAAGTTAAGACGTTAAATTTATATTTCTCTAACGCCACGAATACTCCAGGATGCAATATATATATATATATATATATATATATATATAATATATATATATATATATATATATATATATATATAAAAGCTTTTAATTGTCGTTTGAGGGTGTAGTATAAGATTTTAATTGGTTCAAAATTTTGATACTATATTAAAGATATAGGCATTTAAATAAAAATATTGAAACATATTTTCATACAAATAAAAACAATTTCAAAAATTAAAAAAGAAAAATGAGTAACTTGTGGTTCCAAAATCTATGATCCTCGATGGCAAGGAATACAAGCATGTGGGAAATAAAAATTTGGAATTTCATAGGTTCTAGAATAAGATTAGTAGTGGTAGGAATGGTGTGAGATAATATAAATGATAAAAGAACTATTGCTTGCCAGAACATTCGCATTCGCATCGGTAAAGAGATAGAAATGATTTCACTAGTATTTGTCGTTGATTATAAATGATGCCCTTCCTCCGGATAGGCATTGGCACAAGATAACAAATATATCATATAGAACATATTTCATGGTTAGAGTTGGAAGAATTTAGTTATATGAGATATGTTCTCAAGAGAATATTGCCTATCCGTTTGGTCAATAGAATCGTAGTTAGCGGGCAAAGGAGGTCGGAGGGATCGAAGTCGGGCGACAATGGTCAAAAAGACTATAGTAGGGTGACAGTTGTCAGCAAGACCGTAGTCGGGCGACGATGGTCAACAAGACTGTAGTCGGGCGATGGTGGTTAGGGGTACCATAGTCGGCAAGTGATGGAGGTCAGAAAAATCGTAGTAAGGTAGTGGTGGTTTAATGTCACAACACGATCCGATATAACCCGGTGTCACACAGGTTAAACTTGTCCGATTGTGGTGACCCAAAGATTCAATTGGAGAAGTATTGAAATAAAACTTCTAATTTATATGCTACACATAGTTATTACTGAATGAAATATAAAGAAGAAGATTACTGAATCTCGACAATAACTTCTATATATCATCCAAAAATATATGTACAATCTGAAGTATCTATCACAATGCTTGGAAATAGCTAATATAACAAAATAAAAGCTAAGCCTACAAAATTGATTCAGGTTCTCTACCTCACCATGAGGGTGAAAAAGATTTCGGATTCTCTACCGCACTGTGGAAGGGTAGAATGGATTTTATAAGGGCTTCTTTGCCTTGTTGTGAAAGCTAAAGGAGAGCCACTAAATGATTAGTCTAATGCAGGGAGAGGATCACTACATGGAGTGAAAGTATGACAAGTTTTGATCGAACACAATAAAATTTCTAGTCTGCTCGTTCTTTTTTATTTAGCACTTTTATTTTTTATATTTTTAATTTCTTATATATTATATTCTTCAAAATTTGGGTTGAAAGAATTGTGATTGCTTTGGATTGATTTTTGTAAGCTAGAAAAAGTTATATATATATATATATATATATAAGAACAAAAATATCTTTATTTTCGTTTTTCTACAAAATAAAAAATATAACTTTATTTGGTTGCTTGTTGTTTGCTTCCACTTGTGTATTTGGTTAAATTTTTTTCAAAGAATTTTTTAAAACACCAATTCACACCCCACCCATCCCCCCCCCCCCCCCTTCTTAGGGTGTCTTAGGCAGTTCAACAAGATTTAACAATCTCATATTAAACACTACTTCAAAACTTAAAATTCTAGATATTAGAACATTAAAATGTCACTATTTGGTACATTGGTGTAGCGCAACGCCACAACACTCAGACACCCAACATTGTGGCACTAAAATAGTAAAATTTTAGTTTTTTTGCCAAGATGCATTTCAAAACCCTTGGACTCATTACAAAATACATGCAAACATTTTTCACACACCGAAATACTTCCAAACATGTGCAAATGGGTTCAAATGCTAAAATTTTTTCAATTTACCAACTCTTGGTTGGGTTAACCCAATCTAAATAGTACTCTAATCCTTAAGGTTTCATATATGTGGACTATAGTCGACGAGCAGCGGTAGTATGAGGACTATAATCAATGGGGGATTATGGTCAAAGTGGTCGTAGTTGGGTGACTATGGTTAAAGGGACCATAGTCAACAAGCGATGAAGGTCAGAAGGATGGTAGTCAACGAGTGACGGAGGTAGGTGGGACCATAATCAGGTGACTTAGATCAATTGACTATAGCAAGGCAACAGTGTTTGGAGGGACTGTAGTCAATTGATAGTAGTCAAAGAGGTTGTGGTCTGTCGATGAAAGAAATCAAAAGGATATTAGTTTGTGGGGTTATAATAGTCGAGTGACGAAAGTCGGGGGGACCATAGTTAAGTGATAGAGGTCGTGGGGGGGGCTATAGTCATGCGATGGTGGTCTGAAGGCATGTAGTCGACGTGTGATGAAGGTTGGAAGGATTATGGATAGTGATGTAGGTTAAAATGATTGGAGTTAGATGATGGTGGTCTAAGTACTATAGTTGGAGGTCGAGAGGTCAAGGGACAATAGGCAGATGATTTAGGTTAGAAGGACCGTAGTTGGTGGGTGATTGTGGTCAAAGGGATTGAAGTCGGGCAACAATGGTAAGAGAGATCGCAGTCAGTGGGTAACTCAAGTTGGAATGGTCGTAGTCGGTGGGACCATAGTCGGGTGACTCGTGTTGGAAATATCATAGTCGGAGGGCGACAAAGGCTAGGCAGAGGCCCGACGATGGCAGTTAGGAGGCCAGGCAAAGGACACCTGACGGCGATCGGTTGGTGAAATTCTGATGTCAGCTGTCAGACAGTGAGGGTTTACTAGCGATGGTGCTCCTAGATTCATGCCTTAGAGCTCGTCAAACACTTAGTTCATTTGCATTCCTACTATAGTATAAGGGCACACCAATGAGATTTCTCATGCCTCCCCAATAATTAAAGTAAGTGATATTAAAAAAACCCATAATAGAATGAGAGACAATTGGCTTGCTCAAGGCCAACATGTTGTGTATTGGTGCACTTTCATATATGAGAAATCTAGCCACGATAGTGGATTAGATTAGATTAGCCCAAAGTTAATTGATAATTATAAAAGAGGGAGGATACTCTATTTTTCTTTTAAAGCTATCACACATTAGCAACTTTGACTGTAAAAAAACAACTTTGAATGTAAAAAATAACTTTCCACCACAAATATTTAAGTAAAGCAACAAGAAAACAGCCAGAAAGTAGTGGTCAAATACAAATATAATTACAATCTAAAAAGTAGAATAGTAGAAAGTTGCCCCAAACATACCCTATGATTTGAGTAAATATGCATCTCCAATTGTGAGGACATCCACAAGTGGTATGCATGTGCATGTGCATGTGAGTGAAATGGGTTATAGTTTGATAATTTTTTAGGAACACTTGAAGGGAAGCTTGTTGCTTATTTGGGTGAACCCAAGGAGATACCCAAAGACATGCAAAAAGGAAGCAACAAAGTTGAACCTTATGAATTGAATTAACCATCCAAAGTTGGTAGAAAACAACACACAGAATGAGGGCAAGAATATCTGAGTTTTGAATTATTGGAAGGCTTACATTTCCATTCTCCCAAATGGGCTAAATAAAAAAAAAAAAGAAATATATCATATGCTCTTCATAGCTCTAACAATAATAAAGAAATACTATATAAGAGCATATTAAAGAAAAAAAGTAGGTAGAACTAGTTTGATGGAAAGAAAAAAAAAACTCAAAAAAAAAAAAAAACTAGAGTTCATTGGATGATAGTTCTGGCGCATAACCAAGCGGCCATAGAATACAAAGCGAGAAGCATTCCTTCCATCTCTCCCCGCAGATCAGACTGTGTAATGTTGCTGAATGGTATCAATGTCGAGACCCTTCAGCTTCACAACTGACTCTACATGGCCCTTCAATGTATTCAGCTCACGGAGCCTGAAATTAATTGATCATGAAAGATGTTAAGAACAATAATGTAACGTTTCTAGTTAGTTATTACCAGTGGTGATAAATCAGCCAAGTCTAAGACTTACCTTGCAACTTCAGCACGGCGTTTGGCCTGCTCGGCAATCTCCGATAGCTCGCGGTAGCTGCTCTTGTCAGTGAAGAGGGTGTTAGTCTCAGGAGGCTGCAGGCCATGGAGCGTTCTCTGCGCCATCGCCCATTGCGCCTCCCTTTCTTCTCTACCATAATCCTTCTTGGAAGTGAACGCAGTCTATGGAAGCCAAAGCATTTAATCAAACATCTGGTGACTTTTAACGGTAAAGTTGGCAGGAGAACTAAGGAAGGAGTGCTTACCCTACTGTCGATGAGGGTGTCCCATGCCTTTCCACTGAGAATGTAGCGGATGGCGAATTTCAACAAGTCAAGAGGAAGAAAGAAGACTACACTGTAGAGCCAGATTACTCCAGCCCAGCCCCAGCCACAACCTTTAATTTTTGCAAATTCCCAGTTGGCGAAGACAGCTATAAAGGTTGCAACCTGCCAAAGGAGAGAATAATTTTTGTCACTTTAGTGTCTCTAATAGAAAGATCCACCATTCCAAAAAGATAAGAGGAAATCCACGGTGGACCAGCAGAGAGCATATCACGTCTATGATGTTAAAATTGTGGAGATTAGTTTTTTCTTAAAAATGTGATATGCAGATTTATGGCTCGTTTGGTTCCCCCGACATTTTTTTCGTCCTTAAACGGAGGTATTACAACGGAGAAGCATAATTTTTTTCTTTCTCAGATCGGCAAAAATACACAGGTGTAGCAAAATGTATTTTGAAAAAGTCGCCTAAACAAATAGTAAAATAATAATTTTTTTACCAATTGAAACCAGAAACAGAGAACTTACGGCCAACCAAACGAGACCTTAATCGTGGACCACAAAGCATCTAATATTAACGATTATTTCATTGAGGACACTACTTTAATGCAATTTCAACTGCACTGAATTTTTTCTGTATAAAGAGGAGGGAGACATCTCATATAATATGAAAGAAATTAGCTATATTTTTTCTACAATCAATCATGGCGAAATATTTAGGCACAGTAATTAGATGTAGTCATCAATTGATTAAAAACATGTATAATATTCTTATATGCTAATCTTCTTTTTTATTTTATATTTGTTTTCACTTTTTCTTTTATCTATCTTGCAAAGTATGCCTCTACGTTGCAATAGCATACAAGCAAGTGGGAGAATATAAGGCATGTAGTTTTCCACAACTAGTGATGGCAACAACTGGGCAGGGTCCACCACCCCATTGAGGTAGAAACAAGGGAGTGAATGATTGAAGGAGGAATCTTAGAAAGCATCTCATTATCAGCAAAGGAAATGGGAAGTTCAGGAGGTGGGATTCGACTTGGAATTTGCATCCATAACAGCTCTCTGGCATTTCAAATCGGTTAACCTGTCCTCCGCACTATCTTATCTTTTTCAGTGTCAATAGCATATGCACTCATATATTGCCACGAAGTACTACACGTACACTTTGTAAACATGTATTTTTTGGTATCCACTGGTCATTATAATGATATCGTGCATCTGCAAGTTCAAACTTTATACAAGAATACAAAATTCCTAGCAGATTCTCGTTTCAGAAGGGGGAGAAATTATTCCGTGCGGAGTCCAAACGGTAAAAAATCATACATATATGAGTGTATGGAGTATTTGTACACATTGTGTACAAAAAGAACTGTGTACAAAAAAATACTTAGTGTACACACTGTGTACACTCACATCCGAATGGTTCTTTACCGTCCGGACTCCGCACCGAATAATTTCTCCTGAAGGGGAGGGAGGAGCAATACTACTGATGAAGCACTTATTTGGATGTACTTATAAGCTTATCAATTTCCTAGTAAGTTATTATGGAAAGGATGGGCACGAGGCAGAACTTACAAGCTGAGCAATGATGAAAGCGCTGACCAAGAGAAGCCCAGGACGTTCAACAAAGAACCAGCTTCGAGAACGAGTCACAAATATTAGGGCCTGGCTCACAATGCTCACTTGTAGGTAAAGTGCAGCCATCATCTCATGATTCCTCCCCCTCAGCGATCGAACGCCAAACTTGTCCTGCAATACAACAAAAAACATCCATGAGTCAGGACTTCAAATAAAATAAATTTAATTAAAAATTTAATATAATCTGAAAATAAAAATTGAACGAGTAGAGATACTAACAGAGAAAAAGTCGGTTTCTTTCATAGCCCAAAAGAAGATGACAGTCATCAAAGCGAGATAACTGCCCAGAACTATTCCAGTAGCAAAAATTTCTTTAAGCTTCCAGCTATCAGGTACTGGAGAAGGCTTTACTCGATCTTTTGAGATTGTCATAATAGTACCTACAATTAATTACAGGTATTATTTATGTCTGATTAAAAGTGAGTTTTCACAGAGAAGCTCAAATGAATGCAAGTAAGCATACCATCATTCAGAATTGCAATAATCAAAACCATGAAAGGTGAGAAGTCAAATTTCCAAATTAATGCAATAAGCATGAAACCAAGCTGCAGAGGTTCATAAGCAGAAGAGTCAGATGCAATGCAGTTAAAATTCTTAAGTATAAATGTTTACTTTTTTTTTTTTTTCTTATTTTGCTCATACCACAATCCGAATGGTGATGGAGACTGCATAAATCTGCAAAAAATCAATTAAAATTGCAATTAGTCCCAAAGATTATACCTGATGAAGAATAGCAGTTGGAAACACTAATAGTATGTAATTACAGTGTAGTTCTTCATTCTCTGGAAGATAGCTCTGCTTGTTAGCACAGCACTGATGATGACACTAAGGCCAGGCTCTGTAAGAACGATATCTGAAGCACTTCTGGCAGCATCAGTTGCATCTGCAACAGCTATTCCTATATCAGCCTTCTTCAATGCAGGAGCATCATTGACACCATCTCCGGTCATTCCACAAATGTGCTTTCTCTCCTGCAGCTTCTTCACAATTTCATACTTGTGCTCTGGAAACACTCCAGCAAAACCGTCAGCCTTCTCAATTAATTCATCCACAGGGAGGGCATCAATTGACGCATCCCTATTCTGACCCAGCAATGCTGAGGAAGGATACATGTTGGTTCCCATTCCAAGCCTTCGGCCAGTCTCCTTAGCAATGGCTAGCTGATCACCTAATAATTTCAGAAAGACATCTTATTTAGATAAAGGTCTGAAGTTTCCAGGATATAGGGATAAAATATGGGCTGAGCAACCTACCAGTGATCATTTTAACATTAACGCCGAGATTCAGAGCTCTACGGATGGTTTCAGCACTGTCATGTCTAGGGGGGTCAAAGAGAGGTAAAAGACCTACAAATTGCCATGGCCCTCCTGCACTTTCCTTGTTCCCTTCCGGAACATCCTGAAAAAGAGTAAAAACCACTGTGATAAGAGAGAAGATATAGCAAATCTAGTAGGAATGTAGCTTAAGACTTGAAATTTGAAACCTGGATGGCAACAGCAAGAGACCGAAGTCCACGTTCAGCATATTTATCAATCACACTGTGAACCTTATTCTTAACATCTTCCCTGGCATTGGCTAGGTTAAGTATCTGATTGCATAGACAGAAGAAATGTCACTTGAGAACAACAACTTAGGCTTCATTTGGGACGACTTTCTTACTGCTTCTTAAAGCAGCTTTCTAGTACAAAAGTTAAAATGTTTGTATGAAAAAAATTGCTTTAAGAAGCAATAAGAAAGCCGTCTTAAACAAAGCCTTAGTTAAGATCTTTAATATAACATGATGAATAATACTTCATTTACCTGCTCAGGAGCACCTTTGCTGACACGGTGCCAGTGCCCTTGAGCATCAATGTAAGTTAAAGCAGTCCTCTTGTCAACAGGGTTAAAAGGAAGGAAGTGGACCTCAGTGATGCCAGCCCTTGCCTATGGAGAAGGAAAAACAATAAGAAACATACACATTTAATCATTAAAGTTACAAAAGGGGTGTTTTGCCCCAATCGATAAATATATTTATACCTCTTTAGGATCTGCAAGCATCCCAACCATGGCAGCATCAATGGCATCCTGGTTTTCTGTCCTTGATGCCCTTGCAGCAAATAGAACAACATCTTCCTTGCTATATCCCTTTGCAAAAATCTCGATAAGATTCTTATCAATGCTCAGCTTGTTAAGAGTTAGAGTTCCCGTTTTATCACTGCAAAGCACATCCATGCCTGCCATCTCCTCAATGGCAGTCATCCTCTTCGTAATTGCACCTTGCTGTGATAACCGATGAGATCCAATAGCCATGGTGACTGACAAAACGGTGGGCATGGCAATTGGAATGCCTCCAATCAGGAGAACAAGCAGATTGTCAATCCCATCCCTGTATTTACGATGCTGGATCGGATACATGACTACAATCTCAACAAGCATGCCTATGGCAATGGAGCAGATGCAGAAATTCCCAATGGCAGTAAGAACCTGCTGGAAGTGACCAACTTGGTTGGTACTATCAACAAGGTGGGCAGCCTTGCCAAAGAATGTATGGACACCAGTGGCAATAACAACTGCCTCAATCTCTCCCTGTTTGCAGGTTGAACCAGAGAAAACCTCATCTCCAGGGCTCTTAGTCACAGGAAGAGATTCACCCGTGAGAGCAGACTGGTCAATCTTCAGGGGATCACCCTCAAGAAGCCGAGCATCAGCTGGGATAATGTCTCCAAGCTTGATGCTAATGATATCTCCGGGTACAAGGATGAAAGCATCCTCCTCAGACCACCTACCATCTCTAAGGACCTAAATCAATAAATAACAAATGGATCACAACCATGGACAAACCTAAAAGACTAACAGCTACGAGGGAGAGCAACAAAAAAGGTAATCTTTCAAGTTTCAAAGGAAGAAAGAGCATCATAATCACCTAAAGCCAAGCACACAATTGAAAAATCATGAATGATTAAAGCTAAGCCATCATTACGCACATCATGTATAGCAAATAGGTTTACCAAAAAAAAAACCTTTAACCACCAGCTTCAGATAACCGAAGCACAAACAGCAAAATGAATGTGTGCCGCTTCAATAGGACTCAGAAAGGAAACAATATTCCAAACATTAGAAAGATAAATGAATTATCAACTATGTTCGAGGAAAAGCAATTAAGCCACTGTCATAGGAGAAATTATTATGGGCGGCCCAAAAAGAAAACGCTATTCCAGACTACAATCAATGACAAGTTTGGCTCCCTTTTACCTTAGTTTTAGGAGCAAGGCGGGCCATGAGGGCGGCGGCTGCGTTACCAGCGTTGTTCTCTTCGATGAATGAGATGGTGGAGTTGATAACGAGTAGGACGACAATCCCAATAAAGTCCTGCCAGTCAGGGTTCTTTCCCCTCGCTGCGATGGCTATTATGGCAGCTGTCTCCATCACCCATGAGAGGGGATTCCACATGAAGCCAAGAAACTTGAGAAACTTGCTTTCCTGTTAAATTTAAAAAAAAAATTTGTTTTTTTTAGAAAAAGTAGAGAGCCCATGACAACAAAGGCGAAACTGGCGAACTTAGATCAGAATATGACCGTTTTCTCTTCGAGCTTGTTGGGCCCAAAGATCTGGAGCCTTTGGGCTCCCTCGTCCGACGTGAGACCTTCCTTGGTACATTTCAACTGCTCGAATACCTCCTCCACGGGAATCCTCTCCTGGTAAACAAGAACAATGAGTATGCTAAAGCAAAATACAACTTTTTCAGTAAAGAAGGCCACAAAAATTTAAATCTTTCAGCATCAGGCACGTTTTCGGTTCGGTTATCGACACTTTTAGGTGATGATCAATCACGGGTAGGGCACGGGTACAGTCTTGCGTTTGACCGTAGGATGGGCCTCGTTAGAGAATAAAACTGGGTGCCAAATCGGGTGCAAGGACAATATTGCCCATTCGCTAACCTTGTAATAATCTACAGAAAGAAGAAGATGAGGGAGGTGTACGGCTACAAAGTACTTAAACCGTTATGCACAGGCACAGAGACGAGCAGAAAATCCTTCTCCCCACCCAAAAAAAAAACACAGAGATTTCCAGACAAAGACGAAATCTTCCGCTCATCGACAAAAAAGTTTCCAGCAAGGAAAAAAAAACTGTCGCTTATTTCATTAATTTCTTCATCTAAAAGTCAGAAGGCCAGCCTGAAATAGTAGATAACGATATTTCAGATCCAGGAAAGCTGCGCACTTCACAGCAGCACAAGCAAAGAATTTTTTCTTTACATTCAACTTTAATTCTACTCTATTTTTCCTCTCTTCATGATTCCCTCACTATCTCACCAAGCCAAAATTACTTAATTTTGTTCTAACAAAACGAAGAGGATGAACGATCAAATTCAGCAGAGAGATTTTTTTTTGTTTTTTTAAGATATACATCCCAGCTTAGATCCATAAACATCTTAATTTTAATTATAAGCGATCTACTCAACTAAATCAACGAATCTCCTCTCATCCCGTTCAGACATTCACAACTTGAATCACCAAAAGAAATGTAAGAATCAAATCAATCCGTTAAAATCATCAAATAGATGAAAAACAAGAAATAGAACCGCGGGATCTCAAACAATCAAGCTCCATACCAGATCAACGGTCTCGTTCTTGATCTCCTCGAGACTTAGCCCCTTGTCGCCCGCCATATCACCCTTCTCCCCCTCTCACCGCCCAACGAAGCCCTAATAATTGCCCAAAAAGTTTGATGCCGAAGAGAATAAAGGAGGCTGGAATCCCTATCTCCCGACTACCATTCACCCGCTCTCCGACGAAGAGAAGAAGAACGGGAGAGATTAGAAATAGGAAAAGGTGAGATGGAAGGAGGAGGCTATTACGGAAGCACCCACTTTATACCCGTTTCGAGGAATTTTTATTGCGTCCTCCCACCTGACGCATCTTTACGTTCGGTAATCCTTGATAACGCGACACCTGGCAACAACAATACCCGTGACCCGACCCGGCGAAAGAGTGGGGTTATGGCACGTGCGAAATTTAAAAATGTTGGCACGAACAACGGACCCGAAAATTATTCCGCGGAACCGAGAAAAACTGGCGAGACAAACTTTACTGTGCCTTCATCTTCTCCAACCGGCGCTTCTTCTTCCATTTCAGTGAACTTGCTAGCTCCGCATTTACGATGCCTCAGGTTAGTTTCATCTTCTGTAAACACGAATAAACTTGCAAGTTACCGAGCAATACTGTTGCAGTATTATTGTAGTTAAAGATTGGTTAAGTTATCGGTTGAGCTTGCTACCGAGCTTTACCGAGCATTCTTAAAGTCGGTACTGCTAGGTATTTGCAAGCATTGGTCGGCAAAATACCTAGCATTGGTAGCAGTAATCTTCTTATGTGGTATTTAGGGTTAGGGTTTACCTAGCGGTACCGCCATGAAAGAACTGAATGACTTTAGAATTGGTCGGTACTGCTCGGTACCTATGCGCAAGGAGCATAGGTATTAGTCCGTATTGCTTGGTACTGCTCGGTACCTATGCGCAACGAGCAATACCGAGAAATACCGAGTAATACCGAGTAGCAATAATATTCGGTATTGCTCGGTAATTGCCTATAATTGCTTGTATAAGATCACTATTGGCACGTAACAGGCCGGTGCAGCTCGATACCGAACTGTACCGAACAATACCTAGCATTGGTAGCAGTGTTCTTCTTATGTGGTATTTAGGGTTAGGGTTTAACTAGCGGTTTTGCCATGAAAGAACTGAATGACTTTAGAATTGGTCGGTACTGCTCGGTACCTATGCGCAACGAGCATAAAAATTAGTCGGTATTGCTAGGTACTGCTCGGTACCTATGCGCAACGATCAATACCGAGAAATACCGAGTAATACCGAGAAGCAATAATATTCGGTATTGCTCGGTAATTGCCTATAATTGCTTGTATAAGATCACTATTGGCACGTAACAGGCCGGTGCAGCTCGATACCGAACTGTACCGAACAATACCGAGCAATACCTAGGAGTTAGTATTGGGCGTTATTAGTTATTAGCATTGCTAACGATTGATTTTAAGCAGGGATATACTCCAAAGATTCATTTCCGATGCCGGACTTCGAGTTTTAGAGAAGTTTGTAATGGTCTTGTTAAAAGGTTTGGAGATCCTTTGGTTGATAGACTGCGTCAGTTGCAAATCAGCCAGTTCCTCCGCCTACCTCTTATGCCTCAAAATGTTCCACTTATACATATGCTATTATCGAAGTGGGACATGAAGACTGAAAGTTTCATTATCAAAGGACAAACTCTAAAATTTACATCTGAGGAAGTTGCATTATTGATTGGCATGCCAAATAGGGGTATTATTTTTGACAGTGGCAGTGGCAGATCCAGTGGCAAAACAACAAATGACATTCGCCGCGACATTGAGAGGATGGATAGTAGCACTCCAATGGATGATCTCGTGAATTGCTTCGTCCTTTACCTGCTATCGAACATATTTTATCCAATGGCTAACTTCCGCATACCATTAGCCATCCTGGAACTTCTTAACAATCTTGATACATTTAATCAGTACAACTGGCCTGAATCAATTAGGAGTTTCCTAGTTAAAGAATTGAACGTTGTTGCTTCCAAACAAGCCAAAGGATTTGGCCTTGGTTATGTAAATGGTTTTGTAATGATTTTAATTGTGAGTATTCTTTGCTTTTTCAATAAATGTTTGATTAGTGTACAAAACCTATAACGAAAATATATTCTCTTTAATTTTACAGATTTGGTTTCTTGAACATACAACAATTCATGCTGTAATGGATGATCGATCCCGTCCTCGATTTACTCGATGGGATGGTAACTTTATTTACAGTGAGAAAGAAGTAATTAGTATGTTTACTCAACTTCAAGATGATGAGGTACGGTCACTATATAATTTTATTGAATTGCATTTTGATATTGTATTTGTTTTATGGATTAATGAGATGCAATGAGATTTTGCAGATAATTGTAGAATTGAAAGATGTAACTGATGATGAGAAGCTTTTATTGCTGCTTGTTTCTCCACCTGCCAGTCCAATACGTGTGGCAAGTCCACCCACAACAGCCGAGTCAAGTCCACCCACTCCTTCTCCAGTGCGGTTGTCAAGTGATCCCAAACATGACTCAGCACCACCAACTCAAACGCAGCCTGAATCATCTGCACATATTGATTCAACAAATGTTGATGATGAAACTAACTTGCGGATATTAAGTAAATCAATATTTGAGCTGTTTAGCAAGTTCAACTTCATAAACAATAAGGTTACAGCTGTTGAAGCAACCAATCACATACTTGAACAGCGCATACTTTTCTTAGAGAAGGAAAATATTGATTTGAAAGAACGAATTGGAATGAAAGATCGGTTCATGATGCAGTTCTTTGAAAAAAATTTCCCTTCTTATGTAAAGTCGTACAAGAAAGAATTGTGTCCCGGTTCTTCTTTATCTCCAACTGCATCTGAAGACACAACCTTAAGTGAGTATGAGGTTGACACGACTGTCAGGTCAGGGATAGCACAAAGGGTGCAGAGGAGAAATGATCGAAAAAGAAAACTTGTATCCACACCATTCACTACGGGTATTACGAAGAAGAAAATTAAAAGAAAAAAGGTTACCAAAGATGATTCAGGTAATGCAATAGCAAGTGATCAACCAGATAAAATACCGGAAAAAGCTCCAATTCTTACACCAACTCCGGCATTACAACCTAAAACAGAACCTACACCTGTTATTCCAGTTGGCCCTACTGTTGTCACTCCTGCTGAACCAGAACAAGCAAATGTCACTGCTGTTGAAATGCCCAGTGGTAAAGAAATTGTTGTTTATGAAGTTGATGAAAATAAAGAAATTCCTCTGAATCCAGCAGCTGAAACATTAGATTACCCAGGCAGAAACTTAATTGCTGATGATAAACGTCTGATAATCGATAATGCCCTTAAACAGTTCAAGTTTATGTGAGTACTCCATTTTATAGCATAGTGATTACTATTTCATACAACAGTTTGATATTTTTTTTTTTTTAAAATGCAGGAGCGATTCTATCTTCGAGGTTGGAAATATAGCAATATATAGAAGCCAGTTGGATGAATTATTAATGTCGGAAGAGCTTGATAATAATCACATAGATGCGTTTGGTTATCTATTAACGCAGAAGGAAGCAACATCTCAATCTCGCAACCAACCGTTTCTATTTGTTTCAAGCTTTCATTGGGTAAGTAGTTAAGATTCAGGCCGGTTTGCTAATATACGAACTAATCAGACAACTGCTTCTTTATTTAAACCCAGCTCTACTACAAAAAATACAATGAATCGAACACAAGACCGTTCGTTTCTTATATAGACAAAACACTTGTAAGGAAAGTAAATTTGATTTTTGTTCCAATAATATATGGAAAACATTGGACACTTTTACTTTGCAACTTGTTAAAGAAGCGGTGGGAGTTCTATGATTCATTACCGAAGAAGACACATAAAGAGATTCTCCCGGAAGTTGTAAGTAATCCGTAATTCTTTTCTGATCATTTCTACTCTCAACATTATTATATGCTAATTTGATTTTCGTGATCTAGATTACGCATTTCTACAAAGACACAGAAGACGCCTTCGACATCGATATAACAAAATGGCCAATCAAAGGATTTAGAAATGTTCCGACACAAAATAATAGTGTCGATTGCGGAATGTATCTTTGTAAATATATGGAAGTTCTAATACAACAAGAACCAATTAAATGGTATCGGTATTTGAACTGGCATTCAAATATGCCATTGTATAGGGCTGAATTTGCTTATGACCTTATATGTACTAAATTTCAATAGTGTATGACTGAAATTTTTTAGCTCTAATAATGTTGTCTTTATTTTTTATACAATACGGTTCTCGGTTTTGTTCGGTATTGCTCAGTATTTATCGGTATTGCTTGGTATAATAGCTCGGAATGCATAGGTATGGCTCTGTACAGCTCAGTATTCATATATATTGATCGGTATATCTCATTATATCTCGTTTTAGGTACAGGTATAAGTTGGTACAGCTCGGTATTGCTCGGTATTTCTCGGTATAATATCTCGTAATGCATAGGTATTGGTCTGTATAGCTCAGAATTCATATATATCTCGATATAGGTTACCGGTATCACGCGAAATAAACTTGGTACAATGGCAACAACGATCGGTATTACTCGGTATTAGCCAAAAAAATCTCCAAAATCACGTTTACTTTCAAAAGGTCATCTTACTGATATCAGTTGAATACAAAATTTACGGATTACATAAAGGACGATTGACTACCTGAATCTGGATATGTATAGTGTAAGCTTGTGGAAGGAATCGTAGAGGTTTGTTTACTTTTTTTGGGCTTCTTCTTCTCCCAGTGATCCTTCAATCTTGCATTTGAAACGCCCTTGGGCCGACATTTCTTTGGATCTTTAATAGTTTCATGACCAGTTGCATGAATTGGTATGTTTTTTCTACCAAGCTTGATGGAATGAACTTTTGCAGCCAAAGTACTCAAATCTTCTATTACACAGATCTCAGCCTCTTTATTACCTTGAGCTTCTGTACTAATTTTATATGCAAAACGGCATACATAATTTCTAAAGATGAAGTTGCTATCAACCGAAATAAGTTGGCCGGCATTACTACAAACACTTGGGATCTTACCTCCTGAATATAAATCTTTTCTAGCATTGACTGACCATCTTGGGAGTAAATATTTAATGGGAATATTAATAATGTCTAACTGTCTCATTACTCTCATGCAATGCGCACATAATATTCCCATCATTTCGAACTTAGCACATGTGCATTCAATGGTACCTTCAATTGAATTAAATTTGACAATCCATTTGTGAGAATCAGTGGAGGTATCAATGTTCCAAACAGAAAACCTTGATAAATCTGACAAGGTATTTTCCACGCATAATCCACCAAGTCCATGTAAGAACTCCTCTTCAAAAAATGCATACAACTTCCTTGAATAAAATTTTGCAGCTTGCTTCAATATTGGGCTACTTTTCATATATGGAACTATGTCAGTTTGACTACATCTGAATTCTTCATCTTGTTCATTTCGACGCCAATTCCTCATAATCTTCTCCAAACCGAGGAAGCAATCCGTGATAGTACTTGTTGGCTTGGAATAGCCATGGCATACATGATTGGTTGATTCACTACGTTGGGTTGATAAAATGCCAAGATTAAAACAATCTTTGTTGAATGCAGTTGACCACTTCTCCTTGATTTTGTAGAGATCTTTCAACCAATGATTATTTTGCAGATTTCCTTCTGATAACATTTCAGCCCATTTACTCTCAAATTCCTCTGCTGAGTCACAATGTTTGAAACAGTAAAAAAATAAGCATTTAACTCTGTTGTTGCTGTTAAAGCACCAAACCTTTGAAGGTGCCTTCTTGTACAAATGCCATTGGCACAATCGATGTCGTGTATTAGGCAAAGCAATCTCTATTGCACGAGCCATGGCTTGGTCCTGATCAGTAAATATGGTAATGGGATGTTTGTTATCCATGATTCTTATAAATGTTTGAAAAAGCCAGGTAAAAGATTCTATCGTCTCATCAGATAAAAATGCTACTCCAAGTAAAACATTTTGCCAGTGATTGTTTACTCCAACAATTGGGGCACAAGCCAAGTTATATTTATTTAAACGATAACTAGTATCGAATATAATCACATCCCCAAAACAGTCATAATCAATTCTACCAACACCATCAACCCAAAAGAAATTCAAAAGACATCCATCTTCATCTGTTTCAACATCCCATGCAAACATGTGGTCATCAATAGCCCGTTCTTTAAACAACTTTATAAGTGAATTAGTGTCTCCACTCTCAAACTTTGCTCTTCTTTCTTTCTGGATGTGGTTGTACGCATCCCGCTTCGTAAAACCAAGATTAGCCACACCTCCAACTTCATCAGATAGGTACGTAAATGCATCGACAGTTCTTATACCCGCTTCTGTCATAGATTTCAAAACAGATGAATTATCTTCAGTAATAGACCTAGCCGACCTGAGCAGATGTTGATCATCCGGCCCAGCCAATTCGTGATTGTGACTCTCTACAGATTTCTTCACTGACCAAAGCCCCTCTTGACTCACGGAAAATCTAACCATGGCTGGACATCCAGTTCTTGTACATGATCTTCGATATTTTAACTTGGTACCGCTTTCATTCTCCTTCTTGAAACCTGCTTTAGAACATACAAAATCCTTTGATTTGATTAACCTTGTATTTGGCCAGAAATGGTGATGATCTTTCCTAACACTAAATCCAGTTGAATGCGCGTACTGGCAATATTTCGCATATGCTTCTTTCTCAGAGCTGTAAACACCCTAATAATTAATCAATCATCCATGTTAGCTTTATATCTAAATATCATTCCAGAAATTAAAAACATTTAGACCGAAATTATACTAATATATACTAAACAATAGCAACATAAATCCGAATTAACGAGTACAACTGTAATGCTCGGTAATACTCGGTATTGCTCCGTATTGCTAGGTATGGTGTATATAAATTTCAATAACTACCTAAAACCGAGGTTACGAGTTCAAGAATATTGCTCGGTATTGATCGGTATCTCTCGGTATTGCTCGGTATTGGTCGGTATTGCTCTATACATATGCAACCCGACATTTAACTTATCCATTATAGTCAGTACCGAACGTATACCATTCTATAATATAGAATACCAATCTAATTCCGACCTAAAAAAACTAATATCGTCCTCGCAGTTTAACGATACTGCTAAAACGAACTTTTGAAATCCTTTAATGAAACAGTAAAAAGTAGAAGAAAAACAAACGATACAGATAAAAACTTACTAATATCAAATCAGAAAATGCTTCGTCATAGCTTAAAGTTTGAGTTTCCTCGCAGAACATGAAGTCTTCAAAACCGGAACCTTCATTCGATCCTTCCATCTCCTTAAAAACTTAACGACTTCTTTACGTAAGGTATTTGAATATTACGGGAACCGTAAAGACTGTAGAACATTTTAGGTTTAATACAAGAAAGGTTTTAATACCAGGAATAGAGGTAAAAGCCGCGTATTTCTTTTGTTTCCCGCCCATTTCATATACATTACCACGGGGTAACCCAATATATTTAAAAAAAGGAGGTAAAAGCGTATGGGCTAACGTCGGGTCAATAGGGTAAAGTTAATGCCAGGTGTCGCGTTATCACGGCTTACCGAACGTAAAGTTACGTCAGGTGGGAGGACGCAATAAAAATTCCGTTTCGAGGGCCCCAACATCGCACTAAATTTGTTCATAATAAAGTTTTATACTAATATTCCTACATTATTTTTTTTTATTGAATTTACATATTTAATATTTAATTTTTTATATTTATTTATCTTATATATTACAATTTTAAGTTTTATCAAAAATATTATTAATATTAATTTATTTTAAATAAACTATAACTATATATATTTTTGTTACGTCCTAGAATATTCGTGGCGATAGAAAGTGATATAGTTTAGGGTCTTAGTTTTGAACGAATATATAGCACACAAATAGATAAAAAGAGTATGGTTATAGCGTTTATAAGATACACTATAATTTTTTACTTGGAAACACCTTAAAAGTGGCTCAATGTAGCAAATATACATCATATAGAGTGCATTATATGGTGGGTGTTGGAAGAGCCAATGTTGATAGGTTCGTTTAGGCAGTAGAACCATAGTCGACGAACAATATAGGTCAAAAGGAATATAGTCGAATGACAGTGGTCGAAAGAACCGTAGTCAGGTGATAGAGGTTGAAAAGATTGTAGTCAAATGACGGTCGTCGGAAGGATCGTAGTCAAGCGATGGTGGTTGGAAGGATCATAGTTGGGTAATGGTGGTCAAAAGCACCATAGTCAAGCGATGGTGATCGAAAGGACCTTTGTCGATGGGAGACGGATGTTAGAAAGACCGTAGTCAAGCGACAATGGTTGAAAGGACCGTAGTCAGCAGACAATGGAGGAACGTAGTCGACGGAGGTCGGGAGGACAGAAGTATGTGGGAGCGGAGGTTAAAAAGATCGTAGTCAGTCGACGGTGGTTGAAAGGACAATAGTAGGGCAATGGTGGTTAGGAAGAACTCCGGCGATGGTTGGCGAACAAATGAAAGTCTTGCAGGAGATGGTGGTCAGCGAACGAGAAATTTTGGTGGTGGTCGATGAACAAGAGAAAGTCCGACGATGGTCTGGAATAACTCCGATGGTTGTCTGTGTCTAATAAGCACCCAAATTATTTCATTCTCTTCCTCCTTTCTTCATTCTCTCATGTGAAAAATGAGGATTATTTATAATTTTGAGTGTGACATGACTTATAAATATGGGGAGAATTAAAGTCATGATTAAAGTGGTTTGAATGGACGGCCGTTATTGATCCCTTTGATCATGAAATATTTATTGATCATTTGAATGTCTTAATGATATCAGAATTTGACGATATTGGACTTGTTGGATTTGTCTCGTCGAGACGCTCAATTTGATTATAAGCATGTCACGTTTGAAATTTATTTGGTAATCCAAATTATGCTTTGAACTCTCCAAATGTATTTTGGACCCTTGATTTAGGTTCATTTGGGCTTGTATTTGAGTGATTTTAGTGTTGTTGGGTTCGTCTTTCCAAGACGTTATACTATAAGTTTGTTGAAATCAAATATTAGGCAATCCTAGATTTAATTTTGGAAGCTTTCAATTCAGTTTTGTCTCGAGATTCACGCCCGATCAAATAAACTTTTGATGATATATCAATTTTGATATTTAAAACCAAAATACTATATAAATAAATATAAAAACTTACTTATTAGATGTATAAATGCATAAAAATTATGTGATGTACATAAGAATCCTTCTATTTTAAATTACTAAAAAAATTATTAAAGTTTTATTTATCTTATTTTTTTATATCCAAGAAATCTATTTCATAATTTATAATTTTTTACTTAAGAATTTTATATGTCTATCAAGAATTCTTATTCATTTTTATTTAAAATTAAATTTTTATTTATTTTCATAGTATTATAGATTTTATTAAAATAATATAAAAATATCTTTTATTTAAAGTAAAATTAATATCAATGATAATTTTAAATTATTGAAATATTAATACATTATTAAAATAAATTTTTTAGCTGTTAAATATATAATAATATAACTTTTTATTTATTTAAAAATTTTGTATAATACAGAGACGTATTAATGTGCGTTTAATATATGCTTAAAGTCACCGGCTGACGTGCCGGTCCACGCTCTTAGGGAAACAAATTGACACGTGACGTAGACCGTCTGCTTCCCAGAGGCTGCGCCAAGCCGGCATCCAACCTGGACCCGTGAACCGGCGTGGACAGTTTGCTAATTTTGACTTATAGCCTCCACTGGACTGTTGTTACAGTAAACCGCGATGGAGAGTCGCCGCGAAAGTGAGAGGCTTCAGGGTCCACGGATTCGAACCGCTCGCATGCGACTTCGGGCGTAGACGATAGGGATCGCGTTAAGTTTTATTGGACGGGAGATCATCGTAAACTTGTATGCGGAATTGCGGACTTCCTGGATGGATGCTGGTATTGGGCCGGCTGGATAATAGATGGGCCCAGTCGACACAAGAAACAGCCCGACGAATGGAAGCTTTAATTTTGGGTTTTTTAAATAATATGTTCATATGCGTATGGAAAAAACCTAGCAATATATTATTGGGGATTTATTTATGTTGTGTCCCAAAACATTTGTTGTGATAGAGAGATGTATGGTTTAACGTCTTGGCGTTACATGAAGATTCAACATATACTAAAATAAGAGAGGAGTGCAAGAATTATAAGAGACCATAATTTTCGTATAGAAAATCATGGAAAGAAAATAATTATGAGGCATGAATCAGTTAAAATGATTCTACTATTATTTGATCTTAGTTAGAATATGATGTCTTTTCTCCTGATCAGACATTCATATATTATAAAGTGTGTATTACTTAATTGAAGTTGAAAGAGCTCCGTGATGAAAATCTAGTATAAATTCAAGTGCTAAAGATGAAAGTCAAAGTTGAGGGTGACAGGATGCATCAATTTTATAAGTGGCAGCCTCCATTGACATTATTAGTGATGGTAGGTGATAACATCAGAAAGCTTCATACTAGCCAGATAATACTTGTTGAGGACTGGAATGATTTAGGTGGTTGAGAGATATAGAGTTTAGCGACCAAGATTTATACGAAGATCCAGCACACACATAGATAAGAGAGGGAGATCCAATTTTCAAAAGTGACATCAGAGTTTTTACATGGAAACCCCTAAAAAATGGGAAAATCACAGGGCCTTGCCCAGTTGAAAAGAATAAATTAGTATTTACAGTTGATTACACGTGATGCCCTTCCTTGGGAGAAGATGTTGGCTCCTTGTAATAAATATTTATCATATAAATCACACTACATAGTTGAAGTTGGATGAATCCGGTGACATGAGAGCTATTCTCAGAAGAGTGTTAGCCTATTCTTTTGGCCAAGAGGACAACAGTGGTCGGAGGGACCGTAGTCGATGAGCGACGGAGGTTAAAAGGATCGTAGTTGATGAGTGACGGAGGTCGAAAGGAATGTAGTCGACATGCAACGGTGGTTAGAGAGACCGTAATCGGCTGGCGACTGTGGTCGAAGGGGTCGTAGTCATCGTGTAATGGAGGTCAGAAGGACTGTATTCGGTGGGCGATGGAGGTCAAAGGGAACGTAGTCGACAGACAATGGTGGTCAAAGGCACCGTAGTCGATGGGTAACGGAGGTCAGAAGGACCATAGTCGGCGGACGATTGAAGCCGGAGGGAACATAGTCGATAGGCGACGATGGTCAGAGGGATCGTAGATGAACCAAGGTTGGTGTGCAACGATGGTCGGAGGGACCGTAGTCAACATGCGACGAACATCAGAGGGACCGTTGTCGGCTGGAGACAGTGGATGGAAGGAATGTAATTGGCAGGCGATAGAGGATGGAGGAATCGTAGTGTCTGGCGATAGTGGTCGGACGGACTATAGTCAACAGGCAATGAAGGCTGGAGGGACCGTAGTCAACGGACGATTGTGGTTGGAGGGAATGTATTCAATAGTTGTGATAGTCAGAGGGGCCATAGTAGGTAGGCGACGGTGGTCGGAGGGGCCGTAGTCGACTGGCAATGATGACCAAAGGGATCGTAGTTGGCAAACGACGGTGGTCGGATGGACCATAGTCGATAGTTGATGGCGGTCGGAGCGATCATAGTCAGAGGACAACAAAGGTCAAGGGATCATTGTCAATGGGTAACAATGGTTGGAGGGATCGTAGTCGGCGGGCAAAGGTGGTCGTACTGCATGTCAAAGACAGCTAGGAGGATGTCCGGCAGTGGTCGGCGACTAAGTGGTGGTCCGATAATGGTTGGATGGAAGTACGGCATAGATCGGCAGACGGGTTGTGGTCCAGCCACAATGAATGACTGGGTAGTGGTCCGACGGCACTGGGCAGCACGGCTGTGGTTTTATGATGTTTGGCGGATGGGCTGTGGTCTGATGACAATCAGCGGTCAGGCAGTGGTTCAGTGTTGGTCAGCGAAAGTTCGTCGACGATGGTGTTGGGGTAAAATTGTAGGATCCTCGAAGCCTCAAAGCTCTCTCCAATCTCCAGCCAAAATGACCCTATGCCCCCCTTTCATGTAGGAAGAGGGGGTCTTGAAGGGAGCTTGAAATTAAGATAAGAGTGCTAAGAGATATGAAATACTTTAGAGTTATGCTTGGAGTTTGATATCAACGATCACCATCAATTACTATTGATGTACATCTCTCATCATTGGACCACCGTCATCGTATTATCACTGCACACTCACCAATTTTATACTACCATCACTTGAATGTCATAATTCATGTATCATCATCAAATTATTATCATCAAACCATTGTCACCTGATTAACATTGTTTGTTCTCTGTTGCATCTTCAGTTTTCTCCACCACAATCATATGAAGTCAAGCTTATATTGCATACTCTGTAATCCTGCCTTCACAAGATGAGGGAAAAAACAAACTAATATAACATTATGGATAATTTCAACTGGATGAGACCTAATGATTTTTTTTCTTTCTGAGTTCTGCACATAAAAACAATAGTGTATAATGTGTTATTTTCTTGTATATGTGCGTATGCAAATTCTTTATGTTAAATTAGGACATAAAACTCTCATTTTATCATTATAAATTTTCTAACACGTAACGAAATGAATACAAACTAGTACGTAAGTATGCTAAAATGTTGCTCTTGCTTGCATTCAAGGTACAAATGACAGTTATTTTATAATAATAATGAATAATTAAGTCCAATAATTTAATTAAAATGCCAGCCATGAAGTACAAGTATATGTCTATTGTTGCTTCTTCCACTAAACAATCAGATACAAATGGCATTAGGTTAGCATATTGAGTACTACTGGCCAAACTTTCATTCCAATAAAGAAAATCACTGCATATCACATATTTAATTCTTCTTAATAAAAGAGATTTAAAATGTCACTAAATATTAATTTCTTTTGTATCAAATTAGATTTTTTTTTATTTTATATAATTCTAAAAAATATATTTTTATGCCTTCTAAAAATTATTAAAAAATAAATTTGGGTATATTTTTATTTGAGGTGTATGTTATTGGACTACCACCTAAAGTGGCCCACCATTCGTTTTTTATGTGAATTTATTTTAGGAGAAATGTTTTACTTTTTTAAATTAAGAGTACTACAAAGACAAAAAACTAACATACAAAATTATTAAAAGAAAAAAATATATAATGTTGGTCGAAATTATAAAAAGGAGCATGTTTAATACATAAATATGTAGATGAATCATGTTAAAAAAATTTTAAAAAGAAGTGAAATTGGAGGATAGAAATCCGGTTTTTAAAAATCGGAATTTTATAATCCGGTTTCTTAACGTTTCTTTACTTTATATAAAATAATTTTTAAATTTTATATTTATATTAATTATTTTTTTAGACTATCAATTATTTAAGTTAAAAATGTTAATATTTAATAACTTTTAATATAATTAATATGTTTAAATTATTTTATAAAAAGTTATATTAAAAAACATTTTAGATTATAATCTTTTAATTTTTAAAATGTTTATATTCTTTTTAAACTTTATATTAATTTTTTTCTTAAATATTTAATAATTTAAAATTTATAATATTAAATTTTGGTTAATAAAAAATTATATTTAAAATTTTTATAGTATAATATTAGAATAAACATTTTAATATTAATATAAATATAAATATAAACATTTTAATTCTAATAAACATGAAATTCTAATAAATTCATTTGAATGTCTTAATGATATCAGAATTCAACATTCTTGGGCTAGTTGGATTTGTCTCGTCGAACTGCTCGATTCGACTATAAGCATGTTAAGTTTGAAAACCATTTTGTAGTTCAAATTATGGTTTGAACCTTCCAAATGTGCATCGGGTCTTTGGTTTGAACTCATTTGGGCTCGGATTGAGTCGAATTTGGTGCTGCTGAGTTCGTATTTTCAATACTTTCAATTCGACTATAAATTTGCTAAAATCAAAGTTCAGATTATCTCCGATTTAATTTTATGATGATATATTGAATATAAACTTTTTAATACATTATATTAATAATTGACTTTCAACTTAGGGAATTTTTTTAAATACTTAATAAAAAATTAAATTCAATTTCAAAATATACTAATATGTTTAAATATTAAAAAGATTGAAATATTAAATATGTAAAAACATCATAATTTTTACCTAAAAAGTTTGCTTGTAATTACTGATTACTTTTTGTTCATTTAGATTATCTAATTAAATAACGCAATAAAGAAAAACAATATAATCTAAATAGGTTTCTTAGGAAACAGATTAATAAATTCAGGTTGTTTCTTTAGAAACTCTGATTTTATATTCCGATTTCTTCTCAAATTTTAGTAAATTAGAAACCGGTTAATGAAGTTCCGGTTTCTTTTGAAACCGGATAATTAAGTTCCGTATTTGCTCTATGATCTGCTCTTGTTCCTTTTTATAAATTGACCTATAATGTTCACATAATTTTTTTTTAATTCAAAATTAAATTTACAAACAGTTGCAATCATCCAAAAAAAAATCTACAAAGATTTGTTTAATTTAATTAATTGACCTTTATATAATTCATGATTAGTGTTCTAATTAACTAATTTATCACTAAACCTCTCTAATTCCATACTAACAAGGTGGTCCAGGTTTAGTTAAGTGATTGCTTGCTTTTGAAAAAATGTTCCTAAGAAAAGTCTATGCTAACGGTTGAGTAAGGAAACCTAATGTTTCTAACTTGTATTTTTTTTTTCGTTGTTCTGTTGAAAATCCTTTCTATCTTTCAGTGAAAATAGGTGGCTTTGGAAGAAAGTTGGCCGTCTTTGAATAACAACATATGCAAATGTTTGAACAACTACCTATTTCTTTCTGATGTTAGGAAGGAAATTTCACTGCCATTCAAAAACGATCTGAATAAGGAAGTTTCTGAATATGAAAACTACAGGTTAGTCAGCTTAGAAAGGCAAGTTAAGGAATAATCGCAAACTGTTACGAAGAAAATAACTTTTTTGAAAGCAACTTCTTAGCACAAATTTTTGTCTTTAAACAAACGAAAATGCAGTAGTCAAATATAAATTGTTATTGTATTCTGGAAAGTATAGTAAGAAGCTGTCTCAAACGAAGCCTAAGGCAAGCTTTAGGCTTTGTTTGGGATGGATTTTTTGTTGCTTCTTAAAGCAATTTTTTTAGTATAAAAATTAAAATTTTTATATTAGAAAGTTGTTTTAAGAAGCAATGAGAAAGTCATTCCAAACAAAACCTTAATATTAATGGAGAGGCTGTTAAACATAGTGGTTTTAATGGAAGTTCATTGATCTTGAATGTCAAAAGTTTTGGTGGGTGATTTTCAAATGTATCTGAATGTTTAGAAAAAGAAGGTTGAAGTAGATGTAGAGCATTCGCCTAAGGATGGATGTGTCATGAAATAAAGCCACATTGTTTGATGTTTGATGATAATGAGGAGAAGAATATGATGAGAGAGGGGATGAATGGGAGAGGTGAGGTAACTTGTGATGTTGAATATGTATGTTGCCTATGATTCTCTTTCATGTTGATTATTAGACATTTGTCCATTTGAAATATATATATATATATATATAGAGAGAGAGAGAGAGAGAGAGAGAGAGAGAGAGAGAGAGAGAGAGAGAGAGAGAGAGAGAGAGAGAGAGAGAGAGGCTTTTTTTAAAATATGACTCTCTCTCTCTCTAAGAAAAAGTTAAAATTACCTTCAAATTGAGGTCAAGCCTATCAAAAGGATAGCAGCTACTGCACGCAAGCATTATTCTTCACATAATTGTTAACTAGAACTTGACCAATAGAGTATTAAATGAAAAAAATTTAAACTTTGCACACATCACATTGATGTGAACCTTTATTTTGTTGTTGGGGATGGGGGGCTGAATTTTGATAAATTTAATTTCGAATATAAGCATAAATCCATAGAAGTAAACCTAAAAAAATATTATCATAATATCATACTTAAATTTCATCTATATCAAATTTTGGTAGCATAAAATAAGCACGATTCTCAAGCCAAGGCATTAAGGAGCTGAGGGGTTATAAATTCTAACTTATAATTAAAGCTAATTCCTACATATTCTGAAATTAACCTCAATATTTCTTCCAAGATTCCTAATATAAATTCAAAAAACTTTACACCCAGTAGCCTATTTATCCACTGGCTTAGTAAATCCTTCCACAAACTGGTTAATAGAAACACATTAGTAGGGTTAGAGTTTTGAGTACAGTTCAGTTCCTTCAAGCCTTCCATCTCTTTTGCCTGACAGCCTTTTTCACCCT
This sequence comes from Dendrobium nobile, assembly GCA_022539455.1. NCBI lineage: Eukaryota > Viridiplantae > Streptophyta > Magnoliopsida > Asparagales > Orchidaceae > Dendrobium > Dendrobium nobile. Next base: position 5,204,481 of record CM039723.1, on the reverse strand, counting down.
CCGCTTGCCTCTGCCGAACTCCGCGGGCTCGGTAACATTACTTGGTGGTTTATGAGTCTCTATAGCAACTTCACAACCACCATTGCTCGTTGATTTGAGGTCAGAATTCAAGTTATTGATTTCTGTGAAATGCCTGTGGTACATTGATACTCATGTTTAGATGCAAATCTTATAAATGTGGCAATTGGAATCAAGTAATGAATGAAATTTACCCATTGATGTGGGATTTTTCTGCTGGTCTAACTGCATCTTTCGGGATAAGAGGGTTTTCATCCGGTGGCTCTGACTCTGTAAATAACCATTGGGTTTAAGGTTTAGGGTTTAAGGTCATTCAACCATTACCTTTAATATTTTCACTCTGCTTACCCTAACTTTCCGTGTACCCATCCCACTCCCATTATCCAAGCACACGGTTAAGGTATCTCCCCTTCTCCTAACCATTGCAATTCCAGGCCCACTCAGTCTTCGAAATTAAAACTTTTGTACTAAAAAGCTGCTTTAAGAAGCAGTAAGAAAGCCGCCCCAAATGAAGCCTCAATAGGTTTCGTTCTACATTCTTCCTCAAAAAGCTCAGTTTGTTTATGGGACAGGCAAAAAAAAAACTGAGCTAGTGATTTCTATAGATAAGGACAGTTGTCAACTTCTGTGTATTCAGAAACCCCAAAAAAGACAAGGTACAGATTTACCATTCACATTAGCTTGTAAACAAAATATACTGGCATTTCCCGGGCTATATTTGTCAAGACTTGTCTCGGGTAAAAGGAAGGAAATTATCGGATGTTTAGGGTATGAACATATGTAATAAGTTGCTTATACACAAGATCTTTAGAAAACCATTTTAAACATCATTTGAAAAAGCTCTAAACTAGGAATCAGCTGAAATTTTTAAAAAATTTGATTATAACATCAGATAAAAAAATGTCACAAAATAATGAAATATTAAACTTTGAAGCATGGACAAATTAAATGAACCAAGGGATTTTTCTGTATACCAGTAAACGCATGTGCATGTTTGAAATCAGAATCTGGTTTCACTTCTATGGCATTTTCGGCTTGGAATTTCACTTCACAGTAGCTTTTCTGTACGCTGAAACTATAAACATTAGCGATAAGTTGACATAACCAGCATTAATAATCAGACGGGTTTACAAATGATATTTCCCAAGCACAAGACATCAAAAGTTTGTAGAAATAACATAAGCAATTGATCAAATATTAGCCAGCGGCCCAGTATTCTATCATAAATATATTTAACAACGTCAATATAGCTTTGACACACAATGCAATCTTAAGGTGTACCACATCAATTAAGGCATAAACATACTAAATAACTACTAGCATACTTAAATGAAACTTTGTTTAAGTTTTTCAAAGAAGTGAAGATGAAAATATACTGCATCCCATGCTATCAAAATGTGAAAACGGAGTACCTCGACTCTGCTGGGACTACGTTGTCAGGCTGCAATGTTTCAGTTTCAGGAAAAGAATCTCCTGAAATAAGTAAAAATCAATTTTAATCGAAAAGGAAAAACATAGATGATGATAGAATAATGAAAAATGGAGATTGTTAAAGGAAATTAAAAACTACAAATAAAATATATGATGTTCTATTGGGGTTCTGATTCACCATTCTCTAGAGCTGTTGAAACAAACACAAGAGAATCCTGAGGAGCAGAAATGCTTCCAATCTGTGCCTCGGTTACATAAGTAGCATCCACATCCTTTTTAGATAAACTATGTTAGTGTCATTTAATAATTGATACAATACTATCTTGAACAGCACAAAAATGACCAGAAACAACAATTCAATCAATGTGAAATAAAAAAGTGTAAACATGTTGTTTCCCAATTTGATTTGCCTGATTTTTATGTTACATGGGCATATCAGCATCACTGGGAAGCATGGTAACAAAGTCAGAATTAAAATATTCATTAACATCAACTGAAGCAACCTTGGGTACCCCCTCTGCTTCTTTAGAGGCCTCTCGGCAGTCCATAATGATGCCTGGAGAAATCTCCTTATGCATTTCCATCTGGTGACCAACCTCAATAGTTTTTCTATCATGCAATTTAAGATGTTCATCTGAAAAAAAGTCTCCACAAACGTAACTGCAATTAGATTTTATACAAAAAATTATTAAAAAAAAAAAACAATAGAGCTAGTACCTTCAACTCTATAGCCAAAGTTTGTAGTTGCTGATGATGCTCTAGAAGATTCAAGTACTAGAGGCCTTGTGATTGATCCTGTTTTCCTAAACTTAGAGCCCCTTTGTTCATTATCTATTGATTTCAGAGAAACTCTGGAATTCTCTTTTGAGTCCCGAGATGTAATTGAAACATGATCCCTTTTTTTAACCTGCACAAAGATTATATAAGCAAACAAATGCAAGGCAGCAGCAATGATTGTAATTACTAAGCTGTGTTATAATATGCTCTTAATTTCTTAATAAAAGGTTTGAAATATGTTATTGGGAAAGCAGATAACAATAAGTTCGTATTACAGATTCTGATAGCTAATATGCCATAGAACCTTCACCATTTTTTATTTTTTTGCATCAGAAATGCGAGCCAGACTAATCTGAGTACCATAGATTCATTTTATTTTTAACTATGCTACAAAAATTTTTCCCATTGAATTAAGAACATTATTACAATCAAATCATTGCGTTTGGCACTTTTTAAAAAAATTTCCCCTCATAAACCCATTAGAAAAATTAGATAAGTTGGTACTTCTATATTAACATAAATTGTGCAATAGCACAAGCATAAATATTTTCCCTAAAATCCTGTTTCTTTTAGTAGAGTAATCCGTACCTTTGAAGGCCGTAACAAATGAGTATCAACACTGCAAGACAGCTTCCCACTTGAAGGTGGATTTTTGAAACCCGCAGTGCTGAAGGATGGAGACCTCCATGGTGGCAAGGATTGCATGTATGCCTTAGCCATCTCAATTGGTGAGCCATCATCACCATCAGAATACTGAAGAAATCATTTAAACCAAATAAATAAAAGGTTCGCCTAATGGCATACAGAAAATGACAGTTAAACAGAACAACATTTCAAAAACATGTTATAAGAACTACAGAACGTAGCAGCAGACTGTGAAAGCCTTGCCTTCCGTAAAAGCACTGATTTGATATAATCTTTGGAGCACAACACATATATCGTTAGAAAATGTTTTTTTTTTTAATTATTATTATAGAAAGTTGAGCATAAGGGCATATGCAGATTTACGGAGACCACACAATTCATGGAGCGCACTGTTAGACCGGTCCAGCCGGTCCAGGCGGGGCCGGCTTACGGCGAAACAGCGAAGCTGTTCTGCCTCCTGCGGATGCCGGGTGAGCCGCAAGCATTGCGGGAGCCGAATAAGAAAGGTTTTTTGGCGAATTAAGAGGGAAATTTGAATGTAGGGACAGTTTAGGGATTTCCTTTTGATTTGTATGCATTAAACACTTTGTTTTCCTAGGGTTAGGACATCTTAAATTTGGCTGAAATTTGAGATCTCTTAGATTTAGGTTTTCTTTGGGCTCTAGCGGCGTCTAGAGATTTGGGAGAGATCGATCCTCCTCTCGAATAGAGGATCAATTGTATCTTGTTATTTTTCGTTTCCCTTTCATAAAAAAAAAATACAAATTATCTACTGTTTTTAATGATTTTGTGCGGATTTTGGTAGAGAAAGCTCACTGTTTTCCGAAGATTAATAGAAAATACTTGAGATCTACAAGGGTTTCCTATCACGCACACACAAAACCAGGAAATATACATTCAGCAAAAGCAGGCGCATGGCCAAAAGTTGAACATAAGACCATTGCCCTGCGAATCATGGAGCATATCACCGCAGCTAGAGCTCATTGGTGATGAACATGTGACTTGCAACATGAAGCTCCAACAAGAGATTTAATAAATAAAGCATTACAGCTGTGTGATAACTAGTTTTGGAAGACAGCATCACACAAAAAGAACTACAACTTCAAGGAAGCTCAGGGATAAATGAGTGATTTTTATTGTTTGTTGGTGGTGAAGGGAAATGTTGCTTCTTTGCAGGCTACCAAAATAAACACGGAAAGAATTTGGATCAAAAAGAAAAATTTTCCATGCAAAAGGCCAACACAAGTAGCTATCAGATTCAAAGACAAGCGTTCCTTCAAGAATATTACAACACCAAAAATGTTAAAATAATCTACTAGCATTAATAAAGCTGATGCAGGACTTAGTCAAAGTCTGGAAACAAGTAGTCGATATGTTGAAGAACTTGTCGTAGGAGTCTCGTATTCTGTCCCCGGGTCAGCCATCCATTCGAGAAGTCACTGTTTTGACGTTGGGAAGGGTTGTATGACAAGAAGAGACTTCTTCAATGGTGCTGTAGTGACAATAGTCCAGCGGAAACTGCTGGACAGCAGTTTGATTCGGTAAGGCAACAGCTTGGAGGCTTCAAGGTTCTGGAAGAACAATGACAGCTGCTGGAATTTCCTGGCGAAAACCTTAGAAGGCAGGATACTCCATGTCCAATGGAGTTTGGAGAGAGATCAGTGGAGGGAAGCAAGGTTTAAAATTGCGTAAATAAGCCTCAAGGCGGTTTTCGTATGTGAGGCGAGGCGTAAGCCTCGAGGCGGTCTGAGGCGTAAGCCTCACGGACGCAGAATTGCGTAAATGAAAAATTAACGGTTTTAGCAGGAAAATAATAGCAATATTGTATCTTACAATAAAAACATCTGAATGATATATGACAATAGTGGAAAGTTAGAAAGTAGATGCAATAAAATCACGTCTCAAAGTACAAAATCATAAAATATTAGTTTAACAAAACTCCCAAAGTACAAAGAACATATAAAATGCAATCATATCCTATCACTAAATGGGTCTTCAAGGGAATCTTCTTCTCCTATTGTATCTATGAATGTCATGTCATCATCATCTTCAATATGACTCACTTTTATCTTCAATATGCAATAAAATAGATGTGCCCACTTGATCTGCTTCGCCCCTCAAGACATCCACATTTAGATATTCTAGTTGTAAGTCTGATAATGGCAAATCTGTCTCATCATCTATGAACCAATAATAAAAAAACATGAATACAAAAATATACCAGTCTACCGGGGGTCCAAGGGGGCGCTGCCCCCTGGCGGGGTTCGACCTGCCCGGTCAGGTCGCGGGGTCAAGGGGCAGCGCCCCTGCAGGGGTTTCCGGGGGCAGCGCCGCCGGAACAAAATTATATTATAAGAGTAATTTTGAAATTCTGTTTGTTGTATATGCTCAATACCGAGCGTACCGAGCATGTACAGCTCAGTACCGAGCATGTATCGCTCAGTACCGAGCATATACCGCTCAGTACCGAGCATGTACCGCTCAGTACCGAGCATGTACCGCTCAGTACCGAGCGGTACTGGTTCGGTACCGAGCATGTATCGCTCAGTACCGAGCATGTCCGCTTTTTTAATGGTTGATTTTAAGTAGGTAAGATCATTTGGATGAGGCGTACGCCTCACCCATAATTGCGCAATTGAGGCGCGCCTCACACAGGGTGAGGCGTACGCCTCAATCAGTGTCCAAATTGCGTGCGCCTCGAGGCGCTTTTGGACAGAATTGTGCAGAGGCGCGCCTCTTATTGCGCAATTTTAAACAGAGGAGGGAAGTTAGCACACGGGTCAGTGAAGGTTTCGTCCAGCAGGAGAAAGTGAAAGATGGCTCAATTCCAAATTAGTATAAGGGAATTGGGAAAGATTAAAGACGTGGGGGCTGAGGAGAAACTCAGCCAATAGAGGGGGCGGGGTGAGAGAGGGAGACGGGTGTGAAGGGGGGTGGCAATGCAGAGGAGAGAAAGGGAAGAAATAATTTATTTCCAAAAGTGAAAGTATCACTTAGGCAATAGATTAATCCAACCCAGAGGTGGTAAAATTCGGTCAAGAGGAATTAAGGGGATTTCAAATTATTTCCTAAGTTTGGTGTGAGAGTTAGGAAATAAATTGAGAGGGAAATATTGGGTGGGGCTATGGGGGCCGGTGGCATGCATGGATGAGGGATTTAATTCAAGGAGCAATCAGAGATTCCTAATTTAGGTTTTAGGATTAGGAAAGTTTTAAATTAAATCCAAATGAATGAAAATACTCAAAGGGATCTCATTCAAAAACTTTCCTAAAATATCATTGATATATTAGGAAATATTTTGAAATTCAAATATTTTGAATTCGAATTTAAATATATTCCAAAATACACCAAACCCAAAATAGGAAACAAATTAAAGGGGAAAGAAGGGAGGTGGTCGGCGGCAAGGCTAAGGCCGGCGGCTTATGGGTTACGGTCGGCAGTAAGGTGGGAGGACCATGAAGTTTGGGGAAGGAGGAGGGATCGAGTGATGTGAGGAGATGTTCGACGATGGGAAGATGAAAAGATAACGGGGAAAACCACGAACCCGGCCGTCTCCAAGGTTGGTGGGTGATGCGCCAATCTCCCTCTCCAAGGGATCTCTCCAAAATTCTCCAAGAACCCTCAAAGGTTCTCACAACACAAGTGCAGGAAGAAATCTCAATAATCATTCATCATTCATTAACCATGAAACAATAAGCAAAGGGCTATATATAGCCAAGTACAATGGACTCAATAAATAAAAGACTCAATTGCCCTTTGGGCTTACATATGATAATTCCCATAAGAGGGGTACAAAGGGAAATAATACAAGACACCTATAAAATAAGAAAATACATGAAATATAAAATACACCAATGACTCCATAAAATAAAGACTCGATCGTGGCCGTAGATCGGTGGCCACGCCTTGATTCATGCTCTGATGTCCCCATCATTCTCTCGGGGTGGGAGAAAACTCAACTCCGTCGAGTAAGCGTCTCTAATGCTCTCGTAGATATCCAAAACACAGGGGTCAAACTGTTGCAGCTCCTTGCCATCTAGTCATATATCCTCTGACTTTGGCTTCCCTTTCCACCTGATCAAATACCTCCATCGTCCTCCTTCTCTTGTGGAGATGATGTCATCGCTTAGAGTCGAGTCCACCTTTTCTGCCATGGGTGATTGGGTAATATTAGGTAGTGGAGGTGGGCTTGGGTTCTCACACGGTGGGGTCACACAAAGCTGTTGTATAAGTGGATTTGGTGGGTTGAATTCAAGACCTTCATATGCAACTAGATCTTTTATGTTAAAAGAGGGATTGAAGTTGAATTCAAGACCTGCATGCAGAACTATTTTACCAGCATTATTATGGAATTTCTTAGTCGATTTGAATGGTCCAGTACTCTCAGCCTACAACTGCTTAACTGTTCCCTGTGGGAACTGTTCCGGACGAATCCGCACCATCACAGGGTCACCAACCTCAAAAGTTTTAAATTTTCGTTTCAGATCGGCATATAGTTTGTAATCTTTATTGCTCTTTTCAAGTTGTCGTGCAATTTCTTTATGAGATTCATGCATATGAAATGAAAATAAAGATGCAGACTCAAAATTTCTATACCTAGAACACATGGATATAAGGTCTAGTGGCGGTCTAGGTGTGAACCCGTCAACAAGTTTAGAAGGAGCTAAGCCAAGGGTACAAGTCACGGAATCATGGTAGTCGATACCAACTAGGATATGATCAGATAGGGAGGCTCCAGGGGCTAGATCTAGAACATAAGAAATGCCTCTAATCGGGGGTAACGAATCAGGACGACCATCAGGATGGATCTCAACAAATCTACTAGGTATGAGTTGACTCTCATGAGGGACAGGTTCGTCGGACTCAGTGGGAGTCTCACGATCAACTAAGGTGTGAAAAGGGGCAGTCGGGGCTACAGTGGTTATCAAGTTCAGTCCCTTCTTGGTTTTGACAGGGCTGGATTCAGGCTCATCCCAAACCCGGGGCTGTAATGGCACCAGCTTGATCTTTTTGCCCTTATGTTCAAACACGCAGTTGTTTGAACGACCATAGATGTGGACATCGTTGTCAAATAGCCAGGGACGACCGAGAAGGATTTGTCCAACATTCATGATCAACACATCACACCAAATGTTCTCCTTATAATCAGCGAAGGAGATGGGTATGACGCTTCGTTCCTTTACCTCCAAGGTAGTGGTGTTGACCCAAGCTACCTTATAGGGGTTGGGGTGGGGAACGGCAGACAAACCAAGCTTAGACACCATGCTGGAGGAGATAGCATTGATGCAACTGCCACTATCCACGACGACTTTACAGTTCTTATCCTTGATCTTGGTGTAGGTGTGAAAGATCGTAGTCCTACGCCAGTCGTCGGTGGTAACGGGTTGTGACAGTGCACATCTCACCACACAGGTGGGAGAAGTGTCGATTTTCTGGATGTACTGGATGACAGCAGTATTGTCATCCTCCTCAAAGAATTCACCGTCGTTGTCTACTTGGTGTATCTGATCGGCTTCGGGCTCAAATTCCTCTTCAGTGATCTCTTCGATAATCGTGACTTTATAGGGACTAGAGCACTGAAAGGCGATATGTCCGTACCCCTGACATCTAAAGCATTTGGTCCCTGGGTTAGATCGAGGAGTACCCGGAGTGGGAGGCTTACTTCTAACATCAGGACTGGGAGTAGGGGGGCCAGACAAGGGTCGGGTGTTGCTCCCTGGGGTTGGCTGGGCAGTGAGGGTGTGAGGGGTGGAACTACCAGAAGGTCTGTAGGAAGGCCTAGAGTCATGTGAACGGATCGGGTGCTGTGAACGGGTCTCCTCTAAGTCAAGCACTAGGCTGTAGGCATTCTCCAGGGTAGTGACGTTCCGGGCAAACAGCTCATTGTGAAGATCCTCTCGCAACCCGGTTCGAAACATAGACAAGATTTGTGCAGGGGTGGTAGAGGTCTCCCCTTTGCATCGAATCAGGTAGTCATCAAAGGAGGCGATGTACTCCTTAACTGGTTTATTGCCTTGAGTCAGCCTATTCCACCTATCCAATAGTCGAGGGAAGTACGAGGGTGGCAAGTACTTTTTTTTGAGTTCCCGCTTCATGGATAGCCAGTCTACAAATAGGGTACTCATTCCTATCTTCTCTAAGACTCTCTAAGTTCGCCCAAAATTGACTCGCCCTACCCGTTAGTTTCATAGCTGCAAAACTAACCTTCCTAGCCTCAGATATGGCATACCACTTAAGGAAATTGTCCATACCTTTGACCCAGTCCAGGAAGAGCTGGGGATCGAGGGTGCCATCAAAGGTAGGAGCGTCAACCTTCATGTTCTTCATTAGTGGTGCATCGGGATCATGGACTTGGTAGGTAGTACGATGATTGACACGGTGATGCCTCTCATCCAAATCAGGATCATGACGTGGATCATGTCCATGGTAGGGAGCTCGATCATTGGCCCGATGTGACCTCTCATCCGGGTAGGTCTCTTCCCCATACATAGACGGTGGTCTAGATGGGGTGTAGGGAGTAGGGTGGTCTCTAGCTCGTTCAAGTGTATCAAATCTCTCGGTGGTGTTCCTGCGAAGCTCAGCTAGATCCGACTGGTTCTCCTTAAGTTGTTGGCTAATATTGTTCATTTGGCCTACCAATAGGTCTAAAGTCCTCCCTAGTTGTTCCCGGTCCATTCCTAAACACAATGGGGTACTGAAAAGGTTTACTAGGAAGTGGTCAGCAATCTACAGCAGGGAAAAACACTCTAAGGGGACTCTAAATGGTGCTGGAAACTCAAGGACAGCAAACTACAAGGAGGGCCTAAGCAACCTAGACAACTAGTGAAGTGGCTAGGTTAAGGATAGCACTTGAACAATTGATAAATGAGCTTAACCACCTCTAAATGCATACAGAAAAACAGTGGACAGAAAGCATAAAATGTAATTAAATTAATTTAAATGATAGCATGCATGCAACAACGTATAAAACTAGTAAAACAACTCCTAGGATGATGTCTAGCATGCAAAACTAGAGCAAACCATGCTCTGATACCCGATGATGCAGGACTTAGTCAAAGTCTGGAAACAAGTAGTCGATATGTTGAAGAACTTGTCGTAGGAGTCTCGTATTCTGTCCCCGGGTCAGCCATCCATTCGAGAAGTCACTGTTTTGACGTTGGGAAGGGTTGTATGACAAGAAGAGACTTTTTCAATGGTGCTGTAGTGACAATAATCCAGGGGAAACTGCTGGACAGCAGTTTGATTCGGTAAGGCAACAGCTTGGAGGCTTCAAGGTTCTGGAAGAACAATGACAGCTGCTGGAATTTCCTGGTGGAAACCTTAGAAGGCAGGATACTCCATGTCCAATGGAGTTTGGAGAGAGATCAGTGGAGGGAAGTTAGCACACGGGTCAGTGAAGGTTTCGTCCAGCAGGAGAAAGTGAAAGATGGCTCAATTCCAAATTAGTATAAGGGAATTTGGAAAGATTAAAGACGTGGGGGCTGAGGAGAAACTCAGCCAATAGAGGGGGCGGGGTGAGAGAGGGAGACGGGTGTGAAGGGGGGCGGCAATGCAGAGGAGAGAAAGGGAAGAAATAATTTATTTTCAAAAGTGAAAGTATCACCTAGGCAATAGATTAATCCAACCCAGAGGTGGTAAAATTCAGTCAAGAGGAATTAAGGGGATTTCAAATTATTTCCTAAGTTTGGTGTGAGAGTTAGGAAATAAATTGAGAGGGAAATATTGGGTGGGGCTATGGGGGCCGGTGGCATGCATGGATGAGGGATTTAATTCAAGGAGCAATCAGAGATTCCTAATTTAGGTTTTAGGATTAGAAAAGTTTTAAATTAAATCCAAATGAATGAAAATACTCAAAGGGATCTCATTCAAAAACTTCCCTAAAATATCATTGATATATTAGGAAATATTTTGAATTCGAATTAAAATATATTCCAAAATACACCAAACCCAAAATAGGAAACAAATTAAAGGGGAAAGAAGGGAGGTGGTCGGCGGCAAGGCCTAAGGCCGGCGGCTTATGGGTTACGGTCGGCGGTACGGTGGGAGGACCGTGAGGTTTGGGGAAGGAGGAGGGATCGAGTGATGTGGGGAGATGTTCGACGATGGGAAGATGAAAAGATAACGGGAAAAATCACGAACCCGGCCGTCTCCAAGGTTGGTGGGTGATGCGCCAATCTCCCTCTCCAAGGGATCTCTCCAAAATTCTCCAAGAACTCTCAAAGGTTCTCACAACACAAGTGCAGGAAGAAATCTCAATAATCATTCATCATTCATTAACCATGAAACAATAAGCAAAGGGTTATATATAGCCAAGTACAATGGACTCAAGAAATAAAAGACTCAATTGCCCTTTGGGCTTACATATGATAATTCCCTTAAGAGGGGTACAAAGGGAAATAATAAAAGACACCTATAAAATAAGAAAATACATGAAATATAAAATACACCAATGACTCCGTAAAATAAAGACTCGATCGTGGCCGTAGATCGGTAGCCACGCCTTGATTCATGCTCTGATGTCCCCATCAAAAGCTCATGAAACTATAACATGAAGCAATATGATTTTGAAGATGCTTACACTATCCGCAGAAGAATGGGAGACATTGTAAAAATAAAAAACAAGCTAGGGAAGAAATGAAAGCACTAACGTGTTGATTCATATCAGTGTTTAAGATGCAAGGTCCACATTCTGGATCACATACAGGACTAGCTGACAACCTTTTCTCTTCAAACCATTTCTTTGCTTCCATGACAGCTTTGTTGCGAAGATCAGGAGAAACTGCTTCACTTACATAATATCTAGGTGAAAAGACAGATATATTACCGGGAGAAAGATTGGGGGTTGTAGATATATTCCTGTTCTGGTTCAAAGGCTGCCATGGCCTTTTGTCAGAAACCCTTTTAGGAACCTCATTCTGAGTACCCTCGCCACCTTCAGCAGATGGGATGTCAAGTACCCGTGATTGAAGAATCCCCAAAAGTTTACTGTACTCAGCTCTGGTTAGAAAATATTGAAGAGTGTAATCAGGTTCAAGCAAAATAAATTCCCATGAAACTCGGAGTAAAATGATCATTTATGCATTTATTATATACTAAATATTCATGCATACTAGTTTAAAAAACATGTTATTCAATACTGCTCGTATTCTAAGAAAAAGCATCTAACAATTTGCCTGCAAAACAATTGTTAAGCTTAATAGGTGTACATAAAATAGAGCGATCATCAAAACAGTCAGTCAGACTATAAGGAAAGAAGATGAATTTCACATATACATTCATCTATTCTTCTCATCAGAAATAGCATTAACTAATAAGAAAATTAAAACCACAATGTGATACTGTTGTCCATCATAGAAATTAACATGTTCCATAAATAATGCAAAAGAACTGGTAAGTGAATAACAAGTTTGATAAAAATTGAGATCCTTCAATGAAGGTTCTGATCTGTGCATCCCTAAGAAAGTTGCAAGTCAAAAAAACATATGATGTGCACATACTGATGAGCACAAGTAGTATTGTATGGGGCGAAGCACTTAAGTTTGGCAAAATGGAATTTTTAAAATAGAAAAGAAGACTATTTAAATATAGAAAACACTCAAAAAACAAATACATAATATATTGGTTATCAGCTACCTCGTAAAGGTTTCCTGCATAAGCAACTGCTCAATAAGAAGCTTTGATTCACTTTTGGAAACAATAGCTAGCGACTCCACATTTCCATCTACTGCACTTTCTCTCTGCTCATAATAAATACAATCAAGTAATTTAGTACAAGGGGGAAAAACTGAAGATTAAGATGGAAGTTTGATGATGATGATGATGATGATAATGAGCATAAGAACTAGAAAAAAGTGTGGAAAAAAAAAATAACGTGCAAGCATAGAAAAAGAAGGAATAAAAGCACACAAACTGGACAAAACATCAAAATTAGAGGACGCAGACTTGCATAATATGGTGATTTAGGTCAAGACGGATTCCCGGCTGATGAGAATAAAAACATACCTTCTTGACAGTTAAACCATCAACAAGCAAATGATCATCATGTTCATCTGCATGGAAAAAGTAACAAGTTACTCAATTTTAGTGGCATGGGCCTGTAATAGGCTCTTTTGCTACTAGGCTAGATGCTGCTAGGATAGTTTTGTGGCCTGTCCCCACGTGTAACAAGTTGAATAATGGGTGGGGGTGCAATGGATGTGAGTGGTTAGCATAATTGTTCCGCATTGCGACAAACGTTTAGGAAGTGGATGAAATCACAATGCATGTCTTTTTTTCTCTTAAAAGGTAAGTAGCAATAAATTTATACTTAGGAGGATTACCTGTATTTAGATGAATTACAGCCAAAACAAGATATATATCAATTTAAACAAGAGATCAAAATTCACATATAATATTTACAATATAGACGGCATAGCATTAATTGAATAAAAACTAACATATCATATTCAATTGTAGGGAGCATGGCATTAATGATCATTAATCAATGTTATTAAAAGAAGATAAAGTGATACAATGTTGGCCTCGATACCTGCCTCACAGTTCAATCCTGTCAAATACAATGTTAAAGGCAAACTCGTCTCAACCACAATAAAATAAATTAAACTATCTCACAAAACAAAATATGCCAATTTGTCTAGGACATCAAAAATATCCGAGGACCCTCCACCAAATTCGGTGCATGAGAAAAAGCCGAAAAATTTTACCCACGGGCGAGAAGAAAAATAAATTAAGACATGCAAATGACGGAAAATTTCACAAGTGTGAGTGTTCGCTCAAGAAAAATGAGGCTTGAACCCCGCCTTTTGGGTTAGGGTTCCACCTTTTATGAGGTAGATTAATTTTTGATTAATCAGATTTCCTCCGATATTTATATCAAGGTTTATTTAAATATGGGATCTCAACTTCCTATGAGCGCAAGCCTCATGGTTAATTACCCTTCCCACTAGTGAAGAGTACTCTCAATTGAGGATGAATTACTCTGATATGAATTTGAATTTAAGCTTAGTACTTGAGAATTGTTTTGATTTATGGGAGATGTTTATAGGAGGGTGAAGGTAGACCCGATCAAGATCCCATGGTTCCATCATCCCAAGAATACAAATGATCTCAATCTACCAACTTTAGCGAACGTAGCCCATGAAATCCAAGAAATCTAATTAACAATCATGGGTCGTCGCCTCTTAGAGAGCCCAAATAGACTGAGGTGGTTAAGTGTAGACTTTGGCTTATTATGATTTGATTTCGAGGCTTATGTCTATTAGAAGGCCTAAATATTTTGTTTAGAATGAGACTTATTAATCCATTTAGGAATTACATGTTTGTCTACTGGGTGGGACTTATTGCTCCCTTTAGGAGTTGCTCATTAATTTGTTTGAGGATAGGGCATATTACTCCCTTTAGTAGTTACCAATTAATTTGTTTGAGAATGGGGCTTATTGCTCGCTTTAGGAGTTACCCATTAATTTATTTGAAGATGGGGTTTATTGCTCCCTTTAGGAGTTGCTCGTATGCAATTAAAATGGGGCTTATATCCATTGAAAGGCCCAAAAGTTTATTTATACCATCGTTGTGAATTTTTTTTATTTTAAGAATTTAAAATTGATAATTCAAATTACTCCTTGCCTGTATGTAATTTAGGATTTATCCCCTAGATTACTCCTTGAATCCTGGTGAAATTTCCATTAATATTTCTTCCTCCAAGTCCCCGTGTAGGAATGCATTTTTGACATCCAGCTATTCCAGATGCCAGTTATAATTAACTTCTAGTGAGAGCATGATCATCACGGTGTTCATCTTGACCACATGCGCAAAAGTTTCCTGATATTCAATGTCATATGTCTAAGTGTACTCTTTCGCCACAAGTCTTGCCTTATACCTTTCCAGTGTACCATCAACTTTATATTTCACAAAGAACACTCATTTGTAGCCAACTAATTTTTTTCCTACTGGTAGGTCGATGATCTCCCATGTATTGCTCTTTTTGAAGGCCTGTATTTCATCTTTCATGACACTTTTCCAATTTTCATCAAATAAGACTTCAGAAATATCATTAAGAATATGAATATGATTTAGTATAATAAAAAAATTTGTGTGAAGATAAGAAGTTATGGAATGATATAAAGTTAGTTATGGGAATAAAGGGAGGTTTTTTTGGTGAACTTGTATTTACCCTAATTTTAAGAGACAATTCAAATTCTTAGATCTGCACTAGAACATAATTTAGATTTGTATGCCAGGAATACACTTTCCCAAACCTACTATTATCCATAATAATTTTGTCCTCAGTTTCCCTGGCTTTGATTTCAGGTTTAGGTGGATTGGTTTGAGGTGGAGCTAAAAGGTCAAGCGGGGTAAGCTTGCTTTCCTCATCTTCCTCAGTTTCGATCTCCCCTTGAACATGACATTTGGTGAAATAAGATTGTTGTTCATCAAAAGTAACGTCAACAAATACAAGGGTTTTCTTGATAGAGGGATGATAACACCTATAACCTTTCTAGGTGGATAAATATCCAACAAAAATACATTTCAGTGCTCTTGGATCTAATTTTTCTCTATTTTGATTATAAATGTGAACATAGTTAGTGCACCCAAAGATTTTGGATGTGAGGTTTTTATGGGTTCGAAATTTAGGGTAAAAAAATGATAGAATATTCATTGTTACTTTTAGTCCCATGATTGTTAAAGGTAGCCGGTTTATGAGATATGTGACGATTAGAAGGGCTTCCCCCTAATAGGATTTGGGTACATTATGGTGGAATAGAAGTGCACGGGTGAAAGCAAGATGGTTGCCATTTTTATTTCTGCAACTCTGTTTTGTTGTGGAGTATGAATGTATAAAAACTCATGGAGAATACATTCCTTTTGAAAGTAGGATGATAGAGTCTAGTTAAAGTAATCTTTTGAATTGCCATAATGAATTTTTCTTATTTTTACCCCGAATTGACTCAGGATCATGGTGTAAAAAATAGGGAGGATAGTGCTCTCATAGAACTTATTTTTTAGGAGAAAAATCCAAGAGACTCGAGTGCAGTCATAAATGAAGGATACAAACCATCAGGCTCCTAACATATTAGGAATTTTTTAGAATTCCCAAATATCACTTTGAATAAGATAAAAAGGGCATGACATCTCTCAATTTTGTTTGAAAAAAATTCGTTTATGCATGGCTAACTCACAAATTTCACAATGAAAAGATTCATTTTCCAACTTATAAAAAAAATTTTGGTACATATTTTTTAATACATCAAAAGATGGATTTCCTAATCTAAAATGATGAGTCAAATAGTATATTTTTTATTAAATAAGGATAACATAGAATAGACATTATTGATAATAGTGGATTTGTGCATATCTTCCAGGTAGTACAGTCCATCTCTCTTTAGCAAGTTCAATCTTCTTTCCTGATTCTTGATCCTAAAATAAGCAACAAGTAGGGTTAAATAGGACTTGATAATTATGATCACTAGTAAGTTTTTGTATGGAGATTAGGTTTGTGGATAATTGATGTACTTTGAGCACATTTTTTAGAGTGAGAGAAGGGTATGACTCCTGGGCCTGCTATGGTGGTGTGAGAACCATCAACAGAGATGATTTTCTTATCACTCGGGCAAGGAGTGTAGTTGATGAAGTGGGCAGTAGAGTGTGTCATGTGATCAGTGGCTCTTGAGCTAATGATCCATACTCCTTTGAAACGATTTCTAGAGGCACTTAATCCAATGAATATAGAAAATTTACCAGAAAGTACAAGATAAGAAGATGCATGTAGTTTTTCAAGGAAAACCAGAAGTTCTTTTAACTTATTAATATCTTTTTTGTTGAGCTCTCTGAGATTGGACTGTGTTTCTGGTTTGGGTGACTTGTTGTAGTGTTAGCTTGTGATGTTCCATTTTGTCTTTTTTTTTTGTTTCACTCCTTGGAGATTTTTCATGTAACTTCCTGCATGTCTCTTTTGCGCGGCAAATTATTGGGTCAGGTGACCGAACGCAGAGATAGGTCCGGATATTAATAAAATATTATTTTAAATTTAGCGCAACTAAAGCGCAGGTAAAGCGCAACTAAAACGCAGGTAAAGCGCAACTAAAGCGCAAGTCAAAAAGCGCAACTAAAGCGCAGGTAAAGCGCAACTAAAGCGCAAGGTGACGCGGCAAATTTTTATTGGATGTCCGGACTTATTTTTCTCCTCCGGTCACCTGACCCAATAATTTGCTCTTTTGCGCGCCTTGATTTCTTGCAATAGCTGCGCCAAATGGAGTTTGTCTTGAAGTTTTGAGGAATCCTTTCCTCTTTCCTTCCATGACACCTCTTTGGCTGTCACCATTACTGAACCTTCAGCAACCTGTGGTAATAGCATTACGCCTCTTATGTTTTCCTCAACACAAATGAGAGAAATGTTCTCATTTAGTGAGGGTGTCTCCTCTTTGCTAAGGATCTAAACTCTAATTTGATCAAACTCTATATTTAATCTTGCAAGAAAGATACACTCTATCTTTCTAAATAAAATTTTTTAAGATAGTGATATCTTTTGGACACTTGGTCTATATGCATCTATATTGATCAAGTTCTTGCCACAAGCTTTGAAGGAGAGTGGCATATTCAATCACAGTATTTCTTCCTTATTTTGTGCTTCCCATTTTGACTTTAATTTTGAAGATTTGTGTAGCATCGCAAGCTTTTGAGAATGCTTGCCTGGTGGCATCCCATGTGTTTTTTCCAGTAGATATGAACATGAAAATATCGTTAATTTCTGGAGTCATGGAATTTCACAACCATGACATGATCATGGAGTATGCTTCATCCCATGCCCAAAAATTAGGATCTTCTTCTTTTGGTCCTACCCCAAGGAGGTGATTCATATTTCCTTTCCATTTCAAGTAAGTCTTCACAAATTGATACCTAAGAAATAAGTATAAAGCTCACTAAAAGGATGCAAAATTTTTCTGGATAGCAAACATGATCATGATTTAAAATGATTAAAATGAAGTTATGCATGCGGAATTAACTAATCATGTTAAATAAAGTCTTAGGATGATTTCTAACATGAAAATCCTAAGCTAACCATGCTATGATACCAGATGATGTAGGACTAAAATGCTTGCAATGATTTTGATAAGAGCTTGCACAAATTATTGATTAGAGAAACAACAAGTAGTACTAGCAAATAAAAAGATGAATTAAAACATAAGAGCGGTCACTTTCGTTTAGGCTAAATTGCACATCAAGAGCTTTGCGTCATCAAAATAACATAGGAAATCAATATCATGCAAATTTAATAGCTTTCAATGAAAATCCCTAAACTAACAATTAGATTAGAAACAAATGAAGTGCACTCTCCCTACGTTTACTAAGCTTGGCAGAATTAGACAAACGCGATCTTCATGACTAAAATCAAATCACAAGGAAGGAGTTAGACTTTAAGAAATACAAGAAGAGGAAGATTAAAAAACCTCCGTCAATGATCAGTTGTAATCCTCCACTCGACGGTTCCAAGTTGCTCTTCAATAGCCTCGACCAAAGTATCCAAGATGCGCTCTACGTACTCTTCGACGGTGTGGTCGATGCAAGGGTTGACGTCGAAGAAGGTCGAATGTAAGATGCAAACAAACCCTTGCACGTCGTAGGAGAGGCTGTAGTCAAGTTCCAGATCGGCCATACATTTGCTTTGTTGTATGTGGTGGTATCAACGACGTCCTTCAAAGCTCCTATATCTCTTGAGAGAAAGGGGATCCTCACAAGAAATAAGAGATAAGGAGATGAGAGGGTTTGGCCAAAGAGGGGAGCCACACGTGGGTTAGGATTATGTTGGAGGAGATGTTTAAATTCAAAATTCTGAAATAATTTTCATATTTTGAAATTAAGAGGAAAGAAATTAGGAGGGAAATTTAATTCCCCCAAATTGGGGAGGGGAATTAATGAGAGAGAGAGGGGCGGTTAGGCTAGGGGGCTGGCAGCATGGTGAGAGAGGGAGGGGTTTAGGGAATTAATTAGTGGGTTTCCTAATCAAGGGAGTCTTAAATTAGGCAAGGGATTAAATCAAATTCAAATAGAATTTGATTTGGAATTGTTTATGGAAACTTTCCTAACATAGATTAGTTAAAATTAGGAGAGAATTTGAATTTCAAATTCCTAAATTAACTCCAACTAAATTAGGAAACTCAAGGAGTAGGGGAAGATGAGTGGGGACCGACGGCCAAGAGAGCTAGGCCGGCGGCCTTATGGGGATGGGGGGAAAATTAAGGAGGCTTTAATGCTTCGTTAATTTAGATGACTAGATTTGGAATGAAATAATTCATCCCAAAATAACTTAAAATCCAATAGGGGAGATTTGGAAACTTTCCTATAATAGATTTTATAATTTAGGAAATATTTTGAATTTCAAATTGGATGAATTTGAAATCAAAATTCCATCTAAATTATGACAATCAAAATTAGGAAGTAAATCCAAGTGTGGGCAAGGGGCTAGAGTCGGCGGCTTGGATGGGGGCTCGGGTAAGGGGAACCGGCGGCTAGGTGGAGGGAGTTTAGAGAATTCGGTGGGGATGAAGTTTGGACAAGGTGAGGGAAGGATGGTACGGCTGGCGGTGATAGAGGGAGGAAGAGAGAAAGAGATAGAAGGTAGAACCACGAACCCAACTCATCTAGGTTGGTGTATTGCACAAGTCTTCTCCCTCTCCTAGGGATTTCACTCCAATCTCTCAAGCTCTCATGATAATTCAAACAAGAGAAACAAAGTTTTCAATTAATCATTCATTAATCTCAAAAGAATAATATTATGGCCATAAATATCCTCGTACAAAGACTCACAAAAATAAAAGGACAACAATACTCCTAGAGTTTACATACGACCTCCCTTAATAAAATGGTACAACGGGAAACTAAATAAGCAAATTAATAAAGCAAATACAATATGACATCATAAATAAGAAAATACATAAAACAACTCAGAAATATAATGACTCAATCGTGGCCGTAGATCGACGGCCACATCTCTGATAGACTCTCCATGATCTGATGTCCCCATCAGTTCGGGTCAGGTTAAACAGTGCCAGGTCAGTTCAGGGTTGGACCCGAACCCGACCCGTGACCCGATTTTGACAACCCTAGGTTGCATATTTTGGAGATCTCCTCTTCCTTGGCGCATAATAGATAAAAGCTTTGGGAGGAATTTGCTTCAAACATTGCGGCGAAAAAAGATAGCGATGAAGGCTATATCAAGCAGGGAAGCAATGAAGGCTGTGTTGGTTATAAATAGGATAACAACAACAAGGGAATGCCGACAATGAAGGCACATCAGTATAAAAAACTCAAAATTTCGGCAACAGCAATGAAGGCTCTGATACCATGTTAAATTGAAAAAATTGGAAAGGAAAAAACTTAATTGTATTGCACAAAACCTGTCCCTATTTATTGATCTATATAATATATCTTAATAAAGAAACAAATAATTACAAAATCATGCATAATTGCTCTAATATAATCCTTCCTAAATCAGCTACCTAAATATGGAAGGAGATCAGCGTGATCTAGGTAAGCCTACCACAGATTCACATCTTAGCTATGGGATCAAAATGCAAAGGGACAACTAGGATTTAATAGGTGAGGCTCCCACGGAATCTGATCCTAGCCATGGGATCAAAATGCCAAGGGACGGCTGGGATTTAGCGGTGCCCTTGATCAAACAATGAGTTAAATTAGGAGTTATTTATAGGGTCACATCAATTGTTAACTGATTAAAGAGTCCTCAAACACAATATTGTTACAGCAAAGTTTAATAGTAAATATATATCTATATTTTATAAGTTACTTAAAATGGATATTCAAATATAGGTACCCTGATGTAAAGCTATTGCAGTATTCATAATTCTAATAGGTGAGATATTTTTCAAATAATTGGGAAGTTACAAAAACGAAGCTTTTGGAAGGGACTTACAAATAGTTGAACAAAAAATGAATATATAATATCAAATTTTAGTTAGTTTGAAAGTGATAACTATGTCGTTATTGTTGCAAGATCAAGCGATACTAAGGCTTCGTTTGTTTTTTTGTGCTTTTGTAAAAGGCAGTTTTAAAAAACATTAGTTTTGAAAATGGAGTTTTCTAACGGAGAAGCATATATAAAAAGCTTTCTCAAAACTGTAGAAAAATGAAAAAATGGAGTTATTGGGAACGTGATTTGACGAACCAAACAACACCCAAAAAAAAATTCCTCCGTTTCCAAACGGAAAAGGCAAAAAAACGCTCAAACAAACAAAGCCTAAATATGGCAAGATTAAGCATCTCAGATCTGCCATATATAAGTGGAGATATAAATGAGGTTATCACTATAAAGTTTATGGATGAGTGATTAAAATGAAAGTGCCTTATGGATATTATGAAAAAGGGAAAATCATAGAGGGTTACAAATTTGTTTCATAAAACTAAAATTAGTTTGATGTTATAAATTTGGCAATAGGTGACAAGGAAATGTATCTAGCCAAGTTTTACGCAACATGAATGATTATGTTATATGGATGCATAGCATAAACAAGAATAGATAGAGAAATAATATTTTTAGTGATACTGGGAAAAGCCCTTACTAAAGATTGTCATGTGAAATTGAATTAGGTAGTCTGAACAAGAATAATGGAGAATAGAAAATACAAATAATAAGATGGTTATAAAATCAATGTAAGATAATTATGAAAGAAAACGGATATGGTTAGAAATTGTACAAAAAGATTAGACTAGCATAATGCTATAGCCTCATGTAGTACTCAAAAAAAATGAATTGAAAGCGGACCCAAATAGTTGGGCTAAGGCTAATGATGAAGATGATAACTAGCATGACAAAAATTTAATCACATTGAGTAATCCCTAGAAATAATACCACCAATAGGAGAAGGATTCAAAATGTTGGCCTAAATAATTGAGGTAAGATCAATGTCTATGATGACCAATATTTCATTTGGCATGGTAATACCATTTTCAACATGCTTCGTCTTACGAACATGAAAAAAATTTTACATGAATGGATATTATTTCTCCTTAATATCCTGGAAGGTTTTTTTGCCCACAAAATGACTAAGTTCATGTCAAAACTACTCTCTAGAACAAGCAACAATATAATCAACATATAAGACATAGCACCACATTTACACATAAATACATCATGAAACGGGACTGGAATTCTTTCTTCTTCTTAAAAACTGCATAAAGTTTGGAAAGTTCAAACTTATGAGTTCCAAACTTTTAATATATAGTTAACATAGACAAAACATGGATCAATTTAACTAAATAGCCATACAAAAATTAGTTTTGTTAAAGGAGAGCTTACTTAGGAAACACTCAGGCAAGGCTGAGGCAAGGTAAGGTCATAGTGCCCCACATATCTCGCAAGAGGTTAACATTATTAAGGCATGCCTAAGCCCAAAAAATGCTTTAACGCACCAAATAGTGAGAAATCTCCTTGGCTTGATTTCAGAGAAAAGTATCAATACTTCAAATGTTGAAGATGATTTAATTTTTTATGATGATAACTTGACATGGAATGATGTGAAAGAAGCATCAAAAGTTGGAGAATATGAGCCCTTAAAAATAAGTTGACCAAAGGCACGCCAGGACCTTATGTTCTAAAATAGTAAAAAGGATAAGTCAAAAAAGCTAAAGGAAAATATGCAAGGCTGTGAATCCAACAATAGACAAGAAAGCATGGATAATCATAAACATGGAATAGATATTAATGAAGATTATATTATGCCATGGCTATGTATTCTATTACTATAAATTTAAGTAGTTTAAATATATTTATATAAATTATGAATTTAGAAGAATTTATAATTCAGAATGTAATGGGATTTTAAAATCTTTTTGTTTTCAGCATAACTAAACATGATTATTATCACATTATACTTTTCAAAAAAGCTTTTGACAAGTATAATGTGATAATAATCATGTTTAGTTATGTTGAAAAAAAAAAAGATTTTAAAATAAGCATAATACTAAGTTATGTGTTGCAGAGATGAGGATGCTTTGGTGGATGAGTGGCTTTACCCTTAGATATAGGATACGAAATGAGCATATACATGAAAAGGTTGGAGTAGCTCCAGTGGAAGATAAGATTAGAGAGAGTCACCTTAGATGGTTTGGTCATTTTAAACGGAGGCCTTCCGATGACCCGGTTAGGAAAGTTGAGGTATTAGATTTGATTTATGTTAAGAAAGGTAGAGGTAGACCTAAAAAGACTTTGTTAGAAAATATTAGAAATGATCTTTCTTTATTATATTTAAATGAGAATTTGACTTTTAACATGACACAATGGCGAAAGAGGATTCACGCAGCCAACCCCATGTAGTGGGACAAAGGCTTGATGTTGTTGTTGTTGTGTATACTTTTCAAAAGCATTCCTCAAAATTAATGTAAAATTCTTTTTTACCTCTACACTTTGATTGGGCTAGCGCATATGTTAGTGACCCGAGCACATCAGATGTTGGACGGTCATTGCCATAAGGGCGCCCTAGACTTTGAAAACTCTATTTTTCTATTATTATTGTGATAAAGACTGCGATAGAAAGTTCTTGGCAAGAAGTATGCAATATTGCAATCAAAGAAATATACAATAGAAATACTTTAGAGTGGACCATACTTTACTCAAAGCAGAAATAACAACGGTGACTGTTATTTATTATGACATTGTCATGCCAGCTATAATAGGGTCCTTCCTGAAGCGTGCATGGCAAACTTTAAGCTACATGCTAGTGCTTAATGTCTCAGAAATGTTGTCGACCAGAAATTTCTAGTTGCTGAATATAACTACTTCATGGAACAAGAACAAATACAACCAACTCATTGTATAACGCATAATCTATCAAAGATTGTTCTGCGTCTTCCCTTGGACGGTAGTTCACTACAATCTGACAGCTACGAATCAAGCAAAAAACAATAAAAAAATTTTCACCTCCATATCAAAAAGAGTAAGGTGGCTCAATTGTATCACCGGTCATAACCGTATTTTTAGGGAGTTTTCCTTTAAAAAATGTTATTCAAGCATCAAATATCTATAATACTGATTATTAAAATCAGGTGTCCCCCTCTGATAATTCATGTAATTATGTATGCATATATAACAAGACAAAGCAGCGGTTAAAGTGTCTAATATATTTTTAAAAAATAGTGCAAGTGCCTAAATTCCTGAAAAAGCTCCAACTCTCATCTCCATAAACAATTCCAATGGCCGCTACTAATACAAACTAATAACAAGACAGCAAAGTGACGTTCAACAGCGCAGATGAAAAGTAACCGTGAATAGAATAATATGAAGGCTACCACAACAACAGGCGAACTGCCCAATAATTCAAACCTAGAAAATAGTAATTAACCTTTAAGCTGCCACTTCGGAGGGGCAAAGCGGAAGCAGAGAAAGAGCACTTACTGGAATAGGAATCGGAATCCTCGTCGGATGAGGAACAATCAGACGAGCACTCCGAAGGAGACGAGCCGCTTCCCTCGGAACCAAGGACGGACGAGATCAGCTTCCCTGCACCGGAGATGAGGCCCCGAAACCAGCTAGGGCTTGTTCGGCCCTCCAGTTCTGGCGCCGGTAGCGCCAATGGCGCCGCAGAAGTCGACGGCCGGCTGTAGGGCGCGAACGGCTGCAGATGGAGACGGCCGTGGAGAATCTTCCCGCCAGATCCCAACTCCTCTTGATGACCGAGGCGGAGACGGGATGCCATTTCCAATAGAATGAAAGCAGAGCGCGGAAACGGAGGAAAGGGAGAGTGAAATTGGGCAGAGAAATCTCTGAGAAGCGGCGGTAGGATATGATCGCAGCCGCAGAGCGCATCTCGGGAGGATTCGAAAATGGTGCGCGAAATCCGAAACAGTTATTAGGGCGATCGAATTGGTCTCAAAATGAATTCGGATAAGCCTCTTCACAGATCGTGGGTGGTTAAGTTGAGAAGTTAGTTAATTTTTTAGGGTGGTGGATGATTTTCTTACTATTTTTTAAATAAACTTTTAATATAAAATTATTTTAAAAAGTTAAAACTTTTAGAATTTCAAAGGATAAAAATTAGGTGAGAATTATCTCAATATTTTATTATTTTGTTATATAACTTATATGAAATGTTTTTATCTTTTTTTTAAGTATTTGTGCAGTTCAAAATATATTAAAATAATTTTCAAGTCAATTTTTAACATTTTCTTGACTAAAATTTGATCAGAATGATATGATTTTATTTATGTATAATTTAAAAATTATTATTAAAACTCAATTTTATTTTGTTATGCAGTTGAGAAATTTTTTATGTGTCTAACATGTTTGAGATCCTTGATTGAAGTCTTTCTTTATCTCCTAACCTTAAAAGGTGCAATAAGAATAAAGTTTTCTTATATACACATGAAGCTCCAAGTAATGTATAATTATTTACTTCCCCAAAAAAATTAAGAACCAGGGTGCACTTATGCCCCTTCGAATACATAATTGTCCATCAGAGAGTCCTCATAATATATTTTGTGTTCATAGAAATATATACACCCTTAATATCTTACACAATCTTGTTTAATAATTATATTAACTTAATTTGAATATTTTCATGTATGTTATTCAAGGGCACATCAATAGAGGGTAGTGACATAGTAAGGGAGAGGGATTATAACGGGGAACTTTTGACTTCATTCAAAATCCATGAAATTTGATATTAAAAAAGCTATGTGATATATTAATTAAACATAAACAAAAATTATAGCCCTGATACTCAAACCATAAACTAAATACCAAAGTTTACAAACGTTGGAAGTATGATCTACGTAAAGTTAATAAACTAATACAATGAGTATATAAGTGTTTTCCATAATATAAATTAAATTATGCACAATTATAAAATCAACTTAAAATAATTGTTCTAGTAAAATAGGATGATTAGCTACTACCATGATTGGACATACGGTCAGCCAAACAAACCCAACACATCAAAAATAGATATCAACAAAAAGGAGGTATGATTCAGTAGCTTAAGGCATTGGTTTGCTAATACACCACAGGAGTTTAACTTATGAGGTCTTAATGAAATATGTCATGTAAGTGAGCATTTCGATTATAAGCTTTAAAAACAAACTAACTCAACTACTAATCAAATCAATTCACAAACACCTAAGTTGCATAAGTGAACAAAATTTGTATATTTAAAATAAAAATTATAGTGAAGTAAATAATTCATGCAATCTAAGAGTAGTTACAAATAAAAAATGAGTAAATAAAATAACTTTTCAAAAGTGAACAATTATATGAAATACCTTTTCTCCAATTAAGTTTACAAGCTCAAAAAATCAAGTAGATAAAAAACAAAGTACAACAAAGCAAATCTAAAAGATTTTAAAAAAAAAGTGAATCCAATAATATTGATGGTTTGCAACCACCCAACCTCCTATATTCATGCTTAAACCATATACTTAGGATCTCACAACTTAAGCTTGCCACCACAATCTCAACTTTATCACTCCTCAAGCAAGTGGAGAAACCCTTATACCTACACACCTTTTCTCTCTAGGTAAGTGCAACACAACATCTTAACCATATGGATAGGCCACCCACTTTTTAAAATAAGTGAAATATCAAAATCAAAATTCTCTTGAAATTAGAGGTGAACAAATGGTCATCACCTTAAGTTACAATATAATTCAATATTTACATCTAATTATTGGAAAGAAAACCAAACTTATATAAAACCAAGTGATTGAAAAATGTTATATATAGAATGAAGCCCTAAAGGAATGTACTTGATGAACAATCAGAATATGTTATAATGAAAGCCCTCGAATTATTTCACATGTAAACTCTTTCATTCTTCCATTAGATTTGTATTCTCTCTCTCTCTCTCTCTCTCTCTCTCTCTCTCTCTCTCTCTCTCTCTCTCTCTCTCTCTCTCTCACACACACACACACACACACACACACACACACACACATATATATATATATATATATATATATATATATATATATGCCTTTTTTTTAAGCAGATTATATATATATATATATATATGCCTTAATACCTGTGACACCCCAAAATTTAACGAGCAATTTAATCCTAATTCCTTTACCCAAGTAAGCTAATCATCCACAAATGCACATGCACCAGAGCCAATAATCATTACAAGTATGTAAAATAAACATCCAAATTGCACAAAACATAAGTTTCATTTCTCAAAATAATTATATACAAGAATCCATATTTCAAATATGTCTAACAAAACGTAATGTCCTGGAATTTAAAAATCATAAATACCTAATGACTTGGTTTACTTACTTTCTATCAAACTGAAACTAATCAACGATATATTTAACTTTGCCTAAAATGGTATAACAACAACAGAGTGAGTCTATAACTCAATAGGTTAAATCTATTTCACACCATAAAATTCAATTCATAATTATAAAAAATATATAAAAGATTATGTAAATATTAAAAATAGTTTTAACCCAAAGATTGTAAAATATTATTTAATTTATAATGCACTTGTAAATGCAAGAATACAAAAGCCTATATACCCCTTATAACTCCCAAACTTTTGCCTCCCACCTGGTCACCCAAGTGTAGAGCAGAGCCACCTCCCACTTGTTCAAGATAGGTGCATAGTAGAAAGAAATCAATGCAGAATAACTTTCAATACATAGAGTTTTAAATACAGAGTATTTCTAATACAGAATATTTTTAATACATAATACTTCCACATTGGGCCTAAACAGAAAACTTTTATAGCATTTCCTTTACAATTCAAAAATCTATGCATGTGATGCATGAAAAAAGCAATTATGAGCTATAATATAAATTATGCAAGGAATCATATCATGATCTTACTTGTATAAGAAAACCTCCACTTTTTAATTTGTCAACACATAGTACTTAGAACCTTATTGAATTAATATATATTATATAAAATATTAAAATAAGATGCTTTCTTGATTGTATTACTAATCAGAAGTGTTTCTATTTCCCAGAATCATAAAAAATAATACAAAAGAAACCAACCAGTGGAAACTTGCATTCTTATAGTCTAATCATCTATAATGAAGAATAAAGTAATATACAAAAAGTTACAAGGCGAAAACTTTTTTAAAACTTAGGAAAAAAATACTTTTAAAAGCATAAATTTTGATTAATTTGTCCAAATTAAAAATAAAATTGGTGTATGGTAGACAATTTCCTTAATTAGGTTGACGGAAAAAAGTCAAATTTCAGACTCGAAATCCTAGTTTTACCCTTCTCTTTTCTTCCTCTCCCTTTCTTCCTTCTTCAGCAAGCCGGGGTGAATGGGTCATGGGCAGTGCCTTTAGATATTTATTAGTTTTAAAAAAGTATTAACCTGCCAAATTGTCACAGCGCAATCCTTTTAAACATCACAATGCTAGAAAGAGAACTCTCAAACTCGTTTAAATTCTCCCTAGATACTATAGGATCCATTTCTTATATGATAAGGATGTTACCTAGCCAAAATGATCCTTCAAAATCTGAAAAATTTTATTTTCCCGAGGGTAGAGCGTCGGGGCACTCAAATCTAGCATCATAGTGTTAACAGAAGAAAAACTAAACTTCACATTTTCACTTTCTTGGTTTAAAACTTTAAACCTTCTAAGCTCTAATTAACTTAAGAACACTTATAATTATCAAATAATTTAAAATCTATCACTTTAAAGCAAATAATTGTCTGATTTCTTGACAATGGTTATTATACTCTCCCTTAGAGAAAATAATGTCCTTGACATTTTGATCAAATAGAGTTGGATACAGATGTGTCATCTCAGCTTCTTTCTCCTAGGTTGCTTCTCTTTCTAATTAGTGTTGTCACATAATTTGACCATTGGGATTTGCTTATTTCTTAGTTGCTTAACATCGAATGCTAGAATGGGCTTTGATTCTTCCCTATAAGTCAAATTAAGTTGCACTTCTAGCTCTGTTTCATAAACCCTTTACTCTTAACGCCCATTTTCTTATTACATACACATGAAAAATATTATGGATATCAGACATATGGTCATGCAGGAATAATCTACAAGCAGATTTAGTAATTCACTTAATTACTTCAAATGGTCTATGTTGACCTCGCTTTTCGCCCGAATAGCCTCGAGGAGCTTTGATCAATTTAATTGAGCATCATCGAGTTTAATTCGAGCTCAAATCGGCTCGACTTGAGCCGGATTAGACCCGACTACGCTTAATTAGCTTTGATTAATTTATTCTGATTGCGTCGAGCCTAAATTGATTGAAATTGCTATCGATTTTGAGCTTAATGTTGTACGATTAGTTCTTCTGAGCCGGCTTGAACCCAAACTCGACTCGAATCGAGTCGAAGTTTGGACCCGAGTCTGATTTAATCTTAGCCTACTTGATCCGATCCAGCCCGGTTTAATCCCATTAAAATCCACTCAACTTTCTGAATAATTTGAATTTTTTTTTTCTTTTCTAAATCTAGTAACCGCGTCTACGATTGCGATCAAGGGAGGTTCTCGGTTCAGCCCGTATCCCGCATCTCAGAGATTTCTGCGATGGAAGCAGAGGTCGAGCAGAGAGCAAAGCAATTTCAGGAAGATTTTCGGAAGCTGGAGCGAAGGACGACGCTTGGCGGGCTTCCTCTCTCGGCAACAAATTTCGATTTACCCAGAGCGAAGCCCTTTTCTCTGGGCACTTCTTCCGAATACGCTCTGGTTCCCTCCCTCTAGTTCTCGCTCTCTTTCTCGATCGGAGCCAGAGAAGGAACGGAACATTCCCCCCTTTTTTCTTCTTCACTTCCCCTGTCTCCTGGCGGGATCCGTTCGCCTCAACCAGAGCCGAAGACACGCCCCCTACCTGTTTCGGACCGAACCGAGAGAGACGAACCCCTCCCACGCCTCTTCTCGCAAGCTCCAGGGGGAGACCCGACACCTCCCTCTCTTCTCTGTTTTCGCACGGAGCCAGGCCGAATCATCGACGCCCAAGCTCTCGACCCCATCCGCGAACTCCAGCCAAGGCCCGAGCTCCCGTCGCCTACCCTAGCCGAACCCGACTCCAACTTCTTCCGTCTCCCTTTGTTCGTGCGACCAGCAACAAGCCGAAATCCCTGCCTTGGCCAACTGATCTTCTTCAAGGCAGCAGGTATATACTCCTATCCCCACTTCTTCTTCCTCTTCTTTCCTCCCTTCTATTTCTCCTTCTCAATCTCCCTCTTCCTCCTTTTATCCTTCAAGAATAAAATGGCTAAGTGGTTAACTTGTACAATAAAGAGAATGTCCCTTTCACTGTTGTGGCTAGCTTCTCATGTCTTGATCCATGAAATGTTCTTCTTACTGTGAACACCTCATTTGGAAGGTGAGGCTAGTTAGCTTCATGAGTATGACTCTGTTGGATGAAAAAGTTTGGGTTATTTGAAGTTTTTTTTATGAGAAAGAAAGCTATGGAAATTTATGCTTAGTTTGTATCATGCAACATGTGGTTTAAAAGGTCATGTATAAGTAGGAGAAGGATCTTGATACCCTTCATGACATGCATTCAAGATGTTTGGAGAAATGTCTTTGAGAAGAAATTGTGGTGTTTTAAGAGACTTAAACTTGCATTTGAAGTCTTCTAATCAAATGTTTTGCTAGTATTGGGTATCTCATTCAAGAGATATGAGATTATTTGAATTCTTCTTTATTTATGCTCATCGTCTCCACCTCTTGTTTTCACTACATTGGTAGCATCTTCCACTTAATATGGAATTTGATGTAGCATGAAAGCTCATATGTTTGGAAGTGTTAAATACTTATTTCGGAATCAACATTTTATGGGGTGTGAGAAGTTTTAGAATCGTGTCTTTTGTGATGTCGGCATGATAGTTTAAAAAAAAAAAAGACTTAGAGTTTCCTAAATATTTCCATTTGATAATCAAAGCTTACACCCAGCCTTGAATGTTCAAACTTTCAATTTGATGTTAGTGGTATATTTCATATATTTTGGAATCCCATTTATGAGTTAAAGATTTATCGTTCTATGGATCTTGACATTGGTTTATATATGTTCCTTCAAATATTGAGATGTGTTGCTTCATGGCTTTAGGAACTCGTAAATGGTTTATACGCGAAGCTTATTTTTGACTAAATAAAAAGAATGTGGATAGACTTCTCATGATTTATAGTAAGGACTTTATTCTCAATATTGAACTTTATGAAACTTCGCATAGATGACCTTGCCATCATATGTTGATTTACGTCGTTCGAGAATGAATAATGGGTTTATAAAATAAAATCATACTTGAAGCATGTTATACAATTCGACAAAGCATGAAGAGCCATATTGTTTCCTTTCTAAAAAAAATGCGCGTACCAAGTGATTGATAAAATGTTGTTAAGAAAAGATTATGATATATGGTTGGGTGCCTTTATGTTTCCACCTCCATTAATATTGTTGCTTTTATGAATACTCATTCCCATGTGGTCGTTCACTCTTATGTTTTATTTTAAATATCTTGCGATGCGATGGATTAGAAACATTTAGTTGTGCCAAGTTCATTATCACCTTGTCGTCACTTGTTCATTCCGAAGGCTTTGAAAGTTTTTTTTTTCTTTTTGTTTATGCATATTATGTCGAAATTAGTTTTGAATGTTAAACTACACTCGCATTCCCCACCGCTTCGCTTAACTAAACAAACTACATGACAATATGAAATTGCAAGCTTAAGAGAACATGCCCATTTCTTGTTGCCTTCTGTTCAAAAATCTGAAGTTGGTTTTAAGCCCCTAGCAAAATGTTTGGCAAAAGCAGATTTGTAAACTTGGGTTAGAGGCTTCATTCAAAGTCCTCATTAGCATAAGATGTAGAAGAATTCGTTTGAGTTTGTAAGGTTGAATTGGAAAGATGTTACTTTCTCTAGTTTTCTGCTGTCGCAAAAGGAAGATCCTCTTAGTTTTGTTTAATTAGATCTTGCTTCAACCCTTCGTTATTGTTGTGTATGTCGAGCATTAAGATGGAATGCATGCTGATTTCTTATAACTATTGGAGAGAACCTTAAAATTAGTACCTTTGTGATTTCCCACTAGCATAAAAATGGATGTTGGAGTTCTGTTATTGTCTTCCTTTAAAGCATGTGTGGTAAAAAAAAATTGTACCTATGCTAGTAAATGGCTATACATTCCCTACATGTTTAGTGAAATTCTCAACTGCTTTGTGAACTAATTGTGTTATTACTTATGTTATTAGAGGTATTGTTTTAATGATTGGAGAAAATAGGTTGACTTTTGACAAAATGTTGCAAATTGTTTCGCATTTGATTTCATGATTGAAAGCTCTGCTAATAGTTTTGTTTCGAGAAGTTTTGTTTTGTGAGTTTTGCGAATCGGCTTGCATTGGAATTATATGTGTTTTTTTTCGTCTCGTGAATGTTTTGTGACGATTGCTTTACCATGAGAGATTTCTATAAAATCTTCTCGTTGGAAAGCTTTGTTTTCTTTTACCCCACTCCAAATGAAGGGTGAGACACTTAATTGTAGGTTGTCTTTGGGTAGAATTTTGTGTCAAGATTGAGGATTTTGGTGAAATTTTTGTGTCAAAACAAAATGAAAAGAAAGTGATTTTTGGGTAGATAGCTTTTTGGGAAATTTTGTGTAGTAGTCCATTTAGGAATTCTTGTGAGCTATTTTGGAGTGTATAATTTGGTGGGTAGACTTACCCAGTAGTGTCTTTTGGAGGAGAGTGGGGCTTTCTCATTTGAGTTAGATTCTCTTAGTAGTCCTTTCCAAAAGATGAGTTTTGGAGATTTAAAGCATTAGGGAATTTTACGTTAGAGGTCTCTAGTATTCCTTTTAAAGAGCAAAAGGGTTCTTTGCTCATTTGAATTTTCTCCCTTTAGTATCATTTCCTATAAAAAGAGAATGTTGGGTGGGTTCAAAGCAAGGTGAATTTAGTTGTAAGTCTAGTTTTAGAAACCTTTTTCCCTTAGTCGATTTGGCCTTGGTTTAAGGTGTGTTGGGGGTAGTCGAGTCAAACGTATCAAGTGCCTCGTTTGGAGTGGGAATAGCAAAGGGCATTGCTGCTGTTACAGGATGTACTTGACTTCTACGAAGTGCATCCAATAGCAACAATGCCTACACCCCTTTTTGTATTCGATCTTTCGTTAGTTTTCCTCCGCCGTTTCTTTTGTGATTTTGGTGCTACATGCTTGCAAGACAAGGAGAACCTAAAGAACAAGTGGCTCAACGAATAACTAAAAGGTACGTTCTAGTTTTTGGTGCATTTTTCATTTCTTTACACTATTATTTATTTATAGAACTGCTCTAATACCTCTCTTTCTATGTCTTGCGAGGTACCTTTTGGAAAGCAATGGACAAGGAGCACTCGGAGCTGGAGCTAGGACAATGGGATCCAAGCATCAGTCGTCCCTACTCATCTAGTAGGGGCGCTACGGGCGGAACCACCGGGTCGTAGCCCCCGGTGCTGTAAGTTCACTAAAACTTAGAAAACCTTTAGGGGCTTAGATGGTTGTGCGCCTCCCACCCTTAGGGCCTTAGAAACTTCAATTATATATTTAGGATTGCTTTTACTTTTTTTTAGATCCCTAAAACCTTGTGACATCCGTATAGAAGTCTTAGGAATTAGAAGAGAACGACACTTTTAATCCCATAACATTAGTGACACCTAAGGACAAAAATTAAGGACCGGGTCTTAGAAAACATAGACTTAGGGTGCATGTTCCTTATAGGATAGAGACTTTAAAACAACAACTTAGTGACACGTTTTCCTAGATTTAGATTTTTGTTTTCTTAATTCACTAATAATCAACTAATTAATCTTAATCTAATTCTTAAAACCTATTAAAACACTGAATTCTTAATTAAATAATTATTAACATTCTATAACTATTAAACTTTAAATCTAAAATGTAAACCTAAATCAATTCTAACTAATTTAATAATTTATCCATAACCAATATAAAATCTAAAAGATGTAGACTATCTTAGGAGACTAAAATACAAACTAAACTCATTAGGATAAAAGATTCTTAAAGATTAAACTTAGAGTAATTTTCTAAAATAACAACAAACAAATCCCTTAACACACAACAACCGCTCTAAAAGTGAAGTTTATTGGATGGACTACTCCGGGCTGCGGGGCTAAGTGTCCTAAGGAGGCTGGTTCCTCGAGCCTGGTGGCACAACGCCACGAATGGATCTAATAGAGTGACAAAATATAAAAATTAATTTTTTTTTCTAATTGGCTTAATTCAAAACTTGATTAATAAATGATTTAATTCACCCTTTTCTTTTCTTTTAACAACAAACTACAATAATTTAACAAAGTTAATTATCACTGGGTAACCCAGGCCTACGAGGCTATTAAGTTAGCCCCAAGGAGGGTGAAATAAACCTCACGTCCTCGGTGTGAAACAAAGGTGGTAATTAATTAAACACTAAAATAAAAGATACCTAAAATCAACTTTAAAACACTAAGATTTGAAGTTTAATTGAAATCTCTCCTTTGCCCCTTCCAACAAACAAATAAAAATACATACAACTCTAACTAAATTATCCTATCTAGGATCTACCAAAACCACACAGCCTACATACGCTTAGACTGGTTTGCTAGGACACGACTATTAGCTTTAGGTTAAGCTATTGTTCTGCTGTTCTTTTCTTTTCTGTACTTTGTTGTGACGCTCTGCATGTGACCCGTGTGCTGTTTGCTTAGTACTTGTGGTAGCTTTTTCCGTGGGTTTTCTGTGATGCTTTTCTGTGATGTTCTTCTAGTTTTCTTTCTGCACTGTTGTTGTGACGTTAGAATACCCATAGGTTAGGCACGCTCTTTTATACTAATGCTGTCTTCTTGCAGGTGGCCGTGCTTATACAGCGCTAAAAAGGGGGCTAAAATTAATAATAATAAATGTATAACTGCTTTAGGTACCTGCTTCAGCTGCTTAGCCCCCAATAATCAAAGCACGGCCAAGTGTGGTTTATTTTTCAGCATTTTCATATATATAACTGCTTGGATGAGTTCTTATTATAAACTGCTTAGGATAACCCCTGCAGGAGAGTCTAGATTTTTATTTTTTATAATGTAATGTATTTGATAGTAAATGTTGTGAAGATTTAAAATAAGGCATTTTTAAAGAGATAGGAATCCAAAGGGAAAAGTAAACCCCTACAGGGGGTTTCCTTTTTCATTTAGATATCCTTTTGGAGTACTCACTACGAGGAGTCCAAAGGGAAAAGTAAACCCCTACGGGGGGTTTTCTTTTTCATTTGGGTATCCTTTCGGAGGAGTCACTACAAGGAGCCGGAAGGAAGAACGAAGACGATCCAAAGACGAATCAAGGAAGGGAAGAAGACTGAAGAAATATAAAATGCCTTATTTTAAGATTTGCGTCGTTTCCGGGTTGTTGTCGGTGGAGCCCGGCCACCATTACTTACTGTACTCTGTGATGTAATATTGTATGGCACTTGCCATGGACACTCTTTTTCGTGGGATTTTGTTTCTGTGTTGTGATTTACTTATTCTGATTGCGCAGTAGAACCAGCATGCTTTTTATAGGTTTCTTTCTGCATGTGCTTGTGTCTGACCGCTAGGTTCTTTAGGAATAAAATTTTTATACTCATAATTATTAAATAAAAAAAATTTTAAGATTAATTCACATAGAAACCATAACGATTTTAGGGAATAGCCGGAATCGTCCGGGGTGGCATGCACGCATTCTCTCTTCTATTAGACAAATTTCCTCGCCTGCGGGTAGAGTCCGGATAATCTGGCCTATGAGGATGAAGTGCCGGACCTTGGGAAATTTAGTCATTCAAAAATTATTTTATAAAGCCTTTTTAAAATTCATGCATATCTGATTTGGAGACTTTAACCAGCATAAATTGCATTAGTAACTAATTAAAATTAAGATTTAATTGCATTAGTTTTAGAAGCATCATACCACTCATAAGGTGGGATCACTTAGGGAATTTCTTTAGTTTTCGATCCCAATTTCAGTGTCTAAACTATCCACCCATCTCTCATACAGACCAGATAGCATGGATTTTACACGATTAGGAGGTTTTAGCTGGCTTCCTTTGTCAGACAAGGAATAAGTCCAGATTGCATTAGCTAGGTCGTAGATGCTAGTGTTGTGTGTGCAACACTACGTCTTTTATAGATTTAGGGTCTAAAGGTGAGAGGTATGAGTGTACCTCTATACACCTTATTGGTGGGTAAGCTATCCATCCCTTCGGAAGCTATAAATCCTACCCATTCGCGTCACACAGATGACGCCACCTCCCTCTTTCTCTCGTGCATGTCTGAGTGCATTGTCCTTCTTCCTTTTTCTCCAGTTTTCGTTTCTCCTAGCCGGCCGGATGTTGATTGAACCTTATATGACTGATCGAGCCAAGTTGGGACATTCCCCTTTGATTAGGAAAACCTAGAAATCCCTTGCACTAAACCCACTTTGGAGAAGATAATCTAACATCCCTAATCGAGAGTTTTCTTAGATCAAGGTCTAAGATGTAATTAACTACGGGGGCTTGCGCCCGTAGGAAACCGATCCCCACAATCAAATAAACCTCATTCGAGCTGATGTATCGAATGGGGGAAATCTCGTGAATTTAGGGTTATAGATATTATTATCCATCGAGGTTGGTAGGTGAAAGCCGCTATCCTCCATGGCTAATCGTATCTATAACTCCATCTGCTCTTCCATCGGCCTGCTTGTGCCGGGTGTAAAGGCCTACGATAATTTTGTCCTACGGGACAGTGTGATCGTACCCTTTGCATTCGAACCACACGAGCGGAATCCTTTCGGAGACCCACAGATTTCTGGCGACCACGGTGGGACAGGTTTCTCTCTACATCTTCGGATGTTAAATTATCTCCTTTGGTGTGCATTCCGGGTTTAGTGTTCTTTAGTTAGGTTCTTCCTCTTCTGGCCTTTACAGGCTATTCCATCCCTTTCTCTCTCGTTCCGTTCGGTGGTTTTGTTTTACGCTAATTGTTATTGTTTGTGCTAACAGACAGTGCAATGGCGTATTCTGGTCTGTCCGTTACTTTCTGTTTTGGCTCTGACTCGCGGGTGACACTCCCTGAGTCCCTGCTGACGAGCCCACCGGCGGGGGGGATCACCTTTGGATCCTTCACCGATTCGGCATACGTCACTCTTGGCGGGCCGACCCCCTCCGAGGCTGCCGCATTCTCTCCACCTCAGAGGAGAGGACGCGCAGCTATGCGACCTTTCGGACGACCCGTTGCTCGGCAACCAGCCCGGGCACCCGTTCGTCCAGTTGCTGTTCGTGCGCAGCCAGTGCGCCCGGTGGTTAGGCAGCCAGTGCCTAGGCTACTCCCTGTTCACCCCGTTCGTCCAGCGGTCAGGCGGCCAGCGCCTGTCGCTCCTGTTGTTCGTGTAGCCCCGGCCCCTCAGCGCCGACAGCCAGCAGTTCCTTTACCAGTTGTTCCGGTAGAGGTTACTCGTGCTCGAGTTTCCCCTCCTCCTTCCTCTTCGAGGAAGAGGGTTGCTCAGGCCGAGCTTCCTCCACCTCCTACTCGTCGGGTTTTTGTTTTCACCCGGTTGTCTCACCCTGAGATTGCCGAGGAGACCCCGACACCCCCTCAGTCAGTAGTTCCTGTTCCTCCAGTACAGTCTGTGGGTACTGATGTAGCTTCTTCCTCTACCTCCGGCCTTGGGAGAAGGGCTAGAAGGAATAGGAACAGGAGATTACGATTAGCAGCGTCCGATGCGGCTGTTCAGCGGATGGCAGATTCTGTGGCTCACCAGGAGCCAATTCAGCAGAGGATGGTTCCCTTGCAGCGGGAGCCACGCAGACGTGTAGTTACCCCAGTTCCTGATGTTGTAGTCGCCCCTGAGATCGACGCAGTCCAGGGAGGACGCTTTTCCCCTCTAGTGCATAGTGGTGATGAGGAGGACGCAGCCCGTATTGCAGCAGCCCCTCCTGTCCCCACTACTCTTCCTCGCGCTCGAGTCCCCAAGGATACTGTCACTCGGACCCTCACTCAGAGGATCCGAAGCATTATCCGTTCAGCGCGCGGTAGAGGACGTGTTAGTGAGGAGAGGTTACTCCATCAGATCTCTCAGGTGCATTCTCAATTGCAGCGACAGTCAGTCAGACAGAGTTACCGGTGGCAGAGAGGACAGCCACCACGGCAGCAGACCAGAGTTGTTCCCACTGATAGACCTCAGGCAGGTGCCCCTGCTGTCGGACGACGCCCTCGCCGTCATGGACGTCACCCACAGTTAGAGCCTGTCCGACCTCAGCTTGGATCAGTTGTAGTTGCCCCCTCCACTCAGTTAGATGTTCCTACCAGGTCCCGTCGTAGTAGATGGGTTTGGAGACGTCGGCAGGTGGATGAACCTGTTGAGACAGAGCAGACTGTTGGTACGATTCGTAGAGTTGACACAGTCCCTTCAGTGTCAGTACCAGTTCAGATGGATGTTGATGCAGTAGATGTTGATAGTAGTGCCCCGGCTCGAGTGGAGCCAGTTGCTGCTTCTAGTCCCCTTAGGATTTCTTTTCCTATGGGTCCGTACATAGATGCCCTTTGTCAGACCCTCTCCGATGATGACTTGCTTACAGAGGAGTCAGATGAAGACATTCCCGTTCACCGTGTCTGTGTTGTCACGAGACGAGGCACGTCAGATGAGCAGCATGAGCAGTACGATGATTTAGAGGAGCAAGGGGAAGCTGATGTACCTTCCACGTCAGCACAAGGTGGACCTCCCCGTTCAGTAGACACGGATGTCACAGTTTTGCAGTTACAGTCCCAGATGGCGGAGATGGCAAGAGCCATGGCGACGATGACCGCCCAGTTGACGGCGTTGGGGGCTACACCCCATGTTATGGATGTAGTTACTCCTACTACATCCAGAGACGAGCCAGTAGCACCACAGTCGCCAGCCCCAGAGCCTGTTAGAGTTGATAGAGTTCAGAGGGCAGTTCCGATGTCTCCCCTAGCAGTTCCTTTGAGTGTGCCAGTCCAGAGTCAGTCAGTACAGTTGTCACCAGTTCAGATTCAGGACATGATTGCACAGAGAGTTGATCAGGCTATTGCTTCTAGAAAGTCTGGGGATTCTGTTAGTAGAGGTCGCCCCTACCCGGTAGAGTACGAGCGGGAACCTTACCCCGCTGGTTTTGTTCCTCCCCGTTTCCGAGTGTTTGATGGGTTTGGAAACCCAAGACAACATGTGGCTCAGTATCGGGCCATATGTTGTAACATTGGAGGAAATGATGCTTTGATGCTTAGATTGTTTGTTAGTAGTTTAGGGGGAGTGGCATTTGAGTGGTATGCCGATCTCCCTAATGATTCAGTTCGTACTTTTGCTGAGATGGAGCAGTTGTTTGTGCAGAGATTCATTAGTACTGAGCATAGAGTGACTGTTGGTGAGTTGGTAGTGACCAGACAGCGCCCCCACGAGTCTCTACTTAACTATATTGTTAGGTGGAGAAATCTTAGTCTTCAGTGTGAACCTCAACTGCAAGAGCAGCATGCAGTTGAGATTCTGTTGAAGAACATAGATGGTCCTATCGCTCCGTACCTCAAGGGTTTCAGCATTCGAACCTTTCAGAAGTTGTTAACCAAAGTCACTAGCCTGCAGGACAGCATACCCAGTGCAGTCCCTCCTAAGGTTGAGAGTCAACCCATCCGTAGACCTCAGCGTTTGGAGTTTTCTGGGGCACCACCTCCTAGGAAGGGAGAGGTGCATAATACTTCTGATGCTCATGATAGGGGCAAGAGGCCCATGGTTAGTTCAGTACCACAGCGTCCACCACCACCACGACCTCAGTTTCAGCCTCGACCTCAGTTACCACCACCAGTACAGCCTCCTGGTCAGTTTCAGCCACGACCACAGAGTCAGCAGCCTAGGCCCTCTTATAGAACTGCAGAAAACCAACAGTATTTGCAAGAGAGGCTTAGCAAGGAGTATCCCTTTAAAAGGGAGAGTGTAAAGAAGATTTTCAAGTTTTTGGTCAAGAAGAACATTTTGACATTTCCACCCAACAGGAGAGTGGAAGAGGAGGGGCAGACAGAGCATCCTTTGTATTGTCCATTTCATAAGCATATTGGTCATGTGATTGAAGATTGCTATGTGTTTAAGGATAGAGTGGAAAGCCTTATGGCTAGGGGTGAGATTCACTTGCAGGATAGTGACCTAGTGAATCCTCAAGGCAAAGTTGCTCAGGTTGTTCAAATGATTACTAGCTCCAGCCAGTGTGACAGTCAGTGTGGTGTTCAGAGCAGTGACAGTAGAGCACCTCTTAGTTCTGGGGAGGAGTGGCAGCTTGCACTCTCTCGCAAGACAAGAGGTATGATTAGACGGGCAGTTCAGAGTTCAGAGGCAGTTGAGAGGAGGCCCCCACAGGCCAAGTCGACAGTTGCCAGTCCAGTTCCTTTGCCAGTTTCTTTCTCTTCTTCTGTTGTAGTGCCTACTGAGCACATTTCTTCTACTTCTCCTTGTATTAGAAAGATGTATGAAAGAGAGAAATTTGTTGTAACTTCTGAGGGGAAGACAGGATCTCTTCCAGCACTTACGCTAAAGAATTTTGTTCTCCCTTCAACTGATGATGAATTAATGGAAGAAAATGATTCTGGCTACTTTTGGTATCTTGCTCCTTCTAGTTCTACTTTTTCTAGCACTCGTTCTTCTTCTGTTTTATTTATTTCTGAAGATAATAATAACAATGAGCATTCTTTTGGAGAAGAGTTTGAGTGTGAAGAAGAACCTGTGTTCGCTATTCCTGAGGGAGGTTGTTACATGGATTCTGAAGATGAATCCGAGAGCACTTCCCAACCCCTTTCTAATGAACCAACACAAGCCATATCACCTGAACCAAATGAGTCCTCTATTGAGTCTGACTCAATACGAGAGATACAGTTGCGTTCAGGTAAGGTCCTTCCACCTAAAATGGCTAAAAATAATAAAGAAAATAATAGAAACATCATTACCCAACAGGATGATCCTATCCCTCCTCCTCAAGCACCAGCTAAGGAGAAGGGAAAAGGCCCTCAGTTGGATGTTGATTACAATGTGTTGGCTCATTTGAGAAAGATCCCTTCTTTGCTTAGTGTTTACGATGCACTTATGATGTCTTCTGACTTGAGAGAGACTTTGGTGAAAGCCTTGCTTGAACCAGAGTCTTATCAAGCCTTCTTTGCCACTGAGTCAGTTAAGGATGCATGCTATTTGAGAGAGATGCCATGCATTACCTTTTCAGACCAGGATCTTCTTTTAGGGACTCCTGATCACAACCGTCCCTTGTACGTCACCACTGAAGTAAATGGTTATGAGTTGAACAGGGTCCTCATTGACCAAGGAGCTTCAGTTAATATCCTTAATCATGCCACCCTACAGAGTCTCTCCCTTGGACAATTGAAACTGACTTCAGACAAGATTATGCTGAAGGGTTTCAATGATCAAGGTCAGCGAGCTCTAGGTTCCATCACTTTGCCTTTGCGTTTTGGAGATCTTTTGACTGAGGCAAAATTCCATGTTATTGAAGCAGATACCTCATACAAGGCTCTCTTAGGAAGGCCTTGGATACATGAATATGGAATGGTGCCCTCTACACTGCACCAGTGCATGAAGTATATGAGGAATGACGTAGAGTTTTCCATCCTGGGAGATATTCAACCTTTTGCCGTGCATGAAGTCTCCATTTATGATGATGCCGAGCACTACATGCCTCGGAAAGCTCGTAGACCTCCCCCTGCCCAGTCACCAGTGATACCCACTAGTATTGTACAGGGTCTTATGCAGCCACTTGCACAGGATCCTATACAGCCACTAGCACAGGGTCCATCACAGGTTAGGATTGGGACAGATGTTTCCACTGAAGACCTTGATGAATCTTTACGATTTGTACTCAGGCGAGATGTTTCCCCTAGTAGAAGTAGGGGATTGCGTGGTAGAGGTCGAGGTAGAGAGTCAGTCCGCCCTCCGAGGAACTTTGATACTCGAATCCCTCCTCCTTCGCACTTGTACACTTCCCCTTTGATTGTTGAGTCTGACTCTGATGATGAGATGATTGATGTTCCTCGTCATTCAGTTCCTTTGCCCGCCTTTAGTGTTGATCACAATTCCTATCCCACTTTCCATAGGAGTTTGATACCTCAAGGTGGTCTAGTTGTTGATAGTGATTCAGACGACGACGGAGATGTCGGACGTCAGACTACTAGTCAACAATCCCTTTCCCGCCAGATGTACGGGATGAGAATTGAGGAATCTCCTCCTCAACCTTCCCCTACACCTTCCGCCAGTGTTCGTGGTGCACTACCCGTAGATAGGCGCTCTGTACAAGAGCTGCACACTCTCTATGTGCCAGCACAATCTGCTTGGCATGCATCGTTGTTCCATAGTGTCGGTGTCCCACAGAGTACTGACGTACAGGGTCCTGTGGAATCCACTGTGGATGATGAGATCATGCCAGTTCCCCGGTACTTTTCCCCTATTGTTGATAACTTTGTTGAGCGAGGTCTTGTCCCTTCGACTTGGTCGGGTAGACAGGCCCAACAGCAAGCCCGTATTTGGCGAACTGATTTTCCTCGAACTGGGCAGGGTATAGGCTATTCTCAAGAAGATCAGTCCCCTTCCGCCAGCATTCGTGTTGTTTCTCATTCTTATCCGGTCGTTTCTATCGCCGATGATGAAGACCCGGAAGAGAATGAGGACAGGGTCCTCGAAGCTCCACGTGAATTCGAAGATGGCGCCAGTTCTGCCATGGACGAATTGTGCGAGATCAATTTGGGCACTGAATCGGATCCTCGGCCTATC
Organism: Dendrobium nobile; assembly: GCA_022539455.1. Classification (NCBI taxonomy): domain Eukaryota; kingdom Viridiplantae; phylum Streptophyta; class Magnoliopsida; order Asparagales; family Orchidaceae; genus Dendrobium; species Dendrobium nobile. Next base: position 5,161,882 of record CM039723.1, on the reverse strand, counting down.
TTTCATAGTGCTTTGCTATCCGAATCAGAGGCTCAAGAGTATGTTGCGCTCATTTCTGAGTTTAAGGATTGCTTTGCCTGGAACTACACAGAGATGCCCGGTCTAGATCCAGAAGTAGCAGTCCATAAGTTAGCTATTAGTCCTGATGCAGTCCCTGTTAAGCAGTCACCTCGTCGGATGAGGTTAGAGATTGAACAACAGGTGATAGCCGAGACTAAGAAGCTTATAGAAGCTGGTTTTGTTTGTGAAGAGAAATATCCCACTTGGCTTGCCAATATTGTTCCAGTCCGGAAGAAGAATGGTCAGATTCGTGTCTGTATAGACTTCCGTGATTTGAATAAGGCATGTCCTAAGGACGATTTCCCTCTTCCTATCCCTGAACTCATGGTTGATATTGCTTCATCCCATAGCATTTTCTCCTTCATGGATGGTTCGTCTGGTTACAATCAGATTAAGATGGCCTCTGAAGATGAGAAATTCACTGCCTTTCGCACCCCCATAGGTGTGTTTTGTTACAAGGTGATGCCTTTTGGCCTCAAGAATGCCGGGGCCACCTATCAGCGTGCCATGACAATCATTTTTGATGAGCTGATTCATGAACAAGTTGAATGCTATGTGGATGATCTAGTGGTCAAAAGCAAGGTCCGTAGTGATCACCTCCGAGACCTACGAATCGTTTTTGAGCGCTTAAGAAAACATGATTTGAGGATGAATCCCCTAAAGTGTGCATTTGGGGTTAGTGCGGGGAAGTTTCTTGGTTTTATTGTTCGCTATCGTGGCATTGAGATTGATCCCTCCATGATCAAGGCCATAGTGAACTTGAAACCCCCTAGGAGTCTTACCCAGTTGAGGTCTTTCCAGGGTAAGCTTGCTTTCTTGCGGAGATTTATCTCCAATCTTGCCGGTAGATGTCATCCTTTTGCTGTGTTAGCAAAGAAGGATGCCCGTTTCCATTGGGATAAGAATTGTCAGGAGGCCTTTGAGAGCATAAAGCGCTACCTGACGAATCCCCCAGTGTTGGCTGCACCCATCCCTGGTAAACCACTAATTCTTTACACTACTGCCTTGGATGAGTCGCTTGGTGCACTTTTAGCTCAAGAGAATGAGGAAGGCAAAGAGAATGCCTTGTACTACCTTAGCAGACGATTAATTCCTGCAGAGCTAAAATACCCGGCAATGGAAAAGCAGTGTTTGGCTTTGATCTTTGCTGTGCAGAAGCTTAGACACTATATGCTCTCACACAAGATCAGTTTGATTTCTCGAGTTAACCCTTTGCAATATCTGATGACCCGTCCGACTTTGTCAGGTCGTCTAGCACGTTGGTCCATGATTTTATTGCAGTTTGACATTACATATGTCCCTCAGCGGGCCGTCAAAGGACAGGCTCTAGCTGATTTTCTTGCTTCTCACCCGATCCCTGCAAATTCTCCACTTAATGACGATTTGCCCGACGAATTAGTCATGAGTGTAGAAGAGAAGGAGTCCCCTACTTGGGAGTTTTACTTTGATGGAGCTTCTTCCATTAAATCACTACGTCCTTACGAAACTCCTGTTGTTAGGGTAGGTTTGGGTCTGGTTTTTGTGTCTCCTGAAGGCCACGCCCTTCGTTATTCTTACAGTCTTTCCGAGCCTCGTACTAATAATGAAGCTGAGTACGAAGCCTTAATTGTAGGGCTTGAGTTGGCCATTCAGATGAGTATTGTGCGGGTTAAGATTTTTGGAGATTCCCAACTAATCATTAATCAAGTGGCTGGAGTTTTCAAAGTTCTCAAACCTGAGCTCTTGCCTTACCACGACAGGGCAATGGAGCTCTTGTGTTTGATCCCTGAAGTGACTTTAGTTAGGGTCCCTCGATCTGAGAATGGTAGAGCGGATGCACTAGCTAAACTTGCTAAGGAGTTGGCTGACCCTACTGGAAATCCGGTGTCAGTTGTTGTTCAGTATCGTCAAGCCTTGTGTCCCGCAGACTTGTCTTCTCCCGATCAGACCCTCACAGTGTGCGCTGTTGAGGAAGAGTCAGATTGGAGAGTCCCTTTTGTGGAGTATTTGAAGCGTGGAAAACTTCCGGATGATCGCTCTCTTGCCGCTCAGATTAGGAAGAGAGCTTTGTCCTTTTCGTATGTGAATGAAACCCTGTACCGGCGCTCTTTCGAACAGATGTGGTTACGTTGCCTCAATAACGAGGAGGCTCGTAAAGTCATGGGCGAAGTACATGAGGGGCTTTGTGGTGCTCATCAGTCCGGACCTAAGATGAAGGTCAGAATTAAACGCCTGGGTTATTACTGGCCGACGATGATCCGTGATTGTATGGAGCACGCTAAGAGGTGCCACCAATGCCATATCCATAATACTGTTATTCACCAACCTCCTAATCCGTTGCACCCCACTGTGTCTTCTTGGCCTTTCGAGAGTTGGGGTACGGATGTGGTGGGTCCTATCGATCCTCCTTCCTCTAAGGGTCATAGGTTTATTCTGGCTGCTACTGATTACTTCTCTAAGTGGGCAGAAGCTATCCCGCTTAAAGAAGTCAAATCAGAGGATGTGATGCGCTTCTTTCGCGATCATGTTGTCTACCGTTTTGGTGTTCCGCGCCGTATAATTTCAGATAACGGCCCGTCTTTTAGAAGCACCAAGATTGCTAGATTTGCCCGCCGCCATAACATAAATTGGCGGTATTCCTCGATTTACTATCCTAGGGCTAATGGTTTGGCTGAAACATTCAATAAGACTTTAGTCCAATTGATAAGAAAAATACTTGTGGCGAATAAAAAAGAATGGCACGACAAATTACCTGAAGCATTATGGGCCTATAGGACTACATACCGTACTCCTACTCAGTGTACACCATATGCTTTAGCTTTTGGGGTTGAAGCTGTCCTCCCACTAGAGGTCGAGCTCCCTTCGTTGCGTGTAGCAGTTAGCCACAATTTGTCTCGCGAGGATAATGCCCGACTACGGTTGGAAGAGCTTGATGGTTTAGAAGAGCTCCGTTTGCAAGCTCATCAGAACCTTAAGTTGTACCAGGCCCGTATGGCCCAGGCACATGATCGCCTTGTCCGACCCCGTGCTTTTCAGGTCGGAGAATTGGTCCTTGTTTTGCGTAGACCTATCATCTCGCGTCGTCGTCGAGGTGGTAAGTTCGAGCCCATTTGGGAAGGCCCATTTGTCGTAGAGCAAGTATACGAGGGTGGATCTTATTTGCTAGTTGATGCGAATGGTGTTCATCCCATGCCCGTCATTAATGGGCAGTACTTGAGAAAGTACTATGCCTGAGTTTGTACGTCGCAAGGGGCATCTACCGCCACTTGTAAATATTCCTCTGTATAGATATAACTCTGAAGGATTTCTCGTACTTTTCGGCAGTCCGTGGCCACGACGATTTGTCCTCTACCACGTGATGTCCGTCATGCAAAGTATGAGATCATCCTTAAGGGTTGTGTATAAATACGCCGTAGGGATGTTTGTGCTTACTTTCACATTCACCAAACACTTTGATACTTTTGCACAAAACTTCCTTCGTAGTCCCCCCTTAAGGGTTGGCTTTCCCCAGTTTCACTTGTTACTTCCAAGTGTGGTCTGGGATATCAAAACTAATAATTTGAACTCCTATGGAATGTGATACTGGGTCCGTCCTTGATCTATACTAGTCAAATCTAGCGATGTTGACTCATTGTCATCATATGAATTTCTCTACAAAATCTGTTGTAACGTCTATTCTCCCCAGTTCATTCATCTGAGTTGAATGTGGCCTGGGTTACCAAAGCCAATGTTCATTTGTAGATCCTGTGTACAATTTTTATCTCTCCCCAGTTTTACTCATGTGGCGAGTATGGCCTAGGTTATCAAAGCCAATAATTTCCCTCTCCCTAAAAAAAAAAAAAAAAAAGGTAAGCTCTTAGTTGAGAAAGAATCGGTTGCCCTTGTCACAGGTGGAACCCGGTTCTAAGCTCCAAGAGCCCAAAGTCCCTCCAGATTTCTTCCTTTCTCCCTCCTTAAAGCATGTTTGATTGATTGCTTAGGGGATGACTGGGTCCATTTCTTCCATTATTATCACTTATTAATTGGACGTTGCCCTCCCTTACTTGTGATGTGATACATCTGGCTCTAGATATTAACACCACTTCTTAGCGGATTTTGATCTTCTAGCAGAAAGTCGATCCGCTATTTCTTTCAAATGATATATTTTCTCATTGAGACCTTGCTTCTAGTTGTAAGAACAGTCTCTTTGAAGAAATAAATTTTGTTTGTACTTTTTCACAGGGTCCCATCAGTTAGCATGGGTGTCACCACTGTGATTTCTTTAGTAATTACTAATTTTTGAGATGATGATTATTGTTCTTAGTGGCAAGTGTGTCCCCTTGTCATTTCTATGCATTTGTTATAAGATTATTCTTTCTACACGGTCGTATGTATGTTCCTCTTTTTAGAGAGATGTATATCGATCGATTGCTGCATGTTATTTGATTTCGATTTTACCTAAGAAAATTCTACTTATATTTAAATTACTCATGGCCACGACGATTTGTCCTCTACCATGTGGTAACTAAAATATAAGTTTGGAAGTTCTTAGATGACCGACTACTTTTCTTTCCCCCACAGCACCACGAACTTGTGTGTTGGGTGGTTGTAGAGGTGACTTTTACTCTTTGTTTTGCCGTTTTGAATATGGTCAGGCAGACATTGAGTCATCCTCATTCACTGTTGCGATCTGGTCAGGTGAATGTTGGATTTTGTCTTTTGTCCTGCTGTTGCGATCTGGTCAGGCAGACATTAGACCTTTTGGGAAGCTCTTTATTCGCTGTTGCGAATATGGTCAGGTGGATATTGAGCTGTTCTCATTCGCCGTTGCGAATATGACCAGGCGAATGCTGAACTCCCTTTCTCTTTTTCCCTTTGTTTCGCCGTTTCGAATATGGTCATGCAGACATTGGGTTGTCCTCATTCACTGTTGCGATCTGGTCAGGTGAATGTTGGACTTGTTTCTTTTGTCCCACCGTTGCGATTTTGGTCAGGTGGACATTAGACTTTCGGGAGGGCTCATTATTCGCTGTTGCGAATATGGTCAGGTGAATTTTGAGCCATTTCATTCGCTGTTGCGATCTGGTCAGGCGAATGTTGACTCCCCTTTCTGGTTGGGTGCCCGACAGAGTCCCTGGGAGGCATACTTCACAACCTCTTCATTCCCCCTGTTTTATTTCCTGTTTGGGGGTTGTTGAGTTTTCTTCTGATTCTTTGTTTCGCCGTTTCGAATAAGGTCAGACAGACATTGAGTCATCCTCATTCCACTGTTGCGATCTGGTCAGGTGAATGTTGGATTTTGTCTTTTGTTCCACTGTTGCGATTTCTGGTCAGGTGGGCATTAGACCCTTTGGGAAGCTCTTTATTCGTTGTTGCGAATATGGTCAGATGAATATTGAGCTGTTCTCATTCGCTGTTGCGATCTGGTCAGGCGAATGTTGAGCCCCCTTTCTTTCACCCTTTGTTTCGCCGTTTCGAATAAGGTCAGGCAGACATTGAGTCATCCTCATTCACTGTTGCGATCTGGTCAAGTGAATGTCGGACTTCTTTCTTTTGTTCCACTGTTGCGATTTTGGTCATGTGGACATTAGACCTTTTGGGAAGCTCTTTATTCGCTGTTACGAATATGGTCAGGTGGATATTGAGCTGTTCTCATTCGCTGTTGCGAATGTGGTCAGGCGAATGTAGAACTCCCTCCCTTCTTTACTCCTTGTTTTTGCTGTTTCGAATATGGTCAAGCAAACCCGGAGTTGTCCCCATTCGCTGTTGCGAATATGGTCAGGTGGATGTGGGACCCCCCCCTTTCTTTTCTCTATTATGCTGTTGCGAGGTGGTCAGACAGATAGATGATTCCGTTACTTTTGATCATTATTATTTTCCTGTAATTGTCACTCTTACTATTGCTTTCCTTTGATTATTTCTCTTTGATATTTCCTGTAATTTCCAATTATTTCCTTTCTTTCTGTATCATCTTAGATATTTGTCGTAGGTGATCATTGAATTCTACTTGGTTCTTTGAGATCTTCCTTCTCCTATCCTCCCGCTTTGGTTGGACAGATAGTTGATTTGTTCGCTCTCCTTATTGACTTTGTTCTCATTAGTTGTTTAGTTGACTGCATATCCTTAGAGAGTTTCACCAGCTGACCTCGAGGTTGTATTTTCCTAGAGTTGGGAGGGTCAACGCCAACATATACGGTTCACTTGTTGTTCACCGCATATGTTGGGGGTCCGTTTGTTGACCTCGCTTTTCGCCCGAATAGCCTCGAGGAGCTTTGATCAATTTAATTGAGCATCATCGAGTTTAATTCGAGCTCAAATCGGCTCGACTTGAGCCGGATTAGACCCGACTACGCTTAATTAGCTTTGATTAATTTATTCTGATTGCGTCGAGCCTAAATTGATTGAAATTGCTATCGATTTTGAGCTTAATGTTGTACGATTAGTTCTTCTGAGCCGGCTTGAACCCAAACTCGACTCGAATCGAGTCAAAGTTTGGACCCAAGTCTGATTTAATCTTAGCCTACTTGATCCGATCCAGCCCGGTTTAATCCCATTAAAATCCACTCAACTTTCTGAATAATTTGAATTTTTTTTTCTTTTCTAAATCTAGTAACCGCGTCTACGATTGCGATCAAGGGAGGTTCTCGGTTCAGCCCGTATCCCGCATCTCAGAGATTTCTGCGATGGAAGCAGAGGTCGAGCAGAGAGCAAAGCAATTTCAGGAAGATTTTCGGAAGCTGGAGCGAAGGACGACGCTTGGCGGGCTTCCTCTCTCGGCAACAAATTTCGATTTACCCAGAGCGAAGCCCTTTTCTCTGGGCACTTCTTCCGAATACGCTCTGGTTCCCTCCCTCTAGTTCTCGCTCTCTTTCTCGATCGGAGCCAGAGAAGGAACGGAACCTTCCCCCCTTTTTTCTTCTTCACTTCCCCTGTCTCCTGGCGGGATCCGTTCGCCTCAACCAGAGCCGAAGACACGCCCCCTACCTGTTTTGGACCGAACCGAGAGAGACGAACCCCTCCCACGCCTCTTCTCGCAAGCTCCAGGGGGAGACCCGACGCCTCCCTCTCTTCTCTGTTTTCGCACGGAGCCAGGCCGAATCATCGACGCCCAAGCTCTCGACCCCATCCGCGAACTCCAGCCAAGGCCCGAGCTCCCGTCGCCTACCCTAGCCGAACCCGACTCCAACTTCTTCCGTCTCCCTCTGTTCGTGCGACCAGCAACAAGCCGAAATCCCTGCCTTGGCCAACTGATCTTCTTCAAGGCAGCAGGTATATACTCCTATCCCCACTTCTTCTTCCTCTTCTTTCCTCCCTTCTATTTCTCCTTCTCAATCTCCCTCTTCCTCCTTTTATCCTTCAAGAATAAAATGGCTAAGTGGTTAACTTGTACAATAAAGAGAATGTCCCTTTCACTGTTGTGGCTAGCTTCTCATGTCTTGATCCATGAAATGTTCTTCTTACTGTGAACACCTCATTTGGAAGGTGAGGCTAGTTAGCTTCATGAGTATGACTCTGTTGGATGAAAAAGTTTGGGTTATTTGAAGTTTTTTTTTATGAGAAAGAAAGCTATGGAAATTTATGCTTAGTTTGTATCATGCAACATGTGGTTTAAAAGGTCATGTATAAGTAGGAGAAGGATCTTGATACCCTTCATGACATGCATTCAAGATGTTTGGAGAAATGTCTTTGAGAAGAAATTGTGGTGTTTTAAGAGACTTAAACTTGCATTTGAAGTCTTCTAATCAAATGTTTTGCTAGTATTGGGTATCTCATTCAAGAGATATGAGATTATTTGAATTCTTCTTTATTTATGCTCATCGTCTCCACCTCTTGTTTTCACTACATTGGTAGCATCTTCCACTTAATATGGAATTTGATGTAGCATGAAAGCTCATATGTTTGGAAGTGTTAAATACTTATTTCGGAATCAACATTTTATGGGGTGTGAGAAGTTTTAGAATCGTGTCTTTTGTGATGTCGGCATGATAGTTTAAAAAAAAAAAAAGACTTAGAGTTTCCTAAATATTTCCATTTGATAATCAAAGCTTACACCCAGCCTTGAATGTTCAAACTTTCAATTTGATGTTAGTGGTATATTTCATATATTTTGGAATCCCATTTATGAGTTAAAGATTTATCGTTCTATGGATCTTGACATTGGTTTATATATGTTCCTTCAAATATTGAGATGTGTTGCTTCATGGCTTTAGGAACTCGTAAATGGTTTATACGCGAAGCTTATTTTTGACTAAATAAAAAGAATGTGGATAGACTTCTCATGATTTATAGTAAGGACTTTATTCTCAATATTGAACTTTATGAAACTTCGCATAGATGACCTTGCCATCATATGTTGATTTACGTCGTTCGAGAATGAATAATGGGTTTATAAAATAAAATCATACTTGAAGCATGTTATACAATTCGACAAAGCATGAAGAGCCATATTGTTTCCTTTCTAAAAAAAATGCGCGTACCAAGTGATTGATAAAATGTTGTTAAGAAAAGATTATGATATATGGTTGGGTGCCTTTATGTTTCCACCTCCATTAATATTGTTGCTTTTATGAATACTCATTCCCATGTGGTCGTTCACTCTTATGTTTTATTTTAAATATCTTGCGATGCGATGGATTAGAAACATTTAGTTGTGCCAAGTTCATTATCACCTTGTCGTCATTGTTCATTCCGAAGGCTTTGAAAGTTTTTTTTTTTCTTTTTGTTTATGCATATTATGTCGAAATTAGTTTTGAATGTTAAACTACACTCGCATTCCCCACCGCTTCGCTTAACTAAACAAACTACATGACAATATGAAATTGCAAGCTTAAGAGAACATGCCCATTTCTTGTTGCCTTCTGTTCAAAAATCTGAAGTTGGTTTTAAGCCCCTAGCAAAATGTTTGGCAAAAGCAGATTTGTAAACTTGGGTTAGAGGCTTCATTCAAAGTCCTCATTAGCATAAGATGTAGAAGAATTCGTTTGAGTTTGTAAGGTTGAATTGGAAAGATGTTACTTTCTCTAGTTTTCTGCTGTCGCAAAAGGAAGATCCTCTTAGTTTTGTTTAATTAGATCTTGCTTCAACCCTTCGTTATTGTTGTGTATGTCGAGCATTAAGATGGAATGCATGCTGATTTCTTATAACTATTGGAGAGAACCTTAAAATTAGTACCTTTGTGATTTCCCACTAGCATAAAAATGGATGTTGGAGTTCTGTTATTGTCTTCCTTTAAAGCATGTGTGGTAAAAAAAAATTGTACCTATGCTAGTAAATGGCTATACATTCCCTACATGTTTAGTGAAATTCTCAACTGCTTTGTGAACTAATTGTGTTATTACTTATGTTATTAGAGGTATTGTTTTAATGATTGGAGAAAATAGGTTGACTTTTGACAAAATGTTGCAAATTGTTTCGCATTTGATTTCATGATTGAAAGCTCTGCTAATAGTTTTGTTTCGAGAAGTTTTGTTTTATGAGTTTTGCGAATCGGCTTGCATTGGAATTATATGTGTTTTTTTTCGTCTCGTGAATGTTTTGTGACGATTGCTTTACCATGAGAGATTTCTATAAAATCTTCTCGTTGGAAAGCTTTGTTTTCTTTTACCCCACTCCAAATGAAGGGTGAGACACTTAATTGTAGGTTGTCTTTGGGTAGAATTTTGTGTCAAGATTGAGGATTTTGGTGAAATTTTTGTGTCAAAACAAAATGAAAAGAAAGTGATTTTTGGGTAGATAGCTTTTTGGGAAATTTTGTGTAGTAGTCCATTTAGGAATTCTTGTGAGCTATTTTGGAGTGTATAATTTGGTGGGTAGACTTACCCAGTAGTGTCTTTTGGAGGAGAGTGGGGCTTTCTCATTTGAGTTAGATTCTCTTAGTAGTCCTTTCCAAAAGATGAGTTTTGGAGATTTAAAGCATTAGGGAATTTTACGTTAGAGGTCTCTAGTATTCCTTTTAAAGAGCAAAAGGGTTCTTTGCTCATTTGAATTTTCTCCCTTTAGTATCATTTCCTATAAAAAGAGAATGTTGGGTGGGTTCAAAGCAAGGTGAATTTAGTTGTAAGTCTAGTTTTAGAAACCTTTTTCCCTTAGTCGATTTGGCCTTGGTTTAAGGTGTGTTGGGGGTAGTCGAGTCAAACGTATCAAGTGCCTCGTTTGGAGTGGGAATAGCAAAGGGCATTGCTGCTGTTACAGGATGTACTTGACTTCTACGAAGTGCATCCAATAGCAACAATGCCTACACCCCTTTTTGTATTCGATCTTTCGTTAGTTTTTCTCCGCCGTTTCTTTTGTGATTTTGGTGCTACATGCTTGCAAGACAAGGAGAACCTAAAGAACAAGTGGCTCAACGAATAACTAAAAGGTACGTTCTAGTTTTTGTTGCATTTTTCATTTCTTTACACTATTATTTATTTATAGAACTGCTCTAATACCTCTCTTTCTATGTCTTGCGAGGTACCTTTTGGAAAGCAATGGATAAGGAGCACTCGGAGCTGGAGCTAGGACAATGGGATCCAAGCATCAGTCGTCCCTACTCATCTAGTAGGGGCGCTACGGGCGGAACCACCGGGTCGTAGCCCCCGGTGCTGTAAGTTCACTAAAACTTAGAAAACCTTTAGGGGCTTAGATGGTTGTGCGCCTCCCACCATTAGGGCCTTAGAAACTTCAATTATATATTTAGGATTGCTTTTACTTTTTTTTAGATCCCTAAAACCTTGTGACATCCGTATAGAAGTCTTAGGAATTAGAAGAGAACGACACTTTTAATCCCATAACATTAGTGACACCTAAGGACAAAAATTAAGGACCGGGTCTTAGAAAACATAGACTTAGGGTGCATGTTCCTTATAGGATAGAGACTTTAAAACAACAACTTAGTGACACGTTTTCCTAGATTTAGATTTTTGTTTTCTTAATTCACTAATAATCAACTAATTAATCTTAATCTAATTCTTAAAACCTATTAAAACACTGAATTCTTAATTAAATAATTATTAACATTCTATAACTATTAAACTTTAAATCTAAAATGTAAACCTAAATCAATTCTAACTAATTTAATAATTTATTCATAACCAATATAAAATCTAAAAGATGTAGACTATCTTAGGAGACTAAAATACAAACTAAACTCATTAGGATAAAAGATTCTTAAAGATTAAACTTAGAGTAATTTTCTAAAATAACAACAAACAAATCCCTTAACACACAACAACCGCTCTAAAAGTGAAGTTTATTGGATGGACTACTCCGGGCTGCGGGGCTAAGTGTCCTAAGGAGGCTGGTTCCTCGAGCCTGGTGGCACAACGCCACGAATGGATCTAATAGAGTGACAAAATATAAAAATTAATTTTTTTTTTCTAATTGGCTTAATTCAAAACTTGATTAATAAATGATTTAATTCACCCTTTTCTTTTCTTTTAACAACAAACTACAATAATTTAACAAAGTTAATTATCACTGGGTAACCCAGGCCTACGAGGCTATTAAGTTAGCCCCAAGGAGGGTGAAATAAACCTCACGTCCTCGGTGTGAAACAAAGGTGGTAATTAATTAAACACTAAAATAAAAGATACCTAAAATCAACTTTAAAACACTAAGATTTGAAGTTTAATTGAAATCTCTCCTTTGCCCCTTCCAACAAACAAATAAAAATACATACAACTCTAACTAAATTATCCTATCTAGGATCTACCAAAACCACACAGCCTACATACGCTTAGACTGGTTTGCTAGGACACGACTATTAGCTTTAGGTTAAGCTATTGTTCTGCTGTTATTTTCTTTTCTGTACTTTGTTGTGACGCTTTGCATGTGACCCGTGTGCTGTTTGCTTAGTACTTGTGGTAGCTTTTTCCGTGGGTTTTCTGTGATGCTTTTCTATGATGTTCTTCTAGTTTTCTTTCTGCACTGTTGTTGTGACGTTAGAATACCCATAGGTTATGCACGCTCTTTTATACTAATGCTGTCTTCTTGCAGGTGGCCGTGCTTATACAGCGCTAAAAAGGGGGCTAAAATTAATAATAATAAATGTATAACTGCTTTAGGTACCTGCTTCAGTTGCTTAGCCCCCAATAATCAAAGCACGGCCAAGTGTGGTTTATTTTTCAGCATTTTCATATATATAACTGCTTGGATGAGTTCTTATTATAAACTGCTTAGGATAACCCCTGCAGGAGAGTCTAGATTTTTATTTTTTATAATGTAATGTATTTGATAGTAAATGTTGTGAAGATTTAAAATAAGGCATTTTTAAAGAGATAGGAATCCAAAGGGAAAAGTAAACCCCTACAGGGGGTTTCCTTTTTCATTTGGATATCCTTTTGGAGTACTCACTACGAGGAGTCCAAAGGGAAAAGTAAACCCCTACGGGGGGTTTCCTTTTTCATTTGGGTATCCTTTCGGAGGAGTCACTACAAGGAGCCGGAAGGAAGAACGAAGACGATCCAAAGACGAATCAAGGAAGGGAAGAAGACTGAAGAAATATAAAATGCCTTATTTTAAGATTTGTGTCGTTTCCGGGTTGTTGTCGGTGGAGCCCGGCCACCATTACTTACTGTACTCTGTGATGTAATATTGTATGGCACTTGCCATGGACACTCTTTTTCGTGGGATTTTGTTTCTGTGTTGTGATTTACTTATTCTGATTGCGCAGTAGAACCAGCATGCTTTTTATAGGTTTCTTTCTGCATGTGCTTGTGTCTGACCGCTAGGCTCTTTAGGAATAAAATTTTTATACTCATAATTATTAAATAAAAAAAATTTTAAGATTAATTCACATAGAAACCATAACGATTTTAGGGAATAGCCGGAATCGTCCGGGGTGGCATGCACCCATTCTCTCTTCTATTAGACAAATTTCCCCGCCTGCGGGTAGAGTCCGGATAATCTGGCCTATGAGGATGAAGTGCCGGACCTGGGGAAATTTAGTCATTCAAAAATTATTTTATAAAGCCTTTTTAAAATTCATGCATATCTGATTTGGAGACTTTAACCAGCATAAATTGCATTAGTAACTAATTAAAATTAAGATTTAATTGCATTAGTTTTAGAAGCATCATACCACTCATAAGGTGGGATCACTTAGGGAATTTCTTTAGTTTTCGATCCCAATTTCAGTGTCTAAACTATCCACCCATCTCTCATACAGACCAGATAGCATGGATTTTACACGATTAGGAGGTTTTAGCTGGCTTCCTTTGTCAGACAAGGAATAAGTCCAGATTGCATTAGCTAGGTCGTAGATGCTAGTGTTGTGTGTGCAACACTACGTCTTTTATAGATTTAGGGTCTAAAGGTGAGAGGTATGAGTGTACCTCTATACACCTTATTGGTGGGTAAGCTATCCATCCCTTCGGAAGCTATAAATCCTACCCATCCGCGTCACACAGATGACGCCACCTCCCTCTTTCTCTCGTGCATGTCTGAGTGCATTGTCCTTCTTCCTTTTTCTCCAGTTTTCGTTTCTTCTAGCCGGCCGGATGTTGATTGAACCTTATATGACTGATCGAGCCAAGTTGGGACATTCCCCTTTGATTAGGAAAACCTAGAAATCCCTTGCACTAAACCCACTTTGGAGAAGATAATCTAACATCCCTAATCGAGAGTTTTCTTAGATCAAGGTCTAAGATGTAATTAACTACGGGGGCTTGCGCCCGTAGGAAACCGATCCCCACAATCAAATAAACCTCATTCGAGCTGATGTATCGAATGGGGGAAATCTCGTGAATTTAGGGTTATAGATATTATTATCCATCGAGGTTGGTAGGTGAAAGCCGCTATCCTCCATGGCTAATCGTATCTATAACTCCATCTGCTCTTCCATCGGCCTGCTTGTGCCGGGTGTAAAGGCCTACGATAATTTTGTCCTACGGGACAGTGTGATCGTACCCTTTGCATTCGAACCACACGAGCGGAATCCTTTCGGAGACCCACAGTCTAATATATCGAGGGCTTAATTTACTATCTTTTCCAAACCCGCTTACTCATTTAATTGGGTTAACTTTTAGATAAATAAAATCTCCAACTTTGAATTTAACAGACTTATACTTATGATCAAAATACTTCCTCAGCCTGTCTTGTGCTACCACTAATCTCTTTTTGATTAATATGTTCTTTTTTGTGGCATTATCCACTAGCTCAAATTTAGTCAGAAGCATTTCTCTAAGCTCTTCACAAGATAACAATGACCAAAATATCATCAATGAATACAATAATAAATTAATCCATATACTCCTTAAACATCCTATGCATGAAGTCAATAAATACATATGATGCATTTATCACCCCAAATGGCATCACAAGGAACTCATACTGCTCATATATGATACTAAAAGTCATCTTTATAATGTCTTCACTCTTCACCCTTAATTGATGATAACTTGATCTTTAGTCTATTTTTGAAAATACAATGTCACCTTCCATCTAATGGAACAAATAGTCTATCCTTGGCAACATATATTTATTCTTAATAGTAATTTTGTTCAACTCTCTATAATCGATGCACATTCGTAGAGATCTATCAAGCTCCCCACATGTATCCACTTGATTCAATAAATCATTTCTCTACGAGATATTGCAACTATGCTTTCAACTCTTACAGTTCTCTTAATACCATTCGATAAGGAGTTTTTACTATAGGAGTTGTACCTTGCAATACATCAACACAAAACTCTCTCTCTCTCTCTCTCTCAAGTGGTAGCCCATACAGCACATTAGGGAAAAGTTCAAGAAATTATTTCACTACTAAAACATCAATGATATCTTCAACTAGCTTGCTCAAATCTCTTACATGAGCTAAACATAATTTCCTTTCTCCCTGGCCTTATCAACTTGAAGCGTAGAATTCAAGGAAGTCATAATACTTCAAATCCTAAGAAAATGGAACACTTTCCCATTTATGCATAAACTCACCCTCTTCATTCCACAATTGATATGTGCCTCATATTGTCTCAACTTATCCATCCTAACTATAACATCAAACATTTTCAAAAGAAGTATAATCATAACTGTTTCCAGCTTTTACCAGAATGAGGAGATAATTAATATCAAACGCATTTAGTTTCACTCAAACATTCAGAAAACACTAATCCTAACAGTTCACCTCCTGAGGCTTTGGTACTAATTAAATTCCTCTCAACCGCTACTCTAATATCACTCTGTGATGCCCCAAGATCTAAAGAGAAAGTTAACCCTAATCCCTTAAATCAAACTAAGCTAATCATCTATAAAGACAAATACACCAAATCCACTTATTATTAAAAGTATGTAAAACAAACATCCAGACTACGTAAAATATAAGTTTCATTTCCCAAAATAATTATATTAAAGAATCCAGATTCCAAATATATTTAACAAAATATAATATTCTAGAATTCCAAAATCATAAATACCCGATAACTTGGCTTGCTTGCTTTCTATCAGACTGAACCTAGTCAACAGTATCTTTATCTTTGCCTGAAACAGAATAACAACAACATAGTGATTTTATAACTCAGTAGGTTAAATCTAGTTTTCATTACAATATTCAATTCATAATTATAAAAAGGCTTAAAAGACTGTGATTAAATATTAGAAATAGTTTTAAAACCAAAGATCATAAAACATCATTTAATTTACAATGCACTTGTAAATACAAGAGCGCAAATGCCTTGATGCCCCTTATAACTCCCAAATTTTCACCTCCCACTTGGTTATCCATGTGCAAAGCAGAGCCACCTCCCAACCACTCAAGACTGGTGCAAAGAACAAAGAAACAAATACAAAATAACTTCCAATACAAAGAGTTTACAATACAGAGTGTTTCCAATACAAAATATTTCTAATACATAATACTTCCACCTTGGGCTCACATAGAATACTTTCATAACATTTTCTTTCTAGTTCAAAACTTCATGCATGAAATGCAAGCAAAAATGAAATTATGAGATATAATGCAACTTTTACAAAGAATCATATCATGTCCTTACTTGTATAAGAAATCCCCCACTTTTTCATTTGCCAACATAGAATGCTCATAATCTTACCAAATTTATAGATATTATATAAAATATTAAAATAAGATGCTTTCTTAATTATACTGCAGTCAGAATTGTATTTATTTTTTAGAATCATTAAAAATCAATACATAAGGAACCAACCAGTCCAATCATCCATGATAAAAAAAATAAAACAATATAAAAAAGTCACTCATTTAAATCTATTTAAAAATTAAGAAAAATACTTTTAAAAATATAACTTTTGATTTGCTTTTTTGAATTCAAAACAAAAGTGGGGTATGGTTGCCTACCTCGAGCTTGTCGATTTCCCTAATTATGCTAATGGATAAAAATTGGATTTTGGACTCCAAACCCTAGATTTCTTCTTCTCTTTCCTTTCTCTCCCTTTCTTCCTTCTTTGGCAAGCTAAAATGGGTCATGTCTAGGGACATTAGATATTTATTAGTTTAAGAAAAACATTAACTATCCATAATACAATAGTGCTACCCTTTCCGATGATGTAGCGCTACAAAGAAAACTCCCAAACTCGTCCAAATTCTCCCTAGCTACCTTAGGGTCCATTTCTCATGTGATAAGGATGCTACCTAGCCAAAATGATACTCTAAAACCTCAAAAATGTTATTTTTTTTAGAGTAGAGCGCAAAGGCACTCGAATCCGACATCTCAGTACTAATAGAAGAAAATTCGAACATCACATTTTCACTTTCTCGATTTAAAATTTTAAGCCTTCTAAGATTTAATTAACTTAAGAACACTTTTAACTATCAAATTATATACTAAAAACTGACACTTTAAAGCAAATAATTACCTAATTTTTGTACAATAGTTATTATAACACCTCTTAATTTATCTATTAAAATATATTAAAATGCTTTTCAAAATACCTAAAAATATAACTAGTGAATAACTAGTCAAACACACTTAATGGCTGCCCAAATTCTCCCACAGGTTCTCCAAAGGCTATTCAGAATTAATAAAAAATTAGTGAAAATGTAAAAGTCATAATAATTAATTTCAATAATAATTATATATCATATTTTACATATATATAAAACATCATTTCAATCATAATAATTATATTCATAGGATAATTTAATATGCTCTCATTTCTACATGTATCTGTTTAGCTAATAAATCATACAAATTTGCATGCTTCAGTCAATATATTATGTCAACTATGCATGTCATGTTAGATAGTCATTATTAGATATACATGTTAATCAGTTTACATTAACATAATGAAATGATCATTCATCCATTTTATGCTTTATTCATCTTACTTTTCTTAAGAAGCATACATCAATTGCTTAAATATCCAATGAATTTTTGATATGATCATGTTACAATGTGTAAAATAAACATATTTATAACATATTAAAAGTTACATGATAAAATTTTCTAGATATCATATCTTTTACTAGTTCTAATTGAATTATAATATAGAAATCATCCAAATGACAAAAACATTGAATTCAAAGGTAAGATAATGATAATTTTCCTAAAGATGAATAATTTTTATAACTGATCTGATAGATGACATGAACTTCTCTTTCTCTCTCTTCTCCCTTGCATTCCTTTTCTCTTCTCTCCTGACTATATCAAATGAGGGAATGGCTTTAGGATAATAGGTTTAGATATTTATATAAAAAAACTAAAATTGGTCCAACATTGTGGCATCATACTTCCTAGTGTCCCAACACTTCCCAAGGGAGGCTTCCAAAATTTTAGAATAGAGACCTCAACATTGCCGTTCTCCTAAGTGGTTCGTAAATTAGTAGAGAGGGTAGTGGTTCAATAATGCCTTTAAAACACTGTAGCACCCCTAAGGGCAACCATAAACATACGAAGCATTTAGGAATTGATATGCATGATATGATGAGCCATTCTCTCTACTAATGAAAATTTAGAATTTCAAAATATTAATAATTCTAATTATACCTATAAATCTTAACTGGTTCTTTTTAGGTAATTGGGAGCCATAATTACTTGAAAAAGCAATTATTACAACACTATCCTTAATTTCACATTCAAAGGCATAACATTTGGTTGCTCCAAAACTTTCTGTGGTTTAAGGTCACGAATAACAAAGCGGACAATCTCTTGATAGTTATAAGAATGAAGGACAACACAAATTAAGAGAATCAATTATGAGTATATGTATATAAAGTTGGATAAAGGTGCAAAGTTAAAAGATTTCATTTTTAGAATCTATCTATTTATATGTTTTAAAAATGTCGGACGAATATAAATCAAAATAAAATTCATTTTTGCCCATTTATCTTTGCCCATCATTTATCTATCATTTATATCAATCTTTGACCACCATCAAAATTAGAAATGATATTTATAAGCTTTAGAGCTATTATATTGTTCTCATAATATAGGCTATAAAAATTAAATCCTTGACCATAGAAATAAAGTTGTATGTGAACCACCCATGAAAACTTAAGCACAATTTTGCCCAAATATGTTCAGTGGAGTCGGCCTGCCTAGTGCTTTAAAAATCGGACTGGACCGGCCGGTCCAACTTGTTCAACCATGAACCGGTTTGAGGGCCAGTCCGGTCCAGTCTGAAAACCGGCCTTGCTTTAAAACGGGCGATTTTGGGATGAACCTCAACCGATAAACTGGCGAACTGGTCCCAATTTTTTAAAACCAGCCGGTTCAAGTTTTTAGAATAATATTTGTTAAATAAATTATTTAATATTAAATAAATATTAAACTTAATCATAATTAATATAAATATTATTATAAAACTCTTAAATTAAATTAAAGATAATATTATTATAATTTCATCAATCTCATGTCTTCATAATTTATTAAAGAGCTCTTGTTATGAGAGAAAGCAAGAATGTATATACATTATACAAAGCAAAACTTCTAAGAGATGTGGGGCTAAACATACAAAGGAAAGAGTCGCCTTTAGTCCTATATTCACACTATACAACTTATTTTTTTTAATGATTTGAAATTAATTTTTATAATATGAATAATATTTATTTTTTATCTATTTATTTTTTTATATTTTTTATATATTTATTTTTTTATATTTTTATGTGGATTCTACATTAATAGCTATTGTCATGAGTAAAAATTATATGATATAAATTATAATATAAATAATTAATTTTTATAATTTGAATAATATTTAATTTTTTGTAGTTTTTGTGGAAAATTTTTATTTTATTTTTTTATTAATAATATTTAATTTTTACCAAATAAAATACTCTTATGTTAAAACTTTGCAAAGTTTTGTTAGTTTTTCACTTCTAAAAATTTTTTATGTTACTAAATGAAATATTTTTATATTAAAATATTATATTATATTTATAATTTTATATTTGTGAATTTTTAAATAATTTATATTTATAAATTAAATTTAAATATGTAATATAAATTAGCAATAATTTATATTAAATTATATGATTATTATATTTCTTTATTTTGTTAATTTTATTAAATTTTATAATAATATTATTATTTATTATGTCATCCGATTCAACTTCGGTTAGACCGGTCAATCATTAACCTCTTCTTCTTTCGATCGGTTGTCCGATCTGATATTCAGAACCTTGGACCTGCTCGAAAGAAATTATATTGCGGTTAGGTATAAGGGGAAGCTAATCACGTGCATCTGAAATCTGGTGAGGGTGACCCGACTTTGGATATTTGCTGAGTTTGGACGGGATGGGGGCCCGACCCTCGGTCGGCCCGTTTCGAATCCCATCTGCTTCGGTGAGTCAGAACTAAAATGATAAAAAAGCAGCCGAGGAAACGAGCGAGCGAGAAGTAGAATCTTCACCGTCCATTTAGCTTTACCGTGCCTATTCCTTCTTCCCGCCCCCTCTTCTTACTGACAGGCAAGTAATAGTGATGGAGCGAGGCGGAGATCGGGAGGTCTCGATGAGCGCCGGCGAGGAGTTGGAGGAAGACGACGAGGAGGAGGAAAGTTTTCTGTTGAGTGGAGGCATCGAGGTGCCGAGCGGCTTCGCGCTGGGAATGGGTTGCGGGTTTGTGGTCACTGACGCGCTTGAGCCTGACCATCCCATCATATACGTTAACCACTGGTTCGAGGAAATCACAGGCTACTGCGCCGAGGAGGTTCTTGGTAGGAATTGGTGAGTTGCTTCACCTTATCTGGTTTTCACCTCATCTCGTTTGGCTTAGTTACCGGGCTTTCGCTTTCACCATTTTGGTCTGGGAGCTCAGTTGCATCCGTTATCGGTTTATGGGTGTTCACTTCTTGAAACCCTAGTTTGAACAATCTCGATTTGGTTTTCGTACATATTAGCCTGCATTTATTACGTTTGATTATTTTGTTGAGTGTATTGCTTGGAAAGCGAAGGGTTTGTGCTCTCAGCTTCTTTGAGTGATTGAATAGAAAGGGGAATTCGAACTAAGATAGGGGCATTGCCAGATTTTCTAAGAACTTTGGTTGTTTTGAGTAAATTATGATTCAAAGAGCTGCATTAGATTGCTGTTGTTGAGCTTGTCTGGTCAAGGTTTTTAAAAAGATAAACGATCTGAAATATGAGGGTTATTATGGGTAATTTAAGTACCCCTTTTTTGCGGGAAGCTGTTACTTCTGTTATGATTGTTTGCAGCTATGATTAGA
Source organism: Dendrobium nobile (assembly GCA_022539455.1). Classification (NCBI taxonomy): domain Eukaryota; kingdom Viridiplantae; phylum Streptophyta; class Magnoliopsida; order Asparagales; family Orchidaceae; genus Dendrobium; species Dendrobium nobile. The sequence continues at coordinate 5,141,254 of CM039723.1, read as the reverse complement.
CAAAATTTTAGGGTTAATGGTAATCTTAAGTTGATACTTTTCTTTTTGAAGTTTTTGTGTGCTTGATGATATGGTTTATAACTGCAGGTTGCAGGTCTTCTTTTTCAATATGACTGTTTCAAACAGTCATTTCCTGTCTTGTAAATATTTTTGGGTCATCATCATAATCGTGATCGTTAGCCTGATACCAACTATTTGCTGTTGGCTTTATGAATTATAATATTTATTTTTATTGATATTAAACATATCCATATCACATAAGTCTTGTAAATATTTTTGGTGATGCCTGTTGTTACAAGTTGGTTTAGATGAGTGAGATGATCCTAACTGTTTTACTTTTAATGTGATTGATTGACTCATACTATATATTGACATTATTTTTCATTTTTATTCCATGATAGTGTTGGCAAGAAAATTATATTTAACTAGGCCCATCAGTATGTCATCGTAAAACTGTGAACTAGAGTGATTGCCTTTTCTAATGTCGGATAAATTTCTAAGGGATTTATTACTTGCATTTGGAAAGTATGTGAGTAAAAGAAACTGTTCTTGTTTCACTTTTGTCTCATTTTCATTTGTTCATCTTTTCCCTTGACATCAACTCCCCCTCTTCTTTTCTTTTTCCCTCCTTTATATTGTATCTTACTTCATGTTTGACTCTTCTTCTTGAAAACTATATGGATAGACAAAAAAAACACTTTCAAAATAAGCTCATGGGAAAAAGGATTTGCAGCAAGCAATTGAAAAATTTTTGGTGGAAAGGAGGAATAAATTCATCAATCTCCTTGAGATTTAAGTGGTTAGAAATTAGTAAAGATATATAGGATGGTGAATGTTAAGAAAGCAATAGCATAAGGAACACTTGAACCCCCAGTAAGATGTGTACGATTCAAATTGTGGTGCTTAATCTTCATGTGGTCATAGCTTTGCTTCTTATATTAGTTTGAAAATGCTTGAAACTTTAAATGCATCTATGGAAGTATCAAAATGATCAGTGAAATAGACATATTTGCATTGGATTGGATTCCCCATCTCGGGTGTAGAACACAACTTTTAACTTCTCATCATTATTTTTTGGAATTCATTTTAAACTAATGTTAGTAACAAATTGGTCAAATAAGAATTGTGATATGGCCACTCTACTTATATTGTGAAGTATCAATTCATAGAGTTAAAAAATGAAACACTAACAAAAAAAAAATGTTACTCCTTTATCTTAGAATTCTTATGATCTTTCTTATAAATTGACTAAAATTTTTTAGTGGACATGCTAGCCCATTTAGGCCCTACCATTGTGTTTCACAGGAAGTGAATATACCTTTTTTTCAAAATCAAAATTGATATTTCCTATCTTCATATGATTTCATTTGAATGTGCAAACTTCTATAGCGATCACTCCTACATTGACATTTGCACTATAGTTTTAGATATTTGCTTGTGGCACACGGGCAGATCTAGAGTGGAGGCATCAGAGACGCGCCATTATTGGTGTGGGCCTATCCCATTTAGTTACTTGATCGGGTGACTTAACTTGTCCCTTCACTCATCTTTATTTTTTTTTACTGAATATCAAGATATTTGCAAAACAAAGGACAAAAAAAGCCATAATGTAGTTAGAAGAATTATGAATGCGGAGTTATTAGCACATAAAAGAGACCACCTATGAGTTGTCATTTCATATACTTGCATAGAGTTTAGGATAATAAACTTGATTTTCCTTTAGTGTCCCCACTCAAAGAAGTTTCTAAATTCGTCTTGGTGGCATGCAATGGCACAAAAGTTACTTATTTACTAGTTCCTAATTTGAAGATGATGACTATGAGGGGAGATCGGATGGAGATATGTGACGGTATATGAAAGTAGACTCATACTATTTTGGTTTTCATTACCCAATTAACCAATCAGTGTTTTTATTGACCAATCAATCTATTCTAGCTTTATTTCAAGGAAAACATGTGTATAGTCAGGCTTGTAGCTTCAATGTTTTAAGTGAAAAGTGAAAAAAAAGAGAGGAAAATTTAGAATTTCATTTATAAGAAATGATGTTTAGATTTTTTTGGTTTATAATTGAACAATTTTACTTTGAGTCTATCATTCTGCTATGATGAATGCAAATATATTTTACTGAGAAGGATTCATGAAGAGATTTTCTACTTTCGCCAGAACGGTAAAGTGTCTTTTCAAATTGGTATTGAGGCAAGGCTTGGCCAACGCACTTGATTGAAGTTGTTGCATGGAAGTTGAAATTTTGTATTGTATGTTGTGAAGGTTGCCTTTTAGTTCACAAGTGTACTGCTTCCTCTTCTACTCACCAATCGTACCTGTTTTCGTTGTCTTCAACGTTTATAGTCATGGATCTTTTATTGCAGCTGTTGTGCCGCTATGAAGACTTCAGAATTTTGACTTTTGATCTTGCTACCATCCGCTCCCCCTATTCCCCAAGCTAGTTATGCTCATTGGAAATACATGTTTGATATGTCTAAGAATGTTTAATAAGTAAAATTGGTATGGTGTATATTGTGTTAGTTTTGCAAATTGAAGGAAAGATAGTCTCACTGCATCACAAAGGTGCTAATACATCTGCTTTGAGTTATGTAGAAGTTTACTTCTTCAAACATGTAGATATGAGGGTCCCAGTACTAAACCAGTGAATAATTTCAGTTCCTTTTAGTTCCAGACCACTTGCATTATTAATGAAAGCTTCAGCTTCCTGCACCTAACTTTTTAATACTATGTGAATAAGTGGATGAGTGTTTTTAAGCCTTCAACTAAATGACAAGATGTTATAAAAATGTTAAACAAAGTATATTGCATCTAGCTTACCCGAACTTGGGGAAGATTTCAGGTAAGATTAAGAAAACAATGTTCCTTAAACTTGGGATCAACAAATAGGTGAAAGGAACCCTAAAAATGACATGCCTAACATTCAGACTCTTCCTAAATAAATAAAGCATTTACGTTTCCAATAAAATATATGATTATGATTTTTTTTAGTAGTTCTTATTTTTATTAAGATTTATTTCATTGTTGTACCTTTTTTCAGGCAATAGATAATTTGAAAAAAAAATTAAAAAATTGTCTAGTTCGAAGAGATTCCAAAATATTTGTTTTATTGCCAGAAGTTTCATTTTATAAAGATTTGATCAATTTTGAAAATTTAGAAAGTTATTAGTACTTTCTTCCCTATTAGTTGTTTAACTATATATTGTACATATATGTGATTAATATTTGATTAATATTTTGTTTGGGTATATTATGTGATAAGAGAATATCATGAAGATTTAAAGGTAAATATAAAACTATGTTAGTTTATGTTTAATGATTATGGGTGTTTTGTGATAACAAAGTTATTAATAACCAAGTTAAGCATAAATAGAAAATGTTAAGATGATGTGTAGAGAATGTAAGTAAGATGAATTAGGAAACACTTATGTGAAAGAGAGTAGCACTTATTGCAAATAAGATAGTTGAAAATGAATTTATGTGGCTCGAGCATATATAATGGAGGGTGTTAAATCCCAACCCTCCGTTGGCCCTTGATACAACTATTACTGATGTATTAGAGAAGAGTGGAGGAAAAACAGAGGGAAAGAGCATATTTGCATTCATCATTATTTTCTTTACGTCCTGCATCTTAAATAATTCTGAGGGAAAGAGCATATTTGCATTCATCATTATTTTCTTTACGTCCTGCATCTTAAATAATTCTCCTACATAACCATCTGACTTTCCAGTCCCTATGTACAGAATATTAATTTTTACATTGAAAAGATCTATCTTTATTGGTGATACCTATGCATTCTCAACTTGAAAATTCGCATGTTGTGACAGACATAAGTTGCCTTGCTTGTTTCAGCCGCTTTTTACAGTTCAGAGGACCATTTGCTCAAAGGAGGCATCCTTTGGTGGACTCCACAGTTGTCTCTGAAATACGAAGCTGCATTGAGGAAGGAACCAAGTTCAAGGGCGAACTTTTGAATTTCAAGAAAGATGGGTCACCCATGATAAGCAGACTGCAGCTCATTCCTATGTACGCAGATGGTGAGGCAGTTACCCATTTTATTGGCATCCAAATCTTCTCCGACACAAATGTTGACGTAGGACTATTCTCTAACACCCGGGCAAAGGACTTGGCTGCATATTCTGAACGTTTTAGGTCAGGCCTCAGTTTGTACCGACCAATTTCAGCAGCTTATAGACATATTTGTAGAGAAGTTTGCAGCTTTTTGCAATTGAACGATGAGGTCTTATGTCAGCAGATATTTCTAAGGTTGGACCCAAGAGACATTGCATCTGTTGGCTCTGTGTGCAAAAGACTCCATCACCTGACAAAGAATGAGGAGCTCTGGAGGATGGTCTGTCAAAATGCATGGGGTAGTGAAACCACAAATGCAATAGAAAGTGTTCCTGCTGCAAAAAGGTTAGGATGGGGTAGGCTTGTGAGGGAATTAACCACCCTTGAAGCTGTCGCCTGGAGAAAATTGACCGTTGGCGGTGCTGTGGAACCTTCTCGCTGTAACTTCAGTGCTTGTGCCGTTGGGAGCCGGGTTGTCCTTTTTGGCGGTGAAGGCGTGAACATGCAGCCAATGAACGATACCTTCGTTTTGGATCTCAACTCGAGTAACCCACAGTGGAGGCCTGTAAATGTCAGCTCCCCCCCACCAGGTCGCTGGGGCCATACCATATCTTCCTTGAACGGATCTTGGTTAGTTGTATTTGGTGGCTGTGGCACGCAGGGATTGCTCACTGATGTTTTTGTATTGGATTTGGATTCTCAGCACCCGACATGGCGCGAAGTGGCAGGTCTTGCTCCTCCCTTACCGCGTTCATGGCACAGCTCCTGCATCCTTGATGGAACGAAGCTGGTTGTTTCAGGAGGCTGTGCAGATTCCGGTGTGCTTCTCAGCGACACTTGTCTCCTTGACCTTTCTGCAGAGAAACCGGTATGGAAAGAGATACCGGTGCGGTGGACGCCGCCTTCAAGGCTTGGTCAGTCATTATCGACATACGACGGTCATAAAATATTAATGTTTGGAGGTTTAGCTAAAAGCGGAGCTCTTCGTTTTCGTTCCAATGATGTATTCACATTGGATCTGAGAGAAGAAGGGCCATGCTGGAGATGCGTTACTGGAAGTGGAATGCCTGGTACAAGAAACCCCGCCGGAATTGGCCCGCCGCCTCGCCTTGATCATGTGGCTGTAAGCCTTCCTGGTGGTAGGATTCTTATATTTGGGGGTTCTGTGGCTGGTCTCCACTCGGCTTCTCAAATATATCTTCTGGATCCAACAGAAGAGAAACCAACGTGGAGGATATTAAATGTTCCTGGTAGACCTCCAAGGTTTGCTTGGGGGCACAGTACATGTGTTGTTGGAGGAACAAGAGTTATAGTTCTTGGGGGTCAAACTGGGGAAGAGTGGATATTGAGCGAACTCCATGAATTATCTCTTACAAGCTTCATTCAGGCATGAAACCTTAGGATTAATACCATGGAGAAATTACAAGAAAAGAACTGAGTTTTTTGGTAAGAGTATATTTCGGTTTGGTGGTGCGGTTTTACTGCTAGTGGTTTGTATTTTTGTACAGGAAACTCAATGGTTTGGTGTATATAAAGGCTATTTAAGTCATGCATGTCCTTGTTTTAGTAGTGTGTTGAGAGCTCGTTCTTTTTTTTTTTTTTTTTTTCTTTTTTTTTTCTTTCTCGGGTACCACTATTTTGTTAGATATAGTAGTGGTCATGAGGTCATAAACTGTTTTTTTTTTTTTTTTTTTTTTTGCATATGGCAATTTGTGTTAGGATATATTTGAATGTCTTGAAATTGTATTATGTTCAGTGCAATTTGTGATAGCATATAAAGAACTAATTTTATCATAAATACTTGATATAAATTGTGTCAGGATATTTTTAACGTAATTTTTTTGTGTATTTATATAAAAATGCTAATAACAATATTGTTATACTCAAATTTATCTATGGATTTTTTTTTTAATAAAAAGGGACTTGCCCCCACTTTATTCAATAAAAAGAGATAAAACAACAAAGGCCTAGAGATAGACAAAGCAAAATGTAAGCTGAAGATAACGAAAAACGGAAATCAACCTCCAACAAGGAGCAAAAATAAAAATGACTGCTAAGAAATCGAACACCAATGAAGATGGCGAAGCTGCCAGTCAAACTCAGGAAAAGCTCTTGCAATCACCAAATAGTCAAGCAAGGTCCATCCAATGGTAGTGGCAAATGACGAACGAAGCAGACGATAACCAGTGAGCATCAACCCACAAAACAAGCAAAGGATCTCAAACTAAATTAGAAGAGTGAGAACCAAGGTTGACATCAAGCAAGGCTATCAAGGTGGTGAAAAAAAGCATCCTCATCATTGTCCGAATCACCCACAGTAAGCAAGCAACACAAAAGAGTGCTCATGAAGAGAATGCCACCATAGAGAACAATTTACTTCCTCTTTGTTTTTCTCCTACGGTGATTCCCACCACCACAGGAGAAAGCGTGATCAACAACACGCCCCACCTTCAAAACATATAACTCTTGAAAATCATTCACATGCTCAACGATGTCATCTCCAGCACCCTCGCAGGCCAAGGATAATAATTCATTCAACCAACCAAATAGTTCTTCAGTATTGTTATTCAAAGAAAAAGCCAAATGAGTTCTCAATTTAGCATTAGAAATAATTGAAATTGGAACATCAATAATTGACACATTTCCCTTAATACCCCTCACAATTAGGTGACAAAGGTGATCCCAAAAAAGCCAAGGGTGATTCAAGATTAGTTTCGTTCAAATAGCCAGGTGATTCATTCAAAAAAACCTTGTTAACATCACACACTACCATGTTGAGCCTATCCTCAACATGACAAAAATTATGAACAATTCCTTAACAAAGCCCAACATCTAGTGTTCGGTCGGTATCATAAACAACAATAGCAGTGGTTGGTCTATCCTCAGCACCCACCCCATCAATAAAGCGAGGGATCCAACCCCTTAGAAGGAGAAACCAAATTTACATTAGGATAATCCGAACTATCATCAACATTTAGGGAATGAGTTAAAATGTGGTTAGATAAATGGTTCACAAAACTCAAATCACCAATAACACCTTCACGATTGGCACCAGGTAAAGACGTAGAAGCATCCTTACGCATTTCCCCATCTACCTGAGAATCAATCCCAATAATCACATTGTGAACAGTCGGCTTAGGAACAAGAGCAGGGGTCATCAAAAGGATCACAAGACATAGGATTAGGCAAATTAATTGCTTCCTGAACCAACGCATTAGCATAGCCATTCCCCGTAAAAAGAGCAACAAGATCCTGCCAATCAACAACCCCATCTAGAACGACAACAAGATCATTAACATCAGCAGAAGCATTCTTAATACCCCCCTTAATCAGCCCATCCTTATCATATGAAACCAAAACAACATTATCATTACCGTTATCATTCCCATCAAACAAAATAGAATTAGAATTAGTATTAGAAACATGCATCGGAGCAGAGGACTGGATGCGACTTTCACCCCTAAGATGACCAAGACATTTACAAGAACTACAAATGAAGGAAATTCCTCCATATGAACCAATTGAATATATCCTAAATTCTCAGGCCCAAGCCTGATTTTGTTCGAATATTTTTTGCCAGTTCAACTAAAATATGCGTAAGAGAGTGTGACGCCCCAAGATCTAACTTGGAAAGAATTTCAGTCAATTCATTAAAACCATTTACCAGAGCTATCTATAGTCTTCAATAACAGTCTACCAAACAATCGATAATTAAAACATCAATGTACAGTTCCATTCATACCTCAAAAGATCATATACAATACTCAGGAGCTACACTATGAACACAAACACATGAACTGAAATCTATCCTGTCCTGAGTACAAAAGAATCACTATAACCAAAAAGAACAAAAACCTGGAGATTCCTGATCAACCTCAATCTCCTGCTCCCTTGCCCTGACCTGAAAATATTAACCACATATAATGAGCTTCAAAAAGCCCAGCATGTCACCTAATACCTACAACTAAAATCAAAGCACGGTACTGGAAACAATACGCATGTCAGTCAAGCGAATCCATAACAGTCAATTGCACATGATCAATGAATCTATGCAGATACGAAAATCAGTAGTCAATGCACAATCGATAAAATCCATAGTCAGCGATAGGAGACTCAATAAACAGTAGAAAAATCTATGCAGAAGAATCTCAATTACATCGCTCAGTCAAATCAATCATATCCAATCGAATCAATCAAAGCAGTACTCTCTGGTCAATGAAATCGATCGGTATGAAATCATGTAAAACAATCAAATCAATACTTCGCAAGAATGGTTGAAGTCCAATCAATACAGTAAAACCTGATCCATATCAGCAATGGATCACATGCAGTAGTTCAATACAGTGTATCAATGAAGCGATAGTGTCAATGAATCAATATCAATGAATCAGTAGTATCCATGTCCACAGCATCAATGAATCAATACAATATTCATATCAGTATCAGTATCAATGCTCAGTGACATAATGCGAATATCAATGAAACCGTACAGTAACAATAAATCTGTAAATCCGTCTGTAAATCCATTCAAAATCAATAAATCCATCATGAGATCAACATGTCAATATCGTACACATGCACTTCAATACAATAGTCTTACTGAACAAGTACAATCACTGGCTATTAAGGCATTTTTCAATCCATAGTGATGTTGTAGAAATCCATAATTATATCTATCCGTTGATTCAATAAGAGTCGTCACTCTGTGCCCGTCGGCATAAGAATCTCCTTATGCCTCCCAATCATTATATCAATGCAATAGAGGATAACACCAAACCCTTTTTAAAGGAAAGCCCGTCGGCCCACAATCCTGTACAGGTCAAGTCAATCTCCAACCAACGGTTCAACCAGTCTTCACTTGTCTTTCAGTAACAATAACCGTAGAGCAATCATATATTCACATTCGTATGCATATCAATTCAAATCATCAATTTCAGAAAATCGGAAATCGTACGAAAATCCAGCGGCATAACGGCAGTATACGGAATTTACACAAAAATCATAGAATTCACAAATTACCAAATTAGTACAGAACGTTCACAACAACATTATAAGATTTTTATTCTACTGCCCAAACAATTTCAGACATCACCAGAATTTACAGTCAAAATAAAACACCGCTGAATCAAAACTATCCGGTCAAAAATCTCCATAAAATAATCAAATCGTATAGAAATACCATATCAGAAACATACCAAAAGTTGTGCGGTAAAACTTTCGTCAATACAAAATGATGCGCGTTTTTCGGTAACGAAAATACAAATCTGAGCACAGAAATATCAAAACTTGACGTCTTCGAAAACAGAAATAGGGTTCGGTGTCCTTACTGCGAGATAAACACTTCTTCCAACAGCGGCGTCGGACGAAAAGCGCTCCGCGGCCTCCGAACTTCAGCTTTTACTTTGCTTTCCTTCTCCTTCTCTCTCCTCAGATATTTTGATATAAAAAATGATTTTCTCTCTCTTCAAAACGAGCTGATTTTCTTTTAATACAAACCTGATCGGCCCGGCCGATCGCCACATCGTCCAGGACGATATGAATAAAATCCAATCGTCCAGGACGATATCTCAGGACGATAATTAATTTTTTTCGGACGATAAAAATCCTTACTCACTGTCTTTTTCCATGCACTGATCGTCCTAGGACGATCCCAAATCGGCCCGGACGATCCACCTCAAAAATCAGCTGTTTCACTGATCGTCCTGGACGATCTCAACATCGTCCCGGATGATCCTAGAAGGAAATCAAAGAAACGAGCTCTCGGAGAGAGGGTCTAGAGCAAATAGATGTGGCATTAACAACTTTTAAGAGCCGGCCAAACATAGAACCCAAAAAGTGTGTTGGATTCGAGGGAAGAATAGATGGGGTCCTAGGTTGGGGAAGAAAATTCAAATGTGAATCACAGGTGATTCAACACCAATATCCAAATAATCAGACCATTTAGTTAGTTTCATAAAGCAATTATTTACAAAATAGGATCTATAGCAAAATACTCTGCTATAATCAAGATCATTTGTTAACTTAATCAATACATATGAATGATCAAGAACAATAACAGAGAAATCGACAATAAGCTTTCGATTGAAAAAAAAAACCTACGAATGAAATCCCAATGTCACGACCCGACCCGACGGGGACGGATCCCGCCCGAGCCGGATTGCGACCAGCCTAACAGACTAACCAGGATCTAGCTTTAGAATTGGTTACTAAACTGAATCTTCCAAAATGGTATACACAAAACAAACACACACAGAGCTACTATAGAACATCAAATGCAGCGGAACAAATCATCTATATTTTCTTTCTTTTCCTCAAAACAATCATCTTACAAATACAGTGCATGGCTGACAGACAAATAAACAGAAATAGTCATGACTGTACAAAAATCAAAAAGTACAAAATACCTATACTGATCAGACTCTGAAATCTAGTCCTGGACTTCCTTCCCTTTCCCAGAACCTGAAAAACCACCAGAAAATAAGAGTGAGCTCAACAGCTCAGCAAAGCAATAAACCTCCAATCAAAACTCTCAGAATCCAAAACCAACTCATCAGACAATAATCCGTACAGAATTCGGAACAAAATCGTATCTCGAATCAGAACAAAATTAAAATCAGAACTTATACGGACATATATCAAATCAGAATCAGCGTCGTACCGATCAGATCACATCAGAGTACAAATCAGAACGGATTTAAATCAACAGAGTCAGAATCGTACAGAAATCAGAAATTCAGCTCATATCGTATCAAAACAGAATCGTATCAGAATCGAATCAGAATCATATCAGAATCAGAATCATATCAGAATCAGAATCATTTCTCAGATATCAGATATCAGATATATATATAATTAATAGCTAAATTCCCTGACACTGACGGAATCTCTACGGATTCCGGCCCCTTATGCCTCCCTTTGTGCTCACGGCACCAGAACAGATGTGCTTATAGCACCAGAACAAATGTACTTATCGTACCAGAATACATATATATAGTGCTTATAGCACCTAAACAGATTTCCTCGGATCCGGAACAGAACAGATATCAGATTTCATATTTGAGCTCATTTCAGATTTCCCAGACACTAACTGAATCTCATAGGATCCAGGCCCCTTATAACTCCCTTTTTATAGCATATACAGATACATTTCAATTCAGAATAAATCCGGGCAAATCAGAAATCAGACAAAAATCGGGCAGCACAACGGCAGTATACGGAATTTACACAATTTTTCCTGAAAATCAAAATTCACCAAATTCGCACAGAATATAGATAATCACATTTCAGAACATTTATTCTACTGCACAGATAATTTCAGAATACACAAAAAAATCTAATCGACGAAAAACACCGTCGAATCAAAAATACTCGGACAAAAATCTTCAGAAAATAACCAAAATGTGCACACTCGGCACGTCAACAATATACGGAAAGTTACGCGGTAAAAACTGAGCCAATCAAAAGATACGGACGAAAATCGTTAACGGAAACGAAATCCGGATAGAATATACCGCCAAACACGACGGTTCTGAAAATTGAGAAAGGCGAAATGTGCCTTACCTTGCGTACAGCAATATCCTGAACAGTCTCCTCGGACGAAAACGGCTCCGCGTCGTCCGAAAATCAACTTTTCCAAATTTCTCTCGACTTTCTCTCTCCTCAAAAGATATTTTCGTTTTTATTTGATTTTCTCTCTCCTCCAAATGAGCTGAATTCAGCTTTAAAAACTTCAGATCGGCCCGGCCGATCGTCAGATCGTCCCAGGACGATCAGACAATTTAGGATCGTCCTGGACGGTTCCCAGGACTATTCTCAGGCCGATATTTTCTACAGTGCCGATCGGCCTGGACGATTTCTTCAATCGGCCTGGACGATGTGTACAGAAAATCACTTGGAGCAAATTCTGGAGCAGATTCTGGAACAAATTCCACTGATCGTCCCAGGACGATCCAGATCGTCCTGGACGATCCTGGAGCAGATTCTTGATATTACAATCTCCCCAACTTCAGAAAAATGTCGTCCTCGACATTATCCAATCCAAACTCAGTCAGAACAAGTACGGGTACGACCGTCTCATATCAGACTCCTTCTCCCAAGTCGCTTCTCGTGCAGTCCGGTGCTTCCACTGGACTTTAACCATCGGAATCTGTTTACTTCGTAGCTTTCGAACGTCGTATGCCAAAATCAACTCTGGCTCTTCCTTATACGCCAGATTCTCCTGAATCTCAACCTCATCAGCAGATACCTTCTTTCCAGAGTCAGATACCCACTTTCTCAAAGTGGATACGTGAAACACATTATGCACGTCGGGCATCGAATCAGAAAGCAATAGTCTGTAAGCAGCTTTCCCAATCCTTTCCAAAATCTCAAACGGTCCAACATACCTTGGACTAAGCTTGCTTACCTGGCCAAATCTGCTCACACCCTTCATCGGACTGACTTTGACATACACAAAGTCCCCAACTTGAAACTCAACAAACCTGTGCTTCTAATTGTAATATTTCTGCTGTCGATCCTGAGCCGCTTTCAATCTTTCTTTTATCAAACTGATCTTCTTAACAGTTGCATCAACAAAAGTGGCACCCAAAGCCTGTCTATCCCCGACCTCCGTCAGAGTCAAAGGAGTACGGCACTTCCTGCCATACAGAGCCTCGTACGGTGCCATACCGATACTGGACTGGAAGCTATTGTAGTAAGCAAATTCAATCAAAGGGATATGATCTTCCCAGCTTCCGCCAAAGTCCAAAACACAAAGTCTCAACAGATCTTCCAGCACCTGAATGGTCCTCTCAGACTGTCCATCGGTCTGAGGATGAAAAGCTGTACTGAAATGCAATTTCGTACCCAAGCCTTGCTGAATGCCCTTCCAAAGTCTGGAAGTAAAACGTCCGTCTCGATCAGATACAATCACGCGAGGCACACCGTGCAATCTGACAATCTCCTTAACATAAACATGTGCCAAGCGCTCTACTGAGTCAGTCTGTCTGATCGGAAGAAAATGGGCTGACTTCGTCAATCGATCCACAACTACCCAGATGGCATCATGTCCTTGTCGTGATCGAGGAAATCCCATAGCAAAGTCCATCGTCACCTCCTCCCACTTCCACTCAGGGATAGGCAACGACTGCAACAGTCCACCTGGTCGCTGATGCTCTGCCTTCACCAACTGACAGGCTTCGCATCTCGACACAAACTCCGTCACATCCTTCTTCATCCCAGGCCATCAGAACAAAAGCTTCATATCAGCATACATCTTACCACTGCCTGGATGAACAGTGTAGCCTGAATGATGAGATTCATGCAGAATCTCCTGCCTCAAGTCCCCAAACACAGGTACCCACAACCTGTTCTTGCAGAAAATAGCACCAGAATCAGAAATTCGAAGTTCAGGAGTCTTACCAGATCCAATCTGAGCAATCAACTTCGAATAGTCAGAATCTGACTTCTGGGCTTCCTGAATCCTTGTCTCCAAAGAAGACTGAATACTCATCTGAGCCAAATCCAAACCATTGGAGGAAATCACCTCCAACTGCAAGCGCTCCATGTCTCGAATCAGGAAATCATCAGAAGTAAGCTGCAAACCTGATAAGCCAGAAGACTTCCTGCTCAAAGCATCCGCTACCACATTCGCCTTCCCAGGCTGGTACTGAATAGTCAAATCATAGTCCTTGATTAACTCGAGCCACCTTCTCTGCCTCAAATTCAGATCCTTCTGAGTGAAAATATACTTCAGGCTCTTATGATCAGTGAAAATCTCACAACTGACGCCATACAGATAATGACGCCAAATCTTCAAAGCAAAGACAACAGCAGCTAACTCCAAATCATGCGTCGGGTAATTCTTCTCATGTGGTTTTAATTGTCTAGAAGCATAAGCAATTACCTGATCATGTTGCATCAGAACACATCCCAGTCCTTTCAGTGAAGCATCACTGAACACCTGAAAACCTTCCGTACCTGACGGAAGTGCTAACACTGGAGCTGAAGTCAAACAGTCCTTCAATCTCAGAAAACTAGCTTCACACTCCGGTGTCCAAACAAAAGCTACTGACTTCAGCGTCAGTCTCGTCAAAGGCGTCGAAATCTGTGAAAATCCCTTCACAAATTTCCTGTAATACCCGGCCATGCCCAAGAAACTACGTACCTCAAATACCGTAGTCGGCCTTGGCCAATCAGCAACTGCCTGAATCTTCTGGGGATCTACAGAAATACCTTCTCCGCTAATCACATGCCCCAGAAAAGAAATGCTCCTCAGCTAGAATTCACACTTGGAGAACTTGGCATACAGCTGATGCCGCCTCAAAGTCTCCAACACAATGCTCAAGTGTCTGGCATGCTCATCCTCAGAAGTAGAAATACCAGAATATCGTCAATGAAAACAATTACAAACTGATCCAAATACTCCCTGAATACTCGGTTCATCAGATCCATGAAAATAGCAGGTGCGTTGGTTACCCCAAAAGGCATAACCAAGAACTCATAGTGCCCGTACCGAGTACTGAAAGCTGTCTTCACCACATCAGCTTCCTTCACCTTCACCTGATAATATCCGGATCTCAAATCAATCTTCAAAAACACAGAAGATCCGGAAAGCTGATCAAACAAGTCATCAATCTGAGGCAAAGGATACTTGTTCTTGATCGTGACCTTATTCAAATCTCTGTAATCCACACACATACGGAGTGTCCCGTCCTTCTTCTTCACAAACAAAACAGGTGCTCCCCAGGGCGAAACACTAGGACGGACAAAACCTCGGTCAACCAACTCCTGAAGCTGAACTTTCAACTCAGAAAGTTCTTTCGGTGCCATCCTGTACGGAGCTTTTGATATAGGAACTGTACCCGGAAAAATATCGATAGAGAACTCCACCTCTCTATCCGGAGGTAAACCAACCAACTCCTCAGGAAAAATATCAGCAAACTCCCGTACCACTGGGATCTCAGAAACAGAACCAACCTCCAGGTTCAGATCCCGCACCGAAGCCAAAAACACTGGGCATCCTTTCTTCCACATTCTGCTCACCTCTAATGCAGAAATCAGACTTGAGAGAACACCTCGTAAGCCCTGAAATACAACTTTCTCCCCAGCCACAAGCAAGCTCACTTGCTTCTTCAGACAGTCAATCTGAGCCTCATACCGACTCAGCCAATCCATGCCCAAAATCACGTCGTACGATGAAATCGGCAACAAAATCAAACTAGATTTCCACTTCTTGCCAGCAATATCGATTTCGCACAAACAAAACTTCCGAGCAATCAAAGGGTTCCCAGCCGGTAAAATCACAGACAAAGAAATCGGCAACAAAAGCGAGTCCAAATGTAAAATCTCAAAACAGTGCTCGGACAGAAAAGAGTGACTAGCTCCAGAGTCAAACAAAACACGACAGGGCTGATCAGAAATGTAAACCGTACCTGTCACAACATCTGGAGCATCTCGAGCCTCCTGCTGACTCAAACTGTAAACTCGGGGCTGAACTGGAGCAGGAGCTGAAGCAACAGAACTACTCTGCTCCCTCTGAACCGTAGGTGGTCTCCGTGGTGCAGAACTAGTACCACCATCTCTACCAGAAAATCCCTCAAGGCGAGGAGGAACAGTCCTCGGTCTCCCTGCTGAACCAGTAGGTCTAACAGAGCCCTCAGATCGAAACTCAGAACGTCGATCAAAACCCATCTGTGGACATTCTGCAATCCTATGTCCCGGCTGACCACATCGGAAGCACAGACCAGCCATCCTGTAGCACTGGCCCAAGTGTCGTCGTCCACAGCTCTGGCACACAGGTGCCGTACTAACAGATCCAGAACTCGTCGTACTGGTAGCAGTACTAGACGACCCTCCACTCCTCCTGGAGTCACCAGATCCAGAACCAGGTCCAGATACAAATCTCCTCTTCCCAGAGGAACCACTGCCCGATGCCTCGCCTCCAAATCTCTTCTTACTCGCAGTCCACCGCTGCTGAGTAGCCATCAGATCGTTCTCTATCAATCGAGCTCGCTCCACAAGCTCAGCGAAATCAGTGATCCGGAATGGTATCAGGGGATGTCTCAAAGTATCTCGTAGTCCTCTCAGAAATCTGTAGCACCTCTCAGCAGACGTGCTAACCAGCTGCGGGGCGTACCTGGCTAATGCAGTAAACTCAGCCTCATACTGCATCACCGTCTTGCTCCCATGAACAAGTCTCAGAAAAGTCTCCTGCATCCGCTGTCGTGCAGAAGGGGGAACAAACCAGTCTCGAAATACCTCAGTGAACTCTTCCCAAGTGATCAAAGAGTTCAGTCTGCCCTGAAATCTGGCTGCTTGCTGGCCTTCCCACCAGTGCTCAGCCTCTCCATCCAGCAAAAACACTGCTAGCGGGACCTTCCTGTCCGCAGGACACTGCATCCCGTCAAAAGTCTTTTCCAACCTCCTCAACCACTCCTCGGCAGCTCTGGGCTCAACAGCGCCCTCAAACCTCGGAGGTTTCAACCTCACAAACAACTGCAGATGTCTATCAATATCCTCAGATCTGACAGTGGAAGCTCTGCTCTGAGTCTCGCTCATCATCTGAGCAACAAGCGTAGCAAACTATGACAGCGTGTCAGTACCGGCCACTAGGGCTGTACTCCCCACTGGTGCTGCCTGACTGGAACTCTGCCCGTCAGTCATGTCTGGGTCTGGCTGATCCATACAGAAAAATCCAGAAAATCCGGAAAACTATCACAAAAACAACACAAAAACAGCACAATAAAAAGCCAAACGACCCAAAACTACCCCTAGACAAACTCACTAATCACTTCCTATAGCTCTATCTGACAATCCAACCAAATTCCAAAACTAGTGCTCTGATACCACTCAAAAGGGCTTGTCACGACCCGACCCGACGGGGACGGATCCCGCCCGAGCCGGATTGCGACCAGCCTAACAGACTAACCAGGATCTAGCTTTGGAATTGGTTACTAAACTGAATCTTCCAAAATGGTATACACAAAACAAACACACACAGAGCTACTATAGAACATCAAATGCAGCAGAACAAATCATCTATATTTTCTTTTCCTCAAAATAATAATCTTACAAATACAGTGCATGGCTGACAGACAAATAAACAGAAATAGCCATGACTGTACAAAAATCAAAAAGCAAAATACCTATACTGATCAGACTCTGAAATCTAGTCCTGGACTTCCTTCCCTTTCCCAGAACCTGAAAAACCACCAGAAAATAAGAGTGAGCTCAACAGCTCAGCAAAGCAACAAACCTCCAATCAAAACTCTCAGAATCCAAAACCAACTCATCAGACAATAATCCGTACAGAATTCGGAACAGAATCGTATCTCGAATCAGAACAGAATCAAAATCAGAATTTATACGGACATATATCAAATCAGAATCAGCGTCGTACCGATCAGATCACATCAGAGTACAAATCAGAACGGATTTAAATCAACAGAGTCAGAATCGTACAGAAATCAGAAATTCAGCTCATATCGTATCAAAACAGAATCGTATCAGAATCGAATCAGAATCATATCAGAATCAGAATCATATCAGAATCAGAATCATTTCTCAGATATCAGATATCAGATATATATATAATTAATAGCTAAATTCCCTGACACTGACGGAATCTCTACGGATTCCGGCCCCTTATGCCTCCCTTTGTGCTCACGGCACCAGAACAGATGTGCTTATAGCACCAGAACAAATGTACTTATCGTACCAGAATACATATATATAGTGCTTATAGCACCTAAACAGATTTCCTCGGATCCGGAACAGAACAGATATCAGATTTCATATTTGAGCTCATTTCAGATTTCCCAGACACTAACTGAATCTCATAGGATCCAGGCCCCTTATAACTCCCTTTTTATAGCATATACAGATACATTTCAATTCAGAATAAATCCGGGCAAATCAGAAATCAGACAAAAATCGGGCAGCACAACGGCAGTATACGGAATTTACACAATTTTTCCTGAAAATCAAAATTCACCAAATTCGCACAGAATATAGATAATCACATTTCAGAACATTTATTCTACTGCACAGATAATTTCAGAATACACAAAAAAATCTAATCGACGAAAAACACCGTCGAATCAAAAATACCCGGACAAAAATCTTCAGAAAATAACCAAAATGTGCACACTCGGCACGTCAACAATATACGGAAAGTTACGCGGTAAAAACTGAGCCAATCAAAAGATACGGACGAAAATCGTTAACGGAAACGAAATCCGGACAGAATATACCGCCAAACACGACGGTTCTGAAAATTGAGAAAGGCGGAATGTGCTTTACCTTGCGTACAGCAATATCCTGAACAGTCTCCTCGGACGAAAACGGCTCCGCGTCGTCCGAAAATCAACTTTTCCAAATTTCTCTCGACTTTCTCTCTCCTCAAAAGATATTTTCGTTTTTATTTGATTTTCTCTCTCCTCCAAATGAGCTGAATTCAGCTTTAAAAACTTCAGATCGGCCCGGCCAATCATCAGATCGTCCCAGGACGATCAGACCATTTAGGATCGTCCTGGACGGTTCCCAGGACTATTCTCAGGCCGATATTTTCTACAGTGCCGATCGGCCTGGACGATTTCTTCAATCGGCCTGGACGATGTGTACAGAAAATCACCTGGAGCAAATTCTGGAGCAGATTCTGGAGCAAATTTCACTGATCGTCCCAGGACGTTCCAGATCGTCCTGGACGATCCTGGAGCAGATTCTTGATATTACACCCAAGTCGGTCGGCGAGAAGGGAAAAATTCACAAGTGCCAAAATTTTTTCTTCCGAGACTCACAAGGAGGAAAATTTATATATATATTTATATATATATATATATATATATATATATATATATATTTTTTTTTTTTTTTTTTCTGTGCCTAGTGCCAAGGTGCTTCAATCTAGCGTCGCAGCACCCCATGCTCATTCCATAGTTATTGTAGAACAAAAAGCATCGATGCTGCCACGTCGAATTCCAGTGCCCCATGCTACTTGTCACACCCAATAATTTAATTTAGAAAAAAATTCCTTTTATATTTTATTATACAACAGCCAAAGCTATCTAATATCCTCTATTAATAACAAGTTACATCGTGAATGCTCGATAAATCATGAAAAAATGTATTTTTTTTTTATTTGGGAGATATGAAATCCTTAAAAATCAAAACAATCGAAAACAAGAGTAATAGTATAGTTACTTACTCCAATTAGAACTAAATCGTAACAAAATCATGGGCGAAAATGCTTTGAAGAGCTTTCTCTCTCATATTCTCTCTCCCTTCTCTTCTTCCCTTCCTCAGCTCCTTCCCCAACAAGAAATGAAAATAGTGGGGAGGAGAGGGTTGAGTGCAGGAATATATATATACATCGCGATGCTCCAACTCGACGCCGTAGCATCGCATGCTCATTATATTGTTATTGTAGAATAGAGAGCATCTATATCGCTGCATTGAATTCTGACACCCCAATGCTAATGCCTCAGCGCAGCGGCGCCCGCAAGCATAGTGCTGCAATGCCCAACCCAAAATTTTCATGTTACATTCATTTTAAACTTTTGCGTTACTATAAGAATGCTGCAAAAAACAAAAGAAGAAGGATTTGGAAGGTTGGTTTGTTGAAAAATAGTAAGAAGAGGGCTGAAACAGGCTTTTTTGCGGTTGGGTTGCTGAAGAAAACAGTTAAAGAGGGTTGGAATCGCCCTTGCGGCTGGTTAGCTAAAGAAAACAGCAAGAAGAGGGTTATTGGCTGAAGAAAAAAGCCTTCTTATGGTTGTTCTGCTGAAGAAAACAACAAAAGAGGGTTGGAACAACTTTCTTGTGGTTGGCTTGCTAAAGAAAACAAATAAAAGAGGGTTGGAATAGCCTTCTTGTGGTTGGTTTGCTGAAGAAAATAGCAAAAAGAGGGCCAAAACAACCTTCTTGCAGCTGACAGACTGCAGGAAACTGGTGAAATGCATGACTGCAGAAGTGTAATCAGCTGTTGAAAGGAATCTTGATGGGCTGCACCGTGTAGATGAAGTAAAGAATAGCCGGAAAGAAGCTTCTCGCGGAGGATTGATGTTAGTGCAAGGAGAGCACCATTTGTTATGCTTCTTGTTCTACATCAAGAAGGGGAGATCCCCTTTTGAGTAGTTGCGGACTCCTCAAGGAAGAAGAAGAGAAAAAAAGAGGCAAGAAATGAAGAAATAATTCATTCCATAACCTTATTTTACAATAGGGTGATCGAGTATTTATAATGCCCGGGTAGACCAAATTTATAATACAAAACTGGTCTACCTAGCACATACATATAATAGAATACAAGGATGTTAGGGCACTTCCTTTCTCAAGTGCATTTGCAACTCATATGCTTCAAGGCAGACTTGTTCTTTGGTGATATAAGGTCCTTCGTAGGTTTGGCTCAGCATTTGAAGCATTAATTGGTCAGCCGTGACATGAACCTTTTTTCAAGGCTAAGGCTTCATTTGTGACGGTTTTTTTACTGCTTCTAAAAGAAGCTTTTTAGTTAAAAATAAAAAATTTTGTATTAAAAAGCTGCTTTAAGAAGCAGTAAGAAAGCCGCCCCAAACGAAGCCTAAGTTCAAACAATTCTTTGATGTGCTGAGTTTTATTACTTCACCATTCAACTTTGGTTTCTTTGGGCTTTGATGATGCCCTTCCCTTGGATATCTTCTAGTAGATTAGTACCAATCTCCAACCCTTCTTTATTTCTTTCTTCCCACTCGCCCAACTCACCTTCTTCTAATTTTTAGATGGTGATCAATCGCTGGCTATGCAACTTGTACTCGACTAGTAACAGGGCCTCAAACCCCTAAACCCTAAATTATTTTTTATAATTAAAAAAATTTAATTATTTTCTTCAAGATAACTTTACAATCAACTATGGGTAAAGCTAGGTCCTAAATTTTCATCTTGCGAAATCAAGTTTCATTTTGATTTGATGATTGTTTTAATTTTGTCAGAGGGGAAAGGAACAGCTTATAAATTAGATCTGGCAGCATTATACATTCTGCATGCAAGCAAAGCTCTTTCTTCTATGAAGCCACGTTCCTACGCAATAATACTGCAGATCAGATGTTTGCTGTTGTTGCTACTTACTCTTTCATATTTGCTGGAGGTTTTTGTCATTTGTTTATATTAAGTAAGTTGCAGGTGCTTGCTTATGCAAATCATGTTGTCACACAACAGGATTGTCTAGATCAAGAGAAATTATTACGTGTAGGGTCTGGATACAACTTATATTTGGACTCTAATAAAATCAAGCCACATGGCTTGTATAATTTATACGCATAATGTGTATGATACACACCATGTGTCAGGAATCTACGAATAATAATTATTGTAGATCAGATATTTGTTGTCATGCAGCTCATTTTGATATGTTGGTTAAGAGGTTTTGAATTCTAGTCTTATGTATATGATGTATGTGTTAATTTGTCTTAGGACATCTCCAACCGAAAAACTCATTTTTAACTCCAAAATGCATTAAAACTTCAAAATACAATCATTTTTTTTCCAATCGAATGTCAATTCTTCTTCTTTCGCCTGTTTCCTTCGAAGGTAACCATCTTTGGCGCGCTTTTCTCCTCTTTCGCAAGCATCTTCAGCAAATCTCGAAGCTAATTTTTTTAGAGTAAGTGAACAGTTTAATGCCATTATTGGAGTCACACTACTCACCTACCGGATTTTGACGTGTGATTTGGAGTTTGAAGGGAGCAAATGTCGGGCGACATAGGGTGCTATGGAGTTTGGTTGAAGATAGTATATATTGGCCTAAATGTTCTTAAAAAAAGATATTTGTTGCTATTTCTATTATTCAAATAATAATAATAATCTAATTCCATATAATAATTATGTTAAAATTTGGCTGATGGATGTTATTGTCTTCGTCCTACTTAAATTCACTTTATTTTTTTTTTTAATTACAGATTAAATTATTTTTAGTGTACTCAAAATAATTTTGAAATATTTTTATTATTTTTAAAACATGAAAAATAATGTTATTCATGTTCTCTTCCAAATAGATATTTAATGAAAACTAAAAAATTATTATAGATTTTAAATATGTTTTATTTTTTATCTAATGATATATTGGCAAATATTCTCCTCAGCTTCTAATAAATTTCTTATAGGGAAAGGTTTTTTTTAATAAGCTAGACATTTTCTAGTCTGTGGGCTTGTATGAATCTTATCTATTCTGTTGCCTATTTTATTATTATTATTTATATGGAAAGGATTCTATGAATCATGCCTTAATCTATTTTAATGAAGCTAAATATTTGAATTATTGAAATTTAAATTAGTTAACAAAAATATATTTTTAGTTATTTTGAATTATTGTTATTTGAAAATTGTAATGGTTTGTTATTAAGTAAAAAGATTCGATTGTTTGGATAAAATTTTAAAAAAATCAAATTGAAACAATTTTATTTGATTGATTTAGTTTGGTTATTAATGCAATGATTTACTTTTATTTATAATTTTATTTTTTTAATTTTGATTTTTTTTATTTTTTAAAAAATATTAATTAAATATTAAATTATGTTTGTTGCGGGCTTCAATAAACGTGGCGATAGAGTTTTAACTATACGTTTTAGTTTTGCATGGATATCCAGCACACAAACAGAGAAAACAAGACTTTTTATGTGGAAAACCCTTAAAAGGGGAAAAAACCACGAGGTCTAGCCTAGTTGAAAATGATTCTACTAGAATTTGAATCGATTAAAAGGGCTGACTTGCCTCCAAGGGCGATCAGATTACAACTAACAACTGTTTGATAGAAGTCTGGGGTTAGATTCAGTATCACTTGGTAGTACCCTGGCGTCACCTGGAAGTTCGGGTGTCAGTTGATAGTTTGGCCTTAAGCAGAACATCGGGCCTTGAACAGAACGTCGGGCCTTGAACAGAATGTCGGGCCTTGAACAGAGCGTCGGGCCTTTAGTAGAACGTCGGGCCTTAAGCAGAATGTTGGGCCTTAACGTCGGACCTTCAGCAGAACGTCGGGCCTGAACGTCGGGCTTGAATGTCGGGCCTTGAGCAGAACGTTAGGCCTTGAACAAAATGTCGAACCTTGAACAGAACGTCGGGTCTTCAGTAGAACGTCGGGCCTTATGCAGAATGTTGGGCCTGAACGTCGGGCATTCAGCAGAACGTCGGGCCTGAACGTTGGGCCTGAACGTCAGGCCTGAATATCGGGCCTTGAGGTGGTGGTGCAACGAAGCTCCAACGATGGTCCGGCGAGGTTTCGGCGGTGGTCCGGCGAGCTCCGGTGGTTGTCCAGCGAGATTCCGGCGGTGGTCCGGCGAGCTCCTGTGGTGGTCCGGCGAGGTTCCGTCGGTGGTCGTGGAGGAGCTTCTTCCTTCTCTTCCTTCTCTTCTCCTCTTCTCTTCTTCTCTTCCCTTGCTTGGATCCCCTTTCAAGAGAAATGAGGGGACTATTTATAGATTTTATGGAGTGGCATGACCCGTAAATAGGTGAGAGATCAAGGGTAAATGGGGAGTGGTTGGATGGACGGCCGATGTTGAATCCCTTGATCATGGACCGTTTGTCAGGCATTAAGAGGCCTTAGTGATTTCGGAATTCAGTGATCTTGGGCTCGTTAGATTTGTCTCGTCGAGCCATTCGATTCGAGTATAAGCTCGATAAAATCGAAGACCGTTTGGTAACTCAAATTGTGGTTTGAACCTTCCAACAGCGCTTTGGGTCCTTGATTTGGACTCATTTAGGGTCGGATTGAGTCGAATTTGGTGTCGTTGGATTCGTATTTCCAAGACGCTCAGTTTGACTATAAGTTTGTTAAAATCCGAGTTGAGATGGTCTCCGAATTAATTTTTGAAGTTTCCAACGTGCTTTTGCCTCAAGATTAGTGCCCGATCGAGGTGATTTTCTAATGATGTATCAATGTTAATGTTTTCAAATATCTAATCAATAAAGTCCTATAAATAAATAAGTGATATAAAAATTAACATAAATATTATTTATTTCACATATTAAAATTATGAATTTCTATGAATAATTATATATCGGTGTGATAATTAAAATTTCTATGATTTAATCAATGTGTAATAAGGTTGAGAGTTCTCTAATTATTCCCATCAGCATTTAAAAGTTAATATAAGATTAATTAAAGTTTTAATTATGATCGTTAAATAAATAAATAATTAAGTGATAGAATTGACTATTCAAAATATTTTGTAAGAAATTAGTTCAATTAAGTACTAATTATACTATTGCTAAAATAATTATGTTTTTATGTAATTTAAGAACAGAGATAACGATAATTAATTAGTGATTAATAGAGCAATTGTTAATTAAGAGTTATTTACTATTTTAATTAACCTATTAATATTTCTTTGTTTGTAATTATAATATTTATAATAGAAATTAATAATTTATTCATAAATAACTAAAATATTTATTAAAGTCAGTTAGGAATAATTAAAGTTTAATTATGCTCACTAAAATCTAACTAATATTTACTTGTGATATTTTAATATGATGTAACATGCATTTAAATTGAGGAATAAGTAGGCATATTAAATAACGTCTAATTAATTATATTGAGGAATAAGCAAGCATATTAAATAACGTCTAATTAATTATTGAGCTTTGTGCGGGCTAGAATATACGCGGCGATAGAGTTAGAATACTATGTCTTAGCGTTGCACGGATATTCAGCACACGCACAGAAAACACAAAGATTTTTATGTGGAAAGCCCTGAAAAAAGGGAAAAACCACGGGGCCTGGCCTAGTTGAAAATGATTCCTCTAGAACTCGAGTTGATTACAATTGGCTGACTGACCTTCAAGGGCAATCTGATTACAAGTAATAATTGTATGATAGAAGTCCGGGTGTCAGGTGATGGACCGGCATAACTTCGGGCATCATGAGGTGATGATCTGGTGAAGGCGAGGGCCTCAGGTGGTGGTCCGGCAAAATTTCGGCGGTGGTCCGGAGAAACTCCGACAATGGTCGAGGAGGAGCTTCTTCCTTCTCTTCTCTTATTCTCTTCTTGCTTTGGTCCCCTTTCAAGAGAAACGAGTGGTCTATTTATAGATTTTATGGGGTGGCATGACCCGTAAATAAGTGAGAGATCAGGGGCAAATGTGGAATGGTTGGATGTACGGCCGATATTAAATCCCTTGATCATGGGCCAGCCGATATTAAACCCCTTGATCATGGGCCGTTCGTAACACATTTGGAGGTCTTAATGATTTTGGAATTCAAAGATCTTGGGCTCGTTGGATTCGTCTCGTCGAGCCGCTCGATTCGACTATAAGCTCGTCATGTTTGGAAACTGTTTGTTAACTCAAACTGAGGTACGAAGCTTCCAATAGCGCTTTGGGTCCTTAATTTGGACTCATTTGGGCTCGGATTGAGTCGAATTGGTGTCGTTGGGTTCTTATTTCCGAGACGCTCAGTTTGACTGTAAGTTTGCTGAAATCGGAGTTCAGGTGATCCCGGATTTAATTTTTGAAGTTTCCGGCTTGATTTTTCCTCGAGATTCGTGCCCGGTCAAGATAAATTTTTATGATATGTCAAGCTTAATTCATGATTAATTACAATTTAATTATTTTCATTATAATTTAATCTATTTATTAAATTATTTAAAATTAAATTTCTTATACTTTTAATTAATCTGAAAGGTCAATAATTATTCCGAAATTATTTTGCTAACTTAGATTGATTAGAAAAGAATATTTTTCAATTAGGATAATTCTTATTTAAATATATCAATTATAAATTCATTCTAAATTGATCAACTTTTTATTTTCGAACATATTTTAATTTTTTTTTTCAGAAAATAAAAAATAAATAAATATTTAGTATAAAATTTTAAATTAAAAATAAATAAAAAAGAAATATGTCCAACGAGCATTTATGCTTCTTCCAAAAAAGAACATTTATGTTTGCCAGTTGTGTAGAGCCTGAAGTTCCGATCGAGTTCCCACGCGAGAAAAAGCATGACACTTTACCCATTTTCCTATAAGTCACATCATTGTATAAAATTACAAATCTACCTTTTTAAAAATGATAAACGTGTGCCACGAGTGTAACCTAGTCCAGTCGAGTCGGGTCGACTCTAATATATGCCTAATTGAGTTAAGCTGGTTAAGTTTTACTGAGCTCGAGCTCAACAAGTTAAAAAAATTACACGCATAAGCTCGACTCCTTAAAAGTTTTATAGGTTCGAGTTTGGTGCGATTGCTCGATCGCATTTGGAAAGCTTTAATTTATTAGTTTTCATTTTAAAAAAATTCTTATTTTTAAGATATAATTAATTTAAAAATGTTAAAATATATTATATTATACTAATTTAAATTATTTTTAACTATATTTTAAGTTGATCGACGAGCTCAAATAACTTACAAGCAGACCATTTAGATCTTGAACTCGCTTAATATACGAGATCGATTTTAGGCTCGAGCTCAACTCTTCAATCTTGAACTCGTGACTTGATAGATTGGCTCGTGAGCTCTTAAATGAGTCGAGTTAGAGTCGGATCAACTCATTTACACCCCTAACTATTACTATATTCTAATATGTATTTATATTAAAATATAATTATTTTTATTAAATAGCTTACTAATTTTAAGTGTCTTAATTTATCTCTTAATATATTAATATTTTAGTTATTTGTAAATATAAAATTATGAGAAAAATAATATTATTAATTTTTAAATTTTTAATTATATTATAAAATTGGTTTAATTATTTATTTATTTTTAAATTTAATTTTTTAAACATGTTAATTGTATTGAAGGACATTTTATGATGTCTATTATAAAATTAACATATATTAAAAAATTCTAGCAGAACTTGTTTTTTCAAATTCCCAAAAGAAAAAATAATTCAAAGTTTCAATGTAGAGGGTTAGGAAAGCTGGGGCAATTTTCGAAATAAAGAGAAATAAAGGAGGTAGCTGCAAAAAGTGGACAGACAGAGTTCGCTCGCTCGGAGCTGACTGCATCGGATGCCATTTAAAAAAGCTTGGATCCTTCCGTTTCCCCGACATCAATGGCGGAAAAAGTGTTTCCACTCTCCATAGTTCACACGTCTCCGTAAACCCTAACCCTAGCTCTAGTTCTGATCCGCTCTAACAGCTCTTTTTTACTTCTAAATCGGCATGGCTTCCACGCCGGCGCGAGAACAGACAACGACGCCACCGCCGCCGGTCATTGGCAAGGCTGGGCGCTACACCGTCTTCTTAACACCGCCGGCGACTCCTCGCCCACCCTCTGAGAAGCCCCTTTCGCAAAGCCCCCTGACACCGAGCCCTAGGCCTAGCCCTGTAAATGCGGCTCCCCCGGCCGGTAAATCCTCAGCGCCGGAAGCGCCGCCGGTTCAGGTGCCGCCACCGCAGTTCGAGAAGCCAGCAGCGAAGGGAACAAGCTCGGTGTTCGGGTTCCTTTGGGATGCGGTGGCGAAAGTCCAAAATGGTAGCTTTTTAATGATTGGATGATGCTCTGTTTGCTTGTTTAAGTTAAAGTAAATTTAGCTTTTTGAGTTTTGAAAACTTGTCGGTGGGTTCTGTGGCAGCTCACTCGAGCTTGGACGAGTATTTGGCGGATTGGTTGGGCCTGAACCAGTCGAAGTACCAGTGGGCGCTGAATGATTACTATGAGAACACCGGATCGGTGAGTGAGTTTGTTATCGTAAATATCCTTATTTTGAAGGTAGATTTTTCCGTTGATGAGGATCTGTAAACTTTCAATTTTCAGCATTTCCTCAAATTTGTTCTTTTCTATAGCTGTCGGTGTTGTGATCTGGTATATTTACCTACTGATTTGGTATTTTGTGCATCTCTTGTTTATAGGATTGTGCTTAATCTACTAAATCCTGACGATTTCAGTTAACTAGCTTTATAATTATCATCGTGTGTTGGAAACTTTGGTGAATAGATGTGTATCTAACAATCATTCTTCGAATAGAAGGGGAAGGCTTTCAAGTTGTAGCAGTTTTAAATTTCATAACTTCTCCATCCTTCTTACTCCATTATTTTAATTTTGATTTTTTTCTCATTCTTGTTCATTTCCAATTGTTAATTCAGGCTTTTCTTTCCCATTTTAGGACTGCAACTAGTCACCATCTACAAATCCATTGCTACGTTTTATATTGTTTTAAAATTAATCACGCTCATTGAGTTACACTACTTCAATTTTTTTTCATTTGAAATTTACAATCTATATCCAAGAGAACATTCGAAGGGGTCAATATAAGCGAAAATTATTACATTTCTTCAGTACAATTTGCAGTTTGGTATGCTGGCAATTCTTAATTAATATTAGTACCCTTTGGAGGTTTTACTATATGCCTTATTTTATGCTAGTTTTAGTGTTATGGGGCTGAGGCATTTCCAAAAAGCTTGTATTTTAATAGGTTTGATCTTTGTTGTTGATTTCTAATCTATAGTTGGTAGATGATTACTGAAATTATTGAAGATTGGTATTTTAAAGGTGTGGAAAAAAGATGGGGTTGTTTTATTTGTCATAGGGTGTGGCTTAGGCCTTGAGACATAGGCTATTATCTCCATAAATTTAATATATTAAATATTTAATAATTAAAAATTTTGATTAAATAATTGAATACAAGGGAAACATTTGAATCATTTCTGGAAATTCAAATTCCGTAATCATTTCATTCTTATTTCAGCTCAAAATTTAATAACTCAAACATAAAATTTTAGTCTAAAATTTAATAGCCAAGTGTTTGGTTGAGAGGGTTAAACTAAATTACATCATACAAATATTTAAATATAAAATGAAATCAAAATTTGAAATCCATAGTATTTCAAGAGCAGGGAGACTTATGTCATCTCAACCATAAAGACAAAAGAATTGTTAAATGCCTTATGGATTTAACCCTTATTACAAGCTTTAAAGATCCACTAAGAAGTGTTAGCAAAGAGTGAAGACTTCTAGCTTCTTTAATAAAAAGAGATCATAGAAACATTGGTGAGTGTGCTTGTGGCCAAGATGAGAGGCACAAGCTAATGAGTCGGTCGAGACAAAGATATCCTACCGAGTCAGTAAGGGAATGACGTTGATGAGTGATTTGAATTGAGCAAGCGAGTTATTGTGGAAGAAATACCAAGTGTAAGTTGATGTAAGAGAAGTTGTGAGGAACTGGGTTAGTGAGGGATCTTTGATCGAGCAGAGAGTGAATCTACATGGGATTATTTTCTTAACAAGCTTTAGAAATAACTTTGATGCATGCTTAATAGAATAACAAAAAAAAAAAAAAAAAGGCCTTTATTTGAGTAGGTATCTACTTAAATAGAAATCTATGTTCTTGTTTAAGAGAGGTTTGCTTGCACTAAGACAGGTTGTAAGCACTAGCAGTACGGATCTTAAAGGGGACTATATCAACTTGTGTGCAACAATATATATTACTTATTTTCCAATATGATATGTATTATGAATTTTAGAAAGAATGATATAAATAAAAAAATGACATGGGAGCCTTCGTACATGATTAAAGAATCTTATGTTTTTTTTTTTTTTTTTTTTCTATTGAGTAAATAAGAAACTTTCGACATGTTCACATAAGCCAATATTTTAAACTTGGATTCTACCGCTGTGGGATTGGTTGGGTGACCAAACTTAGTGTTGGTTAGGCTTGGAGGGTAAAACCCCAAAATTTCTTCACCAAACTTACTTTCAAGGAATCTTTAAGAGAGAAAGGTTGATGTACAATTTTGACTTGCAGTTCAGCATCTTTTTATCCAGTTTAGTGAAGAAACCAACAAATCAATCTCCTAAGTGATCTTATTTGAGTTTTGTGTTCAAATAAATAAGCCCCTCGCATCTTACATGCTCTTGTCCACATGAATTCTTCTTGGCATTTTTGTCATTCTTTTTGTTGCTCTTTAGGTTTTTGAAATGTTAATCAGGAGGTCTATATGTTGTCATTTTCATTACATCTTTGTCTATTATCTTTTGTGTTTTTTTATTAAAAATATAGTAACTTATTGTAAGATTATATTAAAAGTGTGGTTAGATTTTGGTTTAATTAGGTGTTATAAAAGGGCATTCCTTCATATGACAACTGGGGCTATTTAATAAATTTTATTACTCCTGTAAATAACTTATATTAAAAAAATGTAAATTAAAAAAAAAATGAAAAAAAAGTTATACACCTTCAATTCTGCCATATTCGTAATCTATGTAAATTTTACAATCCTCAGTACAATTATTCTATCATGAATACAAGTGTACCAATATCTCCCTTTCCGCTCGTGATTTGGATCCTGTTTTGTGGTGTAGATAGCCTACAATCTTCTGATCTTTTGATTCACTTCTATCTTGGATTTGACTGAGAGGGTTATGCTCTAAGGCTACATCCTTTCCTCATTTTACTCTCACTTGTTTAATTCCCTATTCATCCAGAATGATTTAGAAACAAGATGATGAGCATGAGAAAAAAATATATAAAGAAAAAGAATGGTGAAGATACGTAGAAAACAATAACTTCCTCCTCCCCATCTTCTCCCCCTCCCCTCTCCCCTCCCCCCCACTAATAGCAGCTTCGTTCAACAACAAAAATCTAGTGCCCTATCATTGATGCTCATGAGTAGGTATTTCTGGTGTTGACATCGAGCATGCCTGAAACAAAAATCATATTTTGGAAGTTGGTTGATTGACAATGAATCATAACTTTCTTTTCCTGTTCTGTTCAATGTGAGGTCTCTTTAGTTGCTCTGTGTTGCAGGCACTTTTTAATGCATATTATTGCAAGATTGCATTTTTTGTTTTTTTTTTTTTACTTTGATGTAATAAATAGCTTTGATCTGTTTCACTTTGGTGCCATGCACAATGCTTGTTTGGTCGCTGAAAGAAATATACTGGATGGAGTTGGTTTATTTGAAACACCGGGTCAGGCTTTCGAATGGCTTGCAAGTGGTAACTTGAATGCAAAACTAACCAAAGAGATTATACTGCAAAGATATCACAACAATATCAAGCCTTTATCCCACTACGTGGGGTCGGCTACATGAATCTTTTTTCTCTATTGTGTCTTATTAAAAGTTAAATTCTCATTTAAACATAATAAAGAAAGATCATTGTGACTTTCAACCAAGATTATACGACAAAGATAAGCGGTCAAAATGTTTACATTTCTTTTTCTAATGCATATTGATGTAGAGGCGAAATTACTGAGGAAACACAAATGAATCTTGTTGCACACCATAAGATAAACTTGGTTGAAAGTCACCAAACCTACAAAAACTAGAATCCGCCACCAAGAAGAAACCTTCAGAGAATTTGATGACAATTCCAACACTTCATTCATATAATCCACAGGTATTTATAAGTATTATTTGAGATAAAATTAAAGGAGGGGATGGATTAGGGTGGGTATGATTGGTTTTCCATGAAATGATGCTTGTATTAGAAGGATTTCTTCACAAAAAGAAGCATCTTTTCAAGGGTTGGTTGCTCATACATGTAGGAGGGGAATCCAAAACTGTTTGCTTCTATCCAAATTTGAATTTTAATTTCAAATTATAAATTACACAAAGAAAGCAAAATTACAACATATATGAAAAAAATACAAATATCATATTTACAAGGCATATTGATTTGGATCTTTTGAATTGTTTTCATAATTCCCTATATTACATCATATTTGTTGCTTTTTCCGGTGGAAGTGTTGTTTCATTTTGCTTGAAATCTTTGCATATGAAAGAATCAATTTTTTTCATTTCATAATCTCTCCACTAGTTCTAAGAAGAGCAATTATTTAAGATTGTGAGCAAAGCTCTCTGCAATAACTGTGAGAAATGCTTTTTTCACAAAGTTTCTTTCATTGATTCTATGAGCATTAGAAAGTGATTTCTTGATCGAAGTATGAAACTCACTTTCAAATAAATTCTCATGTAGAGTAAGGAGTCTGGCAAGCCAAAGGAACAAGTCAGCAAAGATCAAACAGTGTGATTTGGTGAATGGTATGCAATATTTTTTTTTTCCCTTTAATTAAATTTTTTCTCAGATTTTCAAATTTCGGTTTGCTTCTAAGTTTTGGATAAACAGATTTTGCAGATCATGATTGCCAAAAGTGTATTTTGTATGATTTTTGTATTGGCAAACAAGAGCTGTTCTGTAAGAGCAAAGCCATCGAAGTTGGTTAGTACGACTAATACGATTCAGAGCTCAATTCAGTGTGACAGTGCTTTTGTCAGAGCTCTCTTCTGTCTGTATTTTTATTACATGTATGATGTACTTCTCTGTCCTTAACGAATCAGTGAATTCTGTTAAGAGTTACAGCAAGAGGTTATATGTAAGTAAGAACGCTGCATCTCATTTGTGCCATCTTCCGATGTCTGCCTTATTCTGAAGCAATGAAACTTGTTTTATTCAAATGTCATTATCTATTAATTTATGCTTTGTTTGGGACTGTTTTATTTCTTAATTTTTATACTAAAAAATTGCTTTTTGAAGCAGAAAGAAAGCTGTCCCAAACGAAGCATTAATCTATTTAAGATTTTGTTATCTATTAAAATAAAATATCATTACTAGAATTATTTGAAGCAACCATTTGATATGAGCTCGATGAAGATAAATACAAAGTAGGGAGAATGCAGGGAAAGAAGAAAGGAAAAATCCACTCATGATGATCATTTACAATTAGCGTTCCAAATGCATTATTAAAAGCCCATTACACTTCCCACTATAATTAACTACTCATTATAGCAAATAAGTTCCTAACATAGCAAGTAATAATTGATAAATAAGTCAATACATATGTATCATAATATTGATCATGTCATATATATTATTATTCATCAGCGTGTGTAGGTAATCCTCAATGGTTAATCTTATATATAATCTCATATGCTTTTTTATTGACCTGTTTGTGTAGAGTGTAAAGGCCTACGATCGTTTTATCCTACGGGATAGTACGATCATACTTTTTTGCATTTTGTTATCCACGAGTAGAATCTTTTCAGAGATCCACAAATAAGTCATTATTCTTATGATAATCATCATAAATCAAATAAGTCATTCTAATCATGATAAGTCATTGATTATAAGTGGATATCTTATTCTTCAATGAGTTTATCATCTCATATCTGTCAGCTAGCTAATCAATTATGGGCATCAATATAGTAACCAAACTCTTTAATCAATATAAGCACTTTGTCTTTTCCCTTATCAATATTTTGGATAAGCCCAAGAATTGTCCTTCTGTGTAGAGATTGATCTCCAATCAATCAGCTAATCTTTGGATTTCATTCCATCATATAATTTTATCACATAAATCATATATTCTTTGCATCATGTACAAGTTATGATTGCTGAAATTCAATAAATTGAATCACTTGGATCCTTCATTTCCCTTTTAATTATCATAGCCATTCTTACTTTTAAGAGTGGAATCAACAACAATGTAAATTTGAAAAATGTCTAAGGTTTCGTTTGGGACGACTTTCTTAATACTTCTTAAAATAAATTTTTTAGTATAAAAGTTAAATTTTTGATACTCGGAAACTGCTGTAAGAAGCAGTAAAAAAACCATCCCAAACGAAGCCTAAGTTTAAGCTTCTTGTGGCGAGAAGATTTTGGCTTAGATTATTCTGATGAACATTTGGTTAATATTGATTTTAAATTTGTTGGATTTCGTTTATGATGAGTGAAATATAATTAATTGATTAATCATATATTACAATATTTTTAACATAATTTTAATAATTTTAAATTCATTTTAACCCAAATTTATTAATCTCTACTTAATATAAATAAATAGTTAATTAGACATTACTTTGCCCCAATAACTCCCTAAAGACAAGCCAACTTTTCTCAATTAAATTATTTAAAAACTTGATCAACTTTTCAACCACAATATAACATTCACAAGCCTATCCAAAACCCTCAAACATGCATCAAATATTATTTAAAGATTTGCATGAATTTTAATTTGGCAAATTTAAATAATTATTTGGATTTATCTCCTAAAAAAAATTGCTAAATTGTAAATCTTACTTGTACCTATCAATAACCCTTTTATTGAAATAAATTTTGATCAAATTATTAAGTAGAGATAAACAATTAAATATTTAATTTAAATATACTAAGTAATAAAAATTAACACCATTAACCTTTCTTTTTTTTTATTTTTTGTTATGGTTGGTCTTAGTTTAATTTTAAATAATTTACTGTACTATATTGTAAAATAATTCCTATTTTATTAGCTTTGTGAAAAATAAAAGGTCGGGTCAAAATTCAACCCAGGAAAGAAAACCAAGCATTCTCTATGGCACATCACATCCGTCGGCAGTAGTTCAACAAAACAAAATCGACGGCTCACGATTGGCTTAGTGACTTCAGCACCGATCTCATCGTTCTTCTTCACCGCCGTGGAGCCTTCTCCACGACTCCACCTTCTTATATCTCTCTATCTCTGCTCCGCTCAAACAGATTTGTGCTTTCATAATCGTGTAGTGTTTTCTTCTTTTTGGTAAGCTAGATTAAGATAGAGGGAGAAAGATGAGGGGGCTTACCTGTAACGCCTGCAATAGGGAGTTCGAAGACGATGCGGAGCAGAAGCTCCATTACCGTTCAGAATGGCACCGATACAATCTTAAGAGAAAGGTAGCGTTTTTACCTCTCACATGAGCTTTTTGTTTGGATTGGATTAGGTTTTTCGAACCAATTACTGATCTTTGAGAATAGGGTTTTGGGTTTGCTTTTTTTTTTTTTTTTATTCATTTTTTCATTTAAGCAATTGTTTGTTTAGGAAGTAGGCTGCACAATTTGGTTGAATTTAAGGATATTATGTGATTTTTATAATGCATATATTCCAGATTTGTCTTTGTGTAACGGAATTTAGGATATTTTTTAATAATCTTTTGGACGTCGGATGAAGAGATGAATAAGAGATTGCGAGAGTAATCCTAAATCCTAATCCTAGAATAATACCTTATTATATCTATATGTCTTGCTAGGATTAAAAATAATGATAGCTATGCTATGTAATTTCTTTGCCTGATCCTTTTAAATCTTTGTTTACTCGTCTGGTTATTGTTTTCTTGTGGTAGTGGGCAGTAAATGCTGGATATGGGTTTTGGATTACGATTTAGCATCTTAATGTTCTATATCTTCATTAGAGAAATTTCAAATTTATGATTATATTTATAATTTTTGGTATTGCGGGTGGATGCTTTGAGTAAGATGAGAGAGGAATGTATTTGTTGTTCCCCCCTTTCTTTTCTTTATGCTGGTGGCTGCTTTGTATTTTCTCCTTGAAAATTTCTTACATTAGTCTATGATGCCAGGTTTGAAGAGTAATTTTTGCTATGGTACTCTTGCTCTTTTCTACTATTGCATTCAAATTTGTATAAAGCATACTTAGATTCATGAATTGGTTTGTTGGCTTACAAGAAAATTTGAGGTTAATATGAATTTTACAATCAATTGTGGCATTTATCAAATTGGACCAAACATCTAAATGGTGAAGGGGTTCTTAAATAAAATATTAGTGAAGCATCTAG
Organism: Dendrobium nobile; assembly: GCA_022539455.1. Taxonomy (NCBI): domain Eukaryota; kingdom Viridiplantae; phylum Streptophyta; class Magnoliopsida; order Asparagales; family Orchidaceae; genus Dendrobium; species Dendrobium nobile. The sequence continues at coordinate 5,105,707 of CM039723.1, read as the reverse complement.
TTTTTTAACCTTTTTCAATAGTAAAGTTTAAAGTACATTTGATTGGAACTCTTAGTAGATGACAATTATAGAAGTGAATGACCAAGCTACCATGTTTTTTGTTAGATATTGGTCCTAGATTTAGGATTGTACTTTCTTTAGTTGCTTGAATGGCTTGTATTCTCATTGGTGTATCATTTTGAGTCTTTAAATAGAGACTATAGGTTGCTATTAGAACGTATTTAAGCAATAAAGAATTTGAGTACAGCTCTCTACCTCTCCCCTTCCCTCTCTCCCTCCTCTCTCAAGAAGCTCAAGAAGGAAGTGCTTCTTCCTCTCATTCAAGATCCTAACATTTTTCATAATCTAATTGCTCTATATTTTGATTTGAATTTATGTTAGTTTTACCCAAATGAAACACTTTTATTTATTTTCTCACACGTATAGCGATTTGTAAACATGGTTAAAACCGCCATCATTCTATGAATATGATAGATTCTGAAGGATATGATAATTATGAACAACTGCTGAATATATTGGTAGGATGACTTTGAGTTGAAGAGTTTCTTTTTCATGAAATTGCATGTATTTTTATTTGGAAGGCTTCTTCTTTTTTTTAGATTATGATTTGCTTTGAAGTTTTTGACTAACATATTAGGGAATAATCAGCTGTATTTTCTTGTCATATCGTCACTACTTATTTGTTGTGTCTACATATTAATTTTTTTTCTTTCTGTTTTGATCAATTAAATGGTTGTTTACTTCTATTTAGACGATATTGAATGATGGAAGCTTTATTATTTGTTGTCAGGTAGCTGGAGTTCCTGGGGTTACCGAATCTTTATTTCAGGCTAGACAATTAGCTTTATCTGAAGAACATGAAAAGACAAGTGAAGCACCTATGTTGTATTGTTGTGCTCTGTGTGGAAAGGAGTATAGGAGCTCCAAAGCTCACTCTCAACATCTCAAATCAAGAATGCATATGGTGAAAGCTTCTCAAGAGTCAGGGCCGACAGCTAGCATTACTATAATTAAGCCTCTTACAGATCGTTTACCAAGCAAGTCAGTTTCAAGTAGTAAGAATCCAACATTTAGAGGAGGTAATGATGAAGAAAATGATGAGAGTGAGGATTCTGAATGGGAGGACGTTGACCCTAATGAAGATATGGTGGAGGCATCTGAATCCTTAACAAATCTTCATGTAGATGGAGGAACATCAAGCTCTGGCATTGTCAAGAGCGAGGACATTGATGAAGACGAAGAGTTGGATGTTTCATGTTGTTTTATATGTGATTGTAAACATGTTGGCATTGAAAGTTGTCTGGTTCACATGCACAAAGCGCATGGCTTCTTTATTCCAGATGTTGAGTATTTGAAGGATCCCACAGGACTTCTGACATACGTTAGTCTTAAGGTACTAATATACCTATGCATGTTATTTTTGAGATATCTACTACATGGTAATTTGATAGGAAACACTTGTAGATCTCAAGTATTTCCTATCAATCTTCAGAAAACAGCGAGAATTCTCCACCAAATCCACACAAAAACAAGAAAACAATAGATAATTTGTATTATTTGATGAAATAGAAACGGAAAATGGCAAGATACAGTTGATCCTCATTTCGAGAGGAGGGTCGATCTCTCCCAAATCTCTAGATGCCGCTAGAGCCCAAATAAAACCTAAATATAGGAGATTTCAAATTTCAGTCAAATTCAAGATGCCCTAATCATAGGAAAACAAACTATTTAATGCATACAATTCAAAAGGAAATCTTTAAATAGTCCCTACGTTCAAATTCCCCTCCCAAATCCCTTAAAAATCCTTCCTAAATTGCTCAGCTTGGGCGTTCGGATCGCCCGATCTCCGTAGTAGGCGGAGATCCCGCCTCTGTTTCGCAAGCCGGTCCCGTATGGACCGGTCCAACCGGTCCAGTAGACCGGTCTAACATAAATCTCTTGTCGACTTAAATGCTTGATTTTTTGTTGTTGATTCTAGGTCAAGAGGGATTTCACATGCTTGTATTGTAATGAAAGATGCCAGCCTTTTCAAAGCTTGGAAGCAGTAAGGAAACACATGATTGCGAAAGGGCATTGCAAACTTCGCTATGGTGATGGAGGTGGTGATGAGGATGGAGATCTTGAAGACTTTTATGACTATAGCAGCAGGTAAATCTTTGAGCTTGTTTTCTTCTTAATTTGAAATGAACTCTTTCATTACAATGTCTTTTTCACTTGTGTTGGTGTTATTTGGATTTAGAATACGCCTGATAAATCCTTGACTTCAGAAGAATTGAATCTTTTGTAATGATTTAAATAGAAATTATTCTTCTTATTTGCCACAGATCAAATTGTTATTATATCTGATATTGCTTTTGTGGCAAGCTATTTGCTTTAACCTAGGGTTCTAAGGCATACACGTACGACCTTTAATGCTATGGATATTATTCTATCATGGTGTTACCTGTTATCGTGTTAAATTTGAGTTATCAACTTCTTATTAGTTATGTTTAGGACCATTAATTATGCATTTTGTTCTAGAATTTGGAATAAAAATGGAATCCTAAATATGAATTAAATATTTAAATGTTATTCAAAAGAAAATTCATCTTTGGAATACTAAAATAGGGCCTAATTTTCAAAATTAGGCTGTATTTTTTGTAAAATATATATACTACCCTTCTGAAGTTTAAGATACTCATGTTTTTCGTGCATTAGAAAAAGATACAGGAAGTGGGTGTATTTTAAAATACTTCATAGGTAATGTATTATACCAGTATAATATGCTAATTTACTTGTAAAGCTATTAAATAAAGAATGTTTTCATGCAAAAGCCCTATACGATTATGATGTGAAATGTGATGCATGGAAACAAGAACTGCTTGGGGATTTTAATATAAGATTTTAAAACTTTGCTAGTTATAGAATTAATGCTTACCCAAGCTAGGTTTTCAAAATTATCAAGTTGAAATTAAGTAAGGCATGCGGTTATAACTAGATTAACGGGACAATATCAAATTGACAACATAGAATTAGAGAGTAATGCTATGGGGAGAAACAATAATCCACAATTAACAAATAGAACTTTTCACCTTGGGTCTCTCACTCACTCTCTTGTTGGTGGCACTTTTAATGGAGGAAGCTTGAGAGCAACCGAGCAATGCCACTAGGAGACAATTGACGCACAAAAGCGTAGTCCGTTGGAGCGGTAGCCGGTGGCGGGTAGTCCATGGGATGACTAGTGAGCATCCAACGTCTTATCGAAACTTCCTTGACGACTATGGTGGGGGCTAAGAGGCAAATGCAGGAAATCTGAAATGAAATTCAGATTTTAGTGGTTTAGGTAAGTGATTTAATTTGAATTTCAAATTAATCCAAGGAGGGAGAGAGGGGCGGCAATGGGGAGAAGATTTGGGCTGAATTTGTGGAGCTATTAAGGTGATTAGGAGAGAGAGGGGGGGCCATTAAGGGGGAGGAATTGATTTCAAATTTCAGATTTTGAAATTTGAAATTAAAATCATGGAAACTGAAATTAAATATGAGAGAGGGGAGTATTAATGAGGTGTTTAAGTGGTGATTAGGTGGCAAATAGAGAGAGAAACAATAGGAGAAGGTGGCCGGCCATATGGGAGAGAGAGAGAGGCTTGGAATTAAATAGGTGGGGACCACAATTAATTAATCAAAATCTGAAATTTAGATTTCAGATTTTAATTATGTCATGTAACTCCTTTCTTGAGTGAAAATTGGGAGGGAATTTGAATTTCAAAAATTTGTAACTCCCTTAATTAATTCCCCCAATTTAAGTGAATTAATTAGGAAAGTCATTAAAGGATGAAATTCAAACTAGCAAAGGGAAACCAAATGGGGTCCGGCGGTATGGATCCAGGGTGGCCGATGGAGGAAGGGCTGGTGGTGGCCGACGGGTGACCGGATGGAGGATTGGCCGGCGGGAGGGTTCCTGCAGGCCGGCGGGATGGGGTGCTGGGTTGGTCGGCTGGATGCTGGCCGGGGTTTGGCTAGGAGAAAGGGGCGGCGGCAAGGATCCAAGGAGAGGAAGAAGTATGGAAAATATAAGGATTCAAGGAGTGAATTCCAATTTTTCCACAAGGGCTTCAATCCGAATCTCCACGATGATGAATTGACCAAGAGAAATAAAGGAAAATAGTAGAACGAGAAAAACCTAGAACTCACAAAGAGATCTAGCTTCTCCTACGAACTCACTAAGAGATCGTGGAGGTTTGCACTCACAAAGAGAACACAAGGCAAATATTTTTCATTCATCAAAACTAACTATTACATAAGAAAATGGCCATATATAGACCTCCAAATGACAAAGAAAACAAAAGACTAAAATGCCCCTTGGGCTACAATAGCGACCAAATACCCATAAGGGCAAAAGCGGAAAAAACTGAAAATAAAATAAACTACTACATAAAATGACTCAAAATAAAACTCATGATCGTGGTCGTCGATCTTCGGCGTCTCTTGATGGTACTCGTGTCGAAAATGCTGACGATGTCCTCATCAGATTACTAGCTAGTTTTTAGATGTTATATTTGAACATGGAAAGTGTCTATATTTCATGGAAATATCATGGTTAATTATCCCACGCTATAATGCTTAAGATCTTTTATGCATAGCATGTCTGATGCACTTTGAGTTTCAAACCTAATTGTAGTTTAAGTATTTTTACTCGAAACAAGTTTTATTTGATTTAAAAGTGATCAATTTTGGCTCAAGTTTTGAGTTGATTAAAACCACATTATTATATAAAGAAACTATCTTATAATCTTTGAATGTAGCTTATATATATTTCTACAATGCATAAGTTTGCAAATATATAGATAAATATAAATAAATAAATAGGTATATAAAAAAAAAAAATTCTATGAACTTGGGTATATCCGAACACAATCACATATTCGTTTGTTATTTTCATGCATCTATGCATTGTAGTTTTCTGTGTATTTCTATGTGTATGTGTAGACATTTATGAATCGCAATATAAAGAACTTTTAAATTTCTATTACGATGATATGGGCCCTTGTACTTTAAAAGTCACGATAGTTCAACTGTAGGCTTTTTGCCTTACGTGGTAGGCTTCAGACTTCCAAGTACCGAGAACAACCTTCACTACGTCCACATCCAGCTATAAGATTCTGTTAGACCGGTCTAGTTGGTCTAAATTGGACCGGCTCTATTAAGGATGAACAGGCCCGTCTGTTTTGAGGCGGAACTTCCGCTTGTTTTAGGCGCGGCTAGGAGGTAAAGAATTCAAATACAAAGGGGTGTTTGGTGCTTTGGGATATTTTTGTATGTTTTAAGTAGGGTTTTTTTTTTCTGGGGTTATGGAGATGTCTTGTTCGCTGAATTTAGTTTATTCATAGATTATTTGGTCTTTATCCGGCTGCTAGGGATTTAGGAGAGCTAAATCTTCCTCTCCAATTGAAGATCCAATTGTATCTTACATTTCTCTTTATAGTTCTTTCAATAAAAAAATATTTTTGGGCATTCTTCTTCACAATTTTTCGTGTTTCATCCCCGCTGATTTGATAAAAAGAGCATCTATTTTCTATCCGATTAGGCTTTTTCTGGTCTATCTTAAATTGCTTGCTGGTCCTGCCTCTTTCAATTTCCTCCCCCCACAGCATGGAGAACCACAAATCCCTCGGGAAGATGCCACTCTAAACAACACCTTCTCTACCTTAAGAACAAAATATGTGGAAAAACAATGGGAGCATATCAATTTTTACAGCAGATGTAAAGAAATGCATTGATAATATCACTAAAGGTTCACAAGTAAAGAAAATGACTGCGGGGAATGCTGAATAAAAACAACTCTAACAAACTCTTTTGCATAATAAAACTTTTGCAAAATGAATGCAAGTGAGCTATCAAATCAATCGTTACAGAAGATGTAAATCAATTGAGTTTCAGAAATAGAGAAAAACTGGCTGAGAAAAAAATTTAGAACGAAAGCAACTCTAACAAACTGTTCTGCTTGACAATTATGATTTTTCCCAAGTATGCCAAAATATTTCAGTCTATGGACTACGAAAATCATGAATTGATGTCCAAATATCTTACATGTTTGGGTTATTTTTGTATTCTCTCATAACAAACTTTTTCAAGTTGTCTATGAAAATGTGCTTTTGACCCACAGAAAATTTGGTCAAAATTATCTTATTCAAAGTTTATATAAGTTTCTTAATATGCAATTTTACATAAACATGAAATTAACTGTTACATCAACAGACCATCAAATTGATAAAAAACAAAAAATTGAAAGCATGATCAATAAAAAATCTTGAGACAACCTTCTTAGCTACTTAGGCTTCATTTGGGACTACTTTCTTATTGCTTCTTAAAACAACTTTCTATTAAAAAATTTTAATTTTTGTACTAAAAAGCTGATTTAAGAAGCAAGGAAAAAAGCCGGCCCAAACAAAACCTCAATCTTAACAAATCTCCTTGAACAAACTTACCTTGTGCTTGATCTTGCTTGATATGCTCACTGTTTGCCATTGTAGTTTTGTCCTTTTTGCTGCTTCTTTTACCTGTAGCTCATGTTTTAAATTTTTTTACTTGTAGCTACATGGATGAGGATGGGAAGCAACTAGTGGCAGTGGACGATGCTTCACGAAGTGTGGAGCTAGGAACTGGAGGAGCTGAATTAATCATCACACGAAAGACTGACAATGGGACTGTAGTTCGCATTTTTGGTTCCAGAGAGTTTCTACGGTACTATCGTCAGAAACCCCGACCTTCTCGCGACAGCAACATTCAACTTGCTATCTCATTAGCTTCCAGGTATTGCAACTTCCTAAACTTGAGGTGATTTTGATGAACTTAAAATGTTAAATAAATTTTTTATATATGGAGGATAAGGATTCATGAAGCCAATGGTAATATTTTTGGATACGAGGCTAATGATAATGACTATACCAATCGGCGCATTCCCAAGGGAAAAAAATGATGATGATGGTGATGATGATATTATATGCATGAAATAAGCATATTTTGAAAAGTAGTTTTTGTCAAACTATCAAAATCGGCTCCCAATTATTCCCACATGGACAACTCAGTCCTATATTATAAAGTTGATCACAATTTAGTCCATCAACTATATAAAATCGATCACAATTTTGAATCAATTTTATATAGATGATGACCTAAATTGGAGAAATGTAATTTTTTGAGATTAAATTAGGCTTTGTTTGGGACAACTTTCTTGTTGCTTCTTAAAACAGCTTTTTAGTATAAAAATTTAAACTTTTAACTAAAAAATTGCTTTAAGAAACAACAAAAAAGCCGTCCCAAACGAAGCCTTAGTCACATATTAATAGTCGAGGATTATTTTAGGATTTAACCCTCAATAATTCATCTGTGAATGCTAATTTTTGTATGGAGAGGCCGAAGTATTAGTCTCTATATGTAGATGTCAAATTATTGGATTAATATTTTGGCTGATTTTGGAGCAAATATATATTTGAGGTACATTGTAAGAAATTTATTTCAGTGAGTCTGCAATGAAGTTATAAAAGAGTAATATGCATAGGCTTTGCTACTTGCCCCCAACTCTAAAGAGCTTTGACTTTGATTCTAAAAGACTATGGGCCTATTAAAACAATGTAATTGATATGGGTGACCAAAAAATTTCCAATCAGAGAAGCTTACATTCAGGATCTTATCTTCTGTATTTTTGGCTAGTAATCTCCCACAATAAGAGAAAAAAAGATTAAACAATGAAGATAATCAATAGAAGATCTATAATCATCTGCAATCTTATCTTTCTCCATGGGATTGACATTGCCTACAGGTATCGAAGCATGGGCTTAGCAACATCAAACCAAAACTTAGTGAGGATGAAAATTCTGAAGGAGATGAACCGCAGCGGAGTGGAAGCACTGCGCACAAAGATTGGAATGAAGAGTAACGTCATCAGGAACCTCCCAAAGAACGTCCCTTATTAATCATTTGCAGATATTTTAAGCTCTTGTGTCTTAAAAGGTGACGCTTTAAGCTTCAAATGTTATTGAAACAAGATGGTTTGTTGTCGCAGCTGCAACTGCAAGGGCTTCAATGGTGAAGTTGCCATCTTTCCTTTTTCCAGCAAGATAATTTTTAATGTTTTTGGAGGATTGAACTTAATTTTTATCAGAAATTTTGCTAATATATTAGAGTGAGTTTTGTATACGCAAAATTTTGGTTATCTGAAATGCGTTTTGATAATCTCTTTTTCCCAAAAAAGTAAAAATGAGCTTTGAAAATCTGCAGCTTGCTATATAAGATTATAAGCATCTTGAAGAGGTGGTGATCAACCCATTAATGATAGTGTTGGGCTAAAACGGGATGACTAAGATTTCGTTTGAGACAGTTTTCTTACTGCTTCTTAAAGCGGTTTTATAGTACAAAAGTTTTATTTTTTGTACTAGAAAGTTATTTTAAGAAGCAGTAAGAAAACCGTCCCAAACGAAACCATTTTTTTTGTCAATTAAAGGACTTTTCTTGATACATCCTATCAACATACAATTTTGCATCCTACTTAGAGTATAATTACCTTTAATGCATATGAGATATTTTTATTCAATAAAATTAACATAAGATTAATAATCTCTTTTTTTTATTATGATGAAAAATACTTTTATTTTTATCATGATTGTTCGTCAAGTTTTATATTGACATCCTTCCACTTTTCTTATCTAGAATTAAGTCCTTGTAATGGGATAAATGTTTATTGATGTTGTTGGAAAATATTTTCATTTTCTATGAAATGACTAAGGTGAATTCAATGTAAAATGAAGCTATCTCTAGAACAAATAATGTAGCTCTTATGTAGAGATGCAAATGAATCGAATCGAGTTGAGCCTCACCCTGTTCGAGTTCAAGTTCAAGCTCTTTCGTCGAGGAGCATATGTAAAGCCTTTAATCACGTGTATAATCATCTTATTATCATAACAAGCAATTTATTTATTTTATGAATAAAATTATTTTAAAAAAAATTCATTGTTTTTTAAAACTCACAAATTTATGAACAATAAATGCACAACAACAAACTATTTTTATAGATAATAAATAATAATATCCTTTGTTCCTTTAAAGTATAGAGATGCGTTTGAATAAGAACTCTTTGTCTTTCCTTTTTTTTTTTTTTTTTTTTTTGAATTTTTATATATAAGAACTCTTTGTCATAATCCTTATAAATGTCCATTTATTAAATTGAATTTTAAAATAAATTAAAGCTATCATTGCATAGCAATATAGCCACTCAATTACAGGGCATAAAAATAGTCATTATCAACATTATTCTCTATCCAAACAAAATGAGATTTAAGAATATATAGTTATCATTTTTACTTTTTTTTTTTTTGCAGGATTTATGCTTCCTTTAGCACAGGGTTCTTATTGCTTTCAAAAATATTTTTTTAGCAAAAATTTTTTTTGATAAAGGAATTTTGGTATTAAAAATTTATTTAAAAAATAATAAAAAAATTATCCCAAATAAAATTTTAGAGTAAATACTCTCAAATTTTTTATACAAACTATTTCAAATTATATGAAATAGAGAGCTATAAAAAAATCATTTATCAATAGGCATAACGAAGAAGATACTCATCTTTTTGTAGAGAAATTATTCTGTGCGGATTTCAGACGAAAAGAATGAATCGAACCGTAAGTGTACACTGATATGATACAGACTATAAAAATATATATGCAGCATATGCACCGTATAAACTTCACACAGAATAATTTCTCCTCTTTATGCAATTGGAGAGCTCATCAACATTGAATTAAATTCTTTGGTCTTTTCTAAACCGATTTCTTCTCCACTGAGTAATTCCCACGTGCCAAAATAGAGCCGATTCCATACTACAAAATACGTCACCACTCCGCCCCCGGCTTCTTTGTCTCTCACGGCTTCTTCACCATCCTTCTACTCTTCTTTCTCTTCCTCATCTCCGTGCTGGATTGATCAAGGGATAGGAGCTTGTTTGTGTTGTCAGAGGATTCAGTGGCGTTTACCCTAAGTGTGGAAATGGAAAAGCTACGGAGTTATGAAGGTTTGTTCGCTTCTCGCTTCCTGAGATCGCGGCATTTGCATTAGAATCACAACTTGGTTTGATTTTGCTTTCATTTATTTCTATTTTCTTTATCTGAATTGAAAAGTGTTTGTTAAGAGTCGTTTTTTGCTTCCGGGACTTTTTGCTGATGCTAGGGCTGTTGCCATAGACAGTTTTGGTTCGGGGATTTTATTTATTTTTTAGTTTTTTGTGGTTAATGGGATTAAATGTTTGGGGACTGCTGTTTCTTTCTTTGCTTATCTTTGGTCATGTGGATTTCTCGATTTTGTTTTTTCATTATGCTCTACCGAGAGATTCTGCCGAAGTTCTGATTCTTTTGGTGGAACTGGAGCTTTGCGGTTAATCGGATTCGGGCTGAGTTACTTATTCCTCGTTCAATGGTCATATAATGTAAGAACTTTTCTTTGATGTTGCAACCTCACGAGAAATACCTATAAACTAGCTTTATGGTGTAAGTTTGTTCTGTATGACATTTCTGAAGCGTTCTGATGGGATGATGATATGATCTGCTATGGCGTGTTGTTTTCTTGCTAATATTGTGATTTGATTGGAAAGTTTGCTCAAATAATCAGTGGTTTGGGTGTCAGGTATAACTTGCTTCTTTTTTATGACATTCTATCTTAAATGTTGTGAAGCTGGACTATGAAGAACTTGGGTGGTGAGTGCTGTGCATTTGCATGCTCATTTCTCGTGATAAGTTCTAGAGGTGAGATGAAGGGTTTTGGAAAATCTTGCTTCAGTCTGATGCTATTATTCTAAACTTAAAAATAAGGATGGTATGATCCTTTGTTAAATCAATTTAATGTATTTAAAGTCTATGGGAAAACCTTTGTTGTGCTTGCAACATAATTGGAGTTTTAAATGGAGTTCTCTTGCTTACATATGCTTAACATAGATTTGGGAATAGTTAGGATGGCCCTCAAAGTATTATTATAGAGAGCGAATGAAAGTGATAAGTTGATTCCAAGGAGGAGAAAGTTTAGAGAGATTAGTAGATATAGAAAGTTCTTGTAACTTTAAACTTGATGGATAAAGGGCTTTTATATCTTTTGTTTTGATTCTTCCTTCTTCTCCTTGAAGTTTTTGGGCAAGCTCTTCCTTGATAAGTTCGGCTTGGAGTTCTGGTTGGGCTGGCTAGTTGGCAATAGGATTTCATTTTGGTTTGCCCATATCTATTATCTTGATAAAAGAGACAAATGAAACACAAGGGCCAACTTCGGATTCACAATGTTGTTCCTCAAAGCCTCTTGAAGGTCTCTCTTCAAATTCCATGTATTACTTTCTTCTTCAATGGTGGGTGCTTTTCGGTGAGTAAAGTTGCTCTTGTTGTTATTCTCATTTCTCTTTAGAAAATGATTAATGTGAACAAAGACAAAGATTGGTTCTAGATAGAATGCGTGTGGAGAGAACCAGAGAGAAATAAATTCAGCTTGAGGAAGAAATTGAGGCAAACTTAATACTTCATAAACAGATGAATGAGCATGACTGAATGCATGTATAAACACTCATATGTATGATAGGAGAATAGATATGGGTTACAATAACAATTTTAACTAATGCAAACTGCATGGAGAAATGATTAGTTTTTCTGCCTAACAGAATATCCAACTTATTTAGAGGGATAGTTTTAGGAAAATAAGATATCATGGATAAGGGTGGTCAGCCTCATCCTTGGATAAGGAAGGGTGATCAACCATGCTTTTACATTATGATTTGGCATTGTGGCATGTCCCTTTCTATGCGATGTCCTCTTGATGTTTATACTTTTGTTGTAGTTTTTTGTTTCCTTCTTTTAACTTCCCCTGCAGCCTTCTTTAGAGCCTCTTTTTGTGACATCCAAATTTGTTTGGGTTAGATGCAAGTAGCTTAATCCATTGTTACGTTACACCAAAGTAGTTAGCTCAGGTCAAGTTAGCCTAAGTCTAGTCATGGTTGATTGGCCTGATTGGTTGGAGAGACTCATGAATCATGATATTTTATGATATCTTTATTTGTAAAAGTTTGCATAGTATCATATTTTTTCAGATTGCTATCAATTGGATCTTTTAGCTCAATTATTTTGGTTTTTTTTTTTTCAGATTGGTATCAACTGGATGCCTAGGCTCAATTATTTTGGTATTAGGCTGGGCACGTTGATGTTGGTTCAATCTTTTCTATTGGGTTGACTTTTTCTTGGTAGAGGTGATTGGGATTTTTCCATCCCTAGTTAGATTGAATAAATTACTTTAAAAAATTTGTATTGAAATAATACAATGAACTAAGTTATTCTTGGTTGAATTCTAAGTGGTTTTTTAAGGGTAGTATATATGATGATGAAATTATTTTAAAAATAGTCATGAATATCTCTTTAATCTATTAATTGCATAATTATATTTGGTATTTTTATGAAGCTTGCTTTTGTGACTTCTTTAATAGCGGTGTAATCCCTTATTGTGCACTATAGCTACGTCCAAACTTGGCCTGCTCATGTCTATGAAGATAGTTTGGGCATTCTAATATAGCTGAGGATAGAAGTATTTGTTTTGATTGCAGCAAATGGTCATTTATGGAATTACTTGGTTTTTTATGGGATTTGATATTAGAAATTGTGCAATTGGCTGGTCATGTTTGGAGTTGATTTAGAGAAATGGCAAGAAAAGTGTTGCACAATATATTTATAACTTTTAGTTTGGGTGACAATGAATTGAGTTTGAGCGTTTATCCTTGAACTAGACTTTAAACAAATTTAATTGACTCAAATTCCTCTTAAAATTTATATAAAAAAAAAAATCCTCTTAAAATTCAATCTCTATTTGAGTAGAGCCGATTTAACTCGAAAAGATTCAATTTTGATTTTTGAACCAACTTGAATTTATTTAAAGTTTGCTCAAAAGCATCGATGATCCAACATAAAGCACAATTGGCTGCAAACATATGTTTTATGTTTAAGAAAAATATATCGTTAGAATATCAAAATAAGATTGAAATTAGGCTTAATTAATACAAGTGTGAACCGTTAGATGAGTAACTGTATAAAAAAAGAGATACACTTGACTTGAATTTGATTTGGAAAGATTTTAATTTTGGTGGTTGGACTTGAGGCTTGAGTGCTCCAATTGCCTTGAATCAACCAAAATATTTTTGAAAGTGAGTTAATTAGGTTGACTTGGCCTAACTAGTTGAAAATTTGCATTTTGTTCAAAAAGTTTGGCCCAGTTTTAGGGTCAGGATGGGTTTTGGTAGGGGTTTTGCAAAGTTTTATCTTTATGGATTTATAGTAACGGAAGAAATATGTTGTTACAACCTAACTCATAAAATTTGCAACATTGTGCTGCTAAGGGAGTTAGTGGGGGAATTTAATTAGGAGTTAGTGACTAGATTTGAGAGAGAAAGGGAGAGAGAGAGAGGGCCGACCATAGGGAAAGGAAGGAAAAACGTCTAGGTTCAACGTTTGTGGATCATTGGTTTTAATGAGTGATTTGAATCAAATCTGAGATTTATTTAAGATTTGATTAAATTAGGGAAGCTTCCTAATTGGGTTTTTTCATTAGAGCAAGTATTTGAATTCAAATATTTAATTTAATTCAAGGAAAGAAACTTTCCTAATAGACTAGGAGATAATTTAGGAAGGTGATTAGGATTATTTGAATTTTGAAAATTCAAAAGTAGTGGTGGGGTAGGCTGGCGGGTAGTGGTGGTTTAGGGGTGGTGGTGGGATGGGTGGAAGCCGGTGGTGGAAAGATTGGGGGGAGGCTTGGGTCATCAGGTGGGGGTGAGTGGGAACAATGGGTGGCGGCTTTAGAAGGGGTTGGGAGCTTGTAATTGCCGATGACTATGGGGTGGAGGTAAACCTAGGCCAATGGCTAGGGAGAGAGGGGAAAAAGAGAGAGGAAAAAATAAAGATAGGGAAGAAAAGATAAAAACCATGAACCCGGACTCTTCCAAGTTTGGTGGATGATCCGTTGCCCTTCACCAAGGGATTTTTTCCAAATTCTCTCCAAGAACTTCAAACTCTCACAAGAGTAAAACACATAAATTTTATTCATCATCATCATTAACCCAAAACACAAGATAACTAGCCTATAAATAGGCCTCATGAAAAGAAAAGAAACAATGACTAAAATGTCCTTCGGGTTACAACACCACATGACATGACCACCCCTAGGGGTAAAATGAGAAAAACATAAATATGAAATAAAATAGTACATAAAATAAATAAAAATAAAACTCCAGATCGTAGCCGCTGATCTTTGATGTCCTCATCACCGTCATAAGTTACACCTTGCATCGCCTTATTGCCCAAGGCACAAAGGAACAGGAAGTTCAATAGGCATGCATCTACCGTATAGTCTGGTTCCAAACTCAAAGTTTCATCAGGTTGAGTTAAATTACATATAAAGGATGCAACAACCATGAAAGAATTAGAAATAGGTTTGAATGATTGTATGGGATGACTTATATTGCCATGGACAGGAGGAGTGTGTGAGTTCGTTGATCCATTGAACAAGGTTACATTGATTTTAATAGTTTCCAGCTATGCATCTATAATCATATTTTTGATATGCTAAATTTTCATAGAAGGTCTATTGATGATGTTGGTTGTTGTGTCTTTGAAGATAAATCACATGCTTTTCCCAATTCAAGTTCAAGTTATAGGCATGTACGTTTGGTCTAATGTTTGTTTTCTAGTTTTTGTTTTAACTGGTAAATTATTGAAAAGATCTTAACGAGTGATTTTGGATGATTTGGTTAGAAGGTAAGTCTAATTTTACTAAGGTGCTACTTGCAATGCGTTTAAGCAGTTAATCTTTAATAGGTATGTTAGAGAAGATATTTTGGACCTTATCGTTGATTCATAGCAATCATGTTCCTTTTAATGATGATGAATAGTATTATGGATACTAGTGCCTTTCTTGTTGGTCTAGCATACATGTTAATGGTCGTTATTATTGAGTTGAAGTGGTGCACATTAAACAAATTAATGAATTCTTTGGAGTTGCATAGTGTGTCTATTTCAGCTTTCCAAGTGATTGCAATATCCTGTTGCTAGCCATAGTTTACTTTGAGGAGAAACTCTTTTTTTGCATGTATTATGGTTCCTATTTTCTCAGCAAGAGGTCAAGTTACACGACATTTTCCTGAACATCAATTAGTTTTTAGCATTGTTTTGAAAACCGGATCAGACCGGCCGGTTCGACCGTGAACCGGTCTTATGGCCGGTTTGGTCCTCCTGAAGAACCGGTCTAGCAACGAATCGGACAAAATGAACGACCGGTTCAACCGGCCGATCGTTGAACCGGTCCCGTTTCGTAAGAACCGCCCGGTTCAACTAATAATATATTTAAATATTTTAATTTAATATAAAATGTTTAATTATATATTAAATTAAATTAATTTATTTTATTTAACATTATAATTCCAAAAATTTAATTGTATTATATATTAAATTAAATGTTAGTACTCTTGCTCACATGATATCATAATATCATGTAAGCTCCTAACTCATGGGTATAAGGAAATGTATATAAACAACACAACATAAAACTCCTAAGTGATGTGGGACTAAACAACTAGTAATTTTTTATTTCAACTTTCGATAATGTGTGCATGAGACTTGTTTGAATGAGAATTTGTTGGAAAAATTTCTTGTACAATATTCAAATAAAAAATCATCATAATATTTTTTAAACTTCTTAAATTTATAATTAATTATATATTTATAATTATTCAAATAAAAATAATTATTTATAATTTTAAAAGTTCTAAAACTTTTTCTAAATGTGAAATTAAATGATAGAAAAATAAAAAATCTTTAAAAATAATATTGTATGACTTTATAAATATAGTTTTATAATATAAAATTTATATATAATTTATATACGTAAAGTATGCTTAAATATATAACATAAAATAATTATTTATATTTAATTTTAAAATTATGTAATATTTTTTTTAATTATGTAATATATTATATATGTATGAATTTTATTTATTTTTTAGTTTCAAAATTCTTAGAATTTTAACATTTTTAAGATTAAATTGTCATTATTATTATGTTAATTTTATTATTTTTAATAATATTATTATTTATTATGTCATGTGGTTTGACCCCGGTTTGAACCGGTCGAACCATGAACCTCTCCTTCTTCCGGTTTGTTGTTCGGTCCGGTTTTCACAACCTTGGTTTTTAGTGTTTATGCATCAATTCAAATAATTACACTTGGTTACCTAAACGCTTCTGTGGATGTTGAAAATTACAGATTTTAGACTTGATGCAACCTGATTGGTACCTGATGAAACAACCTGATGTGGAGCTGGCCCAAACTTTCCAACTTTTTGTTCTCAAATAGGATTGGTGGATATTGGTTCTTCAGTTAACAATCCAAACATATTTAGAATCACGACTCAAAATGCCATCATTTAATGTTCAATTATGATTATATCAGAGTATTAATCTCCCATTTATCCCTTTGCCCTTAGTTATCTTCTCACTTCTCCTGATACTCTTTTCTCTTCAACATTGATATAGGCATGCCCTCGTTTTAGATTCTTCTTCAACTTGTCAACTTGAGTTGAAAAGCCTTCAGATGGCTTATTTATCACTTGCAAGTGAATTGGAGGAGTTTTCCTGTTAAGACAATTGGCTTTGGTAATGATTTTTTTGTCCTGTTAGTGGATAAGAATTGGGTTGGCTTGATTTTGATTTGGTGATTTCTCATATCAAACTTATGACCAGTCAAAAATATGGTTTGACATGAAACTTATTACCAGCAAAGTTCTATTTGGAATTCAATGATGTGATAATGGCTTCACCTTTAAGATGAATTCTAATATCCTAGCCTCCCCCTCTTTCAAATTTGGCCTGGACCCACCCCAACAAGGGGCGGGATTATTGCAGGCGGGACTTCCGCATGCAATCCTGCCTGCTATAAACTATTGCTGGTCCAAGGAGGACTGTGATAGGAAGTTGATGCACTTTTCCTCGAAATCGGCGAACGAAAATAAGAAATTAGGAAGAAAAGAAACCAAAACTATTTTTATTACAAGATATATGAAAGAAAATAGCAAGATATAGTTGGATCTTCAATTCGAGAGGAAGATCTGGCGCTCCCAAATCCCTAGCTTCCGACTAGTGCCCAAATAACCTAAGAAATTCTAATTTCAGCAAACTCCAAACATAATTTGAAATCACCCCATAGTTTAGCCTCTTTCCCTATATACATCCCTCATATTTGAATTCAAATTAGATTTATTTCCATAGTTAATTCCCTCCCAATTATAATTAAAACTTTCCTAAACAGTCCCCCTTAATTCCTTCTTTTTCCTAAATAATTCCCTCTTAGATTTTGAATTCCAATTAGATATCTTGCCTTAAATAATTGCCTCCCGAATGTAATTAAAACTTTTCCTAAATAATTCTCCTTTGATTAAGAACCTTCCTAAATAGTTCTCTCTTAATTAGAAAACTTCCTAATTCCCTCTCAATCAAATTGGCCGATCTATCAGATTGATCTAACACAAGCTTATCACATTTCTTCTTTGGGTTACCATTTCTTAGATATTTGTATTGTGGCCATTATTTTTATATGGGAGATAAAGTTGCATCAATTTTCTTGCATATCAACTGGTTATTTTAGTGATTTTTTTCGTGCAAATTAAATTAAATTGCACACTGAAATCTAATAAATACTAGCTACACCAAATATCCTGTTTTCATTGGAGTTTACTTGAATAATTTATTAGTGTAGCAAGACATTCTTTTTTTACTAGATCTAGTGATATTGGCAACGTTTGATGCTATTATGTGTTTGAAATTTTGAGTGAGGCTTGGTTCATCTTATTTTTGCTTGCAACGAAAAGATATATTTAGAATGCTAGGTTATTAGTGAATTATTTATTATTACGAAATACAGCAGGAACATATGGAGTCCAAACCTTTTGATATGATATCGGCCTTCTAAGAAAATTTAATAAAAAATAACGGTAAGAATTAGAGATCACAGAAGCCACAATTGATTGAAATTTGTGCAAAGAAGAAAAATCATATTGTAAAAGATCTACAAGAAATCAATGATGTCTTTCAAGTTTCAACAAACATAAAAACAAAAGACAAGAAAGGGGAGATAGAGAAGAAAGACAGAGGAAAGGAGTAAGAATTAATCGTAGGCAGGCTTAGTTCTTTAACAAGTACATCAACTCTCTTGGAATGCTTCAATTTGCATACATTCTTGATGGAGTATTAGATTTTTGGAGTAGTAGGCTTTACATGTTTAAAGGAATTTTAATTCAAGCCGTGAATTCTTTTACACGCCTCAGTACACGCCTAATAATTGTTGGTACTAGTAGAGATTTGAAGCCACAGTCTTCCAATCAAATGACTCCAAATGTTCTTAAAGTGCAAAGCCAGAGTCGTTGAGAAAGGGTCCGGTGAAACAATCCTTTTAAAAAGGCCCTATCTTTATTAATAAATCATTTGTCTTGTATGATGCTTCGTGAAGTAGTTCATTGGACTCTTCGCACATTCGTACCAAGCATCTGTAAACAACACCAATATAAGCTAATGCCATGAAATTGGAAGACATCTTAAGTCAACCTTGTTACGGCTAAAAACATATTCCTTGAAGAGCCAAACAACGGACTTGTGAAACCCATAGTACATTTGTGTAGACATATATGAAAGAATAAATATAGACACCAAGTGACTCATCTAACCTAATCAGTAGCTAAAATTCAACATGCAAAGAACTGAGATAACGCAAAGATTTTACATTTTTTATGACGACTATAGAGTTTCTACTTTTTAATAATTATTTGAAAATTTGGCTCTGATGAATGCTTTAGTTAGTATTTTTACTATATTTATGCAATGCTTGTTGAGATATTCATGAATCATCACATGTGGGTCCGTACTTGCATTTTAAAGGTACCCAATCAATCCTTAATAGTGGCATTAGCCCATCATTGAGAAGAACTCCTAGAAATAGATTAGTATGTCTCTTCGGAAAGTGTGTAGATGGTGTATTGAATATGTAATAAGAAGAAAGAAGCTAAAAAAAAAAGATTCTAGAAAATTGGCTGATTGTTGATTATATAAGTTATATCTGATATATTAAAAATTATATTAAAATTCTTTAGAAATTTAATTCTATGCATTTTCTCTAATATAGTATTTAATTTTTTTGTAGTCTTACCTTGTTGCATTTAATTCTTTAAGTGTTCTTTAGAGAGGTTTTTTTTTTTTTCAATTTAGGCGGACCATTCGTTTTTTAATGATTAATACTGCAAAATTCTTGTAATTGTTAACAACAAGACTCCAATTAATGTTATCATGCAAATCATCAATATGAATAATGGGTAATGTAGTAAAAAAGTGATACAAGGACAATTATAAAATTCTTATAAGCTTTCTAATTTACAAACTATAAATAATTAAAAAATGATGAGTAAAACTTAAAATGATTGTTTCGGGGAGCCCAAGAAGTTTTCCTTTGGAAACCAGGAAGCCAAATGTTTATAGATATATTTGTTTTAAATAGCATGTTCATATCATATATAGGGACAACCTCTTTAAAAATGATAATCCAAATGGTCTAAAGAGGAAAATTTAGTGTGCTATGTATCTTTGAAATCAACCAAATAGATAGAGTTATAAAAGCCAGATTTTCTTGAATGCAATATTCAATGAGGTTCTTGTATGAATTTGTAAATTTAAAAATAAATAAAAAATGAAAATTGATACCAATTTGATTGATTTATATAGAGATAATATTAATAGATAATTTCTTAGAACTTACATTTTTTAACCCATAAATTGCGACATGAATGAAAAATCTAAATTTAGATTTCAACTGATTCAACTAACCTCATTTTAAAAAAAATAAAATTAATAATAAAAAATGCTCATACTTACAAAAACATTTTTAATATCCGGTAACGACTTTAGACTTTGTATTCTGCATTAATTGGACGTGGCAGAACTCTTTTGATCCATTACTGTGAAATTCACAAAGAAAGAATCACGTATCAAATTAGAAGTTAAATTTGATTCTTATAAAATGCTAGCATTGTTGTGGCTTCACTGCGGTTAAAATTAGTCATCACATACATTTAAACTATAACTTGGGACAGTTTTTTATGCTTGATTTTCTTCATTTACCTGCAGTATTCTGTACCTTCATAAAATTATAATCATTTTTGTGCCGGAGCCTGACCTTGATTTATCTAATTTTCCTCCCATGCAGGATTTGGTATCACAATTATTTAAATCAAATTTCATCCAGCTAAATTGTATGCATAATAAATACATTTTGACATGGTATCCCGCACGTCTTTGAAGAAACTGATAGATGATGATATTCTATTAAATAGCTGGGAAGATGCAACTTGCCCAATATGTCTGGACGTCCCTCACAATGGGGTCCTTCTCCACTGCTCCTCCTATGATAAAGGTTGCCGTCCTTTCCTTTGTGATACGGACCAAACACACTCTAATTGTCTCACCCGGTTCAGAACTGCATTTGGAGTTCCTGAAACTTCTGAATGTTGGAACAATAATGTCATTAATGACTCCACTCAACTGATACCATCAAACTGTGAAAGCCTTCCTACCTGCCCTTTGTGTAGGGGAGAAGTGGCTGGTTGGGCCATCGTCAAGGAGGCCCGTGCTTACTTGAACATGAAAATGCGGTGTTGCGAAGAGCAGCACTGCTCTTATGTTGGTAACTTTGCTCAGCTCCAGAGTCATATGCAGTTGGAACATCCTCATTCTCATCCTTCAGAGATAGACCCCGCACACCAATTGGATTGGGAGAATTTTCAACAATCTTCGGCTATTATAGATGTCTTAAGCACTATACATGCTGAAGTTCCACATGGTGTTGTGTTAGGGGATTATGTCATTGAGTATGGTAACGAGGATAATGAAGATGATTATGATGATTTTCGTGATCGTGGAGCGAAATGGTGTTACTCTTGCATTCTTTACCAGGTGTTTGGTAAGTTCAGGGGTTCAAGAAACCGGGGTAGATCTAGTAGGAGAGATGCAAGGCGAGGTCACCATAGATCGACATCTGTTGGTTCATTTGAGCATTCGCCATCGTCAGCGGACACTTCAGTGTATAGGTTCCATGAAATGGAAGATGAGTTTCCTGGAATGCCTGGTTCTGGCAGTCATGCGGTGGTATCCAGAGGTTTCGTTGGTGGACATAGACGCAGGTTTGAGTCAACCCAATTCCTAAAGTACCTCTATTTCATATGAAATTATTCTGTGCAGTCACTGAACGGCGTTCAGAGGCAAATCAGTATGTGTCATGTTATTTTTTTGCTGTGTACCGCTGCTATGTATTGCTCGGTACTTGATGACGTAGCGCGTACTGATTCGCCTATGCACCATTTGGTGTCCGCACAGAATAATTTCTCTTATTCTACAATAAGATGTTTAACATGCAAAATGCAATATCTTCTCCTTATTGTCTGATTTTACACATCTAAACCTGCTGATCTCAAAATCTGCATAATTATCACTTCAATGACGTCTTCCTTTCCATTTAAATTTTACTGAGATGTTTCCAATCATTTATAGATATAACCATGAAAGTGCAGTTTTCAGCCAGTAAAATTAGGCACGCAGGATTCTGAATTTTTTTGTTAATCTTCATTCCTTTGGATCTCACAACCGAAGAGCGAACAAAATTAAATATAAATGGAAGGTTTACTATACATAGGTTCAGTTGAGGGCCATCTGTTGTGATTATAATCTTTGAAGCTCTCTTTCTTGCAGCTCCATGGGGCGTAGGCCACGCCACACTGACCATTAATCAGAGTAGAACTGCTGCACTTAGCTCTTTCTTTCTGAAGGTAGCTTGACTTCCTTTCAGAAACAGATATCCAATTTTTTTTTTTAAATGATTTATAGTTTACCAAAAGACCTTTGCCTTTTTATTTATTTGTATATAAATATATAGAGTAGTACCTAATGTTGCATACAGGTTCTACATTGTCTGATGATTCTTTTGACTTGAATCAATTTCTAGTGGTCTTTTTCTTGAATCTGTGTTTGGATGGACTCTTATGGAAACCAAAACTGAATGGATAAGGATATGTCTACCAAAACTAAGACAATGTTCCTCATACTACCTTATTTTTTTTGTTTTGACGACATTTAGATCAATTAAGGCAAACTCAAACACACATCACATACGCAATAATCGAATCTAAGATCTCCTTGGTTGGTAGCCAAAGCTCCCACCCAATAGATCGAGAGATTATTCTGTGCGGTGTCCGAACGCGTCCGGAGGCCAATCCAGACATGCCACATCATCTAATGCACTGTACATTGCGTGACGTCGCGCGTCCGGATTAGCCTCAGGATACAGCACATAATAATTTTTCCAATGGACCAAGGTGAGCCGTGTCATACTACCTTCTCTTTTCGTATATTTTTGCTTCATTTGATTGTTAATTTGAACGAACTTCTATTAATTTTCTCTATGCATACATTGATTATTTTCATCTGCAAAGGGAGTTTATTTAATGACCCAACGGCAAAGAAATTCTTGTTTTATTTAATGGCCAACATGTTTCTAGTAGAATTTCTCTTTTGTTTAGCTTGTAATTAATTACTTTGTGGGGATTATATTTGATGTTCTGAGAGCTCCATTTTGTAAAATTTTAGGTTTGATGATTTTGATAATTTTGGTAGGAAGTTTTGATTTTAGTTTAGGTATTGAATTAGAAAATTTCAATATCTAAAATTTAATTAATTAGATATAAAGTGTATTTTTAATTCATTTTTAATTTAAGTATAATGATGATTATATTTATTTAGAAAAATCAGAATATAGCACCAATTCCCCGTTATTAAGGTATAGAATCTACAAATTAATTAATAGCAATAATAATTTAGTTCCTAAAAAATTATTTGTTGATTAATTTATTTATCAAATTAAAAAATATTATTACAATTTTGAGATTGAATATGTACGTCATATTTGTGTTATTAAAATAAAAATGGAGGATATTATTCTATATTTGATTTTCCCTTTAGAATAATCATTTAAAGATTTCTAAAGCTCTTTTAAGGCTTTACGTAAAAAAATAATAATAATAATTGTAATTTTTTTGCAATAAATGTCTTAGGCAGGAAGAGATTGGGAAAACACGTTTGTTAATGACAGAAAAATTGACCGGAATCCGAAATGTAACCGAAATATCCGTTCGGAATCGATTTCGGATTTGTGCTGAATATTATAATTAGGGGTGTCAATTTTTGACACGACCCAAATCCGACCTAGGAAAATTTGGGTTAGAGTCAACCCGGATCCGAAACGGCTTGGGTTCGGGTTCAACAAATCAACCCGTTTTAAAATTGGCTCGGGTTCGTGTTGACCCAGCAACCCGAAAATGACCCGAAATTGATACGAAAATTGCTATTTGACTCGAAAACCCGAGATTGACATGTTTTTTACCTGATTTTGATCCAAAAATCGAAGATTGACCCGATTTTGACCTGAAAACTAGCAGTTTTAGGTCAAATTCGGGTCATTCGTATCGGGTTCGGGTTCGGAAACCTAGCCTGTTTTAAAAAACGGATCGGGTTCGGGTTGACCCAAACAATGCCGGATTAGTTCCGAGTTCGACCCAAACCTGACCTATTGACCCGAATTGACACCCTTAATTATAATCATGATTTGGAGGCTTGCAGCAAAAGTTTTTTTCTCTTACTAATCTTTTTCGCTTTTTTCATCATTAATACTCTTTTTCTCATTACAATAATTGCATCTCTCCAACCCTTCTTCAACATCCCCATTCTCATCCCAAGTCTTCATCAAAATATGTTGGTATTATATTAAGAGTCTTAAGAGCTTATTTATATTTCACATAAATGAGATCACATCATTTTGATGTTCCAATATGTTTTTAGAAAAAATCTTCAGAGTTCTCCAATATTTTATCATAATTTATTGCTCAATGTAGAATTTCTCTCATATATTATAATCATGTATTGGTGTATTATCCTAAGGCTTCATTTGAGATAGTTTTTTTTATTATTTTTAAATAATTTTTTTGTATAAAAAATTTGAAAATTTTATATTAAAAAGTTGTTTTAGAAAGTAATAAAAAAGTTGTCCAAAATGAAGCTTAAGTCGTAATAAAATTTTTGCAAATATTATGATTTATAAAATTTAGAGATTGCAAAGATCATGATGTTTTACTCTGCCATAATATATCACTAATGCTACGTAAAAAATTTAGTTGGACTTTATCTTCATCTTCACAAATAATAATTTAATAATTTATAAATAGAATTTAAATAAAGCTTCATAGAAATTTCTTCAACTCCAACATGAACTTTGTCTTTTATTATAACCTTTTCTTTGTTGGTGTTCAATATCTGCTAAAAGCATTTATTAATGATGGAAAGGGATTTCATGTAAAAGTATTCTTTCTCTTTTTATTATATATTTAAATTTCAAGAATTAAATTAAATTTAAAAGTTTTACATTTTTATAATTTATGAAAATATTCTCTGATATAAAAATCATTTATGAAAATTAACTGTTCAAGGAAAAGGATATTGAGCTTCAATTTAAAGCACCTCACAGTGAAAAATGACCATTGATAGGTCATTTTCTTGAGCAAGAAGATAATCATTTGTGTTAGTGAGAACAATCTCTTGAATTATTAAAAGAAAATATAAAATAAAAAAAATTATATTCTCTTAAGAATTTCATATTTTTATTAAAATTTATAATAAAGAAATTAAAAGGAAAAATATATTTTAATAATTTAAGATAAATTATCTTAGAATAGATTTAAAAATTATTTAAAGATAAGTAGAATATAAAATTTTCAAAAATAGTACTATCTTAAAGTAAATTTAATGATTATAAAGTTTATCCTTATATAATATATATACATATATATATAGCAAAATAGTTAAATTTAGAGCACAAATTGTAGTAAAATTATAATTATTTTTTTATATAGATATTTTAAAAAATAATTTTATTTAGCAATTAATTCATTTCTCCAAGAAGAATTTATACATATTTTTTCCCTTATTAATTGAGAAAAGTGAATAAAAAACACTCCAATTTATGAACTTGAATCCAAGCAGTCACTAAACAGCATTAATAATCCCAATCATTATTCATCTTTAGCCCTCCAAAATCTCTCTCTCTCTCTCTCTCTCTCTCTCTCTCTCTCTCTCTCTCTCTCTCTCTCTCTCAATCTTAGTGAAAATTCTACCCACCTTACCTTTGCAAGCAAGGGCTAGATTCCTCATCTATCTTTCCTTGTGAATACCATTCATTTTCTCATAAACATACAAAAAACTTTTATATGATAGAGATTGGACTAATAATATAGTTAGGTTAGGAGCTACTTATTGATGATATTAACAATGATGATGAAAAAGATATCGTTGTGTCACAATCATCTTCGAGATCATCCAAAGCCCAAAAATCGTCATCCTCTTCTTCCTCAGTCATCCTCCATTGCTCTGTCGATATCTCAGCATTTTCGATGAGTTCAAGTACCTGTCATCATCCAATTTATAAAGTTCTGTAAATTGATAGAGATTAAGGGGTTATTTTATTGCAAGATAAAATAATAATTGCTCTCTCAAATCAAGTGAATGATGCAATAGTAGACCACTAATTCATTTCAGTTTGTTTTTGTAAAATCTAATTTGCATAATTTATAGAAATGGTTGCTTCTTATAATAAGGATGAACTAAAGGAGTAAATTAAGAAATGACTAAAGCTCATGGAAAGCTACATATCACCAACTCATACATCCAAATTAGTCCAACTCATGAACTAAATCATTTTGCACCAGAAAGTGAAAATTACTAATAAAATATATAGCTTATTGAGCAGCATCTTCTTCCCCCACAAAAGCCATATAAAATTGGCCAAATTAAAGTTCAGTCTGCTTCAAATCAATCTCTATAAAAATACTTTATAATTACGGCAAAATGAATAAGCTGAAAGAAACTTCAGCTTCGTTTGTGAAATGGAGTTTTAGTACAAAAATTAAAATTTTGTACTAAAACTCTATTTTAAGAAGCAATAAAAAAGCCGTCCCAAACGAAGTTTGGGATGACTTTCTTTCTGCTTCTTAAAGTAACTTTCTAGTACAAAATTAAAAATTTTTGTACTAGAAAACTGTTTTAAGAAGCAATAAAAAGATGTTCCAAATGAAAACTTCATGTTAAAAAAAAATAAAAATTTTAGTAGTTTTCTATGAAATTTCTTGACATACCTCTTTCATGGAAGGGCGCCATGTTGCATCTAATCTGATACAGAGTGAAGCTGTAAAAGTAAGTCTCCTCAGCTGATCAATGTCATAATCTTCTCCTAATCTTGGATCTACTAACATTTCTATTTTTCCTTCTTTTAAGTATGGTTTAGCCTGTGATAAATTTAAACTTTATAAGTTACAAAAATCATGAAATTATTTCTAAATGATATGTTCATATCCAAATTTAGATTATATCTTACCCAGCTAAGCAAACTCTTGTGTGATCCATCCACTGGCTTTCTTCCTGAGATGATTTCCAGTAGGAAAACACCAAATGCAAAGACATCAGTCTTTTCATCAACAATCCCATGTGTGAAGTACTCAGGAGCCAAACATCTAAACAGAATATATCATTATGATTTCATACTGTATAAAGCTCAAAATCCTACAAAATGTTTTCTTTACAGATTACAAACCCAAATGTGCCTTCGATCGGCGCTACGGCTCGGTGACTCCACTCTGATGGAAGCCATCTTGCAAGCCCAAAGTCTGAAATCTGCAAAAAAATTTCATTTTGTGAAAGCTAACATTATTAATGTAATGAGCACAATTGAGTTATAAGTATGTTGTTGCAGTGTTATACCAGAGGCTCAAAATTGGCTGACAGCAAAACATTTGATGTTTTGATATCTCTATGAATTATTCTTCTCTGGCAATCCTTGTGCAGATAATGGAGTCCTCGAGCTGTTCCGACGGCGATCTTTAGCCGGAGTTTCCATCCCATGAGTGGTGAATTTTCACCTGAAACACAAACTAGAAGCTACAATTTGATAATTCAGAGCAAATGAGTAGAATTCTGATAACTGGAACAGTTTCTTACCATGGAGATTAAATGAAACTGAACCCCGAGAAGAGAAATCAAATATGAGATGGAGATTTTGATCTATGCTGAAACCAAAGAGAGGAATCACATTAGGATGATTGACATGGCCAATAACTCCAAGCTCTGTTAAGAATTCTTTCTCCTTCTGCTCATCAGTTGAAGCTCTCGTTAGTCTCTTTACAGCAACAACTTGACCACTCTCAAGCTCTCCTTTGTAAACTTCTGCATACCCTCCACTTCCAACCAAATTATCTGAATAAAAGAAATTTAAGCATCTTCGTATTAGAAAATTAAGAAAAATGAAATAAAGGTGTTGGATTAACCTTGATGAAAGCCATTGGTTGCTTTGTGGATCTCCTCATAAGAAAAGAATCTCCAATTAGGCTTTTGAACTGGCTTGAACGCTGGCTCTGTTTGGCCAGAATTGCTTTCTCCATCAACAAAAGAGCTATTCCTCTCTACATATTTCATCTTGAAGGGAGATGAGAAGATGCATTTGAAGCTTCTGCCTTTTAGATTCCATTTTTTCATTCTTTCTGAAGGCTTGATCACTGTGAGACTTTTTATGCTTTTGTTGTGACAGAAATCAAGAGTTTTGGAGTGAAAACAATGGAGAGGCTTTAGAGGAATCAAACAACCATAGGTAGAAGAAAGGGAAGAATCATTTCAAGGCATTTATAAAGCGATCATGAAGTGTGAGACAAGTGGCTAAAATAAGAATTCGACAACTAAGGCTTCGTTTGGGATGGCTTTCTTCCTACTTCTTAAAGAAATTTTTTAGTTAAAAAATTAATTTTTTGTACTAAAAAGCTGATTTAAGAATCAGTAAGAAAGCCGTCCAAAACTAAACCTAAGTCTTTTGGAAGTTTGACATGGTCATGTAATCAAACAAAAATTGGGGAAAGAAAGGAAAAGGCTGTCACTATCCTTGCATCTCAAGAAAGGAAACTGAGTTAGAGGGGCAAGTTCTTTGAAGTTTGTCAGAAAAATAGTTTAGGTAGTTAATATTAACTCTTAATTTAAACTAATAATTCTCACATGTGAATCTTATTAATAAATAAATGGACTATGTTTGGTCCTTCATAATATTTTGAAATATGGACGATTTGAATTGATTCTATTTGATCGATACTTAAATAAGCCAAATTGGCTCAACCAACTTGCATGTTGGTTTGAAGTCGTAGAATAAACCTCGAACTAGGCCGAAGTAGACGAGACAGGCTCAATCTGGGTTAGTCAAATCTTCTTTTTCAAGTGTGGGCGTGCTCTTGATTGCTTACAAAAATAGACATTTTATTATTTTTTTCTTTGAATTACTATAACCTCCATGATCTACCTTATATAGTATCCATCATTTATGATGTTCCTCTTGGGACAAAGAAAGATTCAACATTTTTGTATAAGCAGTGGAGCCCATTTTTGGCAGATAAACTCCAATTGTTAGTTCGAGAAGGTAAGATTTAGTGGTTAATGAATAAAGATGATCCATACACAGGAAAATTATAAGTCATCATGCTTGTTTAAGCTTTGATGTCCGAGAAATTATTTTGTGTGGACGCTGGATGTTGTAGTACCAAGCGGTACCAAGTGGCGGCACCGAGCAGCGGTACAGTAAAAGGGTGACGTGGTACATTTTTATTGGTCTCCGAACGGCTTTCGATGTCCGCACAGAAAAACTTTTCTTGATCATGTACAAGGGATAGGTAGTTGAACCCCTTCAACTAAATGGACATGAAAATGGCTGTACAACTTAAAGAGGCTAGGTTTTGGTACTGTTCATATTAAAGATTGAAGGCTTGGTGGATGGCCCAACTGGTGGAGAAATTATTAGGTGCGGAGTGCGGAGTGCGTCCGGAGATCAATAAAAATGTTTCACACCACCTCATTGGTTGGTACCCAGCTCGGTACCCGCACTCGGTACCGCTGGGTACCCAGCGCTTGTGCGCGAACGGTTCTCCCGTCCGCACTTCGCACCTAATAATTTCTCCAACTTGATGGGAATGTGATGACCTCCATTAACGTATGATGAAAAATAGACGAGGCGTGTATCTAATAATGTCTCCTATATAATTGATTCTTTTACATATTATTTTATTTAAATTAATATCAATACAAAATATTGTCTTAGGTTATTTAAATTTTGGTCCAAAAACTATATTAATATGATTGATAAGTGTTCAAAAAGCAACTTGATTAGGCTAATTTTTTTAATAATTTTCATTTCGATTAACGAGTTATATGTCAAGAAAGGCTAAAATTATAATTGAGGAGATTTTATTAAATTTATGTTTTTGAGTGGAGGTTCACATCAAGGGAATAATTGCGTCATAGAGTTTTTTTAAAACTCTAATTTTAAGCTGTAAAACTTTTAAATGATTTGTTGTGGGCTAGAATATTCGCGATGGTAAAGTGGGAAAAAGTATGCTGCTTAGCGTTGTATGATTATCCAGCTCATATATAGAAAGAGTAGAAACACCAGAATTTTTTTTACATGAAAATCAGGAAGGGAAAAATCACGGGGTCACACCCAATCAAAATTGATCCATTAGTATATGAATAAATTACAAATAATTGATGCGTCCTCAAACTTGAGGGCTATCAATTTACAATAGTCGACCAACATGTATTGACAAACAAGAATCGGATGAAAATTCGGCGACGATCGGTGGTCAGATATAAATTCGATGTAAGTTGGCGGTCGAGTTAAAGTCTGACAGCACTCGTTGGTCGGGCAGAAATCCGGCATCAGTTGGTGACCTAACAGAAGTCTGACGACGTTCGGTGGTCCGACGGTGGTCAATAAGGAGTTTGGTGACAAGAGAACTCTAGTTTTTCTCTATTCCTTCTCTTCCTTTTCGTTCTTGTTTGGGTTCCCCTCAATGAAGAATGAGGTGCATAATTTATAGCCTTAAACTAATTAAGGTGTATATTTATAATTTTTTTAAGTGGCATGGTCAGTAAATAGGAGGGAGATCAAGGGTATATTCGAAGTGGTTTGAATGGATTGCCTATATTGATCCCCTTGATCATGGACCATTTATTGGGCATTTGAATGTCTTAATGATATCAAAATTTGATTATAAGCATGTCACGTTTGAAAACCGTTTGGTCATCTAATTTATGATTTGAACCTTCCAAAGGCTTTTTGAGTCTTCGATTTGGACTCATTTGGGCTCGGATTGAGTCGAATTTAGTGTCATTGGGTTTGTCTTTCAAGACATTCAGTTCGACTATAAGTTTGCTAAATTGGAATTCGGATAGTCTCAGATTTATTTTTGGAAGTTTCCAACTTGATCTTGCCTCGGGATTCGTGCCCAATCCAGATCAATTTTTGATGATATATTATGAGTTAATACATATTTTTGGAAAAAAATGGACGTCAACATGCGGAAATAAGAGGAAAAATAATATGAAATAAAAAAATTAATACGGTTAAGCATGAATGTTTTTGTACTATTTGAAATAATTTTTTTAAAAAATTAAATTCAAGACACTACAAACTTTAATCTCAATAAACTTATAGTATTATTGAAACATCTTGATGAGACAAATCGAATGACACCAAAATTGTCCCAATTCATATCAAAATGAACCCAAATCGGGCACTTTAAGCGTGGTTGAAACATTCATTATATTAATTGAAGGTCCAAATAATTTTTCAATCTCCTGTGCTTATAGTCAAAATAAGAGTCTTGACGAGAGAAGTCTAACGAGTTCAATATCACTTAATAAACTTATAATGTTTTCTTTTGGTCTTAGTTGCATAATGTTGTTTATGTCATTTTATATTTTGAGGATTATTTATAATTCTCATAAAATTTGATTGAATTTTGATTTGAAAATTATGATTTCTGGTGGAAGCTTACTTAAAGCTTGATAAGGATCGATACATTCTACATTCTTTGTTATGTTGTTGAATTTTTAAATGGTTTGGTGTTAGCATTCACCTTGCTTAGATAGAAGATTCCAACGAACCTCCATACTTATTACAAAATTGATTTGATCAATGCCAACATGCTCAGGAGATTGAATTTGCTAAAGAAGGGTCGCTCGCATTCGACTCGATCAAACCACAACAAACAAAAATGTCGACGGATGCGGTGTTGTGCAAAATAGCCCAAACAATATGCGATTGTGGAACGGCAATGTTGTTGCATTTGGAACGTCGAAGTTACCCAAGAATGAACCACTTGCACGTGACTCGAGCAAACGCAGTCGAGCGTGATGGTAGGCTGGTGCGATGTCACCCAAAATCACTTGAATGTCGTCCAATCATGAGATGGATTGCATTATTGCATCCAAAAACATCAAATTTATCCAAAGATAATTGATCTCATGTAGCTCAAGCAAAGACGGTTGAAAGCGACAGTCTACTGATGCAATGACTTATGAAGTTGCTTAAACATCTCCCCTTCACGAAACAGACTTTGTCATTACGTCCAAAACGTCAATAACACCTATATTGCATGAATCGTCGCAGAAATAGAAAGAACGAAATTCGCCCGCACAGGAGTCGACAACATGAAAAACCTAGAGGCACAAATGATGAAAATACATTAGTGTGAGTCAATAAATAAATAAATTTCAATTTTATAAATTAAGTTCAACTTTTTCTTCTTCCGGTTCGTCCTCCGATCCAGCTTTCACAACCTTGCAAAAGTGATCAAATTAGATAGTATTCGTGAATATCAAATTAAATTATACTGTCATTCTGATTATATTAATTTTTTTTAATCTTTTAAATGTTTTCTATAGTTTAATTGACGTTATTTTAAAGTATTTAGTAGAGTTAGCATATGCTAAACATTTTTTATTTAATTTTATTATGTAGACTGGTGGAATTCAGATGCATCACAATCTTTACTTACATGTAACAGATATTAATATAGCTATATGATTTTCTTTTGTAGAAGTAAATATATTTTGATCATTACTGTTAAAATCTATTAAATGTTGAAAAATATAATACTATTAGATTGTTTTATTATTGTAGATAGAATGATAATATGTTGGTGACTCTTCACTTTAGTGGATGTTCCTGTTAATTTGGTCGATACGCATATTTTGGTCAATCGCATGGGGGAAAATTCTGGATTTGATATGCGAAACCATATGGATTGGCTGAATGGATCGTCTGAATTTGAATCGGAATCCGAGTTTTCGGATTGTGGTTTGGCTTCTCCGGATATTTGTGGAGGATTGGACCCTGGAAATGATTTTACTTTGGTTCGTGATAGGCCTGTTATCTCAGTTGCTTCTCGTGGGAGATTCCGTGGGAGGGGACGAAGGAGAAGATAACCTTTATGTATAATGTATTTTTCCCCTGTTTCTACGGGTTGGTTTTTGCGATTTGGTGGTGCGCTGGTTGATAGGACAATGATGTGGCTGGGGCTCGTATCCCTTTAGCCTTGCTGGTGGCAACCATTGACAGTTCTTATTGGTGGATTTTGGGCGATGCTGACTCCTTTTGGATAGCCCGTGCGGGGCTTCTGGGATGCTGGGAGCATCGGCCTTTTTACTGAGCCCTTTTTTGGTAGTTTTTTATCTTCTCTTTTTTTATTTTGTGTTCATTTGTTGTTGTAACCGCCTTGAATTTTGCTTAATATATTTGCTTTGTTTAAAAAAAAAATGTTGATGACTCTTCACTATATTTTTGCTTTGTGCACCAAATGCTAAAATTCCACAGGAGAAATTAGTTAATTTGAGAATCAAGGAATAACATTTTCTTTAAAAAAAAACATACATAATTGCGTCGATTTTAACGGTTGCAATTGCTGTAACGTAACAGATTTGTTGTGGTCTTAACCGCCGCCATAGGATTATTTGTATAGAATTATAGCGGTTAAAATCATGGGCGGGTACAGGATGGGGCCCTCGGGGCACACCACCCAACTGGCCCTTTAAAAATCTTTTGAGAAATTTAATGGCAAGTAATTTAGAGCAACTATGAAAGGCAAATTATTAATAATTTGAACTATTTTTTCTCTTATTTTAATTATGTTCCATTATTTTTCTCTTTGGGATAACTCAATTCTCATAAGCATGATTTATAATTTTACTAATAAATTGTGAACAAAGCGTATAATACTATTTATTTGAATTTTTTTGTTATTAAGTACATATTATTTAAAATTTTACGAATTTTAGAGAAAATATAATCATTAATATTGTATCATACTTTGATTTAAGTGTTTGAATAACTTTAATTTAAACATCTTTGTTCTTGTTGTTATTGTTGCATCTTTTTTCCCAACAAAGTAGCTTGGTTCATTTGTACGCCAGGGTTGTCGTTCAACGTCCTATGAAAACTCTCAACAGTACGAGAAAACAAAAAAAAAAATTTTTTTTGAAGCTTGAAATTACATATAGCTTGCCAAGGTATATTGAATCATATTGATAATCAAATTATTATACATTAATTTCAAATTACAAAAATTTAAAGAGAAAAATTATAGGTGACATATATGTAGATCATGAACATCAAATGTTTTCAATTGTAATTTTTTTTTTTCATAATTTATTTACTTATAATAATAATAACTCCAACAAAACATTTTTTTTAAAACCGTCAATGTTAGCCCCAATCCTAGATAAAAAAAGGTTGAGATATTTTAAAAGAAAATTTTTGATTTCCCAAAAAAAAAAAAAAAATTCTGGCTCTGCCACTGAAACTTAATTAAAATTGCTGCAAAATAGTCATTGCCAAAAACATGAACCTGATGCAACAAAATTTTAATTAAAGAAAACTACTTCACTTTATAATTGTAAAAATAGAAGTTAGTAGAGCTTTCAATCAGATAAAAAGCATTACAGCCACAAGCAATTGGATTTTTAATTTTGTTAAGTTTAAGACTTCGTTTGGTAGAGCTTCTTTATTATTTTTTAAAATAATTTTTTTAGTACAAAATTTTTTTAAACTAAAATCTTTGTACATTAAATTTTTTTTTGGAAGCGGTAAGAAAACTATGGGCTTTCTTGTTGCTTCTTAAAATAACTTTCTATTATAAAATTTTTAATTTTTATGCTAAAAAAATTATTTTAAGAAGCAGTAAGAAAGCCATCCTAAACGAGGCTAAGTCTCAGTTTATAACATTGTATGAAGAAGCTTAATATGTAAGGTGTTAGCACCAAGTTGATTAAGAAATTAAACAAGGAATATATTTTGTTAGATTTCATTTAGTTTAAGAGAGCTACTCTCAATTTAGATTTTATTTTGGACGGTTTTTTTACTACTTCTTAAAGTAAATTTTTAGTACAAAAATTTAAAATTTTGAATTAAAAAATTATTTTAAGAAGTAATAAGAGAGCCGTTCCATTGGCAACCTTAATTGTAAAAAAGTCATACATTTGCCTGAAGAAGTTATCATAGCTTGCTGAGAAGTTTGCAGAGCTTTCAACCACAAAATTAAGAATCAACAAATCGTCCTGACAAAACATAGCATATCCAAGTTACCAATCTTGGGATCTTTTACACAGTAAAAGTTGTAATGGCAGAAAAATCAACAAATGATGCGAAAACTTACAGTTCCCTAAAATTAAATCTGATCAAAAGCTTTCATCATGCTAGCGGTGAATACGGCAGTCCGGCAACATAATACGGCGGCCCATAATGATCAACACCAAAGCGCGCAGATGAAAAGGGCTGAAGAGAGGAAGACGGCAGCTGCCCATAAATGTCCGGCTTCATCTCAGTCTTGAAGCTGCAGAACGTCAAGCCATCAACGCTGTATCCAAAGCGATTTTCAAATCCAGAGGGAGAAGCCAGTAATAAGCGATTATCACTAAAGCTGTTGTTGCCCGAAGACTGCGGAAGCAGGCGTTGGTACGCTTGCTGCATTGCTAGCAATTGATTAGCTCGCTCGGCAACAGCGCTTCTCAGTTGCGTCAACTGACCGCGCAGCTCCTCCAGCTCTTCCAACCCCATCGACTCAAGCTCCCCATTCCGCCAGAAAGGCTTATCGGTACCAAGTTGTGGCGCCGTCAAGGCCTCATCGAGCGCAGCGCGCCTCATCTTCTCCTTCTCCAGAAAAGCGTTCAGCTGCGCGTAATCCTCGTTCAGCTTAATCGCTGTTGCCGCAACGAAGGGCTCGCATAATGAGGGCAACGCCGGCGCGTCGGCGAGGAAGCGGTGGGCGACGACGTCAACCGACGGATGGCCAAAAGAGAAGGCCTTTCCGGCTGGGGAGAAGACAACGATGCATATCTCTGCACCGCAAAGAGTCGAGAGCTCGCTGGCTTTCTTGAAGAGCCCGTTACGGCGTTTGGAGAAGCAGACTTGTCTCGCCTCCTCTTTCTTTATAGGCTTTATCTCTATCTTCTGACGCCCAATGCTCCGCTTTTTGTTCATCATGGTTACCTATTTGCTGAGCAAATAATACAGTAGATATAGTTAGAATTACATACAAATCTAACAGTACAAACTAGTAGCATTTCAGACTATTTTGATTAGAAAAAAAACAATGAAAATCATGAAAGAATGCAAAATCAGAACTCAAACTCAATCGAAAAGATAAAAACTTAATAGAAACCACCAGATTTTGATCCAAATCATTAAAATTAACTAAAAAATTGTTAGAAATTCATTTATAAATAAAAAAATAATGAAAAGCAAAACTAAATAAAAAAATATGATTCATAAATAGTAAAATCATCCAAACTATCAAAATTATAAAAATATATAATTTGCATCTACAAGCAATGGATGGAAGAAGAATAAGGAGCGATGGATGAAGAAACAATCATGTTCTGATCCATACATATGAGCAAAAAGAAAGGTGCAGGCTTCACTTATGTTCCCCTCAATACCATTCTATTAAAGTAAACATCAACGATCAACAAAGCCTAACGCATAGAACAAAGTAGAATAATCATTCATGGGAATCACAACATGCTAATATTACATGAGTGCAAATTCTGGATGAAAATATCGGCATAAAACATCAAGAAGTTTGTTCTTTTCAAACTAAAACTGAAAACCCAAAGCATCCATGTAGCGGCATTCAACTCAAGACCAGAAGATTTTCTCGGAAAAAAAAATATTTTTTTTTGAAGAATCTAGTACCTAACTCACTACTCATATCCAGAAGTGAATGTGGAGGGAAAGGAGTAGAAGAAGAAGAAGAATGAGGAGAGAAGAAGGAAGAAGTTACCTACAGCAACAGGGAGAAAATCAGCCTCTAACAGGGCAGGAAGTCGAAGGCGTCGGGTCCGGCGAGGTCTTGCGGCAGTCTGGATTCGCGAACAACAAGGGGAAACCAGGGTGGCTTCGGCTTTTGGAGCTCCTTCCGAACAAGGGAAGGGGAACAGGAGGTTTGCGAACCAGGGGAAGAGGACCGAGAGAGGGTGAGGGAGCTTGAATGCAAAAGGGCCGTCGCCTGTGCTTGTGCGAACTAGAGAAAAAAATCCCTCTTTTAGAGCTGCGAAAGGTATATCCCGCCACTCGTGGCCTCTCTCCGTCTTTTGAAAACATGCCATACATGCTCGCTCGATCATGGCCACTTATGGAATTTTCGGAGCCCACATGAACTTAATTAATAGATCATATATTTTTTATTTATGGCTAATAATCTTTTTTAATTTGAGTTTATGAAATATTTTAATCATTTAGGAGTTTGATAATTTGGAGAATTTGATCATTAAGGCTTAGTTTCAAACAATTTTCTTACTACTTCCTACATTAGTTTTCTTTCACAAAAAATTCTTAAAAAAAGTAAAAATGAAGTCGTCAAAAGTTGTCCCAAATGATTTAGGCTTCGTTTGAGACAGCTTTCTTACTATTTTTTAAAGCAACGTTTTTATACAAAAATTTCTAGTTCAACAAATTTTGTATTAAAAAACTACTTTAAAATACAGTAAAAAAACTGTCACAAATGAAGCTTTAGAATCTAGATCTTGCAATTTGGCTTCATAGGAAGTTGGAAATTTTAATTCTAATGTTTCGTTATGGATAATTTTTTTACTGTTTCTTAATGTAGCTTTCTAACACAAAAATTAATTTTTTTGTACTAGAAAGCTACTTTAAGAAGTTGTAAGAAAGTCATCCCAAAAGAAGCCTAAGATTTCATTTGGGATGACTTTTTTACTGCTTCTTAAGGTAGTTTTATAGTACATAAATTAAAATTTTTGTACTAAAAAATTATTCTAATAAACAATAAGAAAGTTGTCTCAAAGGAAGCTTAATTCAATTCAAGTTAGATTCATTTAAGTTTCTCTCTCTCTCTCTGTGTGATGGAATGCGCCAGAATTTTTTGTGTCACATAAATATCCACTCTAATAATATTTGAATGAATTGGCTTGAATTCAAAATAAATTATTTTATATTTTTGGGGCTTGAATTTCATTTGATTTGATTTTAATATTTTTTAATAAGTTATACAGTAAACTCTTCTATGGATAATAGATAATTTTTTATCATCTAGATTCTTAACTTCAAATATTAAATATTCAGGTCTGTGCTTGTCTTAAATGGCAATGGAGCTGGTCTTGCCAAGTATTGTATTCCTGCAATTTCCTGCAAAAGGTTTCATAATTTAACCTCATTTTTAATTATACATCTATCTTGAATTCGTAATGTAAATTTTTTTTCTTAAATTTTATATGATATCTGTTACTTTTAGAAAGATGAATAAGGCTAAGTACCCATTTAACTTCAAGCTTGATTCAGATTTACAAATATAAAGTCTTCTGATTTGAGTGATGCTTCTGAATCATATTATTCATATAAAAGGATGCCTTTATAGGGTGATAATGTTGGATTTTTTCTTTTTTTCACTTAACAACTGTTATTTTTCGTAATTGGTTGGTAGACTTATGCTCGTGACTGGTTGGTAGACTTATGATTATGATAATCAAGCTATTTTAATTTTATAATGTTAGTATTTGAAGCTACTAATTGCAATATGATCACCAACATAGTGGATAAATCAATAGCAATTTAGTCTTTTTTTCTTTTTTTTTTTGGGTTTAGATTCTACTTCTTATAATTTAACTACGTAAAAAATATATATTTCAATGTTGAATTATAAAACTAGATTAATATATTTTCTATATGATAATTTTAAGATAAACATATAACTTTTCATTAGTATAATTAATAATTAGAATTGTTTAAAGGGATAAAATTAATAATTTTATTTTTTTAATCAAAAAATCTAATTAAAATTTTCATAAGAAAAATTTTTATTTTTAAAATTTTATTCGCATACATTTAATGTCACTATTAATTGGGCAAGCACAAATTTTATTCATTTTTTTATAAAATAATTCGATCTTCTTATAATATATATTTATTAAATTCTAGCAACATGCACAAAGTGCACGGGCAATAAAACTAGTATATATATATAACTAAAAAATTTTATAATAATAATAATAATAAGAAATGCCGCCATTTTATCTTTGATCAAAAAAAAAAAACTATCGTATCTTTGATTTAATTAGAGTCACACCGCTCTTCATCGATCTTTGATCTGGGTTAAGGGAGAGTGAGAAATTATTTTGTGCAGTCACTGAACGGTTTAGAGGTGAATCAGAATGTGTCATGTCATCTGGTACCGAGCGATAACAATGAAAAAAATGATATGGCACGTTCTGATTCGCCTATGGACGCCGTTCAATGATCGCACAGAATAATTTATCCTTGTCCATCTCTAGAGATCACACTTATCTGACTAGTTAGTGTCCCACAATTTGGGGGGCCAATTGCCACACCAGGAAATACAGGGTTCAGCCATTGCTTGGTGTTTCAGAAGAAATAATTCCAATCTCACTCGATCTTTTATCTCTCTCTTCTACAATTTGGTTCTTCATCATCCTGCTAATGAAATATCTGACTTTTACTGCTAGATTATGATAAATTGCTGGTGCCATTTAATTTGTTATTTATGAATTGGAAAAAAATGAAATAAAAATCTTATGGCTTAAGCATGTGATGATGGGGAAATTTTTTTGTACAGCTCCGATCGTAAAGGATCGTCAAGGTTGTTGCATATTTGTTGAGTGTTTACTATGTATATTAAAGTGCACAGTAAATACTTAATAAATACGCAACAACTCAGCAAAATTTAACAAATACTTAATAAATACTCAGCAAAATTTCACTAAATATTTATCCTCTGCGTTCGAAGTCCGCACTTAATAATTAGATGGGGACATCTATGTTTGAATGAAGATTTTTATTGTGACAATTATTGGAGTTTTGTTTTATTAGAGAGCATCATATGAGGAAAAAATTTGTGCCACGAGCTGCTTACACAAATACTGTGAAGTATTTTACTATTTTTACTTTTTTAGTATGATTTCTGAATTCATTTTTTTTTTTTTTGAAAAAAGAAAATAATGTTCTGAACCATTAAAGTTTCACTTTTATGTTTGTGTATAGAAATATATTTTTTTTAAAAAAATATATATTTTCCCAAAATTTATTTCAAATATGTCATATTTTTTGTTCACTTTCTATTTTAAATTTTAAGGAATTATATTATAATTGCAATTTCATGTCATGCGCATATATTCTATAAATATATTAAAGAAATCATCATTCAAATTATTATAAATATCTTCATTAATAAATGCTAGCTACAGTTGATTCACAGAGGGCTGCATCCATTTTCTTTTGAAAATTACATATAAAAGCCCCCTGAAAAAGGAGCAATTATTAGGTCCTTTCACTGGATGTAGAGGAAAGTTCGGTTTTAGGCAAAAATAGGTCAAAAAGTGCAAATACCGAGTTTTTTGAAAAACTCGGTATTTTTTCAAAAAACTCGGTATTTGCACTTTTTTAGGCAAAACCGAACCTTCCTCTAGGTCCTTGCACCGGACCAAATAAAAGTTCCTGAAAAAGATACAAAGCTGCCCACATTAATTATGATGCGGAGCATGTTAGTTTAAAACGATCCTTAGACTACCTAATTTAGTTTGTTACAAATTGTTGCATGATTTCTAGAATCTTCTAGGTTTCTTTTTGTTTCTACTTGCTTATTACATATAGATTGTAAAAGAGGAAGGAAGAATGATGAATATTATCTCTTTTATGAAGCTTTAAAGCTTGTGTTTCTCTTGTGCCCTGGATTGGGATCAAATCCTTCAAGCATGTCCGATTCTTCCGACGATCCCACTACATCAAATTATTTCAATTAATTAACTAATTTAAGAAAAACTCAATCTTTTTCCCGTGTGAATAGAAACTCGTCTTCTTCATCTTCTCCTTCTAGTTGTCGACGTTTCAGAATTAAGACCACTTCGACTCGGTTGTCGGCTTGCACCAGGAAGTTCTCTCGCTAGATTTTGCATTTTCCTGATAACTTACAATGAAAACGAGCTTGAATCGAGTTGAGCTCGAGCTTGAATTTTATGCCGTGAGTCGAGTTCGAGCTTACTGTGAGTAATCGAGCTCAACTCGATAGTGTCACTACTCAACTTAACCCGACTCATTTACACCCTTACATTGCCAGCGATCAATGGCTATCAAACATCAAACATTAGACACTCGGAGATAGTCCCCCTTGACCATTTGAAGTTTATTAGCCACCCACGAGTCTTAGACTTCATTTCGAACAACTTTTTTGTTGCTTTTTATAGTAAATTTTTAGTTTAAAAAATTATTGAAAGTATCGAAAAAATACTAAACTGTTCCGAACGAAGCCTTAATAGTATTAGAATTTAGCATGGGAAAGCGTTATATAGATATACAGGTTTTGCATTGTAGATTCTAATCGCTATCAAGAACATATATACCAAGAAGAAATATGGACTTGCAGCCTAATCTTGTTTTATTTAATTTAAATATTTTTTAGAGAGCAGAACAGCTTAACTAAGGGGAAATAGTTTGATAAAAATATTCTCATTAAATTTTGACTATAATAAATTTATTTATAGATGAATATAATATATAAAAAAGTAATTAAAATATATATGAGTACAATTTAGTTGGGCGATATTGGGCTTTCATTCACATCACTTTATAGAGTTCAATGAACTTAATTAATAGACCAAATATTTTTTATTTATGGCTAATAATTATTTTTTAAAATTTGACTTTATGAACATTTTAAGCATTTAGGAGTTGCTAATTTGGAGAATTTGATCATTAAGGTTTCATTTTGGACAATTTTTTTACTGCTTTCTAAAGCAATTTTCTTGCACAAAAAATTCTTAAAAAAATTAAAAAAGAAGTGGCCAAAAGATATCCGAAATGATTTAGGTTTCATTTGAGATATATAGTTTTCTTACTACTTTCTAAAGCAATATTTTAGTACAAAAGTTTTTTAAACTAAAAACTTTTATACTAAAAAACTGCTTTAGAAAGCAGTAAGAAAACTGCCCCAAATGAAGCCTTAGGCTTCGTTTGGGACGGCTTTTTTATTGCTTTCTAAAATAGAGTTTTAGTACAAATTTTTTTATTTTTGTAATTTAACTAACAATGACCCATCTCTTGAGTTAACATGCTTAAGTTAGATGTGATTATTAAATTTGTTACTAATAGTTTTAGATTAACTCATCAAAGGCATTCCTCATAGAATCAAGAGTGGCAGTGCATTGAGGGATACAAAAGTTTTAGAATATTTATCATATTGGTAGAGGGATCGTCTTATTGAGTGAATCGAATTATTTAAGAGGCATGTAGCATGACCATTTGTAGCCTAGAGGTAATGTAGATAATCGATAATAACTTAGGCTTCGTTTGGGACGGCTTTTTTATTGCTATCTAAAACGGAGTTGTAATACAAAAATAAAAAATTTTGTACTAAAACTCCGTTTTACAAAGCATTAAAAAAGCGGTCCCAAACGAAGCCTTAGAGTTACATCAAGACCGTTCCAATTATACAAGAATGATTATAGTTTCATCTAGAGAAGGAAAGTGGAATAGCTCGAGGATTACTTGATTTGAGTTTTATTTATTTCTATGGCATCATGATGGGATATTGAAGTTGAGAATATGAACCTTAGATGAGTAGGAACTAATCTAACAAAGCCAAAACTCTTTGTCATGATGTCCTATTAATTGCATACCATAAATATTTTATTTTCCCATCATTTATTTGCATCCTTCAGGAAGAAGTATCTATGGACTTCTTATACTCATATTATCAATGTAACTATGGATTTTTGCTAATATAGTTGCAAATGATTTATGCAATCAAAGGCTAGAAAATTGGGTGTGCTGTTAATCCTTATATCTAAGTAATCGTTGACATTCAAATAATTATACAAAGCATAAATGCTCAAATTTCTAAATAAATAAACAATTTTGGACGAGTAATGGTGCTCAACAACCCCTTAGGTTAAAGGAGTAGTTGTGAGTTATTCCTTCTAGACTCTCAATATAATGAGAGATTATTATGTGCGGAGATCAGATGTTGAAAGACCAATCAGAAT
Organism: Dendrobium nobile; assembly: GCA_022539455.1. Taxonomy (NCBI): domain Eukaryota; kingdom Viridiplantae; phylum Streptophyta; class Magnoliopsida; order Asparagales; family Orchidaceae; genus Dendrobium; species Dendrobium nobile. Next base: position 5,063,164 of record CM039723.1, on the reverse strand, counting down.
ATGCCACGTCAGCAGTACCGAGCCGTGGTACCGAGCAGTATCGAGCCACGGTGCCAAACAAGAGGTGACGTGGCACATTTTAGTTGAACTTCGAAACGCGCTCGGCGTCCACATATAATAATTAATCAAATATAAAAGTATAACAAACTCAATTTTTTTTATAGAGATGGTATTTTCATATATGGGAACAATAGATGTTTAATACTAATATAATTAAGATGTGATTGTGTTTAAAATAATATTGAAAATTGGCATCTTGAGCAAAAGAACATTAGTTCAATATATCATTATAAATGAAGGAACATTCCAATATACTTGGAGAGGCCAATTGACTAAAGATCAAACATTAATAAGTCAAATTCATTTTAATTTTAGTAAGAAAAAAAGTTTAAAATTTTAATTTTAAAATAAATATCATGCATTACATTCTTTTTTTTTTTTTGGGAAAATATTACATTCATTTCAAACGAGTATTATTCCCAAAAAAAAAAAAAAATTCAAACGAGTACAGTCTGATCATTAGTTGATGTTGACATTCCTCATAGATTTTCACCCCGGTGGAACTCATTTCGCTCATTCCCTGCCAAAGAAATCAGCTAAAACCCTAATCTTCTTAGCTGCGATCTCAGATTCAGGATACTGTAGATGGAAAACATGTACCGCCGCCGGCGTCTCCACAAACTCCGCCACCCCCTTCCATCCGCTTGTCTTCAGCATCTCATAATACTCCTTTCCCCTATATTTCAAATAATCCTTATCGGCCACTGTCACCAACACCCGTTCACACCCCAACCCCGCCAAGCTCGGAGACGTCTCCGCCGTCGGATTCCACCTCGGGTCATCCAAGCCAACCGCCCCCGGACACATAAACCACCACCGCCGGTTCATCCTAACCCTAAATTCCTCATCTCCTGGCTCCAACCCGACCGGCGCCGACCCCCAGAAGAAAGGATGAACCAACGCCATGCCCTTCACCCGCAATCCCACGGCCCCCGCTCGCATCACCAACTGGTGCGCAATGTTCCCGCCGGCGCTATCGCCGGCGACGAACATCCGATTTAAATCACCGAACTGGGCCACCCACGGGTCGGCCTGGGAAAGGACCCACTGGATGGCAGCCCATGCGTCGTCGTAAGCGGCGGGGAGGCGGTGCTCTGGCGCGAGGCGGTAGTTAACGGATATGGCGATGATAGGGGTTAGAGAGGAGAGGGTGTTGAGGTGGCGGTGGTAGTTGGGGGAAGCAGCCGATTCGATGCAGAAGCCGCCGCCGTGGAAGTAAAGGAGAATGGGGAGTTTGCCGGCGGAAGAGTTGGAGCGGGGGAGGTAGAGACGGGCGGAGACATTGGTAGAGGGATCGATTATGGCGTCGCGAGATTCAACGCCTGTGCTGGGGTCGAGGGAAGGGGGAACGGTCGTGGTTCCGGATAGGCGTTCGACGCGGCCGCTTCGGTAGTAGCGGAAGTAATAGGGGACTTCGAACTCGAGCTCTTCCTCGACGGCGGCGGGGACACCGGCGCCCATGGAAGCGTTGGAGATAAGGACCAGAGGAAGAAGATATGAATTGAAGGAATGATTGGGGCTGTTACAACTAATGCAGTTCACGATTTTTAAGTAAGCATTTGATGGGGTGGGTAGGAACTTGGGCCTACTTACTTGTTGAATATTTTTTTATAATTTAAAAGATAACCTTATTTTTAATATTTATATATATATATTTTTTGTTCATGATTCACAGTAAATATAAAAAAATATCTTATCAGAATCTATTAATATAAATTTTATTAAAATTGGCGAACACTTAGATTTATTTTGAAGTTAGTGATGTAAGTAAAGAATTTGTATTGTATTAATTTAAAAGTCAATAGTTTTTAAGTCTAGCCTAATTTATTATATCATAATATTGTGACAAATTTTATAAGGAAGCATGTGATACCAAAACGGTTTTTTTTTGATGGAGCAAATTAGATTTTGACTTAGCTTTAGCATGTGAAAATAATAATTTTATAGGAAAAAGTCACCCATATAGAGGGCACTGGCTCATGGTCTCATATGGTTTAAAAATTATTCTGTGGGGATGTAAACGTTGTCTGGAGACCAACCAGAATGTGCTATGTCATCCCTTCGTTGTGTACCACATCTCGGTAGCGCGGCTCGGTACTACTGATGTGGCTGCACTTGATTCGTATCGGATGTAGAGCTACGTCTGGCCTTCTCACATAATTATTTCTCCACAAGGTGAACCCCTTTATGACAATTTTTTTTTTTGGTGATGATGTGATGTGCTCATGGTTGTCTAATTATCAAGATTTTTTTTTCTAAGATTATGTTTGCCTTTATTATTTTGAGTGTTGGTTGTATTAGTATAATTCAATTTTCAAGACAATGTCTCATTTAAAAATTATGGGATCATAAAATTAGGGGTGTAAGCGAGCCAAGTTGGCTCAAGCTCGACTCATTTATAGGCTCGCGAGCCAAATTTATCGAGCTCATGAGTCAAGTTTGAGCTCAAACTTAAGCCCATTTATTAAACGAGCTTGAGTCCGAGCATGATTGAGGCTTTATTTTATTAATACTAAATATTTAATCTTCCCGCATAATATTAGTACTAAATGTTTAATCTTCCAGCCCAATCCCGCTCAAATTTGAGGAGAACAGAGTTCGTGTGGCTCGAGAGTCGAGGTGGTCGCATCTACTCATGCAGTGTGCCGATGGGACGGCTGACGAGTGCGGATGGAGTTGGGATGGACAGTTGAACTGCTCGCAAGGAGGAGGAATGAGCTCACGGTCGGGTCTGCCTCGTCGGGTCAGTCGAGGCTGCACCTGTTGGTCGAACGTCGGCCATAGGTTTGACAACCCAGTTGGAACTCCGGTGAGTGATCGCCTGACGAGATGACTTGCTCGGACGTGGACGACCATCGAGGATCGCGAGCCAGCTCGAGCTCGTTTATAGTGGGACGAGCTCGAGTTCGAGCTCGCTTTCCGACTGACGAGCTGAGCTCGATAGTGCCAAAAATCGACTTGTTTACACCCCCACATGAAATTTTCATACATGAAGTTTTTACATTGAATTTCTTACATGAAATTTTTATACATGAAGGGCTTTATTTGGTCGGCATTCCACAACCATAGCGACATGCGTGACATGGCCTACAAAATTTGGGTGAATTGGCAATGGGGGATCATGCAAGTGGATGGATTCTCGTTCACAAGGAAGTGTTGAGAGCGAAGGCAGCATGCAAGTTCAGGGGGCCATAAGATTTATTGGAGAGGATGAGAGGTAAATTGTTTTCATACATTAGTTATTTTTAATATGTAAAAGCTACGGATAAGACTTATTAAATATTTGTTAGAGTTCATTTAAAGACCTTTGACAATTAAAAAAAAAAAAACTTATTTCCAGTTACCATAAGATGAAGATGCTCAGGTGGATGAGTGGCTTTACTCTTAAAGACAAGGTAAGAAATGAGCATATACATGAAATGGTTGGAGTAGCTCGAGTGGAAGATAAGATTAGAGAGAGTCGCCTTAGATGGTTTGGTCACATAAAACAGCAGTCTTCTGATGACCCGGTTAGAAAAGTAGATGTATTAGATTTGACTTATGTTAAGAAGGGTAGAGGTAGACCTAAAAAGACTTGGTTAGAAAATATTAGAAATGACCTTTCTTTATTAGATTTAAGGGATTTTTACATACATATCACTTTTATAACATGTGTATTACATATTTAACACATAATTCTTAAATATTACACTCATACCACCTATCATCTATTTTCACAACAGAATTACCACTCCGTTAACAGCAACCTCACTCCGTTTTTTCTTAATTTCCCACCGCCTTGGTTTTCCACGGGAGAACACGTTTCAGCGATACCGTATTTGCTCTTCCACCGTAGCTGCTCCTCCATGCGATTTCTTCTACCGTAGCTGTTCTTCCATCCGTATTTACTCAGGTGAGTTTTCTCTGGTTTTTTATTCCCACATGTACAGATGCTCTGCTTTACCGGATTAGCTATTTTATTCACGTGAGATTTAAGACCAGCAAACCTGTGCTGCCAATAAACCCTTTCCAATGGAAGCACCTGCAGCTTGTCATTAGTTATCTCACTATGCTGCACCTGCAAATTGCCGAAACTTCCCAGCTTCCCAGTTTCGGCAAAGGCACCTGCACTTTATTTTCACGTTTTGGCAAAGACACCTGCAATTTGTTTTGAATTTTCGGCAAAGACACCTGCAGCTTCTCATTGTCTGTTTCAACATTTTTTGCACTTCCTGGAGCAAATTTTGCCGAAGTTGGATAAGCAAACAATTCTGAAATACGACAGCTCGCGGGGAGGAAGATGAAAGGGTTCCAGGACACGAAGATGTGAAGAGAGGAGGTTTTATGCTGGCTAGGGCTTTCCTAACGAAATTGGACGGAATGAGCGAAGCGTTTGGCGGAGTGGTATTTTTGTTATGAGAATAATATTTAGGTGGTATTAATGTAATATTTAAGAATTAGGTGTTAAATATGTAATACACATGTTATAAAGTTGTGTGTATGTAAAAATCTCTAGATTTAAATGAGAATTTAACTTTAATAGGGCACAATGGAGAAAAAGAATTCATGTAGCTGATCCCATATAATGGGATAAAGGCTTGATGTTGTTGTTGTTGTTGTTTTTGTTCCAGTTGTATTTGTTATTATTATAAATTTTCTTAGTTATTTATTATATAGTTTATGTTGTATTTAATATATAAACGCACCATTGACATCATTCTAGTCTCAACATTATACTTTCATGAATTTTATCGTTTGCACGTGTTACATGCCTCTATTATGTTAGACTATGATCCTTAGTTCTTCAGTCAGTTTTTACGGCTAGATAGAAGTGGTTTACTATGCTTTTAGGCAATTTGTTGCACATTTTGGGTTCGGACACCGGACGTCGTCGAGAGCCCATCACATCACCCCCTACTCAGTACTGAACAATACCATGCAGTATCGAGCTCAGTATTACTCGGCACTAGATAAAGTGGTTGCACCTGATTGGTCTTCGAATGATAAGTTGTGTATCCAAATCCAATAATTTTCCTCAACCCCCCCCCCCCCCCCCCCCCCCCCCACACACACAAATAAAACTCGTAGTTGTAGATGAATAAATTTACATTGCATCAAGCTATCACAATGCATCTCATAGATCAAACAAATTAAAATCCTCTATCAAGCCTCCAAATATTGTCATCAAAACCACTCAATAATTGAAATGAAATACATGCACCATTGAAATAATCCAATTGAGCAAATATTTCACTCCAAATCAAATGAAAGTTTCAATCATAAAGAATCATACAATCAAAGCAAAGAACGATTTCAACCAAAAATAAAACAGTAATTTATATTTCAGACGGTGCAGGAATTTCTTGGCTTATTTCCAGCTTCACCGAGGGGTGCCAACGAGTTGGTTGAGCTCAAGTCAAGTCTAATTCGAATTTGACTTGCAAGCTAAATCAAGTTGAGCTTAAAAGAAGAGCTTGAGTTTGGCTAGTGCTATTGAAAATGAGCTCTCTCAATTCCATGGTTCGAGCTTTGATTTTGTGTCCATGGCCCGCCCCCACCTTCTACATTCGAGCCTGCCCTCGCAATTCCGATTTTTTCCTTCCGTGTAATGGCAATGCAAATATGAAAATTTTCAAAAAAAGTAAATAACTACTATGTTTGATTCAATTGAAATGATTCCACTATATGAACATTGATTACAAATATTTGCTCGTTTTTTAACTCGGAGATAGCAAGATTGCAAAGAGTGGAGAAATAGTAATAAATATGATAAAGTTGGTGTGAGGTGAAAGGCGTTCAAATTGTTGTGATTAAGAAGATCTAATGATTGTGGTTGAATAATGGTCTAACTATAGTGATTGGGCGGCGAATGTTTGATGGCGATGATAGAATAGCAAAGGTTTGATAGCGGTGGTTCAATGATGATGGTTATGTGGCGTTGGTTCAATAACGAAGGTTGGATAGTGGTTCGACGATAACGATTAGATGATGATTTGGGCGGCGAATATTTGACAGCATGAAAAAACTAAGCTTAATAGTATTTTCATAACTTCATTCTTCAATTTATTTCCATACCTTTCAAATTCAGAAGTTATAAAAGCCACTCACATGCATCCACCATTAAATTCATTTCTAACAATGGTTCATAAAAATTCTGCATAGGCAAGCAACAAATTTAGGAATGTCACCCACCTCCACCCCTTCCCCCACCCCCCGCTGTGGGCTCCGAAAATTCGGCCCCGGCCTCCCCGCCGCGCGATTTCTTCTTATTATTTCGGCGAGGGAGTTTTAACGAACTAAGTTCCGGGGTAAATTTTGGAAGGCAGATGGGTTTGTAGATAAGACACTACCCAGAGATTTCGCCCTCATTTTGCGAGGACTTTATTATCTGAGTTCTGGTTTCCTATAGGCGCAAGCCCCTATAGTTAATTACCCCTCCCGATCACGAGAGAGAACTTTCGATTAAGGCTAGTCATCGATCAGATACGTAGAATATACGTGTTATCTGGCATATAGTAGCAGCAATGGATTTGGGTTTGGAGGTTTGGATTTGGGAATTGAAGAGTTGGGCTTTTGGATTTTGGATTGAAAGATTTAATATTTAAAATAGAAATTGCACCATCTTTCACTTAAAGCGGATGGTGGGGGAATGGATGATGGACCCGATCAAGATCCCATGGTTTCGTCGTCCCGGTCCATCGTGGTCCCTGGTCTACTTAGTCAGAGGAGGTAGTCGACCCAACCTGACAGAAGGATCCTTGTCGGCAGCCATGGGTTGCTTCGTCCAAGGGGACCTTGTAGACCTGGGTTGAATGTTTGTCTAAGGGGACAAATTTAAATCCACCTTAGCTGACAGAGGGCTTTGTGCCCTATCGATCATATCCTATTGATTCATATCTCAAGGATTTGATGCCAATAAGGAACGTATTGGCTCTGGCCATAACCGGTATATCGTGGTGCCATTTGGCGGCAAAACCACTCAGTTCAGAGGGCCCCGGGTCGTCGCAACCATTTATCCTGCGGTGCCATTTGGCGGCAGACCGCCGGTTAGAGGACACGTACCACGTCCTTACTGGCAGGAGATTATTTGAGAATGGATCCTAGTGATATTTTCGACTAGGCATTTTGCTCTTTGTGAGCTGAAGTAAATTTTGATTTGTCCACCCCGGCAAACTGTTGCGGAGGGTGGATGGAATTTTGTTTTAAGTAGTTAGATAGTTGATTTTCATATCTTAAATATCTGGAATTGAAATTTATAGACTTTTGGATCTTGTGTGGACTTTTAAGTGGCATTTGAAAAATGTTTGTGAACCCCTCTGGTTGAGATTTGCATTCAACACGGCCATCATCGGGGTGTTTTGGGGTCATTTTCACTTGATTGAACCTTGTCGACCCTATCAACTTATTGATGGGGGATCGGGTTTCTCGTAGGCTTTGTGCCTATGTTGATGAATTTTCTTGATTTTAGGCATTGAAGGCCTAAAAAGAATGTATTTAAACAAATACACCGGGTGCTACAACCGTGTATCTATTTGATAGTTCGAACCCTGTCGACTCCTATTGATCCGTATAGAAGGATCGGGTTCTTTAGGCTTCATGCCTTTGTTCATGAACTTTCTTTATTGAAGGCCTTAAAGGCCGAATAAGAATGTTGTAGACGCCTTCTGTCTGCTTGTATCAGTGTTGCAGATCCGGTGGTGTTTTGGTCTTGACGTTGACCTCCCCTTTCTCAATCGCCGGGGATATTCTTCTGGACTTTGAAGTCCGCTGCTTTGCTTTGAAAAGATCTCCTTTCAAGATCTTCGGTGTGTTAGACTTGATATTGATTCCCCCTTTCTCATTCACCGGGGAAGGATTTTCTGGATTTTGAAATTTGTTGCTTTGAAGAGAACTCCCTTTGAGGTCGTCAATGTAGTGGACTCATTATTTCTGGAGTTTGTGGGCACCAGAACTGTTTTCTTCTTTATTATAGAACCAAAAAGAGATTTTGGAACACCAGGAAGTTTGGTTCTAATTTGTTCAAACATTTCACCCCTTTCTGCCAGGGGTGTCCTTTTCGTACATAGAGTCGCCTTTGTACTCAACGCACTTGTAGATCTTGGTTACCGTCGTTGTAGGTAATATCTGCACTTGTGTCCACAGTGATTCATTGTTTTAATACACTGTTGTTATCCACAAGTATACACTTGCAGGGGACCGCTATATCCATTTCGGCCTCCTAAAAATATTTATAGAAGACCCATCGCTTCTGCATCAAATCCACCCTTTCAACAATCTCGGGTGGTATTTGTCGGGCTGCATTTGTTTGTAGGAGGGCAGATCCTCCATCATTGGTCTCCCGTATCGCCATCTCAATCAACAGTCATTGCAAGAATTATTGTAGGAGATATTTGTACTTGTGCCCACAGTGGTTCATTGTACTTGCAACACACTGTTGTTATCCACAAGTATCCATTTGCAGGGGACCCGTTATAGCCACTACAAGTTCCTGGAACTGTTTGTAGGAGACCCTTGTTTTTGCATTGGAACCACCTTTCACCAATCTCAGGTGGTAGTTGTACTTGTTTGACCTCGTAGGGATCGTCGCAGGAGATGTACTTGTGCCCACAGTGGTTCGTTGTACTTGCAACACACTGTTGTTATCCACAAGTATTCATGTGCATTCGCAGGGGACCGCTGTATCCACTACGATCTCCTGAAGATATTTGTAGAAGACCCATTGTCTCTGCGTCATATCCACCCTTTCACCAATCTCGGGTGGTAGTTGTACTTGTTTGACCTCGTGGGGATCGTCGCAGGAGATGTACTTGTGCCCACAGTGGTTCGTTGTACTTGCAACACACTGTTGTTATCCACAAGTATTCATGTGCATTCGCAGGGGACCGCTGTATCCACTACGATCTCCTGAAGATATTTGTAGAAGACCCATTGTCTCTGCGTCATATCCACCCTTTCACCAATCTCGGGTGGTAGTTTGATTTGTAGGGGCAGATCTTTGATCGCTGCATATGGGTAGTATTCGTACACCTCACAACTGTCCATTGCTTCTTACAAGTATAGTGCATTGACTTGTTGGAGACCGTTGTATCTGCTACGAACTTCTAGGAAATATTCGTAGGAGGTGTTGTAGTTTGATTGGTGTCGAGTCTGACTCAAGTATGAACCCTTCCCAGTCCAGTTCTCGTGAGCTCAGAATGCAAGGTTATTTTCAGCTTCTTTTGGATTTGAGTCCGTTGAGTTCATAAGCCCCACTTGGTGTTATATGTGGACCTCCGAAAGAGCACCGCGCGAACGGGCCAATTGGAAGGGCAGATTAGATCGTGCATACGACTAACCATTGGGGATAGAGACTGTCGCCAACACACCCCGATGGGTAGTAATATACATAACCAAATCACGGGTTTCCCCCATCCGATATGAGAGATCGAATGGGGTTTAGTAGATTGTGGGAACCAAGTTTCCCACGGGCGCAAGCCCCCGTGGTTAATTACATCCCAGGCCGGAGCCTGAGAAAACTCTCGATTAAGGATCATACATTATCCTCTTCTAAAGTGGGATTGGCACATGGGTATAGACTAGGAAATCCTACTCAAAGGGAAGAAAGGTGTCCCAAAGGGGTGAATCAAACATACAGGGCTCATACCAGCATTCAGGGGGCTCTAGGGTACTAAATAGAAACTGGAGAAAATCAAAGTCAGGCATCCGATCACATGCGTGAGAGAAAAGATGGAGGTGGCGTCATCCTGTGACGCAGATAAGTAGGATTTAGGGTCCTTGAAAAGAAGGGACCTACCTACTATTTTAGGCATACTACGAGACCGAATGTAGTAGCCTCGAATCCTAAATCTAGTTTGGACTTAGTGTTCGACACACACTAAGACCAGTGTCCTAGCTAATGCAATGCAAAGATCTGGACTTATCCCGGCCTGGATGGGGGAGCCAGCTAACCACCTAATCGATTTAAAACCATGCTGTCAAGTCAATGATGAAAGATGGGTGGGTGGTATAGTTGTTGGAAATAGGACCGACATCTAGAGAATCTCCTAATTGGTCCTGGACTTATGCAGGTCAGATGCTCCTAACTAATGCAATTAAATTTTAATTAGTTAGTTACTAATGCAATGCATGCTAGTTGAATTGTCAGCTCATGAATGCTATAGATTTTAAAAAACAGGCTTAATATAAAATAATTTTTAGAAAAGACTGGGTCTCCCTAGGTCCGGCACTTCATCCTCATAGGCCAGATTATCCGGACTCTACCCGCAGGCAGGGAGATGTCTTATAAGAAGGAAAGAAGAATGCATAAATATGCATGCGACCCCGGACGATTCCGGCAGTTCCCTAAGTTCGTTAAGTTTCTATGTTGTTTAAAACTTAAAATTTTGAGAATTAGTTATGAGTAGAAAAATTTTATAATCCTTAGAGAGCCTAACGAAAATCCAGGCGAAATCAAAGACGGCATGCAAGAAAGAAACCTAGGAAAAGCAGGTAATTCTACTGCACAATCAGGTAAACACATCAATATAAATCCAAAATTAATCAACTAAATGGCCATAGGCAAATTGCCCTTATTACACCCCAGATATGCATAAAGTAAAGTGGCCGGGCACCACTGCCAACAACCCGGATTTCTAAGCCTATGACAGACGCCAACAACTTTGAGTGGGATATTGGGTCTTCAATCTTTAGTCTCTTGGATATCTTCTCCCTGGGCTTCTTGGATCACTCCTCCTTGGACTCCTTGGATCTCTCCTCCTTGGACTCCTTGGATCCGTCGTGGCTTGAATATCCAAACGAAGAGACAATTTCCCCAGTATGGGGGTATTGCCTTTTCTCTTTGGATATCTAAAGCCATCCAGCTCGATCTTCCAAATGGAAGAAGACTCTCCCCTTAGGGATGCCTTCTTCTTTTAGAATCCGAGCTGGATAAGAATATCCCAACTCAAAAGTTGCTTTCACAACTCTTAACAATTATTACATACAAATTACATTAATTGAAAAACAGTAAATCTAAGAATCCCTGCAAGGTTATCCTAGTAAAAATCATCCCAAGCAGTTTATATGGAAATAAAATGCTAACACCATTGACCCTGTGCCAAGCCATGCTCTTAATTTTGAGGGCTAAGCAGCTCCACCTGTGCAGTTATAATTAATTTTAGCCCTCATTTTTATTTAGGGGGAGCTGAGCAAGCACCTGCATAAAACATTGTTAGGAATCATAATAATGCTCCCCCATTTTTATTAGCATTGAGCATGGCCACCTGCACGGAAGAACAATATATATATATATGGCGTTCCTAACCTAGGGGTAAATCTAGCGCTCATCACATCACAGAGTGCAGAAAAAGTAAGCAAACACTCCAATCATTTTTTCAAACAGCATGCAATGAAATCCACGAAAGCTCCGGCACACAGCAAAAAAATAAAACACAGCGGCCTAACCTAAATCTAGAAGTGGTGCCCTAGCAAACAATTCTATGTGTGTGTAAGGCTAGTGTGGTTAGGATAGATCCTAAGCAAGGTAGTTGGTTGAAGTTATCTAGAGTTCAAGTATGTTGAAAGTCAGAAAAGGATATTTTAATTGAAATTCAAATATTAGTGAATTAGGTCCATTTTAATTATTTCAGTTTGTTGATCAATTTTAAGAGCTTAGAACACTGACATTTAAAGTTTAAGTGATATTAGCCAATTTTAGAAAGTTCTAGGTCCTCCTAGGAACTAAGCTAAGGGTCCAAAAAGTCACTATGGGAAAAAGGCTAAGTTTGGGATCCCTAACACCTTAGGAAAATACTAGACCTTAATACGAGTAGTTAGACATGTAGTACACTGAAATCGGAAGTCTCTAGCTAAAGTTATGAATTTTCTAAATTTCGGGCCCTATCCTATAGACCAGGGTTGACCAAAAAGTTGACTTTCTAATTTAGGTGTGTTTCTGGACACCTAATATTTTTAATAAATACTAGACCCTAATTGGAGTCTAATGCAAGTGAGTTTACCTAATTTGGAATTTTCTACAATTAGTTATGAATTTTCTAAATCTGGGTATTTATGGAAATTTCTAAATTAATAAAGAGAATGCCCTATTTTGCAATTTTGGCCCAAATCAGCCCCAAACTGAGTCGAATCACTCCCAAAAGTCAGGGATGACCTGAGAAAGTGATCCCCTAGGGTTTGGAGAAGATTTGGGATTTTTAATAATTTTTAATGATTTATTAGGGGCAAAAAGGTAATTTTCACCTATGGTCAAATTAAGGGTCAACCTAGGGTCAAACTGAGGAAGCCCTATTTATCTAAGGTCAATGATCAGGTTTTGGTCAGTTTGAGGTATTATGGGTAATTTTCTGACCTAAGGTGTATTTATTGTAATTTCTGGAAGGTCTCGGGGCCTTAATTAGTAGGTTAATTATGGTTGGTTAATTAAGGGCTCTAAAAGCTCCTAAAAATTTCCAGAAAATTATAGAGTGTTTATGATGTCACTAAATTAAAGTGTTGAGGTTTTCATGTCAATCCGGGATCTATCCTAGCTCCTAGAAAACTTCTAAGTTCGCTAGACGAGTCCTTAATTTTTGTCCTTAGGGTGTCACTACGTTGTAGGAGTTTAAAGTGATGTTTAGTCTAACCCTTCAGGTAATAAATGCATGGAAGTACAAAAATGAAATAAACACACCATGTCCTTAGATCTAGGAGAGCCTAGGCTAAGTGCTCGTGGTGCGATCCTACACATGCATACTACGACAAAACAAGAAAAGAAAAGACATCTAATGAAGGGATTAGTGAATGATTGGGAACCAATCACCCACTAACCCACTCCCCCATGATTGCTCTTCACACATAGGATCCATGTTTAAAATTTCGTCACAATAGTGGATCTCCCAAAGTTAGGATTTATAATAGGTAATTTTAAAATATCTTAAAAATACTTGTAAATATATAAACTTTTAGAAAATAATGTAATTAAAAATAGATCAATTGATATCTACATAAGTATAGGGGAGAACCACTAGTCACCCTAACGAAGTCTCAAAACGATTTGAAAATAATTTGTATTTCAAAAATAATTATAATAATGAATATTTAATTAATAAGGAAAATACCCGAACGGCGGTCTAAAACTAAAACTTGTCAAAACAGCCAAAATCAGTGGCTGGAAATGGTTTCAAAACATAAAGCTCGTCTTTCTGAAAAGAACGAGGGGTTACATGTCAAAATCCGACTTAAAACGGCGAAGATATGAATTTCCGAGGTTTTAAATATAATAGAATAGTATTTTAAAATAGTGTAGATTTACTGTTTTTGTAATAACAGCAAATGCAGACATTCTTTTTATCTGAAAATAGTTTCAAAATATGCAGAATTCAGAGTACATACAAAACCAGGTGCTGTGCGTTGACAGCGGACTTAAAACGACAAAGTTATGTAATTTCGAAGTTTAAAGCCAATAAATAAATAATTTTAAAATAATGCAACTGACTGTTCTGAAAATAACTGTGCACAGACCCAAAAATTTTAAGTAAAACCACTTCCAAAGGGTGCAGAATCAAAATACGATCGAAACAAGGGGTTGTGCGTCAAAATCGGATTGAAAACGAGAAAGATATGGATTTTGGAAGTTTAAAGCTATAAAAGATATTTTCAAATAAACAATTATTGGAAAATAGTAAAATATAATTAAAACTAATCTCAAAAATAACTAATAATAATAATGATTATAAAATAAAACTTAAACAGCAAAATCATGACTTAAACTAATAGTAATTAACATAAATAATCATTAAATAACAATATAATAACAATTATACAAAAATAATAATTTAAATAAAATAAAAATAAGGTTATTTTACTGTTTTAATAATAATTAAAAATATATACATTATTTTTGTAAAAAGAAAATTTCCTAGTGTAGAGAATGAAAATACGAACAAAACAAGGTATCATACGTCAAAATCGGACGAAAAATGAATTTTTGGCGATTTTTGGAAGTTTCTGCATTTAAAATATATTTAAAAATAAATTTTAAATTAAAAAAAAGGCGGCGGCGGGTCCCGGTTTGACACGTGGCACACGCGGGTTCGCCCCGCGGTTTCGGCCAATCATTGGCGGCAGGCAATGATTGCCGCAATCATGCGGCAATCACGCCGCCTTTTACTTATCCACGTCGGCGGGCTCCTACAGCCGTCCGATCTGCGCGGTGGAGACGGACGGCGCAGATGACGCCGCGTGGCACGCGGGACCGCGAGCGACCGCCAGCGGCTGAGCCAAGCCGCGGAGAGGCGCGAATCCGGACCGTTGATTGGCTGGATCAACGGTCCAGGCTACTCGCCCAGCCGGTCCGAAACCCTAAAGGGTTTTTTCTCGATTTCTCTCGATCGGGTAAACGAAACTCGATGAAATTTTAAACATACTTCCTATATACGAACAGAAATCATGGGGAAGTACTATTTTGAAAAATAATTGAACCTACAAAGATCTATTTTACTCTAAGTGTTTAAGCTATTCTAAGGGATTGCGTGAGTTTTTACCGTCCGATCTTCGAACTCTCGACACGGTTGAGCTTGTAGACTGTCCTCGTAAGTTTTCCTTCTTGAATCCTCGATCAAACGAACTACGGATCGGCTGGATCGAAACTCCAAACGTTCAAGCCTTTAGATCGCCGGAATCTCGCCGCCGGCGAGCTTTGACCGTCGGGATTCGGTTGGGAAAGGTGGAGGGAAGATCCAGGAGCTCTCTCACGAAAGGGTTTCGGTCGGGAGCTCTTGGATTCCGAGAATTTGGAAAAAGATGTTCCACAAGACCTAATTTTTTGTATTTAAAGCCCTAGGGTTCATCTCAACGGCCAAGATTGAATCATTAAGTAAATAGGAGGGAAATCTCTCAGTTTTGGCCGTGGAATTCAATTTCAAAACGAAGGGAATTGAATTAGCCATTGAATGGGCTCTTAAATGGGATTTAATAGGTTATAATAACCTATTAAGGGCTTGGTTTGACCAAGTCAGCATTTGACTTGGCCAAATCAGTCAAATAGATCAATGGTAGATGAGGATTGAGCCATGAAACAGACTCGATTTGATTTAGATTTGAATTGGGCTCAAAAAGGGGCTTAATGGGTCAATTTTGACCCATTAAGACTTGGGTTGACCAAGTCAAAGGTTGACTTGGTCAACTCAGTCTATCATGCCCATGTCTGGACAAAATCGAGGTCAACAAACGGACCCCCAACAGGAGTGGCGAACAACTAGTGAACCGCTCGTGTTGGCGTTGACCGACTAAGCCACAAAGAGTAGAGTAAAGATCATGAGTATCAAAAAGAGGGGAGAAAAGTAGAGAACTCTTCTCCTGGCCTTACTCTACAGCGAGGGTAGAGCCTAGGATAGAGTGAAAAGCAGCAGTGCACAAGTATAGTATCACCAAAATGGTGAACCAGTAGAATGGCCTCCTCCCGGCCTTACCTCTGAACAAGGGTAGAGCCAAGGATAAAACCAACAGTAAAGATCACCTAAAAAGGTGAAAACAAAGCAAGTGGGTTCTCCTATGGCCTTGCCCTATAGTGCGGGCAGAGCGAACAGAAGGGTCAAAGGTACAGTCACCACAAAGGTGAAAAAGGTAGGAGAATTCTTCTCTAGCCTCACCCCATAGCAGGGGCAGAGCCAAGAGAAGACTCAAAAGTAAGGTAGTAGAAGTATACCAACTATCTGTCCGACTGTATCGAGCCGGCTGAATAGAAGGTAAAAGGATCCCACATCCTCCTGCACGTCTCG
This sequence comes from Dendrobium nobile, assembly GCA_022539455.1. Taxonomy (NCBI): domain Eukaryota; kingdom Viridiplantae; phylum Streptophyta; class Magnoliopsida; order Asparagales; family Orchidaceae; genus Dendrobium; species Dendrobium nobile. The sequence continues at coordinate 5,047,370 of CM039723.1, read as the reverse complement.
TAGCAGTGGACTGGGGTGACTCAGTATCTGCTTGACCAAATCAAGTCAGCAAATAAAAGAATCACAAAAGCCTGGTGTCGGCCTAACCGGAACAAGACACTCAGGGCAAAAGGTAGTGAGGAGTTCCTGGCAGGTGCTCTGCCAGGCCCTCTCTACCAAGTAAACCAACTCCCTGTCTGTTCATTTCAAACAGCAGGATAGAAGGTGAAAAGATCCCATCTCCTCCTGCCTATTTCAGGACAGTGGATTGGGGTGACTCAGTATTTCCCCGGCCCACTCAGGGCGGCAAATAAAGAAAGCCACGAAGTCTGGTGTCTGTTTGATCAGAACAGGACACTCAAAGAAAAGGCGAGGAGTTCCTGCCAGGTGCGCTGTCAGGCCCTCTCTACCAAGTAAACCAACTTCCTGCCTGTTCATTTCAAACAGCAGGACAGAAGGTGAAAGGATCCCGCCCCTCCTATTCTTCTCAGAACAGTGGATTGGGGTGACTCAATACTTCTGCCTGACCTCAGCAAAAAGTAAAGAAGACACGAAATGGAAGCCTGCGTAGTCTTTTACAGGACATCCGAGTAAAGGGGTGTTGAGGAATTGCGCCTCCCAGGGACTCTGTCGGGCTCACTCAACGGTAAAGTAAAGACCAACTACCAGGCTGACCGCATCTGGACAGCGGGTAGAAGGTAAAAGGATCCCGCCCCTCCTGCTCTTCTCAGAACAGTGGATTGGGGTGGCCACTACTTCTGCCTGACCTCAGCAAGAAGCTCATGAACCACGAAATGGAAGCCTGCTTAGTCTTTTACAGGACATCCGAAGTAAGGGGGTGTTGAGGAATTGCGCCTCCCAGGGACTCTGTCGGGCTCACTCAACGGTAAAGTAAAACCAACTACCAGGCTGACAGTATCTGGTCAGCGGGTAGAAGGTGAAAGGATCCCGCCCCTCCTGCTCCTTCCGGAACAGTGGATTGGGGTGGCCACTACTTCTGCCTGACCTCAGCAAGAAGCTCATGAACCACGAAATGGAAGCCTGCTTAGTCTTTTACAGGACATCCGAAGTAAGGGGTTGTTGAGGAATTGCGCCTCCCAGGGACTCTGTCGGGCTCACTCAACGGTAAAGTAAAACCAACTACCAGGCTGACCGTATCTGGAAAGCGGGTAGAAGGTAAAAGGATCCCGCCCCTCCTGCTCCTTTCGGAACAGTGGATTGGGGTGGCCACTACTTCTGCCTGACCTCAGCAAGAAGCTCATGAACCACGAAATGGAAGCCTGCTTAGTCTTTTACAGGGCATCCGAGGTAAAAGAAAGAAACGTTGAGGAATTGCGCCTCCCAGGGACTCTGTCGGGCTCACTCAACGGGTAAGCTTCAACATCTGCTGCAGCCAGTGCGGTCTTGCAGATGAAGAAGGGCTCAATACCCACCCAGTCATTTCAACTGAGTGAATAAAGAGTCAGGCTCTGATGCCTGCCTGATCAGGACAGGGCAAACGAGAGCGTGGCGAGGAGTACCTGCCAGGTGCTCTGTCAGGTCCTCTCTACCAGGTAAACTCAACTATCTGTCTGTTCATTTCAAACAGCAGAATAGAAGGTCAAAAGTCACCTCGACATCAGCCCAACACGCATCTGTGTAGGGATGTGAGGGAAAAAGAGGTAAGTAAATGGGACAATTTTGAGGGCAGAGCCACCTAGGGAACCCTTTCTAGCAATCTGGTAACCACATGGTAGAGGACAAATCGTCGTGGCCATGAGTATCCAAATGCTGTCAGGATCTCCTAGAGAACCCTAACCCTACACAAGGGGGGGAGAAGACATCAGAACGACATCCCTCCAGAAGGCTGGAAGAGATATACCCGCTGTAAAGTGTGTAAAGGGGCGATCTCAATCCAAAGGAGTAAAAGAACTCGAGTAGTGAGGGGGCACCTCAACTACAGAAGGCAGGACTATGCCTGGTAAAAACAGTCCTCAAAGAGGCTACAGTGGTGAACCCATACTAACTGATGGGGACCCTGTAGGAGGTAGGGACAAGATCAAAACATCCAAAGGACCTCTCCGGCAGCTAGGAGTCGGATCTCAATGGGAAAACAAGTGGTAAAAATATCTGAAAGAGCTGATTCTCTACTAGAGGATCAGAACTCAAGGAAAAGGTGGTGGTAGCATCTGAGGTGTGATACTCCACATTACCAGGTAAAAGAAAAGGGCCAAAGTAGCGAGGTAACATCCTCTCCACTAAGGGCAGCAACTCTAAGTAAACAAAATCTCACAGTGGCAACACCCACACAAACTAGTGGGACCCTGTGGGAAGTGGAAGTGACCTCAACTCATTCATAAGACTAATCCGGCGACTGAGCTTAGTGTATGAATGGTAGGATGGGTCAAAGAAAAGAGTAGAAGAACTGATCTTCTGCTAGAGGATCAAAGTTATCAAAGTAGTGATGTTAATATCCGAGGCAATGTATACTACATCACTACAAGAAAAACAGCTCTAGGTAGTAAGGGGACACACTCACTACCTGAGGACAATCATTATGAATAGGATTGATAAAATATCAGAAAGGGTCACAGTGGTAACACCTACCCTGATTGGGTAGGACCCTGTGGGGAGAAAGAACAACAGAACAACATTCATAGAACTACCATAGCAGCTAAGAGTATGTTATGAATGTTGACGTGAGTAAAGAAACTAAGGAGCTGATCTTCCACTAGAAAATCAAAGCTCATAAGGATGCAATGCTAACACCTGAGGTAAGATGTACTACATTGCAACTGAGGAAATAACTCCAGGTAGTAAGGGGACACACTCACTACCCGGGAATAGTAATCTTAAATGAAATTAATACAACATCAAAGGGGCCACAGCGGTAACACCTACCCTGATTGGATAGGACCCTGTGGGGAGTAAAAAGCAACACTACTACACTCATAGGACTACTCTAGCAGCTAAGAGTAGGGTATGAATGGTGAGGTTGATACAGAAAGAAACTAAGGAGCCGATTCTCTACTGGAAAATCAGGACTCCTGAGGATGTGATGCTAACATCTGAGGCAGGATGTACTACATCACAACAAGAGAAACAACCCTAGGCAGTAGGAGGACATCCTTACTACCGAGAAAGGTAACCATGATTGAAATCGATGATTACCAAAAAGGATTACAAGGGTAACACCTACCCCAACTGGGTAGGACCCTGTGAGAAGCAAAAACAACAAAACAACATTCATAGAGCTACTCTAGCAGCTAAGAGTAGGGTACGAATGTTGAAGTGTGTATAGATCCCAAGGAGTCGATTTTTTGACTAGAAAATCAAGACTTCTGAGGATATGATGCTAACATCTGATTCAGGATGTACTACATCACAACAAAACTCTGAGGTGACAAGGGAGCACTCCTGACACCTAGTATGATAATCATGAGTGAGATCTATGATTATCAGTAGGTCACAATGATAACACCTACCCTAATCAGGTAGGACCCTGTGCGAGGTGAAAGTAACATTATTACATTCATAGAACCACTCTGGCAGCTCAGAGCAGTGTATGAATGGGAAGGTAGGCTGCCAAAAGAGGGCAGCAGGGGGGCGATCTTTTCTCAAAAAGACCTAAGCCCGGAAGATAGTGATGTTTTCATCTAAAATACAGTGTAGTACATCACTATCAAAGAGAGACATTTTTAATCACATAAACTTATAACCAACTAATTGAGAGCTCAACCTTGAGGAAATCACCAAAGTGCTTTCAAGGGAGAAGAAAGAAATTTTGGGGAATTTGGGCTCTTAGAGAGTTTTACCGGGTTCCTCCTGTGACAAGGGCAACCGGGTTTTTGTTCTCCTACGAGCTTCCCTCTTTTTATCACATGATTTTTTTTTTTTTTTTTTTTTTTTTTAATCCAGGTCACATTCAAATCATCTGAATGAGCTGGCGAGCACAATCATATCGAAATAACAAAGATCAACATCAAGATAGAGGATCAACACTACCACACCTGACTAGCATAGGATGGTGTGGACCCAGTATCGTACCTCCAAAAGAGTCTAAACTAATGACTCATGCATCCCTGATCACATTCAACCCATATGAATGAACCGGGTGCTACATCTATCAGATCAAGACTGATAGGAAGAAGAGAATCTCATAGGGATAGAGGATCAATATCACCCCACCTAACTAACATAGGTGGATATGGACCCAATATCCTCTCTCAAAAGAGTGTAATCTAAAAAAGACTATGACATTCCCGATCAAATTCAACTCATGTGAATAGACTGGGGGCTTCAACTATCAGAGCGGGGCTGATAGGAAGAAGAGAATCTCATTCTAGTAGAGGATCAACATCACCAATCCTAACAAAAGTAGGAGGGTGTGGACCCAGTATCACATCTCTCAATGGTCTAAATCAGTGATTTAGACATCCCCTATCACATTCATCTCAAATGAATGGACTGAGGCCTTCAACTATCAGAGCAGGACTGATAGAAAGAAGCCATTCACTTTTTAATAAAGGATCAACATCACCGATCCTAACAAGTATAGGAGGGTGTGGACCCAGTCAAAAGTGATAAGTGAGCACATATTTCAAAGGAGTTTAGTACTTAACTCCCTCTAATTTTAAAAGGAACCTCAATTTAAATTTACTAACTCAGATCAAGCTCCATACTAGCTAAATCATGACATCTCACTTATATGAATATTTTCTTCTCTTGAATTGAAATCTAATCCAAAAAGGAATTTAAATTAGACAAAGAAATTTAATTTTCTTTATTTCTTGTATGAGAATACACTTCCACATCTTATAGGATATCAATGTATAATGATGATTTCAAAATCATAATTTTCAGAATCAAGTATCAAAAATATCGAAAGGATATAGATTTTCTGAGATTTAGAGATTTACTAGAAAGGAAAGCCATTTACTTATAACTTTTGGGCTCTTTGAGCCACTTTACGAACTTTCATGTGCTTTGCACAAATTTCAATCACTTGATACACTTTGTGTATCTTTCACCTTTGGCGCTTTGCGCATCTTTTCAATTTTTTGTAACTGGCTTCCTTTTCCAAATCCCTAAAAGAAAACTGTTTCTCAGTTGTAAGATCATCTTCCAAGTACAAGAGAAGAAGACTTACTTCTCTTGGATAAGGAAGAATGATCTACAAAACAAATCCTATCCTCTGATAAGAATGAATATCATGATTAAGAAAATTATGAAGTTTTATGCATCAATATACTATAGTTATCTATGAGATAGAGAATCACAAGATAATAAAGAAAATTTTCACTTCTAAATCCAATTTCAATTTGAAAAAGATTTTAGTTCAAAAGAAGAAATCTCTCCACCCCTAAGGTGAGATAGAGAGATCATACTCTTTCATGAGTCATCGCTACAAAGCTAGTAGAACTAAAAGAAGTGAGAGAGTCATCATAATTGCAAATCATCATTTTTTTTTATTAATTAATCATCAAAATAAGGGAGAACGAGGTCCTCCAGCCCAAGTGCTGGAAGGGGGCCTATCTTCCCTTCTGAGGTTACAATCATTTTTTCATTTTTTTTTTTTTAAAACATATTTTTCTAGTACAGATAGAAGTAAAAAGAAAATGTGCTAACGAAGAAGCTGGAGTGGCAACTGTCAATTTGGCATTGGGAGGCCTCATCTCAACTGCCTCTAAACTCTGTACAGTTTGCTCAATCATCTGCTAAGTCTCCTTGGAGAGTGCTAGCTGCCACTCTCCCTCAGAACTGTGGAGTAATCTACCACTACTGCCCTGACTGTAACTCTGACCGTCACTGTGGCTGGAACTGTGGCTAGGACTAGAGATCATCTGAACTGTCTGAGTAGCCTTATCTGAAGGCTGTACCGAATCACTGTCCTGGAGATGGATCTTCCCAGTGGCCATCTGAGTCTGTAAGTGTAAGACTGTGGTGTCTGTAGCTACTGCTCTCGGAGACCCTCCTGCCTCGGGGTCTTCCCGCTCATCTTGGTCCTCGGTCTCTCTCTGCTCATCCGAGTGACCTCGACGGGTAGTCTCACAAACCTGGTGTACTGGTATATCCTCATCTGACTCATCCTCGAATGAGTCATCCTCTGAAAAGATCCGACGAAGTGCCTCTATGTAGGGACTCATAGGGGAAGTGATCCTATGAGTACTGGGAGCTAAAGGTGTCTCAACTCGATCCGGTGACCCAACAGGAGTAACTACTGCATCCTCATCACAAGTCATTGGGACAGCCTCGGACCCGGGAGAAACTGTCAAATCCATCTGACCAACTGCCTCATCTGGCTGCTGCGCTACCTCTGCCAACTGTACTGTCTCATATGGTCGTGCTGCCTCGACTAACTGTACTGACTGTACTAGCCCGACTGGGCGTACTGTCTCCACTAACTGTACTGGCTCAGCAAGGGTGTCCGCCTGTCGACGTCTCCAAACACACCTACTGCGACGGGGCTCTACACAGGTAACTGGCTGCTCTGGAGCTACTACCTCTGAACTGACCTGAGGCTGGGCAGGCCTCCGCTGCTGTCTCCGTCCTCGACGACGTGGGCGCCGTCCTGCAGCAGAAGTAACCGCCGGGGGTCTGACTACTGGAACTGTATCTGCAGGCTGCTGAGCTGTCTGTCCCCTCTGCCAACTGTAAAGCCTCCTAGCAGTCTGTCCTCGCAACTGAAAGGTGGCCCGAGAAATCTGACGGAGTATCTTCTGCCGATCGACAGGACCCCTACTACCTGCTAGGCGGACGATGTTTCGAATCCTCTGGGTGAGGGCTCGAACACCAGCGTCCCTAGGGATCCTAGCACGGGGTAGGGTAGTGGTAACAGGAGAAGCCACCGCAATGCGGGCAACGTCCTCCTCGTCCCCACTATGTGTCAACGGGGAAAAGCGTCCTCCCTGAACTGCCTCTATCTCGGGAGCCACTACAACCTCTGGAACTGGCACAACTGCAACTCGTCGTGGCCTCCGCTGCCTGGGAGCCACTGTCCTCTCAACTAGCTCCTGGTGAGCTATAGCATCATCCATCTGCTGCCTCTCTGCCTCTAACGCAGCTAGACGGAGCCTCCTATTCCTATTCCTCCGGGCCCTTCTCCCAAGGCCGGAGGTGGAGGTGGAAGGAACATCTGAACCCACTGCCGGAGGGGCAGGGGGTACAGGAACAACGGGAAGTGTCGGGGTCTGCCCAACAACCTCGGGGTGAGAAAGTCGGGCGAAAACAGAAACCCGACCAGTGGAAGGCGAAGGCACCTCGGTCTGGGCACCCCTCTTCCTGGTGGAAGTGGGAGGGGGAACCCGAACACGAGGTACGTCCGCTGGAACAACGGGAGTAACAGTAGCAGCAGACTGCCGGCGCTGAGGGGCCGGAGCAACCTGTGCTGCAGGAGCGGCAGGCACTGGACGCCGGACCGCTGGTCTAACGGGGGGAACTACAGCAGGCTGCCGGCGCTGAGGGGCTGGGGCAACCTGTGCAGCAGGAGCGACAGGCACTGGACGCCTGACCGCTGGAACAGGAAGTGGCCTAGGCACTGGTCGCCTAGCCACAGGGCGCACTGGCTGCGCAAGTACAGGAACGGGACGAGCAGGTGCCCGGGCTGTCCGCCGAGCAGCTGGTCGTCCGAAAGGGCGCATGGCTGCGCGTCCTCTCCTCTGAGGAGGAGAGAATGCAGCAGCCTCCGCCGGAGTCGGCCCGCCAAGGGTGACGAAAGCCGAGTCAGTGAAGGAACCAAAAGTGATTCCTCCAGCTGGCGGACTAGCGAGCAGGGACTCAGGGAGAGTCACCCGCGCGTCCGAACCGAAAGCAAAGGTAACAGACGGAACAAAAGAAGCCATGGCACTGCTGCCAAGAAAAGAAAGTGAAAAGAATTAGTTAGAATTGAAATCACAAAAGAATGAATGATTTGATAAAGATTTGATGAAGATAGATAGGAATTGATAAAGGGTAGAATAGCCTGCTAGGCTGGAAAGGAGAAGAGTAGGGGGGAAACCCTAGCTAAGGGGAAAGGACCCTAACTAAGGAAAGACCCTAACTAAGAGTGGGACGGACCTAATCTAAGGAGTACCAATCCCGGAGTACACACAAGAAAAGATAATATATGATCCAAAGATGGAGAGAGAAACTGGTCCCACCGTGGTCGCCAGAAACCTGTGGACCTCCGAAAGAGCACCGCGCGAACGGGCCAATTGGAAGGGCAGATTAGATCGTGCATACGACTAACCATTGGGGATAGAGACTGTCGCCAACACACCCCGATGGGTAGTAATATACATAACCAAATCACGGGTTTCCCCCATCCGATATGAGAGATCGAATGGGGTTTAGTAGATTGTGGGAACCAAGTTTCCCACGGGCGCAAGCCCCCGTGGTTAATTACATCCCAGGCCGGAGCCTGAGAAAACTCTCGATTAAGGATCATACATTATCCTCTTCTAAAGTGGGATTGGCACATGGGTATAGACTAGGAAATCCTACTCAAAGGGAAGAAAGTGTCCCAAAGGGCTGAATCAAACATGCGTGGCTCATACCAGCATTCAGAGGCTCTAGGGTACTAAATAGAAACTGGAGAAAATCAAAGTCAGGCATCCGATCACATGCGTGAGAGAAAAGATGGAGGTGGCGTCATCCTGTGACGCAGATAAGTAGGATTTAGGGTCCTTGAAAAGAAGGGACCTACCTACTATTTTAGGCATACTACGAGACCGAATGTAGTAGCCTCGAATCCTAAATCTAGTTTGGACTTAGTGTTCGACACACACTAAGACCAGTGTCCTAGCTAATGCAATGCAAAGATCTGGACTTATCCCGGCCTGGATGGGGGAGCCAGCTAACCACCTAATCGATTTAAAACCATGCTGTCAAGTCAATGATGAAAGATGGGTGGGTGGTATAGTTGTTGGAAATAGGACCGACATCTAGAGAATCTCCTAATTGGTCCTGGACTTATGCAGGTCAGATGCTCCTAACTAATGCAATTAAATTTTAATTAGTTAGTTACTAATGCAATGCATGCTAGTTGAATTGTCAGCTCATGAATGCTATAGATTTTAAAAACAGGCTTAATATAAAATAATTTTTAGAAAAGACTGGGTCTCCCTAGGTCCGGCACTTCATCCTCATAGGCCAGATTATCCGGACTCTACCCGCAGGCAGGGAGATGTCTTATAAGAAGGAAAGAAGAATGCATAAATATGCATGCGACCCCGGACGATTCCGGCAGTTCCCTAAGTTCGTTAAGTTTCTATGTTGTTTAAAACTTAAAATTTTGAGAATTAGTTATGAGTAGAAAAATTTTATAATCCTTAGAGAGCCTAACGAAAATCCAGGCGAAATCAAAGACGGCATGCAAGAAAGAAACCTAGGAAAAGCAGGTAATTCTACTGCACAATCAGGTAAACACATCAATATAAATCCAAAATTAATCAACTAAATGGCCATAGGCAAATTGCCCTTATTACACCCCAGATATGCATAAAGTAAAGTGGCCGGGCACCACTGCCAACAACCCGGATTTCTAAGCCTATGACAGACGCCAACAACTTTGAGTGGGATATTGGGTCTTCAATCTTTAGTCTCTTGGATATCTTCTCCCTGGGCTTCTTGGATCACTCCTCCTTGGACTCCTTGGATCTCTCCTCCTTGGACTCCTTGGATCCGTCGTGGCTTGAATATCCAAACGAAGAGACAATTTCCCCAGTATGGGGGTATTGCCTTTTCTCTTTGGATATCTAAAGCCATCCAGCTCGATCTTCCAAATGGAAGAAGACTCTCCCCTTAGGGATGCCTTCTTCTTTTAGAATCCGAGCTGGATAAGAATATCCCAACTCAAAAGTTGCTTTCACAACTCTTAACAATTATTACATACAAATTACATTAATTGAAAAACAGTAAATCTAAGAATCCCTGCAAGGTTATCCTAGTAAAAATCATCCCAAGCAGTTTATATGGAAATAAAATGCTAACACCATTGACCCTGTGCCAAGCCATGCTCTTAATTTTGAGGGCTAAGCAGCTCCACCTGTGCAGTTATAATTAATTTTAGCCCTCATTTTTATTTAGGGGGAGCTGAGCAAGCACCTGCATAAAACATTGTTAGGAATCATAATAATGCTCCCCCATTTTTATTAGCATTGAGCATGGCCACCTGCACGGAAGAACAATATATATATATATGGCGTTCCTAACCTAGGGGTAAATCTAGCGCTCATCACATCACAGAGTGCAGAAAAAGTAAGCAAACACTCCAATCATTTTTTCAAACAGCATGCAATGAAATCCACGAAAGCTCCGGCACACAGCAAAAAAATAAAACACAGCGGCCTAACCTAAATCTAGAAGTGGTGCCCTAGCAAACAATTCTATGTGTGTGTAAGGCTAGTGTGGTTAGGATAGATCCTAAGCAAGGTAGTTGGTTGAAGTTATCTAGAGTTCAAGTATGTTGAAAGTCAGAAAAGGATATTTTAATTGAAATTCAAATATTAGTGAATTAGGTCCATTTTAATTATTTCAGTTTGTTGATCAATTTTAAGAGCTTAGAACACTGACATTTAAAGTTTAAGTGATATTAGCCAATTTTAGAAAGTTCTAGGTCCTCCTAGGAACTAAGCTAAGGGTCCAAAAAGTCACTATGGGAAAAAGGCTAAGTTTGGGATCCCTAACACCTTAGGAAAATACTAGACCTTAATACGAGTAGTTAGACATGTAGTACACTGAAATCGGAAGTCTCTAGCTAAAGTTATGAATTTTCTAAATTTCGGGCCCTATCCTATAGACCAGGGTTGACCAAAAAGTTGACTTTCTAATTTAGGTGTGTTTCTGGACACCTAATATTTTTAATAAATACTAGACCCTAATTGGAGTCTAATGCAAGTGAGTTTACCTAATTTGGAATTTTCTACAATTAGTTATGAATTTTCTAAATCTGGGTATTTATGGAAATTTCTAAATTAATAAAGAGAATGCCCTATTTTGCAATTTTGGCCCAAATCAGCCCCAAACTGAGTCGAATCACTCCCAAAAGTCAGGGATGACCTGAGAAAGTGATCCCCTAGGGTTTGGAGAAGATTTGGGATTTTTAATAATTTTTAATGATTTATTAGGGGCAAAAAGGTAATTTTCACCTATGGTCAAATTAAGGGTCAACCTAGGGTCAAACTGAGGAAGCCCTATTTATCTAAGGTCAATGATCAGGTTTTGGTCAGTTTGAGGTATTATGGGTAATTTTCTGACCTAAGGTGTATTTATTGTAATTTCTGGAAGGTCTCGGGGCCTTAATTAGTAGGTTAATTATGGTTGGTTAATTAAGGGCTCTAAAAGCTCCTAAAAATTTCCAGAAAATTATAGAGTGTTTATGATGTCACTAAATTAAAGTGTTGAGGTTTTCATGTCAATCCGGGATCTATCCTAGCTCCTAGAAAACTTCTAAGTTCGCTAGACGAGTCCTTAATTTTTGTCCTTAGGGTGTCACTACGTTGTAGGAGTTTAAAGTGATGTTTAGTCTAACCCTTCAGGTAATAAATGCATGGAAGTACAAAAATGAAATAAACACACCATGTCCTTAGATCTAGGAGAGCCTAGGCTAAGTGCTCGTGGTGCGATCCTACACATGCATACTACGACAAAACAAGAAAAGAAAAGACATCTAATGAAGGGATTAGTGAATGATTGGGAACCAATCACCCACTAACCCACTCCCCCATGATTGCTCTTCACACATAGGATCCATGTTTAAAATTTCGTCACAATAGTGGATCTCCCAAAGTTAGGATTTATAATAGGTAATTTTAAAATATCTTAAAAATACTTGTAAATATATAAACTTTTAGAAAATAATGTAATTAAAAATAGATCAATTGATATCTACATAAGTATAGGGGAGAACCACTAGTCACCCTAACGAAGTCTCAAAACGATTTGAAAATAATTTGTATTTCAAAAATAATTATAATAATGAATATTTAATTAATAAGGAAAATACCCGGAACGGCGGTCTAAAACTAAAACTTGTCAAAACAGCCAAAATCAGTGGCTGGAAATGGTTTCAAAACATAAAGCTCGTCTTTCTGAAAAGAACGAGGGGTTACATGTCAAAATCCGACTTAAAACGGCGAAGATATGAATTTCCGAGGTTTTAAATATAATAGAATAGTATTTTAAAATAGTGTAGATTTACTGTTTTTGTAATAACAGCAAATGCAGACATTCTTTTTATCTGAAAATAGTTTCAAAATATGCAGAATTCAGAGTACATACAAAACCAGGTGCTGTGCGTTGACAGCGGACTTAAAACGACAAAGTTATGTAATTTCGAAGTTTAAAGCCAATAAATAAATAATTTTAAAATAATGCAACTGACTGTTCTGAAAATAACTGTGCACAGACCCAAAAATTTTAAGTAAAACCACTTCCAAAGGGTGCAGAATCAAAATACGATCGAAACAAGGGGTTGTGCGTCAAAATCGGATTGAAAACGAGAAAGATATGGATTTTGGAAGTTTAAAGCTATAAAAGATATTTTCAAATAAACAATTATTGGAAAATAGTAAAATATAATTAAAACTAATCTCAAAAATAACTAATAATAATAATGATTATAAAATAAAACTTAAACAGCAAAATCATGACTTAAACTAATAGTAATTAACATAAATAATCATTAAATAACAATATAATAACAATTATACAAAAATAATAATTTAAATAAAATAAAAATAAGGTTATTTTACTGTTTTAATAATAATTAAAAATATATACATTATTTTTGTAAAAAGAAAATTTCCTAGTGTAGAGAATGAAAATACGAACAAAACAAGGTATCATACGTCAAAATCGGACGAAAAATGAATTTTTGGCGATTTTTGGAAGTTTCTGCATTTAAAATATATTTAAAAATAAATTTTAAATTAAAAAAAAGGCGGCGGCGGGTCCCGGTTTGACACGTGGCACACGCGGGTTCGCCCCGCGGTTTCGGCCAATCATTGGCGGCAGGCAATGATTGCCGCAATCATGCGGCAATCACGCCGCCTTTTACTTATCCACGTCGGCGGGCTCCTACAGCCGTCCGATCTGCGCGGTGGAGACGGACGGCGCAGATGACGCCGCGTGGCACGCGGGACCGCGAGCGACCGCCAGCGGCTGAGCCAAGCCGCGGAGAGGCGCGAATCCGGACCGTTGATTGGCTGGATCAACGGTCCAGGCTACTCGCCCAGCCGGTCCGAAACCCTAAAGGGTTTTTTCTCGATTTCTCTCGATCGGGTAAACGAAACTCGATGAAATTTTAAACATACTTCCTATATACGAACAGAAATCATGGGGAAGTACTATTTTGAAAAATAATTGAACCTACAAAGATCTATTTTACTCTAAGTGTTTAAGCTATTCTAAGGGATTGCGTGAGTTTTTACCGTCCGATCTTCGAACTCTCGACACGGTTGAGCTTGTAGACTGTCCTCGTAAGTTTTCCTTCTTGAATCCTCGATCAAACGAACTACGGATCGGCTGGATCGAAACTCCAAACGTTCAAGCCTTTAGATCGCCGGAATCTCGCCGCCGGCGAGCTTTGACCGTCGGGATTCGGTTGGGAAAGGTGGAGGGAAGATCCAGGAGCTCTCTCACGAAAGGGTTTCGGTCGGGAGCTCTTGGATTCCGAGAATTTGGAAAAAGATGTTCCACAAGACCTAATTTTTTGTATTTAAAGCCCTAGGGTTCATCTCAACGGCCAAGATTGAATCATTAAGTAAATAGGAGGGAAATCTCTCAGTTTTGGCCGTGGAATTCAATTTCAAAACGAAGGGAATTGAATTAGCCATTGAATGGGCTCTTAAATGGGATTTAATAGGTTATAATAACCTATTAAGGGCTTGGTTTGACCAAGTCAGCATTTGACTTGGCCAAATCAGTCAAATAGATCAATGGTAGATGAGGATTGAGCCATGAAACAGACTCGATTTGATTTAGATTTGAATTGGGCTCAAAAAGGGGCTTAATGGGTCAATTTTGACCCATTAAGACTTGGGTTGACCAAGTCAAAGGTTGACTTGGTCAACTCAGTCTATCATGCCCATGTCTGGACAAAATCGAGGTCAACATTATATAGTCTGAGCTCAGAGTACAAATTCGAGTGCCCCTGCAGTCTTTTGAGTTCAGGTGCTTATTCAGGATCTTCTGAAGTTCTTGTACATTCCATTTTGTGTTTGAATTGACTTGAATTTCCGTTCAATTTGATTTGACTTATTTGATTTTGATCTTTAGAAATTATTTAGATTTTGTTCAGGTTTCAGTCAACAAGTCCTCTGTTCTTCGTACGAGTCCTCTGCTCATTTTAGTTCAAGTTCTGCACATTTATGTTCAAGTACAGGTCTTCTATATTGTTGCCCAAGAAGGTCTTCAAATTGTTCAAGTCTTTGTACATTTCAGTGAAAATTTCGGCAGCACCCCGGCATATCCCCCGTTTTGGGGAAAATTGGAGAGCTGGGCCTTCCCACCACGCTACTAGAGCGTGTATGGTAGGTGTCCGTAGACACCGCGGCCGTACAAAAATTTCATCCCACCACGCTACAAGAGCGTGTATGGGGCCTTCAGCAGTACCCGTACCAGAACAGCAGTGACTCCCCACCACGCTACAAGAGCGTGTATAGGGCTCTCCCACCTCGTCGTATGCTTCGCACCGGGCTCCCTCCTACAGTGCTACAAGAGCGCGTATAGGTGGTTCTCCAGTCCGCTGCAAACGTCGAGGACGGGAGTAGAGTTAGAAATTTATACCTTGAAGTCCGGCGGAGGTGGAAGAGGCTCGAGGACAAGATTTGGAACCGAGGGTCACTCGCCTACCTTGTCGTATGTGTCGCGCCGGTTGCCCCTCCCATCACGCTACAAGAGCGTGTATAGGCAGACCACCGACTTGACACACAGGACGAGGTAAGAGATAGAGCCAAGGTTTCAAAACTTATACCTTGAAGTCCGGCGGAGGTGGAAGAGGCTCGAGGACAAGATTTGGAATCGAGGGTCACTCGCCTACCTTGTCGTAGGTGTCGTGCCGGTTGCCCCTCCCACCACGCTACAAGAGCGTGTATAGGCAGACCACCGACTTGACACACAGGACGAGGTAAGAGATAGAGCCAAGGTTTCAAAACTTATACCTTGAAGTCCGGCGGAGGTGGGCACGGAAGTCGAGGCAAGATCCGGAACCAAAGGTCGCTCGCCTACCTTGTCGTAGGTATCGCGTCGGTTGCCCCTCCCACCACGCTACGAGAGCGTGTATAGGAAGACCGCCGACTCGACACGCGGGACGAGGTAAGAGATAGAGCCAAGGTTTCAAAACTTATACCTTGAAGTCCGGCGGAGGTGGGCACGGAAGTCGAGGCAAGATCCGGAACCAAAGGTCGCTCACCTACCTTGTCGTAGGTGTCGCGCCGGTTGCCCCTCCCACCACGCTACGAGAGCGTGTATAGGCAGACCGCCGACTCGACACGCGGGACGAGGTAAGAGATAGAGCCAAGATTTCAAAACTTATACCTTGAAGTCTGGCGGAGGTGGGCACGGAAGTCGAGGCAAGATCCGGAACCAAAGGTCGCTCGCCTACCTTGTCGTAGGTGTCGCGCCGGTTGCCCCTCCCACCACGCTACAAGAGCGTGTATAGGCAGACCGCCGACTCGACACGCGGGACGAGGTAAGAGATAGAGCCAAGGTTTCAAAACTTATACCTTGAAGTCCGGCGGGGGTTGTCGGCGACTCTGGTGGTGGCTCGTGGATCGAGGCAAGGGGGCACGAAAAAACCGAGGCGGGAGGAGCATTCTCTTCTTCTTCTTCTTCTTTTTTTTTCAATTATAATTAATAATAATTAAATATAATTAAGTAATTAATTATAATCATTTTTTATTTATTATATCTATTAATTATTAATTACAATTAATTAGAATAATTAATTATAATTATTTATATCTAATTAATACAATTAATTATGATTTTTTTAATCATAACTAATTAATATTAATTAAATTTAATTAATTATAACTAATTAATAATGATTAATTATAATTAATATTCATTATAACTAATTATAATTAATTTAATTAAAAATAATTATAATTAATTACAATAATAATAATTAATTAAAAAGATTATAATTAAAAAAAAATTCTACTTAATTAAAATTAATTTTAACTAAAATAAAAATAAATTACTAATCCCTCGGTTTGGCGGATTAACGGGATTTAGCCGGAGATGCGCTCGGAAGGCAGAAAGCTACCTTCAATGCCCGTGAGCTCCCGTCGTTGATCCCGATCAAAATGTTGTAGCTTCCGGTCCTACAGGATGGGAATGCCGTCAAATGAGCCAAGTCGAACAGCCTAGAGGCAGCGAGCTCCCGTTGTGCTTCCGATCGAAATGTAGCAACTTCCGATTCACTGGAAGGGAAAGTCGTTGACGGGAGTGAAGTCAACCCACTACGAAGGAGCTGCCGAAGGGGAGAAAGTTGTCTTCACAGCGTGCGGGTTCCCGTTGTTGCTTCCGTAAAAAATGTTGTAACTTCCGATCCCGTCAGGAAAGGAAAGTCGTTAAGGAGCGAAGTCGGCCGGCACCGAAGAAGCTAGGGGAAGGGGCGACGTCGGGCGACCGTGAGGAAGCGGGGACGGACGGCACGCGACAGGGAGAAAGTTCCTTCACGCGAGTGAGCTCCTGTTGCGTCCGATCAACATAGCGTAACTTCCGATCCGACCGGAAGGGCAAGCCGTCGATCGAGCGAAGTTGAACGAGAAAGCGAAAGAGAGAGCGAGAACGAGCGGGAGAATGAGAGAGTGAGAGCCCGAGCTCTCTCATTTCTTTTTGGCTTTAACATCGCAAGGTCGTGCAAGGAAAAGCAGCGACGTCGTGCGAAGAAATGACGCTGGATCGTGCGTAGGTACGGTGACGACGTGCGACGAGCGTAGTAGGTAGGATTTGATTTATTTTCTCCTTTTTTTTTGTTAACTGTTTACGGGTCAACACCCGCCCCCAACACACACACATGGAAAATTATTGGGTTCGGACACCGGACGCCGTCGAGAGCCCATCACATCACCCCCTACTCGGTACTGAGCAATACCATGCAGTATCGAGCTCAGTATTACTCGGCACTAGATAATGTGGTTGCACCTGATTGGTCTTCGAAAGATAAGTTGTGTCTGATATCCGAATCCAATAATTTTCCTCAACCCCCCCCCCCCCCCCCCCCCCCCCCCCCCCCCACCCCCCCCAAACACACACACACACAAAATAAAACTCGTAGCTGTAGATGAATAAATTTACATTGGATCAAGCGATCACAATGCATCTCATAGACCAAACAAATTAAAATCCTCTATCAAGCCTCCAAATATTGTCATCAAAACCACTCAATAATTGAAATGAAATACATGCACCATTGAAATAATCCAATTGAGCAAATATTTCACTCCAAATCAAATGAAAGTTTCAAACATAAAGAATCATACAATCAAAGCAAAGAACGATTTCAACCAAAAATAAAACGGTAATTTATATTTCAAACGGTGCAGGAATTCTTGGCTTATGTCTAGCCTCACCGAGGGGTGCCAATGAGTTGGTTGAGCTCAAGTCAAGTCTAATTCGAATCTGACTTGCAAGCTTAATCGAGTTGAGCTCAAAAGAAGAGCTTGAGTTTGGCAAGTGCTATTGAAAATGAGCTCTCTCAATTTCGTGGTTCGAGCTTTGATTTTGTGTCCGTGGCCCGCCCCCACCTTTTGGGTTCAAACTTGCCCCTGCAATTTTGATTTTGATTTTTCCCCACCCCCCCCCCCCCCCCCCCCCCCACAAAAAAAATCGCCTTCCACTTGAGCCTTGTTTATCCATGCCAGCGCCAGTGAATGAGCCTTCTGCGATTTTGATTCTGCACTCGAGCCACTTATCGAGTAATCGAGCCAAGCATTATGAGAATCAAATTTGAGCTTGATAATCCAACAAGCTCAAGATTCTGCTCAAACTTGATCTCCAAACTCGAACTGACGAACTCTTAAAAACTCGAGCAGGCTGGCGAGTCCGCTTGACTCGTTTGCGACCCTAGCCATACCCAGACACCCGCGAAAGCTGCTATAGCCCTAGCCAACCTCTTGCGTTCTTTCTCTAAGCGAAAATGGCAGATAGGAAACGAGAGAAGGAGAAGCTTAGAGAACGTGACACTCGTGATCATCGAGACCGGGAGCGAGACCGGGAGCGGGATCGCGATCGAGATAGAGATCGAGATCGCGCCCGAGAGCGAGATCGAGACCGAGACAGGGACCGCGAAAAGCGGAAGCGCTCCCGCTCGCCAGATCAATATCGTCGCCGTTCTCCATCTCCGGATCGACGACGCTCCCGTTCCCGCTCGGAAGACCGGTCTCACCGTCGGCACGGCCACCAACGTCGCTCCCCGTCCCCCGACGCCCACCGCCGCAAGCGGCGGCGCGATGGAAGCGATGATGACCGTGAGTCCCGCCGCCCCAAAGGCTCCGAGGCAAACGCCGCCAATGGAGCCGCCAAGGATTCGAAGAAGGTGGACACTGCAGTTGGCGGAGGTGATGTGACAATGGAATTCACTGAAGTGGATAGTGAAGAGATGGAGATGATGAAGATGATGGGGATACCGGTAGGTTTCGACTCAACAAAGGGTAAGCAAGTGGCTGGGGCGGATGTTAGCGGGGTTCGTGCTGTGACTAAGAGGCAGCCGAGGCAGTACATGAATCGAAGGGGCGGCTTTAATCGACCTTTACCTTTGGAGCGGAATCGCTAGTGATTAGCAGGAGGTTTGGGTTTCCTTTCTTTGTATTCCAATCTCTTGCTTGTTTCAAGTGTTAGATCATTCATTTCTTTTTCTTTGTATGTGGAGTTGAAGGAACTTCATCGGTTACTCTAGCACTCTTTTTTGGTGAACTGAAACTCGTGAATGTTTTGTTGCAGCATACAAATAGAAATTGTTATGTTGCTCCCACTAACTAAGCACTTAAAAAATTAGTTACTATTAGTTAGTTGCTGCTACGTTTTTGACTTTTTAGAGGCGTTATTGTATTTTGCCTGGATACTTTTTATTAAGCTTCATTTGCAAAAGTCTGTTTTGAGGTAAGTAATTGGAACTCACTTTTGTATTAAGTGAAAAACATCGAGTTTCTAATTATGGAAATCTCATTCATAATGATTAGAAATGAATTTCAAAATGAGGGCTTAAAAATTACTTCTGATTTTGGTTGTTGCAAATATAATAATAGAATAACATAAACTTCATGAAATTTGAGTTAGAATATCACGTTTACTTATAATTGTATTGGAGTTTTATAGAGTAATGAGAGGTGGGGAAAATGTAGATTCACTGAATTTATGCAAATCAAACAATGGTCACTAAAACTTAAATTGGTGAAACTCACCTCCAAAACTCAGCTTCAGATGCTTCCAAACAGTTACGTTGAAACTAACAAAACCTTAGTGGGGGACAAGATAGGTGAGGGGCATCTTTTTTGGTTGTGATTTAGATTCTCTCTGTAAGTTTTATTGAAGGGATAATATTATTTTTCCTGTTTATAATTGAGCTGTAGTTGCAAGACAACACTAGAGGTTAATTTGATTAGTGGAAAATGGGATTGAAAGGAAAAAAATATGGAAAACTTTTTTTTTTTAGCATGAATGCGAAGGCGATTGTCATGGTTTATTTATGTTCCATTCTTTTAAATCACAATTTGTACTCAATAATATTTTCTAATACATCACTATACTATCCATTTTTTTTAAATTTTAATTTAAGATCTTTTCTAGACATTTCTAACTTCTATGATTATGCTGGTCTAATTCATGATTCATAAATTACTCTAAAATGTATGATTTTCTTAGGTGCTTAGTAGGATCATGTTGATTTTCATGATGTACTCATGTTAAACAATTTATTATGCAAAAAGAAGATCAAATTTGTTATCAAATTAATGATGAACCCATAATGAAGAACTTTCTTTTATGATTTCATTTCTTGTCTTAAATTTGCCGTTGGCATTGCTTGTTTTTCCTTGAATTCACTAGAGGAAGCTTATTGATTCTTAAGCTCTATAGCTTGGGAGTTTCAAATGTGAGAATTTTATGAGAGTCTTGAGATTCATTTCGAATGACTAGCAAGAAAAATGATATGAGAGGTGTCTCATTTATTGTGTATTATCACAAAAAGGGCAGAGAGAGGGAGGGTTCGATACGCATGAGAGATAGGAATATTAATTCAAAAATAAGAAGAGGGAATCCTAATTCAAATGTAATTCATTATCTGAAATCAATTACAACAGTTAAATCATTCTTTATAAATGTATGGTTGCATTTGAAATCAAACTAATTTAAATTAACATCTAGATAAGCCTAAAAAATCCTATGATATAATTTAATATAAAATAATCATAACAAATTCATTTAATGATTGAATAAATATACTTAAATAACCTTAAGTATTAGAATAATTTAGAGTAACCTGATGCATGTCTTATATTGCATTAAATCTCTTGAGATAGATATAACTTATTTTGATGTCGTGCATAATCCCTCTATTGGAAGTCTATCATTGATGGAGGAGATAGCGATACTAGTTTATAAATATATCTTGTATCAATAATATTTGCAACCTGGACGTAGGAATTTGGTGGTTTTGGATCTAGGCATTACAACACATCACACATCTTTGTTTGATTAGTACCATATCTTATAATAACATGTTGGTGGTAGTAGTGGAAAAATACACTATAATTGTATTTTTGGCAAGGAAGCACGCAATAATTTTGAAACAAGTGGAATGACTTCTATATTCAAAGAAGAATAATGCAAGAGCACTAGAATTTATGGAACCTATTTCTCCATTTCAATAATAACACTGAAAGCAGATATAGAATTGTGTCGATTTAGATTTAGAGACAATCTTAGGCACAACCTTAGGTCCATACTCAACAACGAAATTAATTATTGATAACGGATCATCAAAAAGATTATCTACAGAACCCAAACCACCACAAGAATAATCCTGATAGACCAAGTTAGCACAAGGATCATTGCTACAAGAAAACTAGGCATTTCTGGTTTCCAATCCATCACAAATCTTGAAGTTTTTTTTATTGAAAAAAAGAGTAAAAAAAGTTTTTCATTGACCACATTTTTAGTCTTTATACTTTTTTTGTTAGACTTGCTAGAAAAATTTAGGTGACGTTGACTTTGGTGGAATTTGTGCTAAGATTTTTTGTCAGACATTCCATCAGAACAGTGGCAGATGGAGGATTGGTTAAATTATTGGTTATCAGCTTACTTGCAAAAATTCATTTGTAAACCATTGAAATATCTGTTAGTATTATGGTTATCGATAGATATTCAACTGATTATACTCTTGGTTATAGTGCAGTGAGACCAGTTTAAATGATTAATTTGCTGAAAACCTCGAACTTCCATTCTTTTAGTTTAGATTTGAAAGCCTGTTTTTTATGATTTTTTGTTGTAAACTTGAATTCTTTTGAAAACAAATATTCTCATTTTTTATTTTGGTCATCTCATGAGTTTAATCAACACAACTCATTATAATCAAACATATCATAGGCAACACAATTAATTACATAAAACAAACAAGAGTTCTAAATCAAGTTTCAATCAAACATGGTCAAGAAGACAAGAATTGAAGTCAAATAAACAAATTGCTGAAACAAAAGCTAAAATTAGTTTTTTCTTTCCTTTGCTCTTCATCACTCTACGCACTCTATTCATCTCCATCAGTCTCATTCTCTTCTTCTATTTCTTTCTTTCTCTCCTTGGGTATGTGCTGCAGCAGGCAGTGGATACTTCATTTGGTGTAGAACGCCTTCAATTGTAGCATCTCTTTGCATTTTTATTTCTTCATTGAACCGAGCTTGTATTATATGTGCTCCGTCATGGAAGCTACTTGGCGTCTCATCATCTCTTGTAGCTCCTCTTCTATATAAGTAGGATAGGAGGCAGAGGACTGAGATACGCAAGCTACGCCTTAGAAGTTTAATTGATAAACTCTTACTTTTTTTTTTTTTTCTCTAGCTTCCTCTATCCACAAATGCAAATTTGATTATAGAGATGCACTTGAACTTAATTCTCCTGCATAGCCTTGACCTGTTTGTATATCCTTCAATCTTTTGAGGTCCTATAATAAACTAATATTCATGAACTTTTAGAAATATAATTTTAATTAACCTTTACCTTTTGAAAGTATTCACACTTACATAAACTCTCTAAGATCTTATATCCATCACTTCATCTATTGTTGGCTCTCTGGTCTATGGTGGGCGAAGCGTGGAGCTCTATCATATCTCTATCCAAAATCTTACATTATTAATTTATATATAAATGTAGAAAGATTAAAATATTACAAATTATTTTACATGGGCATTATATGCAAGCTAGTTCCCTGGAGTACTTCCTCCCGATTATATATATATATATATATATATATATATATATATATATATATATATTAAAATCATCAATTGTTGCCTTCACTTGAGATTGTTTTCAGGAAATGGCATATGTAAGCACACTTTCAATCTATCATCATCATTAGACTTATTCAAACTATTAGGATTAGCATTATGAATCCTCATTTTTTCATATTAAGTGTTGTTTGAGTTGCTAAACCTATACTTCAAAAATAGTTTTCTACAATTTCTATGTATGTAACCTTAGGTCTATTTCATTTCCTTTCTAATTCTCGAACACTGATTCTGTTGATGCATCTAATTTGCATATTTTTTTAATCCTTTATTATGCATGTCTAAACCACCTAAATTTATCCCACGTAGTGGGATAAAGGCTTGTTGTTGTTGTATTATGCATGTCTAAACCACCTAAATTTATTTTTAGTTACCTTATCTGTAATATATCTGTCATATATCTAAATTTATTATAATGGATAATTCAAAGAGTTTTGTGCATTTATGCTATAAAGGTTGTTGAGCTGCAATCAATGTTTATTAAAATTGTTGAGCATTTTTACTAGAGCATGCTCTTCAATAATTATCTGATAAATGAATATCTCAATTTGTCAGCCAATAAAATTGGTATTTTATTTTGATATCTATTTGCTTGTCATCATCTTATTGTATATGAGTAGTTGAAACGCCATTGTTTACGTCGACATTACTATACTTCGATTTATACTTCCATGTGATGTCCAATTCTAATTGTTAGGTTGGAAGCCTCTCTTGTATAAATCCATCCTCACTTTATCATTCTTGTAATTTTTTATTTGTTTAAAACAAAGTCACCTAATTTTTTTCCATTTTTATAAATGTTTTGTTGACGCAACTGAAATAAATAACTCAACTCTCCGTAGAAATTCATTTATTAAACATTTTCAACTAGTAAAATGACTATGATGAAGACTATGGGTTTCCACACCATGGGACCCAATCCTCTGCCACCTAGCATCTACCCATTCCAAATTTTCGTCCTAGGTAAAAGAGCAATGAGTCTCACTATATAGCCAATCATAGCATGATCTATTGAGCACACGAATTAAGGAGTATAACCATTGGATATTCTCTCACTGTTGATCTCATTTTTGTATGAGGTCACTTGGACCAATCCTGACTCTAAATCAATTTAATCTCCAAACCAATCTAGACTCTAGAATACTTGACCTTAGGATCTACTTAGATCTTAGATCAATCCAGACTCAAATCCAAGGCTAAAGGCTCCACCCTGAAAGCCTTTTCAATGATTTTTCAAACACTTTAAAACCTAGTCAAAAGACCTCTGATTCAGAGTCTATCACTTGCAAAGTGATAAGACATGTCTCTAGAGATAATCCTCCAAATTTGAGCCCATTATGAGGTCTCTAATCCCATAAATTGAATCAAAATCCAAAGGCTGTAAAACATTCAAATATTTACGGCCTATGCCACTGAACCTGCCACCCAGTGATCCTGACCTTTGAGCTTCCTCCAAAGCCTCCAATCACTTTTAAACCCTTAATCCTGACCCATTGAGCATTAAACTGTATTTTTTTTATCCACTTTGACCCCTAGTTCACTAGGGGTCAAAATGACCAAAATGCCCCTTTAGGGCAAATTCGGAATTTTTCATAGACTTCAATATGCCACTTTCAAGTTAAACTTCAAGACATCTTATAATGCATTCTAATCACCCTTAGGAGTGCAATGGACTCAAACCCTGACCCTGGTCAAGCCTGGTTGACCAGTTTGACCCTTTTGACCCAAAAACCCCTTAATATTTTAAATGGGTTATTTTAACTCATTTGATATTTCAAGCCTCAAATCAATTCTAAATCATGCTTCAAAACTTGGTGAATCAAATCCAAGTAGATTTAACCAAGTCAACTCATTAGGATTTGGTTAAATAAACTTGTATACTCACTAACTTGCTCCTATATCCAATTCACCCATTTAAATTCCTTTAAACCCATTCCACCAGCAGCTCAAAATATTCTCCATACCACCTCATCAGTCCACCTTGACTTTGACTAGTCAAACAGTGAATTTAAGGCATTATGCATGGTCAAACTTGGTCAAATGACCTCTTAAGCTTAATCCCTCCATCCCTAAGCCTCTCCAGCTATTTGTTCAGCTTCTAGAACCCTCCTAGGGTTATTCTCAACCCTTAGATCTAGATCAAATGGCCAATACTATACCTATGTGCTTTAAAAGGACAAAGGACATTTTTCATCTAGGCTTGTCCTTTGATTCCCTGCTCCCACCTACTCCTAAGACACATGACAGCATCCCAGCAAGCCCCTTGGTTGATCCTAGCCATCCAAATGCACTAGAGAGGTTTGAATAGTGAAAAATATCTTAATTGAGTGGATATTAACCCTAACACTCGCACACTTAATCCATATCATCCAAAGCCATTCCAGCCCCAAAAACTCTAAAAAAATCTTCTCTAGCAATCTCTATAGCCTCCCCAAGCTTTTCCCTACAAAAATCAAGCCTTTAAATCATATTTTGGTGAAGAGAGATGATCTAGAGAAAGAATCAGGAGATTCAAGAATACCTTCAAATCCAGTCAGATTCAGATCTTGAAGTCTTCACCAAAGTTGAAGAGGATTTTAGCAGATTTCCAACGAGCCTAAGAAGTCGAAAATCTGATGGTTGGATTGTAAATTATGCTTATTTTAAGTTTAAATTTCAATTTGAAACTGTAACAATTTTACAATGCATGGAGCCTCCAAACACCAGGTATTGCAAGATTATATTGCCCTCAAGCTACATTTCAAATTTCGTCGAGTATTTTGGGAGATATGACCATTTGAAGGTTTAGTTCATTTTTGAACTGAAATCGGCTGATCAATCACAGCCGTCCGATCCTCTCTTCATCAGGATCAGACGGCACACGATCAGTCGGACCACGCGCTACCTCCAGCCGAATTCGAGCGCGCGCCAATCTAGACATCGGGCACCCACGTGGCACCATCTCGGCCGTCGGTTTGTTCCACGGCCGAATCAGCGGTCGTGATGGACCGCTGACTCATTTAAGTGGCGGGGCCCAGCCCGCCACGTGTCACGCCGCCATTTCGGCGATTGGCGCCGGCGGCCAATTTGACCAAATTTGGTCAAAAATAATTCAAAAAAATGCCTAGATCTTTCAAAATTCACAGAAATTTGAATTTTCCACTAAATCGGACGTTTTTGGGCTTGTTGGAAAGGAAATTTAATGTAGTATTTATTAAAATTAAAATTAGATTGATTTGGTTTATGTATTGTGAGATATTTTTATTTGTTTGAATTTTATTTTTTATGATTTTCTCATAATCCAGTGGTCAAATGGAGTCAAAATTTTAGTGAAATATTATTGGGTATCTTAGGCATGTTCAGTAATTTTTCTAGGGTCAGATACCTAATATATTTATGTGATGTGAATTTTTAAGGTAATGGCTTCATTTTGGATCATAATCTTTGAAAATTCACAACTCCCTAGATTTTTAGTATTTTACTGTAAAATTTCTGTGATATGAATGCATATATTTCAGGGTTAGACACATCAAATTTCAAGCCTATTTGAATAGTAGAGACACCTAGAAAAAATAATTAGGAAAATGTCTAGAAAATTTAAAAAAATTCCTAGGACATTGTACACACACCCAATAGGGGTGAAACTTGAATACAGTAAACATAATGACATTTTGAACCATAGTTTTAAATTTGACTGAATTTGGAGCTCATTAGGTCAGAAAATTAAACAAGTCAAAATTAACACCTTAATTAAGCTTTAAAACTTTCAAAAATTACAATAAATCAAGTTTAAATCCAAAAAATACAAATCATATCTTATGCTGACCAGAATTCAATATTTTAATTTAATTTTAAATAAAATTCAATATTTAATTAATTTAATTAATTAACAATAATTAAAAATTCTAAAAAATTCCAAAACACTTGGGAATCTCTCCTTAGGTCATTCATGACTTTTGGAGTTAATTTCAAGGAGTTTGAAATTCATTTAGAGCAAAATCAAGAAAACTCATCTAATTAAACAATTAAATAATTCAATAAATACACAAACTTTAAAAAATCATAACTAATTCTAAAAAATTCTAAATTGACTAAACTAAAAAACATTCAACTCATAATTAAGTCTAGTATTTATCAAAAATATTAAACCTTCAAAAATCACTCAAAGTTGAAAAGTCAATAAACCGGTCAAACTTAAGTCAAAATCAAGTCAAATCTTCGAACCTTCATATCTAAATTCAGAAAAATCCAATTTCAGCGTATTTATAGTCTAACTGATCGTATTAAGGTCTAGTATTTTAATAAAATATTAATTTCCTAAAAAATACTCTTAATTAAAAAGTCAATTTTTGATCCCTTAATTAAATAATTAAAATAATCCAAAAAATTCCTAGAACTTGAAAATCACTCTAAAACTCTAAAAATATTTAATTAACTTTAAAATCCAGCAATCAACCAACTTTAATTAAAATTCATTAACTTTCAAACCTTAATCAACTTAAGTCACTTAATCATACTGGGTACCACTGGATAACCCAGGCCTACGAAACTATTAGCTTAGCCCCAAGGAAGGTGAAATAAACTTCACGGCCTCGATAAGCAATAAAGGTGGTATACAACCAACAATTAAAATCAACTTTAAAAATCAATTTCAAATCATTAATACTTAAACTCAAATTTAAATCTTCCCTTAAGCCTTTCAACTAATCAAAACTTCAAACAACTTTAACAAATTGCCCTCCATAGGACATACCCAAACCACACGGCATACCTCACACATTTTAGATGGTTTGCTAGGACAACCAACTCTAATTTTAGGCTAGGCCGATGTTTACTTTTCCGCTGTGTGCCAGGTTTTCGAGCTTTCACTGCATGCTGGTTGCTAGCTTGGAATTGATATGTTTGGTTACTTACTTTTCTGCACTCTGTGTTGTGAGTAATTGAGCATTTTAAATTTCAAATATTAACTGCTTGAGATTAATTATAACGGCTTAGGATTATACATATAACTGCTGATTAGTAGGATAACCCTACAAGATTGAGTTTAGATTTTTCTTTTAAATTCAAATATAATTTGATGCAAATTGAGTTGTATTTTAAAGTGACTTGAGAATGGAATGTTAAAACATCCAATTTGGAATCCAAAGAGGAAGGGACATCCCTTAGATGAGAGTCCCTCTCCATTTGGAGATCCAAATTATGATGAGTTTAAAATATCCAAAGAGGAAAGATAACATCCCATCCAAGGGGGAGTTTCTTTTCATTTGGATATTCAGACCCGACGATCCAAGGAGTTGCAGAAAGACGAAAAAGTGGATAGCGAGAAGACCCATTCTCAAAGTACTTTAGTCTTAGGATTAAAAATCTGGGTTGTTGTTAGTGGTGCCCGGCCACTTTATTTTTCTGCAAATTCTAGGATGTAATAATAAGTGGCACTTGCCACATGGACATTCAATTTGAGCTATTAATTTAATTGATTGCGCAGTAGAACTACTTGTTTTTCTAGTCTTTTTACCTGCATGTCGATTTTGATTTGACCTGGAATTCGATTGTAGGCTCATAATGACTCATTAAAAAACTATTTCTACTTAAATAAAATTAAAATATTTAAACTCACATAGTAACTCTAACATTTTAAGAAGTAAGTCCGGGACCGCCGGGAGTTCTCATTTCATAATTGCTGCATTTTTCTTTCCACTTGTTAGGCACCTCCCCGCCTACGGGTTTTGGCAGCGGGTTTTGGCAGACCACCTCGCCTATGAGGTTAAAGTTCTGTCCAAGGGGATCTATGCATCTTTTAGGGAAAATTATATTTTTAAGCTTTTTTTAAAACTTCTTCATCCTGATTTAAATATTCAATCGAGTCGACCAGCATGCGTCGCATTAGATACAAATTTAAAAGTGTCTAAATCTTTAAATGCATTAGCTTAAGCATATTACCCAACATGTGTTATGGGGCTAATTAGGATCTGCTCTAGATGTCGGCCCCAACTCTTCAAACTTAATATAATTAACGTTCCTACCACTCTACATTAATTGACCGGATATCTGTTTTTAAAGCGCCTAGGTGGTTTAGCTTGCTCCCCAATCCAGGCCGGGGTAAGTCCAGATTTGCACTACATTAGCTAGGTTCGGGTTACTTTTCAGTACCCAATTTAGACTTACGTTTTGAGGCAAGTTCGGGCTATAAGACCTCAACATCTAGGAATCTAATCCCAATATTCTAATAAAATTAACCATTCAAATTAAATATCTTTTCAATCAAATTCGAGCCCAACACTTAGGATAGGCTAGGGTGTTTCTGAAGTAATTCAGAATCTTAAAACACCTCCTACCCTTCCTCTTTTGACTCCAAAATAAGTGTTCAAATTTGATCCATTCCCGATTGAAAATTCCAAACCTTACCTTCTTTGACATTAATCTTTGAAATTTTAAATAAAATTTTTATCGCTATTTTAATCGAGAGTATTCGTTGGAAAACCTCAATTTTCCTTCGATGTAATTAACTACGAGGGCTTACGCTCGTAGGAGATTTAGTAACCCAGATCTAAATTTTTATAATCAAAATTTTCAAACCTTTAATTAATTCTCTTGGGGAAAATTTAAACTAACTATCATTATCGTTACTCTCAAATGATCAATAGTGATTGATATCTTCTTTCCTATGAGAGATATATCAATTATTGTAGTGATTTTGATTGTGAAATTAATGATCTCCTTTCCGAATTATTATAGTCAAATATTTGATTAAACATCATTTTGATCCTCTAGGATCATATGTTGTTTCCCCCTGAATTTGACTATGACATTCCAGATAAATTTAAAATTCTAAAATTTGAACCTATTAGGGAACGATATATTCACCTCCCGAGGTGATATATTGTTCATAATAACGTGTTCAATTTCAAAATTCAAAAGAATTTAACTTTACCAAAAAATTAAACAACAACCCAGCGGATCTCTAAATAGAGAGGGACTCTCCCCTAAGGGATGTCCATTCCTCTTTGGATTCCAAATTGAATGTTTTAATATCCCATTCTCAAGTCACTTTAAAATACAACTCAATTTGCATCAAATTACATTTGAATTTAAAAGAAAAATCTATACTCGATCCTGCAGGGTTATCCTACTAATCAGCAGTTATATATAAAATCTCTAGCAGTTATAATTAATCTAAAGCAATTATAATCAATCCAAGCAGTTAATATTTGAAATTTAAAATGCTCAATTACTCACAACATAAAGTGCAGAAAAGTAAGTAAACAAACACATTAATTTTAAGCTAGCAATCAGCATGCAGTGAAAGCTCGAAAACCCAGCACACAGCGAAAAAGTAAATACCGGCCTAGCCTAAAATTAGAGTTGGTTGTCCTAGCAAACCATCTAAAGTGTGTGAGGTATGCCGTATGCATACCTGTTAACGGCGAATGGCGCACCATGGCACAAAGGTCCATTTGGAGTCATGGCACATAGCGCACGGCGTGACGCGCGCTATTTTGAACATGACGCAAGCTATATAAAAAATATAAAATAATAAGCATTAATATGAAATATTATTAAAAATGAAAGATAAGCTATCATAATAATAAAAACCAACCATAACATATATAAGTTCGACTTAGTAACATCCAAATTAAGCTATCATTTTTTTAGTATAGCATATTTTCATGCTGGATCTTTTTTTAAAGATTAAACTGAATCTAACATTTTATGATCACCTAAAAGCAAACAAATTTAGATAAAAGAAACATAATATTGTCTAAGAAACATAATATGGGGGCCCCCGGAACAAAATTTATTTGTAAGAGAAATTTTGAAGTTTGTTTGTATGGAAATTAGGGAGCGGAACCGAGCGTGTACGAGCTGTACCGAGCGGTACCGAGCATTTACATAGCAGTACCGAGCGGTATCATGCATGTACTTAGCAATACTGAGCATGTACCGAGCGTGTACCTGTTTGTACTGAGTGGTATAAAGCATGTAACTAGCAGTACCGAGCATGTACCGAGCAGTACCGAGCATTTACATAGCGGTACCGAGCGGTACCGAGCATTTACATAGCGGTACCGAGCGGTATCATGCATGTACTTAGCAATACCGAGTGTGTACCGAGCGTGTACCTAGTTGTACCGAGCTGGTACCTAGTTGTACCGAGCTATACCGAGCGGTACAGAGCAAGTAACTAGCGGTACCAAGCGGTATCCAGCATATACATAGCGGTACCGAGCATTTACTTAGCGGTGCCGAGCATGTACCTAACGGTACCGAGCATACCTGTTAAGTTGTAAATTCTTGTAAGAAATAGCCGTGCAAAACAACAGAGCTGTGCTGAACAGACGGAGGTTGCAAATCAGAATCAGAGTCAGCTGGTAAGATTTTTTATTGGAACAGACGAAGGAGGGGACAATTAGGCGGAAACAACAACTTCAACTTCGGGACAGATTCGGCTGGATTCGGTGGAAGTAGCGAATGCAGCAAATAGAAAACAGAAAACCTTCGACTTCGGGATAAATTCAACGACCTCAACTTAGGGACTGAGGGATGTGTTCGGCGGATGCAGCAAATAGAAAATCTTTCGTGAAATTAGGGCAATGAATAGTCATTTATCTTAAAATATAGATATATTTTTAAATATAAAAAATATTCATAAGTATACGGAAATTTAAAAACAATTTGGCGCGCTATTTTGCACCGTGCGCAATGCGTCATGGCTCACATGTGGCGCAAATGGCGCGCGCTATTTTAAATACATGTGCCTCGCCATGAACATGGCGCAGTAGGTGCGCCGCGCCGCGCCGTGCGCCATGGCCCGCGCTATTTTGTGCCATTGACAGCTATGGCCGTGTGGTTTGGATATGTCCTATGGAGGGCAATTTGTTAAAGTCGTTTGAAGTTTTGGTTGGTTGAAAGGCTTAAGGGAAGATTTAAATTTGAGTTTAAGTATTAATGATTTGAAATTGATTTTAAGGTTGATTTTAATTGTTGGTTGGATACCACCTTTGTTGCTCATCGAGGCCATGAAGTTTATTTCACCTTCCTTGGGGCTAAGCTAATAGCTTCGTAGGTCTGAGTTACCCAGTGGTACCCGGTATGATTAAGTGACTTAAGTTGATTAAGGTTTGAAAGTTATTGAATTTTAATTAAAGTTGGTTTATTACTGGATTTTAAAGTTGATTAAATATTTCTGGAGTTTTAGAGTGATTTTTAAGTTCTATGAATTTTTTGGATTATTTTAATCATTTAATTAAGGGGTCAAAAATTGACTTTTTAATTAAAAATATTTTCTAGAAAATTGATATTTTATTAAAATACTAGACCTTAATACGATCAGTTAGACTGTAAGTACGCTGAAATTGGATTTAGTTATGAAGGTTCGAAGATTTGATTTGATTTTGACTTAAGTTTGACCGGTTTGTTGACTTTTTGACTTTGAGTGATTTTTGAAAGTTTAATATTTTTGATAAATACTAGACTTAATTATGAGTTGAATGCTTTGAGTTTGGTCAATTTGGAGTTTTCTAAAATTAGTTATGATTTTTCAAAGTTTGTGTATTTATTGAATTTATGTAAGTGTTTAATTAGAGAATTTTTCTTGATTTTGCTTCAAATGAATTTCAAACTCCTTGAAATCAACTCCAAAAGTCAAGAGTGACCTAAGGAGAGATTTTAAAGTGTTTGGGAATTTTTTGGAATTTTTAATTATTTTTAGTTAATTAAATTAATTAAATATTGAATTTCATTTAAAATTAAATTAAAATTTAATTTGTTGTTAAATAAATTTCATTTTATTTTTCCTTAATTAAGGGTTGAATTCTAGTTAATATAAGGTATTATTTGTATTTTTTGAATTTAAACTTGATTTATTGTAATTTTTAGAAGTTTTAAAGCCTAATTAAGGGTTTAATTTTGACTTGTTTAATTTTCTGACCTAATAAGCTCCAAATTCAGTCAAATTTAAACCTATGGTTCAAAATGTCACTATGTTTACTATGTTCAAGTTTCACCCCTATTGGGTGTGTGTATAATGCCCTATGAATTTTCTAAATTTTCTAGACATTTTTCTAATTACTTTTTCTAGGTGTCTCTACTATTCAAATAGGCTTGAAACTTGGTGTGTCTAACCTTGGTACACATGCATTCACATCACAGAAATTTCACAGTAAAATACTAAAAATTTAGGGAGTTATGAATTTTCAAAGCTTAGGGTCCAAAATGAACCATTTACCTTGAAAATTTACATCACAGAAATGTATTGGGTATCTGACCCTAGAAAAATTACTGAACATGCCTAAGATACTCAATAATCTTTCACCAAAATTTGGACTCAATGTGGTCATAGGATTGTGAGAAAATTATAAAAAAAATTCAAACGAATGAAAATATCTCACAATACAGAAACCAAATCAACCTAATTTTAATTTTAATAAATACTACATTAAATTTCTTTTCCAACGAGCCAAAAAACGTCCAATTTGATGAAAAATTTAATTTTCTGTGAAATTTGGAAGATTTGGGCATTTTTCTGAATTATTTTTGACCAAATTTGGTCAAATCGGCCGCCGACGCCAATCATTGGCGCCTAAACGGCGGTGAGACACGTGGTGGGTTGGGTCCCGCCACTTAAATGAGTCAGCGGTCCATCATGACCGCTGATCCGGCCGTAGAACGAACTGACGGCCGCGATGGGGCCACGTGGGCGCCCGATGTCTGGATTGGCGCACGCTCGAATTCGTCTGGAGGCAGCGCGCGGTCCGGCTGATCGTGTGTCATCTGATCCTGATGAAGAGAGGATCGGACGGCTGTGATTGATCTGCCGATTTCAGTTCAAAAATGAACTAAACCTTCAAATGATCATATCTCCTAATATACTCAACGAAATTTAACGAAATTTGAAATGTAGCTTGAGGGCAATATAATCTTGCAATACATGGAGTTTGGAGGATCCATGCATTGTAAAATTGCTACAGTTTCAAATTGAAATTTAAACTTAAAATGAGCATAACTTACAATCCAACCGCCGAATTTTCGACTTCTTGGGCTCGTTGGAAATCTGCTAAAATCCTCTTCAACTTTGTTGAAGACTTCAAGATCTGGATCTGGCTGGATTTGAAGTTATTCTTGAATCTCCTGATTCTCTCTCTAGATCTTCTCTCTTCACCAAAATATGATCTGAATGCTTGATTTTTGTGGGGAAAAGCTTGGGGAGGCTATAGAAATTATTGGAGAAGATTTTTTTTTAGTGTTTTTGGGGCTGGAATGGCTTTGGATGATAGGGATTAAGTTTGTGAGTGTTAGGGTTAAGATCCACTCAATTAGGATATTTTTCTCTATTCAAACCTCCCTAGTGCATTTGGATGGCTGGGATCAACCAAGGGGCTTGCTGGGATACTGCCATGTGTCTCAGGAGTAGATGGGAGCAGGGAATCAAAGGACACAAGGACAAGCCCAGGTGAAAAATGTCCTTTATCCTTTTAAAGCACATGTATAATATGGGCCATTTGATCTAGATCTAAGGGTTGAGAATAATTCTAGGAGCGTTCTAGAACCTGAACAAATAGTTGGAGAGGCTTAGGGATGGAGGGATTAAGCCTAAGAGGTCATTTGACCAAATTTGACCATGCATAATGCCTTAAATTGACCGTTTGACCAGTCAAAGTCCAGGTTGACTGATGAGGTGGCATGGAGAATATTTTGAGCTGTTGGTGGAATGGGTTCAAAGGAATTTAAATGGGTGAATTGAATATAGGAGCAAATTAGTGAGTATACAAGTTTATTTGACCAAGTCCTAATGAATTGACTTGGTCAAATCTACTTGGATTTGATTCACCAAGGTTTGAAGCATGATTTGGAATTGATTTAAGGCTTGAAAGAGGCTTGAAATATCAAATGAGTTAAAATAATCCATTTAAAACATTAAGGCATATTTGGGTTAAAAGGGTCAAACTGGTCAACCAGGCTTGATCAGGGTTAGGGTTTGAGTCCATTGCACTCCTAAGGGTGATTAGGATGCATTGAAAAATGTCTTGAAGTTTAACTTGAAAAGGGCATATTGAAGTCTATGAAAAATTCCGAAATTGCCCTAAAGGAGCATTTTGGTCATTTTGACCCCTAGTCAACTGGGGGTCAAAGTGGGTCAAAAAAAAATGCAGTTTAATGCTCAATGGATCTGGATTAAAGATTTAGAAGTGATTGGAGGCTTTGGAGGAAACTCCAAGGTCAGGATCCACTGGGTGGCAGGTCCAGTGGCATAGGCCGTAAATATTTGAATGTTTTACAGCCTTTGGATTTTTATTTAATTTATGGGATTAGAGACCTCATAATGGGCTCAAATTTGGAGGATTACCTCTAGAGACAAGTCTTATCACTTTGCAAGTGATAGATTCTGAATTAGAGATCTTTTGACTAGGTTTTGAAGTGTTTGAAAAATTCTTAAAAAGACTTTCAAGGTGGAGCCTTTAACCTTGGATTTGAGTCTGGATTGATCTAAGATCTAAGTAGATCTTAAGGTCTAGAGTTTAGAAGGATTCTAGAGTCTAGATCGGTCTGGAGATTAAATTGATTTAGGGTCAGGATTGGTCCAAGTGACCTCATACAAAAATGAGGTCAACACTCGCATAACATTTGGAATGCAATCAGTGTACTACTCTCCCTTCACATAACAATCAGCCCCCTTTTTGAATTATTTATTTATTGTGTAAATTGTATTTACTTTTTTTTCTATATATAATATCCTCAGAGGAGCCTATAAATACCTCAATATGTGTGCAATAAGTAAATAAATCTGAAATTATTTTTCATATTTCAACTTTTTCTTTGTAGTATCAAACCAAGTTTAGGATTTCCTTATTCTAACCTTTGTTCTCTTTTCCTACTTTCTTGTCGAGATTTTTCTTTCTCGTCCTTATGTTTGCTTTCTTTTGTTTCTCTTCCAAGTAGTCAACCACCATGAATGGTGATATTTTGATTAAGTGAGAGCGCTAGGGTCTATGAACTTCGTAGCATTTGAATGGAAGAAACTATCTCAAGTGGTCTCAAATTGCGAAGACTTTTCTGAAATAAAAGAAAAAGATCCATCACCTGGTGAATCTTATTCCAAAGACGAAAAACTCAAAAGTTATATTTTGGGATGAAGCTGATTCCATGATTATAACATGGTTGTGAAAGACTATGTTGCCTAAAATTAGTGAACCATATATGCTCTTGTCTACTATAAAAGAAATTTGAGACGCCTTCAAACAAACATACTGCAAAGATGTGCATCTACGAGATCAAAACTAAGATCTCAAACCAAGCAAGGTAACCTTCAAGATATTGAATATTTTAATGTAATGAAGATTTATTGGCATGAACTAGAATACTTAACAAACCTTAAGATGGCGTGTTGCAATGATGCAGTAATTCTTATGTAATTTATAGAAAGAAAAAGGGTGTTTGAATTTATTGTGTAGCTCAAGAATATCTTCATTCAATTTCGTGTCGAAATCTTAAACATAGAAAATCTATTATCCCTAAATGAGATTTTCCCTTATACTGGTTGAAGAAGAAAGAACGGTAATGCTCAATACTTTAATCTTCGAAGCATTTTCCATGACTACCATCGAACCCCAAGGTAAGGGATTTATTGCTACATATTCTTCCCCTATAAAAGGACAAAAGCCTGCTTCCAATATCAATATATAGTGTGATTATTGCAAGAAAAAAGGGCACATTTAATAAAATTTGCAAAAACTCCATGGAAAGTCCTTAGGTTATGGTGGAAATAAAAATTGACACATAAAATGACAAAAGTTTATCTTGCTAAATTAGTAAGGCTCAACTCTGAAGAAATTGAGAAATTTCCTGAACTCTTTCGCGAAACTATTCAAATTATGCTCTCTAGCTCAAAATGATTTAACTTTTAACTTATGTATTTTTAATTCCTCAAATAACCCAAATAATACATCACCGGGTGAATCTTACTCGAAAGCTAAAAAACTCAAAAGTTGTATTTTGGGATGAAGCTGATTGCATGATTCTAGCATGGTTGTGAAAGACCATGTTGCCTAAAATTATTGGACCATATATGTTCTTGTCTACTAAAAAAGAAATTTGGGATGCCTTCAAACAAACATACTGCAAAGTCATGCATATCTACGGGATCAAAATTAAGATCTCAACAATCAAGCAAGGTAACCTTCAAGTTATTGAATATTTTAATGTAATGAAGATATATTGGCATGAACTAGATTACTTAAAAAATCTTAAGATGATGCAGTAATTCTCAATTAATTTATCAAAAGAGAAAGGGTGTTTGAGTTCATTATATGACTCAACAATATCTTCAATTAAGTTTGTGTCCAAATCTTAAGTAGATAAAATCTATTATGCCTAAATGAGATATTCTTTTATACTGGCTGAAGAAGAAAGGACAATAATACTCAATACTTTAGTCTCTGAAGCATTTGCCATGACTATTATTGAACCCCAATGTAAGGAATTTATTGCTACAAATTCTTCCCCTAGAAAAGGGCAAAAATCTGCTTCCAATATCTGAATATCAATATATGGTGTAACTATTGCAGGAAGAAAGAGCACACCAAATAAAAATTGTGAAAACTCCATGGAAACCTTTAGGTTATGGTGGAAATAAAAAATGACTCATAAAATGGCAAAAGCTTATCTTATTGAATCAGAATGGCTCAACTTTGAAGAAATTGAGAAATTTCCTGAACTCTTTCGAGAAACTATTCAAATTATGCTCTCTTACTCAAAATGTTACAACTTTTAACTAATGTACTTGTAATGACTCGAATAACCCCCCCACCCAACACACACACAAAAAGGACATTAGATTCCAATAGCCATTGATCACATGACAAACATTGCCAACATCTTTTAAATCCACACAGGTCAAGCCGTCAAGGAAATATTTCAATTTCTCTACGTTTCCCTTAGTAATATATTACATGTTCCTTGTCAAAATGTAATTTTTTTATCGATCCATAAAATCTCCATAAATTACAGTTGTGAGATGACATTTTATTTGTTAATTATTGTGTATTTCAGAACTTCACTAAGGGGAAAACGATCGGATAAACTAGAAAGAAGAATGAGCTACATCTTCTTGAAGACAAAATCAGTTTATCATGCTCCTTCATTTCAACCTGCAATATTGAAATAATTTGACAGCATCATTATAGGCTAGGATGTACCTACTTCAAAACTATACATTGTATGGTTCCTACCCTTTTATGAACATAAACATTGAAAATTTTAATTGTAATAGCTGTGAAACTATAAAACATCATTATATTGTTTTCTTGATAGTAATTTTAGAGCTTCCACTCTATTTATTTTAGTTCACTCTAATATTTGGGGACCCTTCAAAATCCTCAACATTTTTAGAGCTACTGGATTTGTTATTTTCATTGATGATTGTACTTGGATAACATAAATATATCTCATAAAATAAAACATATGATGCAACATTATCCTCACTTTCTTTCTCATGATAAAAAATCAATTTCATATAACATTACAATATTTTGGACATATAAGGCTTGTAATTTCTTCAATCACACATTATCTTTATTCTTTTATAAAGAGGGTATTATTCACCAATCCTTTTGTCTTGAAATTCCCCAACAAAATAGGACTTTATGAAAGTTGTTAGGACTCTTTTTCTCTAGAATTAAATACCAAAAATATATTAGAGAGATGATATTCTAGCAACCACTTAACTAATCAATATAATACCCTCAGTAGTGATTGACTTTTAAAGTCCTTTAAATGATGTGATAA
Source organism: Dendrobium nobile (assembly GCA_022539455.1). Taxonomy (NCBI): domain Eukaryota; kingdom Viridiplantae; phylum Streptophyta; class Magnoliopsida; order Asparagales; family Orchidaceae; genus Dendrobium; species Dendrobium nobile. Next base: position 5,009,163 of record CM039723.1, on the reverse strand, counting down.
TTTTTGCCCACACATAACTTCCTTTCAAAAATTCTTTATAAATATTTGATGCATTGCCTTTGCCTATATTCACAAATAGGACAAGGGTAAAGTGGATTTAAAGCCCTCATATGTATCTTTATTGTGTAGTTTTTCATAAAAAATGGTACAAGTGTTTTCATCCTATCACGAAAGCATTGTTTCTAAGAATGCCACTTTGATGGAAAGCAAAGTTTTTCCAATTAAACACATTTTTAGAGGGATAACTTTAATATAGAAGATAATTTTGATGAAACATTTATCTTTCATCTTTACATCCCTATGAAGCAAATCCAAGTACTGTGTCACTTCACATCTACACAAAAAGAAATAAACCCAGCCATACTCTCCAACAATCTCAAGACTTGGAATTGTTATATGGAAATAATAATCAACTCATCACTACTCGATATTTCTCATCTCCCAATGCACATATTTCCACAAATTTTCCCTTCACATGAGGTCTTCTTGACAAATATAAATTCCCGTTTCATTCCAATACCATAAACTCTAATTGAGGCAATTGATTTTTTTTTTTTTTTAAAGGATGGCATGAGAGGAGATTAATGCCCTAAAAAAAGCACTTGAGACGTTGTTGAACTATAGAAAGAAAAGAAAATGGTTGTATGCAAGTGAATTTTTTCTATAAAATATAAGATATTGGAGTTTGGAATAATGCAAGGCAATATTAGTGGCTACAGGATATACTCAATCCTATGAAATTGGCTATCAAGAATCGTTTGCTTCTGTTGCAAAAATGAATACGGTTCACATATTGATTTCCCTAGCAGCTAATCTTCAATGGTTTATGCAAGAAACAACTGATTTGTTTTAAGAGCTAACTTTGAAGCGGCATTTAATGCGATTGCCCAAGAAACCTATAAACTTTTGTGGATCAAAATTATCTTGGAAGATTTAAAATCAGATGGGAAGTGCCAATGAAAAAAAAAATAGTGCTAATAAAACTGTCATCAACATTAATGTTCATAACCCAATATAACATGATCATCCAAAGCATGTAGGCGGAGATAGATTTTTCATAAAAGAGATACTAGAGATGTTATAAATCAAATTGTAGAATATCCTTATATCAACTTGCCGAATACTTCAACTTGCTGAATAATTCACCAAAAAACTTTGCAACCCCACGCTTAAAATATTGTTAAGTAAACTTGGAATGGTAGATTTATGTTGGTTAATTTTAGGGAGAGTGTTGAAGATAGTGGGGTCCCACATCGTGGGATCCACTCTTCTGCCTTCTCCTTGCATCCGTCCAACCCAAATTTCCATCCTAAGTAGAAGGGTGGTGAGTCTACCTTCTATGCAACTAATCATAATATGATCTATCGAGCACACGGATTGATGAGCTTAGTCAGTGGATCCTCTTACTCTTAACCCTTAGATTGCACAATCTTGTGTTTTCTCTCCCATCAACTATAGAGAAGCTTATAAATATCTCCAATTTATATATAAAAAAGTTATGCAATAAAATCAAAATTGTTTTTTATATCTATACTTTTCTTTTATATATATATCACTTAATCAATAATTAAATAGTTTAGTATTTTTTCGATATCACAGTTCAACTCTTGGTTAAATTTCGATTGCACCTTTGAATATTTTTCTCATTCAGTTATTAAATATTAGAAATGACCTTTTTTTTATCAGATTTAAATGGGAATTTAACTCTTAACAGGACACAATGGAGAAAAAGGATTCATGTAGCCTACCTCACATAGTGGGGTAAAAGTTTGATGTTGTTGTTGTAATATCTGATCCAATGTTCAGTACCTTAGTTTTTAGCAGTCTAATATTATCTAGGTACAATTAAATCATGTTTATATATATAGTTTGTTTTATAAAGCTCGACATCTCAGTTCTAGAAGATATTTTAGCCTTTTTTTATTATGTTGGTGGATTGCAACTTTTTTTTTTTGGGACATTTAGGTCGATTAAGACAAATTCACACACACATCGTATACAAAAAGACTCAAACCCAAGACATCTTAGTTGGTAGCCTAAATGTCAAAGAATGGAATTATTGACTGTCAAAGAATGGAAGCTCAGGTATTTAAACTACCCATAAAGCAGTTGATATCTTAAGGCTGTATGATAACCGTAACATTACTGATACTTTTTGGCTGTGTACAATCATTGATTGAATATGCGCTTGATCTTGTAAATGCTTGTTTTCATATCATCTGTTGCTTACAGCTAAAATTGCCATCATATTTATTGAGTTTTGGACTACAAAAAGGCCTGCAGTAATGCCAATCTTTTGATAATATGTTTTATATCTCTAGTTATTACTGCTGATCTTCTATTTCCTTGAATGTGGTCACCATTTCCCTGAGATTTTATTACCTTGCGATTTTCATAGCATTTAATAATATTGATTATTACAGGTACATGGATGTGGAGTGTTGAACTGAATAGAGGACTCGCAATCTGCTGAACCTGATTGGAGCTTCATCGGATGTAATTTATTTAGATTCCTTTGGATCTCTCTTTTTAATCATTATATGAGTCTGCATCATTATGAATACTGCCCGTTCATCTTGTCTTGCACTTTTTGGCCATCCAGACTATCAGATATATGCTGCCAATGAAACTATCAGTTAACCCAGCCTTTCTTCATATGATTTGGTGAGCCCTGGGCAGTTGCTTGTGTAATGAATTGGATTTATTTTTCAGTTCTAACTCTTTATATTCGGCATGCTAGGCTTGCTTTGTGCAGGTGTTTCTGTTGTTCGTCTGATGAGCTCTCTGAAAGCTATTCTTAGGCGGACTCTTCATATCAGATTTTACTGGTGGCTTTTGATGGAAAATTGCTGGAATGCTTGATTTTGTGAACAAGTGTTGAAAAATTAGTGTGAATGTTTTGGTCCAAATCAGTTCAGAGTCATGCATTCTTTTGGAGCTTTTGGTTGCAGATTACTTAACGTCTAATTATGCACAATCATCCACCAGGATCCTTGTGGTCAGTTTGTTATTTTGGATGCTTAGTAACTCAAATCCTTTAGGTAAAGGAAATTAAATTCATTTTCTTTGCTTTCTTTCCAGTTTTTGTCAGTCAATGCGCATTACAAATATTCTCAATAATTAGCTGAATAGATTTCTCATTCCTTGGTATCGTTTGTTTGTTCAAAGCATTATACAGCAGCCCATGGAGGGGCGGAATCTAGGGAGGGAATTTCGGCTGATTTGGTGCGGCCCAACTAGGAATTAATTCATTATGTTAGGAGAGGCTCAATTAGGAAAGGATTTTCTAATTGAATTTCAAATAGAAAAGGGAAATATATTAGGAAAGGATTTCATAATTGAATTTCAAATAAAAGAGGGAAATATATTAGGAAGGGGGTGATTTAGGAGGGAAGGAGGAGAGCTTATTTAAGGCTAAGTTTAGGATTTATTTGTTTTTTAATGCAATTTTTTATGTGTTTGTTGTAACTTTTTTTAGGGCTTTCTAGCGGCGGTTAGACTGTTTGGGAGAGTCAATCTACCTCTCGAATTGTAGATCATATGTATCTTGCTTTCAAATTAAAGTTATAATCCAAAATCAACCATTATTGTTAGTATTTCTACAGTTTTTCTATTATTTGTTCACTGTTTTTGTCTCCAAGGCATATCAAATTGATATCAGAGTGGTGTCCTGGATCAAAATCTTCACTATTATAGAGGCATGATAGGGTGAGGAAGCTAAAAATGACAATTTTTTAAGGGGAATATGCTCAAGGATGGGTGTATTGGGTGAAGCATTACTTCGCTATTAATAGGCTTATGGAGGGGGAAAAGCCTTAGCTTGGTTTTAGTGGAGGGAGGCGAGATACCCACTCCATTCATGGGGAGAATTTGAGGGATTGTTGAAATGTTTTCGAGCCATCCGGGAAGGAGACCTACACGAACAATAACATGGGATGCATTTACATGGATACCTTCACAACCTTGGCACCAAGAATCCAAACGGTGTCTTTTCAGAGAGAAGTGCCAAAGGCGAAGAGTGTCGGAATTCGTGCGAAAAGCCATTACAAGTGCCTTATAGGGGCGAAGGTATATGACAGGAGGGCAAAAGGTTATGTTATGTTATATATGCGACAAGAAATTTACACCATGACATTTATGCAAAAAGCATACTTTAGGTTCTCTTTTGTGTGTGATGAGGTAGGGGACGAGGCAGAGGCTGAGGCTGAGAGGGAAGAAGAATAGGAAGAAGAGCATGTACGCTTAGAGGTGGTTGAAGTTTCATTGAACTTAGTAGTGGGATTCAACTCGAATCACAATATGAAGGTAAGAGGATAAATAGGAGGAGAGGCAGTGGTGATCCTAATGGATAGTGGGGCTACTCATAATTTCATATCAAATCAGGTGGTAGACAAACTTGGGCTAAAACTGGTAGACACAGGAGGTTTTGGAGTGATGTTGGATACAGGAAAAGTGGAAAAGAGTGGAGGGATATAGGGTTTGGTGGTAGAGTTGCAGGGGATTCACATCAGAGAGGATTTTCTTCCTTTGAAGTTGGGGAATACTGATTTGATTCTGGAAATAAAGTGGCTACAAACCTTAGGGGGAGACCAAGGTAAACTGGAAAACATTAGTTATGAAGTTTCAGGTAGAGGGGAGAAGGTGGTAATTAAGGGAGACCCCAACCATGGTTTAAAATTGTGCAATAAGAGGCGTGCCTCAGCGCAATTTCAGACTTTTAAGCCTCAAAGCCTCCACAATGAGAGCTGACATTGAGGCTTACGCCTCATGTTCATTGAGGCGCGCCTCACCTCATGTTTTAGAGGCATCCGCCTCTTAAAATTTAAAAAAGCCCTATCTTAATAAGATTTCACAATTAGTCTGTCTGCTCGGTACCGCTTGATATCTCTCGGTGTCGCTAGGTACATGCTCAGTACTGCTCGGTACCACTCGGTACAACAATGCTTGATACCATTAGGTACATGCTCGGTGCCGCTAGGTACATGCTTGGTACCGCTCGGTATCTTTCCATACAAATGACTACGAGCTTTAAAAATAAGCAAAACTTTAAAATTACTCTTACAAGGGCGCTGCCCCTTGACCCCACGACCTGACTGGGTAGGTCAAACCCCGCTAGGGGGCTGAACCCCCTTGGACCCCTGGTTGTCCGACATATTGTTGTATTCATTGCTATTTATTTTTGAAATTATATGTTAATGAAAAGATTACTGTGATTGGGGAAAGATAGAATTTGAGTTAAACTATATTTCATATTGTCTTATTATTGGAATATTTTGATTTCACTTCATAACTTGTGCCTTTTTATGTTTTATATTTTTTGCTCATTAGTATATAAAAAAATTATCATTTTATGTTTACGCAATTTTTTTATTTTGAGGCTTACGACTCAAAATGCCTTGAGGCTTACGCCTAACCTCACGAACAAAAAACATCTCAATACCCGATTACACAATTTTAAACATTGACCCCAGCTTATCTAAAGCAATGATTTCTTTGAAATCCCTGGTTCATCCCCTACAAGGAGGTGGATTCTTGATGGAGCTTCATAGTCTGGAGGGAGGAGAGATAGAAGATGTAACGGACATTCCAGATATGGTACAGCCGCTTCTTCAACAATTCAGGGAGGTATTTCAACTTCCCTAGGGATTGTCATTCCCTCGGGAGCACGAGCATTCTATCGTTCTAAAGGAAGGAGTCTTTCCCATTAGTGTCCAGCCATATCGTCACCCTTAGGTTCGGAAGGATGAGATTAAGAGATTGATTAGAGAGATGCTTGAAGTTGGAATTATCAAGCCTAGTGTAAGCCCTTTATCTAGTCCTGTGTTGTTGGTGAAGAAGAAGGATGGAAGTTAGAGGTTCTGCGTAGACTACAGTGCCTTGAATAAGGAAACTGTACCTGACAAGTTTTTCATACCAGTCATTGATAAACTATTAGATGAGTTGCATAGATTTGTGATATTCTCCAAGATCAACTTGAAATTCGGATATCACCATATCAGAATGCGACTAGGTGACACCCACAAGATAGCTTTTCGGACACACGAGGGACGTTATAAGTTCTTGGTGATGCCTTTTGGCCTCACCAATGCACCGGACACCTTCTAGTCTCTGATGAATAGGGTATTCCACCCCTACCTGCGAAGGTCTGTGCTGGTATTTTTTGATGATATATTGGTATATAGCATGTCTGAAGGGGAGCACTTGGAGCATTTGGGAGTTGTGCTATCTACCTTAAGAGAGCACTCATTATTTTTCAATCAGAAGAAGTGTTTTTTTGCCTAGGAGTATTTAAGATATGTGGTATCTTAGGAGAGTGACAACTGACCAAAGTAAGATTGATGCTATGCTCTGGTGGCACATACCCAAGATTTTAAAGGAGTGGAGAGGATTCTTATGACTCACAAGCTACTATCGAAAATTTGTGAAAGGCTATGGTTCTATGGTGGGGTTGTTGACGGAACAACTCAAGAAAGACAACTTCAAATGGGGAGAGTCTACCACCAAGGCTTTTGAGGAGTTGAATAAGGCTATGACTAGTGTACCAGTGTTAGCTCTTTCAGATTTCAGCCAGTCTTTTTTAGATGAGACATATGCCTCGGGTTTTGGATTAGGAGCGGTACTAATGCAGAACCAGAGACTAGTGGCCTATTTTAGCCAAGTGTTGACGGCCAGGGCAAAGGCTCAAGTTAGTTTATGAGAGGGAGCTGATGACAATCATGTTGGCCATTTAGAAATGACGGCCTTATTTATTGGGAAGATATTTCATCGTCAGAACTGATTAGAAGAGTCTGAAGTAAGTAGAGAATGGTCACCAAGGAGCATCAACAATGGCTTTCCAAGCTATTAGGTTATGACTTCAAGATTCAGTATCGACCTAGAGTTGAAAACAATGCAGCACATGGTTTATCCAGGTGCATGGGTGAACCTCGGATGATGCCATTTATTGTGCCCTTCTTAGTTGACTGGGAAGCACTCGGAGAGAAAGCGAACATAATGAATGGTTGAGAAAAATTAGGGAGTAGCTAGCAGGAAATAAGAACAACCATCTGGGATATTCAGTAGTGGGATAGAAGTTGCTTTATTATGGGTGATTTGTGCTTCCAAAGATCTCTTCTTACATTCCTTGATTGCTTTAGGAGTTTCATGGGATAGCCATTGGGGGACATTCGGGGGTCAAAAAAACATCATCGACTCTCTGTATAGCTGTATTGGGAGGGTATTCAAAAGGATGTCAAGAAGATGGTGTCTTGATGTGATATATACTAGAGGCACAAATATTTAGTAATGTCTTCAGAAGGGCTCCTACAGTCGTTAGCTCTGCCAGAAAAGGTGTGGGAGAAAGTGAACATGGACTTCATTGAAGGGCTGCCAAAATCAGAATGATATATTACGATACTAGTGGTAGTGGATGATTGAGTAAGTATACCCATTTCATTCCCTTTCATCAACCCTATATAGTAGTATCAACAACAACGACTTTCATGAGGGAGGCGGTGAGACTATATGGGGTCCCATAATCGATTGCATTGGATTGAGACAAGATCTTCTTGATCCAATTCTGGAGAGAATTGTTCAGAATGCAAGGTATTGTTTTGAAAATGAGCACTACTTATCATCCTCGGACGGATGGATAAACAAAGGTGGTCAATCTTAGTGTGGAGACCTATTTGCGATGTTTTATATCATATACACCGAAGCTATGGGCAAAATGGTTGGTTTGGGCAAAGTATTTGTATAACACTTCCTATCAATCAGCAACTCAGACTATACCGTTTAAATTGTTAAATGGAAGAGATCTGCCTCACTTGATATATTATGGACAAGGCAACACACCAGTGGCTTCGGTAGAATAGTACTTGGAGGATAGAGACATGATCTTGGGGGAATTGAAGAGGCATTTGTTGAGAGCTCAATAAATTATGAAGAGGATAGGGTGTATTTGAAGTTCCATCACTATAGCCAGAAAACCGTGTCACAAAGACGAACTGATAAGTTATCACCGAAAGACCGAATGATAAGTTACACCACGATATTTTGGTCCTAATGAGATAGTGGAGCACATCGGGGCCGTGGCATAGCGCCTACAATTACCACCATCGTCAGCCATCCACCTGGTGTTTCATGTGTCCCAATTGCAACGAGTGATAGGAGAGCACATTCCATCTTCTACGCTTCCCCCAACCTTGATGGACGACACGAAGGTGTTGTTGGAACTATTAGAGGTCAAAGAGTGTGACGGGGAGCAAGAAGAAGTAAAGAGGTGTTGATCAGGTGGAAGGATCTACCGCAGCACGAGACCATGTGGGAGTCTTACCAGATTATTCAACTGCAGTTCTCTTCATTCCACCTTGAAGACAAGGTGGTATTTTTGGACGGGTGTATTAATACAACAGCCCAAGATGGAGGGGCGGAATCCGGGGAGGCGATTTCAGCTGATTTGGTGGTGCCCATCAAGGAATTAATTCATTATGTTAGGAGAGAATCAATTATGAAAGAATTTTCTAATTGAATTTCAAATTAAAGAGGAAAAATATATTAGGAAAGGGGAGTGATTTAGGCTTATTAAATATAATTATGTATTTGTGTTCCTCAGTATAATACTATTTTGATTGTGCTTTTTATATATCTCTTATCTAGTGTTCCAACTTCTTGATTATTTTTTAATTACATAGCTTTTAGCCTATGAAAAAGGCTTGTGTGTGGTTTTGTTTTCAGCCCTAAAAAAAGGACTAGTTTTTCTCTCTAACAGAGATCTATGAATTGGCTTTTATTTTCTCTCTTCAATTTGTGCAGTTTTATTAAAAATATTTTATCACCTAATTCCTATCATGCGACCAAGTGATGATGTAGATTTAACACTTTTTTAAGGAACTATCATCATTTACAGAATCTGTAACACGCTTTCCTCATTTTGAGGAAAAAATATTTTGTGCGGAAGCGGAACCTGTCCGGATGCCAAAGCTCGCGGCTCGGTATGACTGACGTGATTCATTCTGATTGGTATTCGGATATAGAGCTGCCTTCGACTTCTACACAGAATAATCTCTCTTTTTGAGGGTGTACTGTGATGAAGGTTTATCCGCAAATCCTTTTTGTTTTTCAAATGTTCATATTAAAATTAGTTGGTGAATCAGATGTTTATTTATTTGAAATATTGATATTGAGATTTAGGAGACTTTGTTGAATGAGTATAGAGCTCCTATGAAAGTGGTTGATTGAGGGAAAAGTTGTGCCTGAGGGGCTATTTGATTTGCTAAAAAAAAGAATGTGAAGTATTTTACATGCAGGAGATTTTGAAATTTGGGTGTTTGATCTGATGAAAAAGGAATTAGTGTAACATTTTAGTGAATTTTTTTTCACTCATTTTATTTTTGATGTATTGTAAGCTTGTCTAATTTTGATCATTTTCTTCACTACAAGTTGATACATTGTTGCTGCCTGTTGGTCATTGTTGGCCACTGCCATTGCCATTATTGGTCTCTTGTTGCCACCGCTACCGATTGTCACTGCCAATCAACCATCTCTGACCGCCTCACCTGCAACTATCATCATTTGACTTTGCATTCCATTCATTTTATTCAAGTCAAATAAATAATAGAATTTCAACCGAAAACTTAAGATTAATTGTGGACTCTCTTCATGAGGTAACTCATATTTATGACTATCTCCTCTAATATGATGGATAAATCGAAATTTTTATATTATAAATGGCTGCTACATGTGAAGAGTTGCTTTAAACATATATTTATTCTCAAAATGTTTGAGATGAGGCAACTGCCTAATTTTGTCTTATAAAGAAAACAAGTTATATAAATTTAATTTAGGCTGGATCGAAATGAGTATACACTTGAATGGGTTGGAGTAGCTCCATTCGCAAATAAGATTATAGAGAGTGGCCTTGGATGATTTGGTCATATAAAATGTCAGTTTTTTGATGACCCGGTTAGCATAGTAAATGTATTAAATATTGTCTATGTTATGAAACGTAGAGGTTGACTTAAAAAGGCTTTGTTAGAAAGTATTAGAAATGATCTTTTTTTATTAGATTTAAATGTGAATTGGACTTTTAAAAGGACAAAACGGAAAAAAATGATTCATGTAAATTAACTTCATATGATGGGATAAAGATTTGATGTTGTTGTTGTAGGCTATTTTACCTCTTTTTGCACATTTAAAATAGCTTTAGGGGGGGAAGCCAATCTTCTAGAATGTGAAACCAAATCCCTAGGCCCAAATGATCATTTCGGCCCACTAATTGGTTTTTGGCCTTAATGATAGGTTTTAATTAAACCTAACCTAATAGCTAATGGACTCTCCTTCTGATATTTAAATATTGTTCGTGTCAATTGGGCTTTAATGCTGATCATCAGAGATCCTGATTAAATTAATTTTAGGACCTTGAACTCTACTTATGCTCTGGGCTTGAAAAAAATGGTCTGATTGAGACTCTATAAGAAAGTTGGAGGGACTTGAAAAGTATGACTGACCCTAATTTTTTGGTAAACTCCTTGTTGTGACTTCCAATTGATCCAAATTATGTTCATAAATCACTTCAATTTATGTATTTGTGAGCTCCAAGTTCTTCTTTCTTCCCTTTCAAGGCATTATATGATTATTTTTATTGTCTCAAACCAATCTTCATACAATAAATTTCATAAATTTTATAAGATATTCATTAAAAAAAAAATGAATATTTTATATATCACAAAGCCACATTTATAAAAATATCATATTGTTCTGTACACATTTTATAAATTTTTTAATTGCAGTCCACATTCCATAGAAGAGATAATGATAAAGAAGGTACAGTCAAAAAGCAAACCTCCATGATTCATGCCTTCCATGCTCCCTTACTGTGCAGTAAGCTCAATTGAATAGTTAAAAGGCCAATAAAGAAAGGATTTGGTCACCTAATTGAATAGATAGTGTTCACACTGCCATTGATGAACTCCAACATTACCATGTGATAAACAACGTTTACTATATTATATTATAGAAAACCATATTATATAGCTTGTGGCAGACATTTATGTCCTTCACACATCAAACAAAGATAAAAGAACAAACCCTTAGTCTTCATCTCAGACAAAGGAAAGTCCCCATGATCTTAAAGAAGATGCCTCTTCTTTTGTCCTTAGTTAGAACTATCAAACAAAAAAAAAAATGTTGCTCGTGTTCAATTGTGTTAGTTCAATACTTAGTTTGGATTTGATTAATTTTTGCAAGTTTATTTATTTTATGTGTCAAATATGAATCATATATTGTTTGATTTTGTTCGATTTGCTTGATATCTTGATTATGTATTATATATACTTATATATTTGTTATTGACTTCACATATTTGTTGAACTTGTTGAGGAGGTAATTAGGTCACATTAAACGGAGGCCTTCTGATGACCCGGTTAGGAAAATAGAAGTATTAGATTTGACTTATAATAAGAAAAGCAGAGGTAGACCTACAAAGACTTGGTTATAAAATATTAGAAATGATATTTCTTTATTAGATTTAAATGAGAATTTGACTTTTAACAGAACACATTGACGTCTAAGTATTCATGTAGTGGGATAAAAGCTTGATGTTGTATTGTATATACTCATATATTTACATATAACAATGTGTATTATTTGTAATTTATCATTTGTAAGTGGACTTCTTGTTCAAAATAGCTCCTATTCTGCTTGACGTGTCGGCGAATTGCTCGTTTGCTAAACGAGCTGGACTGAATAATATTTGAGCTAGCTCAAGCCAAGCTTTTATGGAATAGTTAATGGCATCTTTATCAGAGCTTGTTAGTGCAATAAAGCATGATTTCTGCACTTTTAGTCAAAAATTTTCTTGTAGTGTTCCTCTTTCAGTCCACATTGAAAAGGAAAAGACAATATAAGCTGTCAAACTCTCTCTTGCATGCAAATAAGAAAGAGAGAAAGTAGTAATACTTTTGCATATTTAATTAGGATCTTTGAAGTATTCAAAAGGAATCAGAGGACTGTGCGCATGGATTGGTATTAGAAGTTGACTGATTGATTTAGATTTATGAATGGATGGCTTCTATTTTAGTAATAGAACTTTTGCTACATTTTCTTTGAAAGCATGCATTGAAGCTTCTGCTTTTCCTCTTGAATCAAATAATTTAAGCTATATGAGCTACAGATTGAATAAACAAACTTATCAAGCTAGATGATATGTATGGGATCCAGCAGATTATAAAATTGAATGGATATGCATGCCCTGAACATATTTGACCTTCTTGGCCTCTTTATTTACTTGGTTTGCTGAAGTTTTAAGTCTCTGCAGGTTTCAACATGATAAAGATGATCTTTATTAGTTTTTTTGCTTTCATTCCATGCTAATTATGTATTTGAACCTGGTAAATTAAAGTTTTATATGGGACAATTTTCTTACTATTTTCTGAATCACCTTTTTCACATAAATTTTTTGTACCAAAATATGCTTTAGAAAGTACCAAATAAGTTGTCTCAAATAAAACCTAAGTTATTAATTTTGATATCAATAATAGGATCATTGAACTTTTTTGGGTTTAATGAAAATTATTTCATAACTTTGATGTTGATCAGGCTGTCTTACGGCTTCTTAAAGCAGTTTTTTAGTATAAAAATTAAAATTTTGGTATTAGAAAGCTGTTTTAAGAAACAATAAAAAAGTCGTCCCAAACAAAGCCTAAGGGTCTATTTGTTTGGGATTATTTTTTTGCTTTGTTTTTCAATTTGCAATTATAGTTTTACTTGGCAAATGCTTTCTCACTGTTTTTAAGAAAATTTTTTGGATGTATGTTGCTTTTTAAAACTATAATTAAAAGTGCACGGTAGCTTCAAGAAAATAGCGAAAAGAGCCCCATGCAAAACTTATTGAATTTTATAATTATTTTCTCAATTTATAAGTATATTATATTCTAAGCAATGTAGATTTCATTTAGGGGTGTCAATTATTAACCCGATCGAATCCGACCTGAAAAATCCGGGTTTGGGTCGACCTGTTTAAAAAAGGAGTCGGGTCCGGGTCTCAACTTTTGACCCGTTTAAAAAACGGGTCGGGTCCGGGTCAACCCAGTAACTCGAAATTGACCCTGAAGTGACCCGTTAATCCGCTCATTTTTAACTTTTCCCGCTTCAGATTGGGCTAGTCGGTCACGTCGCGTCGTCGCCTGGCATAGTCAGTCACATTGCTTGCCCTAGTCGCCTAGTCAATCACGTCGTCTGGCACTCTGGCCGCGTCAACACCTCGCGGTCCTCGGCTCCTCGCCGCATCGTCTCAGGCCCTCAGCCGGTCAACCCCAGGCTTGCACAAAATCACAAATGCGTAGTCGCGCTGCCGCGTTGGCAGTTCCTGCGGGCTGCATCCGCCGTCCGGCGTGCAAGCCGTGCAACATCTTGTGAGGGACTGAAGGAGACGGACTCACCGCACAGGCGCTCGCGCTGGCAGTTCCCGCACCGACCGACGACCTCCGTGCAACCAGTGTCTCCGGCACCGCCTCACAATCGTCGTCTCGCCCCGTTTTTGAATCAAACTGGTCCGCGTGTCGGGTCGGGTCAACCCGGGAACCCATGAGGGTCGAGTCCGTGTTTAATTTTCTGACCCACTTAGTTAAACGGGTCGGATTCGGGTTGACCCGTTTATATCCGGGTCAAGTCGGGTTCGACCCGAACCCGACCGTCGACCCGAATTGACACCCCTAATTTATTATAGCTTGATTATGAAGAATTATAGATGTAATTCATCTGATAAAGCATAGAGATGCACCCTCTATTTATAAAACAAAATATGTGATAGCCAAAAAATACTATAAGATACTCAAATCTTATTTAATAAAATAAAATTTGACTAAATATTCATAGTCCGAGCATGTTTTCTTTGTAGGATAAAAACTATCATTTTTTATATTTTGAAACATTTCAAATAAATAAAGCTCATCTTACAATGATGTAAGAAGAAATATTTTCAAGCTCGATGATTAGATAGAAACAAAGCATGCACACATCACCATCACCAATCACCAAAAGAGAACAAAAAATTTTTGTATTAAAAAATTATTTTGAAAAGTACGCAGTAATAAAGTTATCTCAAATGAAGCCTTAGGTTTTGTTTGTGACAGCTTTCTTTCTGCTTCTTAAAGCAGTTTTTTATTATAAAATTTTTAAGCAGCATCTTAGTACAAAAATTAAAAATTTGTATTAAAAATTGCTTTAAGAAGCAACAAGAAAACCGCTCAAATGAAGCCTGAGATGGATGTCATTGACCACAAGGGCTAGCTCAAATGCTTCTAGACATGATCTATATATCATGGGAATCATTTTTAGCTAACTAGGATCTTTCTGGTCAATTAAGAAGGCTTTTGTCTATGGATTTAATTTTACAAACAGAAGTAGGGAAGAATACATAGGGAATACATGTTGAGTTTTAAGTAAATGGCTAATTTATGGGAAGCCTCTCATCAAAATCACTTAGGGTTTCTAAGTTTTGGAAAGCTTGGATGATTAATTTTGGAGAGTTTGAGCTAGTTTTTCTAATTGGTCATAGGATCAAGTAGCTTTGGTTGTTGAGCTTCTGTTATTTGCAACAAATTCATTATGTTTATGGTGATTTTATGTGGCGAGCAATGGCAGAATCAGCCTAATTTTCAAGTGGGGGCAAACTTATAAGTAACTATTGGTATTGTCTCGAATTTAGCTCGACCATACGCTACAAGAAAATGGGTCACCAAAACGGAAGTTTGATATTTGCTACCAAAAAGAAAATTTGGCTTCAAATTTTTTCACTTTAAGTGTAGACAATTTTTTTTTTTCATATAATTATTTTGATCAATGAATCCAAATAATTATATGCACCTCTCTTATAATTATTTTTTTTTTAAGGGGACAATTGTCCCCCCCTCCCGACATATACATGGTTCCGCCCCCGGTGATGAGTTACTCATTTATATGGCTTGAACTCAATCAACTAAGATGGGTTGACTAGCCTTAATTAGAATCGACTTATTTCGATCGATGAATCCTATCGAACTGAACATAGTTAGGAAAGTCTGTGTGTACAATTATGATACATATCAAATGCATTAAAAATGCGATAGATTGCAAGTAACAATGGTTGGTAATCGCGATGACTTTGTATCATAATTTATAGTCCTTACCCTCATTTCTTTCTAAATATTGGAAATCAATCGGATTATTCCAACAAGTAGTGTTCAAGAAATCATTTTCCCAGCAAGCCATTGATCGACCTCCCAAAATGAATGTGTTTTGCACCAATTGTGGCTTGCCTACAACTGGGTCAGGCGGTACAGGCCTCTCTTAATATAGTAGAATTTTTCTAATTTTATTAGAAGACTTGAAGGATTATATTACGTAATATTTAATGTATGAAAGAAATAGAACATAAATTTTTTATGTGATGGACAAATTATTAGATATCAGTAAGTTAGTGCATGCGTTCATATTCAAGGAAAGATTGAATGAAAATAAACAGAGAACAAATGATAGGACTAAAATCTCTTTATTCTCTATGAACGATTAGTATATATTATTCTAAAATATTAAAAAGAAAAAAATATTAGTTAAATTGTAAGACTTTAAGAGAGATTATTACATGCGGATGTTGAACGCGTTCGGAGGACAATCAGGAGCCTTCAAGTCGAAAAATTATTAGGTGCGGAGTGAGCACCGTCCGCACAAGTACTGGGTACCTAGCGATACCCAACGGTATACAGCGGTACCGAGTGCGGGTACCGTAAGGTATCCAATACTTGTGCGGACGGTTCTCTGTCCGCACTCCACACCTAATAATCTCTCCTTCAAGTCACACAATGCACTGAGCATTAAGTGATGTTGTTGCTCCTGATTGGCATCTGGACGTATTTGACATCTACATGTAATAATTTTTTAGACTTTAGAGTAATTCATCCAATATATATATATATATATATATATATATATATATAACTAAAATGCTAAAATGCATTAGTAGTACAAAGTATTTGAGAAAATAGTTAAAATTTTATGTTTTTGATGTAAACCATCTTATATTTTTATAAACTATATTGTTATTTTAAATAAATACCAGCTTCTCTCATTTTTTTTTATTAAAAAGCTTCTGATGTTACTTTTCCCCTCTTGATGTCTATCCTTTCAGTCTCTTAGATGATAACAAAAAGATATAAGGACCCCACATCAACTTCAGAGTATTAGAAGGAGCTCACAAGGAACCTAAATCAATTTGAATTAGTACCCAAGAACAAAGCTTAACACCAATATAGCGATATTCATGTGTAAATAAAGCTACTCCTAATGCTACAAATGCTCAATTACTCCAAAAAATTAATATATGAGTGAAGATTTATAAACTTTAGGCTTTGCTTGGAATGTCTTTCTTGCTATTTCTTAAAGCAATTATTGAAAAATTATTTTAAGAAACAGTAATAAAGTCGTCTCAAATAAAGACTTACTATGATTAATAGTCATGATACAGTTGTTGATGATGAAGAAGATGATAAGATATTATTTGGTAAATAGTTAGTGGATGTCTATCAATGGTAGAAGCATTTTTTTTTATTTTGTAAAACCAATAAAGGAGGAGGTTTTAGTGTTCTTCTATTAAATGTACATTCAACTAGCTTAAACGTAATAAGCTCATTCATTGTCACCTCCCATCCATCAATCTTTTCATGTTAAAACCTCCATAAGATCGACAATACTTAGAAGCAAAGAAATAGATAATACATTTACTCCTCTGATACTGATATCATGATTGATACACATTCTAACAGCTAGCTGGAAAAGTAAAAATCCAAATCAAAGGGTCTCAAAAGTCTAATGACAATATAGAATCATGTCAGTACAATAAAGAAAAGAACACCCTACAAAGAAAAAGAACTTGGGATCTCTCTCCCTCTCTCTAGAATGTTAGTTCACATCACTACTCTCTCTCTCTTTTTCTCTCTCTTTCTCCATTCCCTTGTCTTTTTCTTTCTGCTTCTCATCATTCTATCCCAAATATAGGACTTTGAAAGACAGAAACATTTGGCTTTGCAGTCTGGTAATAATAGTACGAATTAGAATTTGCAGCAAAGCTCGTGCCTTCATTAAAACTCCCTCCAAATCCAACGCCATTAATCGCAGAATTCCTCCATACCAAGTTATTACCATTATCAGTACTCTCCATTACAACTCCATCAGAAAAATCCATATTAATCCCCGAAGCGTACAGCCCCACAGTACTCCCTGAGACTGCAGCTTGTTGTTGCAGATCTTGATTGTATGGGTTGTGGAAGGCAACAAGTGACCAGTAATCGTTATGATCATCACGACCAGCCATTTGTTGCTCTTCGACCGCCATGACTGTATCTGAGGAAGAATTAGAGGTGGCATCGAAGGCTTTGAAGGCTCGAGTGGCCATGCTGCCGATGGGGAGATCGCTGTTGGCTATGGTGCTTATGTTGTAGCGGCTCATGTCGAAGTTGGTCACAGCGTTCAGCCCTCGGAATTTGATCGCTGCTATGTCATAAGCCTCAGCTGCCTCCTCCTGCGTGCCTATATATAAATATAGCAATAATAATATTAATTCTTCACAAAAAAAAATTGTGATCTTTGTCCCTCCCACTATGAATTATTCTGTGCGGACGCCGAACAGCTTTGAAGGCTCGGTACCAAGCTCGGTGCTGCTCAGTATTAAATGACATGGCTGCACTTGATTCACCTCTGAATGATAAGTTGTATACGGTATCCGCACAGAATAATCTCTCCACATGTGTTGAGCTCAAATCTCTGAATATTCTATTAATATTCGATCGTATGAAAATACATTAATTTCTATATGAGTACGTGCATTGAGAATAGTGCTTTTCATTTATATATTATTAACTTCATATGATCATATGGATATTAATATTGTTATAGTACTTACTAAAGGTGCCAAGATAAAGGTCCTTGTTGCCGGCTACTCTTCCAATCCTCGCCTGCCACCGGCCATGCTGGTGATGCCTTATGAAAAATCCCAAATCAGCATGAACAATCAAACCCTAACCCTAATATTATATATGTATTTTTTACATACCTTGTTACTCCTCTATAGATAGAAGCACCTCTTGAGAAGCCGCTACTCTTCCTTCACACAAAGAAACGAAAAATTTTAAAAAAACTGTTTTTAAGTAATAAGAAAGCCGTCCCATATAAAACCTTAGTTCGAGACACCTTTTGGTTACTATTTTTTTCTTATTTCAAAAAATTATTATACAAAAAAGTTGTTGTAGAAATCGGTAAGAAAACTATTTCAAACAAATTTCAAAATAAGATTAATTATTCTATGCGGATGTTGAATGCCGTCCAGAGACCAACCAGAATGCGTCACGTCATCCCTTCGCTCAGTACTGCTCTCAATAGTGCTAACGTGATACTTCTGATTGGTCTACAGACGTCGTTCTACGTCTGGTCTCCGTCTACAGACGTCGTTCTACGTCTGGTCTCCGTACAGAATAATTTCTCTCCAAATAAAAACTTTACTGTGCAATATGTACTAATATTAAGATGAAATTAATAAATGATTTTTTTATTTAAATATTCTAATTTTATTTTATTTTTTTCAAGAAGAAATAATGCATGCATTGCATGAGCATCAATCACGTGGGGTTAGGCGCCACCTTCGTAGAGAAGCAACGAATTCCTGTCGAGTCATGCTCTTCATATCCTCCAGTTCCTTCTCGTAGTCAGAAACCTGTACACGAATAGGAATGGTATAATACTTCGTAGATACATAACACTATCGTATTTACGAATTTGCCATTGGGTTGATTAGGAGCACCGGAGGTGAGAGTACCCACAGGAAAATTGGTCGTGGTGGTGGGTCCCCAGTACTTGAGAGCTGCCAGGTCATAAGCCCGCCCGGCCTTCTCCTCCTTATCATATCCACCTAATTTCAAAAATATTTCAGCTTTTAATTCTCCACGCTCCGATAAGCATCAGACGGTGCAGAATCACAAACAGATTTAGTTATAGCAGCTCACCTAAATAAACTGTTTAGTGCCACGCGACATTCAGATTTCAGAACAAAAAAAAAGGAGCGCATGTTAGCAAAGAGCAAGAGATGAAATCTAAAAAGCGCGGCGGCGGCGGCGGCGGCGGCGGGTACCTTGTCTTCCCTTCCGGCTTTGGCCTTCCCGGCGGCAGCTATTGTCCCATAGGTGCGCTTCGTACCTCCCCGTCCACCGGTGCCTTAAAATTCCCAAAATAGCCCTATCAGAAATTAATTACTCTATAATAATAATCACATTTTATTAATAGATAAAGTTTAATTTTTCACATTTATTTAAAATATAATTAATAATGTAATATTTAATCAGTTTCAGAAAATAATTATTGAGCAGAAGAGTAATAAGATAAACATATTTTATTACTTTATCACATATTTTATAACAGATATTTTTCTAAAACTATAAATTAATGAATAAAATAAAAAATAATGGAAAATCATGGCAATTTATTAAGCTTATGCTTATCAAATCGTGTCATCATATCCTGAACAAATTTTTGTTTAAGAGTTTGGCCAAACTTTCACGTGAAATTACATCTGGCCCTTCTTTAATCTTCGTAGGATAAAAGAGTAATTATGTAGGTAAAATGGCTTTTTTATTCTTATTATTTAATTTACCTGGTGACGCCGCGGTAAATGGAAGTCCGGTGGCCGAAGGTGTCGACGGCCTTCCTCGTATCCGATAAAGCTGCCGAGATTTCCAGTATCTGCTGCTCCGGCGACTCCTCCGCCACCGATCCGCAAGGAAATCCGGAGGCCACCGCCTTCAAGTCCGAGTCAAAGATGGCGCCTTTGTTATTTATCTCTGCTTCCTCCCTTCCGCCGCCGCCGAGGAAGTCCTCAAGCTTAGGCTCAAGGCATCCGCCATCCTCCTCTACTGCTCCTGCTGCAACAAACCCATGATGAAGTTAGAGAGAAAGAGAGAGAGAGAGAGAGAGAGAGGTAAGAGGTAGAGGGAGAGAAAGAGAGAGACCGGGGGCGAATGAGAAGGCTTCGAAGAGGTTGCCAGGGTGGGGGGAAAGCGAGAAAGCGAGCCAGTTCTGAGAGGAGTACTCCATATCCATGGAAGCAGGGGTATTCTCGTAATTAAGAGCTATCGGGAGTTAGTTCTCGGGGTGTGGAAGAAGAAGAGGAGTTGAGGTTCAGACCTCGTAGTCGTAGATATAGTAAACTGAAGGAAGAAAGCCGAGGATATAAGAGCGACCGAACGAGAAAGAATCCCATGTATTTATGATAAGTTTAGCGAATAACTAACGGTGTTTCTAATCGTTGGATTTGCGTTGAAAATATCTAATCACCAACGAGTTTAACGATCATGCTGCTTGCACGACTTTTGATGCAAAATAAAGGGCACTAAGACATTCGATAAGCATGAGGAAAGGGGGAGAAATTATTCTCTGTAGAAAAAAGTGATGTGGCGTGTTCTGGTTGGTCCCCCATAGAATAATTTATCGGAAAGAAAAGATGGGGATTTTTCTTTATTTGTTTTTTTAATGATATGATAAATCATAAAATATGATAAGTTCATTGTAAAATATGGGCTCTAAATTCTTTCAAAAAATATATATTTTTCTTAAAAATAAACACAACACAAAAAAGTAATTTGTGGGTCAATAAAATGATTTTTGAAATAAATCTGTGATCAAATAAAAACTTTTAGCCAATAACTAAAAAATATTTTTCAAGCAACTTTAAATAAAAATATTTGGATCTAATATAAATATATTTAAAAAATTTACCATAATATTTCAATGAAAATTTAATCAGAATATGCCTCCTAAAATATTAAATTAATTTCAATTAATATTGTCGATGCGTATTCAAAATTTATACTTAAATTAATTTTAAAATAAAATAAAATTTAAAAAATTATGCTCATCAAAATTTGGTCATAATATTCTCATTACTTTTTTATTAATTAAACTCTCCTAAAATTAATTACTTCACATATAAAAATAGAATAAAAGGTTATTTTTTATTTTAAGGAATATAAAAACAAAACTCATAAAAAAAATATAAAGCGTAGGGCAGATGGAGGCTTTTCACGGGGACCCTACGAAAGCAAGCCGAGATACCGCTTCTCCTGTTTCTCCGGAACAGTTTAATCAATTTAAAGCTTCGCAAAAAATATATCCACGTGCTAGGCTTTCGCAAGTGCATACGTTAATCCTGAGTCAGCCGCGGAGCAGCACATTGTTTTGGCGCTGTATTGAATCCGGGAAGCAGGAGTGAAGGAAAGGGAACATGGGGACGTGGGACCGACACATACCGTCTTGCCGCGTAGGCGGCCCGAACGTTAGAGGACACGTGGCGTCTTTTTCGTCCTTTTTCGTGAGATTCTTGCTTTTTACAGCGAGGTAGTTTAGTAAAAATAGCCTTCCGTCTTATTGTCGGTCTGATGAAGATCAGAGGGCTGACAGTCAACTTAAGAGAGCAGACGTTAGTGGATCCCACGGCCGACAGCTTCTGATCAACATCACATGGCGAGGGAGGAAATTAGAAATTTAACATCAAATTAATATATGAAAACTATTTTAAAAAATTATAATTTAGGTAATGTGTATTGACTTCATATTAATTTTTTTTAAAAGGAGCTGATAAAATATTTTGACAAGCAAAATCCATCAACATCACAAGCAATATGATTCAACTCCAAATGAGCAATCGAAAACTTCAAGATCTTAATTAAAAGATCAGACGGATTTCAAATCTTTATGTTTATAGTCAGTGAAGTGGTTGGACGTAAAGATCCCAACGAGTTCAAGATTAGTTCATTCTAACATCATTAAGACACTTAAATATTGAATAATGGTCTATAATTAAAAGAATCAATGGGATCGTTCGATGAAATGTTTTGGATTCTAGTCAATATTAATATTAAAATCTATCTCTTAAAAAGCTATAAGCTGACCCTCGTTTTCACAGCATGAGGGGGTGGGGGTCTCAGAAGCTGGGATACTTAATGAACTATATTGTATTTTTTGACAATCAATACTGATGGCTATCACATCAATCACTATCATAGTCATCTACTTCTGTCACCTTATTATTATTGACTGATTACTAGCATCAATATCATTATTAGATTTCAATTATCCACCCATATAAGCTTGATTTCTAAAACAAATTTATATAATCATGTATTCTTCAATTGTGAAGAAGATTGAATTATTGTATTTACAATTATATACCCACCATGATACGTAATAAAGTCTATTGCTTATTTCAATAATCATTGTTGACTATTATTATCATCGGACTATTATCCTGTTACTATTAGTATCCAACTCCATTATTAGATTTCTAAACATGATTGTATAATTATGTCTTATTCAATTGTGAAAAAGAGTGGATTATTGTATTTATAATTCCATAGTTGATCATTATGACTAAACCAAGCTTCTTAAATTTTCTCTTTCTTATTATTTTATATAAAAAAATTTCTTATCTTTCACAACTTATATTTGAAAATTTTCAAACACCTTGCAACTTTCAACGCTCGCTAATGGATACCATCGAACTCCTAGTATCTCCTATAAATAAACAGACAGTACTGTGTTGATTGATGGACGACATCAGACAACAATTAAGAGACTCTCAAACTACAGTATCTTCATTGTTGATTGCCCGTAAACATTCTACTCCTATTACACCGATAATTTTTTAGAAACATCTGAAAATACAGCAACGATATCATGATCATGGGTCACCGAGGGTAGAGGGGTACCGTCTTAGAGTTCACCCTTCATCTTCTCACACCGAGGGTACGAGAGAATAGAGATATTAAATGCATAATCTATTATGACAAATTTTCTGATACATAATAATGGGTTAAGCATTAAAGTTTATATAGATAAATTAATGATCCATTTTTTCTCATTGGATTATTAATTTTAGGATATTCTTTCCTCTAGTGTGGACCAACATTGCCAAGACCGTACAACTGGCCCACGGAATTATGCTTTCCCTAATCGGTGCACCGGGTGGAGACCAACTGGCCGTCCGATCAGAGACCCTACTTCATGGACCGGTGCTACGCCCGGATCTATAGCCACGCCACGCCACTGATAATTCGTGCTCGGAACCCACATATTTATAAATAAATAAACTGTGCACGTCAGTTTAAAATAAATATTTATTTAATAATCAGATCGATCTGTATGCACTGGGTGTACGTGGACCGCATCGACAGTGGCACGTGACGAGAAGGAATGACGTAACGTTCACACGTGCAGCCAATTGATTGAAGTAATATGGATTATGGAGTGGTTGTTTAACTCACTGGTTTAGGTGTTGAAAAGGAATCTGGTCAAAGGACAGAATGAAAGAAAGCATAAAAAAAAATTAAAAAATTAAAAAATAAATAATAAAAAATTACTTAATAGATGTACTTATCTATAATTCTTATATTCAAGCTTCTAAATATTAATAAATTTTAAATATTTTTTATTTTTTTTAATAAGCCGATTCATAAGTTAATGGGTCGAGTCGAGGCTGACTCAAACTTCACTTATTGGGATAGGCTAATGAGTCGTTTATCAAGCTTAGCTTGAGCTGGTTCACAAGTTAGGCTAACTCACTTACACCTCTAAAATGGACATATTAATATTCTGGTTGTTTGAACAAATTTTAAATAAAAATAGTTTTTAAAATTATTAAATTTATTTTAAAATAAGTACAATATAAATGTTAATTATATGTACTACATTTACATTAACATAAGTAAAATAATTTTAAAATTTAAACAGAATATCCTCATTAATTCTTTTTTTTCCTTTATTAATATGAAGCTTTACTGAGATTACTTGAGTTGGAAACAGAAACTTTCTGGGAAGGAGAGCTTAGGGTTAATTAATTACAAGGGATGCATGTGTAGAGCCCTTATCATTAAGCTAATTACATACTAAAAATGTTAATTAAGGGGTTAAAAGAATTATTTAGACCAAAAAATAATCTTCATTAATTTTGATCCTCCTCCTAAATTCAACCACAGGTGATTCAAATTGATATATATAGTAATGAACTTACACCATATATGAGAAAAATAATAATAATAAACAAATGCATAATTTAAACACACAAATAAAGGATAAGAAAAACAATAATGCACTTAAAACTGAGGCTTTGTTTGGGACGGCTTTGTTACTGCTTCTTAAAGCAGTTTTTTAGTTAAAAATTTAATTTTTATACTTGAAAGCCGCTTTAAGAAGTAATAAAAAAGTCATCCCAAACACAGCTTGTATCTTGAATCCCTTAAAGAAAGTTACACCTCTTCAACCAAGCCAACAATGGCTTAAAAGGCTTCACCAAGCAACCACGCTTGTATCCGACTCGACTCGACCCGACCCGCCTTGGAGTTCGACCAGCTTCATGTTGATCGGAAGAAATGGAGAAGCATGTGCTCTGTAATGCCGGCGGAGGGCTAAGCGGCGGAATATTGACTTCGCTCGCCGGCAGACATTTAGGCTTTCCAGGCTTTGACTCCCACTCAAATGGAACCTGACCACATTCCCTACAATACAACCTTGAGGAAGAACAAGAAAGCACAGAGTCCCTAGAAAGAAGCTTTGCCAGGAATTGATCATCTCCACCTGATGAGGGTGAGTCTATACACAAACTGAAAGAATTATTCTCATTCTGATCAGGCTCAGATGCTCTTACAGCTTTCCTCACCTTCATCATATGGATCATGAACAATCAGTTCAATCATACAGCTTTGTGATGGATGGAAACCCTAAATCTTGTTCATATATAAAGAGTTCAGATCAGTGTAGTGAAGAAAGAGACTGCAACAGCTTTGATTTTGGTGAGGAAAAAGGAAAGCTATGATGGAGACTTCATTGGTTTCTTTAATCCTAAGGCTAATTAAGTCACTGATGTGGAATGTTGGGCTAAATTAATTGTGAGAAGAAAATATGCTGAAGATGTTAAGGAGATCTTTTCCTATAATCTGCAAGCTAATTCATGTCATGGCGAGCTTAACAATCAAAGATGAATTGATGGAGAAAGAGAGAGAGGTTTGGGTGATAAGCAAGTTTTGTTCCAGTTTAAGCAAATTTCTTCTTCAGCTACAGTGGAATTTATTGCTGATAATCTAAATTAAGTGCATTGCTTAGCTCAGTGGGTAACATAATCGATCTGAATAGTACTGTAAAACCCTAAAACTCATCTGTATTAAATTGCATCATAAATTGTATCCCTAAATCTACGTAGTATTCCTTTATTTCAATGTTGCGTCAATTAGCATCTAAGTGAACAGTTTTATTTATTTATTTTTCCTTGAATTTAAGGGCAAAAAATTCTAAAAAAATAGAAGAAAAAATGAAAAAAATAAAATAAAATTTTCAAAAAAAAGAGGAAATTATATATATATATATATATATATATATATATATATATATATAGAGAGAGAGAGAGAGAGAGAGAGAGAGAGAGAGAGAGGGGTTAAAATTATGAAAAAAAGTACTCTAAATTCTAATTCAACATGAGATCTTGAAACAATAAACTATTTTTTACTCCATTCTTTTCTCCAAAGTGATTTTTTAGAACATTTTTTTCTCTTCTTCTGATGTCATTCCAATTCTTATTTTCAAATGACTCAAATAGAATTTGCGATATTATACTGAAATTAGAGCTTCTAATTATAAGGAAGGCTTTATGGGTGTGAATTTCCAATAGATGAAATATATCAGCCTTAGGCCCATATCTTTTTGTTTTAGTCATTGATGTTCTCACTAGATATTTGCAAGATGGTGTATACTTTTCGCTCATGTTATTCTTCTTGTTGATAAAACTGGAGAGGGAGTTGAAAGTAAACTTGAATTATGGATGTCAACCGTAGAGTCTAAAAGTTTTCGCTTGAGTAGATCTAAAACTGAATATATGGAGTATAATTTTAGTAGCAATAGACCTAATGAGCTTTTCAAAGGGTTGAAAAAGCTCTAAAGTTTGTCAATTTCTTCTGTTTATGTGATATTCTTTATTTTCATCATAAAGTGGATAGAGTCTAAAAATTTTCGCTTGAGTAAATCCCCCTAAATTTTTTTGTCACATGTCCTCTTATAATAGGTACACCTTATATTGTCTTTGGAATAAATCTTTTATCCTTGAGCGGAAGATTATATAGTAAGCCCTAAAATAGAAATTTGGTGGCTCTTATGATAGATACTTCAAAGACGGGGGTGTCAAGCATTACTATCCGTCCTTCTCTCCCTTATATGAGAGGTAAAATCTTATTTAATGATGATAATTTCTCTTTTTAAAATTTAAGCATGAATTTAATGTATCAACATCATTTTTAAGTCTTGCAAGTAACTCACACCCCTTTTCTTTTCGCAATGTTTTTGAGAATTATCTCATCATCACTATATCATCTTGAGATCTTGATAATAGCCTAATTCGAGCTAATAAACCTTAATTTTATTAAAATATTCAATAATATAAAGGATTCTTTGCTTAATTATTGAGATATTAGTTTTAATCTTATAGATGAGAGCATGGCTTCAACTTTTGAGTATGTTTGATGGTATCTCAATCATCTTTTGTAGTAGAAAAGAACATAAATAACCCGTTGATTTCAAGCATTATAATCTTCCATAATCACATCACGATCATGGAGTAAACTTCATCCCAAAATATAAACTTTGAATAATTTAACTCCAGAGGAAAATCCACAAGATGGATCTTACCCTTTAATTTTAGAAAGGTGTTCATAATTTGAGACAGCTAAAACAATTTCTTCCATTCAAGCAATATGAGGGTTATAGCCCTTCAGAGTTCTCGTAAAACCATATTTTGCTTGATTCATTAAATCAATGAGCACATAAAAATTAATCAATTTCAAACTAATTATGCACTCATATATGATTAAACACATACAGAGCCTTTTTTGACAAGAAATTATTCCATGCGAAGATCAGATACAGAGAACCGCCTACTTTGTCTCTGTGAACAGTAAAACCGTATAGACCACTACGCTTTTAATGTTCATAGAGATAAAACTGAACGGTTCTCTATGTCTGATCTCTGCACATAATAATTTCTCTTCTTTGACATCCGTAGGAGCCATACCTGAGAAAGTTGTAGATAGCCCGCACAAATCCCAAATCTTAAATATATTAGGTTGCCAAAAACACCCAACTTGATGTGCCTAAACAGTCCACAGATTCAGATTGCATTATTGTTATAAGAAAATGATGGAGATAAGGTAAGGTGAGCTCCAGAATTAACAAAGCTTTAGTTAGATACAAATTGAAAGATATTATTGCTATAAATTCTGATAACATTTAGATTACAGCTACACGATTTGAGGGACGATATATTTCAGATGTTCTTTTTCAGTGAGCTTCAAGTTTTGAAGCCTTTTAATTAGAAGAAACTTGCCTTCTGGAAACAGTAGATCAGTTCTGAAAGCATTTGCGATGGTGGATGGAGAGATGAAACTTCTCGTACCACTTGTTTCTTATGCATAGTACTGGCCTTAGGGATATTTGGAAGAGCATAAAAAAAGCTTCAAATACCAAAAAAAATGGCGTGCTTTAGTCTGCCATATGTCAATAGCAACTATATCAGGTGAAGAATATGAGGATTCAGTACTGGAGAAAATGAAAGAAATGTCTACAAAAAAGCTTCAGCACATAAATGAGGCAAAAATAGTTTCTTGAGTGAGACATCAGATCGATTACATGTCAAATAACATATTCTGAGTACTTAGTGGAATGATATAAAGAAGGCCTGAGAGAAAATGGTGAAGTATTTATTTGATACAGACATGATAATGCAGAATAAAACGCTTATTTTCAACCAAGTAAACAAGCTAAGAGGTTAAGGTTTCGTTTGGGATAGCTTTCTTATTGCTTCTTAAACTAGCTTTTTAGTACAAAAATTTTACTGAAAGATGCTTCAAGAAGCAGTAAAAAAACTGTCTCAAACGAAACCTAAACCTCCATAATGAAATATTAATTCAGAAAATATGACAGGCATCTGATGAGGCAGATTTGCAATGAAAAGATGCTTAGTTTTAATAGAAAAAAGGATACTGCAGGGTATGATAAATAAATGAATTATTGTGCGTGTAAATGAACATGCATTGATTGAGAGCATGAACCACTTCAGACAAAAGAAAGGTGTCCCTGGGTGTCTGGAAGCACAGGTCAATCAGATTTTTACAAGTTTCTTTTTTTTTTTTAAGAATAAATCCATTAATATTTTAACCTCAAAGAATGAACCCTCCATTGCTCAACTTTTCAATAAAATAATACACTAGACAATTTAGTTCGTTTGAAATTTAGTAGTAATGACAGTTAATACAATTGAAAGGTCAATCAATCCAAGCAAACCATCACATAATTGCAAAGCGCCTACATTTAGGCTTCGTTTAGGAGCGGCTTTCTTACTACTTCTTAAAGCAACTTCTTAATACAAAAATTAATTTTTTTTCTAATAGAAAGCTGCTTTATGAAGTAATAAGAAAGCCGTCCCAAAAGAAGCCTTAATCTAAGTTTCTAGGCAATTTGACAATCATGTAAAATCTTCCATAATCTTCAATTAATATCGCTCAAAAACCTACACAGTAAATTCTTTTAATTCTTAAACAAATATGTCCGACGACAGACAACAGAAACTATATGATAAATGAACAGACTATATAATACAACAAAGAAAATCCTTGTTAGAGTAAAAAAGAATCTTTACATCATTTAATTTTAAAACCATGATATATTGAGGACGCGGTTTCCTTTCAGGATTCCAGAATTATTTTATAATAAATCATCCTTGTACTTGAGATGCATATGGAATTGGGCGCCTTACCCTTGCGTGTGAGGTATTTAAAACCCCAAGAGTGATCACCAGACATCTCTCAGATACCTTCCTTGCATTTGCAGGTTCTTCACCAGGCTTTCAGTCTTCGAGCTATCTAGAGAACCCTGCAACAGAACAAACAGAGTAAAACTTATCCAACGGTCATATTATCAGATCTTCAGAATATTAAGTTGATACAGAAAACACTTCATTACTTGAGGCAAGCTTCAAATATTAAACATGTTACCCTGTTATTCAAATTAATCCATAATTATGTTCCATGTTTTCCAAGCCCACAAATCTGTTTATATCTTCAACCACAAATAAGAAGGGAAATAAATATAACCCTGTTATTTAATCAGATCCATTACTAGGTCCCATGTTTCCAAGCCCATAAATAAGTTTATATCTTCAAACACAAATTAAAAGAGATAAATATAACCTTGTAGTCAATCTGATCTCTAATTAGGCGGTCCTACGAGTTGGGAGGTTCTTTACCTGTTCCTGGACTATGTTATGAATAGTGCGGTGGACATCTTTTGCCATGCCTTTGGCATCACCACACACATAGATGTAACCACCATTAGAGATAACATCCCAAATTTCAGATGCCTAATAAAAAGCAACGTACTATCAGGGATTCAAGTAATATAAGATTAAAAAGAGGTATATAACTTAACAAAATATAAGTCAGGGAAAGGAACAAAAAATAGTAGAAATTTACTAAACCTTTTCGACCATTTTATGCTGCACATATTCCTTGGTTGCTCCCTCTCGAGAGAAAGCTACAATAAGCTCAGAAACCACTCCAGCTTCAACAAAACTTTTCAGTTCATCTTCATAGATGAAATCCTACAAAAATGACAAACATAAAACATTGCTTTCTGATCACCGCAAGTAAAACTAAAAAAAAAAAATTAAAGCTTCACAGGATTGATTTAACACCATTTTCCGATTCCTGCATCCAAAGAAGAGTATAGCAGGCCCAAGTACAGCACCAGACTGTTTAAGCGCCAACCTCTCCTAAAAATGCCAGCAGAAAATAATGAAATAATGGTCGCAGCAGAGTGTAATACTAAGAAAACTGAAGTTCACAACAAACCTGCAAGAATCCCCTGAATGGCGCCAACCCTGTTCCAGGTCCAATCATGATAATTGGCACAGAGTTGTCTGCAGGCAGTTTAAAATTTGACTGCCGCACAAAAATAGGAGCCCAGCTACACTCTTCACTTTCTTCCAATGGTATTGAATTCTTGAAGGAGGAAAATTCCAAATCAAAGATTCACATTGAATGCTACCCAAATTAGTAAATAATATAGTGAAATCAATATATAAGCTGGAACTATTTACACCACTTTAAAGATAGAATAAAAGAAACATTGAAATACCTACAACATTTATATATGTTCAAGCTTTAAGATCATATATAATACAAGAAAAAGCAGCACAAGAGTTCTATCCAAAAATTTATATAACCCTGATTTCATAATATCATAATGAAAAACAAAACTAGTTGGGTTTCATAAAGCCATAAGGGGCAGTATGTTTTGATTGGTGATCCAGGAATGGATAATGGTGATGACATAGACTTGACAGTCAACCCAGCTGCTTTTCTTTTTTCATTAGTTGTAAATAAGGTACAAAGACCATAGCAAAATTGCTGTCCAGCTGCAGTTTTGGAAGTAAAAAACAAAAAAAAAAACACCATAAACAAAAAGCAATAGGCTAAGTTAAAATAGTATTTTAGAAACTTACTTGGTAAAAAGCATCTTATCAGATTGAGCGTAAGCGAACAATGATTGAGTTGTGAAGCAAATGCATTGCAAAGCAAATGACAACAACGACATCAAACTTTTACCCCACTACGTGGGGTCGGCAACATGAATCCATTTTCTCCTTTGTGTCATGTTAAGATTCAAATTATCATTTAAATCTACTAAAAAAATCATTTCTAATACTTTTTAACCAAGTCTTTTTAGGTCTACCTCTACCTTTCTTAACATAGCTTAAATCTAAAACAACAACTCTCCTAACCTAGTCATCGGAAGGCTCATGTTTTATGTGACCAAATCATCTAAGGTGAGTCTCTAATCTTATCTGCCACTAGAGCTACTCCAACCTTTTCATGTATATACTTGTTTCGCATTCTGTCTCTAAGAGTTAAGTCACTCATCCACCTGAGCATCCTCATCTGTCCAACACTTAACTTCATTTTATGCTTCTCTTTAATGACAACATTCTGCACCATAAAGCATTGCAGGTCTCGCCACCATCATATATAATTTCCCCGTAAGTTTGAGGGGGTACTTTTTTGTCACACAAGAGGCCCGATGCATTCCTCCACTTCAACCATCCAACTTGAATTCATCTAATAATATCCCCCTCTATTTCACCATCACTTCGAACAATAGCCCCAAGATATCTAAAACAAGTACTCTTTTTAATGACTTGATCGCCCAAAATCACAATCCCTCACTAGATCTATTATTACTAAAAATATACTCCATGTATTATATTTTATATCTACTCAAACCAAAACCTTTAGACTCTAAGATTGACCTCCAAAAGTCAAGTTTTCCTTCAACTCCCTCTCTAATCTTATCAACAAGAAGAATATCATCAGCAAAAAAGTAAATGTCATGGTACATACTCTTGCAAATATTTAGTAAGAACATTCATTAATAAAGCTAAATAAATCCATTTAATAAAAAAAAGACATTCAGGGCTAAAAACCAAAAAATATATGGGCTTAAAACTAATCCTTGATTTAATCCAACTGAAATAGGAAATTATTTGGTCAAACCACCTTTTGTTGGAACACAAGTGACAACTCTTACATACATACCTTAATGAATTGAATATAAGCATTATTAACTCATTTAGTTTTTAGAACTTTCAAGAGCACTTCACTTGGACCTTTATCATATGCTTTCTCTAAATCAACATATTATATGAAAATCCTCCTTATTCTTTCTATATTTCTCCATCAAACCTTTCTATAAACGTATAGCTTCCATAATAGACCTACCCAGCATGAATCCAATTTGATTTTGAGAAAAAACATTAGTATCACATCGTAAGTTATGCTCAAAAACTCTCTCCCACAATTTTAATATATATCACATTAACTTAATTCCTTTATAATTTGCACTCTCTTATGTATCACCTTTTTCTTAAAAATATGAACCAAAACACTCTTCAACTCATCTAGCATCTTTTTAGACTTCAAAATAATTTTAAAAAGTTTCATAAGCCAAGAAATTCCTTCATCTCTTTAGCATTTACACAACTCTATTAAAATAACTTTTGCGTCCTAGAGTATTCGCGACGATAAAGAAATATAAATTTTAGTGTCTTAGCGTTGCACGAAGATCTAGCACACACAGATAAAAAGAGAGAGGGTGTAGCATTCATATGAGACACCAAGATTTTTACGTGGAAAACCCCTGAAAACGGGGAAAAACCACGGGCCTAGCCCAGTTTGAATGAATCCACTATTATTGCAGTTGATTACAAATTAGGCCCTTCCTTAGGAAATGTCTTGGCTTGATGTACATCATATGAAGTACATTACATCGTAGGAATACAAAGAATCAATGTTGACGTGTTCGTTTGGTCAGAAGGACCATAGTCTAGTGACGGAGGTCAGGAGAATCGTAGTCGGCGAGTGACGGAGGTTATAAAGACCGTTGTCTAGCGACGGAAGGACTATAGTTGGTGGGCGACATAAGTCAGGAGGACCGTAGTCGGAGGGCGACGGAGGTCGGAAGGACTGTAATCGGTGGGTGACGTAAGTCGGAAGGACCGTAGTCGGCGGGCGACGGAGGCCGGAAGGACTGTAGTCGATGGGCGACGTAAGTTGGAAGGACCGTAGTCGGCGAGCGACGGAGGCTGGAAGGACTGTAGTTGGCGGGCGACGTAAGTCAGAAGGACCATAGTCGGCGGGCGACGGAGGCTGAAAGGACTGTAGTCGGCGAGCGACGTATGTCAGAAGGACCGTAGTCGGCGAGCGACGGAGGTCAGAAGGACTGTAGTCGGCTGGCGACGTAAGTCAGAAGAACCGTAGTCGACAGGCGACGGAGGTCAGAAGGGCCGTTATCTAACGACGAAGGTCAGAAAGATGGCGTTAGGTAGAAATCCAGCATCAGATAGATGTCCGACAAAAGTCTGGCAACATGCAGAAGTCCGGCGTCGGGTAGAAACTTGACAACAAGCGGAGGTCCGGCGTCGGGTAGAAGTCCGACGTCAGTTGGCGGCCAAGGAGAACTCCGACGTTAGATGGTATTCGAGCAGAACTCTAGAGTCACTTGGAGTTCGGGTGAAACTCCGGCGTCACTTGGAGGTCGGGCGGAATTCCGATGTCACTTGGAGTTTGGTTGGAACTTCAGCATCACTTGAAGGTTGGATAAAAATTCGACGTCACTTGGAGTTCGGGTGAAACTCCAGCGTCACTTGAAGGTTAGATAGAAATCTGGCATCACTTAGGCGGAGTTTCGGTGTCGGGCGGAGCTCCGGCGTTACTTGGGCAGAATTTCAACATCCCGTGAAAGTCGGGAAGAATTCCGACGTGCCGTGGAAGTCGGGCGGAAATCCGACAGTGATCAAGGAGTTTCTTCCCTCCTATTCTTCTCTTCTACTCTTCTTCCTTCCTTCTTCTTGCTTGGGCCCCCCTCTCAAGAGAAATGAGGGGTCTATTTATAGATTTCTGGAGTGGCATGACCCCGTAAATAGGTGAGAGATCAGGGGAAAATGTGGAATGGTTGGATGGATGGCCGATATTGAATCCCTTGATCGTGTATCGTTCGTCAAGCATTTGAAGGTCTTAATGATGTCGGAACTCGACGATCTTGGGCTCATAGGATTCATCTTGTCGAGCCGCTCGATTTGACTATAAGCACGTCAAGTTTGGAAACCGTTTGGTAACTCAAATTGTGGTTCGAACTTTCCAACAACGCTTAAGTCTTTGATTTGGACTCATTTGGACTCGGATTGAGTCGAATTGTGTCATTGGGTTCGTATTTCCGAGACGCTCAGTTTGACTGTAAGTTTGTTGAAATCGGAGTTCAGGTGATCCCGAATTTAATTCTTGAAGAATCTGGCTTGAATTTTGCCTCGAGATTCGTGCCCGATCAAGATAATTTTTTGATGATATATCATTTATCAAATCTAATAGTTTTTTCACCCTTCATTTTCTTTAAAACCTATCTCATTTTCTGTTTTACTAATTTGATGATAAAACAAAAATCACTATTTTCATTTAGGGAGCTAAAGTCACTAAAGTCCATATTCTCACAATCTTCACTGAAAAGTTTATTGAAATATCTCATTCACCTATTTTAAATATTTTCTTCTAATAAAAAAATTTTTTGATCTTCATCCTTATTACACTTCACTAAAGAAATTCACCTAACATTCTCACACTTTAAAGAAATCGACTATATATATATATGTGTGTGCGCGCGCGCGCGCGCGCGCGTGTGAAGGGAAAATAGACGCCAAGCTAAGCACACAACCAAGAGTTTACAGATGCAGAAATTAACCCAGAGGTGGGGATGTTATGCAAAGATCAGAACAGCAGAACGGAAAATGGCAATCAAATAGGAGTTTAATTAAAATGTCAAGAATCTCTATAACAGCCTTATCATAATTAGCAAATAGATCGTGAAAAGATGGGTCCTTTTGCCCTATTATCACCCTAAAGAGATGAGAACAAAATGTTAAATTCCATGTAAACCTACAAACAAGATTAGCATTCCTTATCTAGCTCCTCAACATACATAAAATGAGCAGGTAAAATCTAACAGATGAAGTAAAATCTAACAGATGCGCCACATACATCTCGATACAACAACAACATTAAGCCTTTAATTCACTATGTGGGGTCGACTACATAAATACTTTTTCTCCACTGTATCTTATTAAGAGTCAAACTCTCATTTAAATATGATAAAGAAATGTCATTTCTAATATTAACCAAGTCTTTTTAGGTCTACTTCCACCTTTTTTTAAATGAGCCAAATCTAAACATCTACTCACCTAATCGGGTTATAAGAAGGCCGGCATTTTATGTTACCAAACTATTTAACGCAACTCTCTAATCTTATCTACCACACAAGCTACTCGAACCTTTTCATGTATATACTCGTTTCACATTCTGTCTCTAATAGTGAAGCCACTCATCCATCTATGCATCCTCATCCCTGCAACACTTAACCTGATTTTATGCTTTCTCTTTTAATGGCCGACATTCTGCACCATAAAGCATTGCAGGTTTCACCACCATATTCTAGAGTTTTCCCTTAAATTTGAGGGGTGCTTTTCTTTCGCACAACAGGCCCGATGCATTCCTCTACTTCAACCATCCAACTTGAATTCTACTATTAAAATCCTCATCTATTTCACCATCACTTTAAACAATAAACCCGAAATATCTAAAACGTGTACTCTTTTTAATGCTCGATTGCCCAAAGTCACAATCCCTACTCAAAAAAAACCTTTAGAGTTTAAGGTTGACCTACAAAATTCAAGTTTTCCTTCAACTCTCTCTCTCTCTCTCTAGTCTTCAAGAAGAATACCATCAACAAAAAAAGTACATAAGAGTACACCCTCTTGCAAATGTCTAATACAAACATCCATGACTAAAGCAAAAAATATGGGCTTAAAACTAATCCATGAATCTAATTGAAATACGAAAATATTTGATCAAACCACCTTGTGTTTTAACACAAGTAATAGCTCCAGCATACATATCCTTAATGACTTGAATATAGCATTATTAACTCCATTCTTTTCTAGAACTCTCAAGAGCACTTTTCTTGGAACTTTACCCTATTCTTCTCTAAATCAATAAATATCATATGTAGATCCTATTTATTCCCTCTATACTTCTCCATCAACCCTCTCAATAAGCTCATAGCTTCCATAGTAGACCTACACGGCATGAATCCAAATTGATTTTGAGAAAAAAAATAATATCATGTCATAATATATGTTCAATAACTCGCTCCCATAGTTTTAATGTATGACACATTAACTTAATTCCTTTATTCGCACTCTCCTGTTCATCGCCTTTATTCTTAAGAATAGGAACCAACACACTCTTTCTCCACTCATCTAGCATCTTTTAAGAATTCAAAATAATATTAAAATGTTTTGTAAGCCAATAAATTCCTTCATACCTAAGCATATATCTCTATATCATTCAAAATACTAGTGAAATACTTTGGGTGGATCGTGCTGCAAACATGTGGGCATGGACTCCAGCAATGACAGAATAAGAATTTAAAGGGGGCTAATGGATTAACTCCGGGAATTGTGTTATGAAAGAAATTTCCATACCATATATGGAAATATGAGGATTTATTTCAAACCTGAAGAGGAGAGCCACCCTCAACAGCCAACAACTGCCAGAGAAATTGATTGTTTTAGCAAGATAGAAAGGATTGTGTCTGTGAGAGTGTATGTGTGCAAGTATGGTGGGAGGCGGTGATTAGTTTCTTCTGAAAAAATATATTTCTCAAGAAGAAATAGGGGAAAAAGTAGAGGAATGAAGATGAGAGAGAGAGAGAGAGAGAGAGAGAGAGAGATAGAGAAAGTGACTGTAATGCATCACAAAAAGAACATAACAAATTCTAAAGACATTGCTTTGATCACTTTAGATGTTACCACCAAAGAAGTCACAAGTTTTAGATAAAGAGAAATGACCAAAAT
Source organism: Dendrobium nobile (assembly GCA_022539455.1). Lineage (NCBI taxonomy): Eukaryota > Viridiplantae > Streptophyta > Magnoliopsida > Asparagales > Orchidaceae > Dendrobium > Dendrobium nobile. Next base: position 4,972,616 of record CM039723.1, on the reverse strand, counting down.
GGTCCCTCAACTCTTTAGGAGGGACCATAATGTCTCCCAACTATTTTAAGGGACCTTTAGTCCCTCAACTCTTTAAAATGAGATCATTTTGATCACATCATTAAAAAAATAACATAAACATTGAGTGCAGTTCGGATGACGGAAGTTTGAGAAGGATATAATCGAAATATAGCTTTCGTCAAAACCCAGCAATGAAACCCTCCAGCAGGACAAGCACCTTCGACCACGCTCAAACTTGCCTTCCAGCTTTTGCCGGCAGCTTTGACCATCAGCACCTTTAACCCCATGCTTGAATTTGCCTTCAAGCCTCCACCCACAACTTCCGACCCACAGTAGAATCCGACTCCATCATGCAATCGATCCCGCAGCAAAACGCAAACGAATCTGACTAGATCACCCAATCTATCCCACAAAACCAGCTAATCTGAACGTCGATACCGAGCGCGAATCCCGCAGTCCAATTGAGTCCCACCTTTTATCCCACAGCGTAAACGAATCCAAGCGTCGATTCCGCAATGACATTGAATTTAAATTAAAAAATTACATCTAATAAATAATTTAATTAAAAAAATTAATTATAAATTTTATCTAATAAATGATAAAAAATTTAAAAAAATTTACTAAAATACCCCTAATTTTAACACCATTAAATCCAACATCCATTAATTTGAATGTTGGGACCAAAATAATCTCATTTTAAAGAGTTGAGAGGTTGAAATGGTCTCTCAATTGGGGGTCATTTTGGTCCCTCCTAAAGAGTTGAGGGACCTTTTTGGTCCTTTTCTCTTTAGATAAATATAAAGAATTTGTATGAAAAGGCAAGAATCTAATGTTTTTACCAGAAAATAAAGCAGTCACAGAACAATTAAAGCCAAATAAGGCAGAAAGAAAAATATTTTATGGCTGCAAGAGGATTTAAAATTGTTAAGAAAAAATAACCTGTACCAAGCAAGACAGCATTACACATTCATAAATCAGATACATTTAAATGCCAAAAGTTTCAGAAACTGCGTGCACTTGCCTTGCTAAAATTGATGGTTATAAATTTATAGAAAGATGCTCAAAAAACTGTTTCATTACTACCACCAAAAATGCAAAAGAAATGCTCATTCACTCAAATCAAATAAAAAGCTTAATTTACACAACAGGTACCAAATCTAGTAGAAATTTTAAAAAATAATAAGAAATAGATACATTTACACAAGTCAATAACAAAATCTTTAAAAAACCACAAAATAGTATTGATAACGACTTTGAAATAAGAATCAATTCATCATCATCAACATCAGCATAAATCTTATCCCAGTTTACAGTTTAAGAAAAATTAAAGGAATCTTTATATGATGTTGAGATGCGCATGACAAATCAATTGTTGTCATATAAATGAATGAATGATGAAGCACACAAGAAATAGGGTTTAATTTGCAATAAAGATTTTAATTTATAAATCAGGTACCAAAGCGCACAATTGTTGTCATATAAATCAATTGTTCAAAAAAAAAGTTTAATTTGCACATCAGGTACAAAATTTAAAGTGATTTCGAAAAAAAACAAGAAATGGATATATTTACACAAGTCAATAACAAAATCTTTAAAAAATCACAAAATAGTATTGATAACAACTTTGAAATAAGAATTCACTCATCATCATCATCAAAATCAGCATAAATGTTATCCCAGTTATTTTAACAGTTTAAGAAAATTTAAAGGAATCCTTATGTGCGGTGAGATGTACATGGACAAATCACTTGTTGTCATATAAATGGATTTTTTTTTTTAATTTTATTTTTTTACTTTCATATAAATGTATTTTTTTTTTGCTGTCATATAAATGGATGAATAATGAAGCACACAAGAAATAGGGTTTAGGTTCATTTCAAATATTTTTTTTCTAAATCATAATTTTATAATATTATTTTAATTGAAATTGCTTCTATTTATCTTTAGGATAATATTTTGTTTGAATTTGAATAATTTACAATTTGGATAGGATTAGAATTGAATTTCATTTTGATGTCATATTATTTTGTAAAGTATTTCAATAAATAGGGCATTCATAGTTTGTATTAGTAGTGCACTTGAATGGTGAACGAAGAATGTATTTTCTTCTACATTTCTTTTCTCTCCCTCCCTTGTGTCTCACTCTTCTAATATCTAATTATCCCTCTCACTACTCTACATCAACTGATATCAAAGTAGAACAAGCATCACCTATTCTGTTGATATGTTCTTTCAATCCATCTCTCAACAACACACACAATCATGTTATCCACGATTGACTTAATTTGCACTTGATAGTGAATTCATTCACCCCTAATCCAATCACATCACCCTCATTTTCCACCTACAACACAACCCAACTGAACACCTTCCACCACAATCACGATCATTCAATCCACTTATGTAGATCTATCGCACATAACTTTACAAGTCCCTTTCCACCCCACATGCTATGTGCTTCATGACTCTTCATAGTTCACTAGTACATATAAATTAAAGAATTCATTCCCTCGATACTCGACATACTCCCTAATCCCGCATCTCACACACAGAAGTCACCGATCCCACCTAAGCCACTTGTGATCTCAACGCTTATGTCTACACTACACTTGGAAGTGTCATATCATGACCCATATGTCACCACACCTACAACAAGTCATTTCACCCTTTCATGCGCCTGCATTACATTATTACCATTGCACGCTACTTGCATCATTCAACTTACGCACATAGGTCACACCTAGCCTCCCCCACATGCAATTTTTCCATGCCCTATCGGCATCTACACACACCTTTGTTTGTTGGGAATAAAACCACACAGTGAACACAAATAAGAATGAGAAAATACAACATAAAAAAACAGCAGGATTTAACGTGAATTTTTTTGAAACCAAGAAAAAAATCATAGAGGCACAACACATCAAGAAATCCACTATGAAAATTCGAAAAAATTGTACAAAACTCTCTCTCACTCTCTCATTGTCCCTCTTCACTCATACACCATTCTACAACATAGAAAATGTAAAGAGACTCTCATAAACCACCCCAAGGTACGCAATCCTTCAAGTTAAACATGAAAAACAAAAAAGTAAACTACCCAGTCTGACTCGTAGAGCCACAATGTTGGAGTCTGGAGTGCCGCGGGGCCCTCTCTCTCTCTCTAACTAGACTATACAACATCATAGCGCTTGAGTACACAGCGCCATAGCACTGTACAATTGTACGAAAAAAATTGGGGGAAAAGCACCCAAATTCAAGGGGGAGGATCCCTGACGACCTCGATCGACTAAATTAAGGGCTGAGGTAACAATACAAACCAATTGATCCACACAATTAGATTCCACACATAACTAACAATCTCTCACTTGAAAAGTGATTACAATCAATCATTCTCCCAATCTGTGGCACCAATCATAATACATGTAGTGTGGCTCACCCCTGCCCTCAGCCTTCATCAAGACCAACTGAAACTACACAGAGCTTCAATTTATCAACTACCACTGTCTTCATCAGCATGTATGTAGGATTTTGGGTTATCTGTATCTTCTCCAAAGATGACTAACCATCTTACAGAAGCAATCTAATGAAATGATATCGAAGATGGATTGCTTTGTCCTAGAATGGAATGCTACATTCTTAGCAAGATGAATAGCACTCATGATTTTGCTATGCAACTTCTCATTCCTTGCCCTTTATTAATTTCTACAATTAAAATTTACAACTATATCATCTCCTTGCTAGCCTCAATGATAGCAATGAACTCTCCTTCTGTGATTGAGAGTGCAACAATCTTCTATAACTTGAAAACCCAATTCATCGCAATCTTTTCTAAAATGAAGATATAATCAGTTGTGCTCCTTCTACCATCAATATCTCTCGCAAGATTAAGATCTATATGCCCCTGTAGATCAATCTCTACATCTCCAGAGCAAAAAACTTTATCAACTGATCCTCTCAAGTAGTTGAGAATCCACTTAACCGCCTCCCAAAGAATTAGGCTACTCATGAATCTGTTGACTACTACTACATATGCTATATTTGGTCTTGTACAGATCATAGCATACATCAAACTTCTAATTGCTGAAGCTTATGGAATCCTTTCCATTTGTTCTCACTCTACTTTCACATTTAGGCAGTTGTTCCTTAGATAGTTAAAGTGACTATCTAAGGGAGGTAAACACTATTGAAGCTTGTAAAATCCTTTCCATTTGTTCTTACTCTGCTTCACATTTAGGTCATGGTTGTTCCTTAGTTAAAGTGACTATTTAAGGGAGTTAAAACTAACTTTGTCTCACTCATGTTTAATCTTTGCAACACCTTCTCAACATATTTAGACAGGTTTAAAGCATTAAAATGCTTTGCTCTCTGTATGTCTCCAATCAAACTATACAGCATCGCAGCACTCGGATACACAACGCCACAAAATTATACGATTCTTTGCACTATTTTGGTTTTACAACCTTTTTATTCCATGCATGTATAACTCCATCTTAAAAGGTGTTCAAAAGGATGCATACATGCATTAGTTCCATCACCTCGTCAACCATAGCCACAAGGCTTCTTAGCAAAGGCATAGCATACAACACTTTCAAAGAAGAGTTTTCTTAGGCTCGTAGGATTTCTTGAAGTACATAAAATTAGAGTAAGGATTTCTTTCAAGCATCTCATTTAAATTAGGATTTTTTATGTTATTTAATTTAAATTATAGATGTCAGTATAGCCAGCGTGACAACCTAACTCGGATCCAACATGAAAATTTGGGTTCATGTTAGCTGGTGTAAGATTTGAGACATGTACAGATCAGCATAAGTGACCCAAAAAAAATTGTGACAAGTTCATTTTGTGTCGGATCGTGTTCAGATTAATCCAAAAAATAATAAACTAACTCATTTGACTCTTTTTCAATATAAACTCAAAAAATTGTGTTTTTTACGAGTTGTCGTGTCCAAATTGCTTAATTGCAATCATTTTAGGTTGTGCTACATAAATCCAACTTGAGTGTTTATTATGTCAAGTCAAGTCAAATTCAAGTTTAGTAACATCGAGTTTGTGTCACCAAATTAATAAACAATTCTAGTTTGAATTGATTAACCTGAATTTATGCACCTAAAATGATCACAATCTATTAACCCGCATTTATGCACCTAATTTAAATTAAGTTATCACTTTCGATAATCTTTAGTTTGAGTTTGATTAATGTAACATTTGGATAGGATTACCTTTTAAATTCAATATGATGTATGCTCATCTTGAAAACCTTATTTCTATAAATAAGATATTCATGGCTTGCAATGGAATACATTTCAATAATAAATTAAGACTAACTCTTATACAACAATTCTCTCTTTTTTCCCCCTAACCTAGGGTCTCCCTTTGCTAATGCTCATTTTGTCCTTCTTGCAACTCTACACTAATGAGTTTATCAATAAACATTTGGATGTGAAGCAAGCCAACAAGGGAGATGATGAGGACATCAACAAGATATTTCGCCGTGTTTATCAGAGGAGACACCGGAGATCAACGGCTACGATCATGAGCTTATATTTTTGAGTCATTTTATGTAATAGATTATTTTTATTTTTAGTTTTTACTGTTTTACCCTTATAGGTGGTCATTTGATGTTGTAGCCTCGAGAGCATTTTAGTCTTTGTTTCTTTTCTTTTTGGTGAGACCTATATATAGGTCATTTCTATTGTATTTGGGATGATGATGATTGACATGAAAAATTCAGTTTTTACTCATGATCTCTTTGTGAGTCCTAGAGAGAGTGGAGAACCCTAGGAGAGGGCCAAGCATCACCCACCAACTGCCAGTAGGAGCCGGGACTCGTGGTCAGTCTTCTTCTTTCTCTTCCCCTTCTATTTCCCTAGCTGATCCCCTCTTCCTCCTCCAACCCGCCACCTTGTTTCTCCCTTTTACTCCCAAACCAAGAGCTTTCTCTCCCACCCACCTTCCCAAAATCTAGAATTTCAGATTTAAACACTCAATCACCTTAATTTCTTGGGCCCATCTCATTAAAACCCAACCCCTCTCTCTTCCTCTCTTTGGCCGGCCACCCAAGCTCCCCCTTTTAATTAATTAAATCCCATAAATTAAGGATCTAATTAATTCTATCCCCTCTTCCACTTTCCCTTCTAATCTCCACTTATTTCAAATTCAAATTTCAAAGGAGATTAATTCCTAATTATTCACTAAATCTGAAATTAATTTCAGATTTTATTTTTTTCTCCTTCTCCCTTAGCTTGGCCAACCCCCTCCTCTCCCTCTCTACATTTTCTCTTAGAAAGCTATGCATGGTCGATCCGGATGTTGATCATAGATTCGTCTTTGATTCCCAAGGACGTGCGGACGTTTTGAGATCGCCTTACCGTGACGTCAACGTAGAAATCGACGCCACCATTGAAGATTACGTGGATCGGATACTAATTTTCTCTATCAACCGCCATCGACGAATACTACTTTCCATTCGAGTGGCAACTCTTAAACCTTCCACTGACTCCTCTAACTCCGACTAGCTTTCCTATGGACATTATTGTAAGCTCCCTCTTCCTCGTGGTGATCACGTCAGTATTGCTAATATCTTTCTTCCGTTAACCGCAAGAGAGCTTGAGTGAGGGAAACTCAAAATGACTTTCCTAAATATTAAACTACGGATTATTGTTAAAGTGAATTCGTCATTACTTGCATATTTGTTATTGTTTTAAATTGTCTTGGCTAACAAGTTTGTAACACTGCCTAAGCAACTTTGCAACTGAGACTTCATTAAATCATTAATTGTGACTCGTTAATTTTTATATTGACTTGCTTATTCAGTTGTCTTATTGTTTCTCCGTGCAATTTCGATTATGTTTCACATCATCTTGGTATCAGAGCATGGTTAGCATGCGTCATTCATGCTAGAAGTTATCCTAAGAGTCTACTTAACCAACTGTCATACCAATGCTTTTGTTTTATAAATCCTTGTTTTTGCTTGTTGTCCTGAACATTCCTGCATCGTTTAAGTAACATTTAGGTGAGTATAACCACTTGATTAGGTGCTGCCCTAACCCCTAGTGACATCCCTAGACACCTGGTTAACTTAAACATTGTTGTAGTTTGTTGTTTGTCTCATATCTGCATCATTTAGTTGCATTGTAGGTGTGCACATTTAGTGTCTTAGTGCTGTCTGAGCCTTAGCAGCCTTCCTAAACACCTAGTAACTTAAAATCACTAATATAGCTTGTTGTCCAGTAATTTCCTGAACCATATAGCATGTCATAATGGCGTTTTCTCCTTGTGGAGTGTTGTCCATTATACCCACTCTTCATTAGGAATCACTTAGCACTTCCCAATGGACCCGATAGGACTTCAAAAGAAGTTAGATGACCTCGTTAATCTAGTGGGCTCTATGATTAAAACTATGAAGGAGAAACATGCTGACTCTCCCCACCCTAGGTACGTGCCCCATTCGGTCATTCATACTAGTCGGAAGATGCCCCACTCCGCTTATCAACCTAGATCCGAGCCTAAGCCACAACAACCTCACTTAGAGTCACATTACCGTCTACCCACCTTTGATGATTCCTCGGGCCCTTACTACTTTAGGGAATGGGTTAGACAATTAGAGGACTATTTTGAATCACATGATATTTCTAAGTCCCGCCAGTTTAGCATTGCTAAGTCTCACCTAAACGATAGTGCTCGCCAATTTTGGATGAGGTTGGAAGATCATAAAGAGTCTCGTGGCGAATACCCTACTTCCGATTAGAAAAACATAAGACAATAACTTAGATTAAAATATCTTTCCCCTACTTATGACCACCCATCCTTCAGTAACATCAGGGTTGCTGCCCCACCCTGTAGGTCTTCACCTAGCCTTGATGGTCGACTCTCTATTGGGTCTTTTGTTGGATCGGTCCCATATGACTCCCCACTTGAGCCGACTCCTAGCCATCCTAGTCAACCTTGTCTGAACACGCATCCTCTCTGCGTGGTGGATCCTGATTCGCCTCGCTACGTGAGTAACCTTAACACCTTTAAAATCGGTAAGGATTCTAAGCCTACCCAATCTTTAGTACCCCCAATCTTTGACCCTGCAAGTGTAATTGTTCCTAAAAGAAGCACGACAAAGAAGAAGCTTCCTGAACCTAAGACTGAGTATACTCATTTCGTGGATACTAATGATATTATTGATAACGAGAACTTCTTTGAGGATGAAAATGAAGTGATTAAATCAGACTCCCGGCATGACTTAAACCCTGATCTAGGAAAGTTAGAACCCTTAAATGTTGACACCTTAGCCTACCCTGATACTAGTCTCCTCAAGGATATCTCTTGGGATAAGGTCTGTCTAGATGATATTAATTTGATCTCGAAAGAAGCTAATCTAACCGTAAACACTTTGAAATTAAATTCAAAAGATTTTAATTTAATCGTACCTCCTACTGAGATGACTCAAAATAATTCTGATTTAATTTCGGATAATTCTGATGTCGAAGTGGATAATCTTGAGTTAAAAGTGGTTCAGCTAAATTTACCACCTGATTTAAATCCCGATTTAATTGACCTCGAATTCATAGATCTTAGGGTTACAACCAAACATAATTCTATTGAGAATAGTAATATGAGTTCGGAAGACAGTGATTTGAGTCTGAAAGTTTTTGAGCCTATATTGAACAATGAGCCTCCTCTTGTTTTATTGGAGTCTATTTTAGGAGTTGCTCCTCTAGACTTACATTTGAGTGTGTACCCTTTTTTATTGGACTTATCTCTCCATTCTTCATACCGACTTTAATGTAAGAGGAAGTGTTAGCCCATACTCTCATGACATCTCTCCAACTGTTGTGCCCACTCCAATTCTGGACATTCTACCCCATCTTGTGAGTCTCATACCTATCGATGACTCTTTGGGCTATCCCATTATGGATATGAGTCAGAACCCATCATCTTATCTTGTTCCTGATTCATTCGTTTTGCCCGCTATATTCTTGTCCTTCCCTGTTAAGGACCATCTCTCTTAGTTGGATGAATTTGCTAGATTATACTGCTGCCCCTAGGAGACTATTTACAACCCTAGCTGAAACTTCCTATAGAAATGTCATTGTAGCTAAGAATGTCTTCATTGCTCCTCCTACACCAGTTCCCTTAGACCTAAACACTGTATATCCCCTCATTTTGTGACTGACCCATCGTTATCCCTATCTATATCTGCCTGTGAGTCTGTATGTTTGTATGTATATTTTCTATCGAAATTATCTCTATTTAAAACTTTTATGTGAACCCACAATTCTTGTCATTCATCATGCACACCAAGTCTCTTGCATCCACATTTGAATCTCACCTTCAGGAATCGCACAAAGAAATTAATAAAAGAATTGAACAAAGCAATGTCAATTATAAGCTTAATGCTGATCGAAAGAAAAGATTTAAAGAATTCAAATTTGGTGATTTTGTGATGGTACGGATTCGTCCAGAACGGTTTCCCCAAGGAGCCGTTAAAAAGTTACATGCTCGAATTGTAGGACCTTTTAAAATAATTTCAAAGATAAATAATAATGCTTATGTACTAGACCTTTCCAAAGATTTCAACATTGATCCTACGTTTAATATTGAAGATATTGTAGCCTTCGAGGGATCAGAGTTTAACCCTACCAATCCACTACATAATGAGCCTTGTGTGAACCCTCCCAGTGAGAACCTCAGCCTACCTCCACTCTCCAATTTGTCATATTTACCCAATGCGAAAAAGATTGAAGCAATACTTGATGATGAAATCATATCCACAAAAGAAGGCGGGCGCCAAAGGTACTTAGTTCATTGGAAAGGGAAACCGGAGATGGAGGATACATGGATTGATCGAGAGGAGCTGCAGAGGTTGGACCCAGACCTTTTAAAGCTCTACGAGAGCTCTCAAGATGTCCACTCAACGGAGTCGAGTTTTCTCCCACCCGAGGAGAATGATGAGAACATTAGCAGGAGATTTCGGCGCGTTTATCAGAGGAGACATCGGAGATCGACAGCTACGATAAGGAGCTTAAATTTTTTAGTCTTTTTATGTAATAGTTTATTTTTATTTTCGGTTTTTATTGCTTTACCCTTATGGGTGGTCATTTAATGTTGTAGCCCCAAGGGCATTTTAATCTTTGTTTCTTTTCTTTTTGGTGAGACATATATATAGATCATTTCTATTGTATTTGGGTTGATGATGATTGATATGAAAAATTCAGCTTTTGCTCATGATCTCTTTGTGAGTTCTAGAGAGAGTGGAGAACCCTAGGAGAGGGTCAAGCATCACCCACCAGCCGCCGGTAAGAGCCGGGACTTGTGGTCAGACTTCTTCTTTCTTTTCCCTTTTTATTTCCCTATCTGATCCCCTCTTCCTCCAACCCGCCACCTTGTTTCTCCCGTTTACTCCCAAACAGAGAGCTTTCTCTCCCACCCACCTTCCCAAAATCGACGGCAAGCCAAACCCCCTCCCCTCCCACCACCCGCCGTCCTCTAATCATAGCCCAACCGTCGGCACCACCACCTAGCTCCCCCACCCGCCGACCCTTCTTCACCACAACAGCCACCGGCCCCCATATTCCCACCCAAAAAAATAAAAGAAACCAGAAGTTAATTCCATCTTTATACCTTTCCTAATCTAGCCCACTAATTTATGAGTAAATTTAAATTCAAATTCAAATATTTGAATTTGAATTTTCTCTTAAATAACCTTCCCCTAATTTAGGTAAAGCTCTCAATTAAATTAAATATGATATCAATTTTAGATTTAAACCCTCAGTCACCTTAATTGCTTGGGCCCATGATGGGGACATCAGATCATCATGGAAAGTTTACCAGCGACGTGACCGCCAATCTACGGCCACGATCGATTCGTTATATTTTTGAGTCGATGTATTTTATTTTCATGCATTTTATTATTTGCTTATGTGTGTTTATTTATTTTCCCTTTGTACCCTTTTGTATGGGAGTGGTCATGTGTAAGCCTAAGGGCATTTGTGTCATTTTTATTTGGAGTCTTTTGTATGAGGCTATTTAAAGCCCTTTTGTATTATTTTGAGGTTAATGAATGAATGATGATAAAAATTTTCTTCCTACACTTGTGTTTGTGAGTTTTGAGAGTTCTTGGAGAGCTTTGGAGAGACCCCTTGGAGAGGGAGATAAGCGCACCACCCACCAACCTTGGAGACGGCCGGGTTCGTGGTTTTACCGTCTTTATCTTATCAACATCTCATCGACGAACTTCCCCACCATCCGTTCTCACCGCCGGCCCTCTCACCCGACCATTTCCCCTCTCCCAAACCTCACGGTCCCCCTTACCCGAGAACTTCCACCTTGCCGCCACCATAACTCATTAAGCCGCCGGCCATAATCACTTGTAGCCGTTCTCTTTTCCTTTTCCCTTTTGAATTGTTTCCTATTTTGGATTTGATGTATGATGGAATATTCTTAAATTTGAATTCAAAATATTTGAATTTCAAATTGTTTCCTAATATTGCGACTCTGTTTTAGGAAAGTGCTAAATAAAATCCATGTGAGTAATTTCATTCATGAGGATTTAATTTAAAACTTTCCTAATCCTAGAACTTAAAATTAGGAAGTCTTTATTTGCTTTCATCAATCAAATCCCCATCCTTGCATAACCGCCAGCCTCCCTGCATTCTCCCATCAATGCCAATTTCAAATTATTTCCTAACCCCTACAGCTTACTTAGGAAATCATTGAAAGCATCCAATCTCAGCCCTTGGCCGAAACTTCCTCTCCGTCTAAATCCTGATTTATTTCCTAAAGCCAGCAATTGATTTCAGGAATTCAAAATTTCCCCATTACTGCAGTCCCGCCACTCCCTACCTTGCTTGCCGCCTCCCTCCTCTACCCGTCTCCTCTCCTCTCCAGCCTCCATCTTCCCTCATTAGATTAAGTTTTTGGATGCTTTGAGCTCTCCTCTCCCAAGCCTCTTCAATTACACCAAATAATCTGTGATTGCTCTCAGCTTTTGAGCAAAAACCTGAACATAAATTCAGGTTTGATATCAACAGTTGGAAGAAGATCCTTAGTCCTTTATTAGAGAAACTTCTTTCTCTACAACAAGGGTCGAGATGGTTGACGGCAAGAGGAAAATCTCCGCGTCTCCTTGAGCAAAGGTCTTTTCCTTCTTCACTTGCACTCAAAGTCTTCTAAAATCTAAATTCTCAATTGGTTAGATTGTAATCACGAAAGCTCCTTCAAATTGCTCTTGCCAAGCTTAGTCATTTGTAGGAATTGAGTGTAATCTTCTATGCATCCTACATCTCGTTGTTAGATTAGAGATTTAATTTGAAAACTACTATTCGGTATTGTTTTATTTTCTCAATTATCTTGATAGTTCAAATTCGGAGCATGTGATTTCGCCTACGCAATTGATCGCTTCATTTGTCTTAATCGTCGTTTGGAATATTGCTTACAATTTTGTTCTGAAATTATTCTAATTCAACAGTGGTGCGATGCTCAAATGAAACCATAATCATAGCATCTAAGTTAGTCCTGCATCAGCCCACCTCATTAAAACCCAACCCCTCTCTTCCTCTCTCTTTGGCCAGCCACCCAAGCTCCCCCTTTTAATTAATTAGATCCCATAAATTAAGGATCTAATTAATTCAATCCCCTCCCCCACTTTCCCTCCCCCACTTTCCCCCTAATTATTCACTAAATCTGAAATCAATTTCAAATTTAAACCCTCAGTCACCTTAATTGCTTGGGCCCACCTCATTAAAACCCAACCCCTCTCTCTTCCTCTCTCTTTGGCCAGCCACCCAAGCTCCCCCTTTTAATTAATTAGATCCCATAAATTAAGGATCTAATTAATTCAATCCCCTCCCCCACTTTCCCTCCTACTCTCCACTTATTTCAAATTCAAATTTCAAAGGAGATTAATCCCTAATTATTCACTAAATCTGAAATTAATTTCAGATTTTATTTTTTTCTCCTTCTCCCCTTAGCTTGGCCAACCCCCTCCTCTCCCTCTCTACATTTTCTCTTGGACAGCCATGCATGGCCGATCCGGATATTGATCATAGATTCGTCTTTGATTCCTAAGGACGTGCGTATGTTTTGAGAAAGCTTTACCATGACGTCAACGTAGAAATCGACGCCACAATTGAAGATTACGTGGATCGGATACTAATTTTCTCTATCAACCGCCATCGACGAATACTACTTTCCATCCGAGTGGCAACTCTTACACCTTCCACCGACTCCTCCAACTCCGACTAGCTTTCCCGTGGACAGTATTGTAAGCTCACTCTTCCTCGTGGTGATCACATCAGTATTGCTAATATCTTTCTTCTGTTAACCGCAAGAGAGCTTGAGTGAGGGAAACTCAAGGTGACTTTCCTAAATATTAACCCACGAATTATTATTAAAGTGCATTCGTCATTACTCGCATGTTTGTTATTGTTTTAAATTGTCTTGCCTAATGAGTTTGTAACACTACCTAAACAACTGAGACTTCATTAAATCATTAATTATGACTCGTTAATCTTTATATTGACTTGCTTATTCAATTGTCTTATTGTTTCTCCGTGCAATTCCGATTCTGTTTCACATCAGGAGATCACTATAAAAAGATAAATTATAACATTGTAAGAATGACACAAATGAGAGAAAAATTGTATCATATCCCTAGGCTAACCTTATCAACGGATAATATTTTGATGTAATTAAATAAAAATTCATTATAAATATAGTTAAGTAAAACTAGGGGCAGATCCACGTAGGCTCGAGGGTGGGTAATTGCCCGCCCTCAAACCACAAAAATGACTAAGAGCGGGGGTCATTATGGACTTTTGCCCCCCCCCCCCACCCAACCCTCCTAAGATTATTTTTTTGGCCCTAATCCAACGCATTGCCCAACTCTTGGCTCCCGCTGTCATTCGATCTCTTCACGCAGGTGATAAAGATAGCCAAAGCCACGAGGCGCGAGGGTTCGAACTCTAATCTACTCCCATCTCTTGATCTCCTCCTCTGTTCACGCAGGTAATTTTGCTAATGATTCGAGCTCTTTTTTTATGGAATGCCGGCAACGGGAAGGGGAAAAAGAAGATGATGACATCGTTGTTGACATCGCGAAGAGGGAAAAAGAAGTTGTGGTCTGTGGAAGATGCAAAGCAGGTAGAAGAAGAATTAATTAATTAATTTCTGCAACTTTTTGTCTTTTCCAACTATAATAGCTTCAGCTTTTTATCTTTTTCAACTATAATAGCTGCAGCTTTTTTTGTTTGAGAAACACAACTTTAATATTTTTATATACATTTTTTTAAAGGTGTTGCAGCTAACATTTATTATGCTGCAACTTTAATCATTAATTTTTTAAAATATTACATTTAATAAAATAATAAATATTTAAAAAATCTAAATAATGTTGCCTTTGCTATTGTTGATAAATTCTATCTGGATGACTTGCCCTTGCTAATTGGTATTCTTTTCAAGCTTCTTGTTGCTGTTTGGGCTAGTCATTAACTGAGTTTGCATCCATATTAATGTGTGAAAATGAAATAAACGATTCTAATGTTGTTCATGAATTCAATGATTCTTATTAGAAGAGATATATAATATTTCATGTCTATTTCAATTTTCAAACATCGATTGCATAGTAAAATGGATTATGGGCTCAATGACTATTTAGTGACATACATTGAGAAGGAAGTATTTGGTTATGTTCCCAATGACGTTATTATACAACATTATCAAAAAATACAAAGTATAATGCAAAGCTTATAAGTATTTTTTTAATTCATAAATTATAATGAAATATAAGACTTTGCTTAGAATTTTAGCTTATATATATTTTTTAAATTTTTTTGTATTTAAAATTTTATAAAAATGAGCATGCTTCCTCAAAAATAAGATTGGATCCGCCCTGAGTAAAACTTAGTATGACTCACCGTCACAGATAACACCATGTAGAACTTGATCAGTTGAAACTTGCCCAAAGCTAACTTTATCTTATGATGATGCAAGAACCTTTAGAAAACAACTGGAACCTCTCTTATTCAAATTCTATTTTCAGCTTTCTTTCTTTTGGAAAGTCAGTTCTTAAGAAAAAAAGTTTTTCATCCTCGATCAAAAAGGGTTAGCGGAGGCAAACCAATGTTATGCAAGAAATTCATATTTTTTTAAATATGTAGCTCTTAGCAGCAGCAGCCCAAACGTTCAAACAATATATGAATAACCTCTTCAACTCTCCCCCAATATTTTTCCACTTTCCATTGTGCAGCAATTCTTAAAACTAGTGTTATCAAAAGGCAGTTAGGTGCCCTCAAGGCGACAAAGTAGCCTAATGCCCTAGGTGTTGATTACTCACCTCAGCAAAGTGATGCACTAATTGTATGATAAACATAATTATAAAATCTTTAAAATATAACAGAAAAGTAAACTTTCAATCCAAATATGAAACAAAAAAATCTTGCCTAATAAATTGTCTAAAATAAAATTCCAACAATGCACAAAAGTTATACTTCAATTTTAAACAAGCTTATAAAAATTGAAGTTAGAAGCATCCATAGAATAAGGTTTAATATAATCTTTGCTACTATATATTTCATATTTTGCATCACCCATACTATCTTCCCTATCATTATATTTATAATCCATTTATGATAATGAATACTTAAAAAATTAATAAAAACAATTACATTATAGAGATGACACCAAGAGCCTTACACCAAGTAGGGGTGTCAAAATGGGTTTTCGGGTTAGGTTCGGGTCCAACCCGAACTAAACCGCCTTCAATTGACCCGACCCGATTAAACAAATAGACCAGAAATCTGACCCGACCAGACCTGCAAGGCAACGAGGCCAAAAAAGGTACAAGCAAAGAGAGCTAGAGCGGGTGAGGGGGCAAGCCTGCGGGTGCGGATGTGGGGAAAGCATGTGTGGAAGAGTTTGCGGGGGGGGGGGGGGGGGGGGGGGGGGGGGGGGGGGGGGGGCCAGTGCGGGATCGGGCACAGGTGTGACACTGGCGCTGGTGCGGATGCAGGCAAGGGATGACCAGGGTCATTTTCAAGTTGATTTCGGGTTTTCAGGTTGACCCGAACCTAACCCGAAATTGAAAACAGGTCAAAAAACGAAAACCTAACCCAACCCGTTTGCAAAACAGGTTGACCCGAGACAGGTTTCATGTTGGGTCCGAGCTGGGTTTCAAGTCGGGTCAAATATTGAGACCTGTAACACCAAAGCATTAGCTTAGGTGACGCCTTAGTGATGATGTCAACCAAGAGAGATTTGAGATATTGGAGCCACGCTCAGGCGCCTTCCTGTGTTCATAGGGCAGTACAAGTGATGCATAAATAGGCCGCCAATCATAAGCCAGTTTAAGGTCAAATTGATGAGGATTCATGCACTTTTCTAGCTTTTACGCTCACAGCTCACCTCATGATAGCAGCAGCAAGCAGATGATTTAGGGATCAAAAAAGTTCCATATTATCATATCGAGAAAAAACATCAGTAAAATCTTAACAAATGAGAGGTGAGTCACATTGACTATGAGGCCATAAGAGTGAATCAAAATGAGACAACCTCAGCAAACCCAAAGGCTCTACATTAAATAATGTAATATAGAGAAAAAAAAATGATACATCTAAACCTGCAATTAGAGGTGTAATATAACAGAGTACAAACATTTCAAAATAGTACCTTCATCCAAGTCGAACAAACTCCTTTATGGATTCTTCCTGTCGGCGTTGGTCCATACACGACGGCAGATGTCACATGGATTCTCGTTGGAAACATCCTGCATAACATAAAATGATGAATTTGCCGATCAAACCAACTGTAATCCAATAGTTACTCCAAAGGAAGACATGATACGAACCTTGAAGAAGATGATATTGAATAAAAGCGATGCTGCAGCCGTGGAGCAATTGCTGCAAAGAAAACACCAAGAGGTGGCTTGGCTGAAGGAAATTCAGCCATAACTTCCAAGAGGCTCCTATGACTAGCAATTACCCACTGAGAATATTCATCCTGGAAAGAAGGAAATGAGTTGCGAATGGAGATCTCATTACCAAAACTAAGTATGCCAGAGTACAGATAATACCAACCTTTCCAGAAGGAGAAGCCAGAAATCTTAAACGTTCGGCTTCATTTGGGTCAGATGCATGAGCAGCTAAAGCAGATAAGGAAGCCTGAGCATAGATCATTAATACATAAATAAACAAATCATTAATTCCAAAACTGTGAAATTATCAAGATAAATGGTTCTCCATAAGAACATACCTTTTTGGGTGAACTCAAAAGGTCAGCATATCGAGTCAGTGCAGTTCTCAAGGTGCAAGGAGATGGGAATGGAGGAGCAAGAGCACCACCGCTGAGTGGTGTCCCATCTTCTTTGTCAGCGTGAATGGAGAAGAACGTATCTGATGAATAACCTAATAGCTTTTCTGCTTCCTCCACAGTCTCCAAACAATTTTCAGCATAGACACCAACATGATCTCCTGTTTCATACCTGATTTTCAAAAAGAATCTGAAGATGAGAAGACATCAAACAACCAGGACAAAGAAGTTCCACAATCTTGAGTCTTCTGGTGTTCACATGGAAAGGTTTATCATTTCTATCAAAAAATGAATTTCTTCTGCACAAATAACGTCACAAGAAAATTTAAAATCCTGTTGCCGTTGGATGCTAGGCATAACTAGATTACAAACTGGGTCACCATTTCTGATTACAAGGGAAAATATTGCAACAGGATTAGTTTTATGATAATAAGGTCACGAGGATTTGCAGCCTGATAGGTAACACTTGTAGATCTTCTGAAAAACAGCGAGAACAGCGACTGGACTGCTGTCCACAGCAGGAAAACACAGCAAAACTGCTGTTTACAGCAGTTTAACAGCAGTATTTCAGAGAAAATTTGAAAGAAAACTCAAAGCAAGATTTGTATTCCACTAGACGATGAATAAAATAGCAAGAGACAATTAATCCTCAATTCGAGAGGAGGATCGATCTCTCCCAAATCTCTAGACGCCGCTAGAGCCCAAAGAAAACCTAAATCAAAGAGATCTCAAATTTCAGCCAAATTCAATATACTCAAACCCTAGGAAAATTAATTATTTAATGCATACAAATCAAAAGGAATTCCCTAAGCAGTCCCTACAATCAATTTCCCTCCTAAAATCCATTCAAAAACCTTCCTATTCGGCCCTGTTTGATCCAGGCGGACGTGCGGTTGAAACGGGAGGCGGAACTACCGCCTCGTTGTGGCTGGGTCGGTCACGCTTGGACCGGCTGGACCGGTCTAACAATACTCCCCTCCCAAAAATCCACCTTGTCCTCAAGGTGGAGATATGCTCTTGTTCCGGTGGAGGTGGCCGTCCTTGAGGTGACTGAAAATCCTTACTGTATTGCGGAACCAAAGGCTGCACGGAAAAAGAAACATCCCCTCCCTCCTCCATCCTGATCACATTCAGCTTGTGTAGTCCCACCAGATAGTCTTCCCCCACCTCTTGCATATCCCTGACCATGGTCTTAAGCGATGTCATGGCTTTGGATAGCCCTGCATCTCCCCTTATAACCACCTTTCTCTCATTCACCATTAGATCCATCATGAGTGCTCCCTAATTGTCCTTGGTTTCCCCCAAGGTTTGCAACCACTTCATCCCCAAGATGACATCAGTGCTTCCTAACTCTAGTTGGAGAAAGTCCTCCCTTACTTGAATCCCCTGGATGGTCAACACCACTCATTTACAGATTCCCTGGCCTTTCTCCACCTTCCCTGTACCAGAGCCCTGCATTGGGTACCCATACCCACACCCACCCACGTACCCACCCATACCCAATGGGCATGGGTGGGTATGGGTACGCCCAATATAGCCTCGTGGGTGGGTATGGGTGGGTACTCAACATCAGAGGATAATCAATTTACATTACTAATCATCATATACATGCATTATATTATAATAATCCTTACTACACAGTGCGCAACACTGAACCGCGTCACGACCATGATAAATTTTGATATGTGGCTTGAAAGTTTGCAGTCAGAGAAAATGGCAAAAAACCTCAAGGCCATTATTCTATGGCAGACTGCATTCAATAAGCTTGGAAAGTGGGTGGGTGTGGGTGGGTATGACATCTGGAAAGTCACCATAGGTGGGTGTGGGTGGGCAAAGTCCGCCAGCGCAGAGCGTGGGTACCCAATGGGTACCCAACCAGGACCCCATGTAGGGCTCTGTACCCATAATCACCCCATAACAACCGGTGTCCACCAATTTTACTCCCAGTTGGTTGACGACCTGAGTGGAAATGAAATTGTGGGTAGCCCCACTATTAATTAGCACCACCACCTCACGGCCAGCTATCTCTCCTTTCACTTTCATAGTATGACTCGGAGTGAATCCCACTACAAAGTTCAGAGAGACTTCTGTCACATCCAGGTGCAACTTCTCCTCCTCTTCAGATCTGCTCCCACCTCCCTCCTCGTCTTCCTCGTCTTCACAGACAAGGAGAACCTGAAGAGTTCGGTCCTTGCACCTATGCCCTGGCATGTAATTCTCTTCACATCTGAAGTACAACCCTTTGTCCTCTTATCCTGCATCTCCTTCTCTGTCAGCCTCTTGAAATTTTTCCCACTCCCTCCTCCTACTGGCTTCTCCCGAGTGGTCTCATTACTGTTGCCTGATGCAGGCCCCTTGAGTGCTAGAAGAGTAGTCATCGTCCTGTAAGAGCCTCCTGAGCAGTTTCCTCGAGCCCCTCTTTCTGCTTTCTTCTGATCTTCTACCAACTGCGTCAGCTCCATAACCTTCCCTAGGTTCCTCGGCTCCAGCAACCTGACCGTTGTTCGTATATCCAATTTAAGCCCCTTCATGAAGTTCCCTTCCAGGGCTGACTATGAAATGTGGTCCAATCTACTAGCTAAGTACTCAAACTTGTCGCGGTAATCTGCCACAGTCCCCTCCTGAGTCAAGGCAAAGAATTGCTCATAGAAGCTCCTCCCCCATCGGCTCGAAAACGCTCCAATAAGCAATCTTTGAACTCTCTCCAGCTCTAGATAGGCTCCTTCATGTCACGCCACTGGTAACATGCCAAGGCTTTTCCTTCCAAACACAATCCCGTCGCTGTCAGCTTCTCTTCCTCTGTCAACCCGTTGACAGCAAAATAACGCTCCACCTTATAGATCCAGCCATGGCCGTCTTCACCCTCAAAGACGGGCATCTTCAAATTCCTCACTCGTGGGTCTCCCCAATTTCCCCGATATCCTCCATAACCTCCCATTCCTCGAAGGGGAAGAGTTCCCCAAGTGTCAAGATCAACCCTCTGACGATTATACTCGAATCCCTCTTCATACTCTCCTCTTCTCCCTTCAAAATCATCACCTCGACGCTGGATTCTTTCAAATTCGTCCCTCCTTCCGACCAAATCAGCCTCCCGTAGGTCGTATCCCCTACTCATCTCTTCTCTAGAAAACGGCTCTAAAGGGGGCATGTCATTCTCCTCCTCCAAAATTTCCACTTCCGAATTCCTCCTCCCCGGTAACGGGTTCGGGTTTCCTCCCATGCCATGGCCATCAGTGGTCTCTCGTACTTTTGATATCGCCGGAGTGGTCTTCATTTCAATCAATTTCTTCAGCATCTCTTCCATCACGGCAAACTTCCCTTCCATCCTTTTATTATTGGAGGTGATTTGATTTTGAAAATCAAAGAATTTCCCCTCCAAATATGATTTTAGTTGTCCGATCTCGCCTTCCAAGACTTCCACCTTCTTCCCGGCCATCTCTCTTCTCAAGAGTCACAAGAAAACTTCCTCCGGAACAATAAAATCCGCTGAAATTACAGAAATCTAGCCGCCAATCGTTCCAAATCGATGCTCTGATACCAATTTGATAGGTAACACTTGTAGATCTTCTGAAAAACATCGAGAACAGTGACCGGACTGCTGTCCACAGCAGGAAAACACAGCAAAACTGCTGTTTACAGCAGTTTAACAGCAGTATTTCAGAGCAAATTTAAAAGAAAACTCAAAGCAAGATTTGTATTCCATTAGACGATGAATAAAATAGCAAGAGACAATTGATCCTCAATTCGAGAGGAGGATCGATCTCTCCCAAATCTCTAGAGGCCGCTAGAGCCCAAAGAAAACTTAAATCTAAGAGATCTCAAATTTCAGCCAAATTCAAGATACTCGAACCCTAGGAAAATAAACTATTTAATGCATATAAATCAAAAGGAATTCCCTAAGCAGTCCCTACAATCAATTTCCCTCCTAAAATCCATTAAAAAACCTTCCTATTCGGCCCTGTTTGATCCAGGCGGGTGTGCGGTTGAAACGTGAGGCGGAAGTTCCGCCTCGTTGTGGCTGGCCCGGTCCCGCGTGGACCGGCTGGACCGGTCCATTGGACCGGTCTAACACAGCCACAAGTATTGCCTCCACGATATAAATGCAAATGCAGATCATGGAATATAGTACAATAAAATAAAAGTGTTTGATTGTAGTTTCTAATGCATAAGCTGGTGCAGTGCTTCCTGGGCCAACAACTGGAAGAGTACTAGTATAACTGGCCATTAAAGTATAAGAAGATAAGCAAAAGTACATACACAAGACCGGTGCCAGCTATGTCGAACTCCAGATGAATGCAAGAACGATCAGAAGCTGAAGTATGAAGTTCCCGTCTTAGGGCCACATTTGCCCTGCATGAAAGAATCACTAAGCATGAATGTTGTTCCTTCAATAACTGAACACCTAGCTAGTTCCCCTGATAGTTCAAAACAAAATGATTTTGCCAATACCTGCAGGGATGGTTAATGTCACAGACAGCACCACCGTTTGCAAGATTCCAACTCTTCTCTGTATATGATGCCCCTGCAAAATCAATGAATTCAACACGATACTCAGGCACTACAACAGTATAAGTCCCGCCGGCTATATCATCTTCATCACGGAGAAGCTGATCCAACTCTGGCCAGAGCTGTTCTTTCCTGAAAACACAATGTATAACAATAAAAATAGAAGAGTTCCAAAAACAATTAAAAGCTTCTGATAAGCTGCTTTAAAGGATAGTAAATTCAAAATTATTCCTATAATATTAAGCAACTTAAAGCCCCCTGCTACACAATAGCCACATACCATGCGGTGAAATCATCCTCAATACATTGATCATCATCACCAAGGCCAACTGGAACAAGACGTTTACCACCTAAATCAACAAATACAACGAGAATCACAGCAATGAACTAGTAAATTAGACATAAAACAGTATCATAAGACATAAATTGAAAGGATAAAAATGCTACAAAGAATTAAACTGTTTAGTTTTTACCAAAGTTCTCTAATAATAAGGGGCAAACAATGAACTTGTTTCATAGGTTACCTTAATAACCGCCACAAGAATAGCAGGCCGTATGTTAAGAGGACAGATATGAGCAAAGAACCAAGAAATGAACAACAGTGTTGAGAACTTCAACGATAACAACGAGAAAGAACAAGTATAATAACCTATAGACACACCAATAATTAACTTTTTCCAACAGGTTCTTACTACAACTTTGAATAAAACACCTCATATTAACCATCTAAAAAATAGGGTATATGAAATATATGTAATAATCCAAGAAGAAAAATGCAACTAAGCATATTTTCAAGACTAAGCTTAAAATACAGGGATGAAATATGCAGCGTTTAAATTGTGTTAGGTGCTCAACTCAATATTTGTGAGGCACGAGCCCCACAAAATGAAATTAAGCACATTTTGAGGATTAAGACAGCTTAAAATACACATACATTGTTTAAAATTGTGCTTTTTTTTTAGCCTTGAGGCATATGCCTCAAGGATGAAATATGAGGCGTATGCCTCAAATTATGTCAGGTGCACCTCACCTCAATATCTGTGAGGCACAAACCAAAAAAGAAAATTAGGGTTTAGTTTTTCTTTATGCCCAATTTCTAATTAACCCCCACCCCTCTTCTATCTCTCAATTTCAATTTCATGCAAAGAGCATGTTCTAGCAGTTGAACCCTTCCTTGCCGTTGACGGCCGCCTCTTTCCATACTGCCCAAGTCTTCTTTGACAAGGGCTAAGTGTCTAGTCTCTTCTCCACAAAATCACTTCTTGTCGATAACCCTAGTATTTCTTTTGGGGTATCCTAAATCTAAAATTATTTGTTTTTAGGATTTTTCCCTTCATAATTAATTGTAAATACTTTTTCTTTTCAAATAAAAATTTTCTTATAAGTATTTGTTCTATAATGGAATGAGGCAAGAAAAAAAGTGCAACGAGATGTAGAAAGGATCTAGCATGAAGCATAGTGAGCAAGTCAACAATGGAGGGAATGAGAAAAAATGATAGCACAAAAATGTTGTATTGTTGTTCTCTTAGGAAAAGAAGGCACTTACGGCATGAAACCTGCTTCCTAAGCTTAATGTTCCATTTTTCCTTGAGGCAGATTGAATTTTTAATTAACCAGATTTCCCCCGATAATTATATCGAGGCTTATTTAGTTCTGGGTTTCTACTTCCTATGAGCACAAGCCCCATAGTTAACTACCACCCCTCCTATCGCGTAGAAGAGAACTCTCGATTAAAGATGAATTAATTTTAGACGTGCAAGTGTTTTAACCTTGTTTGTGGGGGATGGAGGTAGATCCGATTAAGATCCCATAGTTCCGTTATCCCGAGAATACCGTAGGTTTCAGTCTACCAACACTAATAATCATTGATCGTAGTGTCCGAAAAATTTAATTAGCAGTCATGAATTGCCTCCTCTCAAGAATCCTGAGCAAATTGAAGTAGTTAAATGTGGGTTTTTGTGTTATGGTGGTTTGGTTTGGATCGGGGCTTATAGCTCCGCTTACGGTTGCCCGGAGTTTTAGGTTTAGGTCGGGGCTTATGACTTCATTTAGGAGTTGCCCGTAGTATAGGTTTAACTCAAGGCTTACAGCTATGCTTAGAAGTTGCCCGTATGTTTGGGTAAGTCTTACGACTTCTACATTATAAGTAGCATGTATGTTTGGGTAGGTGATGAAATCAAGAATTCTGTACTTTTTATTTTATTTGAACAATAGTGTATTTTGTTTTCTTTTCTTTTTTAGCTATCCAATGATGGGAAAGCATCCAATGATCATGGTAGGTAGTGCATATGGCTTGGTAGACCTTTGGTTTGCTGGCTCGATTGGTCCCTGGCTGCTGGTGGTTCTCGGGTTGGCTGTTTTGGAGCATTCGGTTTTGAGCTTGTTCCCTAAGTTGCTCGAGCTGAAGTTTAGTAGCTCATTAATATCCAAAAAGGTACATCATTATGAAGTTTACTTTTGGAGTGGCCTTGTCCCTTCCCCTTCCCCTTTTCTTCTTGCCTCTTGGGATTCCATGGCTTGTATTTTATGGGGGTTGAATTCTATGCTGAGAATTCATTGGGAAGTTATTGATTTTCCTTTGGGAATTCAGCCAGTCTTTGTTTTCCCGATGCTTTGCTGCTTTGGATTCTGACGGGCTATTTGCTTTATGGCTCCTTGGTGCCGTGAGTTACCAATGTTTCCTGTATCTATTCCTTCAGAATTAATAAGGGGCTGATTTCCGAAATGGGATGTTTTTTCCCGATACTGTGCTGCTTTGAAATTTCCGCCTGTTTGCTGGTGCCTTGGTTCCGTGAGCTGCTGGGTTGATTTTCCGAAAAGGGCTTTTGGAAATCCTATGGAAAATAATGCTTGGGATGAAGTGTGCATTCATAAAGGTGGCTTTTGGCATTCCTTTTCTTTGCCTATAAAAATGAGATGATGTTGTGTGGAAAAGGGAGTTGATATTTGTGAGCATATTTGCTATTAACCTGCGGGTTTATTCGGAAATCCTGCGGGCTCTTTCCAACCTTCTTTTCTCATTCCCTCCGGAAATCCTGCGGGCTCTTTCCACCCTTTCTTCTCGGGCTTCTAACCTCTTTCGTCTCTCCGCAAGTGCCACTCCATCTGTATCCTTCTTCTCAAAGTAAAGCAACTTTAGGGTGTCGTATTAGAGTTGATTTGAAGCATCTATTGAAGAAATTGGCCAATCTTGCAGTGGTGGACCATCGGTTTGCTAGTTCTATGCACTTTACTTATTTAACCTACAAATTCGATGCATGTGAGAAACCCGCTCTGATGGTTGTCTGAGGATAGCGTTTTTTTTTTTTAATTTCTTTAAAATCTCCTAGCATCTTTTGTTGTGTTTGTCAAGTTTTGGGTCGTTTGCGTTTATTTAATAAAATTTGTTTTAAGTTCTACTCATTGTGTCAATTTTCTTCTTGTGTGTCTATTGTGATCAAGAGATATAGGGTCCCTATATCCCTTGTCTACATCAATTTGGTATCAGAGCAAGTTCGTCTTTGTTTTGATTTTTAGGAGTATTTCTCTTTCGTGTCAAAAAAAAAATGGCTAATGAACAAGGAGGTTGGCAACAATTGAATGATTTGCAATATCAAATTAATACAATAGCTGAAGCCGTTGCTAATCTAAATGTCAATCAAGCTAACGTTAATCCTAGTATTATATCTTCTGGGAGTAAAGAGGAAGAACCTAGAAATCGAAATAGGCGACAAAGAAATTGGGATCACGGAATTAAAATCGACGTTCATAATTTTGAAGGAAAATTACAACCTGAACAATTCCTAGAATGGGTAGAAAAAATGGATCAGTTTTTTGAATGGAAAGAAATTCCGGAAAATCGAAAAGTTAAATTTGCAAGTTTGAAACTAACGGGACATGCATTAACGTGGTGGAAAAATTTACAAAACAACAGATTAAGAAGAGGCAAAGAAAAAATTCAAACATGGGATAGAATGAAGGAGAAAATGAAAGGAAAATTCTTGCCAACTGATCATGCTCGAACAATATTCAAAGATCAACTCAATTTGCATCATATCATTAAAACTGACAAGGGTTATCGTATAAAATTGGAAAAGCAACATCAAAGGGAAAAAGGTGACAATAAAATCGTGGAAACGTATAAATGTCGTTCAACTAGCGGGATTAAATCTCAATCTCAAACTTCTGGGGGAACATCAGGTCTGAAATTTAAAACTTTAAAAAGTCAAAATCAAGAAAAAGGAAAAAGAGTAGCAGGAAGTAAACCGTCTGAACAATCTAAGCAAATTGGACCTTGTTACAAATGTGGGTTATATGGTCACTTATCAGCTACTTGCAGAAAGAATAATCCTCCACGAACTAATTTCATAGAAGATGAAAATGAGATAGAAGAAGAGGAGGAGAATGAAACAGAATCTGAAAATGAAGCTGAATTAGAAAAATTTGATTTAGAATGAGATGAAAGTGAAAAGTCTTTGGTAATTCGACAAGTTCTAACAACAACAATTGATAAAGGGGATAGATGGCTAAGAGGAAACATATTCAAAATAACTTGCACCATCGAAAGAAAAATTTGTACCCTTATGATTGATAGTGGAAGTTCAGGAAATTTTGTTTCGCAAAAACTGATCGACAAACTTAAACTCAAATCAAAACCTCTTGCAAAATCCTATAAGATCTCTTGGTTCAAAGAAGGAGGTGAGGTTCCAATCACTAAACAATGCACTGTCAATTTATCTATTGGGGGATCATTCAAAGATCAAGTTGTTTGTGATATTGTGCCTCTTGAAGTTTGTCATATTTTGCTAGGACGACCTTGGCAGTACGACAACAAAACTGTTCACAATGGAGAGAAAAACACATATACTTTGATGAAAAATAATAAGGAGTTTACTCTTCATCCACAAAAGAATGTGACGGATTCACCCGTTAAGAAAAACACAGTTGCCAAAATTACTTCTCCTGAATTGCTTTTAAATGATAATGATTTGAAACATTTTGAGGTTGCTTATTTGGTTTTGGGAAAAGAATCTGATACTGTTTTATTGGATGAGTTTTCTGATATAATTTCTGATGATTTTCCAATTGGATTGCCTCATATGCGACAAAATCATATTGACTTGATTCCTGAAGCTTTTTTGCTTAATCTTCCTCATTATAGGATGAGTCCAACTAAACATGATGAATCTTTTAAACAAGTATCTGAACTGCTGGAAAAAGGTTTAATCCAAGAAAGTCTGAGTCCTTGTGCTGTGCCTGCTTTACTTACTCCTAAAAAAGATAGAACATGGAGGATGTGTGTGGATAGTAGGGCAATAAACAAAATCACCATTAAATATCGATTTCCAAAACTGGATGACATGCTTGATGTGCTGAGTGATGCCTTTTGGTCTTTCAAATACTTCGAGTACTTCTATGAGAACTATAAATCATATTTTGACACCTCTCATTGGAAAGTTTGTTATTTTAAAGAGATTGTTCGCCTTCACGGTATCCCTCGAACTTTTACCTCTGATCGTGACACTAGGTTTTTAAGTCACTTTTGGAGAACTTTGTGGGCTAAGTTAGGCACTTCTCTTCAGTTTAGTAGTGCTTATCTTCCTCAAACCGATGAACAAACTGAAGTTGTCAATCAAAGATTTATAAAGAATTTTAGTTCTCTGATTACTATTATTACTGATTGCTTGAAAAAAGGAATTTTTAGGTGGACGCTTGAAATTATTAAAACAAAAATGATTCAAGCTCCCATTCTTAAATTGCCAAGTTTTGAGATCATTTTTTAGGTTGATTGTGATGCTTCACATGTTGGTATTGGTGCAAGGCCTAGTCAAAAAGAAAAACATGATGCTTACCTTAGTGAAAAACTGACTGAGTCTAAGTCTAAGTATTCTACTTATGATTTGGAGTTCTATGCTATTGTGCAAGCTTTAAAATTCTGGAGATGCTATCTGATTCAACGAGAATTTATTTTGAATACTGATTACGAGGCTTTACGATTTTTGGGATCACAAAAAAATCTGAACAAAAGACACGCCAAATGGGTCTCTTTTTTACAACAGTACACTTTTCATATCAAACATAAAACTGGGGTTTTGGGTAAAGTTGCTGATGCTTTAAAACGAAGATTTCATTTGTTGATAACTGTTTTTCCGACTGTTTCTTCTTTTGATTTTTTAAAAGACACTTATGCAAATGATTCTGATTTTGAAAATATTTGGAATGCTTGTTGTGCTTCTGGGACTGATCCTTCTGCTCAATTTGTTATACACCAAGGTTTCTTATTTAAAGGAACTAGACTTTGCATATCAAAAAGCTCTTTGAGAGAACAACTTGTGAAAGAATTGCATAGTGGAGGTTTGGGAGGACATTTTGGGCAAGGAGAAACAATTGCTTTAGTTGAAGAAAAGTATTTCTGGCCCCACATGAGAAAAGACATTGCTAAATTAGTAAAACAATGCAAGGTTTTTGAAAAACTTAAGAAGGTTACTGCTAAATATAAGACTGAGGCTGATAAACATCGAAAAGAAGCAAATTTCAATGAAGGTGACTTAGTGATGGCTTACTTTTGTCGCCAAAGGTTTCCTGTTGGCACTTTTAAAAAGTTAAGTAGAAAGAAATTTGGTCCATTTCGTGTGATTAAAAAATTAGGTGCTAATGCCTATTTGCTAGATTTACCAGATACTATTGGCACTTCACCTGTTTTTAATGTTTCTGACCTGTCTTTGTATGAAGGAGATTCTGACGATTTTGTAGATATTGAAACTTTACCACTCTCTGCTCCTTTGGTAAAGTCTGAAGATCAAATCGAAGATATTATTGATGTGAAGGTTATTCAAATGAGGCTTGGAGTGCACAAAAAGTTTTTGGTCAAATGTAGCAATCGGACATTGACTGACTGTACCTGGATTGATGCTGCTGATCTAAAAAAGAAAAATTTGGAGCTTTATGAACGAGTTGCTGATACGTTCTCATCAGGAGCTGAGAATTTTCCACCAGGGGAGAATTGATGAAATCAAGAATTCTGTACTTTTTATTTTATTTGAACAATAGTGTATTTTGTTTTCTTTTCTTTTTTAGCTATCCAATGATGGGAAAGCATCCAATGATCATGGTAGGTAGTGCATATGACTTGGTAGACCTTTGGTTTGCTGGCTCGATTGGTCCCTGGCTGCTGCTGGTTCTCGGGTTGGCTGTTTTGGAGCATTCGGTTTTGAGCTTGTTCCCTAAGTTGCTCGAGCTGAAGTTTAGTAGCTCATTAATATCCAAAAAGGTACATCATTATGAAGTTTACTTTTGGAGTGGCCTTGTCCCTTCCCCTTCCCCTTCCCCTTTTCTTCTTGTCTCTTGGGATTCCGTGGCTTGTATTTTATGGGGGTTGAATTCTATGCTGAGAATTCATTGGGAAGTTATTGATTTTCCTTTGGGAATTCAGCCAGTCTTTGTTTTCCCGATGCTTTGCTGCTTTGGATTCTGACGGGCTGTTTGCTTTATGGCTCCTTGGTGCCGTGAGTTACCAATGTTTCCTGTATCTATTCCTTCAGAATTAATAAGGGGCTGATTTCCGAAATGGGATGTTTTTTCCCTATACTGTGCTGCTTTGAAATTTCCGCCTGTTTGCTGGTGCCTTGGTTCCGTGAGCTGCTGGGTTGATTTTCCGAAAAGGGCTTTTGGAAATCCTATGGAAAATAATGCTTGGGATGAAGTGTGCATTCATAAAGGTGGCTTTTGGCACTCCTTTTCTTTGCCTATAAAAATGAGATGATGTTGTGTGGAAAAGGGAGTTGATATTTGTGAGCATATTTGCTATTAACCTGCGGGTTTATTCGGAAATCCTGCGGGCTCTTTCCAACGTTCTTTT
This sequence comes from Dendrobium nobile, assembly GCA_022539455.1. Lineage (NCBI taxonomy): Eukaryota > Viridiplantae > Streptophyta > Magnoliopsida > Asparagales > Orchidaceae > Dendrobium > Dendrobium nobile. Next base: position 4,942,981 of record CM039723.1, on the reverse strand, counting down.
CTCATTCCCTCCGGAAATCCTGCGGGCTCTTTCCACCCTTTCTTCTCGGGCTTCTAATCTCTTTCGTCTCTCCGCAAGTGCCACTCCATCTGTATCCTTCTTCTCAAAGTAAAGCAACTTTAGGGTGTCGTATCAGAGTTGATTTGAAGCATCTATTGAAGAAATTGGCCAATCTTGCAGTGGTGGGCCATCGGTTTGCTAGTTCTATGCACTTTACTTATTTAACCTACAAATTCGATGCATGTGAGGAACCCGCTCTGACGGTTGTCTGAGGATAGCGTTTTTTTTTTTTTATTTCTTTAAAATCTCCTAGCATCTTTTGTTGTGTTTGTCAAGTTTTGGGTCGTTTGCGTTTATTTAATAAAATTTGTTTTAAGTTCTACTCATTGTGTCAATTTTCTTCTTGTGTGTCTATTGTGATCAAGAGATATAGGGTCCCTATATCCCTTGTCTACATCAGTAGGTTTTATGGTTTCTACATTAGAAGTAACCTATATGTTAGAATAGGTCTTATGGCTTCTACATTAGAAATGAGTTATGAGAGGTTTCATTTAGGTTAGGGTCTTAATTTTATGTGATTTTTTAAAAAATAAAAAAGGATAAAAGTTGTCCTTTTGCTAGTAGAGGACGAGGTACTATAGTACCCCAAAAAAATCATTTTTTAATTATTATTTTTTAAATAATTTTTAATATTAAAAAAATACTAAAATTTAAACCTTGTACACTTGTAATCATTGACCTCATGAAATAAAACTTAACATATGGTGGACAACAAAGCTATTTGTTCTCTTTGTAAACATCTCCAACATCTACTTACTTCAATAGACACCAGCTATGTCAAAAGCTAAATGATTTAAGAAGACCTGATTGCAAGCTCAAAGTAACTAAAACGTTACATATGGCATCCCGTTGTATGTATAAAACACTAAGAACGCAAAATAAATCAAAAAATTTTGGTCTAGGTGAATCCATGGGAGCAACAGCTTCATCCCAAGAAATTTGCACCTATATGGCTATATATATGAAACAATACTTATTGATAGCTCAAAACCATAAGAAAACTCATAGTTAAATACCTTGCTCAGCTAGGATGTCATCCACAACCTTTGCTACCTGTGTAATCAAGTCAACATAGATAAAATATGTTACCTTCAAATTTTAGTTTAAAATAGGGAAGAAAGCATAAAAGCTTGTAATCTAACATAACCTTATTGAAGTGTTCATACTGCCTATTGCCCAGCCCAAATATGGCGTATGTAAGATTATCTAACCAAATGCCCCTCTCTTTACCCTAAAAATGTTGCAGTAATCAAATAATCAACCATTATCAGAATATACCAATGGGAAAAAGATAAATTGAACAAAAACCTCACCTCAGTAAACCATTTATAAAACCTTGCAGCATTATCAGTCGGTTCTCCATCTCCATACCTGGAGTTACAGCTAAACTTTAGCTGAGGGAACGACTCTGAATATTCAAAAAATGAAAAGCTCAAACATTCAACTCACGTTGCCATGAAGAACAATACTAGAGTTTCCTTCTTCATATTCTCCTCATACTCATCATCATCAGCGGCATATTCGTCCTGAAGAGAATCGAAAACACAGATAAGCAACGCCAAATAGCCGACAAATCAATCAAGCAACAAAACAAATAAAAAAACAGAACATTTTTACCATATCAACAACTTTAAACTTAGCTTTATCGTACCGGGCCTTGGCTTCCTCCGCCAACGACTGTAAAAGCAGCCTCACTACTTCATAAAAGCTGACAATAGTCAAACAAGTACAGCACTGATATCGAAGTCCATACCTTCGCGAATCCCTCGGCTGTACCGGTTTGCGTTCCGAATAAGACAGTGACCTTCTTCTTCCCGTCATCAATCTCCGGCTCCGAGACCTCCCTCCAAGCCGCCGGCCGCTGTAGCTCGGCCTTGGCATGTGACTTCTGACCGGCCGATCGGCGCCATAGAAGCAAAGCTACGCAGCCGAAGAGCATCGCCACTGAAGTCGCCAGCAGCACAAGAAGCTCTCGATTCCCAGAAATGGAGTCCTGCACCGCCGTTTCCTCCGCACCCAGCCTACCGGCGAGCATCGTGTAAAGCGGATCCAGTGGTGACGTCTTCATCGGCTCCGATTGCATCTCTCCTGCCCTATATCGCCGGAAAGCCGCCTCTCCCACCCTCTCCTCCCCCTCAATACAGAAGAAGAAGCGAGCTGGGAAGAGTTTGGTGAGAGGGAGGAGGGATCAATTGGCAACTGTTTTAGATACTTGGATCTTAAACGAGGGGCCTCAGGCCCCCAACCTATTGCCGGCCCTGTGGCCACCCTCTTGGCAACTTGTGTAGCCAGACGTGTAGCGGCGAGCGGAGCCGTCCGATACCAGAGAGCCACAGGATCTATTACCCGTTTCTGTAATTTCGTGACATTTTAAAATATCTTTAAAATAAAAATTCTTCTTTTTTAACCCAAATTTGATATAATTTCATTGTTCAGGGAATTTAATTATTTTAAAACATTTTAAATCATTATTTTATTTACTAAAATTATTTTTTACTTGTAAAAAAATAAATAAAATGCTAAAAAAATAATAGAAGTTCAAGTCCAACTAAGCTTGAGTGATAGCAAACTTAAGCTTGACTCGCCTATTATCCAATGGCATGCTTAAACTCGAGCTCGAGCTCAAATTGCAAGCTTGAGCTCGACTTACCAAAATAGTGATGATCTGGAGCTTAAGTCATGAGCTTAAGGATCTCTAAGAAGTGACAGTTGCAATGAGAATTCGTTGGAAAATGAAGATGCATCGAAGGTTATAGCTCAAAATCATGATAGAAAGTTGTTCGAGAAGGCATCAACATAACCAGGTGGCCATGGGGGAAGTCACAAGTCATGACAGGAGCTCATTAGAGAAGGCATCAAAGAGAAAACCGAGGTAGGGAAAGCTGGGATAGCAGCTCATTGGAGAAGGTGACAATAGGGCTTAAGGAAGTTGAATGGCAGCTCGATTTTGAAGGAAGCTTTCCATAGACGGCACTGATGTGACCATTGCATTTGAAGGAGTTCATGAGACTTGCAACGGTGATAATTCCCTAAATTACACAAAGAAATGGGAATTAGTTAACGCAACTTGTAAGCTAATGAGATGAGCAACGTCAAACTCAAACTCAAGCTCTAATATACAAGCTATTACTTGAGCTTGAACTTAAGCTTCACTTGTTAGTGTTTTAATCAGTTAATTTCGAGCTAGCTTCTAATTTGTATCAACTCACTTCCAGCCTAATTAGAAATTTCATATCAAACGATGATGTTAAAATAATTCAAAAAGTACAATTGGAAATGGTAAAGAACATTGCAACATTTTAGATTCACCTAAGGATTTGAGGCATATTAAGAGCTTGATAAAAGATTTAATCATAAGAGATTCATCTCATGGGAGTAAGAATAGAGGTTACCTTAAGGTTTGAATCACTAATATATGTGGGGATGGCTTCAATTTAATTAAAGTTGCAACATAAGTTTGTAAGCAAAAATAACTTCTTCATAAATGAGGTTGTGGTATAGGATTATGAAAAGACAATTGAGACATAACATAGATTATACCCTCCCATAATTGAAAATTGAACGTATGACAATATTAATCTATTTGGCCTAAGTCGGAGACTAACCGAAGTGGTTGAAGGTTTTTCAATACTAATCGAATGGCAGTGTTGGCTATCAATGATGCCTCAAGTATGCAAATTGAATATAACTTGTAGATATTGACACAACATGTCCAGTGAAGTGATCGATCAAAATTTCAATAATTTAGAGAAATACTTATTGCTTGAAATTGGGATGATAAAAAATAACTATAATTCTTGAGATTCACATATGTATTATCAAGGTGTTTATATGGCACAATAGCATAATTTATTAGGTTCAAGATTGATGTGCTATGTCCATCAACTCCTACTATGCTCACCTATGGCATTGATTTGTGTCTATTTATTTTCTAATTGCAATGTTGTCTTGTGGACCCCTATCTAACCTACCATCATAAATTTTTTTAAAATTCTAGATGGAACAGAATGCTTAAATTATTGGATTTAATATATAACTAAAAAGAGTGTTTTAATGCACTCAAACTAAATATTTTATGACTATAAAGAAAAATAAATCAATTAGGAGCTTCTCATAAAAAAATTATATTAGAGGTGCAATATATTTCTCATAAATAATTGCAATTTTGTTTAATAAAAATGATGAGAAGATCAATTTTCATTTCAATTTTTTTATATATAAAATCATTGTATAGTTTACATAAAATTGCAAAAGAAAAATTGCAAATATAGATAGGTTATTTTAAATAATTATTATACTATTGAGCAAGAAAATTTTGAACAATTTTTTTCTAACTACAAATTAAGACGCAAACGCATGGCTTTATGCAATTTGAGTACTGCAAAATGGTCCAAAATATGTAAAAAAATTATTTCTTTTTTCTGTTTCAGGATTATATAGTTAATTAGCTTAAGATTTTTTTCTTTATTTTTGTTATGTGAGCTAAAATCAAAACAAAAATATTATAGTAATAAAAATTAAAAAAAAAAAATTGGGAATTCATGTTTTTGGACTTTCAAGCAAGAGAACACTAAGATTTCATTTCGGATAACTTTCTTACTAATTTTTAAATCGGTTTGTTAATATAAATTTTTTTTGAACTAAAAATTATTGTACTAAAAAATTGTTTTAGAAAGCAGTAAAAAAGTTGCCTTAATGAAAATCTTAGTTGCAAGTTTTTAAAGTTATATTCATATTTATATATAATGAAAATAATACAAATCGTATTCTTATATTTTAAAAATTATTAATAATTTATTGTAAAATAAATTTGGTGGATTTTTAAAGTTGTCTTTGTATGCAATGATTTTGATCAAAAATATTTAATTTTTTTCGTTTATTGAGAGTAAGGAGAGCCTTATGTATTTTGAAAATTTTAAAGGAGTTTTCAAAGTAGAGCTTTAGTATCAACACAAAGAATGATAAAATATATGCAATATTGAACCTCCTTTGAAATTTAAAACAAACGCAGTTTAAGAATATTATGATATAAAATATATTCTTCAAATTCTTATTATATGTTCAAATATTTCTAAAACTTTTTTTTTTTCTAAATTTTAATTTTTAAATATAAAATCTCAACTTTTTAGATAAGTGTTAGAATTTGAAGGCCGTTTTAACATATTTTATGTCATAATGTAATTTTGACATAATAAAGATATTTTCACAATAAATATCTTTAAATATTTATATTTTACAGATTATTGTTTTATATATTGAAAATTTATTAATTTCATTTCCTAACATTTATTCTACCAATTTCATATGCATATCTTAATATCTAAATAAAATAATATAACTTCAAGTCATTTAAATAAAATAGAAAAAAAAAATCAACATATACTGACTCAATCTTTATCCAAAAAAGATTATGACCATATAATCAGAATTCAGAAGTACTATCAACATCATCATTAGTCTATCAACATTATAAATCCTCAATTTTCATACATTATGAATTAAATATTATCTTTGAGTGTTAAATTTATTCTTTGCAAATCAAATAATCAGAATCACTATAAACTCATCGATTCCTTCCAGAAATAAAAAGCACTTCAGAAAAGTTTGTTTGAGATAACTTTTTTACGCTTCTTAGTAATTTTTTTACTAGAAAGTTATTTTAAAAAGCAGTAAGAAAGTCGTCCCACAGTTTTTTGTTGCTTTTCAAAATAACTTTTCAGCACAAGAATTTCTTAAATTAAAAATCTTTATACTAAAAAACTGTGGTAAAAAAGCAAAAAAAAAACTGTCCCAGACGAAGCATAAATATCTAAATTTTAAGATGAACCAAATGGTAGAAAAAGAAGAATTCAATCAGTAAAACAAAGGGCCCAAAGACCACTCACTGTTGAGAGTACATAGTTGACATCATAGCAGCACAATAATAATCATTCTATTCAAAAAGCCCAATTCATAAGATGTATAAATTTGGCGAAGAAACATACAGCGCAATCTTACTCAGCGTCTTCAATTTCTTCGTCTTCTGGCACACCTCGAAGATACAGCACATTGTTACACCTGGAAGTAAAGATCAGAATAATGCAAATTTGAGCTTTTTTTTGCTCAGCTTTCTTACTGCTTCTTAAAGCATCTTTCTAGTTAAATAATAATAATTTTTTATAGAAAAGCTGTTTTAAGAAGCATTAAGAAAGCCGTCCCAAACGAAGCCTTAGTGAATATGATCGCACTCTTGCATCTATATGGGAAGGCTTAAAGCTTACCTTATCAGTATTTCCCCGAGATTTCCTGAGAACTGGCCATCAATAAATTCTTCAGTGTTTGCAAGCTGCAAGAATAAAAGTTTCAGAAATTATTTATAAAATTACGACTAGGTGAGTTCAGAAGTAGAACTGGCAACAGTTTTTTGAAGCCTAAGTTAAATACCTGCAAGTTCATGTAGGAATCAACTGAAACAAGAAAGCCTGGAAAAAAGAAGAGATTGTCCAGAAAAAGAGACCAAACCATTAATGGGCAGTAGTTAAAGAAGGTTAGGATGAGAAATAAAACAAGAAAATACGCACATCAATGGATAGGAAAAGTACCTTTGTATTCCATTCCCCACTTGAGCTTAACAATCACAGGCTTCCCTGTCAGATTGTTCAAGAACGGTTTCGGGTTGACTGGTACAGTCTGCAGGTCAACAGTAAACATCAATTGGCTAAACAGATTTAAAAAAATTAGCGACAGTGGTAAGCAACCATTAAATACAGTAAGTTGACTATATGAAATAAGAAACAAAATAAATTATGCACACAGCAAACGAGTATGATAATAATTAGTACAATTCTATGACTATCCGCCATTATTAGTGATGTAAAACCACATGCAAAAGGAGCTTGATAAGAAATTTAAGAATAATTGACAATGAAATCTCAATTAATAACTTATTGAAATAACAAGCAAATTCATTAAAGAATCTTAGTTTTCCACTTGCTTAGGCGAAGGAGCACATGTAGGTTAACCAAATCTTGTAGATAAACAAAATAGTAGCAATACGAAGAGCTATTAACCAACAATCCACAATTTAATAATGAGAGTTTTCACCTTGGGGATTGATCACTCAACTACACTAGGCTTTGGCGAGAGAAGATTTTGCACGCTAGAATCGAGATCACCACTAGGAAGACGATGCCGGAGGTCTTTGTCCACAGGAAAGTAGTCGAAGTTGGTGGAGGGGGCTGACCGTGGATGATCTAATCGTGGTCTTGGAATTCTCTATGTTGACGTCACGAAAGATGATCTCCGAACGTCCACACGTCCTTGGGAATCAAAGACTAATCTCTGATCGATGTTCGGATCGGCCATACGTCTTTGAAATGGAGGTGGAAGGGCGTCGTCTTCTTCTTCTCTTGGCTTCCAAATTCACAAGGGAGAGAGAAATGAGGGAGGCGGCCAAGGTAGAGAGAGAGGGGGCGAGTGACTTGGGTGAGGGAATTTAGGTTCGGTGGGGGAGAGAATGAGATTTACTCAAATCTGAAATTAACTTCATAATTTGAGTAAATTAGGAGGGAATCAATTTGAAATTGATTTCAAATTTCAAATAGAGATAAGGGGGAGTAATGGGCATTAAATGGGGCCCATCAAGAGGGGGGTCGGCGGGTTCTAGAGAGAGGGGAGGGAGTTATTTCAAAACCTGAAATTAATTTCAGGTTTTTGAATGAAATAGGGGGAAGATTAATTTGAAATTGATTTCAAATTAATGTGTAATCAATGCATTAATTGGTGGCTTGAATGGGGCTCCATTCATGGTGAGGCTGGCGGCTTCTAGAGAGGGGAATAGTGTGGGAGCCATTGAAGAGTTTCTAAATCGGCACATAGGATTTAGGAAAGATTATAATGAAATCCATTTGAATTTGAATTCCACATGATGCGGATTTAAATACTTTCCTAATTATGAATTTCCAAAATTGGAAAGTTTTGAAATTCAAATTTTGAATTTCAAATTGACTCCAATTTTCCCTCTCAAGCCCAACCAAATTTGGAAGGAAGATTGATGAGTGCGAACTTCATCACAATCGGAAAGGGAGCTTGGTGGGGGCGGCGGCAAGGGGAGGGGGTGGATGGTTTGATTGCTTGCCGTCGGGTTATGGTGATTTTGGTGGAGGGAGGTGAATTGGGGAAGCTATTGAGTGAAAAGGATGGGAAGTGGACGAAAATGTGGCCGGTGGCTTGGGAATGAGTTAGGGCCGGCGGGTTGGGGAAAGAAAGAAGAGCGGGATGAAGGGGATAAACCACGAGCCACGGACTCTTCCAATGACTGGTGGGTATTGCTTTTGCCCTCACATTGGGCTTTCTCTCTCACTTCTCTCTAGCTCTCATGCAAGAAGAGTAAGAAGAAACAAAATAAAATTTTCATTCAACAATTCATCATCCTCATTACATAAGAAATGACCATATATATAGGCCTCAAAATGACAAAGGAAACAAAAGACTAAAATGCCCCTTGGGCTATAATAGCGACCAAATACCCATAAGGGTAAAAATTGAAAAATAAAATAAACTACAACATAAAATGACTTAAAATAAAACTCCTGATCGTGGCCGTCGATCTCCGATGTCTCCGATGGTACACGTGTCGAAATTGCTGACGATGTCCTCATCATTCTCCTCAGGTGAGAGAAAACTCGACCCCGTCGAGTAATCATCTATAGAACTCTCTTACCACTCTAGTAAGCCGGGGTCCACTCACTGCAGCTCCTCCTGATCAATCCACATGTCCTCCGTTTCCGATTTCCCTTTTCAATGAACTATGTATCTGCGGTGACCTTCTTCCTTTGTGGAAATGGTCTCATCATCTATTAATCTTCAATCTTCTCCGCTATGGGTAAGTGGGGTAAATTGGGGAGCGGAGGTAGGCTGGGGGGATCTCACTTGGAGGGTTTTCACAATGCTTATTTTGAATTTGATTATTAGGGTTCAACTCGGGTCTCTCGAAGGTTACTAGATCTTCTATATTAAATGTAGGATTGAAGTTAACCCTTAGGGGGTCCAGCATACAAGCATTACTATTTATCTTTGACATTATCTTCAAGGTCCGGCGCTTCTAGCATGCGACTTCTTCACGGAGGGATCCGTACCATCACAAAGTTTCCAACCTCGAATTCTTTAAATCTTTTGTTGTGATCTGAAATAAGCTTATAATTGGAGTTACTTTGTTCAATTCTTCTTTTAGTTTCTTTATGAAGCTCCTGGATATGAGATGCAAATGCATATGCAAAAGAACCAGTATGCATGACGAATGACCAGAATCAAGGCTCACCCAAAAGTTTTAAGCAGAAATAACTTAAGAGCACAACATACTACAAAACACACACACAACATACTAACTCACACAAACACATAGATAGAAAAGGTGGACGAGTCACAAAAGAAGGGTTTTAAAGTGTTTGGTCTAAGGGAACTAGAGTAGGGGGAGAAATGAAGACACTCTTAACTACTAGGGCACTTCTATAGGTAGTTTTCGTTATGGTCGACAGCAGTCTCCTAGTGGGGGTAGTGCAATCGATCAAATTCATCCAACTAGGATAGAAGTGGTCCTTATAAGGGTAGGACGAGGCTATAACGGGCAAAATGTAGGAATCAGGAGTAAAATAAGATGATTGATCCTGACTCACATCCATAAGGGGATAGCTCAAAGATTCGTCAGCCGGTATAGGACTTATAAGATGGGGAAAAGTTCCTAGGACATATGTGGGTACAATAGTAAGAGAGAAATCAGGAATGACACACTCGGCCAAATATAAATCCAAATGAGCAGCTCCAAAGTTAGACTCTAATGAAACAAGAGGAGGCTCATTGTTCAAATCAGGCTCAAAGACTTTCAGACTCAAGCTACTGTCTTCAGAAGTAAAATCAGGTTTGGTTTTAACCCTAAGATCCGTAGGTTCCGTTTCACTTGAATCAGGCGACAAATTCGATTGACTTACTTCCAACTCGAGATTAGCTAAGTCGCCATCAGAATTATCCAAAATCAAATCAGAATTATCCGGATTCATCTCAGTAATTAAATTAGAATCTTCTGATTTTAATTTCATTGTGTTCAAGGTCAGATCAGTTTCTTTCGGGATCAAATTAATATCGTCCAGGCAGACCTTATCCAAAGGGATATTGTTAATGAGATTAGACTCTAGATGGGCTAAGGTATCAAGGTTAAAAGGTTCTAGACCTCCTAAATCAGGGTTTACGTCAGGCCGGGAGTCTAACTCAATCACTTCAGTCTCATCCTCAAAGAATTATTTGTTATCAGTGATATCATTAGCATCCACGAAATGGATGTACTCAGTCTGAGGTTCCGAGGACCTTTTCTTTTTAACGCATTCGTCTAGTAACATTACACTTTCAGGGTCAAGGATCGGAGAGACTAAAGGTTGACGGGGATGACCAGAAATCGGTCCAAGTGGGAGTTATGTGGGATCGATCCAACAGAAGGCCCAATAGAGGGTCGGCCATCATGGTTATGTGAAGACTTACAGGGTGGGGCAGCAACCCTGATGTTACTGATGGGTGGGTGGTCTCGACCACAGTAATGTCCACGATTTGTCCCAACAAAATAGGGAGGGTGATGCTCTAGATGACGGTCACTAGTAGAGGGCCGATATTTCAAATTAAGTTCTTGTCTCATGTCTTTTCAAGTAAGGTACTCACCGCGAGACTCTTTATGATCTTCCAATCTTGCCCAAAATTTAAGAGCCTGACCTTTGAGATGAGATTTAGCAATGCTAACCTGGTGGGATTCAGAGATGTGACATGATTCAAAATAGTCATCTAGTTGTCTAGCCCATTCCCTAAAGTATTAAGCGTCTGAGGAACCATCAAAGGTGAGTAGACGGTAAGATGACTCTAAGTGAGGTCGTGGAGGCCTAGGCTCTGGTCTAGGGTGATAAACTGTGTGGGGCATGTAATTATAGTGGGGATAGTCAACGGGCTTCTCCGTCATAATTCTAGTCATAGTGCCCACTAGATTAATGATGTTATCTAAACTCTTTTGGAGTCTTATCGGGTCCATTGGGAAGCGTCAAGTGACACTCAAAGATGGTTGGGTGTAAGGGGCGTCATTGAGACAACAAGTAGGCTCGCTTAAACTCACTAAAGGGTGCAAAAATTGTTCGTACAGCAAGCTACGCTAGTGAGTTAAGTAACCTAGGCACTTAGGAAGGTTGTTAGGTTGAGGACAGCACCTAAAAGCTTAAGAAACTAGCCTAAAATTCACTAGCTGTGTGCAGGAATGATATGAACAGCAATCTACATCAGACATAGAGTGGTCCAAGTGTTTAGGAAGGTTTCTAGAGTGAGGACAGCATCTAAACACTAGCTTAGGCTAACCTAAAAGCCACTAATTGGTGCAGGAAAAATTTGGACAGCAGCTTATACTAATGGTGCAAGCACCCTAAGCACTTAGGAGAGTTGTAGGCTTGATGGCAGCACTAAGACACTAGTGAAAATGACTTAAGCTCCACTAAATGCGTGCAGGAAATGCGTGGACAGCAAGCAAAAATAGAGAATTACAGCTATCTAGACAATGATATGCATGCGAACTTTTAAACCAAAGTTTGGCTAAACCCTAGAATGTTTTCTAGCATGCATAGCTTATGCTAGCCATGCTCTGATACCAAGATGATGTAAAACCACATGCAAAAGGAGCTTGATAAGAAATTTAAGAATAATTGACAATGAAATCTCAAGTAATAACTTATTGAAATAACAAGCAAATTCATTAAAGAATCTTAGTTTTCCACTTGCTTAGGCGAAGGAGCACATATAGGTTAACCAAATCTTGTAGATAAACAAAAATAGTAGCAATACGAAGAGCTATTAACCAACAATCCACAATTTAATAATGAGAGTTTTCACCTCGGGGATTGATCACTCAACTACACTAGGCTTTGGCGAGAGAAGATTTTGCACGCTAGAATCGAGATCACCACTAGGAAGTCGATGCCGGAGGTCTTTGTCCACAGGAAAGTAGTCGGAGTTGGTGGAGGGGGCTGACCGTGGATGATCTAATCGTGGTCTTGGAATTCTCTATGTTGACGTCATGAAAGACGATCTCCGAACGTCCACACGTCCTTGGGAATCAAAGACTAATCTCTGATCGATGTTCGGATCGGCCATACGTCTTTGAAATGAAGGTGGAAGGGCGTCGTCTTCTTCTTCTCTTGGCTTCCAAATTCACAAGGGAGGGAGAAATGAGGGAGGCGGCCAAGGTAGAGGGAGAGGGGGCAAGTGACTTGGGTGAGGGAATTTAGTTTAGGTGGGAAGGAGAATGAGATTTACTCAAATCTGAAATTAACTTCATAATTTGAGTAAATTAGGAGGGAATCAATTTGAAATTGATTTCAAATTTCAAAAAGAGATAAGGGGGAGTAATGGGCATTAAATGGGGCCAATCAAGAGGGGGGCCGGCGGGTTCCAGAGAGAGGGGGGGAGTTATTTCAAAACCTGAAATTAATTTCAGGTTTTTGAATGAAATAGGGGGAAGATTAATTTGAAATTGATTTCAAATTAATATGTAATCAATGCATTAATTGGTGGCTTGAATGGGGCTCCATTCATGGTGAGGCCGACGGCTTCTAGAGAGGGGAATAGTGTGGGAGCCATTGAAGAGTTTCTAAATCGGCACATAGGATTTAGGAAAGATTATAATGAAATCCATTTGAATTTGAATTCCACATGATGCGGATTTAAATATTTTCCTAATTAGGAATTTCCAAAATTTGAAAGTTTTGAAATTCAAAATTTGAATTTCAAATTGACTCCAATTTTCCCTCTCAAGCCCAACCAAATTTGGAAGGAAGATTGATGAGTGCGAACTTCATCACAATCGGAAAGGAAGCTTGGTGGGGGCGGCGGCAAGGGGAGGGGGTGGATGGTTTGATTGCTTGCCGTCGGGTTTTGGTGATTTTGGTGGAGGGAGGTGAATTGGGGAAACTATTGAGTGAAAAGGATGGGAATAAGTGGACGAAAATGTGGCCGGTGGCTTGGGAATGAGTTAGGGCCGCGGGTTGGGGAAAGAAAGAAGAGCGGGATGAAGGGGATAAATCATGAGCCACAGACTCTTCCAATGACTGGTGGGTATTGCTTTTGCCCTCACCTTGGGCTTTCTCTCTCACTTCTCTCTAGCTCTCATGCAAGAAGAGAAAGAAGAAACAAAATAAAATTTTCATTCAACAATTCATCATCCTCATCACATAAGAAATGGCCATATATATAGGCATCAAAATGACAAAGGAAACAAAAGACTAAAATGCCCCTTGGGCTATAATAGCAACCAAATACCCATAAGGGTAAAAATGGAAAAACTTAAAAATAAAATAAACTACTACATAAAATGACTTAAAATAAAACTCCTAATCGTGGCCGTCGATCTCTGGTGTCTCCGATGGTACACGTGTCGAAATTGCTGACGATGTCCTCATCAATTAGAGGAAAAAAAGTGATATCTACTGTTATAGGTTTTGAAAAATAGAGTTATAGAAGAGGATGTAGCTTTTAGAATTGAAGTTAGATGATTAAAATACAGGGGTAAAAAAGCTCAGTTGTTGAAGAAGAAATAACTAAAAAGACCAACATATAAATTTTATTAAACAATTAAGTTGACCACTTTTTTATAGATTCGAGTGTTGGGTGATAAATGAAAATTATTCTCTATTAATAGACTAGTTAAATATGACATAAATGAGAATGCAGATAAATGTGACAGAATAATAAATGATAGATAAGGAAATTATTATGTTAAAAGGAATGAGGAAATTGATATTATAGAAGTAAAAAAAATGAACTTGATGGTTCTGGAGGAGTACAATAAAAGATAGAAATTAGGCCAACAAGATAGTAGATAAAATGAAAGTTAAAAGACCGATAAGGATTAGATAAATGATAACAACGATAAAAGTTGTGTGAAAAAAATATTTGCACATAGATACAACACCTCATGCAGCACTCAATAAAAACTGGAAGTTAGCGAGAATTTAAAAAACTAACCTCCAATTGTTGGGATAAGCCTAACGATGATAATAAACTGGTACAATATGCACTGACCAATAAGAAATACTTCACAAGCCAAAATTCGGTTGTTGCATTTTATATAACAAAATATGATGTTAAATTAAACTTGTTTGATGTGGCAATTGAAATAACAATTGCCATTCAAACATCTAGAGGAAAGAAATTGCAGAGAACGGATTTTTTTAATCCAGATTTAGGTGTAGCAAGCATGGTATAGCTTACAGAACACAGTACAAAACTAAATTTGAGTTTTAAGAAATGTTTAAACCATATTTAAGCAAAAGATGCCATTAAGATCTTCTGCACAAAATTGCCTTAAAGGTGCAAAGGTACGTGCTCTGATGAGGACATCGTCAGCAATTTCGACACATGTCTCATGGGAGACGCCGGAGATCGACGGCCACGATCAGAGGTTTATATTTTGAGTCATTTTGTGTAGTAGTTTATTTTATTTTTCAGTTTTTACTGTTTTACCCTTATGGGTGGTCATTTAATATTGTAGCCCCGAGGGAATTTATGTCTTTTAGTTTTTGTTTTATTTTGGCCTATTTATAAGAGTCCTCATGCATTGTACTAGGGGATGATTATTGATAAATGAAATTTCTTTCCATTGAGATCTCTTTGTGAGTTCGTAAGATTTCCCAAGATCTCTTTGTGAGTTCTTGAGGAGATAGTATTGTGGATCTCTTTGTGAGTTCATGTGGAAGTGATTTTCAAGATTTGTAGTTTGATAAATTTCTTTTCCCTACACCAATCCCTTCTTCCCCTACTTAGCCGAAAATTCTCCTTCTCCCCAAAATTTCCCACCCCACTCGCTCCACCGCCGGCCTCCCTTGGCCGGTCCAACCACCGGCGGCCCTCCTAGCTTCCTGCCGACAGCCGCCGGGTCCAGGCCCCACCCGTGGCCACCCTCCTTGCCGCCACCCCCTCTTGTCCCTCTTCCTTTTCAAATTTCAAATTCTCCTTTCTTAATTTGCTTTCCTAATTAGGCTTTGTCTATTTAGGAAAGACATTTAAAGGAGTTACCACCTATTTGAAATTCAAACTACTTTCCCTCTCATTCTAATTCTAATTTGGGAGTTATTTCAAATTCAATCAATTCTGAAATTAAAATTCAGCTTTGAATAGAGTTAATTAACCCCTTGTGGTCCCCACATGTTTAATTCCAAACCCCTCTCTCTCCTCCCCCATATGGTCGCCCCCCCTCCTCCTTTCTTTCGCTATCCACTTTGCCACCTAAGCAACATTTAATCCCCCCTAAATCCCTCTAGTAACCACCGGCCCCATTACTCTCTTAAATGGGTTAATTTGAATTTCAAATTGGCCCATTCCCTTTTAACAAAATCTGAAATTAAAACCTCAGATTTTTCCCTCCAATTCCACTTAACTTAAAATCTAATTTCAGATTTCTAATCCTCACACCAAGCCCCACCTAGCTCAAGCAGCCCCTTCCATCTTCCAGGTGTTGTCCATGATTTTCTGGACATACGAATTGCTGTCCAAAATTTTCTGGTCTTGCAAAGCTGCTGTCCTGAAGTTCTGTTTGCTGTCTAGGAGATTTCGGCAAGTTGAGCTGCAGCCCTGCTCTCCATAAACCCCATGTTTGCTGTCCTGAAGAATCAAAGCTGTTGTTCCAAGATTTCAGCAGTTTTCTAGTGTTGATTCGTCATCCGGAAGGCTCTCGTTGGTTGCCCAGAAGATCCCACACGGCTGTCCACACGCAGGACGTCTTCAAGTTCACCACCGGACTCCGGATCCTCTCCCTCACCCTCACAAATCAGATCTAAGAATTTAACGACTGTGAACTCTCCCCCAAATCTCCTACCTTCCTAGTCGCTCTCAAGCACATTCTTCCCGGACGTTGGATGCTCACTAGTCATCCCGTGGATTCTTCGTCGCCGGCTACTTCTCCAACGGACTAGACTTTGGGCACCATTTGTCTCATAGTGGCATTGCTCGGTTTGCTCTCAATCTTCCTCCATTAAAGCCCCACCAACAAGAGCGTGAGTGAGGGACCCAAGATGAAGAGTTCCATTTGTTAGTCGTGAATTATTGTTCTTGCCATAACATTACTCTCTCTATTTTTATGTTGTTAAATTGATAGTATCCCGTTAATCTAGTCGTAACCGCATGCCTTACATAATTTCGACTTGATAATTCTGAAAGCCTAACTTGAGTAAGCATTAATTCTATAACTAGCAAAGTTTTAATACTCTTATATTAAAATTCCCAAGCAGTTCTTGTTTCCATGCATATGTTTCACATCATGCTCACTTTCCCAAATTAGGCGTCGATTTCAAGAATATTATTAAACTTCTGTTCAACTCATAATGTTAAAATCACACAAAAAATAGACACGAAACAAAATAATGAAGTTTATAACATAAAATAGACTCATTCATGAGCGTATAACATATGTGAACAGACAAACAACACATTTGTGCATTAAACTCACAATAGTTTCATGAAGCAGACTCCGAATCACACGAAAGCATCACTATGAGTTTTATAGCAATTATTTGAATTCAGCTTTATTAAATTTATTTTTCATTCATTTCTACTGATTGCTGTCTATGATGTTAAGCTTTTTAAATATGGAAACTGAGAAACAGTTGGCATTACAGAGAGAAGATTGCCAGAATGGACAAATCCATAATATATTTTAAGGCTATAGAGGCATAGAGCATTCAGAGCTAAATTTGAGCTGCAAGAAATGTTGAAATCATATTTATGCACATGCCATAAGATGCTAAGAAACAAGATTGAACAGGGTGAAAAACGAGACTTGGTGTCCACCTTTCTGAAATAAGGCACCAGCTAAAGTAGATAATTAAAATAATTAATCTACATAATGTAAAAACTTCACACCTAACGCAGACAAAGCAAAATTATGATTTGGGCATGTTTGGCTCTGCATTTGTTTCTTCTTCCTTGTTTTTTGTTTTTAAGAAAAACAACTTATGTTAGGAAATAATGTGTGGTTGCCAGTTTTTGTCTTTTATTTTTGGAAATAAATTAGCGTGTCTACAAAAAATTTGAAAATGCCGGAGTTTCACTGATTTTCAAACCATCTGTTAAAATAACAAGAAACATATACGCATCCACATATTTTTTTATATTCCGTAAAAAGAAGAATAAAAAAGAAACAAATAAAACTGAAGACAAAACACAAAATAACATGTATGATATAGAAAGGCATAGGGGTGCAAACAAGTCAAGCCGGCTCGTGAGATTACTCTAGCACAACTCGAAAATGAGCTCACGAGACGAGCTTATCAAGCTTCGAGCAGTTTTTTGAGCTCGTGAAATAATCAAGCCTGAGTTCAATCAAAGTGCTGCTCGACTTGACAGCCCATCGAGCGGGGCTCAAATAGCCATTCCGCGGAGATGAAATAGACGGTCAAATCAAATGGACAAGAGTTCAACGGATTAAGTAATATAGGGTTTAGCACAAATAGGAAAAGCAAGTGGTGAATGGCGAAAGGCGAAGAGACGAAACTTCTCCTCTCATTCATTCGGCTTTGTTCCAGTTTCGTTCCAGAATCCAGGCTTCCAGTTCCAACAGCCAATGGCCCGGTCTCCCACAACAGCAGAAGCCGAACTTCGGAGAGAAGATTTGCACGTTCTCAAAATTTTGATTGATGTAGGGTTTTGAGTGTTTTCTTATTTTAATTAATGATGTTATTTCATTGTCTTCTCTCCATTTTGCTTTCGTTCTTCATGAAACATCCTGCAGTTTTGGCCTTAAATCTATTATATTACGTTTTTTTATTATTAGTATCTTATAAGAAGTTAATAAATAAATATTAATTAGCTATTTTCTTGTTCTAGGGAGGCGGAAAGGGTTTTTCTCATTCAAATTGATCTGGTACTTGCAGAAAAAAGGGAGGTGAGGCTTTGATATCAAGTATTTTGCCTTCTAAAGTTGTTTCTATTTTTTAACATGCTTTTGGTGCAGGCATTGATTTTATTTTTTGTTGTTGTTTGGAATTTTTTTATTTTCCTTAAAATAATTTATATCGGAATAGTTACTAATGTCATTTGGAAGGTGATTTATTTAATTGAGCACTTATTATTTCAGTATGGGCAAAGTTTAGAGAGTTATAGACCAGAAAAAAACAAATATTTCTTTTATTTTTTGGCTTGAAACTGATATATAATCCGCCTTAGTATCTAATCCACTGTTCATTCGTCATATCAAAATGTTGCATCCATTTTAGCTTTTTAAATTACTAATATTTCTTATTTATTGTTAATCTATTTAGCGTTTTCTTCACATAGGATATCAGCAGATCCAAATAATATTAATGAGCATTTGAATTTGAAAATTGGAAAAGTCAGAAGTGCAATCACATAATAAAGGTCGAAATGACAACGATATGTTTTGGGAGATAATTAGGTAAATGATTGTCGGGATGATGAACAAACCAATGAAAATATAAGTGAAAATCAAATAGACAAAAAAAGGGAAAAAATCTACAATGTGGGAATAATTTAAGGAGAGAACTCTCCTTGATGATCACAAGAAAGTTGAATGTTCTCATTGCAAGAAAAAGCTATGCTTAGGTAGCACGGGTTCTACAACATAGTTGAGGAGGCATTTAGATCATTGTCCTCAAAAAATGCGTGTCATAAGGAATAAAAAATTTTTGCAGTTTCAACCCAAAGACATTACATGTACAGGTGAAAATTCTCAAGAGAGTGGAAATTTAACAACATTCAAGTACAACCAATCTAAAGTTAGGGAGATGGTCGCTTGTTATATTTTGATAAATGAAAAACCGTTCTAAGTTGTGGAAGAGTTTGGCTTTAATTTATTATTAGACCATTCCACCTTATTTTATGAAGTACAGTAGAATAACATCATGAAATGACGTGATGGTGGTGTATGAGAAGAAGAAGAAAACGCTACATGCTGCATTAAAAGGCATAATTGGACTTAGCTTTACAACTTATCTATGGGAATCCAAAAATAAACGAATTTCCTACATGACTGTGACAGCACATTATGCAGATTCTAACTGGAAATTACAAAAGCGTATGCTAAGCTTCTCACATTTGCCTCCACCACATACAGCATCTGAGATTATCTGACACATTTTATAAGTCAATCAGTGAGTGGGGTGTATATGACAAAGTATTTACAATATATGTTGAAAATGTTGCAAATAATGATAGGAAAATTAAGTTGGTGAAGAACGCGTGAGAAGGAAGTTATTTTTTGAAGGCAAGCTCTATCATGTGCAATATTGCGCATACATTCTAAATCTTATGGCGAAGGATGGGATCAAAGTTGTGGATCAAATTGTTGATAAAGTTCATGTGTCAGTTAGCTTCTAAATGGTTATGAGGCAAGGTTGGCAAAATTTTATGAAGTTGTTCACCAGTTGTAGCTACCAATAAGAAAGCTTATTATGGATTGTCAACACGTTGGAACTCGACATATAATATGCTTACTGTGGCGCTGAAACTGAGGGAAGCTTTCTTTTCTTACAAGGAAAGAAAGGTAGCTTATCATAGTTGTTCCACAGAGGAGGAGTGGGATAATATAGTAAAGGTGTGTGATATTTTGGGATTTTTTAATGAGGCAACAAATATCATTTCAGGATCAGAATACCCAACATCAAATTTTCTCCTTTCACAGATTTGTACAATTAAAAAAGTATTGGATTATGGGGCACGTTCTTCAAATAGTTTTATCCCGGAAATGCCAACAAAAATGAAGGCTAAATTTAACAAATATTGGGGTGAGTGTAATCTTCTATCCTTTGGTGCTATCATGGATCCTAGAATAAAAATTGTTGTCATAGAATTCATATTTTCGATGACCTATAAAGGGAATGAAAGCATACAAAATATCTCGTACGTCTGCAGCTTACATTCGAGTTGCACGAAAAATATGCAGCATGACTTGAAGAGTAATAGAATGTGCAGGTGGCACATAATGTTAGCCATTCAAAAGGGTTCATTAAAAAATAATAGAATAGGAGGTTTGAAAGCAAGCAACACTCTGACGAGAGGAAATAGAAACACAACGAAGAGAAATAACAACACTTATGCTGAATTTTTTATAGTTTTCTCAAATCATTAAAAGACAATAAACGGTAACCAATGAGGCTATATAAGGAAATATGAAAATATAATGCAACAAAAACGACAATATCAAGCCTTTATCCCACTTCGTGGGGTTGGCTATATGAATCTTTTTTCTCCATTGTGTCATGTTAAGAGTCAAATTCTCAGTTAAATCTAATAAAAAAAGTCATTTCTAATATTTTCTAGCCAAGTCTTTTTAGGTCTACCTTTACCTCTCTTAACATAGGTCAAATCTAATACATCTACTCTCCTAACCAAGCCATCAGAAGACTAATGCTTTATGTGGCCAAATCATCTAAGGTGACTCTCTCTAATTTTATCTAGCATTGGATCCAACATTTTCATGTATATGCTCGTTTCACATTCTATCTTTAAGAGTAAAGACACTCATCCACCTTGGCATCCTCATCTCTGCAACACTTAACTAAATTGTATGCTTCGCTTTTAATGGCCAACATTCTACATCATAAAGCATTGCAAGTCTCACCACCATCTTATAGAATTTTCCCTTAAGTTTGGGGAGACCTCTGTATCACACCATCTTATAGAAATCTAAAAATACAATGACTAAAATAAACTTACCATGAAATTAAATGACTAAAAAAAGGAAATGGATAAAATGACATAAACAAGGAAATGACATTTAAGTTCAACAGGCATGAGCATGATATATAGACAATGACATAGAGTAATAAAAATTAATGACACCTCCCTCGCTCTTCTCATAAATACTATTAATTTCTCAAACATGTCATTAAATGCCCATGATTTTTTCCATTGCCATTACAACCAGAAACTTATGCCCTAAACATCATCATGTGACATCCAAATAAATTATAATTAAAAAAAACTTGTTTCTTATGCCAGCCCCCTACTTCATCAAGTCTCAATAATTTTATCTCACTCCGTCCCCAAACCAGATCTTGCCATTGCCATACTATCATGTGCAGCTCTCATAGTTCTTGTCAATGTTGATAGTTAATCTCATAGCGGCTCTCACTATCACATCCAGATCTAAACACCTTTGCCTTTGTCATTTCCCTCTTCCATAATAATTTTTCCTTCAAGCTATTACTGCTTCTCCCACTTCCTTGATTGAATTACAATGTGAAGGCATAACTAACAATATTTGGTTTGATTTAGTTCACAGGTTCAACCAAGAGTTGTTTGAATCTAATTCAGAAAATTGAAAACTAATTAGGATAAGGTCGGCTCTCCATTTTTACCACATCCCATCTAACCCAATCCACTTTGCACCCCCTAGTCTAACATATGAATAAATCAAAAAAATATGCTACATTCTAAGATAATAATAGCACAGGCATAAAAATATAATATCTATAAATAAAGTCCACAATATCCAATATAAAATACAAGAAAGGGAAAAAAACAATGAACCTAGAAAAAAGAAAAGGTAGAAGCTGATTAAGGAGAAATAGGGGAAAGTGTGATCCGTTGCCCTATGATGAAAGAAAATAAAATAGACTAAAAAAATTATAAACAAGGGAAATTATTTGAAATGTTAATAAGCAATGAAATAAATAAAACATTAAATATAATAAAGACAAATCATAATAGTTTACCACAGTTAAGTATAAATTGTAAACCATATCTCAAGATAAGAATACAAAAAAATGGATTAAGAAACAAATTGCCCAAGAAAGAATTAAGGTGCTTCATTGAGGGGCCTATTTCCTGAGTAAAGCCCTTATGGTCCAGCACCTATCAATTAAAGTAAGTGAAACAAAGCAGTTATCACCTAGAAACAAGATGTTCAAGTGATGCAATTTCTTGCTGAAGCAATTGACAACACATTAAGAACCTCAGTAAATATAGGAAAAAGCTCCCATGGCATGCATCATGATTCTTTTCCAGGAGAGGTGATAATTTACTTAGGATATTCTTTTATATGAAATTAGTCCAACATCTTGTCTTAAAGCGGCATGGTCTACGGGTGCTATACAATCAGAAGTACAAAGGATGATTGAACTGTTAATATGCATAATTTCATGTAATCTATGAAACAAATAAAAGTATCTGTGAGTTATATAACACCAGCATTAGCCAAAAAACCTAAAACCATAAATAATTACCATGAACCAAGTTAGTTCTGGTATGAAATGGCTTAAACTTTAAATTTTCCTTTGGTTAAAAAATTAAGGAAATCATAACCAACTGAGAGTTGATTAGTAATGCATGAATGTGTGCTATAACTTTAACTAAAAATAAAACAAAATGGCCTAAAAAATGAGTTTCAATGAAATTGCGAAAAATATGATTATGTTACAAGGTCACCCTAATTCTGAAGCTCTAAGGTTATAAATTGATTGCATGCGGGCATTAAAACTTTTTAACTATAATGCAAGCCTCTTAAGTTGGGGATATAAAATTAAGAAAAAAGAATAGTTTACTAGCTCCTCTAATGGTAGTCCTCAAAGCCATAGATTTATAAATGATCTAAGAAACTTTACCACTGAAATCACGCCACACAAGAAAAAAATTATAAAGCTCCTCCAATCAAACGTGGTAAGCAGCTTGATCCCTAGCTTCAGAATGAGTTAACAATGGAGATACATATTTTAGATATTTAATTAAATACTGCACAAGCAGCAACAAACACAGTATCAAGTACGAATAAATCTTTCAATAAGAGACAACATTCGAATCATATATTTTACATCAACATTCTTGCCAAAATTTCACAAGCCAAACCATGCACTATACACGTTAAATCAAACAGAGAAAGAAAGAACTTCACAAGAACCCCAAAAGTTAAAGTTTTAAACATACGCTTGAAGAATAATAAATAAAATGAAAGTAAAATGGGAAAATGTTGTAACTAGATACACTTGAGTAGGGATTTAAAGGTTTTCGCTAAAGATCCCTGGATGAAAAGCCTATTGCAACACCGTGCATTCAATGCTCTAAATAAATAGCTTACTGATTATCCAATTCTATAGCAAACTACACTAGTAACTAAGGAAACAGCCTCTCTAGGGTAAAGCAGTATAGGAAAGGCAGTATGCACTAACCATTGGATGGAGCTGAAAGCATCAGTTGCGCAAATTTTTTTAACCATATTAGTAGCTGAACTTTTAAGTGGACTGGACTAGTATTTCAATCCTAATTTACAAGGACTAAAATGGCAGTTTATTCTACAGTTTGGACAGTATTACATTAAGATTTATCTTCAATTTAAAGATGAAAACATGTTCATTTATGCTCTTTAATGTCCTTATATCAGTTGGTTCACACTAAGAGGTAAAAAATGTACGATAATGGAGGTCTCTCGACATGCATTTATTACATAGTAGCTTCTAAACTGTTCAGCATAAGCAGCGCATGCACACTATTTCAGACGCAGGATTCTAGCTGAGGTAGCCTATCTTCGAACCAATCTTTTCTATCAAGGAGCACAAAAACAAAAAGATTAAAATTTAGCATCACAGATATAAAACAACTACAGGATAATCTACAAATAAAGTGAGTAGCAAACTGTTAATCCTATATTTCTCTTCTGTTTCTGAATCAACTAGAAAGTATTTAGTGAATAACAAAATAAGCTTTTGACAAGATGATCTGATGACTGATGTGTTAACATTACAGAAATGTGATATTTTCAAAATCTACATTCCGTAAGTCTGGCTAGAATTTAGCCAATAAATGTATAATTCAAGAATGCGTCGTAAGAGATCAAATACGCAAAAGAAGAAAGTGCGCCTGAGTGAAAATTGTGATTATCTAGTCCAATAGAAATAATTAGGACGTTAAAACTGTAAAAGACAACAACAATTTTTCACTGTTTTCAAAACAATAAGCGTGATTAATAGCTTTCTTTGTAGGCTGCTGGCTGCAGCAAATAGTACTCGATAAATACCTTGAGCAACGTCGGAACCACAACTCACCACTAAAATGTTCCAAAATCCACAATTTCAAAAAGGGAACTGAAAGTGTTATAGATGGTTCAGCTATGATAATCTTCATTGTTAACATTAAATGACACATGATTCCATATTTTCTATATCTCTTCTACATGAATAGAAAGACTGGGGTGCATAGAAAATTTGTCATTTCTCAGATCATCACCACTCCACTTGAATGCCGTCATATATTTGAATTTATGCTCTTTTGCAGAGAAAAAAAAAACTAAAACAAGAAATAACTTGCGTGCAAAGCATTTTCCTAAAGTTAATATCAACACCTCTACTGTAGATCAAAAGAGTTACAACATATGCCCTAAAAAGAGAGAGAACATAAAATCCATTACCAAGATTCTCAAACAAGTGTTGAAGGGAAAGAGCAAAAGAAACAGAGGACAGGGAAAACACACACACATATTAGAGAGAGAGAGAGAGAGAGAGAGAGAGAGAGACTGACCGCCATTATAACCTAAAGGAATCGTTAGGCTGCGCAAGTGCACTCAGGAAGCAACCGCAGCTTGATAAGATCACGGAGCTTTCCTTAGCAGCGGCGATCGCTGACCTGACTGACCGTCGCGAGCGAAAGGGGGAGTATGCGCGAGGGTTAGCAAAGGAGACGCGCCCGGCAAAATGTATTAGCGCAGGAGTTTTATTCGGAGGTAAAAGGTCCATTTTGTGATCAAAATTATAATTTTATATTTATCTTTTACTAAACGGCAAACAGCCCCTTAAAGGAAAAAAATATATCAAAAAAAAAAATTGTCACAATATTATGTTGTAAAATTTATTAATAAAATTTTAAAATTTTATAATATAAATTTTATAATATATCTAAAAAATTGGGTGATTTTAATGCATTATAAATTTTTATATAAAAATTTAATTACTTCGTAGGCTTGCTTTTATAAAATTTTATAATTATCATTATACATTTACATTAAAAAATTACTATGCATTTTTTTTTTACATTAATATTATGTCCAAAGTTTTGGGTTTTTTTTTAAGGCACATGATAGATTTTAGATTTAAGCTTCCTTTGGGATATTATTTTTTCACTATTTTTAATTAATTCTTATACTAAAATTTATTTTTGAAAAATAGTAAGAAAGTCATCTCAAATGAAGTCTTAGTTATATGCTCAACTTTTTAGGGGTGTTTTGATAGATTATTAAAAAAACATATATTTTAAATATATTGAGTAATTGAAGTGAATGCTTTTTAGTAATGATATATTGCTAAGAAATTATCTTAATTGGGTAGGAATCTCGATGCAAAATATGAGTTGGAAGCTTCCAAAATTAAAATTGGGATCATCCAAATTTCAATTTCAGCAAATTTACAGTCAATTTGAACATATCAATGACATCAAAATCAGTCAAATATAATCCCAAATGAGCTCAAATCAAAGGATCAAAGCAAACTTGAAAGCTTCAAAGCATCATTTGGATGGCCAACTATATTTGAATATGATGCTTATAGTCATATTGAGCGGCTCGACGAGATGAATCCAATGAGCCTAAGATTGCTTAATGCTGATATCATTAAGGCATATAAATGCTCCATATTAAAGAGAACTAATATGGGTCATCCGATGACCCTGAATTTTTTCATATTTATTTAGTATGTCACTTCCAAAAAATTATAAATAGATTCTCATTCTTCACATAAAGGGGGGGAAGATGAGGAAGAAGAGAAGAGCTATGAGGCTTGAAGAATCCTTTAGCTCCACCCCGGCACCACCGCCAATAAATATGCCTCCCGGCCTCCATAATTGAACTTCTAGTTGACTATCATCACTGGTCATGCATTTGGCAATCAATGACGATCCTTCATCTGACCAATATCATCAACTACGGTTCTTCTAACCACCGTCACCCAATTACGGTCCTTCCAACCTTCATCATTATTAGAGAATAAAGATACATAATGTAACTGTACTTGTAGTTACACGTGGCTGTTTTAGATTGGCAAATGTATTTACTAGTATTACCCCGCTGTCTTTAAATAGCTTGTACTCTATGCCTTATGAGATCGGCTAATACATCGTTTATTTCATTTCCTTCATCGTTATCTGTAATATCTCGTTCCCTTACTGTTCCTCTCTGAATTGGATTTTCCTCCCAGAATCGTCCAGGACGAAGTTGGATCGTCCGGGACGATCGGTACAGGTTGTGTAGAAAAATCCTGTTTGGCCGTCTGGTTCGTCTGGACGAAATCAGGATCGTCTGGACGAAAATAAGTCAGTGAACCCTTCGCCAGGGACGATATGTAATTTTTCGTCTGGACGAAATTCTTCTCTTCATGGATCGTCCGGGACGAAGCTCGATCGTCCAGGACGATCAGTCTGGATATATATAGAAATGAGATATTTTGAAGAGAGAGAAATATCTGAGGAGAGAGAAAGAGAAAAGGAAAAAGAGAAAAGCTGGTTTTCGGAGACCGCGGAGCGCTTTTCGTCCGACGCTGCTGTTGGGAAAAGTGAAGATCTCGTGGTAAGGACTCCGAATCCTATTTCTGTTTTCAAAGAAGTTGAGTTTTGACCGAGTTGAGATCTGTTTTGTGTTTTCGTAGTCGACTTTTCGACATGATTTTGATTTGACACAACTTTCACCGCACAACTTTTAGAGTGTTATAGATATGATTATTCTACACGATTTGACTGTATTCTACGAATTTTCTTCCGGTCGGAATTGGTTCTACGTGATTTTAATCGAATAGAAAATTATCAGGATGTTTTCTGACTTGGTTTCTATAGAATAAAAGTCTTGCATTGATGTTATAGATATTCTATTGTAATTTGGTAGAATTTGGAAATCGTGTCTTTTTGCAGGATTTTTGTGTAAATTTGACCGACTGCCGTTACGCTGCCCGATTTTCGTATGATTTCCGAATTGTCTGAGATTGATAGATTGAATCGATATGAATATGATTATTGATATGATTGCTTTAATATTGACTATTGAATTGCTTATTGATTGAATTGACTATTGATACTGGAACCCAAGTGGAACCTGGTTGAACGTTGGTGAAGATTGATATTGACCTGTACAGGATGGTGGGCCGACGGGCTTTCCTTTAAACCATTGATCATTGATATAACGATTGGGAGTTATAAGAAGTTTATATGCCGACGGGCGGCCGACGGGCAAAAAGAGTGACGACTCTTATTGATAGACCAACGTACGGACTACAACAGCAACGGATTCTACAACAGCAACATGACCAGTTGATTTTACTTGTCCAGTATATAGTATTGAATTGCATGTTTACTGTATTGATTTACGAATTTATTGCTTTATCGATTTCTGCCTTATTGATTGATCGGATTTACTATATCGTACGATTTCATTGATTTCATTGATTGATTACCGAGCATTGATTACTGAGCATTGATATGGATATTGATAGATATAGATACTGCATTGATAGCATGGACATGGACATCGTATAGATTCATTGTATTGCCGCCTAGATTTTGTAGACTCGCTGTTGCTACTGTTCCACACCGTATTGACTGTTGTATAGATTTCTTGTCAGAATGGATTGAAGTTTATCGTATTGCTTTCCTCGATTGATTTCATTAAATGGATCGTATTGATTTGACCGTATTGATTTGATTGACGGATATTGATTGATTGCATTGATTTATCGAATTGTCTACCGCTGCATTGACTGGTTTTATTGACTATGGATTTCCACTGCATAGAATTGACGATCATTGATTCATTGATTTCCGGATTGCATAGATTCATTGACCATTGACTGATTCAGATTGATAGATTGACATGCATATTGATAGCATCGCCGTGCTTTGATTTCAGTCATAGGTATTAGGTGACCTGCTGGGCTTTGTAAAGCTCATTATATGTGGTTGATATTTTCAGGTCAGGGCTCGGGAGCAGGAGATAGGAATTGATCCAGATCTTCAGGTTTTTGTCTTTTGATCGATAGATGATTCTTTTGTACTCAGGACAGGATAGTTTCTTTACTTGTTTTGGTAGTTTAGTTCCTGAGTATTGTATATGATGTTTTGAGATGTGAATCGACTTGTATATTGATGTTTAAATTTTTTAGATGTGTGATAGATTGCTTACTGAAGGTTTATAGATAACTCTGATAAATTGTTGTTAGATTGATTGACATTCTTTCCAAGTTAGATCTTGGGGCATGACAGTTGGTATCAGAGCAGTGTTATTGGAAGAATGGATTGTTACCAGAGTTGTAGGTTTGGATTGAGAGTTGGGTAGATTGGGTAGCTTTAAGAGCTTCATTGGCATACATCGTTGCATGTGTGTATCATTTGTTTTGAATTGTGCAGGTGAAAAAGATATGGATCCTCCAGCAGAATCCAGTGTACCAAATGAGCAACACAGCGCAGCTCCAATGCCTTCAGAGAGTATGATGCAGTTGGCTACTGCGATTGCACATGTGATGGGGGACGCTCAGAGCAAGATGAGTGGAAGCAAGGAAGAAGAGGTAGACAGACATTTGCAGATGTTCCACAAGCTGAAGCCTCCGTTGTTCAAAGGGGCTGTAGGACCACAAGCTGCTGAGGATTGGATCATGAGGGTGGAAAAGATTTTTGATAGCATGCAGTGTCCGGGGAATAGAAAAGTACCATTGGCAGTATTCATGTTGGAGAGTGAGGCAGAGAGATGGTGGATCGGACAGCAGAGAGAGAAATTCCAGGGGAAGACCAATGCTGAGATCACCTGGGATGAGTTCACTGCAGTATTCAGGATGTGGTTTGTACCACCGTCAGCTCAGCGACAGATGCAGGAAGCTTTCATGAGATTGGAGCAAGGCCGCAAGTCAGTGATGCAGTACGAGGCCGAGTTTACTGCACTTGCGAGGTACGCTGCTCACTTGATTCCTACTCCTGAAGATAAGTGTTATAGATTTCTACATGGATTGAATAGAGAGCTGAGGCAACCACTAGTACCTTTCCGGATCCATGAGTTTTCTGAGCTAGTGGAGCGGGCCCGATTGATAGAGATTGAGTTGATGATACCAGTACCGAGGTACGAGGATACCAGAAGGAGGAGAGATGAGGTACGACGAGATGATTCTGGTAGAGATAGAGATAGAGAGAAGAGAAGCAGATATGAGAGTTCGAGAGGATCTGCATCGGGATCTGTACCGCGATCTGCATCGGTAGTATCGTCTGGTAGTTCTGGAGCATGTGTTCACTGTGGTAAACGACATGCAGGTCGATGCTACCTGTTGACGGGGCAGTGCTTTCACTGTGGACAGCAAGGGCACAGAGCAGCAGCTTGTCCTCAGAAAGGACTGGGTGGACGGACTGATTCTGGCACGGGTTCAGGACAGCAGAGGACTGTTGGGCCGAGGACTTACAGTGAGAGATCAGGGAACCGGATAGATGATAGAGCTGTCAGAGATCAGAGAGAGACAGTTGCGCCACGACCTCCTGCACTTCCTCCAGTGGTGCCACGCATCTACAGTCTACAGAGTTTACAGCATCAGGATCAACAGCGACCAGAAGGTTCTACTGGTAAGATTGATTTGACTAACCGATTGATATTGACATATGAACATTGCATATTGACATTTGATTGATTGTATTGTGTGTTTTGTATAGATTTCGACGAGTTTTGTTTTGGATTTGGATTTCGATCGATTTGGTTTGCTTCGTGTTTTGCTTCGTACCTTTAGGGAAATGTCGGGACGACATTTTTCTAAGGTGGGGAGATTGTAATATCTCGTTCCCTTACTGTTCCTCTCTGAATTGGATTTTCCTCCCAGAATCGTCCAGGACGAAGTTGGATCGTCCGGGACGATCGGTACAGGTTGTGTAGAAAAATCCTGTTTGGCCGTCTGGTTCGTCTGGACGAAATCAGGATCGTCTGGACGAAAATAAGTCAGTGAACCCTTCGCCAGGGACGATATGTAATTTTTCGTCTGGACGAAATTCTTCTCTTCATGGATCGTCCGGGACGAAGCTCGATCGTCCAGGACGATCAGTCTGGATATATATAGAAATGAGATATTTTGAAGAGAGAGAAATATCTGAGGAGAGAGAAAGAGAAAAGGAAAAAGAGAAAAGCTGGTTTTCGGAGACCGCGGAGCGCTTTTCGTCCGACGCTGCTGTTGGGAAAAGTGAAGATCTCGTGGTAAGGACTCCGAATCATATTTCTGTTTTCAAAGAAGTTGAGTTTTGACCGAGTTGAGATCTGTTTTGTGTTTTCGTAGTCGACTTTTCGACATGATTTTGATTTGACACAACTTTCACCGCACAACTTTTAGAGTGTTATAGATATGATTATTCTACACGATTTGACTGTATTCTACGAATTTTCTTCCGGTCGGAATTGGTTCTACGTGATTTTAATCGAATAGAAAATTATCAGGATGTTTTCTGACTTGGTTTCTATAGAATAAAAGTCTTGCATTGATGTTATAGATATTCTATTGTAATTTGGTAGAATTTGGAAATCGTGTCTTTTTGCAGGATTTTTGTGTAAATTTGACCGACTGCCGTTACGCTGCCCGATTTTCGTATGATTTCCGAATTGTCTGAGATTGATAGATTGAATCGATATGAATATGATTATTGATATGATTGCTTTAATATTGACTATTGAATTGCTTATTGATTGAATTGACTATTGATACTGGAACCCAAGTGGAACCTGGTTGAACGTTGGTGAAGATTGATATTGACCTGTACAGGATGGTGGGCCGACGGGCTTTCCTTTAAACCATTGATCATTGATATAACGATTGGGAGTTATAAGGAGTTTATATGCCGACGGGCGGCCGACGGGCAAAAAGAGTGACGACTCTTATTGATAGACCAACGTACGGACTACAACAGCAACGGATTCTACAACAGCAACATGACCAGTTGATTTTACTTGTCCAGTATATAGTATTGAATTGCATGTTTACTGTATTGATTTACGAATTTATTGCTTTATCGATTTCTGCCTTATTGATTGATCGGATTTACTGTATCGTACGATTTCATTGATTTCATTGATTGATTACCGAGCATTGATTACTGAGCATTGATATGGATATTGATAGATATAGATACTGCATTGATAGCATGGACATGGACATCGTATAGATTCATTGTATTGCCGCCTAGATTTTGTAGACTCGCTGTTGCTACTGTTCCACACCGTATTGACTGTTGTATAGATTTCTTGTCAGAATGGATTGAAGTTTATCGTATTGCTTTCCTCGATTGATTTCATTAAATGGATCGTATTGATTTGACCGTATTGATTTGATTGACGGATATTGATTGATTGCATTGATTTATCGAATTGCCTACCGCTGCATTGACTGGTTTTATTGACTATGGATTTCCACTGCATAGAATTGACGATCATTGATTCATTGATTTCCGGATTGCATAGATTCATTGACCATTGACTGATTCAGATTGATAGATTGACATGCATATTGATAGCATCGCCGTGCTTTGATTTCAGTCATAGGTATTAGGTGACCTGCTGGGCTTTGTAAAGCTCATTATATGTGGTTGATATTTTCAGGTCAGGGCTCGGGAGCAGGAGATAGGAATTGATCCAGATCTTCAGGTTTTTGTCTTTTGATCGATAGATGATTCTTTTGTACTCAGGACAGGATAGTTTCTTTACTTGTTTTGGTAGTTTAGTTCCTGAGTATTGTATATGATGTTTTGAGATGTGAATCGACTTGTATATTGATGTTTAAATTTTTTAGATGTGTGATAGATTGCTTACTGAAGGTTTATAGATAACTCTGGTAAATTGTTGTTAGATTGATTGACATTCTTTCCAAGTTAGATCTTGGGGCATGACATTATCCTTCCGATTTCTTCGTCACTGTGCTTATGTGAAGACGTTCTTGACTTCTTCATGATATCAGAGCAGGTGAGAAAGAAGGTTCGACCATGACCACATCCTCTTCTTCTCAGCTTAGCGACAACACGGAACATGTAACTCAAGAAGATATTACCATTCCATCTTCGCTCAAATTCATTGTCGCTAACCTCAAGAACATCATCCCTATTTCGTTATCCCCTGACAACTATCATCTCTGGCGATATCAAATCATCAAGCTCCTACGAGCAAACAAGTTTGAGAAATTTCTTGACCCTACAATCCCTATTCTGCCCCGCCTTCTCACTCAATCTGATGGTTCAAAAATCCCAAATTCTTTATATGAACAATGGCTGTTAACCGACCAAAACTTGGCGGCATCCCTCTGCTCCACAATCTCCTCTTCTATTCTTCCATATCTTGTTAATCTTGACTCTACATCTACAATTTGGACCACTCTTGAACATTGATTTCAATCTTCAAACCGGTCAAAGGTAATCCAGTTAAATAATGATCTTCACAATATCTCCATGAAGACCTCAATGATTCAATATCTTACTGATATCAAAACCCTAATCGATCAAATCACGGCCGCTGGATCAACCATGGACACAAAGTATATTATTCTATACATACTAAATGGCTTGCCGCAATCCTATCAAGCCTTTAAAACTGCGATCCGGACAATGCTTACGCCGATCAGCCTCGACCAACTATATCCACTTCTTCTTAGCGAAGAAGTAAACATCACCACTAAAGCAACTCGTAATCAGACTAACTCTGATCCCAATCTTGCTCTATATACTCAACGTGGTCGCGGCAGACAGTCTCGTGGTTGAAACCTCTCTCGCGATGCCTCTTCCTCGTGCAACTCATTAGAATCTCAAACGATCTATCAGATTTGCTTCAAAAAGGGTCACTCGGTTGCATCCTACTGGCATCGACTCAATTTACAATATGCTCCCTGCATCCACTGGTTCATCCTCGCGTGCAATGGTTGCTGCTCCTACATCCGCCTCTGATAACACCTGGTATCTCAACTCTGGAGCGTCGTCCCACCTCACGAATTCCCTCGACAATCTTTCCATTGTGAGCACTTATCAAGGCTCAGACTCGATCACCATTGGTGACGGTTGACCATGTCTATCGCCAACTCCGGTGAAGGTCTGTTACTAACTCCAGCACGTAAGTTAAATCTGGCTCAAATATTTCACATCCCGAATCTCAAATACAATCTTCTGTCTATTTCAAAGCTTACAAAAGATAACAATATATCAATTACGTTTGATCCTAACGGGTTTGTTTTTAAGGACATCAAGACTCAGCAAACATTGCTTCATGGCCCTTGCCATGAAGGTCTTTACCAGATCAAGTAGCCGGTCAAACATTCGTCTAACCCTGCTCTCGCAGCTACGTCCATCTCCTTTGATATTTGGCATAATATATTAGGCCACCCTCACAAAAGGGTTTTAGATCTCATATCTCAATGTAATCCTGAACTTAGCATTCATAAAGATACAAATTCTTGTAAATCTTACATTCTTGCAAAAGGCCACAATTTGGCTTTTGAAAAATCTGTAAACAGGCGATCTAACATACTTGAACTTGTGCACTCTGATGTCTGGGGACCAACTCCAGTTATATCAGTTCAAGCTACAGATATTATGTTGTTTTCGTCGACGATTACTCTAGATTTACATGGATCTTTCCAATGCTACATAAATCTGAAGTTTCAAATATTTTCATTACCTTCAAGAATTACATTGAGAAACTCACCTCTAAACACGTAAAATGCCTAAGAACGGATGGTGAACTTGAATACAACAATCATACTCTCCTAAACTTTCTCAAGGAGCAAGGCATATCTCACCAAATGTCCTGCCCCTATACTCCCAAACAGAACGACTTCTCTGAACGTAAGCACAGACATATCATCGAAACAACCAGAACTCTCCTTATCACTGCCTCAGTCCCAATCAATTACCGGCCAGATGTCCACATTTTTAATAAATCGCATGCCGTCTGCAATCACGAACAATATCTCTTCCTTTGAGCTATTCTACAATCATAAACCTGATTATAAGCATCTTAAAATATTCGGTTGCGAATGTTTTCCCCTCATCCCTTCCCATCTTCGCAATAAGCTTCAACCCAAAACACAATCGTGTGTCTTTCTCGGATAATCCGAAAGCTACAAAGGCTATAAATGCCTTAACATACAGAATAACAAGATCTTCATGTCAAGACACACAGTATTTAATGAATGCAACTTTCAATTCACTGTTACACAATCTTCGGCATCAACTGACACCCCCACTTCTCCTTTTCTCCTAACACCTATCTCTGTTATCACCCCTCCCTCGAATTCATCAACTGTTTTTCAAAACCAAAATTCCACTCAAACCAATACTACACCCGATCCTTCATGTACAATTCCAATTATTTCTATCCCATCTGATGCTACAGCTGGCTCTTCCATTCATAATCAATCCATACCCAGTACCTCTGGTCATCACATGATAACGCGTCGTCAAACCGGCACTCTTAAACCCAGAATTAAACTGAATTTAATTCACCACCAAGCACCTTCCAGCCCTGCTACCATTCTGACATCATACGCCGATGCTTCCAAACACTTTGAATGGCAAAAAGCCATGGCCACTGAATTATTTGCGCTACAAAAACAAGGAACTTGGACGCTTGTTCAGCCACCAGGTAACACTTCTATTTTAGGATGCAAATGGACATTTCGGGTTAAACAACATGTAGATGGCTCAATAGCTCGCTACAAAGTCTGATTAGTCGCTCAAGAAAATAATCAGGAGTACGACATCGACTACAACGAGACCTTCAATCCCGTAGCAAAGCTACCTACGATCCGCATTTTACTTACAGTCGCACTTTATAATGACTAGCCTGCACAACAACTTGATGTGAAAAATGCATTTCTTCACGGCAGTCTATCTGAAACCATCTACATGACTCAACCCAAAGGATTCGAAGACTATTCTCATCCGACTCACATCTGTCGCCTCAATAAGGCCATCTGCGACCTCAAACAAGCTCCCAATCAATGGTACAACACATTTACTACACATATTGTTTCACTTGGCTTTACGCATAGTAAGTAAGACTCATCTCTCTTGATCTACAATAAATCTCAAGTAAGTAAATTTCTACTTATCTACGTCAGCGACATCTTGCTTACTGATAACAATCTAGAAGCTATTAAATCACTTATTGACAAGCTCAATGCCAAGTTTAATATGAAACATCTCAGTACAGCTAATTTATTCCTTGGCATTAAAATTCAGCACTTCAATAATCAATACTTACTTTCTCAAACTCACTATGCCCTTTTTATACTTCAACAGGTTAATATGACTAAATGTAATTATTTAGCCAACCCCTACTACACCAAACTTCCCACTGCTCTGCCGACCGATCCACTGCTTTTTGATCCAGCAACCTACTGAAGAATAACAGGTTCACTGTAGTACTTGACTTTAACCCACTTGGATATTGCTTACACCGTCAATCTACTCTCTCAACACATGCACGATCCTCAGCCACAACACGCATTCTTTCTCAAAAGGTTGCTCCGATATATTAAAGGTACTACAGCATATGGAATTCTTGACACTAAAAGCAACATGATCTTGCAATCCTTCTTGGACTCGGACTGGGCAGACGATCCGATCTCTAGGAAATCGACCTTCGGCTACTGCTCCTTTCTCGGCAACACTCTAATCTCCTGGACAGTTAAGAAGCAACATACAGTTGCCCGATTGTCCATAGAATCAGAATACAGGGCACTCATCGCTCTTACGGCTGACATCATCTGAATAAGGAGGATTCTCAATGATTTTGGCATTCCATCTAATGATCCAACTAATCTCTTTTGCTACAATACCTCGGCCATTGCCCTCACAAACAACCCCCGTGTTTCGCGCTCTGACAAAGCACATTGAAATCGATCAAAGATTCGTCCGGGATCACATTCAACAGAATAACATTCATCTTCTTCCCATCAATACCGTTGATGAAATTGCTGATATCCTAACCAAACCCCTATCTACACCTTGTTTTCAGCTACTACGAACCAAACTGACAGTCATTCCCGACTCATCAGTTTGCAGGGGGATATTAGAGAATAAATATACATAATGTAACCGTAATGTGCTCTATAAAATGTATATATTCTATATTGAGCCAACACCTGTAATAATTTGAAATTATTTTAAATAAAAAAAATCTGAATTTTAGCTTCGTGCCTTATGGTAGAAGAGAGAGGGAAGAGAGAGAAGGTTGTTTGGGACTTTTTAATCTTTTAATTTTGATCATAGATTTTTTTTTTCTATTTGTTGTAAGTAACTTAAATCTCATTTTAGTTTTCAATTATTTTGATTATTATATATATTTTCTTGTATTGAACATAATTGATTATTTCTTACTGGATTTTGATTGTGGCATTTGCATAAGCAAAAAAGGCGGGTTGTTAACACTATAAAATGAGTTAACTATTAAAACATAATACCCTGTGCATGAGGATGAGTCAACAGGTTTTTCTTTAAAGATAATTTATGGTGTTATCCTGGTTATAGCCTATAACAAATGCTCTATTTATGACACGCGCTAATTTTTGCTAATCTCATTTGCAAACCAAAACAAAAAATGACTCTACAAAAGACAAGAACAAGGAGAATACACGTCGCTTAGAATAAATCCACCATATATATCAAATTAAGAACAAAAACCCACCTTTGTACGGAAGTATAAGCTTAATTAACCTGTTGCTTATTCATTTCTTATAAAATAATAAAATATCCTGATTAAATTTACTTCAAAATAAATTAATAAATTTATTTTAAAATTAGTAAATTTACTTTGAGATAAATATAATATAAATTTAAATTAGTTTTATATAAACTATATTTATTTCAAAATAAATATAATAATTATGAGACTTATTTTCATTAAAATATAATTAGAATATTGTGATATGTTTTTTAAAATAAATAAAAGCAAACGTCGTTATTCTTCTAGAAATCTAGTTTGTTTAGGTATGGAAAGTATCAGATAAAATTACCACTTCTCTGATACTAATTTGCTTCTAGAAAATTGTCATATTTGTAGTAGTGGACAACAATTTGACAGCAAGGTTTATAAAGAAAATGTTTTTCATGCAGCTCATATTGATCTCTTAGCTAGGTGTGTCAATATTTGACACGACACGAAAATTCGATCCCGACCCGACCCGAAAAATCTGGGTTGGACCCGACCCGATTTCAAAACATCCGATTTGCCCGGACCTGCCTGCTCAGCTACCCGCGTGACAAAGGCTGGCAGCGCACGCTGCCGAGCCTGCCAGCGCCGGCGCCCCGCGCCAGAGGCGTCCCGCGAGCGCGCTCCCGCGCTAGCCCGCTGGAGCACCAGAGCTCGCCGCTCGCCTGCGCACACCTGCGCTAGCCCACGCTCGCCGCTCGCCCGCGTTTTGGGTCCCGTGTCGGGTCGGGTCCGGGTTCGGATTTCCAACCCGTTTATCTACCCGTGTCGGGTTAGGTAGACTCATTTGAACCCGGGTCAGTTCCAGATTCGACCAGACCCGCGACCCGAAATTGACACCCCTACTATTAGCTGAGAGTTTTGACTATCAATTAGAAGATTTTGAATCTCAAATAATGGCTTTGTTAGGGATTGTTTTTTTACTGCTTCTTAAAGTAGTTTTTTAATACAAAATTTTTAATTTTTGTACTAAAAATATGTTTTGAGAAGTCGTAAGAAAGCCGTCACAAACGAAGCCTACGTATATGATATGTGCATGAATTTATTTTAATTGAACTAAATGTTCTAAATAAATTTTTGTTTCATTCTATGTTATACTGCTCGGAGAAAAAGTGTTTTCTCAAGTCAATGCCATTATTTAAACGTCTAAAGGAAAATCAAAGCTTGTATTAGGAAAAATTTTGTAATTTTTTTTATAAGTGATACATACTCCAAAAATTAGCTTGACCGGGCACGAATCTCAAAGCAAAAGCTAGTTGAAAACTTCAAAAATTAATTCAAAGAGCACCCGAACTCCGATTTCGGCGAGCTTACAGTCAAACTGAGCGTCTCGGAAATACCAACCCAACGACACCAAGATCAACCCAATCCGAGCTTAAATGAGTCCGAATCAAGGGCTCAAAGCGCTGTTGGAAGGTTCAAACTGCAATTTGAGTTACCAAGCGGACTCCGATTTTAACGAGCTTATACTCGAATCGAAGGGCTCGACGAGACGAATCCAACGAGCCCAAGATTACAGAATTCCGACATCACTAAGGCCTTCAAATGTCCAATGAACGGTGCATGATCGTAGGATTCAATATCGGCCGTCCATTGGACCACTCCCTATTCGCCCCTAATCTCATGCCTTTTTACGGGCCATGCCACTCCAGAAAATCTATAAATAGAGCCCTCATTTCTCATAAGAGGGGGATCCAAGCAAGAGAGAGAAGAAAAGAAGAGAAGGAAGGAGTTCCTCCTCGACAACCGCCGGACCACCGCAGAACCTCGCCGGACCACCGCCGGACCACCGCAGGAATCTCGTCGGACCACAGCCGGACCACCGCAGGAACCTCGCCGGACCACCACAAAACCTCGTCGGACCACCACCTTAAGGCCCGACGTTCATCCCCGACGTCCTGCCAAAGACCCGACGTCTTGTTCAAGGCCCGACACTCAGTCCCTACATCCTGCCAAAGACCCGACGTCTTGTTCAAGGCCTGACACTCAGTCCCTACTTCCTGCCAAAGACCCGACGTCTTGTCAAGGCCCGACGTTAAGTCCCGACGTCCTGCTGAAGACCCGACGTCCTGCTTAAGACCTGACGTCCTGCTTAAGACCTGACGTCCTACTCAAGGCCAGACCATCAACATCCGATCTTCCAAGTGACACTGGGACTAACACCTGACTCCTTATCTCCTACCGCCTACGGTCCTTCTGACCACTGTCGCCTAATACGGTCCGTCCGACCTCCATCACCAGACAATGGTCTCCGGCCGACTACGGTCTCCGGCCGACTATGGTCTCCTTCCGGCTACGGTCTCCGGCCGACTACGGTCTCCGGCCGACTACGGTCTCGGCGACTACGGTCTCCGGCCGACTACGGTCTCCGGCCGACTACGGTCTCCGGCCGACTACGGTCTCCTGCCGACTACGGTCTTCGGCCGACTACGGTCTCCTGCCGACTACGGTCTCCGGGCGACTACGGTCTCCTGCCGACTACGGTCCTTCAGGCCAAACAAACCTGTATATGTAACTCCTACCATGTAATGCAATCTATATGATGTACATTTGCTACATCAATCCAAGGCCTTCTCCTAAGGAAGGGCCTCATTTGTAATCGACTACAAATACTAGTGGATTCATTCAAATCGGGCCAGGCCTCGTGGTTTTTCCCCCTTTTCAGGGGTTTTCCACGTAAAAAACTCTGGTGTCTCTTATGAATGCTACACCCTCTCACTTATCTGCTTGTGTGCTGGATCTTCGTACAATGCTAAGACGTTAAACTAAATATTTCTCTACCGCCGCGAATACTCCAGGACGCAACAGTTTGGCGCCGTCTGTGGGAAAGTGATTCCCGACTGGGGGGCAAATTTTTGCTCCAACCTCATAAAGAAGTTCATGTCCACTTACTGACATCAGTCATTATTTCACCAATTTCATAGGAATTAGATCCGGACTGGGGGGCAACCTTGACTCCGACTATGGTCAAAAAGACCCTCCAATACTTCCAACATCAAATGATATTTCAAAAAAATCCTAGCAAATGCAAGGATACTTTCTATCACTTATAAGTTTCATATAGTCCCCTACAGGACTCATACTCCTTGGGCAAGGTCTTGATCTCGACCTCAAAAAGGTAGTAATGGTCTAAAGATAGACCATTCATTATCTTTCATTCGGGATACACGTGGCATTCGCCCCCTCCCAATCAAGGCAAAATCGATCCCAGGGGGATCCGATTTGACCTCTTCCACACAGGTTAACGTCGTCGAGCAAAGGCTCCGACATACAACCTCGGAAAGGTCTCACATCCTTGGTGGATTCTCCCGACCTCCTCCACACAGGTTAACGTCGTCGAGCAAAGGCTCCGACATACAACCTCGGATAGGTCTTACATCCTTGGTAGATTATCTCAACCTCTTCCACACAGGTTAAC
This sequence comes from Dendrobium nobile, assembly GCA_022539455.1. Classification (NCBI taxonomy): domain Eukaryota; kingdom Viridiplantae; phylum Streptophyta; class Magnoliopsida; order Asparagales; family Orchidaceae; genus Dendrobium; species Dendrobium nobile. The sequence goes on along the minus strand of CM039723.1, from coordinate 4,902,827 downwards.
GTCGTCGAGCAGGGCTCCGACGTACAACCTCGGAAAGGTCTGACATCCTTGGTGGATTCTCCCGACCTCTTCCACACAGGTTAACGTCGTCGAGCAGGGCTCCGGCATACAACCTCGGAAAGGTCTCACATCCTTAGTGGATTCTCCCGACCTCTTCCACACAGGTTAACGTCGTCGAGCAGGGCTCCGACGTACAACCTCGGAAAGGTCTGACATCCTTGGTGGATTCTCCCGACCTCTTCCACACAGGTTAACGTCGTCGAGCAGGGCTCCGACATACAACCTCGGAAAGGTCTCACATCCTTAGTGGATTCTCCCGACCTCTTCCACACAGGTTAACGTCGTCGAGCAGGGCTCCGACGTACAACCTCGGAAAGGTCTGACATCCTTGGTGGATTCTCCCGACCTCTTCCACACAGGTTAACGTCGTCGAGCAGGGCTCCGGCATACAACCTCGGAAAGGTCTCACATCCTTAGTGGATTCTCCCGACCTCTTCCACACAGGTTAACGTCGTCGAGCAGGGCTTCGACGTACAACCTCGGAAAGGTCTGACATCCTTGGTGGATTCTCCCGACCTCTTCCACACAGGTTAACGTCGTCGAGCAGGGCTCCGGCATACAACCTCGGAAAGGTCTCACATCCTTAGTGGATTCTCCCAACCTCTTCCACACAGGTTAACGTCGTCGAGCAGGGCTCCGACGTACAACCTCGGAAAGGTCTGACATCCTTGGTGGATTCTCCGGACCTCTTCCACACAGGTTAACGTCGTCGAGCAGGGCTCCGACAAACAACCTCGGAAAGGTCTCACATCCTTAGTGGATTCTCCCGACCTCTTCCACACAGGTTAACGTCGTCGAGTAGGGCTCTGGCATACAACCTCGGAAAGGTCTCACATCATTGGTTAACGTCGCCAGAATGTCGTCAATGGACTTCTATCTGACTTCTCCACAATGTTAAAATTCTACCCGATTTTAAATTTTCTCCTATCACTAAACTTTTGCCTTGCAGGACTTTCGACGGACTAAAACCCGGCACCGAAATTCTTCCTATTGTCGGATTAATACCCGACGTTGGACTTTTGCTCCTCAGTGGACTTCTCCTTGACGTCGGACTTCTGCTTGTTAGTAGACTTCTACCCGACGTCGAACTTCTGCTCGTCAGCAGACTTCTGCCCGACTACGGACTTCTGCTCGTCAGCGGACTTCTGCCTGACGTCGGACTTCTGCTCGTCAGCAGACTTCTCCCCGTCGTAGGACTTCTGCTCGTCAGCGGAATTCTGCCCGTCGATAAACTTTCATCGGTCTTCTGCCAGAGGCCGTACTTCTACACGACGTCGGATTTCACCTTGTCATCGAACTTCTGCTCGTCAGCGGACTTCTACTCGTCGTCGGACTTCTGCCCGTCGATGAACTTTCATCGGACTTCTGCCCAAGGCTGTACTTCTACACGACATCGGACTTCTCCTTGTTGTCGAACTTCTGCTCATCAGCGGACTTCTACTCGTCGTCAGACTTCTCCCTGTCGACGAACTTTCATCGGTCTTCTGCCCGAGGTCATACTTCTACCGGATGTCGGACTTCTACCAGTTAATAGACTTTCGTCGGTCTTCTGCCTGACGTTGTATGTCTACGCGACGTTAAATTCCTACATGTCATCATACTTCTCCCCGACATTGGACTTATACTCATTACGGGACTATCATCGGTCTTCTACTCAACGTCGAACTCCTGCATATCGACGGACATTCATCGAGCTTTTACATGTCGTTGAATGTCTACTCGTCGTCGTACTTCTCCAACCTTCGTTGGACTTCTGTTCGCTGTCAACCTCCCTCCTTACAACGGTCTCTCCAACCTCCATCTCCAACCAACTAACATCAGAACTCCGCAATATCTCTCGAAGAATAGAGGAAGGAGGGGGAATCTCCGGACTTCCTTGCCAAGAGAGGGGCCTCGAAAAATCGAGGGAAGGCCTCAATAGAAAGGACAGAGGGAGAAGAGAAGAAGGGGAAATCTCCGGACTTCCTTGCCAAGAGAGGGGCCTCGAAAAATCGAGAGAAGGCCTCAATAGTAAGGACAGTGGGAGAAGAGAAGAAGGGGAAATCTCCGGACTTCCTTGCCAAGAGAGGGGCCTCGAAAAATCGAGGGAAGGCCTCAATAGAAAGGACAGAGGGAGAAGAGAAGAAGGGGAAATCTCCGGACTTCCTTGCCAAGAGAGGGGCCTCGAAAAATCGAGGGAAGGCCTCAATAAAAAGGACAGTGGGAGAAGAGAAGGAGGGGAAATCTCCGGACTTCCTTGCCAAGAGAGGGGCCTCGAAAAATCGAGGGAAAGCCTCAATAGAAATGACAGAGGGAGAAGAGAAGGAGGGGAAATCTCCGAACTTCCTTGCCAAGAGAGGGGCCTCGAAAAATCGAGAGAAGACCTCAATAGAAAGGACAGAAGGAGAAGAGAAGAAAGGAGAAGAAGAAGAGGAGAAAAGAGGAGAAGGATAATTTTTCTAAAGGCCTCAAGGGCCTATTTATAGGTTTTTGGAGAGAAGGGGGGAAGTTTCTAGAGTTTTCTAGAAGTTTCAAAAAATTTGAATTTTTCTGAATTTTTTAGAATTTTTTCGGAATTTTTTGGATTTTTCTGGAATTTTTTCGGATTTTTCTGGATTTTTTAAATCCATGTGGGCCCCACGAAAAAAAAAAAAAATTTATCAAACCGCCTCAGCCAAACCGCGCGCCCAGGAGGAGCGCGCCTGTTCGCGCGGCAGCTCGCCGGCGACGGCGCCGGCGGGCGGCGGCCGGCCGGCCTGCCGGCCGGTTCGGCCGCCTACGCGTATCCGGGCCCAATTTTCGGCCCGGACGGTCCGATTCGGACTTTTTTAAGGTCCCCGGACACGTTTTTTGACGTTCCAGACTCGATTTTGACACTTTCGAAGCTCAATGAGGCCTCTACGATCAAGTTTGAGCAAACATTTAACTTTTGGAACGCAATTTTTTGCGATTCGGCCAATGTAAAATTTCGGAACAAGTATTTTCGGACTTCTGGAGATTCGACGTCCGAAAATAGGGGGGCAACTGATACATACTACAAAAATTAGCTTGATCGGGCACGAATCTCAAAGCAAAAGCTAGTTGAAAACTTCAAAAATTAATTCAAAGAGCACCCGAACTCCGATTTCGGCGAGCTTACAGTCAAACTGAGCGTCTCGGAAATACCAACCCAACGACACCAAGATCAACCCAATCCGAGCTTAAATGAGTCCGAATCAAGGGCTCAAAGCGCTGTTGGAAGGTTCAAACTGCAATTTGAGTTACCAAGCGGACTCCGATTTTAACGAGCTTATACTCGAATCGAAGGGCTCGACGAGACGAATCCAACGAGCCCAAGATTACAGAATTCCGACATCACTAAGGCCTTCAAATGTCCAATGAACGGTGCATGATCGTAGGATTCAATATCGGCCGTCCATTGGACCACTCCCTATTCGCCCCTAATCTCATGCCTTTTTACGGGCCATGCCACTCCAGAAAATCTATAAATAGAGCCCTCATTTCTCATAAGAGGGGGATCCAAGCAAGAGAGAGAAGAAGAGAAGAGAAGGAAGGAGTTCCTCCTCGACAACCGCCGGACCACCGCAGAACCTCGCCGGACCACCGCCGGACCACCGCAGGAATCTCGTCGGACCACAGCCGGACCACCGCAGGAACCTCGCCGGACCACCACAAAACCTCGTCGGACCACCACCTTAAGGCCCGACGTTCATCCCCGACGTCCTGCCAAAGACCCGACGTCTTGTTCAAGGCCCGACACTCAGTCCCTACATCCTGCCAAAGACCCGACGTCTTGTTCAAGGCCTGACACTCAGTCCCTACTTCCTGCCAAAGACCCGACGTCTTGTTCAAGGCCCGACGTTAAGTCCCGACGTCCTGCTGAAGACCCGACGTCCTGCTTAAGACCTGACGTCCTGCTTAAGACCTGACGTCCTACTCAAGGCCAGACCATCAACATCCGATCTTCCAAGTGACACTGGGACTAACACCTGACTCCTTATCTCCTACCGCCTACGGTCCTTCTGACCACTGTCGCCTAATACGGTCCGTCCGACCTCCATCACCAGACAACGGTCTCCGGCCGACTACGGTCTCCGGCCGACTATGGTCTCCTTCCGGCTACGGTCTCCGGCCGACTACGGTCTCCGGCCGACTACGGTCTCCGGCCGACTACGGTCTCCGGCCGACTACGGTCTCCGGCCGACTACGGTCTCCGGCCGACTACGGTCTCCGGCCGACTACGGTCTCCGGCCGACTACGGTCTCCTGCCGACTACGGTCTTCGGCCGACTACGGTCTCCTGCCGACTACGGTCTCCGGGCGACTACGGTCTCCTGCCGACTACGGTCCTTCAGGCCAAACAAACCTGTATATGTAACTCCTACCATGTAATGCAATCTATATGATGTACATTTGCTACATCAATCCAAGGCCTTCTCCTAAGGAAGGGCCTCATTTGTAATCGACTACAAATACTAGTGGATTCATTCAAATCGGGCCAGGCCTCGTGGTTTTTCCCCCTTTTCAGGGGTTTTCCACGTAAAAAACTCTGGTGTCTCTTATGAATGCTACACCCTCTCACTTATCTGCTTGTGTGCTGGATCTTCGTACAATGCTAAGACGTTAAACTAAATATTTCTCTACCGCCGCGAATACTCCAAGACGCAACAATAAGAAAGGCAGTTATTAAAAAATAATTTGATTGGAAGATTATTTCTTTATCATAATATAATTTTAGCTTTAAAAAATGGTCCTTTTAAAAAAAAAACATTTTAAAACTTGTGGATAAGCGATGAGCTTTTAAAATCAAACATAGAAAAGCTTATGCTTTGTTCAGTTTTATTATTGCTTAATACAACCTGTATTTTTTTCCTAAACCAAATCTGAAACTTTAACGGTAACATATTTTCAATTGCTTTTGTAGAAAGAAAAATAGTGAGTAAAAAAGAATGTGTTTGAAAGACAACTTTATCATTGCTGATGCAAACTTTTGAGGTTTTGTCTTTAATAAACTAATTTTGGAAAAAAAATATTTTTGGAATTTTAATCCAGAAATTAGCTTTAAAAAACAAGAATGAAAAACCCTAAATAAAGCTCAAGTGCGAGAAAGTTTTATCATGCTCCTCCTTCACCCACTAATTACGATCCTTCTAACCATATTTGCCTGATTGCAAAGTTTATGACCTCATTGATCGTTGACTACTATCTTTCGAAACTCCATTAGTCCATCTCATGCTAACTACGATCTTTCCCGACTATGATCTTTTCGACCATCGTCACCCAATTACAATAATTCGGACCCCCATCGTGTAATAATACAAATATGTGAAATAATTTTCTTTAAAAATATTGAAATTTTGAAGTAGAGCGCTTTTACGCTAATCTGGTGAGCATTGTATATATATATATATATATATATATATATATTATATATATATATATATATATATATATATATATATATATATATATATAAAGTCCAAAAATGTTACTATCTCATAGAAAAATCAATGTGAACGCATACTTTTGCTTTACTCCAACACAAAAATTTAGAAGATAAATGCATACATCAAAACTTAGCATGAAACATAATTATATAAAGTTTATGTCTTATCAGTATTTATAAATTTCATTTTCAACATTTATAAAAATACAAAAATATTTACGACCAAGTGTGCAATTAGTCTACACCGGTTCTTCATTCCTCCTTAAAATCCCCGCTCGCTACAACGCCACATTGCCGCATTCTAAAAAACCAAAAGCCCCTCCTTCTACATAGTAATGGAAGATGTCAAGAAACCCAGCAAACCTAACTGTAATACATCAGATTTTACCGGCTTCTCTTTTCCACCGACGCCGGCCGTCACGGAGATATACGCGGCCGACAAACTCTTTCACCGGGGAAAGCTTCTTCCCTGCAAACCAATTACACCGCCGCCGCCCTCCGGAGCGGGTCAGAGGAAAAAGATCTCTCCTTTAAGGCTCAGTCTAGCAGAATCGCCGGATTCGCCGGATCGCTGGCGATATAGGGAAGCGGGCGCCGGCGAGTACAGGAGACTGAGGATGGCTTCGCCGGACTTGACGCCGGAGGCGGTTGGGGGGAAGCAGTCGAAGAGGCTTCCCTGTATGTTGGGTGTGGTGAGGTTCCCGTTGGAGATGGAGATGAAAGACATCAAAACCCGGCAGAGGCGGCTTGGACAGCCGCCCTTGGCGGCTGAGAAAGGCCGGCGGGGGGTTCTTTATTGGGGTATTCTTCAGTCTTTGAGTTGTAAGGCGGCGGAAAGCACCGCCGTCGCGCCGGTCAACGCCCCCAGATGAGCGCTGCTTTTCATCGCCGGAGCGAGAGGTTCATGATTTGGAAGGGTTTGTAGGAAGAATTGCCATGTACATATTGCATCTAGCTTCATGATTTAGCGTAAAGAATCTTTAATCTTCAATGGATTGTTCTTAACTTATCTATTAATATATGCACAAACTTTTCATTAAATATTAAAAGGATAAAGGCTTCGTTTCGGATGGCTTTATTTCTGCTTTTTAAAGCAACTTTATAGTAAAAAGAAAAAGAAAAAAAGCCGTCATAAACGAAGCCAAAATCTCTCTATCATTATTAATTTTTCTAACACGTGATAATTATAATTAGCTACATAATCCTCAATAAGTGATGACCTCACCAAGGAAATGAAAATAGAATTAGGTTTAGTTTAGAACAACTTTTTAATTGCTTCTTAAAACAATTTTTTAGTAAAAAATAAAAAATTAATACTAAAAAGATGCTTTAAAAAGCAGTTTGAAAACCGTCCCAAACGAATCTTTAATAAGTTATATAGTAATGTTCTTAAATGAATTTTGAAGACTTATAGTGATTCAATATTTATGAGCTAAACATGCATAATTTTCATAAAATTATAGATTTTTCTCTTAATATTCAATAATCATAAAAAAATAATTTTTCAGAAAAAAAATATACGTATGTTGCGTCCTGGAATATCCACGGCGGTAGAGAAATATATGGTTTAACGTCTTAGCATTGTACGAAGATCCAGCACACAAGCAGATAAGTGAGAGGGTGTAGCATTCATGAGAGACACCAGAGTTTTTACGTGGAAACCCCCTAAAAAAGGAAAAAACCACGGGGCCTGGCCCAGTTTGAATGAATCCACTAGTATTTGTAGTAGATTACAAATGAGGCACTTCCTTCAGAGAAGGCCTTGGATTGATGTAGCAAAGGTACATCATATAGATTGCATTACATTGTAGGAGTTACATATACATGTTTATTTGGTCGGAAGGACCGTAGTCGGCAGGAGACCGGGGTCAGAAAGACCGTTGTCTGGGGATGGAGGTCGGACAGACCGCAGTAGGCGACGGCGGTCGAAAGGACCGTAGTCGGTAGGAGACCTGGGTCGGAAAGACCGTTGTTTGTTGATGGAGGTCGAACAGACCGCAGTAGGCGACGAAGGTCGAAAGGACTGTAGTCGGCAGGAGACCGGGGTCAGAAAGACCGTTGTTTGTTGATGGAGGTCGGACAGACCGCAATAGGCGACGGAGGTCGAAAGGACCGTAGTCGGCAGGAGACCGGGATCAGAAAGACTGTTGTTTGTTGATGGAGGTCGGACAGGCCTGAATGTCGGGCCTTCAGTAGAACGTCGGGTCTGAACGTCGGGCCTGAACGTCGGGCCTTGAGATGGTGGTGCGGCGAAACTCCAGCGGTGGTCCGGCGAGGCTTCGAAGGTGGTCCGGCGAGGGTCCGGCGGTGGCCGGGCGAGACTCCTACGGTGGTCCGGCGAGGTTCCGGCGGTGGTCGAGGAGGAGCATCTTCCTTCTCTTCCTTCTCTTCTTGCTTGAGTCCCCCCCTCTCATGAGAAATGAGGGCTCTATTTATAGATTTTCTGGAGTGACATGACCTGTAAATAGGCGTGAGATCAGGGGCGAATAGGGAGTGGTCGAATGGACGGCCGATATTGAATCCTACGATTGTGCACCGTTCGTTGGACATTTGAAGGCCTTAGTGAAGTCGGAATTCTGTGATTTTGGGCTCGTTGGCCTCGTCTCGTCGAGCCGTTCGATTCGAGTATAAGCTCGTGAAAATCGGAGACCGTTTGGTAACTCAAATTGCGGTTTGAACCTTCCAACAGCGCTTTAGGCCCATGATTTGGAAACATTTAGGCTCGGATTGGGTCGAATTTGGTGTCGTTGAGTTTGTATTTCCGAGACGCTCAGTTCGACTATAAGCTTGCTGAAATCGGAGTTCGGGTGCTCTCGGAATTAATTTTTGAAGTTTCCAACTAGCTTTTGCCTCGAGATTCGTGCCCGATCAAGCTAATTTTGCATGACGTATCAGTTGCCCCCCTATTTTCGGATGTCGAAGCTCCAGGAATCCGAAAATATATGCGTCGACAATTTGTTTTAGCCGAAACGCAAAAAATTGCATCCCAAAAATTAAATGCTTGCTCAAACTTGATTGTAGAGGTCCCGTTGAGTTCCGAAAGTGTCAAAATTGAGTCTGGAACGTCGAACAAAGTATCCGGGGACCCCAAAAACGTCCGAATCGGACCGTCTGGGCCGAAAATCGGGCCCGGACATGCGTTGGCGGCCGAACCGGCCGCCGCCTGCCACCACACGCCGGCGGCGGCCCGCGCGCCACGCGCGAAACGGCGCGACCGCGCACTGTACCGCGCGGTTAGCCGTGCGGTTACAGTGATTTTTTTTTTGTGGGCCCCACGTGCATTTAAAAAATGCGAAAAATTCCAAAAAAAATCTAGAAAATTCCAAAAAAATTAGAAAAATTCCAAAAATTCGAAATTTCTGGAGAACTCTAGAAACTTCTCATCTTCTCTCAAAAAACCTATAATTAGGCCCCTGAGGCCTTTAAAAAAATTGTCCTTTCTTCTTCTTCTCCTATTTTCTTCTCTTCTCCCTTTGTCCTTACTATTGAGTCTTTCCCTCGATTTTTCGAGGCCCCTCTCTTGGCAAGGAAGTCCGGAGATTTCCCTTCTTCTCTTCTCCCTCTATCCTTACTATTGAGGTCTTCCCTCGGTTTTCCGAGGCCCCTCTCTTGGCAAGGAAGTCCGGAGATTCCTCCTTCTCTTCTCCCTCTGTCCTTACTATTGAAGCCTTCCCTCGATTTTTCGAGGCCCCTCTCTTGTCAAGGAAGTCCGGAGATTTCCCCTTCTTCTCTTCTCCCTCTGTCCTTACTATTGAGGCCTTCCCTCGATTTTTCGAGGCCCCTCTCTTGGCAAGGAAGTCCGGAGATTTCCCCTTCTTCTCTTCTCCCTCTGTCCTTACTATTGAGGCCTTCCCTCGGTTTTTTGAGGCCCCTCTCTTGGCAAGGAAGTCCGGAGATTTCCCCTTCCTCTCTTCTCCCTCTGTCCTTACAATTGAGGCTTTCCCTCGACCTTGTCCAGGCCCGAGGTCCCTCTCTTTGCAAGGAAGTCTGGAGATTCCCCCCTTCTCCCTCTATTCTTCGAGAGATATTACGGAGTTCTGATGTTAGTCGGTTGGAGATGGAGGTCAGAGAGAGAGTTGTAAGGAGGGAGGTTGATAGCGAACAGAAGTCCGACAAAGGTTGGAGAAGTACGACGACGAGTAGACATTCAACGACATGTAAAAGCCCGATGAATGCCCGTCGATATGTAAGAGTTCAACGTCGAGTAGAAGACCGATGATAGTCCCGCAATGAGTATAAGTCTAGCGTCGGGGAGAAGTATGATGATAGGTAGGAATTTAACGTCGCGTAGACATACAGCGTCAGGCAGAAGACCGACGAAAGTCTATTAACTGGTAGAAGTCCGACATCCTATAGAAGTACGAAGTTTGGTAGAGGTGCAGCGTTAGGTACAAGACCGACGAAAAGTCCGTCGATGGGCATAAGTCCGAAGACAGTTAGTAGTTCAACGACAGGCATAAGTTCGTAGTCGGATAGAGGCGCAGTGTCGGGTAGAAGAGCGACAAAGGTTCGTCGATGGACAGAAGTCTGATGATAGGTATTAGTCCGACGACTAGTAGAAGTCCGACGACATGGAGAAATCCGATGTCGGGTAGAGGTACTGTGTCGAGTAGAAGACCGACGAAAGTTCGTCGACGAGTAGAAGTTCGCTGACGAGCAGAAGTCCGACGTCGGGTAGAAGTCCGCTAACGAGCAGAAGTCCTACGTCAAGGAGAAGTCCGCTGACGAGCAAAAGTCAGACGTCGGGTAGAAGTACTATCAGGTAGGAGACCGACGAAAGTTCATTGACAGATAGAAGTCCGATGAAGGGTATTAGTCCTACGACAGGAAGAATTCTGGCATCGGGTATTAGTCCGTCGAAAGTCCTGCAAGGCAAAAATTAAGCGACAGGAGGAAATTCAAAATCGGGTAGAATTTTAACTTTGTGGAGAAGTTAAATGGAAGTCCATTGACGACATTCTCGCGACGTTAACCAAGGATGTAAGACCTATCCGAGGTTGTATGTCAGAGCCTTTGTTCGAAGACGTTAACCTGTGTGGAAGAGGTCGATTGAATCCACCAAGGATGTGAGACCTTTCCGAGGTTGTATGTCGGAGCCCTACTTGACGACGTTAACCTGTGTGGAAGAGGACATGAGAATCCACCAAGGATGTGAGACCTTTCCAAGGTTGTATGCCGGAGCCCTGCTCGACGACGTTAACCTGTGTGGAAGAGGTCGAGAGAATCCACCAAGGATGTGAGACCTTTCCGAGGTTGTACGCCGGAGCCCTGCTCGACGACGTTAACCTGTGTGGAAGAGGTCGGGAGAATCCACCAAGGATGTAGGACCTTTCCGAGGTTGTATGTCAGAGCCTTTGCTCGACGACGTTAACCTGTGTGGAAGAGGTCAGGAGAATCCACCAAGGATGTAAGACCTTTTCCGAGGTTGTATGTCGGAGACTTAGCTCGACGACGTTAACCTGTGTGGAAGAGGTCGAGAGAATCCACCAAGGATGTAAGACCTTTCCGAGGTTGTATGTCGGAGACTTTGCTCGACGACATTAACCTGTGTGGAAGAGGTCGGGAGAATCCACCAAGGATGTAGGACCTTTCTGAGGTTGTATGTCGGAGACTTTGCTCGACGACGTTAACCTGTGTGGAAGAGGTCGGGAGAATGCACCAAGGATGTAAGACCTTTTCGAGGTTGTATGTCGGAGCCTTTGCTCGGCGACGTTAACCTGTGTGGAAGAGGTCGAGAGAGTCCACCAAGGATGTAAGACCTTTCTGAGGTTGTATGTCGGAGACTTTGCTCGACGACGTTAACCTGTGTGGAAGAGGTCGGGAGAATGCACCAAGGATATAGGACCTTTCCGAGGTTGTATGTTGGAGCATTTGCTCGACGATGTTAACCTGTGTGAAAGAGGTCGGGAGAATACACCAAGGATGTAAGACCTTTCCGAGGTTGTATGTCGGAGCCTTTGCTCGACGACGTTAACCTGTGTGGAAGAGGTCAGGAGAATCGACCAAGGATGTAAGACCTTTCCGAGGTTGTATGTCGGAGCCTTTGCTCGACGACGTTAACCTGTGTGGAAGAGGTCGGGAGAATCCACCAAGGATGTAGGACCTTTTTGAGGTTGTATGTCGGAGCCTTTGCTTGACGACGTTAACCTATGTGGAAGAGGTCGGGAGAATGCACCAAGGATGTAAGACCTTTCCGAGGTTGTATGTCGGAGCCTTTGCTCGACGACGTTAACCTGTGTGGAAGAGGTCGAGAGAATCCACCAAGGATGTAAGACCTTTCCGAGGTTGTATGTCGGAGACTTTGCTCGACGACATTAACCTGTGTGGAAGAGGTCTGGAGAATCCACCAAGGATGTAGGACCTTTCTGAGGTTGTATGTCGGAGCCTTTGCTCGACGACGTTAACCTGTGTGGAAGAGGTCGGGAGAATGCACCAAGGATGTAAGACCTTTCCGAGGTTGTATGTCGGAGCCTTTGCTCGACGACGTTAACCTGTGTGGAAGAGGTCAGGAGAATCCACCAAGGATGTAAGACCTTTCCGAGGTTGTATGTCGGAGCCTTTGCTCGACGACGTTAACCTGTGTGGAAGAGGTCGAGAGAATCCACCAAAGATGTAAGACCTTTTCCGAGGTTGTATGTCGGAGACTTTGCTCGACGACGTTAACCTGTGTGGAAGAGGTCGGGAGAATCCACTAAAGATGTAGGACCTTTCCGAGGTTGTATGTCGGAGCCTTTGCTCGACAACGTTAACCTGTGTGGAAGAGGTCGGGAGAATCCACCAAGGATGTAAGACCTATCCGAGGTTGTATGTCAGAGCCTTTGCTCGACGACGTTAACCTGTGTGGAAGAGGTCGAATCGGATCCCTCTGGGATCGATTTTTTCTTGATTGGGAGGGGGCAAACGCCGCGTGTATCCCCAATCAAAGGTGAAGAATGGTCTATCTTTAGACCGTTACTGCCTTTTCAAGTCAAGATTAAGACATTGCCAAGGAGTAGAAGTCCATCAAGGGACTGTATAAAGCATATAACTGATTGGAAGTATCCTTGCATTTTTAATGAATTTCCTTGAAATATCATCCTGATGTTGGAAGTATTGGAGGGATCTTCTTGACTAAAATTATAGTCAAGGTTGCCCCCCAGTCCGGATCTGAGTCCAATGACATTGATGCATCAATAGCAGTTGAATAACCTTTTGAGGTTAGAGCAAAAATTGCCCCCCAGTCGGGAATCACTTTCCCACAGACTGCGCCAAACTGTTGCGTCTTGGAATATCCGCGGCAGTAGAGAAATATATGGTTTAACGTCTTAGCATTGTACGAAGATCCAGCACACAAGCAGATAAGTGAGAGGGTGTAGCATTCATGAGAGACACCGGAGTTTTTACGTGGAAAACCCCTAAAAAGGGATAAAACCATGGGGCCTGGCCTAGTTTGAATGAATCCACTAGTATTTGTAGTAGATTACAAATGAGGCACTTCCTTGGGAGAAGGCCTTTGATTAATGTAGCAAAGGTACATCATATAGATTGCATTACATTGTAGGAGTTACATATACATGCTTGTTTGGTCGGAAGGACCGTAGTCGGCAGGAGACCGGGGTCAGAAAGACCGTTGTCTGGGGATGGAGGTCGGACAGACCGCAATAGGCGACGGCGGTCGAAAGGACCTTAGTCGACAGGAGACCTGGGTCAGAAAGACCGTTGTTTATTGATGGAGGTCGGACAGACCGCAGTGGGCAACAGAGGTCGAAAGGACCGTAGTCGGCAAGAGACCGGGGTCAGAAAGACCATTGTTTGTTGATGGAGGTCGGACAGACCGCAGTAGGCGACAGAGGTCGAAAGGACCATAGTCGGCAAGAGACCGGGGTCAGAAAGACCGTTGTTTGTTGATGGAGGTCGGACAGACCGCAGTAGGCGACGGAGGTCAAAAGGACCGTAGTCGGCAGGAGACCGGGGTCAGAAAGACCGTTGTTTGTTGATGGAGGTCGGACAGGCCTGAATGTCGGGCCTTCAGTAGAACGTCGGGTCTGAACGTCGGGCCTTGAGATGGTAGTGCGGCGAAACTCCGGCGGTGGTCCGGCGAGGCTCCGGCGTTGGTTCAGTGGTGGCCGGGCGAGACTCCTGCGGTGGTCCGGCGAGGTTCCGGCGGTGGTCGAGGAGGAGCTTCTTCCTTCTCTTCTTGCTTGAGTCCCCCCTCTCATGAGAAATGAGGGCTCTATTTATAGATTTTTTGGAGTGGCATGACTCATAAACAGGCGTGAGATCAGGGGCGAATAGGGAGTGGTCGAATGGACGGCCGATATTGAATCCTACGATCGTGCACCGTTCGTTGGACATTTTAAGGCCTTAGTGATGTCGGAATTCTGTGATCTTGGGCTCGTTGGACTCGTCTCGTCGAGCCGTTCGATTCGAGTATAAGCTCGTTAAAATCGGAGACCATTTGGTAACTCAAATTGCAGTTTGAACCTTCCAACAACGCTTCAGGCCCATGATTTGGACCCATTTGGGCTCGGATTGGGTCGAATTTGGTGTCGTTGAGTTTGTATTTCCGAGACGCTCAGTTCGACTATAAGTTTGCTGAAATTGGAGTTTGGGTGCTCTCGGAATTAATTTTTGAAGTTTCCAACTAGCTTTTGCCTCGAGATTCGTGCCCATTCAAGCTAATTTTGCATGACGTATCAATGTATATAGAAAAGATGAGGAAAAATTATTATGTGCGGTGTCCTAACAAGTCCGGAGGTCAATCATGACATGCAACTTCACCCAATGCACACTATTTTAGATGATGTGGCTGGTCCAAATTAGCCTCCAGAAGTATTTGAATACGGCACATAATAATCTCTCAAAGACTAGAGTGCCAAAAAGGGCGAATTATTACGTCCGGTCACCGGACGTCCAGACACGTCACGTCACCCAAATACACTAGGTCCTGATGTATTTTGGTGACGTGACGCATCTGAATTGGTGTCCAAATCCAGACATCGGACGTAATAATTTTCCGCCAAAAAGACACGTCCCTTGAAATAAATCATTAAATCCAACAAATCGTATAATGAGAGGCCCTTAGTCCAAAGACAGTAAACAAGAGAGTCCTACCAATGAATGGAAGTAGAAGTATACTTTGAATAAAACTATATTTCACACTTCATTCCCCACTCTCTCTCTCTCTCTCTCTCTCTCTAAAAATAAAAAATAAATATAAATGTGCATCTATTATGTTTGTAGAAATCAAATTTGATAGCAAAGAAGATAAGACTCAAAGAAATTTTATTTTTCAAGAAAATATTTAATTAAAAATTTTTAGAATTAAATTTATGATTATATGATTTCCAATTTTAATAAATTTTTAATCAAACTAACTTCTTGACGATATGAACCACTTAAAACCAAAGCACTTTGAAGTATATTTTAAAAGGTTTTTAATATTAGGTTCTCCAAATTTTGGGTGCTTTTAATCAACTCGAGTGTTTCAATATGGCAAATCTAATGAGATCAAGATCATTTTATTCTAACATTGTTAAGAGACTCAAATGCTAGATAAGCGATCTACGATCAAGGGAATTGTAATGGGCAATTTGATGAATTGTTTTGAATTCTTATTAAATTTATCAATAAGAGCTCAGAGAGCTAAAACACTTTATTATATTTTCCAATAATCACAACCAATGGCCATCATCATCTATCACTTCTACCTTCGATAGACTTTTATCATTTGAGTATTATCGTCTGACTGCTAACATCCAATCTCATTATTGACATTCAACAGTCCACTTTTGGGCACTTGACTTCTATCATTCAGCCAACAATAATCAAAAAATTATTTTAAGTTTTATAATCTTGTCTTCTTCAATTTGAAGAAAAGTTTTTTTTTTTTTTTTTTTTGTACTTATAGTTATATAATGGATTATTTCAACAGGGCCAATCATGTAATGTTTCAACTTCTTGAATTTTTCACATAAATATTTTGATATTTTATAATTATTATGTGTATATGAATTTTTATATAAACTTAAGATATTAAATACATACACCACTCTAATAAGAGGGGGGAATTCTTTGAAACTATTTTGCTTTAGAGAAATATAGTTTTTTTGTGGATAATAGCTGTACACCAACATTAATTAAAAAAATCATTGAAAATTGATTGAAGAATTATTTCAAAAGTTGTTTAAGTCTATACCATTCTTTAAACTCCTAATAGTTTGGGGCAGTTTTTTTATTGCTTTTTAATTTAGGGCAAAAATTTTTAGTTAAAAAAAAATTATATTAAAAATTTTCTTTAAAAAACAATAAGAAAATTATCCAAAATGAAATCTGAATTTGATAAAATTTTGTTTAATTGTTCAAATTTCCAAGTTTTTACAATATCATCTCCTATTAATTTAAAATAACAAAATATATTTTAACTTACAATAGATATTAATCTATGATTGATATAATTCCACTTAAATTACTCCTTGTACAATAATTTCATGCCTTGTACTTACTCATGGCCTCATTTGATTCCTAAAAATAGAATTTTTTTTAAAGATATTTATAAATTACTAAATATTATCATTTATTTATATTTAGTTATAAATTAATATAGGTTTTAAATTTTATAAATATCTTTCAATTTTTTTAAAATATAATGATATTTTCATCCATTAAAAAAATAAAACCATTATATATTTATATATATATATAATTAAGAATATAATAATAGAATTAGGATTTTAAATAAGAGAAGATTGAAAAAAATAAGGCTAAATTTAAAAGTACAATTTTTATTATATATTAAAATATTAAAAATATATAAAAAATAATGTGAACGCAAGCTTTTGCTTATCTAATACGAAAGATTTAGAAGATAAATATATAAATCAAAACTTAGGAGGACTTTGTATGATTAATTTTTATAAATTTCATTTTCAGAATTAAAAAAAAAAAAAGAAATTACGACCAAATGGGCATTTTGTGTCCAGCGGCTCTTCCTTCCTCCTTAAAATCCACGCTCAGTTCAATGCCATTGCCACATTACCGAAAAATCCAGTAATTTTTCTTCTTCTTCTTCGTAATTATGGAAGATATCAAGAAGCCCGGCAAATCCGATCGTAATACGGCAGATTTCATCGGCTTCTCTTTTCGGCCGCCGCCGGCCGTCAAGGAGATATACGCGGCCGACAAACTTTTCCTCCGGGGAAAGCTTCTTCCTTGCGAAATAATTACACAGCCGCCGCCCTCCGGAGCGGGTCAGAGGAAAAAGATCTCTCCTTTAAGGCTCAGGCAAGCAGAATCGCCGGACTCGCCGGATCGCAGGCGATACAGGGAAGCGGGCGCCGGCGAGTACATCAGACTGAGGATGGCGTCGCCAGACTTGACGCCGGAGGCGGTTGGGAGGAAGCTGTCGAAGAGGCCTCCTTGTGTGTTGGGTGTCGCGAGGTTACCAGCGGAGATGGAGATGAAGGACATCAAAACCCGGCAGAGACGACTTGGACCGCCGCCGTTGACGGCAGGGAACGGCCGGCGAGGAGTTCCTTATTGGGGTATTCTTCAGTCTTTGAGTTGTAAGGCGGCGGAAAGCATCGCCGTCGCACCGGTGAGCGCCGCCAGGTGAACTCTGCTTCTCTTCGCCGGAGCGATAGATTCTTGGGTTGGATGGCGATTGTAAGAAGAGTTGCGGTGTATAAATCGCTTCTATATCTTTGAAATGAAGTGCTGGAACAACAGATTTCCCAGAGATATTTTCGGAAGAGCAATCTAACACAAGTCAATTTATATCTCAAAAAATTTTCTTTCTCCTCTCTTCGGAGAGAATCAAAACATGAAAAAATTTTCCTTATAACAAATGAGTATCATGATTGTTGAAGTTGATGTCTGATCATACATAATTTTTATCCAAAAATACTAATTTTTAGTCAAGTTTAAAAAGATGATCGAGTTTGATACTGTTGAAGCCCAAATCGCTTATTAATAATCTCTTCATAGTCGTGGCATGGAAAGCATGTTTTTTAAGTCTTAGGCTTTGTTTTGGACGGTTTTTTTACTGCTTCTTAAAGCGGCTTTCTAATACAAAATTTTTAATTTTTGTACTAAAAAGCTGCTTTAAGAAGCAGTAAGAAAGCCGTCCCAAACAAAGCCTTAGGCTTCGTTTGGGACGACTTTTTTATTGCTTTCTAGAACGAAGTTTTAGTTCAAAAATAAAAAAATTTGTACTAAAACAGATTTTTAGTACAAAAAAAAAATTTGTATTAAAATTTCGTTTTAGAAAGCAATAAAAAAGCCGTCCCAAACGAAACGAACCCTTAGGTTTCGTTTGGGACCACTTTATTAGTACTTTTTAAAACAACTTTTTGGTAAACAAAAAAATTGAACTAAAAAATTTTGTACTGAAAATTTGTTATATAAAGCAATAAAAAAGTCGTCCTACTTCATGTGGAGAAATTATTCTGTGCGGACATCGGACACAGTTGTACGTCCAAAGCCGAATCAAGTGCAGCCATGTTAGCGGTGTCGAGCCTCGGTACCAAACCGAGGTACCGAGCGAAGAGTGACGTGGAGCATTCCGATTGGTCTCCGAACGACATTCGGCGTTCGCACGGAATGATTTTTACTTCTTGTGGGCTTTAATGGTCATAACATTCTTCTTCAATGTGACTCACCACTTCAACTTCATGGATTCTCTAATTCAAATTGGGTAAGTAATAAATATGACTTTACAATTACCTCTACATGTGCTTATATTGTCTATCTTGGTTGAAATCCCATTTAAAAGCTATTAAAATAAGTTCAAAATGGTGCCCTTCATATGGCACATGTATTGTTTGAAGATCAAGCAATGGATATTCTCACTTTTCTACATAAAAAGTATTTAGATTTGACTCTTTGTAGCTCCATCTTGAAAGGAAATGTAAAATAAATAAATGCATCAATCACAATCATTATCTATTTTTTTTTATTTACAAATATTCTCTTTAATTATCTAACTTTACAAGAAAAAATTTGAGTTGTTATTCAAATTTCTTATACTCTCTCTTTTCGCTTGAAAGCTTTTATGGCTCATTTAAGGCTTCGTTTGAGACAGCTATCTTCATGCTTTTTAAAACAACTTCTTAGTATAAAAATTATAATTTTTGTATTAGAAAGCTGCTTTAAGAAGTAGTAAGAAAGCTATCCCAAACAAAACCTAAGTTTCATTTGGGACAACTTTTGTACTGTTTTTTTTAAAATAACTTTTTAATACAAAAATTTTTTGAACTAGAAATTTGTGTATTAAAAAGCTGCTTTAGAAAGCAATAAGAAAGTTATCTCAAACAAAGTCTTAGTTGCTTATAAATAAGAAATAATTTTCATCGAAGTTTTGTTTTTATTGATTTTGAGTGTGAAATTGAAATTCTCAAGTTAAAGAGAATTTTAAAATGATTTGTGAAGTTTAAAAATCAACATTAGGCCAACCAAATGATAATTTTAAGCACTTAAATCATTTTTTAACACATGATTTCCAATGTAAAGAAACCAAACGAGCCCTTATAGAAGTCAACTTTAATAGTTAAATATGTGGAAAAGTAAGATTAAATCAATCAAGCTAGAGCACCAAGAATAACTTCTGGTCCCTCATACGCTTAACCTAAATATAAAATTCTAAAAAAGCAAAAAAAAAAAAAAAAAAAAAAACATAACTGGAAAGAACTATATTTAGGCTTCATTTGGGACTGCTTTCTTACTGTTTTTTAAAACGGCTTTCTTACTGCTTTCTAGTAAAAAAATTAAAATTTTTGAACGAAAAAACTGCTTTGAGAAGCAGTAAAAAAGTCGTCCCAAACAAAATCTTATTATCTAGAAAGGAAAATTGTGAGAAAGCTACCCTTAGTCATACAAGTTGAACATTTGTGTTGCTAGTTTCCTGAAAACCATTTCAGCACTAACATAGGGAAGTTATAGCTTCTCCATCTGCACAGTAAACAATGTCAAAGCCCATCCCATCACAGAAATGTATCTGCATATTCTGAGAAGTAGAAATTATTCTGTGTGGTCACCAAATGGCTTCAGGAGATGAATCAGACGAGCCACATTACTTTTTTTGTTGTATACCGGTGTTATGTACCAAGTGATGTGATGCATCTTGATTCGTCTTTGAACGGTCCGATGACCGCACAGAATAATTTCCCCGTAAGAAGATGAAGCAAATATGAGCAACTCGTTCGTGTGATGCATCTGCTGCATGTATGTTGGAAATTAATGCACTTATTATTAGTACATAATAATAAACATATTTGTAAATAAGAAATAATGAAGTGGATGCTCACATGTAAATGCTCTATATATATATTCCACTACTGTGAAGAATAAGACAAGCTTTTTGCATTTTGTTAAATACGGTCTCTGTCCTCATTTCTCTCTCTCTCTGCTTCTTCTTGAAATCTAGATTAGGTTTCTTCACTTATGACATTTGAAGAACTTTGGTTGGAATGTCGATATCACTTTGGGAAAAAAAGGTTCAGAAGCTTACAAGTAAACTGATTCGATACTCAAAAGTCAAGGCACAAGAAGTTTTTCAAGGTCTATGTCCTCGGTAGGGAAGGTTTTATAGTACAGAAAACAAATGCAAGCATAGAGAGAGTGAAAGCCCAAGCTGCTCTCAGCTAGAGCTTATAAATTAATTGAGTTTAAATTCAAAAGTTTTAGGTTTCGTTTAGGACGGTTTTCTTGTTGCTTCTCAAAACAGTTTTTTAGTACATTTTTTCTTTCAAAACTAGAAAGGTGCTTTAAGAAACAGCAAAAAAATTGTCCCCAACAAAACCTTAGTTGGTTCACAAGTTGGCTTAAGGCTTCATTTCGGACAAAGCAGTAAGAAAACTGTCCCGAACAAAGCCTAAATCTTTATCAAAGAGAGATGTAGCCAAATTATAGAGATTGTGACATGAAATCAAATGAGAAGTTGGGAGAGAGAAAACAATGAACTATAATTAAGTCCTTAAACTCTAATATTTATAATTATTTAATAATAATTTTTTTAAGCATGTGATCTCGCCAGCCAAATAGTTGAGTCAAAGTTAACATAAACCTGACTTGGTTTAACAAGCTCGACTCATATGTCATTCATCAAACATAGCCCAAGCTAGCTCACAACCTAGCCTGAATAAGCTGACCCAAGAAGGCTTCTAAATATATTAAGAATGTTCTACTCTCCTAATATAAAATAATATAAGGGGATCAATTTAATAAATTGATGGTTGAGTGCATGAATGCCATTTGGAGCATGTGAAATTCATAATTGTTAGTCTATGATCAAAAGATTATATGATACATGTAAGTGATAGCTTTAAATATTTTATATTTCTTACACAAAATAATGATGATATCAATGAACAAATAAATTTGAAAGTCAAAATTGATAGTTGAAAACAGAAAGGGTGTTAAGATTAGTATATTATAGAAGAATATAATGAAAAAATTGCAATTATAAGGCTAAGTTAATGTATCAGACTATTGACAATAAAACAATCCCATAATAACTAAATTGAGAGTGAGATTAATTTGAGTGTTAATTTGAATTGTTGAAATACTTATAGATATAAATATATTTAATCTTATTAGAGGAATGATATGGAGAGAAACCATAAAAAAAATAAAATATTATATAATAAATTTTAATTATTTCAACATATATAAAGACAAATGTCAATAAATATTGTAGATATAATTAATGTTGAAGATTAGGAATTGCAGGGAAAAAATGTTCCTTTTATCTCTTAAGTCACTTGTTGGAGAAATTCTTATGCGGGGTCCCGGACGGTTCAGAGGTGAATCGGGATGTGTCATGTCACCCCGGTACACAGCAGTACACAACACTGATACACAACAAATAGTGACGTCGCGCGTCCTGATTCGCCTCTGTACGACATCTGGTGACCACGCGTAATAATTTCTCCACTTGTTGACGCATTAAGCAGTGAAAGCAAAAAAAGTATGACTCCAAATACTAATAGGTAATATCCTCATAAGTGGAGGTTATCAATTTCCTCATTTTGAGAAAAATTGTATCCTCTTGTATGCTTATTGATAATCCTCACATATTTAATCAATAATATAAATAATTAATTTCCTCTAAACATGGTATTAGAGCCACTTAATGTCGTTCCTTCTACAAATTAGCCGAATTAGCCGAGGCATGCTGGCTGCCATGTAGCTATGAATTGGTCGCAATGCATG
This sequence comes from Dendrobium nobile, assembly GCA_022539455.1. NCBI lineage: Eukaryota > Viridiplantae > Streptophyta > Magnoliopsida > Asparagales > Orchidaceae > Dendrobium > Dendrobium nobile. Next base: position 4,881,155 of record CM039723.1, on the reverse strand, counting down.
CCCCAATTGCCTTTACATGCAAACACAGTTTGCATGATCCATCTACATGTTGGCTTTACTCACCTATATAATGTGATTGTGTGAAACCCTCCATCACCACCATCAATATCACTTTTAAAATTCAATAGTCCTAATTATCTCTAGTGATTGAGGACCATTTGATATTTTGCTAGTTCCCATGGAAAACTACTCATGATGATACCATTAAGTTCTCCAAATAGCAAGCACCTAATTATGCCATTCTCACTTGATTGTAGAATATTATCAAATCATTAGTTACCTCCACAATCTTGCTTATTAGATCTACAAGACAATGTGAAATTTTTTCCAATCCACTTTCTTTTAGGAAAGTAATACATCTAGGCTTTACACTTTAAATTCTTATGTGTTTTCTCTACAATAGAAGGATCTATCCATTCAGGATTACTAAAGCATCATATAGGATATGTTGAATGAATTACATCATTGCATGCCTCTTATAATTGATCCCAAACTTTGATAGCAACAAAATAAAGAGTATTTTTGTTGCTAAATCTGTCTCCAACCTTCATCAATCTCTTAAACATTATGTGAAGTCCACTGAAGATGTACAAAATTTAATCTTTTGCTTATGGTTTAGAGCACTGATTACTATCTAAACTAGTTGGCACTTATCATCCTACATTGCTGGCTACTTGCAATATTCATAAATTCCTCATATATAGACCTTGTTGGGGATGGTAATACAAGCTTTAGACATCTTTCCATCACCTTTAATATCCATGTTCATGAAATTTCTTTTTCATTATCATTATCCTTGCCACAACTACTTGTCATCAACTCTATACATCTTTCTTCATTCATTTTTGCTAAGTGTTATATAAGATGCTATTTCAATGTTGTGCAAGCCATTTTTATATTAAATTTAACTATATTACCTAAGGTCCAATGTTTCTCTTCTTGAACATTTTTATTAGTTGTGATCCATTTGGTTCATAAGTGTATTTTTCTACCCACTATTGTACGCGCCCATATCATCTAAAATGTTTTCCAATAACATATTTGCAATATGTATTCAACTCCGCTATATATCTAACATTATAAATTCTCACTTTATAATTATTAGTTTGATCACACATCCAGTGTAACAATCTTAGTTCATCCACATTCAAACTAGTTGATGCCTATCATTCAAATCCATACAACACAATCAATCCAATTGCAAATTTAGAAAACCCAACTCAATACATGCATGAATTATATAGTTCTTCCTAGAAAATGTTTAATTTTAACCACCAAAATTTACACCAAGAAGTCAAGTCCTCAATCCTCATATATATCCACATTCGACACATCATAAGTAGATATAACTTTGATTTTATAGCACTATTAATTAATATTTATTAATTTCACATCAACTAAAACTATAAATCATATAATTATTTTTTGTTTCAACTAATACTATGAAATAATTCAATATGTGAAATAAATTTTCTTAAAAAATATAAAAATTATGAAGTATAGCACTTTGGCACTAATCTAATGAGAGCTGCGGCACTAAGCAATGAAGAATTTTAAATATCCATGTCTCACCCCACCGACTCCCTTACTTGATTGCTTGGCCATGAAGAAATTGAAAGAGGGGAAGAAGAGAGAGGACATAGAGCATTTGGATCATATTTGTCAGTCATTCATATTACAAATTTTATTATATTCATTGTAAATGGCTAATCTCTTACTTATGTTTTCAATAATTTTGATTTCTATGAATTTTATCTCTTATAAATCTGTCAAAAATACATTATCTCTTGATTTCATAAGCTTTCATCGTGCAAATTTAAATATATTATATATTTGATCATTCTAAATGATTTGATAGGATTTTATTGCATTTTAAATGAAGTACTAAATTATATCATATATATGATATAATAACTCCACGTGAAACCCCACTGATCCACGTGATTTACTTATTGAGAGTTATAAAAAGTTAGAGATTGATTTAGAGTTATAAGGAATCAGGGTAATTGATTCATGTGATTCAATGGGAGTTACAATGAGTACATTGATTAGGAGTTATAAGGGATGACTGATTGAGAATCATAAGTGCAGGAGCAAGATACACTTAAAATACACTCGTTGAATATATGAATATTGATATAGACAGTGCTCTACAAACACTGTATTGATATTGTGACTAACACTAATATGATTTCCTGTCATGAATACTATTTAACATTATTGATCATGAAACTAATATCGTTACTAGTATTAATATTGTTGATTGTTACTGCTACTATGACTGATATGTAATAAATTGAGATGTTATGAACTATAAAATGATAAATTAATGCAGATAATCAGTATACACATTGATGTATATATTTTTTATATAATTTATAGTATATTGTTCTCTTGTATCTTGCATTGATTTTAGTTATAATATTTTAGTTATTTGTTGGGTTGTGTGCTCATTACGTGATTTTACATGTTTTCGAAAAAGGGTAAATATCATATGATATAAAATTCCTGACAAGATAAAAATACAATCATGTTTCTTTTCGTTGTTCATTGGTAAGCTCTAGTTAAATAGTTAAAATAAAAGGCTAATATAATTCTTTCAATATAGATCATGGAGTATGACATCCTAATCCTTCTACATTCTATAAGTTCTTTCATTGTTCAAACTTTTTTGCTTATTTCAATAGGTGTAGTCAATACGAACTATTTTATGTAAAGAATAATGACCATTTATATTACAAATCATAAGCAACCGAAAAAAAATATCTCAAACAAATGTTGTGTAACAAATTACTATGCATATATTGTTTATCTGAATTGAAGACCTTGCACTCAATGAACACTTCGACTTTGTAACACTCAACAACATAGCTCCTATAGAAGTGGAAAATGATTTTTGAAGCCATTTTAGCTGCAACCAACAACTTCCATGATGATATAGTGCATTGTTATATTATTTTCTTATTTGTTGTGCTATAATATGACCCAAATATTGAAAAAAGTAGGTACCACATAAATTTGGTATTTTGGGTGTAAGAAGAAGGGCTTAAGAAATCATGTTCTTAGAAATAAAGCTTACTAGAGCATCAAATTTACTAGATTTCTAGAATAACTAATATTTCTTTTTAGTCTAGTTGAAAAGATAATATAATACTATGTAATTGGTATCCAAGAATATTGGAGTAAGAGGTTGTTTAGCTACAAGATTTAGCCAGGAGAGCTAATTTTTTGAACTACAGAAATCCTATTCTCTTAGCTTCTATTTTCCTCCTATCTGTGCTGAAACATAGATTTAGTAAATCATGTGGGAAGTATGATTGAAGAGATACACATCACTTCCCATTATGCATATCTTTCTCATTCATTTAAATCCTAAATCACATATATATATATATATGCCAAACAGATTAGGATTTAATCAAATTTAACATCCCAATTATGAAATATATTCAACACCTTGAGGATTTACTAAATCTTGATTTGCTATAGCCTGTTAGAATTAAATCCTACTTATAGACAACAGCCCCTAAGTTGCAATGTTCCGAGCTGATAAATCCCGGACTTAGGGCATCTCCAAATGAAAGTCCCATTTTTCACTCCAAAATGCGGTGAAACTTAAAAATGTTGTGATTCATCTCCAATCGAACTCCATTTTGTGCGCTTCTCCTCTTTCGCGCGTTTCTTCGGCAAATCCGGTTGAGAGAAAAATCGCGTAGGTGAACAGTGCACACCAATATTGGCCTCCCACTATTCACCCTCCACTGATTAGCAATTTTTTTGCCGTTCGAATGGAGCAAACCAGCTACACCTTACAGTCTTTTGGAAGTTCGGCTGGAGACACCCTTAGTAAATTTTAAGTGAAATAGGATTTACTAAACAGCCAAATAGCCATTTAAGTTGCAGTATTGCAAGCTGACATATTATTGTAGAAACAAGTTGGAATGTGCTGAAGAAATCATGCATAAAAAACGTAGCACATGAACAACAACAAAGCAAAATCTTTGATCTTAATCCACTGGAAATTTTTTAGCTGATCATCAATCTTGGAATGGATGTATAGCATAGCAATTTAATAATCAAGAGGCAAAAAAAAAAAAAGATGGGATCAAATAAAAGTTGCAGTTTGCAAAAAGAAGAGAGAAATCATTGCGGTGAAGTAGGAATCAAGGCCTGATTACCCACCCCAAATACACCTTCTCGTTGAATCACAAACTTGCAAGAACCTTCCGGCAAGTGCGGGGCAAATACTACCTGCAATTTCCGTTCCAGCATTGTGCAGCCGTCGATATCCACCACATTTCCTTCCGCGGCAGATCTCGAGAGGAAAAGCCGCATATTGACACAATTCGCCCAGGCGAGACCCATCGCCGGGCAAACCTTCCTCCCGGAGGAAGATAGATTCATGTAATTGCCTATCCGGGGACCCTTAGACCCGTCATCGACAACGTCGACGACGTGGTTGGTGACGATGACGGCAAGATTGAATCTTCTCGCTTGCTCCTTGAGCTTAGCGGCGACGGAAAATAGTTCTGAAGAGCGATGAACGGCGTCTTCTGCATCGGTATGGAAGAGGGCGGCGGCGGAGTCGAGGACAAGTAGACGGATGCGGCGGTCGGAGGAGTGGCGGACGAGTGAGAGCAGCAAGTCGACATGATTGAGAAGGTCAAAGAGCTCCTTGGAAGAGAAGGCGGAGCGGACGAAGATGTGGTCAAGGGGGGCGGCGTCGGAGGAAAGGGAGAGAAGACGGCGGAGGGGAAAGGGGGGTTCGGTGGAGATGAAGAGAGAGGCCGCTGAGAGGCCTCCAGAAGAGCGGGGGGCTGCGGCGGACAGGACAATCTGTAGACAGAGCTGAGTTTTGCCGGCGGAGGCTTCGCCGGCGAGCTCGGTGACGAAGCCGAAGGGAATGCCGCCACCGAGGAACCGGTCCAATACCGGGCAGCCGAGGCTCAGCTTCTCGACCGGAAGGTGAACCGGGTTCTCTGGCATCATGGGCATCGTTTTATTTTAGCCCTCTTAGTTCGCCGCTCGCGTGGGCTATGAAATGCACTGAACTGTTACCGCCAAAAATTTCTAAAACGGACTTTGGAGGGAAGTTCGATTTAAATGTTTAATCGAATTTCCCCAAATAAAATATATTATATAATTCTAAATTAATTAATTTATTTATTTTTTGTTAAAGAATGGAGAATCTAATTATTTATATGAAATGGAAAAAAATTCTTTGAATAAAATAAAATATATAAATGATGTTGATGATGGGTGTTAGTCTTGTTATGGATGTCAACGATGATGCCAACAACATATATCAGCCTTGATGATGACTTTTATCAAAGTTGGTGCTTTAATCTTGTTGATGACAACATGTGTCATGGTTGATGTCAACTACATGCACTAATCTTATTGATGATGGCATCCATAGAAGTTAGTGTCGATAGTATGCATCAATATTGGTGTTGAACGGTTGCACCAATCTTAGTGGCTAATAGTGGGCATCAAGGTTGATGTATAGGTTGATGTTGGTAATATACATCAACCTTGGTGGGGATGATGTGCATTAACGTTAATGTCGATGACATGCATTGATCTTATTGACAATGTTTATATCAACATAAGTGTCAATGGTAGTATGTAGTTAACAACAATAGTTGGATGACTATGCTAAGGCAATGGAAGTAAGGCGGTTAGTCTGGTGACGACAATAGGGTGGTTATTGGCATTAATCATAGGAGTCGATTGAGAAGTCCACTTTCCAACTCTAGCTCAAGGTTTGGATCTGCCCCTGTTCCTCCCTCGTGTCAAGAATGTGAGTCCACTTATAAATTTTGAGAGATATTTCAATACGATTAATATTAATTCTATTAATCATAGATTATTATTTTAATATTTAACTATCTTAATGGCATTGAAATTAAGTGATATTAGGCTCGTTGGATTACTCTCATCTAGACACTCATTTTGACTGTAAACACATAAATTCAACTATCATTTGATCTCTTAAACAATATCATAAAGTTTCTGATTATGTTTCAAATACTTAATTTATGCTCATTTGGATTGGTGGATTCATCTTATTGAAATGTCAATTTAGCTATAAATTTATTAAATTCAAAATTCAACCAAATCAAACATTGATTATGAAAATATTTGATTTAAATGAGTTAAAAATTATATTTGATCATATGAAAATTTTGACTTTATGTATATATAACTTAAGAAATTACAAGATTTACAAACATACCATAAAACACTAATAAATTTATATATGTATTCCAAATTTTTTTATATTTACTAATATAATTATTGCGTCCTGGAATATTCACGACAGTAGAAAAATATAAATTTTAACATCTTAACTTTGTACAAAGATCCAGCACTCAATAAGATAAGAGATAGAATGATAGATGATGCAATATTCATAAGACACCAAGATTTTTACATGAAAAATCCGAAAAAGAGAAAAAACCACGGGGTATGGCTCAGTCTGAATGTATTCACTATTATTTGCAATCGATTACAAATGAGGCCCTTCCTTGGGGGAAGGCATTGGCTTGATGTAATAAATATACATCATAAAACGTACATTACATAATAAGACTTGAAAAAATCACTATTGATATGTTTATTTGGTCGGCAAAACTATAGTCGGCGGGCGACCGAGGTTGGAAAGACCATTTTCTGACGATGGAGGTCGGAAGGATCATAGTCGGCTGGCGATGGAGGTTAGAAGGACCGTTGTATGGCAACGGAGGTCGGAATGACCGTAGTTGACAGGTAATGGAGGTCAAAAAGATTGTAGATGAGCAAATGCATCAGACATTGAGTTTCACATAAGAAATACAATCTCTAATCGCTTGATGTTTTACTTTGGAGCCATATACACTAGTAGTTTAGGTGCCAATTTTCATTAAGTGAAAGATGTATAGAACTAAAAGATCATAATTAAAAAGAAGAACATTAAGGGGAACTAAGAACTGTGCAGGGCCAAAGTAAAAAATGCAGGCTTCAGTTGTCACACTCTGGGATGTATATTGAAAGAATTATATTTGTCTTCCATTTTAACCATTTAATTAGAGCTCACCAATGAACAGCGAAAAAAACATGATTACATTTTTATCGTGTCAGAAGCCTCATATTATAGGATCCTTACATTTTCCTGAAAACATGTAAAATCATATAATGAACATATAGCTTAACAAGTAACTACAATTTTACAACTAAAATAAATGCAAGATAAAAAAGAATAATATATTATAAATCATATAAGAAAATATATGCATTAATATCTATATTGATTATATTTATTAATTCATCATTTTATAATTCATCATATCTCAATTCATTACATTATAAGTCACAATATCAGTAACAATTAATAGTATTAATGGTAGTAATAATATTAGTGTCATAATTAATAACATAAAACAGTGTTAATGATAGTAAACAATATTAGTGACAGTCATATTATCAGTACATTGCTCGTAACAGTGGTGGTATAAGTATTCATATATTCAATAAGTGTATCTCAAGGGTGTTTTGCTCCTGCGCGTTTGACTTCCAATCAATCGTCCCTTATAACTCTCAATTAATGTACTCGTTATAACTCCCCTTGAATTATATGAATCAATAGTCCTGACTCCTTATAACTCCTAATTAATCTCCAGCTCCTTATGACTCTCAATCAGTGAATCACGTGGATCAATATGGTATCACGTGGGGTTATTATATAATGTATATGATATCATTCAATACTTCATTTAAAATGCAATAAAATTATTTCCAATCATTCATAATGATCAGATCTACAACATATCCAAACTTGCATGCTGAAAGTTTATGAAATTAGAAGATAATGTAGTTTTGATAGATTTATGAGAGATAAAATTCGTACAAATCAAAATCATTGAAAAAAGAAGTAAGGGAATAATCACTTATAATGAATAAAATAAATCATGTAAAATGAATGATTGACAAATATGATTCAAAGATCTTTATTTCTCCTCTCTCTTCTTCCTTTTTTTTTATTTATTCATAGCCAAACAACCAAGTGAGGGAGTCAGTAGAGTGTGACAAGCATATATATATATATATATATATTCATGACCTGGCGACTGGCGTCACAATGCTCACCAGATCAACGCCAGAGCGCTCCACTTCAAAATTTTCATATTTTTCAAGAAAATTTATTTCACATATTTGAGTTATTACATCATTATAGAATACATTGGGTTGAATAAAAAGTAGACAATATCTCACAAGTGTATTTTGGGTCATTATAGTTGATATTATAATTAATTGATATAGGTTTGAGAATGTATAGTCAAGAGACTAAGGCTTCGTTTGGGACGGCTTTTTTATTGCTTTCTAAAACGGAGTTTTAGTACAAATTTTTTTATTTTTGTACTAAAACTCCGTTTTAGAAAGCAATGAAAAAGCCGTCCCAAACAAAGCCTAAATTAGAATATATATATATATATATATATAGGTTTGAGAATGAGCCAAGCAAAAGCTGATGGCTTTGTAGCATCCAAATTTTGAAGAGGGTGGCCCGAAGAGGATAAGGATGATTGTTGGCGCTGAAGGCTTTGTAACTTGTAAGAGGTAGATAAGATCAGTGGTGGGATTAAGATTTCAAGTGAGAGGAGATGAAAGGTCTCATCTAAATTGATGAAACGGGATAAAACTATTATAATATGCATAATTATAGGAGGATTTAATGATATAATTTATAATATGCATAATTATTGGAGGATTTAATGATATAGGATTATGATAATTGATTGAATGGTTTCTAGGAAAGAAGGCACATAAAATATTAATTACCGGCGAAATATGCGCCGAAAATTTTTAAAATACCGACAAAAAGTCAGCGGAATATGCGCCTGGTGTTTCAGAGGCGGAAATTGCGCCTGATATTTCACCGTTAAGTTACCGGCGGGTATTACGCTGGCAAACCCACCAGTCGTAAATATTTCCACATGAACGTCCGACAGTAGATTTTCCTGTAGTGCTTCTAATTGCTCACTATTTCAAACCGTTCAAGTTTTAGCTCTCCTTGTTCAATCTAACAAATTATCATTTTGATAGCTACTTCTTCTCTCTCTCCTAAGAAAGTATATCTGCTTTATTGCATAAGCTCTTTCCAATGCTGGTTCAGGTCATGAAGGCCAGATTTAAGGCAAAATATGAAGTAAAGTTCACGCTAATATCTAAGCCTTCAATATAGATATGACTATTCATCGTCTCAATAATATGATGGCCCAACACAGTCTTCAAAGGTAACATGGCATCATTCTTGGTTCTTTGTGTAAGCATAAGGTTAACTGAGTTAGTCCCACACCTGTATACACATCTGGTTTTCATTATTTCACACTATATATACATTGTAACTAGTCATTACAGAGACAATATAATTCTTCTATTTTCCTTAATTATCTGTTTCCGTCTTGGCTTCACCATGTCACTTCATGTTGCTAGCCTTCTTCTCTCACTCTTACATGGTATCAGTAAGCTAGGATGGGGGATCAAGAATCATCTTCTACCCTCCCCCCGTCTCCACCATGCTATCAGCAATGCCAGCAGAGCTCGTCATTCCGCTGACCCTAAAGTTCATCATCTCCAATATCAAGAACTTGATATCCTATTCCCTTACCTCTGATAACTACGCCCTACGGAGAACACAAATATTCCAACATCTTTCGGCCAATGGGTATGCCGATCACCTCACCGCAACACAACTCCTCCGACGGACGTCAGCTCGGCCGAACACGCACGGTGGCGCTTTATTGACAGTAATCTCATCTCCGCCCTCTTCTCCACCATCTCTCCTACAATCTTACCTTACGTCATCAACGCCACGACTGCTCAAGAAGTCTGGACGGTTCTTGAACGACGACTACAGTCGTCAAGCTGCTCTCGCATCATTCAACTCAAGAACAAGTTGCATCACATCCAAATGCACAATCTCACGATGCAACAATACTTGTCACAATTCAAGAACATCGTAGACAACATAGTTGCATTTGGAACCAAAATTGATCCGGAGGACATCGTTCTACACATCCTAAACGGCTTACCGGCAAGCTACAACTCGTTCAAGACATACATTCGGTCTTACTCTCTACCCGCTGATCTAGACGCACTCTATTCGCTCCTCTGCAGCGAAGAAATACATGTCAATCAAGAAATCAAGAAAGAGCAATCTCAACCAAACGCAGCATATTACACTACCAATTCAAATCAGAATCGGTCCAAGAATCCGAAAAGAAACTCTTGGTACCGCAACAACACAAATCGGACAACTACCACACCAGATCAATCCTCCTCGCAGCCTCTCGCTCCAGGAAATCGTCCAATATGCCAAATATGTGGCAAGATAGGCCACATTTCAATTAACTGTTGGCATAGGTGTAATCTTAATTACGCCCCTACAAACCCAACAGCTCCTCGGGCGCACTTTGCAACCATCCCAGGAAGCCACCCAGACGTGGATCATGAACTCGGGCGCAACTGCTCATATGACAACCGACAGCACAGCCGTTCAAAATCCTTCAGCCTATCATGGACCGGATATCGTCTCGACTGCAAACGGATCAACGATTCCCATTCAAAACTACGGTCAAGGTTTGCTACCTCTTCCCAATACGTCGCGTAAGCTCCATCTCTGTATACACCACGTTCTCGCCCTTACTCATAATCTCCTATATGTTTCAAAATTAACCAAAGATAACTCAGTTTTTATTACTTTTGACTCTAACGACTTTGAAATTAAGGATTTATAGGACCATCAACTTCTTCTTCGTGGTAGTCTACATAACGGCGTGTACCAACTTCGGATTGCCTCCGACAATAGCCCTCAGGCGTTCCAGGCTACCACCACATCGCCATCAATTTGGCATGCACATCTCGGACACCCAAATAATCAAATCTTTAACATTTTAGTTCCCTGTATTTCAAATATGAAAAATATTTCTTCAAATTTTCATTGTCAATCTTGTCGCATGGCTAAAAGCCACAAACAAATGTTCAATAAAAGAAAATCTGAGACTTCGCACCCGTTTGAGCTAGTTCACTTGGATGTATGGGGACCGGTTCCTCAATCCGGCTTAAATAATTTCTGTTATTAGTTATTACGTAGTTTTCATCGATGAATTTACACGATTTAGCTGGATTTACTTTATTCATACAAAGAATGAAACTTTCAACTGCTTTAAAAATTTTCTTTGCCTCATACAAAATCAATTTTCTACCACACCAAAGCATTTTTCTCCGACGGAGGCGGAGAGTTTACTAGTGCAGATTTCACCTCCCTTCTCAACAACCATGACATCCTTCATCAGCTAAGCTGTCCTCACACATGCGAACAGAATGGCTTGGCCGAACGCAAGCATCGGCATCTACTCGATCTCACCAGGACGCTATTGCACGCTTCCAACCTCACGGACAACTTCTGGACAGATGCGGTCTCCACAGCAAATTACCTCATCAACCGGTTACCATCCAAATCTTTGGCTCTTCGCTCTCCCTATCAAATGCTCTTCAACACAAAACCGGACTACTCCCACTTACGGACCTTCGGCTGCCTCTGCTATCCATGGCTCCAACCATATACGCATAACAAGTTCTCGCCAAGGTCCCAACCTTGCCTATTTTTGGGTTACTCACCAAAACATAATGGATATAAATGCTATAACCTCACGACCCGCAAAGTGCACATATCGCGACATGTTATTTTTCAGGAGAATTCCTTTCCTCTTCATGACAAGGCTCCTCTGAATGCTGAACACAATCAGTACTCTAGCCCAAGTCTTCCTCCGTTACTCCTAGTACCAACGTCGGTCACATCTCACACAACCGGCATCTCACCAAACAAAATCCTAGCTAGCACCGTGGTTCCACGACCTCCTCCAACAGACATCCAACCATCTCATACGCTACAGCCCACCTCCGCACCGGCATTCACTCCAGCATCTGTTCCAACAACTCATCCTATGCAAACTCGGTCGAAGTCAGGTATTACAAAACCAAAACAGATTATATCGCTCCTCAGCCAAGTAGAACCGCACCTCACACCAACTACCTATTAGCAAGCTTCCAAACAAGAAAACTGGCGAGAAGCAATGAAAATTGAATACCAGGCTCTAATGCAACAAGGGACGTGGTCCCTCGTACAAGCACCCAAAGACAAACAAGTCATAGGAAGCAAGTGGATGTACAAGACCAAACTCCTCTCGTTCGGACAGGTCGAGCGATACAAGGCTCGATTCGTTGCACTTGGTTATGCGCAGACTTTCGGACAAAGCTATAATGAGACTTTCAGCCCCGTAGCCAAGATGGTCACAATACGCTTACTCCTAACTTTAGCCATCAACCACAACTGGACGATGCTGCAATTGGACGTCTCAAAAGCGTTCCTTCACTATGAACTTACGGATGAGATCTACATGCGCCAACCACCCGGCTTCGAGGATCCTCAACATCCGGAAGTTGTTTGCAAACTACTCAAATCCATTTACGGGCTCAAACAGGCTCCCCGACAATGGTTTCAGAAACTTACAACCGTCCTTCAGTCTCGCGGTTTCAGGTTCAGTCGTTCTGATCCCTCACTACTCATCTACACAAAGCTACATATTCAAATCTACCTGCTAATTTACGTCGATGATATTATTGTGACGGGAAATGATCCATCTCACATTCAGCAACTACTTCAAGATCTTCAATCTCAATTCGCCTTTAAACAATTGGGTCAAATATCTCTTTTCCTAGGAATACAAGTAACCCGAACAAATACTGGATTCTTTCTCAACCAGGGACACGATGCACAAAAACTGCTACAAGAAGCCGGACTATCCAACTGCAAGGCGGCACTTACACCTATAACTCCGGCCTCCAAGCATCAACTAGACAACCATCAGCCCTTCCACGACGCCTTTCTATATCGTCGTATAGCTGGTTCTCTCCAATACCTCTCCATAACGAGGCCGGACATAGCATTCGCAACAAATCAGGTGTACCAACACATGCAGCAACCAACCGCACGTGACTTCCAAAACCTGAAAAGAGTTGTACGATATGTCAAGGGCACCGCTTCTTTCGGACTTCCAATCACGACCGGCGACACCAACCTTCGAACATTTACTGGTGCGGATTGGGGTTCAGACTCCACTGATCGCAAGTCAGTTTCGGGATTTTGTACATTCATGGGACCGAACCTCATATCCTGGTCGGTCAAGAAGCAAGTCACAATAGCTAAATTGTGACGCCCCAAGATCTAACTTGGAAAGAATTTCAATCAATTCATTAAAACCAATTACCAGAGCTATCTATAACGTCAATCAAACAGTCTATCAACATCTATAACATTTAAAACATCAATGTACAAGTCGATTCATATCTCAAAACATCATATACAATACTCAGGAACTACACTAAACCCACAAGTACTGAAATCTATCATGTCATGAGTACAAAAGAATCAAAATCATCAAAAGAACTAAAACCTGTAGATCCAGATCAACCTCAATCTCCTGCTCCCTTGCCCTGACCTGAAAATATCAACTACATATAATGAGCTTTACAAAGCCCAGCAGGTCACCTAGGGGTGCAACCGAGTCAAGCCGGCTCGCGAGCCGGCTCGGGCTCGACTCGTTAATGGGCTCGACGAGCCGAGCTTATCGAGCTCGCGAGTCGAGCTCGAACGCTAAACGAGCTTGAGCTCGGACACTGGGCTGATCGACTCGTTGGCTCGTCGAGCTACTCGGGTCGCGTCTGCGGGAGGCCTCGGGTTGCGCCAGCGGGAGGCGGGAGCGGGATCGGGCTACGCCGCGTGCACGGGATCGGACGCAGTCGCGCGGGCTGAGTCTGCGGGAGGCGGGACCGCGGGAGCGGACGCGGGCTGCGCCGTGTGCACGGGATCGGACGCAGTCGCGCGGGCTGCGTCTGCGGGAGGCGGGATCGCGGGAGCGGACGCGGGCTGCGCCAGCCGGAGCGGGATCGTGCGCGGGGTCGGCCGCCCGTCACGGGCGCGACGACGGGCTCGATAGCGAGCTCGACGAGCCGCTCGATTTGAAGACGAGTCAAGCTCGAGCTCGGATTTTGAGCTCGACTCGAGTTCGAGCTCGAGCTCGAGCTCGGGTTTTGATTGTCAGGCTCGACTCGAACACCCCCTGGCTCGAGCTCGACTCGACTCGTTTGCACCCCTAAGGTCTCCTAATACCTATAACTGGAATCAAAGCACGGTGCTGCTATCAATATGCATGTCAGTCAATCAAATCCATAACAGTCAATGGTCAATGAGTCTATGCAATACGGAAATCCAATCAGTAGTCAATGCAGTACGGAAATCAATAGTCGATAAAATCAATAGTCGATGCAGCGATAGAAGAATCGATAAATCAAACTCAATAAATCAATACGTTAATGCTCAGAAGAATCCGTCGATCAGTCAAATCAATCGTATCGAATCAATCGATCAAATCAATTAGAAAAGCAGTACAATAAAGCTCAATCTATACTAACAATGAATCAAATAGCAGGTTCATATGGTGCAGAAGCAATAGTATCAATGAATCTATAATCAATAATATCAAAGAATCTATAGTATCCATGTCCATAGCATCAATGAATCAATACAATATCTATATCCATCCATGTCAATATTTATGCTCAGTAGTATCAATGCTCAGCGATCAATCAATGAAACCGTACAGTAAAAGAAAATCCGTCAATCCAATCAAATCAATAAAGCAGAAATCGATAAAGCAGTAAATTCATATGTCAATACAATAAACATGCATTCAATACAATAATACTGAACAAGTACAATCAACTGGCTATGTTGCTGTTGTAGAATCCATATTACTGTTGTAGATATCCATACGTTGGATTCAATAAAAAGAGTCGTCACTCTATTGCCCGTCGGCCGCCCGTCGGCCGCCCGTCGGCATATCTATAAGAACTCCTTATGACTCCCATCCATATATCCATAATCGATGTTTAAAGGAAAGCCCGTTGGCCCACCATCCTGTACAGGTCAATTCAATATCCAACTAACGTTCAACCAGGTTCCACTTGTGTTCCAGTATCAATAATCAATCAATAATCAATTCAATAGTCAATTCAATAGGCAATATAAAAACAATCTAGAACAATCATATCAACATTCATATGCATATCTATTTAATCTATCAATCTCAAAAAAATTGAAAATCGTACGAAATTTCGGCAGAGTAACGGCAGTCTATCAAATTTACACAAAAATACTACAAAATCACAATTCACCAAATTACAATAGAATGTTCACGACAACAATATAAGACTATTGTTCTACTGAATCCATATCAAATAACATCCCGATATTTTTCTATTCAATTAAAATCGCGTAGAACCAATTCCGACCGGTAAAATCATCGTAGAAAATACTCAAATCGTGTACAATATTCATATCTATAACATTCTAAAAGTTGTGCGGTGAAAGTTGTGTCAATACAAAACCGGGTCCAAAATTCGACTACGAAAACACAAAACAGAACACAACTCGATCAAAAATCAATATCTCTAAAAACAGAAATAGGATTCGGAGTCCTTACCGCGAGATCTTCAATTCTTCCAACAGTGGCGACGGACGAAAAACGCTCCGCGGCCTCCGAAATCCAAGATTCCTTCTCTTTTCCTTTCTCTTTCTCTCTCCTCAGATATTTTCGTTTTATAAAATGATTTTCTCTCTCCTCAAAACGAGCTGATTTGCTTATAACATTAGTCTGACCGGCCCGGCCGATCGCCACATCGTCCTGGCCGATCAGAACAAAATCAAATCGGCCCGGACGATTCCCCAGGCCGATAATTTCGATTTTGTTCTCTGGATTCTTGTCGTATCTGATCGTCCCAGGACGATCCAAAATCGGCCTGGACGATCCAGTCCAGAAATCACTCTAGAAAACACTCCAGAAATCAGCTGTTTTCAATGCACTGATCGGCCTGGACGATCTCAAAATAGTCCCGGCCGATCCTGGGAGGAAAATCCAATTCAGAGAGGAACAGTAAGGGAACGAGATCTCACATAAATCATCCACCGAGGCGAAGTACAGAGCGCTCTCCGCAGCCACGTCTGATGTCCTATGGCTCCGGCGCTTAGCAGACGAACTGCAACTTCACCAAAGCTCTCCGACCACCATCTACTGTGATAACATATCCACAATAGCCATTGCCAAAAATCTCGTTTTTCACGCACGCACCAAACATATCGAGATTGATTTTCAAATCATCCAGCAACACATCTTGAATGGGAGCATCATCATACAACATATTTCTTCACAAGATCAGATAGCCGACATTCTAACCAAACCATTCTCTAGCTCACAGTTTGAATATCTATGCTCCAAATTAACCATTCGCTCTCAGAATGACTAATTTGAGGGAGAATGTAAGCATAAGGTTAACTGAGTTAGTCCCACACCTGTATACACATCTGGTTTTCATTATTTCACACTATATATGCATTGTAACTAGTCATTACAGAGACAATATAATTCTTCTATTTTCCTTATCTGTTTCCGTTTTGGCTTCACCGTGTCACTTCCTGTTGCTAGCCTTCTTCTCTCACTCTTACACTTTGATCAACAAAATTTTAGTCCTGCAACTTATATTAATGACCTTCAATATGACAATACAAACGTAGCTTCAACAAATTTTTATAAGTGCCATGAAGGGGTGAGATAAAATAGTTTAAGTTATTTAGATGGTAAAAAAGATGAGCTTTTCTAGGCTGAGAAAACTATATGGTTGATTTTAAGCTTAAGCACTTATCTTTAACAGATCTTGACTAATTATCAGTAAACGTATATGTGTTAATTTATGATTAAGATTAGTTAATCATTATTATATACTAAACAATGATTAATATTTCAGGAATAATTAAATAACACCATTCACAATTCAATAAAATTATCAAAGAGATGCACCATAGACGCCATGGGAGATCATATACTAGGAAAAATGTCCTTTCAATGTAATACAGGAGCAGAAACATCATAAAAACTTAGGTGGTGAGAAGAAGATGAGTTGGGGGGAGGATCTACAGTACAATGAGGAAGATGAAGAAGCAGATTGTAGCAGCCACAAACATCTACACAAAAAGGGATTTGAATTGGCACACCTCATGGTGAAATAAAAAAGAAGACATGGAAGAGAGACCACAAGCTGAAAAAATCTTCCCTTAAAACACTCAATAAACAAAAGCTGAAAACCACCTCATAAACTATACAAAAAACTTTGGAAATCAGTATCTATCCTAACGTATCATTCGATGTAATATTGCTTGCATTTGCATGTATTAATCACAGTGATAAAGCAGTATAGTGTGGTTCAAGAGGCCTCCACGTACATCATAAACATTTGTACCATAGCTGCATTTCAACTTGTTGTTAGCCAATTGTGGACATTCCTAGCTTTGAAGATGACCACTCAACCTAATTTGTCCCCACTGATTGAACTCTTTTCCCATCACTTCTGAAGTATTCCAACCAAATACAAAATTTATACAATGAAAATAAAAAATAGTTGGCTTCCTATCAGACATATTTGCCTGCATAATGTGGCTTTAGAACTGTGGTGAGGAAAATGACAAGATAAATATTAGAATGAGTTGCTTATATATTTGTATTTGTGGTTAATGAATTGTGGTATGTTGCCTCGTGCTTGCTTTTGGATGAAAAATAGAGTTGGTTGGTAATATGAAGATAAGGCTTTTTAGATGAAGCTTATCCTTGGAAGAAAATTTTGTGGGATTAATTAACAAGGAAAGCTTGTGGTCACTTAGAAGTTGGTCTTGTAAGGAAACTGATTTTGACAAATATCATGTAATGCTTAGCTTATGCTTCCATCTTTATAGCAAACTTTAAAGAAAGGTGATCGATGAAAGGAGAAATTAATTATTGGGAGTATATAAAATCAAAGAGATATGTGTGAAAATTCGATTGGGAGGTTCTACACGGCTATATACAACATCTTTATTGGTTATTTACATGTATTATGTCGACACCTTATAATTTTATTGGAAAAATAGAGTTATCGCCTATTTTGATGACTGTCAAATACTCAGATCATTAATATCATCCAAATAATAGAATGATATGCAATTTTTCAAATGTCAAAGTGTATAAGTATTTGAGTTGAAAAATTCATGTATTAGTTATAAGATCATCCGGACTTTATTTTCAATATATTTATAGTCAAAATAATGTGTTCGAAGAGACAAATCCAATAGTACCAAGCGCACTTAGATCCAATTTCAAATAGACTTATATCAAACACTCAAATATATAACTAAAAGATTCTTGATGTCATTTGAGGGATCAACCACTCTCCAAAATTAATATACTTTTTGTTGAAGGGAGCATGTCAACTAGGCGAAAAAAACAAGTTATGATTACCATTATGACACTTAGATGCAAAAAATCACATTCAGCATAATCAAAGATAATTTATGTAGATTATTATTTGGACGGTCCAATAATATTCTAAGATGCTAGTAGAGATGAATAAAATGCCCTCTATTGAGGGAGTGTTTTTAAGGGAGAGAAATATGGGATTAGTAGATAATTCTAGTGCTCTACCATTGTCACACACCTATCATCGATAGGCATCAACTCTGGTTTTGGACCCCCCCCTCCTCCCCCACCTCTTTGATGGCTAGTGACCAACCAAAAATCATCTATGACCAAGCCGATTTCATACATTCACCTGACTTATGACATTTCTCATTGAACCCGACGCTTAACAATGATTGCCATTGGCATCCACAATCAAAAGCCAATGTCCATCAACCATCTTTTTACTCCCCAAATCTCTTCTCTTGTCAAGGGAACAACCAAATTGACGTCTCATAATCGCTAGAATCCCGAAGTTCCAATACCTACCAATGGATGACACATGTCCTCATTAGCCACCAACTCCAAATAGCTACCTTTCCAGCAACTCAAATTCAACATTTTTTAAATACGTGCATTGTAAAAACATCAAACCACATAATCTCACAGATTTTTACCATCCCAAGTATCCATAATAATGTATTTCGCATAAACTTTGTGCATCTGATAAGATTGTTTTAAAGGGACCCACCTTACACAATGCACTAAAGAAATAAACTCATAGATTACAATAACTCAAAAACTCTTCCTCCAAATACTCCATCAAATGACTAACTAAAAAGCCACTATCTTTTGGTTCTTCTCTTACAATAGAAACTTAATTAATCGGATGTCTTATCTAAATCATTATCCACTCCTTAATATTGCATGAGAACTTGTGGTTAGCCTTAATATGATGCTAATTAATACTTTAATGAACAAACCACTTAAAAGTGAAGGTCCCAATCATGTTCATAAAAGTTGGTAAGAATCCACCATCTGTGATGTATATATCTTAATCTCTATCCCTTCATGTTCACATGATTTCTTGCTTTGAAGCCTCCTATTAGCTTAATTTCAAGCACATGAGAGATACATTCCATGTTGTTGTGATTTTCAATTAAGCCTTTCCAGAAGAGACTTTAAGCTTTGCTTTGCAATGGTAGCTAGTTTGTCACATGCTCATTATCTTAGCTTAGAAGTACATAAGGCGTCATAACATGATTTTGTCTGGTCCTGAAATTGTTCTATGGAAAATAATGTTTTTGAAACTTATTCTAAAGATTTTTTTCTTCAACAACAACAACAACAACAACAAGCCTTTATCCCACTATGCAGGGTTGGCTGCATGAATCCTTTTTCTCCATTGTGTCCTATTAAGAGTCAAATTCTCATCTAATCTAATAAAGAAAGATCATTTCTAATATTTTCTAACCGAGTCTTTTTAAGTCTACCTCTATCTTTCTTAATATAAGTAAAATCTAATATATCTACTTTCTTTACCGTGTCATCGTGTGGAAGACCACCGTTTTTTGTGACCAAACCATCTAAGGTGACTCTCTCAAAGATTTTTTTCTTCGAATTAAGAGATGTTGTTTTTCATTACAGAAAATTTTGAAAATAGTTAAAAATTTATTGAAAAAAAAAAAAGAAAATTCTAGAAGAACATAAAGATGAAAGATTATTTCAGATGCACTAAATTTCAAAGTTAAACACAAAACAAACAACTGTTGATTGCACAATAGAGAAAAAATATCTTTTGCTGTGTGGTATCAGAAGTCCTGAAAGCGATAATGCAATTTTCGACTAACTTTCAGGATTGATGTTTCCATCTATGGTTGGAAGGTTAATTATGATGCCTCCACAGCTGTTTGTTTGGACCAATTTCTGAAAGTTATTATCATACCCACCAAAGCATCCAAAATCAAGCTGTAGCCTTAATCAAATTTTCACATTATCAATAACATTATGGGCCCAGTAATTGCTTATAAACAGCGCATATATTATAAAAATAAACAAAAATCAAATTTTTGTTCATACATTTTGTATGATACTTTTCAATAATGCAGAAAGTTATGAAGCTCATTGATTAAACTCGCTCATGCTTAGTTCAATTCATCAAATAATTTGCTGCTTTGAGGTTAATTTGGAATGGCATAGGCTGAAGGCATTGGGATTTAAGCTCCTCTGTTCCTTCTAGTTTACTCTGTCAATTCAAATGACGGTTTCTGAGAAATGAACTCTGAAATGAAATTTTATTCTAAGTCTACTTCCGTTCATTGCTGGAACTCTCATCATGTTTACTGTCTTTGGACTAAGAGGCTTCTCATTGTACTTAGTCCAAAAACTGTTGTGGATTTATTCTAAGGAACGTGTCTTCTTGGTACTCTCACTTTAGATATTTTTTGCTTGGAGATTTAGGCTTTGTTTGGGAATGCTTTCTTCCTTCTTCTTAAAGCGATTATTTTGTACGAAAAATTTAATTTTTTAACTAGAAAGCCGCTTTAAGAAGAAAGAAAAAAGTCGTCCCAAACGAAGCCTTATTCTAATATACAACTTATTTATTCTCTTTTCTCTTCTTTGGTGAGGTCATCATTTATTAGGGACTATGCAGATGATTATAATTATTGTGTGCTAGAATAATTATCATGATAGAAAGAGTATCATTTTAATATTGAACAAAGATTTTGTGTATGTAGGATAGATAAGTTTAGAGCAACTCATGAAAGACTAAAGGTTCTTTACATGAAAAAGGGAAAGGAAAAAAATCACTTTTTTGACCCAATTAAAATGATTCAACTACAATGAATCATATATTAAAAATGATGCATTTCCTTCTAAATAAAAAGTATATTAGGTGAAGATATTGGCACAACCAAAAAAAGGCGAACTTTAGCTTTGGCAGCCTCACTGGCGACACCAGTAGTTAGTAATGTTAGCGGCATCGAGCATCAGAATTGGTGGCTGCATTGGTAGGGATAGTGAACATTAGCTTTGTTGGTGATAACGGGTGTCCGTGTTATTCCTAATGACTTGCATCCATTTTGTTAGTGATAGCAAGTGTTGACCTTTTTTTACAATGATATGTTTAGCCCATGTTAGAGACTCGAATAAGTCAAATTTATGAGGAAATGTTGGACAACTCTTACAAAACTACCCATGGAAATTTGACACTTTAATTCAAATATATATGCAATATGTACATCGCAACTCTTCTTATAAACTAGTAATATCTTTTTGAATGTTATGTGTAGTTAACTTTAAATTCTCGAGAATATTTTTTAGTGCCACGTTATTTATATCTTCGTTATGTTCAGTTAAAGGTAGCGGTTATTGAAGAAATTTTCTTAATTTTAGATTTATAAGACTCTGGCTATCCAATCTTTTTTTTTTTCCAATCATAGTCTCAAAAGAAACATCACAAAATAAACAAAAGTATTTTTATGAGTACAATATGCAAGAGCTTGATAAGATTACTTTTGAAAGACAAAGCCAATATGTTGACTCGATCTAACACCGCTCACTTTGATATGTTGATTGAGAGCTGTGACTACCAACTAACATGTCTTAGGTTTAAAGCTTGCATATGTGATGCGTGTAAGAGTTTGCTTTAATTGACTCAAAAGTCCAAAAAAAAAATGTTGACTCTATTTCATTAAATCCTTATAATTTCATTGCGCGTAATTATGATCCTTGTTTGGGTTCCAACCAGAAGTTCAAATCAATCAAGCTTTTGCAATGTGAAAAACATGTTTGTTAAACGCCTCATCATCTTCTTTTCCTCTTCCTTCTACTTTTAAAAGATTACAACATAAAAAATATAATTGATCTTTATATATACTATACTCTAACCAACTAAACTACCTATCAAATCCTCTTTGATTAAAACGCCTATCTTTGATTCCAAATTTATTTTTAGAAAAAGTCATGATTGTGAGGTTGACATATACCTTTTTCTAAATATGATATTAGAACATGTTCTCAAATATTATGATTTTCTAATCATATTTTTCGATTTTCCAATGAATCAATCTCCATTTGACTTCATTTTTTAATTTTTTTTCCTTAGTCATTTTCTTTTATTTCATCTAAATTTGTTGATAAATATGATTTTGATGACTTCTTTAAATATCTTTCACATAAATATATGAACCTATAAGTTGAAACAAATTCCATATGAAAAAAAAAAAAAAAAAAAAAACAAGGAGCTCTAAGATCTTAAACTGAATGAAAATTATTAAAAAGGCAAATGAAAAATGATCAATATGAGACAATCTAAAAGATGAAAACCATAAAAGGTTGGGCTGATATTAATAACAATATGTTTATAAATTTCATTCGAATGATTGAAGGAAGCTAAAATGGGTTTAATCAACAATCATTCTAAATCATTTTAGTTGATAGTTAACCATTCAAGTAATCTGAAATTGGTCTAATAAACAATAGAAAATCATAAAATATTTTGCTGAAAAAAAAAAATTATTTATTTATTGTTACATCAACAATTACAATGATGATTTTGAAATTATGTAGATTGTAGTTAGCTATTTTCCACTCTTAGATCGATCAATGAGGAGGTCGAGCATTTAGGGCATCACATGGGACAGTGGGGATTGTGAAAATATACTAGTTTGGATTGCTTGAGGCTGCCTTAGAATGTTTTTTTTTTTTTTTGGAAAACTTGTGAAAGAAATGCACTATAAGGTGATGGAATTGAGGGTGCTTAAAAAGGAAATGAATTACTTATTATTAAAAAGGAAATAATATTCACCCCCCCCCCCCCCCCCCCCCGTTCTAGTGTTTTTTACCCAACATAATTTTTAGCATAAACTATTATTTGTGAGCGTCTGGCCTATAAATAATTAGTCTAATTTAGCATGACATGCTCAAATTGGTTCATGAGCATGAAGAAAGTGATTTCGTTAACCTCTTGACATTGAATGTCCTCTTTGTTATACTTAGTTAAATTGATTCGTAATTTATTCAAATTAATCCTAAAATGACCTAAGCCATAGAACATATTGGACTAGACTAACCTAACCCTATGCTCCCATTCCTCATGTGGGCCTAATTCCATGCAAAGAAGATACCACACTAGAAAACAATGCTAACATTGTGTGTTAGGGCTTCTATGATCTAGTCCCACAACATTGATTGGCAATACACTTCTTGTTGTGGCTTAAATGTTGGCGGTATTCCCTTTTTTTTGCAATAGATAATAAAATCTTCAGACAATCTCTAATTTTTTTAGCTGCCAAACTTCTCCAAACAAGGTATTTTGTAATCTTTTTTTTTTACTTAAACAAATTTTTTTTATCTTTTTTCCTGGTAAAAAAATGCACGTTCATGTTTTCATCTGTTTTGATCAGTGAAACGTCGTCCCTCGAGTTTTTCCCCATCAATTTGGTGGACAAATTCTATAGCATAAATTTCATATGACTCCGCTCTATATCCTCTCTCTCTCTCTCTATAATATTTTCTAATTTACAATTAACATTAGGTTGTTCATGTTAGGTGTTGCAACCATTACCTAAACATAAGGGTGTAAACAAGTTGTGTCAAGTTTGGGACAGAGCTAATTCAAGCTTGACTCGCTTACCCGATAGTAGGCTAGAACTCATTCTCGAGCTTAGCACACTGAAACAATATTGGGCTTATGATTAGCACTTGAGCTCGAGCCAAATTTTCAAAACCCTCGTGAAGGGAGTTCTCTAGCATGGATGATAGCTCGCTGGAGATGGAATCAACAAAAATTAATGATGGAATGAAGAATGTAAGTTGTGATGTAGACTAGTAATAGGAGCTTTCAAGAGAATGCATCAATGGGATAGAGGGAAAGTGATCACGTAGGAGCTTATTGGAGATGTCAACAACTAGACTAATGACAATGGGGTAAATCATGATGGGAGCGGGGGGGGGGGGGGATGGGTGCTCATTGGAGAGAAAGGCAATGACCTTTAGTGTTTAATGAAAAAGAGGAGTGTCAAGTACATGACTCAATGAGATGGGTCAACTCTAGCATTAGATCCATAATTATTTATTTTAAAGTTAATGCCTTAAATTGAATAGTGGGGAGGAAACATAAATCATGAATTAGGGTGTAATTGAACCGACTCGTGAATCAATGAGCTAATCTGGTTCAAGTTTGAACTCAAGCTTGTATATTATACAAGCTATAATATAAGCTCGAGCTCAAGATTAAAGCTTGATAAGCTTGACTCATGAGCTCACTAACAAGTCTCGTTCAATTAAACTCATCTCACTTGCACCCTTAATTAAATTTTTGCTTAAAATCTAGTTTGAGCTTGGTCATGAGAAAATATTCTCATAGAATCTATATAGATAATTTTTATGCACAAATGTGAATGATTGCTATTGTTCATTCTAAATAAGCATCTTCCATATTTCATATATTTTTAAGTTGACCCCTAAAACGTCTATGAATTGGCCTCCTAGCAAATCATTTGAAAGCACTTTTATTAAATATAAAGAAGGGCTCAAATAATTTATTAAAATTTTGATTATCAAAAGTCTTCATCTATTTGCAAGGTTTTGCCTAATTGGCTGCTATATGAATGTTAAATTTCTAAATATGAATATCTCAACTAGTTTGATCTAATCTATGTTCCTATTTCGATAGATCTTTACCCAACCATTCATATTTTTTAAGTAGTCTCTCTGTTTGAGCCTCTATTTCTCTCTCTCTCTCTCTTTTCCTTACCAAATAAACCTCATTGATCAATTCTCCACTAAGACTTTCATTGATGACATTTACGTCACCTTCGACATGACCAATTAACTTTCTTACTTGAAATCAAGTTGGCCACCTTCTATAATGTTTAGTTGGCTTCATTCACTTATCCTTCAATTGCCTCCATTAGCACTAAGAAGATTGAATTCCTCAAGGAATCTTAAAACTAATAATTCATGACTATCCATTCTAGCTACTTTGTTTGTCTTCATAACTAAGTGGTCACCCTTCTCATCGGACATGTACTATCCAATATCTAATGTTTGACAAAGTTATACTTGTTCAACCTTTATTTTCTATAATTAGTTGGATGTTTGAAGTATTTAAAGCCCTATATTTAGCATTTGATCATTGAATATTAGTTGGATTCTTCATCTTTTTTTTTTTTAATTTTTTTTTAAACCATAATACTTTACCAATTAATTCTCATTAGTACCACCTCTATCACATTAAATCTCACTACGTGCATAAATATTGCACAACAAGCCTCCCTCATTATAGTTGTTAATGATTATTTGGTCTCTTACACATGATTTGTTTGTTCCAATGTAATTAATATTTTTTATTAATTATTATATGTCTTGTCACCCTCCAAAATCCAATTCCAAAGAATTATTTCTTTTTATCTTTTCTGTAACAATTATAACTATCTAATTTCTTTCAATAATAAAATACCAATGAAGCAACCTCTATTGATCAAAATATTAATATACACATCTATAATCATTATTCAAAAATCATTACAATACTCAGGAGTCATACACATACAACAATCTATCTTTGCATTCCATAGTATAGAAGAATAACTCAAAGCAAAAAAGAAATAAAATAACAGTAAAACCTAATAAATCCCATTTTTTATGTTAGAATAACTAAAAATCAAATCATGTTTTATAAATAGTTAAAAGTTTAATGTTAGGTTTAAAATTATTCCTATTTTTTTAGTTTTCTAAATATAATTAATGATCACAAAACATTTCAGAAGAACAATCAAATAATAATATAGTGATTCATGCAAGAAGAATGAACCACAAAGGAGAAAATTGGAGTAACAATCATTCGCTAAACATGATATATGACATGCATTTTGATGTCTATCTTTTTCTTACTAGCATGTAGCTAAGATACCACCATGGATTATTTGTCCCTAAACTCATTTATTTTATTAATCACAAAACTTTACACAAATATAATCATCATTACCACTAATCTTATCACAACAAACTAGCCATGCATGCACTTCACAATGTGAGAGAATGGCATGATCCCTTTTCAAGAATAGAGGCACTTTTCATGAGAAAAGTTTAGTAGTTGTGCAGCACCATTCCCTACCTCCTTTCATCTTGTTCACAAAAGGCAATATTATTATGATGAATGGTCCAACATACTCTACAACCTAAATATTAAAGCATTAGACAACTCACCTAGACTAGCACTTTATGTGCAAGTTAAAGACAAAGAGTTCCAAGTAGGGGTATAAATGAGTATGAGCCAAGTTTTAGTCACAAATCAGGCTTGATCAGCTTGAACTTCATTAATTAATCGAGTTCAATCTTGAGCTTTATTCTACGAGTTCTAGCCAGTTCATTGACTTTGAAAAATAGAAAATGGTTATGATTCAAGCAATTATTATAATAAAATGATAAATTAAAAGAAAAATAACAAATTAAGATGCACTTAATATAAGAAGGTGAAAAGTAATTTATAAACCTTTTTTTTAATAATTTTGTAATTAAAATCCTGAATACTAATATACCTTAAGTGTATTTTATATTCATAGTTTTTTAAACTAGTCAGTTTGCAAGCTAATGAGTTTAGCCAGGGATAGCCCAAGCTTGACTCTTTAGCTCATCGGGCTCAGCTCACAATCCATTTATTGAGTCGAGTTCAAGCCAACAACTGATCACGAGTCAGCTTGACTCGCTTACTCCCCTAATTCTAAGCAAAATCATATACATAACTTATTTTTTATTTCTCACTGTAGAATGTATTAATTAATATGTATCACTTAAAAAATTTTATGAGAACAAAATTAGAAATTCTAATAAAAAAATCATATAAAATATTATTTAAATTTCATATAAAGATTGGACCGATTGGTACGGTGTTCATTAGTCTCTATCGTTGATAGATACTTAAATCTATAAAACAATTCAAATATCAACATAAACAATTATAGATCAAAAGCTTTGGCTATGTGATTTTTTGTTCTCATAATTGAATTCCTGTACAGAGGAGTACGTACATTCATTCATTACAGTAATTTTGCATTGGAATCCCTTTTTTATTAAATCTATATCAATAATAGTCTTCAAGAATTATATGATTCTTAATTACAAATAATGATACAAAATTAATAGATAATTATATTGCAAGTAATAGAGTATTAATATATTAAGAAAACCCTTAAAATTTCAAAATAAAAAAATATTTAAACTGTATTTTTATAAGTTGAAATATAATTAAGTTTACATGAAAAATTATATATTTTTCAAAAAAAGTTTATTTTATTGAACTATTCCCTCATTTATTCAACCTAATGTATATTAAAAAATTGAATTAGAATATTCTAATAAAATTTTCTTCAAATATTAATTAATTATATTTATCAATTTTTCATAATATTTATTTTATTGTCATATATAAATATTTCTTCATAAATCAAAACATATAATTTTATCATATATAATAATAATAATAATAATAATAATAATTTTCATATTTTTAAGCTTATCATAATAAAATTCCCTTAGTACGAAAATTATTTTCTGTCTCTCTCTCTCCAGATATATATATATAAATATATATGCCAACAACTCCATAGACTGAAGGGAAGGTTGTAGTTAATGAAGAATCTGAATTCATGGAGACTGAAGAGCTGAACCTGGACCTGGCACTACGCCAGTCCTCTCCGACAGTTTATGCCATGGCAGAGTACTTAAACGAACCAGAGAGAGTATTCACTTGCAACTACTGCGATAGAACTTTCTACAGCTCACAGGCGCTCGGTGGCCATCAAAATGCGCACAAGGTTGAGCGAAGTCTTGCCAAGCGAAGCAGGGAGCTGGCCGCCGCTCTCAGACAACACGGCGGTGGCGAAGGGAAGAATCCGGTGGCTCCGGCGAGGTATGGAACAATTGTGGGAGGGGAGATGGTTTGGGCTGGGGCTTATAGGAGGAAAGAGGATGAAGAGGTGGATCTGTCTCTAAGGCTATGATGAATTTTTTTTTTGTTTACCTTTTTTTTTTTGGATTTATGATTTTCATTTCTTATCTTCCTTCTGTAATAATAGTAAGTATTTTTTTTAATTAACATTTGTTGTTATGTAGTTGGATTTGGAAATGGATATCTTATGTATTTTAGGTTTGTGTGGGGCTTAAAAAGTATTTGTGATTTGGCCTAATTATTGATAGTTTTATTATAGATTAATTGATCATTAAACAAGGTTTAAATAGAGGTAAATTAGCATATGTTGGAGTAATTAGTGGGGATGAAGGTTCTTCAAATGTTTTTTTTTCTCATATATAATTAATTTTTTATAATTAAAATATTTAAATGCATGATCAAGATTATTGTTGTTGATTTGCAGTCTAAGGATGATTTGTGATCTAAGTTGATTTTTTTTTTTTTTTTTTTTTGAGGATTTGTTTGTGAAGAAATAGATGGCTTGTAATGTCTCCTATAAAAAGATATCACTTTTGTATGTTGATATGCATGGTGAATCACAAGCTTCTTTATGAATGGATGGGTTATTTGATACATAACTATTATAATTTGCTTGACATAATTGAGATGAGACAACAAAGGACTACTAATCAAACTTCTTAGAACTTTCAACTCTATGCTCTTTAAATTTGATAAATTGGATACATAAGGTCAAATTGGAAATAATTTTCAACTAGCAGAATATGTTGATGTTGATGTCTTTAATCAAGAGTGCACTCCACCTATGGGAAATGATTAAATTAGTAGGTGATTTTACGACCATGACAAATCTTTCCCCCCCCTAAGTCTAATATAAGTCATACTCAATAAGCTTTAAAAAATCTTATTGAAATTTCATAACAATCTCCCCTCTAAAATTTTATAATATACTGGGCGTTTTAGGATCAAATAGTAGAAAGATTGATTGCGTGAGCCATTTAGAGCCCATAGATTTGAGAAATTATTACGTGCGGAGTATGGACGCCAAGACGTAATGTCGTATGTATAGTGTTGTATAATACACATTTTGTCAAGTTGTCCAAACTCTGCACTTAATAATTTCTTCATAAATAGAAAGATATTAAAAAAAGTCATTTTGCCAAACAACCCTTATTGCACTTCTTCAACAACCATCACTTTCTTTAATAGTGAAGCCTAATGTGTTGCATATGAAGATAATGATAATATTGACTATCACCATCTAAGGAATATATGGCATTTAATATCCAAGTAAATAGTGTACTATAGTCATTTATGTTGACATTAGTAAAATATGTTGATATTTATGTCATATAAGGGCGTCTCCTGCCCCCACCATCATTTATGTTCATTACTAATACATGTGAAAGTTGTTTTGGTGCATACGTTTATACTTTTTTACTAGTCAATGGGCTCTTACTATTCATAAGTGGGGCATCTTTATGCAAATTTTCTACAAGCAATAAAGGACATGATTTTTATCATGTACAAACTCCAAATTATGATGAGTGGTGTAACCAAAGAGATATTGAGCTTGGCTCTAAAGTACATCAGTACTACACCAATATATTTGCAAATGCAAGAGTTATAATCAATAAAGTAAATATTTGCAACTACAATTTTGTCTAGTAGTGTGATATTTGTTTTAGTTTATGTAATTGAACATTTTATTTATATAGTGTCTATATTATTTTTTACATTTGCACCCTTATATGTGAGTAATAAATGTAAAGTTACCTTTAAATTAATTAGTTTTATATTATATTTTATTGTGGGATTTCATATTAGGAAAATTTTGAAATAACTTCAACATAAATGCATATGAATTCACCATCTACTTGATGTATAATCCTTGGCTATCAGCTTCTATAAGAAAAATGTGTCTTATTTATCATCATTGACTAACATTAATGAAATTATTTCAAATAGGCAAGGTTCCATAAAATTTTTTCCTTCTTTTATTCTTTATGTAAAAAGTTTTCTTCTATGCGCTGATCTTAACTTTTATGCAGTAATGCAACGTTTTTCATCATTTAACAAGCTTATTATTTGTAATATATGAGGTGAAAACTTCCTTTATTTCGAGGGTGAGAAAATTTACTATAGAAATAACTCAATATTAAAAAATAAAGAATGTATACAATAAAATTCAAAGCAATTTCTTTTATTTCATTTTGATTAATAACAATGATAAGCTTTGCAGCCTCTTTGCATTTTTTTAATAATTTTGCATATCAACTTCAACAAAAATGAAGTGAAATCTTTATTTTTCAATTTTGAAGGGCAATGACAAAACGAGAGAAATTGAGTGAGGAAGACCCATGAGATCAGAATGACAAATTAACTTATTCAGTGCATCAACCAAATGTGTGAATGTTCTAAGGCTGTCTTTTTTTTAGGCATCCGGGCAAAATGGAATTTTAACGGGGGCAAAATTCTAAAGAGGTCTTTTTTTTTAATTAAATTTAAAATTCAGGGTCGTCCGTTGCCCACCCTCCGCCCATGAATATTTATTTAAAATAAAATATTTAGAAGTCCAATGTTTAAGCTTTCTTTGTGAAAGTTTTCTTACTGCTTTTTAAATCAATTTTTTAGTACACAAATTTTTTTGAAATTAAGCAGTAAAAAAACGGTGCTCAAAAGCTATAACAAAAGAAGCCTTAGTACATCTATTTGAATTATATATAATATAGAGCACATGTTCAACATATGTCTCTGTTGTATTTTTATGGTTATGTTATACTTTACATCTATATCAAGTCGTTTCATATATGTGTTTATACATCACATTCTATGCTTAATCGCTTTCATTTTTGTCCAAATAATATTTCACATCAAAAACTATTGCTCAACATTTCATGAGACGTAGGGATTTATAGTCCACTAGTTAATATTACCAAGTACTTGTATGATAATCATCATAGTATATTATTGAGTGTTATTTTATAATTAAAATAAAATAATTGCCTTTTGTTTTTTTATATAAATTTCATGTGCTTTTAATAAAATATGCATTTACTTCTATTATATGGTTTGCTCCTGATGCAAATTGTTATTGAATGCTATAGATGCAATTTATGTCTTATTCCATGTGGGGAGTGGCCTCATAATGTTGCTACTATTTGTTTGTGCATTTGTTTATTCTTGTAATGAATAAATAGCTCATGATTAATTGTGTAAGAGATCATGAATGCCATCCTATTGTATAATTGTTTCTTTTTTTTTTTTAATTATTTGGAGATTTATTATGGCTATATTTTTGGCAGATGAAAATTTGAGCTAAAAATAAATAAAAATAATAGAAATGTTTTTGGAGACCGACTGACGTGATGGCAATTCTTAGTGATTAATTTTTTATTGATGGTTATGAATGATTGACGTCTAATGTCTGCCATTTATTTATGTCTAAAGCTGATCTTTCCATCTCCCTTCTCGATCACTTGATGTATGAGAAACATTATCTTCCTACATATTGTCATCCACTAATTTCAAATCCTCATCTTCTTGGTCTCCTAGTCTTCTTTCCTATATGGAGATTGATTATGCTAACTAGCCTTCATCTCCAAATAAAAAAAATTTCATAATTGCTTGACGACTTTTAACGATTGACTATAGATGCGCAACACTCACTGACGTCTAATAACACTCATATTCTCGATCATATAATATTTCTTATATTAAGAGAATGATCAAACCATTTGTACCAATCTCTAAACTGCTTATATTTCATGTAAACCATCACCTAACACTTTCTAATGATTAACATATAGTGTTTTGCAACTACATATGTCAAATTCTCATATCATCAGAGGAGTGACCAACTTGCTTGGCTTCCAATATTCTATGTCGATCCTAGATTATCACTTTTGAATGACCCAGGCCTTTTACCAACTAATATCTAATGCATATTTTATTGGAAGCTCAATTTCCCTTCTAGTTAGAAAAAATGAGTATAATCACATTTATTTTGATCATATATAAACATATGTTTTTAGTATAAATATATTTATTTTGATTAATGAAAGTCAAACTAAGTTACCGAACTTGGATGATTGAAAAAGTAAATGTGAGATGAATCAATTCAAGATAAATTGAGGTGGTGATTTGATTTAGAGTTCCCTTATGAATGTTGAGATTTCACCATTGATTGATTCATATTTATAATCATCATATATTATCCATAAATGATTGATGCTCCCCATCATCATGATTATGCTGACTATTAATTATCATATAGTTTTTGATTTTCTGTATCGACCATCACTTGATGCATGATAATATTAGATATTTTCCACTTGTGTTGACACTTGTCTTCCCAATCACTGGATCTCCCCTCACATTGAGATGATGACTAAGTTGACATTTCACATTACCCAACTTTTAACATTTCTTATTGATCATTTCTCAACGTATACCAATGATCAACATCACATTTTTGCCAGCCACCAATGTTTAATGATCGTCTTCGTTACATCTTCTATCACCTCTTATCATGAGTATGATTAAACCGATCATTTGCTATCACTCAAATTTTGAAATTTCTCTCATATTATAACGTAATGATTGTCCGTTAATAATGTTTGACATTTGCAAATCACTCCTAATCTCCCATCCTATTAGCATAATAACCAAGTCAATTAACCACAATCGTCTTTCTTTTGATGCTCCCCATTAATTGATGCTTTTTGCCTACAAATGAACAATACTCAATGTTTAATGTAAATAGCCATCACCACGTACCACCCCATACCCCTCGCTCATTTAGTGGTTTGCCGGGGAAGGAAAGAAAGGAAGAGGAGAGGAGAAGGGAGAGAGAGGAAGAGAAAGAAAGTCTTATGGGGCTTTTTCATCCGTTTTCCCTATTATGAAAGTTGTTCCATTCGCAGTAAGTGATATCAACTCTACCTCTGTTTTCAATTATTATGAGTTTTATATACTTCTTCCTCATGAATCTTGCGAACATACAAAATCTCATGTTTTAGTGAACTTTCATCATATAACTTTTGATATATATGAGTATTTTGACTAATTCATATTAAATTTCCACTGAGTGACTGGGATTATATGACATTTTAGATAAATTGAGTAGGGAATATGTTAACTGTAAAATGATCAGAGACTACTATATTGAATATGGATGACACATTTCTTGGCATAATGCATGTATAATAATAATATACTTATTATATTATATAAAGTGAATGATTCAATTGATATAGAAAGAATGTGACATTTACATGTAAGCAAGGTAGACTAGCCATCAATATTATAATTAATATGGATTAACTCTTAAAATGTTAATACTGTGCACATGAGGGTGGGCCGATGAGTTAAAATAAAATATTTGTGATGTAATCATGGATGTTAGCCTGTAATTGATTGACCAAATTGCGCAGACAAGCAAAGAGTAATGAATCTTCATTGAATTATTAAGTGCCACCTATGAACTGATTTAAGGTATATAAATGATGATGGAAACATAAAAACTGATGATCAACCGATCGACATTTGGAGTTAAATTAAAATTGATGGTCAATTGGTTGATAGTTACGATTAAATTAAATTAAGACTAAAGACTAACTTATTAACAGTTGGGGATAAATTAAAGATGATGACCAAAAGATCGACAATTGGGGTTAAACTAAAGACTAATGATCAACTAGTTGATAGTTAAGGGTTAAATTAAAAATTGATGACCAATTGGTCAATAACTGGTTAAATATGTTGAAAACACCACATTAAAAATGAATATCATGCATTGCAAAATTGTGTATGGATATGCATATATGATAACATTTTATGATAGATATTGCATACATAATATGATAGATATATAAATGATATATGATATATAAATGGCATATATGATATAGAATA
Source organism: Dendrobium nobile (assembly GCA_022539455.1). Classification (NCBI taxonomy): domain Eukaryota; kingdom Viridiplantae; phylum Streptophyta; class Magnoliopsida; order Asparagales; family Orchidaceae; genus Dendrobium; species Dendrobium nobile. The sequence continues at coordinate 4,846,943 of CM039723.1, read as the reverse complement.
GATAAAATAGATTGACTAATGACATGATTAACAAGTACCTAGACTGACATGATGCTGATATGAGTGTTATGTTATATGAAAAGGTTATAATTGATATACATACCATAAGATTGTGTACGAATGGCATCATATACATGATATTATTCCTGTTGACTGCTATAGGTTCGTACATATATATTATTATTATTATTTATTGATACATTAACTTTAGTTGTATATATTGGTTATTTATTGAGTTATGTGCTCAATATGTGGCTTTTACATATTTTCAGACAAAGATAAGGATTCTGTAGATTGAGGTTGTTAAATTGGATTGAAACAAAGAGATTTTACATTTTTTAGGTATAGATAATCTAATATGCATGTAATTTTTAGATTGAGGATATATATAAATCTATCCTCAAATGAACTGTATGCTCCTCCTTACAAGCGGAGTAAATTAGAATATCATCTATAAATATAATAACAAATTGATCAAGATATTCCATGAACATCATATTCATCAGATCCATGAAAATTGCAGGCATATTAGTCACCCAAAAAGGTACAACTAAAAAATTATTTGACTCTATCACCTTCACCTTTTAGTATCTAAATGTTAGATTGATATTGAAACTACTAGGCCTGAATCATTTAACCTAATTTTTATGTAATACTCATTTATCAATTTCATGTTTTATCTATTTTACTTTTCTTAGATAGTACACATTGAATACAAAAACATCCCATGAAATATCAATATGATTATATCAAAATATACAAAATAATTAAATCAACAACATACTAAAAATTATGAGGTGAATGTTTGTTAGAAATCAAGATATCAAAATTTTGCAACTTCCAATCAAATAAAATATATGAAATCATATAGAAATCAAAATTACAGAAAATATATATAGGATATCAATTATCTCCGTGGAGATGAACAACTTTTATAACTTTCTCGATGGGCGGAATTGACTATATGGCCTGAAACTCAATTTTCTTTCTCTTCCTTCTCCTCTTATCTCCCCTTTCTTCTCTTCTTATCTTATTCTTTCTCTCCCAGCCAAATAAAAAAAGAGGAATGGGCCTTGGGGGACTGATTTTATATTTTTATATAAATATTCTAAAATATACATAGTGCAACGGGGCTATCTAACCCAACGCCACTGTGTTCCCAATGAATTCTTATTTCTAGAAACTTCCTTCAAATCGAGACCTTAATGCTGTAGCATGTCCCCCTTATAGTTGCAATGCTCTCAAATATTATCCATTAATCAAAGAAGGTAGCCCCGCATGTCCACAACCACAACGCCCCCAATGATGTAATTTTTTCCTTCCATCATATAGAGGGCTTAGCGCCATAACGCTCCCCCACCAGCGCTGCAAATGCCCTCAAGGGAAACTCTATCCTCATTAAATTTCTTTTAGAATTCAATTCCTAAGTCCCTTTTCTCAATCCAATTTAACATATATATGAATTTATAAAATCATCCAAATATTAATAAACCCTAAATCATACTTAAAATTCTTATTAGGTCCTATTCGGGTCAACATGTTTTATAATGACTGTAAAAGAGATTATTACATCAAGCTCAAAACACAATATTATGAGTTTAAGCTAGGCTTAAATATATTTTAAACTTTCAAAACCATATTGTGTGTTTCAGATAATTTTGAACCAAAAGATTTGTCATAATTCAATTCAAACTTTATCTTGTGGCAATAATCTATTTCAAACAAGTTCAAAAATTATTTTTGAACATAGGGGTTTAACTTAATATTTGAAACTTTTGTTTTAATGGATTATTGTTCAAGCTATAAATAAACTTTCAAATTTGTATATGAATATAATGGATTATTTCTCATATGTTAAATTTAAAAATATTTTGATGTAAAAATTAATTTAAAATATTTGATTAAATAAAAACATAATAGACATTAGTTTAAATTAAGATATTATTAGAGATAAAAATTCAAATTTCTTATTATAAGTGTTTATAATTAATATACCGTGTAGCTAAGATTTGCACCAAAAATAACGTTCTTACCCGACTTTTATTTGGTCCAGTCCCAGGACGTAGCTCTACGTTCGGCCGCCAGTAGAATCGCGCCACGCGTTCTCACTATTTACCGCGCCCCCCTACAACCCGACCCGGAATGAACCTAAGATGGCTCGGTATTTCTCGATTTTGCTAGGTATTGCTAGGTATTGGTTGATTTTGCTCGGCAATAACCAATACCGATCAAATACCGAGCAATACCGAGTTGTACCGAGTTTTCATAGAAAACTCGGTACAACTCGGTATTTGCGCGGTATTGTTCTTCACAGAGCGGTATTTCTCATTATTGCCAAGTAATACCTAGCAATACCGAGCAAATACCGAGTAATACCTCGCAATATGTGAACATAGCATTCTCGGGTTCCGATCCGGATCAAATCGTCAGGCCGCTTGTTCGTGCAGCCTTGACCTCGTTCATCACTTCGCGCCCATGCTGCTTCAAGAGAAAGGTTTCGTCCTCGTCACTTCATACTGCCATTCTCGTACTGAAGGAAGAACCTTACGATTTTCACGGCTGAAGCCATGGTGGATGATGAGGGGGTTGAGATGGAAACCGAAGGAAGTTCGCAAGGTGGTGTCCCTTTCCAGCTACAGTTCGACAAACCAATTCCTTCTCAGGTTCCTAAACCCTAAACCCTAAACCCTAAACCCTAATCAGAAAGTTAATCAATTCCCCCCTCCCGCATGGTCCTTCTTCTTCAGTCTTATTTCATCATTTTATCCTCGCGGTTCTATTGCTTAACAGGTCAAGATTGCGGAGTGGAATCCTGAGAAGGACCTTCTTGCGATGGTGACAGAAGATAACAAGATTATCCTCCACCGTTTTAATTGGCAGAGACTCTGGGCTCTTTTTCCAGGTGGATTTCCTTACTTTCTTATCCGACTTTCCAGTTGAGCGTCACTTTTCGAAGAATATTATGTGTCAACTTGGACAAACGTATTTGACAAGAAGAACGAAAAATTTATGACCTGAATTACTGGAATGTCAGCTATTGGCTTGTTTGGGAAATTCAATAGAGCATGTGAATAACTTAATCAAGTAGTATAAGTGGAAGGGCGATAAACATCTTGGTGATATGCGAGGCATTAAAAAATAAAATAAAATTTGAACAGTTACACTGAATGGATCCTAGCGTGAATAGACAAAAACCAAACAGGGACAACAACTGAAGCATCCTCAATGACGGTTGGAATGATGGTCAAGGAATACTCAGAGTAAGCAACAATGATGACACTCACAAAGATGAAGGATGAAAATGACAACACACGTGAGGATGAAGTAAGGCAACGATGTCATGGGTGGGAGGATGAGGGGCGGCGATTGTGATAACGGAGAGTTCAAGTTAGTGCGGGGGTGCATGGCGGATGTAGGAAGAGCAACGAGAAAATTTTGATCTCACTTTTTACCTTTTTGAGATGCTTAGCTTAAGTAGGCTAAAGCTTAGCTTTAGCAAAGCCCAGAATAAAGCTTTTAAAACTTAGAAAAAAGCACAATATCTGTTTGGATTATGAGCTTAGGATAGTCTTAAGCCCTGATCAAAAAAGCTTTGCAATGCGATTATAGCTCAAGAGGAATTGCTAGCAAACCATGCATGACTGCTAGCTTCCTTTTGTCGTAGTTGCAAGTCTCTTCAAATTTCCTTTGCCTCTTCTTCACTCAGTGTTGATTTTCCTCGTTCCACATTTCCCACTCTACAATATCCAATAGTTTTTTCTTAATATTGTGTAATTTGCATATCCCTAATGAGTGCCGATGTCATCCTTCATCCTACCTGCATTAGTATCTTTGTCCTTCACATGAGTTTATTGTCACCATTAATCTTCACATTTGAGCTATAGTTCCTAATCATATTGTAGTAATTATCCTTCATTATTACTTTTTTTTATGTCATATGATGATGTTACAATTATTTTTGTTGTTGTAGTAACTTTCATTTTTGATGCCCTAGTTATAGTTGTTGTCATGATTGTTGTTGATGATGCAATTGCTACATAATTAGCTAATATTAATTAATCTAATTAATTCCTAATAAATTTAATTAATCAATTCATTGATTTAGTAACCTATAACTAATTGACATACTTAATTTCTACTCGAATTCAAGCTTTGCATCTTTTGCAAACAAAATTTGAGTTCATGTTAGGTTTCCTTCTTGGACTAGAATTTTGCTTATGTGCATTTAAGGCCTATTCTCCTAACTCCTAAGTATCTCGCTTAGCCTATCCTCTCATAGGCAAACAAATAGGCTGAGCTAAAAAAGGAAAACTCTTTATCATGACATGCTCGATTCAAGTTTAAATCACTCTTAAGCTGGTTTAAGCCAATTAAGCTTGCCAAACAATATTATGCATTGATGCGGGCAAGAGATCTAAGGAGCCTATACCCCTCGCCCACAAAGAAGGACACGACGGACTTCTATTGACGAAAATTGAGAAAAGACGAGAAAACGACGAGAAACAACAACAGGGAAGAACAAACTCTTATATTTCAAATAAAAAATAAAACTTACAACGACGACTTACAATCGACACGACAGACACCCTAAAGTTGCTGCACTTTGAGAAGAAGGATACAGGTGGAGCGGCACTTGCGGAGAGACGAAAGAGGTTAGGAAACGAGACGAGGGTTGGAAAGAGCCCGCAGGATTTCCATAGAAGGAGAGGAAGAAGATTGGAAAGAGCCCGCAGGATTTCCAAATAAAAAACCTCTCAGGTTTTCTCTCCAAAAATAACTCACATCATCTTTTTTTCTTCACAAATTACCTCATATATATAGGCCAAAGAGGGGAATCATAACTGCCAAAATTTCCAAGTTTCCAAGAAGAAATGAAAAGCCAAGAGTCATTCCCGTTGAAGCCCAAGAGCCAGCTTTAAAACAATCCAGAGAACAAAGCCACGGGTCCAGCCAGAACATCACAAACCGTGGAATCAGCACAGGAAACCAGGCGAATAAGCTCACGGTCAACAAAAGCATGCCGATTCAGAAAAGAAAACAGCACCCGAAGAGGCACACCACACCCGAAGCAGCAGCAGCCCGAGAGAGGCTTTTCCAGAGGAGAAAAAAGGTTGCAGCAACTCAACTTCAAGAGGAATGTGAAAGATCAAGTTCCACCCACCAAATCTTGTTCCCAACCTCAAATTTTATAGCAAGACATCAGCTCATAATGAGCTACTTCTCTACTAGAAATTAATGAGCTTGGCACAACTAAAGTTTAACTTCTTAAGCTCAAACCAAAACAGCCATTATTCTCATGAAACTAGCAACAAGAAAAACTCAACTTGTGTTGACCCCCCCTTTGCATACATCAAACTCCCCTACTTGAAGAACTCATCTCCCGATGAGTTGGCTTTTGTTTTCTTCCGAGGAGGCGAAACCTGAGCATCCGGCTCTTGATGAATTATCTGCTGTTGATTTCCTTGAGGCGGTGCGTACAGATCATCCAGATCTTTAAGTTTTTTGCCAAATCTTTTTAGAATCTCTTCTTGTTCTTTTTCAAATTGCTGTTGTAGATACCTTTTGTATTTTTCGAATTTCTGATCACATAAGAACATGTTGTATTGCAGTTTGTAGAGTCGATCCTGAAGTGGATCCGTTGAGTCACCTTCAGTAGGAATCCACCTGTCCAACGGGAGTGGGACATTAGGATCATGTTGCTCGCATTCTTCCAGAAATGATGCCATATTTTTTGGATTTTTCATTTTTGACTCAATAAAAAAAAAATTACAAGACTCAATCTAAAAACTTAAGACACAAAATAAGACTCTTTGACAAACTCGACAAACTCGATCTAAAGAAAACTCTAGACTCACAAGACTTGACTTGACAAATTCTGACTTGACAACTTAAACAAAATTTGACAAACTAAAACAAAACCTAGGACTACCTAAACTTGCTCTGATACTAATTGATGCGGGCAAGAGATCTAAGGAGCCTATACCCCTCGCCCACAAAGAAGGACACGACGGACTTCTATTGACGAAAATTGAGAAAAGACGAGAAAACGACGAGAAACAACAACAGGGAAGAACAAACTCTTATATTTCAAATAAAAAATAAAACTTACAACGACGACTTACAATCGACACGACAGACACCCTAAAGTTGCTGCACTTTGAGAAGAAGGATACAGGTGGAGCGGCACTTGCGGAGAGACGAAAGAGGTTAGGAAACGAGACGAGGGTTGGAAAGAGCCCGCAGGATTTCCATAGAAGGAGAGGAAGAAGATTGGAAAGAGCCCGCAGGATTTCCAAATAAAAAACCTCTCAGGTTTTCTCTCCAAAAATAACTCACATCATCTTTTTTTCTTCACAAATTACCTCATATATATAGGCCAAAGAGGGGAATCATAACTGCCAAAATTTCCAAGTTTCCAAGAAGAAATGAAAAGCCAAGAGTCATTCCCGTTGAAGCCCAAGAGCCAGCTTTAAAACAATCCAGAGAACAAAGCCACGGGTCCAGCCAGAACATCACAAACCGTGGAATCAGCACAGGAAACCAGGCGAATAAGCTCACGGTCAACAAAAGCATGCCGATTCAGAAAAGAAAACAGCACCCGAAGAGGCACACCACACCCGAAGCAGCAGCAGCCCGAGAGAGGCTTTTCCAGAGGAGAAAAAAGGTTGCAGCAACTCAACTTCAAGAGGAATGTGAAAGATCAAGTTCCACCCACCAAATCTTGTTCCCAACCTCAAATTTTATAGCAAGACATCAGCTCATAATGAGCTACTTCTCTACTAGAAATTAATGAGCTTGGCACAACTAAAGTTTAACTTCTTAAGCTCAAACCAAAACAGCCATTATTCTCATGAAACTAGCAACAAGAAAAACTCAACTTGTGTTGACCCCCCCTTTGCATACATCAAACTCCCCTACTTGAAGAACTCATCTCCCGATGAGTTGGCTTTTGTTTTCTTCCGAGGAGGCGAAACCTGAGCATCCGGCTCTTGATGAATTATCTGCTGTTGATTTCCTTGAGGCGGTGCGTACAGATCATCCAGATCTTCAAGTTTTTTGCCAAATCTTTTTAGAATCTCTTCTTGTTCTTTTTCAAATTGCTGTTGTAGATACCTTTTGTATTTTTCGAATTTCTGATCACATAAGAACATGTTGTATTGCAGTTTGTAGAGTCGATCCTGAAGTGGATCCGTTGAGTCACCTTCAGTAGGAATCCACCTGTCCAACGGGAGTGGGACATTAGGATCATGTTGCTCGCATTCTTCCAGAAATGATGCCATATTTTTTGGATTTTCCATTTTTGACTCAATAAAAAAAAAAATTACAAGACTCAATCTAAAAACTTAAGACACAAAATAAGACTCTTTGACAAACTCGACAAACTCGATCTAAAGAAAATTCTAGACTCACAAGACTTGACTTGACAAATTCTGACTTGACAACTTAAACAAAATTTGACAAACAAAAACAAAACCTAGGACTACCTAAACTTGCTCTGATACCAATTGATGCGGGCAAGAGATCTAAGGAGCCTATACCCCTCGCCCACAAAGAAGGACACGACGGACTTCTATTGACGAAAATTGAGAAAAGACGAGAAAACGACGAGAAACAACAACAGGGAAGAACAAACTCTTACATTTCAAATAAAAAATAAAACTTACAACGACGACTTACAATCGACACGACAGACACCCTAAAGTTGCTGCACTTTGAGAAGAAGGATACAGGTGGAGCGGCACTTGCGGAGAGACGAAAGAGGTTAGGAAACGAGACGAGGGTTGGAAAGAGCCCGCAGGATTTCCATAGAAGGAGAGGAAGAAGATTGGAAAGAGCCCGCAGGATTTCCAAATAAAAAACCTCTCAGGTTTTCTCTCCAAAAATAACTCACATCATCTTTTTTTCTTCACAAATTACCTCATATATATAGGCCAAAGAGGGGAATCATAACTGCCAAAATTTCCAAGTTTCCAAGAAGAAATGAAAAGCCAAGAGTCATTCCCGTTGAAGCCCAAGAGCCAGCTTTAAAACAATCCAGAGAACAAAGCCACGGGTCCAGCCAGAACATCACAAACCGTGGAATCAGCATAGGAAACCAGGCGAATAAGCTCACGGTCAACAAAAGCATGCCGATTCAGAAAAGAAAACAGCACCCGAAGAGGCACACCACACCCGAAGCAGCAGCAGCCCGAGAGAGGCTTTTCCAGAGGAGAAAAAAGGTTGCAGCAACTCAACTTCAAGAGGAATGTGAAAGATCAAGTTCCACCCACCAAATCTTGTTCCCAACCTCAAATTTTATAGCAAGACATCAGCTCATAATGAGCTACTTCTCTACTAGAAATTAATGAGCTTGGCACAACTAAAGTTTAACTTCTTAAGCTCAAACCAAAACAGCCATTATTCTCATGAAACTAGCAACAAGAAAAACTCAACTTGTGTTGACCCCCCCTTTGCATACATCAAACTCCCCTACTTGAAGAACTCATCTCCCGATGAGTTGGCTTTTGTTTTCTTCCGAGGAGGCGAAACCTGAGCATCCGGCTCTTGATGAATTATCTGCTGTTGATTTCCTTGAGGCGGTGCGTACAGATCATCCAGATCTTCAAGTTTTTTGCCAAATCTTTTTAGAATCTCTTCTTGTTCTTTTTCAAATTGCTGTTGTAGATACCTTTTGTATTTTTCGAATTTCTGATCACATAAGAACATGTTGTATTGCAGTTTGTAGAGTCGATCCTGAAGTGGATCCGTTGAGTCACCTTCAGTAGGAATCCACCTGTCCAACGGGAGTGGACATTAGGATCATGTTGCTCGCATTCTTCCAGAAATGATGCCATATTTTTTGGATTTTCCATTTTTGACTCAATAAAAAAAAAATTACAAGACTCAATCTAAAAACTTAAGACACAAAATAAGACTCTTTGACAAACTCGACAAACTCGATCTAAAGAAAACTCTAGACTCACAAGACTTGACTTGACAAATTCTGACTTGACAACTTAAACAAAATTTGACAAACTAAAACAAAACCTAGGACTACCTAAACTTGCTCTGATACCAATTGATGCGGGCAAGAGATCTAAGGAGCCTATACCCCTCGCCCACAAAGAAGGACACGACGGACTTCTATTGACGAAAATTGAGAAAAGACGAGAAAACGACGAGAAACAACAACAGGGAAGAACAAACTCTTATATTTCAAATAAAAAATAAAACTTACAACGACGACTTACAATCGACACGACAGACACCCTAAAGTTGCTGCACTTTGAGAAGAAGGATACAGGTGGCGGCACTTGCGGAGAGACGAAAGAGGTTAGGAAACGAGACGAGGGTTGGAAAGAGCCCGCAGGATTTCCATAGAAGGAGAGGAAGAAGATTGGAAAGAGCCCGCAGGATTTCCAAATAAAAAACCTCTCAGGTTTTCTCTCCAAAAATAACTCACATCATCTTTTTTTCTTCACAAATTACCTCATATATATAGGCCAAAGAGGGGAATCATAACTGCCAAAATTTCCAAGTTTCCAAGAAGAAACGAAAAGCCAAGAGTCATTCCCGTTGAAGCCCAAGAGCCAGCTTTAAAACAATCCAGAGAACAAAGCCACGGGTCCAGCCAGAACATCACAAACCGTGGAATCAGCACAGGAAACCAGACGAATAAGCTCACGGTCAACAAAAGCATGCCGATTCAGAAAAGAAAACAGCACCCGAAGAGGCACACCACACCCGAAGCAGCAGCAGCCCGAGAGAGGCTTTTCCAGAGGAGAAAAAAGGTTGCAGCAACTCAACTTCAAGAGGAATGTGAAAGATCAAGTTCCACCCACCAAATCTTGTTCCCAACCTCAAATTTTATAGCAAGACATCAGCTCATAATGAGCTACTTCTCTACTAGAAATTAATGAGCTTGGCACAACTAAAGTTTAACTTCTTAAGCTCAAACCAAAACAGCCATTATTCTCATGAAACTAGCAACAAGAAAAACTCAACTTGTGTTGACCCCCCCTTTGCATACATCATGCATTTATCAATGACAATATGATAGAAAACAACCCAAAATAATGGAAAATAAAGCAGTGCAAACAACAATTTTTGCCAAACCAGTAGGAAAATTAGGGAGAAAACATTTGAAATTCCATAGTAGAAGGAAAAGGAACAACCCGATATAATGAATTTTCAATTTGAGAGGAAGATTCAACTCTCCAAATCTCTAGCCAAAGACTAGAGCCCAAAACCAACACCAAGATCCCAAATTCAGATTCAAATTCAAGATGAAAACCCTAACCCTAGCTAGAGCAACTAATTAAAGTAAAGAGGACAATTATAAAATCCCTAAACAACCCTTAATTCAAATTTCCCTCATAAGCAAAATTCAATTTAGTTGTGAGCCCATCACTCTAGACGCCCCTCTTCCTATTCTCTGGTTCCGCCCGCCCCTTTTGTCCTCCTCCTGTAGCACTGAACCGATCCAGGATGGACTGGTTCAGACGACCTAACATTAACACCCCCCCCCCCCCCCCCCCCCCCCCAAAGACTCATTTTATCCTCAAGGTGAAATGAAGGAAACTGATATTTCACTCACTCATATGGCTCCCAAGTAGCATTGATATCTGAAAGGTCCCTTCATTTGATAGGCACTTCTTTGTTACCCTCTTTATCTGATCTTTCGTCCCTTAGCTCCAGTGGTTCTAAGACAACTTCCAACTCCTCTGTCAGTGTAGCTGGTAAGTATGCACTAATTCTAAGACCACTTCCAACTCCTCTGTCAGTGTAGTTGGTAAGTATGCACTAATTGTACGCTCCCCTAGAGCTCGCCTCAACTATGACACGTGGAAGACTGGGTGTATGGTGGCGGATGGGGGTAAATTCAAACGGTACGGCACTATTCCAATCTTGTCCAATATCTATTAGGGGTAGAAATACCTTGGGGAAAATTTCTCGTTTCTTCTGTTGTCCACTGTCCTCTATATGTAGGGTCGTAGTTTTAAGAATACTTTTTCTCCCACTTCAAACTATATGTCTCTCCTATGTGCATATGCTGCTTCTTCATGATTTGTTGTGCCCTCTATATATGTTTCTTCAACTCCTCCAACATCTTGCCCCTTTCCTCCAAGTATTGCTCTACTGAAGAAACTGGTGTGTTTCCTTTCCCAAAGTACACTAAGTGTGGGGGTCCCTTCCAATATTCGGCCCATGCTATCAATTTTGCCTACATCCTCAGTATTTCATAAGCAAGACATATCAAGTAAGTCTCCAAACTCCGACTGACTACATCCGTTTGCCTGTTTGCCTAAGGATGGTAGGCGATGCTTCTCTTGAGAACAGTGCCCGCAACTTGAACAACTCCCTCCAAAACTGATTGAGGGACACTTTGTCATGGTCAGACACTATCGATTATGGGATCCCGTGCAGTCTAACCATCTCCTTGATGAATGCTGCCGCCACTGACACTGTGGTGTTGTAAGGGAATGAAATGCGCATACTTACTTAGCACGTCAACCACCGCCATGATGACTCTGAACCCCTCCGATCGTGGTACGTCATCTAAGAAATCCATGGACACTTTCATACTCTTTTTAGAAGTGCCAAGGGTTGTAGTAGCCCCCTTGGAGCCATAAGCATGTACTTGTTTCTCTGGCACACTCACACTTCGCCACCATTTCCTTCACATCCTTATGCATTCCCTTCCAATATAACTCAACAACTAGTCTCCTGTATGTCTTCTGTACCTCAGAATGGCCTCCAACTGCACTCCCATAGAACTCCTGCAGCAGGTGGGGAATATGAATGGAAGTTCGTGGCATTATAAATCTCCCTTGATGGAATAGCCCTTCCCCCTCAAGAGGGTATCCTGGATGGCTACTCGCATCCCTCATCAAATCCTCCCTAATCTTCCTCAATTTCTCATCCTGCATGCTCTCTTCTTTTATAGCCCTCAATCTACCATCGGTGGTATTGAAATTGCAACCTCATGGAGCTCCCCATCATATTTTGATAAGGTATCAGCCGCCTTATTTTCAAATCTGGCATGTACTGGATCTCAAAATCATAGCCTAGCAGTTTGGACAACCACCTCTGATGCTCCTCAGTCACCATTCTTTGCTCTAATAAGTATTTCAAGCTTCTTTGATCTGCCCTGATGATGAAATGCCGTCCCTGTAGGTAAAGATGCCACTTCTAAATAGTTAGCGCAATGGCCATCAGTTCTCTCTTATATACTGACTTAAGCCTAGCTCTGGCTAACAACACTTGACTATAATATGCCATAGGCTTGTGGTTCTGCATGAGTAGAGTCCCCAACTCAGATTCAGATGCATCAGTCTCCACTACAAGAATCTGGCTGAAATTCGGGAGAGCTAAAACTGGGGATGTAGTCATGGCTTTCTTCAGTCTCTTAGAAGCCTGGGTCGTTGCCTCTCCCCGCAAGAAGCTATCTTTCTTCAGTTGCTCGGTCAGAGGGCCAAGCTATGTCATTGTATCACCTCACAAATCTCCGGTAGTAACCAATCAATCATAGGAAACCTCTCAGCTCTTTCAAGTTCCTAGGTAGAGCCACTTCTGTATTGCTTCAATTTTGGTTTGATCAGCTGCCACCCCCTCTTGAGATACCACGTGCCCCAAGTATTCCACGCTAGTCTGTGCGAAGTTGCAATTCTTTAGGTTGGCCCTGAGCTGGTGCTCCTGTATAACACCAAAGACCACCCTTAAATCCTCCAAATATTCCTCTTCGGTCATACTATATACAAGTATGTCATCAAAGAAAACCAAGACAAACCTCCGGAGGTACGGCCTGAACACCCGATTCATCAATGACTTGAAGGTAGCAGGGGCGTTTTTAAGCCCAAATGGCATCACCAAGAACTCGGAGTGCCCCTCATGCGTTCTGAAAGCCATCTTCTGAACACCCTCCATCCTGATTTGATGGTAGCCCCTTTAAGTCATCTTGGAAAACACCACTGCTCCATACAGCTCATCCAGTAGTTCATCGATCATCGGAATAGGGAATTTATTCGGCACAGTCTTCTTATTCAACGCCCTGTAATCTACACAAAACCTCAAGCTCCCATCATTTTTCTTGACCAGTAAGATTGGACTAGGGAAAGGACTTGCACTTGGCTTGATGATCCCCGCCTCCAACATCTCCCTGATCAGCTTCTCAATCTCATACTTCTAAATTTGGGGGTAGCGGTATGGCCGTACACTAATCGATGATACCTCTTTCAAAATAATTGCATGTTCCTGCTTTCTAGGTGGTGGTATGCCTGGAGGTGGTTGGAAGACCTCACTGAACTACTGTATAAGTGATTGTACTGCTAGATGGATATCTCTTTCTTCCCCCTTACTGACCCCCTCCAAGCATTGCAGTTCCTTCAAATATTTTCCTCACACCTCATGTATGGTTTTGATTAAAGATTTGAGAGATACTCCAGCCTTAGAAAACCTAACGTCTTCCTGAATCACCATCTTCCTCCCCTTACCACCATCTCCATCCTCAGTGCTCCCCAATTTACCTTTGTATCTCCCAAAATTTTGTCGCCACTTCATCCCTAAGATGACATCAGTACTCCCCAGCTCCAGGGAAAGGAAATCCTCCCTAACCTGGATCCCATGAATGGTCAACAACACTCTCCTACATACCCCTCTACCTATCTCCACCTTTCCTGTGTCCATCATCACCCCATAGTAAGATATACCATTAATTTCACTCCCAACTAATCGGACATTTGATTGGAGATAAAATTGTGGGTTGCCCCACTATCTATCAGCACCACTACCTCTCTGTCAGCTATTTCTCTCTTCACTTTTATGGTGTGATTCTAGGTGAATCCCATCACTGAGTTTAGGGAGACTTCTGCAACATCCAGATGCAACTTCTCTTTCTCCTCCACCACTAACCCGCTCTCACCTCCCTCTTCAGTTTCCTTGTCATCATTGACGGTGAGAACCTGAAGAGTTTGATCCTTACACCTTTATCCTGGCATGTACTTCTCACCATATCTGAAACACAGTACCTTAGTCCTCTTCTCCAGTATCTCCTTCTCAGTAAGCTTCTTGAAATTACCCCATCCTTCAGCTTTCTTCCTTGGTACTTCTCTCAAACTTCCTGGTGCAGCCCCCTTGGGAATCTAATAAGGAGGTGGTTATTCTATATGACACCCCCCCCTCCCCAAGTGGCTCTCCCTACTCCCCCTCTCCAAATACTTATGGCCTCCACTAACTGTTTTAGCTCCATGGATTCCCCCAAGTTTTGTGGCCTCATCATCCTAACTGTTGCTATGATTTCCAATTTTAGCCCCTTCATAAAATTTCCTTTTAGTACTGTCTCTGAGAGTCGATCTAGCCTACTAGCAAGGTACTCGAACCTGTCACGATTCCCTCCTGTGTCAGGGCGAAGAACTGCTCATAAAAGTATTCTCTCCTACTGGTTCAACAGTCCTTGAACTCTCTCCAGCTCCGAATGGGTCGCCTCATGTCTCGCTATTGGTACCATGCAATAGATAATTCAAGACCTAGGATTAGAGCTTCGTACTCAGCTTCATTGTTGGTACGAGGGTCTGTCAAAGCATATGCATATAGGAGAATACCTCCTTTAGGAGATTAAACCAATACCAACTTGAACTTGTGGTATTTTATCAACAGAATTGAACTTCATGGAGGATGCCCCATCAAAGTAAAGCTCCCATTCTTTCTTTTGAGTGTTGTTCATTAGGCAATGTATCAAGTGCCTTCCCTTTTAAGCACAGTCTTGCAGCTGTCAATTTTTCCTCCTTTGTCAACCCGTTGATCGCAAAATATCGCTCCACCTTGTAGATCCAGCCATGTGTGTCCTCGCCCTCAAAGATAAGCATCTTCAACTTCCTCACCTTTAGGTCACTCCTATTTCCCCTGCATCCTCTATAGCCTCCCATTCCTCGAAGAGGAGGTGCTCCCCAGTTGTCACGATCTTTCCTTCGACGATTATAACCAACCCCTTCATCAAAATTCTCTCTTCTTCTTTTTAAAATCAGCACCCTAGCGATTGAAATCATCCTCTCTCCTCACAAAATCAACACTCCTTTCGTAGCCAATGCTCATATTCTCCTTATAAAGTGGTTTTAGAGGAGGCATTCCGTCTTCACCCTCCAAGATTTTCACTTCTAGATTTCCCTTCCCCTAAACGTGTTAGGGTTCTCACCTCTTCCGTGGTCGCCGGTAGTTTTCTTTGCTTCTGATGTCACCAGATTGATTTTGGCTTCTAGCAATTTCTTCAACATATCTTCCATCACGACAAACTTTCCCTCCATCCTTTCATTAACAGATGAGATCTGATTTTGAAAATCAGAAATCTTTTCCTCAAAATCTGATTTGAGTTGCCTAAGTTCTCCCTTCAAAACTTCAACCTTCCTTTTGGTCATTTATATCCCTTAGATCGACGTGTTCTGGTATTAATTTGATAGAAAACAGTAGTTTTTGCCAAACCAATAGGAAAATCAGGGAGAAAACACTTGAAATTCAACAGTAAAAGGAAAAGGAACAATCCGATATAATGAATCTTCAATTCGAGAGGAAGATTCAACCCTCCAAATCTCTGGCCAAAGACTAGAGTCCAAAACCAACACGAAGATCTCAAATTTAGATTCAAATTCAAGATGAAAACCCTAACTCTAGCAAGAGCAAATAAGTAAAGTAAAGAAGGCAATTACAAAATCCCTAAATAGACTTTAATTCAAATTTCCCTCCCAAGCAAACTTTAGTTAAGGTGTGGGCCCCATCACTCTGGCCTCCCTCTTCCTATTCCTTGGTTCCGCTTGCCCCTTTTTTTTGCCTCCTGTAGCATTGAACTGGTCCACGATGGATGGGTTCAGCTGGCCCTTGGTCCAGCCTAACACAATATTAAGCATTTTTCAATAAGTTTGCTTAAATTAAGCTTATAAGTTTGCATAATTAATCCCTTGCATGAGGGATTATGCCCATGCTGGCATAGCTTGACTTAAATTTAAGGTTAAAGATGAATACATTAATCACTCACCATATCCCGCATCAGCAAGAGCTTCATGCCTTTACTAGGCCATTTTTGCTGTATAATATTTTTATCTCTTAAAACCATGCCATAGTTTCGCATTTGAGTTTGATCCATTTAATGATGTAACAATAATGCTGGAATTACAAAAATATGAGAGCCTTTTAATGTTGTGGTGAATCTAATAATTCCTAATTTGCTATATTAGAATTGCATGAATGCACGCTGATTAAGGATTAATACTTAGGATGATCTATATTTTGTCCTTTGACTTCAAAACTACGGGTTGGATTGGGTGATAATAACTTTTTCATAAAATAAAAACAAAGATATTTAATCAAAGCAATTCACATATGAATAGTGGTTTAACTAGAACTACAAAATTTAAGAGAGAGTTTGAGAGTATAACAATGAGATTCCAAATGCAACCACAAGAAGAGGCACAAGAATTTATAGTGGCTTGGCTTTTCAAATAATTTGGCGCCCACTCCTCAAGCTCGCCCTTGGGAATTCCATTAAACCGTCATCACCTATCGATAAAGAAAAAAATTAATACCCCTTGAGAGTCAACTACAACCTTTTTTCTCGGGCTCAAGAACTCTTGCAATAGGAATGAACTACAAGAAAATGCTACTAGTTCTAGTCAAGATACAACCAAGTATAAAATGAAAACACATTATAATGGGGACTAAGAAAGAAAGAAAGATTTGCCAAATCAAACAACTTAGATTCTTTTTAAAACTTGTTAAAACAATATCTAAATCAAGGACTAAGAAGAAAGAAACTCAAATTGAAAATTAAGCTTCACATGATGTAGCCAATCACATGATCACCTCAAGGAGGTTTTCCAAGTAGAAGTTTGCATGACAACATTAATCTATTAAATTTCCTGAAGTTTTGAAGAATGAAAAATGGGTTTAATTAATTTCAAATGCTCTTAAATTTGCACCAAGGATTTTGGAGGGTCCATAGAACAATCCACAAAAGTTTCAGCATTTTTAGAATTAATTAAATTCATTAAAGAATTAAAAAAAGTAAAATTTCAAATTTATAGAAAACAAAACTAGCCTATATTTTAGATAAAATTTAATGTTCATTTCCATTTTAAAGGAATGTAATGCTTTATGACTTGTATTTTATTGTTTTTCTAGCATTAATTATGAATTTTATATGTTTTTCTTGGAATTATTTATTTTTTTAATTCTAGTTAGCGGGGTTTTTTTCCTCATGGAAGGGGCTCATTTGCTGGTGTGGTTATTTGCTATTCGGCTGATAAGATAGGAGTTTGATTGTGCCACATGGTTGCCACATGTTTGCTAGGATGGCGAGATTGAATATGCGGATGCGACTTAATGGATATCAGACTTGAATCCGAGAACTTGACGATCTAGAGGTCGTCTTTAATCTCCAACGATCTAAAGTTGTTCACCAAGGAGAGAGATTGAGGGAGGGAGAGGGAGAGGGAGGAAGGGAGGGAGGGTGAGAGAGAGTGAGGGAGAGAGAGGTTAATAGATAGAGAGAGGGAGAGAGAGAGAGAGAGAGAGAGAGAGAGAGAGAGAGAGAGAGAGAGAGAGAGAGAGAGAGAGAGAGAGAGAGAGAGAGAGAGAGAGAGAGAGAGAGAGAGAGAGAGAGAGAGAGAGAGAGAGAGAGAGAGAGAGAGAGAGAGAGAGAGAGAGAGAGAGAGAGAGAGAGAGAGAGAGAGAGAGAGAGAGAGAGAGAGAGAGAGAGAGAGAGAGAGAGAGAGAGAGAGAGAGAATGCAACTTTCTAAAGAAAAAGAATAGTGTAATGCAACTTACTACAGATGAATAATCCTAGGATGAACTCTTATAAAATAAAGTATTTTTGGGTTGTTATAAGATTTGAGGGATTATAGCTCACTGAATTAAGGTTTGACTGTTTGAGGGATTATACATCACTGAATTAAATGTTCGGCAGCTTGCCAAATGGAGAAATTTTGAGAGGTAAAACTTTACTGAAGAGCTCCTTGATTGCCTCCTTGTCAGACTATCTGGAAATCGAACGCAGCCCCAACTTGCTGGACTTTGGTCTTACTAGGGCTTGAAGGCCTTTGGAAAGGAAGGGGAAACTCGAGAAAAATTCCTCACGCTTTAGGGAAGCTCTAAGAACTTGAATTCTCCAATCGCCCTAATTTCCCTCTATTTAATTTCACTTAATGTGTGACTATCCAAAGCTAAAAAGACCATGGAATGACCATCCACCCATGGTTCATTATAGGTTGATTGTTGGGATTTTTGCGGATTCCCCTTGATTGTTACGTGGCCAGGAGATCATGCAAAAAGGGAGCCAATACCAACACATTTGGTTACTTTTGCTTGGACTACAACTATTGGATTTAGCTTGAATCGTTTTGGCTAAACCCTAGGAGGCTAGATAAGTACAATTTTGGACTTGAAATGGAATGAGCCAAGCTAGTCTATCCATTTGGGTTGCAGTCTTGGTTTGACCCATTAAATCCATTTGGTTTGACTCAATTAGAGCAAATTGAGTTGAGTTGAGGTTTGTTTAAGTTTAACCTAGAGGCTGTCTTGGCGAGCTAGATCTAAATCTTGAAAAGCTATGGTGAGTTCAAAGGAACCTAAATAGGTTCAAATAATCCTATGGTCAAGGCTGTTTTGACCATGTTAAACCCTATTTAGCCTTGGTTTTGGTTCTTAGGGTTAGGGTAGTGAGGCTAGAACAAATCTCTAGTTCATATGGTTGATTTTGAGGTGAGCCTAAGTCTCAATTTAAGTGAATTTATTCACTTGACACATTGGTATTTAGTTTTCTTGACATTGGAAAGTAATGAGGCCCATAGGGTTGTCTGGCTAAATTTCATAAAATAATTGGCTAAAATAGGTTGTTTGTATCCTATTGAAAGGGTACCATAAATTTATTTAGTAAAATGTATGTGGTTTGCTAGGCTAGTTAGATAGGCCAAAACTAGCTTGAGCCCATAGGCCGATGTGTCCTTTAACTGCCAAAGATATGGTCAGCAATCAATAGGGTAGGTCACTAAACCCATAGCGAGTGAGGCTTGGTTTTGGCCAAGGCAAGGCTATCAATTTTATTACAAAAACAAGCTCTACTGCACTATATACTTAATTGACATTTTTCATACCAGATTAATTAAATTAGACGCCCTAAATACAAAATATCAATGAATCGGCCTTTTCTTTGGCAAAGATTTAGACTTGAGAAGCCAATTTACTGTTTTAATGATGTTGCACTTAACTTTTAAGGAGGGGTTCTAATTCACAATTTTGGGGACTGTGGATTAGTTCAGCACAGTCGTGTTTTTTTTCATCAAAACAGCAATGGGTTTCGACAATACACTCCTATCTACCCAGAAGGTATTAAGGCCCAAGTCAGCATGATTGAATCCAGTGTTGAGATGCTGATGGATGGCTTCATCATTTCTTTCACTTGTTACAGTATTCATTACCTTGCCTAAGATATAGAAAGTTTATTATTAGTTTGCTAGTACCTTTTCATGTATTTTTTGCACACATTCAGTATTAGTTGTTAGCATTTCTGATTGCATGCATTCTGCCTGCCTTGCTATTTTTTAGGGAAAGGTATTACATCCCTTTGCTGGCGTCCTGATGGAAAAGCTATTGCTCTTGGGCTTGATGATGGAACCATTTCACTGCATGATGTTGAGGTAGGCAAAATAGATTAAAAAAATGAGGATTCATGAAATTAACATGAAATAGTTGGGATAAGGCTAATGATGATTGTGGTTGATGTAGAAAAAGTAGATACCAAAAATGAGAATCAAAGGAACTAGCATATGCTGCCAGCAGTTTACTCTTTTCAGTCAAAAGAGAATCTAATGATTTTTTGAATTACTTGCTGCAATTTGAGCTTTTTTTATCATGTTTTTCATAAATCAGTATATTAGCTGTTGTGCACTGCCTTATTTTTGGAATTTTATAATCATTTATTGGAGATTCATTTTTTTTCCAAAAGATGTAATTTTCTTTCAGATGATGCATCTAAATTTTGCCCATTTGTCTTCTTATGTTCATCACTGATTGATGGTGCTATTTCTTCCCTTTCTTGCCAACTATGCTTGTCTACTGAAATTTACGTGCTTGATGATTTGTGGTATGTTAGTTTAATTAATTTGTGTAATTCTTTCCTGATAAGGTTGATGATCATGATGCTTATCTACTGCCCTTTTTTGAGATACAAAGTCAGTTTTACGAATCTTTCTTCAACATGGATTCCTTCTAAAAGTTATTAAAACTTACAAAGACAGCTGTCCAAAACACGCTTGTTTTTTTAAGGTCGTCTGTTAATGATGTTGTTATTTCTTCCCTTTCTTGCAAATCTACTTGTCTACTTTACATGCTTCATGATTTATGGTATGTTAATTTCATTAATAATTGAATTCTTGATATGGCTGATAATGATCTTTATTTAATCTGGGTATAGTTCAAATTATTTATTATTGTTTCAAGTATATGTGTTGGATGAAACCCAAGTCCACGCAAGGGTTGATCGGTGTGTTTTGGGCGGCTGTCAACTTGATGCTAACCTTTGTGAGGTTTGATTTCTCTTAGAAGGAATTAGTGGTGAAAAAGATTGATAAAAATTTCCTTGTATCTCCAAAAAAACCTGATCGTATTGGTGACAATGCTTCTTGGGATTGTCATCAATCATCATAATGCTATTGCTTAATGTACCTTTCTCTAACTTGCCATCACATAAATCCAAGTTTGATTTGGGATCTTTGGGGAATGCTGTATTAGCTATGATCTTTTTAATGTTGGTCACTCGGCAGTACTTTATAATTGTTTCTTAGATGAATGTACTGCTGGAAATTAAATTTTGGAGAATATTACATATGAATTGTCATTGACACAGAAGTTCAATTTGAATTTTAATTCAGACATTATGGAAGAAAATATTAGTGATATATATACAACAACGTCAAGCCTTTATCCCACAAATAAGTAATTATATATATATATATATATATATATATATATATATATATATATATATATATATATATATATATATATATATATATATATATATATATATATATGCCCCTGAAATATTAGTCGATTGAGAGCAGTTAAAATTTCATAGTGCAGACCATAGATTGAACGTTAGTTGCATTACTGCAGAATGGGAAGCTATTGAGAGCAGTAAAAACTCATAGTGTTGCTGTTATCTGTTTAAACTGGGAGGAAGTTGCTCAAACCAAGGTATTTTCTCCACCAGTCTTCGTTGTTTTTCTCTTGTTTAGAACAGTATGTTAGATTGCATATCTTTTTTACTTGTAAAAAAATGTTGCATTTCTATATTTTTTGTAATTTATTCTAGGAAAGTGATGTATTTGCTTTTATCTCTACTTCTTTGAATGCCAGTGCTGCTTGCATGCCTCTTGATTTTGTAAAGGATGTGTACATGTGATGTGGATACCTTCAAAATACGAACATGAGTAAAGGACATGCTTGAAATTTTAGGGTGGTACACGTTTTGACATATATCATTTAATACAATGCAAATTCGTATATCACGAGAAACAAATTATGCAGTACAATATATTGAATTTGATTTCCTAGATCAGTATAGAAAAATTATTGTTGTGAACCTAACAAATTAATTGACATTGTTGTTTTTTAATTCTTAAACATATTTAAGTTTAAACTCTGAGGTAGGGTATCAAAGAACTTTAATGTTTACTTGATTATGAAGTTTAGAGGGATTAGTTTAACATGCACATAGTGTTACTATTCTTGTAAATATTTTATTTGGAGATGAAGGAAGGGGTTGGAGCATGGGTTGTTAAAGAAGACATGTGGCATGGAGGTGGAAATGAAAATTTAGTTGGAGATGCACAATGAATGCACATAGAGAAATTAAGGAACCGATGGTTAATGGAAGCAAGGGTGTGAGAGAGGTATGCAGGATTAGATAGAGAGGAGAGTGTGAGAAAAAAAGTGTATTAGGATAGATCCACAATGAAGTGGAGCTTCTAAGTTTGGTTATTTGATAAGGCAATTGGTTATTTAAAGTTGTCTTAAATTTGAATTAATATTGTAAAATTGTTATTGATTATTACTGATTAGATAAGAGAAAGATGATTGAGATTGAAGAAGTGATGTGATACAAACATGCGAAGAGTTGCTTTGGAATTGTAACAATAAAGATTGAATACAAACTTCGCTAATTAGTAACTCATGCTTCAATCAAAATAAATTCTTAGAGCTTTTCCATTGAAAGATTAAGTATAGGCAAGCCGTTACAAGAGGTTAGCAAGACAGTTGCAAGAACAAAAAAAATAAATAAATAGTAGTTCTAACAGCGAGCAAACAGAAATCCACAGCGTAACATCAAGACATGGTCACTTAGAGTTCCTGCTCACTCAATCACTCTTAGGCTTAACGGTTGAAGATGAAGCATACAATGAGAGAAATTGCCACTAGGAAGATAGTACCGAAGGTCTTTGTTGATGGAGAGGTAGCCACGGACGGAGGAGTATATCTCCCAACACGAAGCCAAGGCGTCTTAGGCTTTTGAAGATCGATCGTATGTGCTAAGGATGCGCTTGACGTATCTTTCCACCGTCTCGTCGTATTCCCAATCTGGGTCGTAGAAAGGAGAGAGAAGACTATCAATCTCCCCGCGATCATTGTAAGCGAACCTGTGATCAACCTCGGGATCGGCCATCCGACATTGAAGAGGAGGTGAGAGGACGTCGTTTTCTTCTCTTGGCTTCAAAACTTCCCAAGGGAGGGAGCAAGAAGAGGGCGGCCAAGGTGGAGAAGGGGAAGTGGGGAAGGGGGTCGGCTAAGGAGGGAGAATTAGGTTTGGGCCAAGAGAGGAATAGAGCTTTTAATCCAAACCTGAAATTAATTTCAGGTTTTGAGTAAATTTGGAGCGGAATTTAATTTGAAATTAATTTCAAATTTCAAATGGGGTCTAGGGGAGTTAATGAGCAATGAATGGGAGCCCATCAAGGGGGGTCGACGACATTGAGAGAGAGAGAGAGGAGATTGGGGAAGGATTTAGGGAGTTTCCAAATGAAGAATTGTAAATTAGGAAAGCTATTGGTAGATCCAATCTATTTTAAATTTAAATTGGAGTCATGAATAAAAACTTTCCTAAATAGGAATTCTAAAATTGGAAAGATTTTGAAATTTAAAATTTTGAATTTTAAATTGATTCAAATTTCCCTCTCATGCCTAACTAAATTTGGAAAGTATTATGATGATTGAAATCATCATCATGATGGGAAATTGGGAGTGGAGGGGGCGGCGGCAAGGGGAAGGGAGGCGGTTTGATGTTTTGGTTGGTGGATGGAGTTGAGTGGTGGAGCTAGCGGATGAAGTGGGTGGAGAGGGGGGGGGGGGGTTGAGCCATTGGTGGAGGGAAGGTTGGAAGAGGCCGACGATTGACTTGGGGAAGGAAGCTAAAAGAACAAGCAATAAGATAACGTAAACTAATCACGAGCCGTGGACTCTTCCAACGACTGGTGGGCCTTGCACTTGCGCACCTTGAGCTCACTCTCCCTTCTCTCTAGCTCTCATGCAAGAAGAAGAAGAAGAAGTAAAGAAAATTCTCTTAATTCATCATCATACTTTTACAACACAAGGGGCCACTATATATAGGCCACTTCACATGAACAGAAAAGTACAAATATGGCCTTCGGGCTACAATGACAAAATACTTCCCATAAGGGTTAAAATGGTAAACAACAAAACTGAATAAAACATCAAGCAAACAACAATAGATAAAGCATAAAGCGTCAAAAGTAAAGACGCTGAATCGTAGTCGTCGATCTATGATTCCGTCGCCGGTACACGTGTCTGAATCTTTGAGCGATGTCCTCATCATTCTCCCCAGGTGGGAGAAAACTCGACCCCGTCGAGTCAGCATCTCTAGAACTCTCATACCACTCTAATAAATCAGGATCCAATCGCTGCAGCTCCTCGCGGTCAATCCATGTATTCTCCGTTTCTGGTTTCCCTGTCCATTGAACTAGGTACCTCCGCCGGCCACCATCTCTAGTGGAAATAATCTCATCACCAAGTATAGCTTTAACCTTCTCCGTGGGGAGGTGGATAGGGATGTTTGGGAGTGGGGGTAAGCTAGGGTTCTCACCAGGTGGGTTCAAACAAGGCTCTTTATTTAGTGGATTAGAAGGGTTAAACTCAGGACCCTCAAAGGCTATCAGATCTTCAATGTTAAACGTAGGATTAATGTTAAGACCTTCAGGAAGGTCTAGCACATAGGCATTACTATTAATTTTTGATGTTATTTTGAATGGTCATGCACTCATTGCATGTAACTTTTTAATGGTCCCTGGTGGAAACCGCTCCGGACGGATCCTAACCATTAGAAAGTCTCCAATTTCAAATTCTTTGAATCATTTCTTGAGATCTGCATGCAGTTTATAATTAGCATTGCTTTGTTCATTTTTTTGTTAATTTCCCTATGCAACTCTTGGAGATGGGATGCAAATGCAGATGCAGACTCAGTTTGCTTTATGCTTATGACTCATAGGGATTAGATCTATCAGTTGCCTAGGTTGGTATCCATACACAATTTCGACGGGACTTAGACCTGTGGTTCGATTGACAGAATTGTTGTAGGCAAACTCAGCTAAAGGCAATTTGGAATCCCAATCCCGTGTGTTCTCTCCTACTAAGGTCCTTAACAGATTTCCTAGGCTCCTATTTACAACCTCAGTCTGTCCATCAGTCTGGAGATGGAAAGCAGTAGAAAATTGAAGTTTGGTCCCCATCTTGTGCCATAAGGTTTTCCAGAAATAGCTCGTAAATTTAATGTCTCGGTCTGACACAATAGTTTTGGGTAGCCCATGGAGTCTAACAATTTCGTCAAAATACAGTTTGGCTACCCTAGAAGCATCGAAAGTTTTGGAGCACGGGAGGAAGTGAGCCATCTTAGAGAATCGGTCAACTACCACACACACAGAGTCATGCTTTCTCATAGTTTTGGGTAACCCTAACACAAAGTCCATGCTAACATCCTGCCAAGGTTGGTTAGGTACGGGGAGTGGTGTGTAAAGGTCGGTGTTTTGCTTCCTTTGTTTGGCCAACTGACAAGTATGACACCTCTTTACTAATCTGCTAACGTCTCTTTTAAGACTCGGCCAATAAAATCTATTTTCAACCGTAGTGATTGTTTTGGTTTGACCGAAGTGACCCGCTAAACCACCAGCATGTAATTCCCAAACAAGAAATTCACGAAGAGACGTTTTAGGAACACAGAGTCTTCGAGATTTAAACAAATATCCATCTTTCAAAATGAAATCATTTATAATCCGTTCACCTCCAGTTGCTAATGCAGATCAGGGCAGTCTAAGTAGTCTTCCTTAAGTTGCTGAAACCTATCACTTCAGTCCTCATTTCACGAGTAAATATCATCCGGCGGCTTAAGGCATCAACAACTTTATTCTCAGACCCTGCTTTATGTCTAATGGTATATGTGTACTCTTACAGGAATTCGACCCACCTCCCGTGTCGGGCATTAAGTTTCTTTTGAGAATTTATATATTGTAACGCTTAATGATCCGAGAAGATGAAAAATTCTTGGGAAGTAGGTAATGTCTCCAATATCTGAGGGACTGAATGATGGCGTAAAATTCCTTATCATAGGTAGAGTATTGTTGCCTAATGTCATTTAACTTTTCACTAAAGTAGGCACTAAAGTAGGCAACCGGGTGTCCTTCTTGGGATAATACTCCTCCTATGCCTATGCCAGATGCATCACATGTCTCTTCAAAAACTTTAGAAAAATTTGGTAGTCGCATGACTGGTGCCTCCACCATTTTTCTCTTTATTTCCTTGAAAATCTTAGAAGTAGACACTGTCCAGTGAAATTCTCCTTTCTTCAAACAATCAGTTATTGGCCCCACTATAGTGCTAAAATTCCTAATAAATCTCCTGTAAAATGTGGTCAGTCAATGAAAACTTCTAACATCTCTAATATTCTTGGGTTCAGGCCATTCATTGATTGCTCTTACTTTTTCAGGGTCAATAGAAATGCCTTGAGAAGATATAATGAATCCCAAAAAGATTACGTGATCGGTGAGGAAAATGCATTTCTTGGGATTGGCAAACATTTGATCTCTCCTCAGGACTTCGCAGACTTGCCTTAAATGGCTCAAGTGTTGATCTACCGAGTTACTATAAATCAGAATATCATCAAAGTAGACCACTACAAATTTCCCTAGGAAAGGTTTGAGGATATGGGTCATCACTCTCATGAACGTACTCGAAGCATTGCTAAGGCCAAAAGGCATCACAGTCCACTCGTATAAACCATCTTTGATTTTGAACGCAGTTTTCCATTCATCCCCGGGCGGATCCTAATTTGATTATAGCCACTTTTAAGATCAATCTTAGAAAAAAGTGTGGCTCCAGTCATCATATCTAGCATGTCATCTAATCGAGGGATTGGGAAGCAATACTTGACCGTGATTTTGTTGATAGCACGGCTATCAACACACATTCTCCACGACCCATCCTTCTTAGGGGTAAGAAGGGCGGGAACAGCACACGGGCTAAGACTCTTCTTAATGAATCCACATTGTAACAACTCATCCACTTGCTTCTTGAGCTCCTCATGCTCAGCAAGGTTTATTCGGTAATGGGGCAGATTTGGCAACGATGCTCCGGGCACAAGGTCAATAGCGTGTTGAATGTCCCTTAAAGGTGGCAGTTGGTAGGGCAGATGTTCTGGGAAGACGTCAGAGAAAGTTTCCAAGAGGGGTCTTACTTCCTCAGGGACAGGCTCTTCTTGGGTTACACTCACCTCCCAAGCTACTAATGCGTAGAGAGGGGCATCTGATTCTAGTTCCGTACCCAAGTCTTTAGCAGTTAATAAGTTCAAGCCCGTGCTGGGTTTAAGGGAGTTGGGTTTGACGTCCTCCTTGGTAGACTTAGGCTGGGTGGGTAGGAGTTTGATTTTCTTGCCCTCGTGCTCAAACACGCAGGTGTTTGATCGACCATAGATGTGTACATCGTTATCGAATAGCCAGGGGTGACCAAGGATTATTTTGCCTACATCTATGGTCAACACATCACACCAGATTTTCTCTTTATATCCAATGAATTCAATAGGAACGAGACTCCTATCTTTCACCTCTAAGGTGGTCGAGTTGATCCAGGCGACTTTGTAGGGGTTTGGGTGTGGTGTGGTTTTCAAGTGAAGTTTAGAAATCATTACAGATGACACAGCGTTAATACAACTTCCACTGTCTATTATGACTTTGCAATTTTTATCCCCCATCTTGGTGAAAGTATAGAAGATCGAAGTTCTTTGCCAGTCATCGCTAGGCTTAGGCTGTGAGAAGGCACACCTAACGACTTACAGGTCTAAGTGATCCATCTTTTGGAGGCAGTGGATCATGGCAGTATCTTCATCGTGGAAAAATTCCTCGTCGTCATCGATATGATGAACTAGTTCAGCGTCCGGTTCATCCTCTTCCTTCGTGACTTCTTCAATTATTGTGACCTTAAACGGGCTGGAACATTGGGAGGCAATGTGTCCGTACCCATGGCATCTAAAACACTTAGTGCATGCAGGGGTTTTGGGTGTCTCCCGTTCAGGTGCTTTACCTTTATAGTCCGGACGAGGTTGGGTTTGGCCAGGGGAAGGTCGACTAGTCGGGAGTCCAGTGGGTTTGTTGTAAGGTTGGCTAGAGGAGGATTTGAACGGGTTAGGACGAGAGTCTTGGGTCCTAGAGGCATGGCTCCTAGATTATTCTAAGTCTAGTACAAGACTACAGGCAGCTTCAAAAGTATTCACTCATATGGTAAAAAGTTCATTCATAAGATCTCTCAGTCCAGCTCTAAACATCGACAAAAGTTGGGCAGAGGTGGTGGTCTCTTCCCCATTACAACGAATCATGAAGTCATCAAAGGCCGAGATGTATTCCTTAACGGGCTTGCTACCTTGGGTTAATCTATTCCAACGATCCAAAAGTCTAGGATAGTATGAAGGAGGGAGGTATTTCCGCTTCAACTCTTGCTTCATCGTTCCCCAGTCAGTTACAGGGTATTCTCCTCGTGTTTCCCAGCAGTGAAAACAGTGACTAAAATGGAAATACACGATGGTATGCATGCCAAATTTAAGTTATAATGAAAAGCTAGACCCTAGGATGTTTTTCTAAAACATGTCATGCATGCCTACCATGCTCTGATACCAAATATGATGTGATACAAACATGCGAAGAGTTGCTTTGGAATTGTAACAATAAAGATTGAATACAAACTTCGCTAATTAGTATCTCATGCTTCATTCAAAATAAATTCTTAGAACTTTTCCATTGAAAGATTAAGTATAGGTAAGCCGTTACAAGAGGTTAGCAAGACAGTTGCAAGAACAACAAAAAAATAAATAGTAGTTCTAACAGCGAGCAAACAGAAATCCACAGCGTAACATCAAGACATGGTCACTTAGAGTTTCTACTCACTCAATCACTCTTAGGCTTAATGGTTGAAGATGAAGCATACGATGAGAGAAATTGCCACTAGGAAGATAGTACCGAAGGTCTTTGTTGATGGAGACGTAGCCATGGACGGAGGAGTAGATCTCGCAACGAGAAGCCAAGGCGTCTTAGGCTTTTGAAGATCAATCGTATGTGCTAAGCAATAGAGGATGCGCTTGACGTATCTTTCCACCGTCTCGTCGTATTCCCAATCAGGGTCGTATAAAGGAGAGAGAAGAATGTCAATCTCCCCGCGATCGTTGTAAGTGAACCCGTGATCAACCTCGGGATCGGCCATCCGACATTGAAGAGGAGGTGAGAGGACGTCGTCTTCTTCTCTTGGCTTCAAAACTTCCCAAGGGAAAGAGCAAGAAGAGGGCGGCCAAGGTAGAGAAGGGGAAGAGGGGAAGGGGGTCGGCTAAGGAGGGAGAATTAGGTTTGGGCCAAGAGAGGAATAGAGCTTTTAATCCAAACCTGAAATTAATTTCAGATTTTGAGTAAATTTGGAAGGGAATCTAATTTGAAATTAATTTCAAATTTCAAATGGGGTCTAGGGGAGTTAATGAGCAATGAATGGGAACCCATCAAGGGGGGTCGGCGGCATTGAGAGAGAGAGAGGAGATTGGGGAAGGATTTAGGGAGTTTCCAAATGAAGAATTGTAAATTAGGAAAGCTATTAGTAGATCCAATCTATTTTAAATTTAAATTGGAGTCATGAATAAAAACTTTCTTAAATAGGAATTCCAAAATTGGAAAGATTTTGAAATTTAAAATTTTGAATTTCAAATTGATTCAAAATTTTCCTCTCATGCCTAACTAAACTTGGAAAGTATTATGATGATTGAAATCATCATCATGATGGGAAATTGGGAGTGGAGGGGGCGACGGCAAGGGGAAGGGGGGCGGGTTGATGTTTTGGTTGGTGGATGGAGTTGAGTGGTGGAGCTAGCGGATGAAGTGGGTGGAAGGGGGGGTGGGGTGGGGTTGAAGATAAGATAACGTAAACTAACTACGAGCCGTGGACTCTTCCAACGATTGGTGGGCCTTGCACTTGCTCACCTTGAGCTCACTCTCCCTTCTCTCTAGCTCTCATGCAAGAAGAAGAAGAAGCAAAGAAAATTCTATTAATTCATCATCAAACTAGTACAACACAATGGGCCACTATATATAGGCCATTTCACATGAACAGAAAAGTACAAATATGCCCTCCGGGCTACAATGACAAAATACTTCACATAAGGGTAAAAATGGAAAACAACAAAACTAAATAAAACATCATGCAAACAACAATAGATAAAACATAAAGCGTCAAAAGTAAAGATGCTGAATCATAGCCGTCGATCTATGATTCCGTCGCCGGTACACGTGTCTGAATCTCTGAGCGATGTCCTCATCAAGAAGAGGAAGAAGATTGAGAGATTTTGAACTCCATTGAATAAGGCGATGGAGAAAGCTGCTCATTATGATGATGACGCCAATGAAGACCCTCCTGAGTGATGAGTGTACTAAGGATTTTTTATTACTTTTTATATTGTTAATTTGATGATTGGAACTTTAGAAGTTGTCATTTTAGATGGTAAGAGTGAGGGAAGAAGAACTTATTTAATGTCTTACATTGATTTGATATATTATGCTACTTTTATTTGCTATCTTATATTATTTTACTTTTCTGCCGTTTACATTACACTCATGGTTTGTACAATTTGTTATTTGATACTTTGCAGTTTGTGTGATTTGTTATTTGATATTTACTTAAATTCCTTACTTCTTACTGCCTTAAAATATTAATATATTATTTTGTAATATATTAATTGATTTTGATGCTAATATATTACTTCTTACATTCTTTTTAACTTTATATAAGTTTTTAATTGCGAGGCTTACTCACCTCATGGAAGAAAAACACAACAATACACAATTATGCAATTTTAAGCCTTGCAAGAAATTAAATGTTTTAGATTTCCCGCTCCAATATTCAGCTGTTGTTCTTTGTCCTGCTCGTTCTTCCTGCAACAATAGGATGAAACTTACCAGTATTGTTGCCATATGAAAGTTGCTTTTGCCACTTGATGCTATAGTTGGCCTGTTGGACTTCTAGAATCAGTTGTAATTTCCTCTTGTTGCTTTTTGGAGAACTTAGTGTAGCTGCACAGCAAGTTGCCACCATTTGGGACAATCTGGACAGCCACAGACCACCCCTTTTTAGCTGTTGAAATCAGAAGCAAATCCAAGGAAAGATCATAGAAGAAGGTGATGTAGGCAAAATTTCAAATTTTCCTCTTATTGGGCGTTTATTTGTGGGCTGTTTTTTCTTCTGTTGGGCTTGGCACATTTGCCCTTGGCTGTTTGGTGTTTGGAGTTCTCAGCTGATGGTTTTTTAGCTGGCCTTGCCTCTCCTTTGTGGTTGTTCGACTGCTGGCTGCTTGGTTCCTGAGCCTGCCGTGCCCTTTTTCCTTGGTTTCTGTTGGGGTTCTTGGCTGTTCCAATTATGGCTGGCTGTTGGGCTGCTTGTCTGTTCGGTTTTTGGGCTGGTCGTGCCTTTTTTTCCTTGGTTTTTCCCTCTGTTTTGGTTGGCAGATTTGGGCGACTTCTTTAGGTGTTTGTTGGTTTTCTTTTCCTATTTAAGGGGCTGTTTGATGCTGTTTTGAGAGTTTTTTGGTGATGAAAATGAGTGGAATGTAAAAACTTGCGGGTTTTTAATAGCTTGCGAGCTATTGTCTCCTTTCCTCTTCTCCTCTTATAATTCTTCTTGGACTTCTAACCTCTTTCTTCTATTCATGGTTCCCGCCTCATTTGTATTATTCTTCTTAAAATTACTATAAGTTGTATGGTGTCATGTTTAGTATTTAAGTTTAAGGAAGTCAAGTCTACTTTAATTTGCAATTGTAGTTTATTTGTTTATCAATGTTAAGAAAGGAAGTTTTTTTAGTTTTGCAAAATTTTGTGTTGCATTAATTGGTATAAGAGCTTTATGTTTTGTGTCTTCCTTTCTATTTAAAAAAATTAAGAAAAAAAAGAGAGTCAAAACAGTCAACAAGCCAAAGTTCACTTCAAAAGAAAGATCTACGTCAGCAATAACGCATTCGGAATATCAAGAAAGCACTTTCATTCAATCTAAGTTTGCAATGTCATCATCCTGATATTTTACAACGTGTACCGAGGCATTCTCATCGGGAGATGAGATTTCTCCACCAAGGGAGAATTGTAGGCAAAATTTCAAATTTTCCTCTTATTGGGCATTTATTTGTGGGTTGTTTTTTCTTCTATTGTGCTTGGCCCATTTGCCCTTGGCTGCTTGGTGTTTGGAGTTCTCAGCTGATATTTTTTGGCTGGCCGTGCCTCTCCTTTGTGGTTGTTCGACTGCTGGCTGTTCCTGAGTCTGTCGTGCCCTTTTTCCTTGGTTTCTATTTGGGTTCTTGGCTGTTCCTATTCTGGTTTGCTGTTGGGCTGCTTGTTTGTTCGGTTCTTGTGCTGGCTGTGCCTTTTTTCCTTGGTTTTTCCCTCTGTTTTTGTTGGCTAATTTGAGCGGCTGCTTAAGGCCTATTTAAGGGTCTGTTTGCTGCTGTTTTTGAGAGTTTTTTGGAGTAGAAAATGAATGGAATGTAAAAACCTGCGGGTTTGTAATAGCTTGCGATCTATTGTCTCCTTTCCCCTTCTCTTCATATAATTCGTCTTGGACCTCTAACCTCTTTCTTCTATCCACGGTTTCCATCTCATTTGTATCATTCTTCTCAAAATTACTATAAGTTGTATGGTGTCATGTTTAGTATTTAAGTTTAAGGAAGTCAAGTCTACTTTAATTTGCAATCGTAGTGTCTTTGTTTATCAATGTTAAAAAAGGAAGTCTTTTCAGTTTTGCAAATCTTTTTGTTGCATCAGAAGGTCTAATCTAAGACTCTTGAGATTGATGGAGGAATCCAGACTCCATTATGATCATTCTTCCTTTCTACTCTCCACTAGATTTGCGAAATCCACCCCAACAGCAGAGAAATTGTTCCCAAACTTGGATAAAACTTGAAAACTTATTCAAAAAAGGTTATTTTCCTAACATAACAATGGGACATTTATGGGAAAGCACCTATTAACTGTTAGATCACATAATTATTTAACTGCTCCTAAGGAATTAAGAGGGAAAGGCCCTCCAAGTAAATGGAGTAATTTTTATTAATAGAAATGATCCTCCTATCTTTAATTTTGTCAACTATGCTACAAAATTTTTAAAATGTAGATTGATGCTATAAGGATTAGTATTTTATGTTCTGATCCAAAGTTTTGTCATGTCTTTATTATTATTATTATTTTCAAATGCGAAGAGAATATTAAATTGAAATTATGAGCTTTCATTGCATGTGGATGCTAATTAAGTATAGTGCTAATTAAGTATAGTGGAGATATTCTTTCCCCCTTCTACACAGCTTTTTATATGAAATGTTAGGGGGCTGTGGATACTGTTGATTCATTTATTCATTCACAGGTTGTCAAGCCATTTGCTAAGAGTTTTGGATGACATTTAAATCTATTTGATTTATATTCATTACTTATTTTCACATGTAATCATGGTTATTTCCTTACCTCCACTTGCTTCTGATTTGGTTAGGTATAACAAAGTGACAAATTAATAATACTTGTGAATCAATTTACAATTTGGTATAACTTTCATTTTTGTCTATGAATTCCATTTTCTTTCATAATAGATTCTACAGCTTCTATCACTGAAATTAGTTGATTGGGTGCTTTTGAAGAACAAAGCTAACCTAGCTTGTAAACTTGATGGAGGTGGAAGGATGAAAGAGATACGGATAAAGGAGGAACTAAGCTGACACAATTTGGATTAGAAGAGAATGCTCGAATAGGCCTTAAGAATGATTTCTTAAATCTGATAGCAATTGTTAATGAATTAATCAATGATGGATCCTTATCAAGGAGAAACTAAGTTTTTTTGAATGCTTTTTGTGGTCAAATCATGGGTACTTATTTATACAAATAGGGATGCAAAATATAGTTAAAGATTTTTAAATCAAATTTAATCTTATCTACAATTAAATCTAATACTACGAAATATTTAAAAATTAAGTATAATATTATTCAAAATGATAATTTAATCTAATAAATTAATTATACAAAAAAAATACATACGACTAAAATTAAATATTAGTTTTTAATAAGGCTTTTAAATCGGTTCGATTTAGCCTATTTGTATCCCACCTCATCTTTTAAATGGCCTATAAAATTGATTTTTTAAGCTAAATTAGTTGAATTGAATACATCATTTGACCCGATTAACAAAGAACTATCTATTAACAAAGAACTATCTCTTCAACCATTTTTGGGAGGCGGCCATGGTGGAGGTGACACAATTGGATCATCTGATGGAAGAAGTAGGGGTGTCAATTCGGGTCAACGGGTCGGGTTCGCGTTGAACCCGACTTGACCCGACCTTAAACGGGTCAACCCGAATCCGACCTGTTCGTCAACTCGGACCCGACCCGCGCGGGTTCCCGGGTTGACCCGACCCGACCCGTGACTCGTGTTGAACTGTCACGTGGCTGTCGCGGACAGGCGAACTCGGGCGACGTCGACGTCCTCGAGCGACCGCGGAGTCGCGGCCAGCGCTGCTGCGCGGGGCGAGCTGGTGTGGTCTGAGGCCATCAGGCCAGCGCGACGAGCGCGTGGCGTGGGTTACGGCGTTACCGCGGGTGCGACCGTGCGAGACTAGACTTTATGCAGCGTGCGTGGAGGAGGCGGGGCGAACCGGCGAAGCTCCAGCGCGAGATAGGGTCGGAAATCGGGTTAGGTCAGGCTGATCCGGGTTAAACGGGTCGACCCGCGGGTTGTCGGGTCAACCCGAACCCAACCCGTTTTTCTAAACAGGTCAGAAATCCGAACCCGATCCGTTTAACAAACTGGTTGACCTGAACCCGAATTTTTCGGGTTGGGTTTTCGGGTCGTGTCAGAAATTGACACCCCTAGGAAGAAGTTGAAGTAGTACATCTGGATTTGGTGACCTGGTTGTTTGTTTGGACTAAACTTTATGCATCTATGAAATTTTCACAATTTGTAACACTAATAAACTAGGAGAAGATGGTGATAGTAGCAACAAAAGCTTAATCACTATTAGGTGTGGTTGAAGCAAATTGTAATTATCAAAAGTTGTGTATGTCTCCTAAGATAGTGGTAAGCAAATTGCAACAAGAATTATTTTAGGAACTTGGAGAAGATAAATATTATCTTCTTGCTTATGCAATTTATGACATAGAAGCTCAAACTTACTCTCTGTGTATGTCTTAAGATGCAAACTCAAGCACAACAATGATTTTAACATGGTTTTAAAAACCGTTTGAGGCGGACGCCTCGAGGTGCACCTCGTATCGAGGTGTGGCTTTGGTAGTTCGAGGCGTATACCTCAAGGCCTAACGTGTCGAGGCGGTTTGAGGCGCTGCCTCGATTCATTTATTTATTTATTTTTTGGCAAAGTCGTGCGTGAGTCGAGCACACTTATTATAATTAGGGCTTCTTCTGTTTTGAAGCATTTCCTTTGTAAGACTCTCTCATTCTCATTCTCTCTTGCTTCTTCGTGCACACTGCTTCGACCTCGCTCTTTCATTCTGCTTCCCCTTCATGTACGCTACTTCGATCTCTCCTGCCTTAGCTGCTTCGGTCTCGCCTACCTCGACTGCTTTGACCTCGCCCGCTTCGTGTCAGGACACGTTCTTCCGAGCAAACGGCCTTGCCTGTTTCGTTCAGGATGAGTTATTTTGAGCGAGAGTTAAACGATCAATCTTTCCTTTCAAGCCTGTGTAGAGTTCGACTGCTTCGTGAGAAGTAGAATTTCGATAGTTTCGTAACTTTCAACCTCGTCTGCTTCTTGTAGGGTTCAACTGCCCAACAGGTGCTTGCAGCGTTGTGTTTAATTTGATCTAACAGGAGCTCACAGTGAAGGTATGGCACTTTCCTCACGTTCGACCTGTTTCACAACAAAGGTAAGCGGCTTGAATTCTAGCATCGACTCTTCTATTTTCTCTCTCAAAGAGGCATTTTCTTGATAAAATATTAATTAATTTTTTGTTTATGCATATTGGTAGCTCTCTCAAATGTTTGTTCCAATATTTATCTACTTTGCTTCATAGAGAGTCCTTTTTATCAAAAACGATGCTAAAGAATCAAAGATATTTGTAATATTTTCTTGGTCAAGTTTCTTTGGAATTGGAATGAAAGAAACATTTTCTTGGTCAATTTTGGACATGTGATGAGGATAAGAATATTTTGGTTGAAAAGGGGGGCAATGAAAAAGAATGTGATGTGGAAGATTATAAAGAGAAAGAAAATGAGGCCATTTTAATTTATGATGATACATTTTGAGGATGCATAGTTTAGTTTTTAAATTTAAATATGAGATTTGAAAACAAACTCCCACATTTTTAGTAAGTAATGTAGTTCATAGGGTCGGATTTCTTAATGCAACTTTATAATGTAATGAATGAAATTAACCACATGAATTCAAATTTACAATTTATAGATTATCAATTTAATTAAATATTCATCTCTTCTAATAAGAAAATAGAAAACAAGCAAAAAATCATGCAATTGATAATTTAATGGCATTTAATAAAATTTAACATAGACCTTCAAGTTCAAAGACAGTTATATAACAATCGAAAATCACATCAAAATTTTGAGCTTCAAGGATCATATAAAGATGCGAAAGCCTTGCACACCATTTGGAATGAAAGAAACACCTGATACTTCGTTTATATTTAGTTGAACATTTAATTTTGAGCTTTCATTTGCTGAGATCTTCTTATGGAAATTAAATATAACAAAACATTAAGAAAATATAAACTTCAAACTTTTTAAACAGGTCTCCAAATCATTTTAGAGCTATAATTTTTTATTTTCATTGTTTTCTTTATGGCCATCACTTTCATAAAAAAATAAATTTACTTGAGAATTGCTTAAATATTTCCATCATGCTTACATCTTAACAATACACATAATTTTATAGTTAATGAATTATATGAAAAATAATGTAAGAGTACACAATGAAGAAATTTTCCCTATTACAATTTTACAATTAAGTGGTACTCTATATTTCTTAATTTTGCCATACATCAATGAAAAATTTTTCATTCTCGCTACAATTAGAATATCTGTCACTGCCAAATTCATATCACATAGAAAGAAGTTTCTTCTAGTCCATGAATTTGATCCTATTTTATAAATGACAATTTCCTAATCCATCAAATCTACAGCAATAAGAGGAACTCTAATCTTGATAATATGTTAATGTGATTATACTTCATGTTTCTCCCATTTTGATATCTATTGTTAAAATGTGGAATATTTGTCATTTTATAAGGTTACTATATCTTTCACCTGATTTATTAGTCTGCGATCTTAATGCATCTGTATTTTCTTGTGGGCTGAATTTGGTCTTTATGATGCTTCGCTTGACATTAGACATATGTTTGTATCTATGCATTTTTGAACATAGTCACAGGAGGAAAACAACCTATATTCCTATGAAGATCGGACTATGCGGTTTTTCCCCTCCTCTCCTAGAATTCCTCGAATGCGTGGACTTGGTTCAGGAGACAGTGGGCTAACGGATGATTCTGAAGATTCATTTCAAGAGCTATCTAATTGTTCTTATCAGCACTTTAACGTTCTTTGTAGTGGAGATAAGGATGGCTACATCTGCTTTAGTGCATTTGGAATTTTTCGGATGGGGAAAATTGTGAGTAGACAATTCAACTTTATAACAAATTATTTGGTTTCAGTTATTCTATAGTGTTTGATGCGGAGTTTATACTTATTGCTCCTTAGGTAGTCTTGAAATATAACTCAAGGAACATTATGCATTGTATTTTTATTCTATCTTTCAGTTTGATTCATGATTCTTTGAGTTCACATTGGCGTTGAACATTATATTTTCAGACGCTTCAATTTGTGGTTCTTTAAGGTATCCAGCAGTGCATGCGGCTAATTTTCTTCTGCATGATTACATGCCTCAGCATTGATACATATTAAAATCGTGGAGGTCTTCCAAAGATAAATTGATATAGAATGATCCCTTGTAGCTTATGTTTGTTAATATTTCTTTTTTTCAGTTTTCAGTATGCTATTCTTTGTCTTTAATTTTTTGTGGTGGAATGAAATAAGGAAAAACAACATATTGTTTTCCCTTTGTGTCGAGGCGTTTGTTATGATATTCTTGCCATCTATATCTGTTTTCTAAGTCTATAGCGTTTTTACCTTTTTTAGTGCCATTCATTGTGCGTAGTTTTCAAAATTTTAACTAGTGGGGTATTTGCAGTGCACATACTTAAAACTTGATCCCAAGTTTTTGTATTTTCAGCATAGATGAAATTATCCCATGTTTTTACCTGAAAGATTTTGTTCAAGTAGCCGAGAGCTCCATTGGATGCAGTATTTTTTTTTGTTGGATTTGTTAAGCATCACCTTTTGTGGATAAAAAGATTTGATGACTCAATAATATTTGCTAACAACAAACCCCATCAAAGAAAAAAAAAAGAATAAAAATTCAAAGTATGACCATGTGCTTATCGACTTGTGAAGAATCCATTCTAGTATTAATAGGCCCTTCCATCTCAGCTATCTCTTCCTCTTGATTTTTCTTCACAGACAGTATCTTAAAATTTCAAAGTCCAATTCAAAAGACTTGGAGATTGCTTTTATCAGATGTTATGTTCTGACTCAATCTGATAGTTTGGAATGCCATGGTGGGAATAGACTATCGGGAAATAGTTTTTTTTTATTCCTATTGACATTATGAACTTTCCTAAAGCAACATCTTCCAATATCAAAGAACTACTAAATCAGACAACTTAGTTCATATCCAAATCATAATATGAATGATTTCTGTCTCATTCATTTGCAAACAATGCAACTAAAATAGAATAAAAACTAATACATATTTTCTTATAATACCTATCATCAATACCTTTTCTTCTGATAAATAATAAATTCTCACTCGTTCAACTTAAAGGAGATTTTCCTAAAAAATGAGTATGAACTAATGATGAGTTATATAAACAACTTGGCGGTTAATTACGGTTATATATTATAATAATTTTAAGAATAAAAATAATATGCATGCAAGTCATCACAAGTATTAACATTTCATTTTGAGAAGAGTTTTAAATATAAACCTTAGCATCTTATTCAACAACAAGTCATATCCCACTACGTGGGGTCGGCCACATGAATCCTTCTCCATTGTGTCCTATTAAGAATCAAATTCTCATTTAAATAATTAAATCTAATAAAAAAGTAACTTCTAATACCTTCAAACCAAGCTATTTAGGTCCACCTTTACCGTTTTGAACATAGATCGATTTTGCAACTTCTTCAAGAATAAAACAATAGAATTTATCATTTACTAATTTGATCTTACAAAAAATTATCATGTAATAACATATCTTATCTTCTAATATAATACACCTATCAAAAGAGCACCGTTTCATTTGTATCACTTAAGGCGCAACCTTTTTCATATCCTTTTTCCAAGCATAGGAGCAGGCAAGTGTTAGTACATTAGCATCTCATCTAGTATTCCTAGGTGGTGAACTCAATCATTCAGCACACATACATTTTTTTATCATATTTCTCATGCTCATCTTATCATATAGATACTTATAAAAAATTAAAAATGATAATTTATGAGGTTAGAATAAGATGAATCTTATCTAACATTTATAACAATATAAAGACATTTATGCAAGAGAAAGATAATGCTTATTTAATCATTTTCCATTGGCAAGTTGTGATACAAACATTATCAAATGTATATTTAAAGAACATATTAGTTAATGCATCAAACTTGATAGAACGATTATAATTACTGTAATATAAAATATAGTTATCACTTTATCCTTATAAGACTTACTTTGTCTTTTTAATCTTTAAACTCGGTCTCCATTAGTTTAGTCCTATAACTATAGACAATTTTCTATATGATATTCATTATTTAATTATTCATATGTCTCATTACTACAATTAATCTCATTATTTAATAGCATTTTGCTTCCATTCCATTATAATTTCTTACTATTTTCAATCTATCAATTTATTAAGTTCTCTAAGTTTATGCTAATTCGAATTGAAGTCCTAATTTGAAATTTCATATTTTCATAAAATTTTCTAGTTACATACCACCAATATTCCTCTTCTTCTTTCTTTCTTTTGTGAACATTAACAACTTCCTTCTCTTAATTGTTTTAT
Organism: Dendrobium nobile; assembly: GCA_022539455.1. NCBI lineage: Eukaryota > Viridiplantae > Streptophyta > Magnoliopsida > Asparagales > Orchidaceae > Dendrobium > Dendrobium nobile. The sequence continues at coordinate 4,807,229 of CM039723.1, read as the reverse complement.
TTTCTTTTTGTACTTCAAAATCCCAATAAAATTTCTTCATATTTTTACAAACTAAACGTAGGGTTTATTGAGATAAAAACTAGGTAAAATTTTACCATTTGGTTTGGAAAAGTAAGTGAAGAAGAGCTTTAGAGTTGATGCAACATTATGCGCTTCAACTGGCATCATTCCACATATGCGTATGCTTGGACAAGTACGGAACTTTGCTTTCTTGTCTGTGACTCATTGCGCTCGCCCAATCTCTCTCGCTTTGCTCTCTTGGTCTCACTCTGTCACGACCCGGCCCGGTTAGCTCGCTAGTGCGAGGCGGGAACAGAGATCGGACGGAGAAAGAGACAAGGTAGCATGGCATAAACTAAATTCATCATAAAGTAAAGAATGTTAACATCACTACAACAAGAAAAGAAAGAGCCACTAAAAGTTCCAAATAGTAATTTTGCTTTTCATACCTTGTAAAAAGAGGATTACATCAAAAATTCTTCCAAATGAAAGGATTCCAAAAATCATATTTGAGTTCTATCCAAAAATCTATACAATTCATCTTCTAACAACAAAAAGGTAAAACACAAAAGAACCTGCCGCCCGTCGTCTCCCTACGACGGTAGGTGAGCGGAGGTGGGTCAGCCATTATCTAGAAACAGGGTCTTCTGAAAAGTTCCCATAACTAGGGTGAGTCAAACTCAATAGGCAAATGCTTTACCAAATAAATATTTAGAGAAAATAACAAGAATGAAGCTAACATGAATGAAAAGAAATATGGAACTCATTGCAAATTAAATAGAATACTTCAATGTAATCCATTAAATCCTTTCCTTAACATAAACTTGTGATGCAACACTTCCCATAAAACATAAAAGAATACTCTCCCTTATACCATAATGCTTTTCCTTAAACCATAATGCCTTTCATATGCTTAATATAACATGTATTTATAATCACCCGTCTCGGAGATATCTCATTTTGTACTGATCAGGTACAACATAATAGGTCATTCCTTTACCAATGCTCAAAAGAGCATCACCTTTACCAATGCTCAAAAGAGCATCACCTTTACCAATGCTCAAAAGAGCATCACCTTTACCAAGATATCTCCGCATCAACATGCACATACACTTATCCTATGTTATTATGAAACTATATAGATGTTATATTAAGCATATGAAAGGCATTATGGTTTAAGGAAAAGCATTATGGTATAAGGGAGAGTATTCTTTTATGTTTTATGGGAAGTGTTGCATCACAAGTTTATGTTAAGGAAAGGATTTAATGGATTACATTGAAGTATTCTATTTAATTTGCAATGAGTTCCATATTTCTTTTCATTCATGTTAGCTTCATTCTTGTTATTTTCTCTAAATATTTATTTGGTAAAGCATTTGCCTATTGAGTTTGACTCACCCTAGTTATGGGAACTTTTCAGAAGACCCTGTTTCTAGATAATGGCTGACCCACCTCCGCTCACCTACCGTCGTAGGGAGACGACGGGCGGCAGGTTCTTTTGTGTTTTACCTTTTTGTTGTTAGAAGATGAATTGTATAGATTTTTGGATAGAACTCAAATATGATTTTTGGAATCCTTTCATTTGGAAGAATTTTTGATGTAATCCTCTTTTTACAAGGTATGAAAAGCAAAATTACTGTTTGGAACTTTTAGTGGCTCTTTCTTTTCTTGTTGTAGTGATGTTAACATTCTTTACTTTATGATGAATTTAGTTTATGCCATGCTACCTTGTCTCTTTCTCCGTCCGATCTCTGTTCCCGCCTCGCACTAGCGAGCTAACCGGGCCGGGTCGTGACACTCTCTCATTCGCTTGCTTTTGCTCTCTCATTCCCATCTTTATATCTCATATTAGCAGAACCAACTAGTTGGTTCAATTAAACGAAACCAATACAATAAAAAAGGAAGGAAAACAACTCCACGGCAATCCTTATTGTTTGTATTCAGTGCCACCATGGCCTAGATCTTAATTGGTTTTTGATAAAACCAATTAAAAGCAGTTGCCCCAAAAACATGAATAGAGAAATCAAAGAGTGGAAGAAGAAAATGGCAAGGAGAAGAAATTCACTCGGAGAGTAAATAAATTGGATTGTCTTTACAATAAGTTTGAGTGTGTATTTATAAACACAACTCAAGGTCGGTTTTTAAATTGAAATTTACACAAGTAACCCTCTTACTAAGAAAGTAAACGGTAAGTTTTACAAATAAACTAAGAAAGGGAATTAAAGAACCAATACAATAGAATCTCAGTTTAATTTGATGGGAATTTAATGGGAAGTTCACAAATGTGATTTGAAGTGAGGGTATTTATTGCAAATCAAAATGTATAAAAATTTATTTATTTTTTAAATAGCATCATTCCCTACCTCCTTTGTGAACTTCGCATGAAATTTTCATTAAATTAAATAATATTCTAATTATTGGACTATTTTGTATTATATTTGAGGAGTCAAGAAACTAACTAGGAAACTTTAAATAGTCTAAAACTAAAATGACCCCAACAAATTGTCCACAGATCAATTTGACCATTTCCTTAGAAGTTTGATACCAATTTAATACAGAATGCCTTATGGTCATGGGTTTATTAATGCAAACCTAAGATGGAATGCTTAAAGGTACGTATAAAAGATTATAAGTAGTGTATTCCCGACTTCAATTTAAGCAAAGATCAATCCCTTTTAATGTGAAATATGAAAATGCAATTTATGCTTTCCAAACAATATTTTAAGAGTCACAAATCTCAATTTCTTTTGAGAACTAATATAAAATTTTGCACTAAATGAAATTCACATAATAAAAAGAAAACGACACAAATCAAATTTGACAAAACCTCAATCTCCGTTGCACACCAATGAATAAACAATTTAGAAGCAAGAACAAAAAAAATTCTTTAATTGGATGATCCAAGCCTCACATTGATACAGTGAGATTTGTCCCTAGATATTATTGCCAAGATTTGCACACTCAAAGAATTTACATCGAACAACAAATAAAGGAATTGTTTTAATGAAGGTAAATTTTATTTCACTATTCAATGATCAATGATTTCTTAGATGCCTCAGAGGTTTTATTTATAACCCGAGAAAGACCCAAAATAGGATTTTTCTTATAATCATTAAATATATTGCTTAATAATGCAAGTTTCCATCAGCACACTTGATTTCTTGAAATAACAAATTCTCTTATTAGTTTTGGCATAAATAATACTTTTTTAACTAATAAAATCTCATGTTAAAATGTATTACAAGTCTTGATTTTCACAACTACAATATAATGCGGGGAAAGGAAGGCATTTAAATAGTTAATATTTTCTACAATACCTATATATGACAAACTCGTATATTTAATCAATCGAATAGCACTGCAGTTCTGCGAAGGAAAGTTGCAGATGGCAAGAAACAACAGCATATGTAACAACTGAAAAATTTCTAAATGGTGTTGGACCTTTTGTTGCCTTGCCTCGCCTTGTTTTATGACATGAATTTAATCATTGTTAAATATTATACAATTAACCATGCATATTTTGGAAAACCTGCAAAATTTTCACCAACTGGGGTACATTCACCAGGACTTCTCTTTTTTGGTTCACTACCATCTCATTGATCCGCCACCTGCTCATCTATACGTGGACCATTGTAATTATTATTTTGTTAACTCTTCAAATTGTGGATTATTTTAATTTTTTATAATTATTATTATCTAATTTTGTCGGTTTTCTATTACCGACTCTCGTAGGATAAGTATTATACAAATATTGAAATGGAATACTTCCCTGATTCTTGTCATAGTATCTTTGACTTAGGTTTTTTCTCTTTCTTGTTTTTCTATTATAGCTGCGTTCATCGCTGCATTATTACATTCCTGCAGGCTGCAGCCTTAATTACTGCACTATCTTTCTTTTTCCCTATTTTTTTTATAATCGCAGTTTTTATTACTGCATTGCTGCAAATTTTTTCCATTATTGCAGCCTTTATCAATGCATTGCCACAAATTTATCTCATTGTTGTGGCCTTTATTGTTGCATTGGTGCATTTATTTCTTTTTATATTTTTTCTTGTGAATAGACCCACAATTTCTTTGTCCATGGATAACAATAAAAGTACCCACTTGCCGTTGGTCTTGGGTACTCGTGGAATTGGGGAATATAATCTAAATCCAATGGGAGATTGCAAAGGAACATTCAACATAGCCATTGAATGGAAAATATCTATCTGGTAGCAATTGGTTCACATGTTCTTAAAGGGAAGAATAAAATTAGGTCATTTATAAGGTATAGAAGGACAAATTATCTTACTAGGAACACCTAAAAAACATAAACATGCTCTTTTATTCTAGCATTTGTAATTGAATAACTTGCTGACATTGTCATTAAAGGAATACCAGAAAATCTTTCAAACTAATAAGCTTAAAATGGATTGCATCCATTCATAAGTTTGTAAAGGAGTTTGAAATGTTCTATAATTTCTGCTAACGAGGATCCACACTCACCAAGATTTTTGACCTCTTTCCTTTCTCTTGCATTGTCATCTCATTGATCTATGAGATTCCTTTTGCCTACTCATCAGTTTGTGGACTATTGTATTACTCATTAACTTGTGCACTATTATAATTATTTTGTAAGTATTATTCCTTGATTTTTCATCTCCTATTAGAAGCTCTTCTAAATATATAAATATTATACAATTATTGGAATTAAATGCTCAACCAATTCACTTTAATTATATTTACTTATTAATATGCAATTATATATAGATTGCTCTCATATAACACATGCAATCTTTACAATGCTACTACTATAGAAACAATGGGAGTCTCCTATCAGTGTCTTGCTAATTTGCTAATGGTTGTGTTTATGCTGCAGTAAAATTACTAAGAAGAAATGGGCATATTGTCTTGTTATCTTGAGATGTTCAGGTTTCTGATTTTCTAACATTTTAAACATAATCATGCAGTTAGTTGTCTGATGGCTAAGTAGTGACTTACCGTAGAATGGCTTGGAGTTTTTATAATTTGGTAATGACATTAGGGAAGTTGGTTGACCATGTTTTAATTTGAAAAAAACTGGGAACTTCGATGTTGATTTTGCATATCATTCTGCAGCTGACTGCTAATATTAAATTTTCAGTCACCCTTCATATGAGTGCAAGTCAGCGATATATTTTGGCTAGGATGGGTTATTCTTTCGACTTCCCTACATAGTGAGGGATCCCCAAGCAGTGTGTATGCCCCTTTCTATGATGCTGGATTTGATTTTGTAAAAGAATGATAACCCTTTGATTCGTTTCTTTGGTACTTTTTTGTTCTATTAAATTTTAGTTAGGTATGGTTTTCCCCTCTAATTGTCTTTTCTGAAACTCTATGCACGTTTGAAAGTAAAGAGATCCAATAGATATAGATTTTTGTTATTATTTCCATTGTGGTATGCTGTACAGATACTATTGTTTATTCTATGCATGTTTTAACTTACTAAATTCAGTTATCAGAACATTCGGAATTTGTCTATTTCAACTCCTGCATTAGATGATATGACTGACAAGCTGCGTAATGCTTCCATACAAAAGGTAATGTATAGCTTATTTGTTCAAGTTGTTATTCTTTTTATTTCAAGATACATGCTAGAAAGGGCTTTAGTTGTATTTTTTCTAATCTTATTTTATTAATAGCCTGTTTGATCAATTGATTAGTCATATTTCAGTCTATTTTGCTTCTTCGATTATCTTTTTGTAATCTTCAAGATTCTTGAGGTTAAAGCTACATTAATCGAGACATTTAGCTTCTCAAGCATTGCTTACCATCCCATGTTAATAATCATTTGCCTTAGACCCTTTTTTTCTGTAAATTTTTTTGTATATATAAATTATTACTAGTCTATTCTTGTAATGCAAGCCTAAATCTGTTTTGTAGTTGTCAACTCCTTTTGTTGAATGACATTAAAGATAAGAAATATGATTCTCTACCTTGCGGATTGAAAAGCATTTATTCTTTTCTGACAAAGAAAGCTTTTGGATTTGCATGTCCAAATCTCAGCAGGGATCCTCATATTTTCCTTATGAAGTGATTTTGATCCTTTTCATTGTTCCAGTCCCTTAAATCGCAATTGACACAGATTAATCCCTTGTTGAGTGTCTGGCTTAATCATATTTCACTCAGCTTATCTCCTTCATTAGATGGAGATTCAATATATGGTGTCTTTCTATGCTATGCTATGTTGCACGGATACTCCTATTTACGAGGCGTGCTGTATCGGATACGTGTCGGATACGGATTCGCCTCCGATACGGCACGGATACGTGTCGGATACGGCCTTGCCGTGTCCGATTAAAATATTATTTAAATTTGACTGGACACGCGTATCGGATACGCGTGTCCTATTAAAAAAAACACGGAGCCACGATTTACCCTTTTCTTTTCGACTTTCCACCGTTTCCGCTCAAAACACGGAGCAACATTTCAAAGAGCTAGGTTTTTCGTTTCCACCCAGTCACCCACGTGTTCATCTTCTTCGTTATAGTTGAAGGAGCGGCTCAATGACGCGAGCATAGAAGCAAAGAAGATCATCCTTTGTCGACAAAGAGGCTTAACGACGCGAGCATTAAAGTCGATAGGATCATCCTTCGTCGACGAAGCGGCTCGACAACGCGAACAGTGAAGGCGACGTGAGCAGTGTAGGTTCGTTTTCTTCATCGTTCTTCGTTTTCTTAATCATAGGCTCGGTATCGAAACTTGGTACCGAACTTTATTGGAACTCGGTGTTGCTCGGTACTCGGTACCGAGCAGTATTGGAACTCGGTACTGCTCGGTATTGGAACTCGGTATTGATCGGTACTACTCGGTATTGCTCGGTATTGGAACTCGGTACTGCTCGGTATTGGAACTCGGTATTGCTCGGTACTACTCGGTACTGCTCGGTATTGGAACTCGGTACTGCTCGGTATTGGAACTCGGTACTGCTCGGTATTGGAACTCGGTATTGCTCGGTACTACTCGGTACCGAGCGGTATTGGAACTCAGTACCAAGCGGCACCGAGAAGCTAAAATATGCTCAGTATCGCTCGGTATCTTTCCATAAAAACAACTTTAAAAATAAACAGCACTTCAAAATTACTCTTACAAAAAAATTTTGTTTCGGGGGCGCTGCCAGGGGGAACCCCGCCAGGGGGCAGCGCCCCCTTGGACCCCCGGCAGAGTCGCAATATATCTACACTTTCACTTAAATTTTTTCATGTTTCAAATTCATATGTTTTAATTTGTATAGATCCTTTGTAGGATAATGAGTTCTAGTGGAGCAGGAATTGGTTCTGATGATGGTCCATCAGAAATTAATATTGAAGATAACAAACCTTTATGGGGTTATGTTACAAAAATAGGTAAAACATCAGAAGGGGGAGGCAATATTGCATTCAAATGCAATTTTTGTAATGCATCATACAAAGGATCATATTATAGAGTGAAAGCTCATTTGTTGAAGATTAGTGGTCATGGAATCAAAGTTTGCCCGAAGATAAGCTCATCACAAATGGCTGAATTACAAAGAAAAATCAGTGATGCTGAGCAAAGGAGTAAAAAAGAGCTTCCAAAACATATTCCACTTCCAAGCACTCATGCTTCCTATCCTTCATCATCTTCTTCAATTAGATGTGATGACAGTACTGTAAACAAATGACCTTTTCGAATGGAGGGATTTGAACCAAAAAAAAGAAAACATGTTGTAGATAGTGCTTTGGAGAAAGCATTTAATTTACAAATGAGAGAACAACTAGACGGGGAAATAGCTAGAATGTTTTACTCAGCTGGACTTCCTTTTAACCTAGCAAGGAATCCACATTACAAAAATGCCTTTACATATGCATGCAATAACAATCTTGCAGGATACGTGCCACCAGGATATAATGTCATTAGAACGAAGTTGTTGTAAAGAGAGAGGGACAATATTGAGAAGTTGCTTGAGCCTACTAGAGGAGTTTGGAAGGAAAAAGGAGTTACTTTGGTTTGTGATGGGTGGACAGATCCACAAAGAAGACCACTTATCAACTTCATGGCTGTAACAGAGAGCTATCCTATGTTTATCAAAGCTGTAAACTGTGAAGGACAGTACAAGGATAAGTTCTTCATTTCTAATTTAATCAAAGAAGTTATCATGATGGTGGGGCCTTCAAACATCATTCAGGTCATTACTGATAATGCACTTGTTTGTAGAGCTGCAGGTCTACTTGTAGAGCAAGCATATCCTCATATTTTCTGGACACCATGTGTTGTGCATACGCTTAATCTTGCTTTGAAGAATATTTGTGCAGCTAAGAATACCGAGGCAAATGAAATCACCTATAATGAATGTCATTGGATCACAGTGATTGCTGGAGATGCAATTGTAATTAGAAATTTTATTATGAATCACTCCATGAGACTCTCTATGTTCAATGATTTCTCTAATTTAAAGATGCTTGCAGTTGCTGAAACTCGGTTTGCCTCAGTAATAGTGATGTTGAGAAGATTCAAAAAAATAAAAAATGCTCTTCAAGCTATGGTGATCAGTGACAAATGGACATGTTATAGGGAAGATGATGTTGGAAAGGCTAGGTATGTAAAAGAGAAGCTTTTAGATGATTTATGGTGGGATGAGATTGAATACATCATAAATTTCACAGACCCAATTTATGAGATGTTGAGAGTAGCTGATACGGATAAGTCTTGTTTACATCTCATTTATGAGATGTGGGATTCAATGCTAGCCAAAGTAAAAGAAATTATATATAGACATGAGAGGAAGACACTTCATGAAGACTCAAGCTTTTGGGATGTAATCTATGTTATTCTAGAAGATAGGTGGAGCAAAAGTAATACACCTTTACATTGCTTGGCTCACTCACTAAATCCAAGGTAAATTTCAACATTTTTTTATTATGAATTCACAATTTGTTGTTTTGTAATTTCAACATTTTTTCATTATTTCATTTTAATGTTATTTGAAGATATTCAACTAAAGAATGGCTTCAAGAGGATCCTCAAAGAGTTTCTCCACAGAAAGATTTAGAAATTTCAAATATGAGGAAGACATGTTTGAAGCGTTATTTTCCAAATGAGGAGGAGAGAAGATGTGTCAATATTGAGCTTGTTAAATTTTTTGGTTATTTGGAGGACTTTGGTGACCAAGAGTCATTGCGTGATAGGTGGAGAATTGATCCGAAAATGTGGTGGATTATACATGGAGCTTCAGCACCTCTACTTCAAACAATCACCATAAAATTGCTTGGCCAAGTTTCATCCTCATCCTGTTGTGAAAGAAATTGGAGCACATACTCATTCATCCAATCAATGAAGAGAAATAAAATTACTCCACAACGGGCTGAAGATTTAGTTTACGTGCATACAAACCTTCGACTTCTCTCAAGGAAAACTCCAACTTATATGGAAGGAGACAACCGGATGTGGGATGTTGCTGGAGATGGATTTGAATCTCTTGAGGATATGGGAATATTAGAAATTGCTAATCTTTCACTTGATGAGCCTGAATTAGAAGCTATGATATTTATTGAAGATGATATAGAAACTCAAAGACAAACCACTGAAGAAGCTAATCCTATCATTCCTTCTATTGAATAGTTGAAATTTCATGTGTTGGGCAAATGGGCAATTTATCTTCTTGTTTTTGTTGTTGTACTAGACATTTCAATACTTAATGCTTACTTTTATTTCAATTTTTTTGTCATTTCAAATATTACACTTTGATTACTTTATTAATTTTTATGTATTATTTATATATTATAATGCCGTATCCGCGCCGTATCCGTATCCTGTATTTTTAAGAATTGGCGTGTCCTGTATCCGTATCGTGTCGTATCCGTATCGCCGTATCCGTATCGGTGCAACATAGATGCTATGCTATGCCCATTATCACACAGCCGGAATTATGGTTGAAAACTAGGAATAATAATTTTCTAAAATTGTATGGTAAGAGCTAATTTCTGGTGTCACACTTTTTAGGCGATAAAGTTAGGCATCACCTTAGGCCATTGTTCTTGCGAAGTGAGATGCTAAACAGAAATAACATATATCACCTCTAATTTAATTTTAGGTATGATGGCTGTTTTTAAGATTATGACATGATCACATTCATTATGAATGTTCAAGCTCCATTATTACCAAGTTCATAGTTCTTCAATAATAAGTCATGTTAGGCAAATTTATTATAACACTTTAGTTTGTAGCATGTATAGTCTAGGCTCTAGACACAAACTGATTTTCCGACCTTCCTTCAACATCATTCATAATTTCTTTCCTTTATTCGATTTCTAGTCTCCATCTACTCTATCATTGGACTAATTATTTCATCCTTAATATTTACTAAGCTGGAAATTGAAGATCTTGTACCTATATCATGTTTAACCTATTTCCTGATATGCATCCTTACTTTTCTAGATCTTGATGGCAATCCCGCATGATCAGTGCTAGGTTTGACTTGAAATGAGCTTAAAGATCAAATTAGCAAAAATTCTGGCTCCTAGCTTGGCTGCGTTCGATATATAGGTTGCCTAAGTTTATACTCCTTCAACTGTTAGGTATAGGTAACTTTACCACCCATCCATCTAAACATTCTATTTGTGATACTATGAACTTGGTTGGTTTTGAGCACTTAACTGCCATACAAATTATATTCCTTAGCAACTTCATTTCTTAAAACTAAATATAGTTATTTGTCTTGTAATCTGCTAATTTCCCCCATTAAAACTGCTAATATTGACAGGCACGTTTCAATTATTTATTTCTTCTTATATAGAGTAATAGTTCCGATAATTGGCCTATTCCTTTGAAGCTTTGTAATTGTTGACATTAGCATTCTATTTTTCTAAAATTATTAATTTCGCTTAAACCTGTACTTTTTTCATTTGGTTAATGCCATATGCAGTATTATAGTTTCATAAAACGTGCCCGTCTCTTCTATCTGTGGTTTTTTATACTTTTTTTTTTGTCTCCTTTAAATCCATATATATCTACTATATTTGTATCTTTAATTTGCTCTGCTGAATAAGAATTCAAAAATGAAGTCTTAGGCTATTTTTTCATCTGGTGAAAGCGTGCAGCACATTTATTTTGATACAGAGCTTCGGCTACTTTTTACTGTTTATTCTGCCGAATGCATTGTTTATCTGAATTTTGATGGATGTTGGCTGACTATATTGATGGGTGGATGTTGTTTCAAGGTGGCTTTATCAAAAACTCTGTGTCAACTGATTGTCCTATGTTCTGGAGAGGTGGTTGGAGATATCATTCGAACACATGATGAATGTGTTTTCAAAGATGATGGATTCGTTGAAGTGGGTGGACCAGGTCCCTATTTTGGTTCTTCCACTGGTTTACATTGTATGCTTCTCAATACTTCTATATTTCTCAGTAGGTAAGCAACTGAATGAACAGGTGCAATTTGCTATCCTCATGATATAAGGTCTATATATTAAGTTGTATTCACTCAAGTTTGTGGATGGTCAAGTTTCATATTAATAATATCAAAGAACAATAGAGTGACTAAATATTTACTCTTTTTTTATTGCTAAATGAACCGATAATGATAATTGTCTGTTCTGAGGCCATTTTATGATAGAACTTTGAATAAAGGCTTCATTTACTTCAGAAAAGTGAAAATTCAATATCACTAAGCTGTTGGCCTTAAAACTAGAATTGCTATTATCTTCTCAACCCAATACTTTAATCTGCGCAAGGAATTTTTGCAGTTTCTTATTTTCAAAAGTACATATCAATTTCTTCATTTCAGAAGCATGCGATACATGTCCTTCAATATAATAGAAGACCATCAATTAATGGTGTTTCACGTGGATCTTGTCGACTTATACTAATTACATGGTAAAATTTTTTATTTAAGTTTTTCAAACAGCAGATTTTGCCAGTATGATGTAAATGCTTGATCTAATCTGAGAGAGACTGACAATTTTATCTCTCTTTCTATTATTTTTTTTAACTTAATTCATGATGTAATTATTTTTTTACCTAAAAAACTGTTTCAACTCTAATTAGTCACCATGTATACTTTATTCTATCTTTTCAGTGAAAAAGCTATATATATGGAGAGAGTGAGGGAGAGAGAATATTGCTGCATCATATCAATAGTCTGTGTTGTCATAGTTGCTTTCTATATAATTCTTCTTAGCCTTAGCATGTTAAAGTTCAATTTCCAGGTTGCGATCCTTTCTTATAAGACAACTCTCATTGTGACAGAAAGAATGAGCTCCATCAAGTTGCCCAACAAGCTTCAAATATTGATCATTTAATTGAGGTTATTCGAGAGTCCCTGTCGCTGATGTCCAAGCAATGGTTTAGTGCAATGAATTCATTTAATGAGAAGTTTAGCCTTCTCTCTTCTTTGATTATCAGCCATGGTAGTTACTTTTCCTAAGTGAATTTTGGCATGCTGGCTTATGTAAATAGCAGCTTGTCTTTCATACTTTGCTTTGGAATTATTACTTCCGTTAAATGTGGATTATGCTTAAACAGGTGGTCTAGACTGGAATCCACAAGACGAGTTTTTAAGCCTTCTATTTGGAGCTCGAACAAGTCCTCCCCTTCATCAATTCCTAGTGAACTCACTTGGTGAAGCGGTACTATTAAACCCGAGCCATTTTTATGTTGCTATTTTATTGCATTCTCTTAGATAGATAGGTCCTTGTAGGGTTTAAAGCGTGTGTCTAAAGCTGTATGTGGAGCTGGGAAGGAGCTTCATGTCATCATTCATGAACATCTTCAGGTACGCATCTCATCTTATTTTTATATTCCAGTTGGGGTTGTTGTACTGTAATTTTTTCTTGACTTCATGCCTATATGAAGTTTCCCTTGGAGAGATTGCATTATTCATATCTATGGAAATTTGATGGTATTCTATCATGTTAAATTGATAAATGTTATTAGACAAAAACCTACTGACAGAAATTTCCACTTTTTTTGTTCGGAGTTTTGTTTTTTTGGGGTTTGTTTTGTCTATTTTATGATTCAGAACTAGCAGGCCACGGGCCAACTTTGTTAAGTATAGGATGCATACATTTCTGTTTCACTTTTAGGGGAGTTTTTTTTTTATTTGTTTTAGAGGAAAAAGAGGGCAAGGAAAAAAAGAGAGGAGAAAACATGTGGTGTGTCCGCGACATTGTTCACACCTCAATGTCATGCGATCCAAAACTTTGATTGCTCATTTCACTCCTATTAATGAGTTCACTCGCTTTGTCTGCATCTCGCGCACCTGCTCTGCCTCGCTCGTTGAGTTCGCCACCTTAGTTCAGGTCACGCTCTGATATGCTTGCAACACTTGAACTTGGCAGATGCCTTGCTAGGCTTTGTTGCACACATTGTCCCATGCTTTCCTTGCCACGTTAACCACTATCACTCTCATGCTAGCCCACGTGTCTTGCTTCGCCTGCTCGCAACACTTCATGCAAACCACTCATGTTGCACACAACCTTTCCATGATCTCTACATCGTGATGTTGTTTTGATGTGATACTGAATGCGAAAGACAAGAATTGTAATTAAGATATTAATAGAAGTGATAAATGTTGCTTTACTACCAACAAACTCCTAGTTTACTCAAGTGAAAGTTTAAGAAGATGACATGAGTGATTAAACAATAACAATAGGTTACAATTTGAGATTAATAGGACTTGCAAAATAACAGCCAATGACTAATAGGTAATGCCAATGTAACAAAAGTCACAAGTTTAAAATGTAGATAGTTCACCTTGAGATCCTTCACTCAATCTCTCAAAAGTGGAGGTTAGCGGAGGAGGATTGCAAGCACGCTTAAAGATGCCACTATCACACAAGTGACACTGAGAAGACTAGTCACCGGGGAAGAAGCCAGATTTGGGGAATATGGTGGACGCCCGTTGATGATCCAATCGTCAGCCGGAAGTTGTTAGTCGATGACGTCCACGAGGGTGGGAAGAATACGGTTCAAGTAATCATCGACGGTGTGGTCGAAGCCGAACCCAACGTCAAAGAATGGCGAACGGACGACGTCGATATCTCCTTGAAAGTCATAGACAAATCCGTGATCAAATTCTGGATCTGCCATTCATGTTCGTAATAAATGGAGAAGAGAAGAGGGAGGGGGAGGGGAGGTGGAAGTGGCGATTTGGGAAGAGAGGGGGTCGGACGGGAGCTAGAGGGAGAGGGAGGGATTTAGAAAACTGAAAATAATTTCAGCTTCAAGTGGTTTTGGAGAGAGATTAATTTGAAATTTCAAATTAATTCAATAATGGTTAGGGGTGTTAATGGAGGATATAATTAGGGGCTGATTTGGTGGAGCTTTTAATGTAATTTGGGAGAGAGAAGAGCCCATTAAAGGGGCCGGCCATATGGGGGAGGGGAGAGAAGCTTAGGAGTTAAGTAAGTGGGGCCCAAGGTTAATTAAATAAAAACCTAATCAAATCTGAAATTTAATTTCAGATTTGATTATATTTTAAGTAACTTCCCAAATATGTTTAATATGAGAGGGAAACAAATTTGAATTTCAAAATAGGCTTTAATCCTCTTAATTGACTTTCTTAATTGGAGAGAAGCTAATTAGGAAAGTGAATTAATCAAGAGAAATTTGAAATTCAAACAAGTGGGAGGATCCAAGGGGCCGGCGGCAAGGTTGGTGGCCTGGATCCGGCCGCCTGGAGCCGGCGGGATGACAGCCGGCCGGGGAGGTTGGCGAAGCCGCCGGTGGCGGGATCGGCCTGGGTGGCCGGCGGTGGGCTTATGAGGGTCAGTGGGGGAAATTTTGGGGGGAGAAGAAATTCGGCTAGGGAGAGAAGGGGAAGAGGGGTTTTGAGGATCGGGAAAATTTGAAGCAATCAACCTCAAGCACCTTCTCCAATGGAACTGATGTAGAACGAAAAACGGCTTTGCTATGGAAGATGGACAAACTCCAAATGTCTCCCAAAATCTGAAAATATTCCTCAGTTTTTTTTTATTATTCAAAACCAGAGAAATTCAAATGTCAGCCTGCTCTTGAAGAGGAAGCACACTCCAACCCCTGTTAATGAAATCTGGAAAATAACTTCAGCTATTTTTGTTTCCAAAAGCTGCTTGGAAAATTCGAATACCTAGGCTTAGGAATTAATGACTTGGGGGATCTTTAAGACTCCAAATCAATTCCTGTAATAGCATAGGAAGGAGTGGGGAATTATCCGTGGAGGGAAAATGACGGCATACCTAATTAATGGGTTTAATTAGGAATGAATAGTTAACGTCAGGAGGCCTAATGTGAATTCAAACGGGAATTGATTTAGGGACTTGATTGGAAATCATAAATGGAAGGAAATAAATGCTTGAAATTTCTGGTTGCTGGAAAATCAAGCATTCAAGCCACTAATCAAACAGACAAACGACATGGGGGAAATTCGGCTAGAGGGAAAAGTAACGTGCCTTGGATTGATTACCTAAAATAGGATTTTGGCTTGCATGAAACAGGGCATTTAATGGACTTTAATTCCTGAAATTAAGCTCCTTAGATTATGGAATCAAATAGTAGAGAAAGGCAAGGTAATTCCTTCTACAGAATTTGGAACGTGAAGCAAGGCTTGGAATTTTTTTTTTTTTTTTGTCAAACAACGTTCTCAGATTTTGAATAAATCTGAATTCAAAATAGTGTCAAGATGGAAAGAAAGAGGGAGACGGGTGACTTCAAATTATTTCCTAACTAATAGATGAGATTAGGAGATAATTCAAAAGGATTAATGGGATAGGGAAAGAGGCCGGCGGCATGCATGGGTGAAATTTGGGTTTGGTGCCATGTGTACAAGCTTGCCTAAAATAGTTTTAGACTTAGAAAATTAATTAACTCTATTTGAATTTGAATTCAAATCTTGTTAACTTAAGAAACTATCCTAAAATAGATTCGCTAATTTAGGAAAGATTTCAAAATTCAAAATGTTTTGAATTTGAAATGAGGGATTTGTGGAGGGAAAATTTTGAGTTAATGAGGGAGTTAATTAGGAGCATTAATTGGCTCTTAATTAAGCAAAGGAAAAGAGGAGGAGGAGGGACCGGCCTAGGAGAATGGGATGATGAAGGGAGGTGGACGGCGGGTTGGGAAGAGGTGGCCGGCGGGATTGTGAAGAGGTGGTCGATGGCTTGGGTGGAGGATGGGGATGTCGACAAGGGAAAGATGAAAAGATAACGAAAAAGAATAAAACCACGAACCCGGCCGTCTCCAAGGTTGGTGGGTGATACGATTTCCCTCTCCAAGGGATCTCAAATCACGAGCCCGGACCCATCCTGCGGCTGGTGACAACTCTCGATTTCTCTCATAGAAATCTCACTCTCGTCCTCTCACAAGAAGAACACAAGTGTGGAAAACACAAAATTTTCATATCAAATTAACCATCCTATTAATAGCTAAAGGCCCTATATATAGGCCACAACATGAGAAAATAAAAAAAATTACAAAATTGCCCCTTGGGCCACAACACTCAAATAAATTAACCTAGGGGTAAAATAGGAAATAACATAAAATAGAAACTAAAATGCAGAATAATTCATAAATGACAACTTAAATCAGAGCCGTCGATTTACGACGCCTCCTGTGATAGATGCGCCAGATTTTCGTGCCGATGTCCGCATCAGGAACTCACAAAGATAGGGTGCACAATCATCAATCTTTCCATAACAATTCTCAGTAGGTTCACCATCCCTAAGCTTCATAGTGGGATTTCAAGAAAAAATAATATCCGTAATTCTTCCCATAGTTTCACATCTATTGTTTTTCCCCGAAGGAACTAGTTTTTTTATTAATCATGAACAATGATAGTACGAAGTCTCAACTACACAACTCTCCTTGGCCTATTGGTTGAGAGCTTAGGCTTCCAACTAAGAGCTCCAAGGTTCGAGTCCATGTGTATGCGTTGTGTGTGTGAGTTTGCCTTAAATGGCCTAAATGTCCCAAAAAAAAATAGCACGAAGTCTCAACATGTCTCTTCTTTCATCTTTAGATTTTGAGCTCCTTGTGCTACTCATAATTAGCCATTGTTGTTACCATCAGGCCTACTAAAAGGCTATTTTTTAGTTATGCAAGGATCCAAGCATTTTGTGATTTTATCTTACTTTAGTAAAAGCTTAATCTATATATCATTGGCAAATTTATGAATTTGTTTGGAAAACTATGTAGCTGAACTCTCTGAAGGTAAAACCTAGCCATATTCTTGCAAATATCCCACAGAATGAGGTTACCATGACTGAATTGAATGCTCAACTAAAATAATCCTTTTTAGTGCTATATGAGCTTGAACTATTTTAATTATTGTATTTCAAATCATTTTGTAGAAAGTTGTGCTGCAAAATCTGTCAGAATGCAATTTTACACTGCTTCATTATTTTATGCAAGCAAGAAACTTGGAGATTAGGCCATTATAGTCTTGATAAACGTCTTGCCTTGAATAATCATTTTAACGAACATTTAAATCACAACTTAATTGGTAATGATTAATCTCCTCACTAATACATTAAGCTAGATAAAGCACTAGCTAGAGGCGGGTATGCAATATCACTACTTTGTCATAGAGTAGTCAATTGGACAAGCTAGGGCCTGTTGACCTCCACATCTATTCTAAAACTCAACACGATTGGGTGAGCAGAAATGGTGGACAACAAACGCAAGCTTGGCTTGAAACATCTTAACAATATTTAAAGTCATTTAACCATTGCTCGATTCATGAGAGACAATGCTAATGCATTTAGGCATCAAAATTATCAAGAAACGGACTTAATGATCAATTGGATTAGAAACAATGAAATAGCGAGGGATAAACCTAATATCACGCAAGTTCAATTGGAAACTCATCACTTATATTAGAAATCACTTAAAAGTTGCCTATCCCACAATGGACAAAGCTGATATTTTCGAAACATCGAGCTAGGATAGACTCTTAAGTTTTTTCATCCATTGCATTAATGCAAAAAACAAATGTAGCCGCGCCCGAGGCAATGACAAATGAACGACAAAAATTGCTCGGGAAATCAACATGCTTTTATAAAAATCTCATTTATTCAATAATTAAAACTATAATTCAAAAATAGAAACTAATAATTATTTATTATTAAATTATATATTTTGTTCAAAATGATTTTTTATCTAATTAAATAAAATTATTTAAACCATGAAAAATTATTATTATAATTATTAAATTAACTCAAAATATTATATCGTGTGTGTATATAAAGAAAATCTTAAATTAAATCCTCGCATGTCTCTCAAAACCATTTACCTGCTCTATCTCATGATTTCCGCTGACCCTGCTCCTTTCTCTTCTCCCTCAATCGAAACCTCCCAAGCCCACTCTTCATTCCCTCACACATACCAACCCTATTCCTCATGCTAGTTCAGCTCTCATAACCCTCAGCTCCTAAAAGATCCTAAATTAGGTAAATAAATCAATTAATTTTTAAATGAATTTTTTTATTGTATTCAGTTACTATCAATAAAAATATGTAATTTATTAATCTTTATCTGAATAGGTGCTTGCTAGTTAGGTGAGGTTTGGGAATTCAGTTAAAGAGGTGGGCCCTCTTTCCTTCTTATCCGCTTGAATTCATTCACTGAAAGTTGGATAGGGGAAGCAGTGAGGTTTCTGCAGAATCCAAAATTCCCTGTTACGGGCATTGGCACAGTGACTTTAAGCATTGTGGATCAATTCGGCAATAGCAGAATTTCTGTAGGAAGAATTGGCATTCAGCATAGTGCCTTTCCTTCTCACGGGACTATAGAGGAAACCGCAAACCTGTAAAGAATATTGCAGAATTCACTGTTCACCAGGGGACACGGTGCAAAATTCCTGTAAGAGAGTTTGGCACAAGAAATTGGAAGCCTATAACAATTTATTTCACACGGGAGTTCTGTGGATCAGTGGGAATTCATAGTGTAGAATCCTGTATCAGATTTCGGTTGACTCAGGTATGGAATTCCTATAAAGAGTTTTGATAAATTTCTTTAAGAATGAGGTTGTAGGAGTAGGGGAAATAGAGAAGACAGTAGAAGAGAAAGAAGTTTGAGAATCAGAAAAATTTAGAAATTCCATTTTGTTTAACAATAGAAGTTGGTTCTTATGGCAGTGTTGTCAATTTTCAATTAATAGTGAAAGTCTTAAGGAGATTGTATCTTGTGGTGTCTTAAATTCATCTGGTTATGCAAAAAGAAAGCTTCGAAGTGACTTACAATATTAGAAGACTTCGAAGTAGAGAATTGGAGACACCTCGACAAGAATGTAAGTAATGCATTTATATTCAATTTAAGAACTTTTATTTATAGGCGTGAAGGTTGATTTTGAATGCATTAAAGTAAAAGGTTATGAAATTTGTTTAATGTATAGAAAGGATTTTTAATTCAAGTTTGTAGGTATGAACAACGAGCTACGTAATGAAATTGGGTAAGTGTAAAATAAGGTTTAGTATGTTAATCTAAATGTTTTCATATTTGATACTATTTTGAAAAGATGTTAATTTACTTGCATTTGGTGTGCATTTTAATTGTACACCGGCGATTACAACAATGATTATGAAAGAATTTCCACAACTTAAGTATGACTTATGAACACTGAAAAGCTTTGTGGATTTCAATTGAAAAGTAAAGTTTGGCTACAAATTATGTATAACTGTAATTACAGGCGGGGAAAAAGGGACCCCAGATAATTGCAGATTAATTTATACAAAAAATTTTTATGTTAAAGCTAACTTTGTTAGTGAGTCTTCTGGTAAGGTATGAAAACATTTCATAAATGGATTTTTATTTGATTTTTCTTAGTGGCTCTTTAAGTATGTTTATTGAGGTTTTAATTTGGAAGTTGCTTCCGTTGATGTGTAAATTGAATTATGGTTGGATGTTTATATGATCTTCTAAAAATAGAAGTTGTATTAAATGTTCTGAAAGGAAAAATGTTTATGTTATGCTCGTTACACTCCATAGTACTGTTTAGGGGTACTATGGGGTGTTACAGCTCCTACCTTAAAATTTTGAATCCTAGATGGCAAATAAGTGAGGAAGTCGTAATAGAGTTCATTAGAGAAGGCATCAATAGGACCAATGACGTGAGAAAGAATAGAGGCTCGTGGGATTCCACCAATTATTGACATTTACACAATTTCACTCCTACAAATTCCTCTTATCCAGAGTTACACTTGAACCTAATGCCTCTTTGTTCCTCAACCCTAACAGCCACTTGAATTCCTTATTTTCTCTGATAAAAAATCTCTCTTCCTCACCCACTCACCCAAACTTGTCTACATGACTCACCAAGCCCCTCTTGTTCTCTCCCATAAACCTCTCGCCGGTCAACCTCCTCTCCTCCAAACATCGACTATACCATCTCCCTCAACCATTGTATTCAACACCACTTACCATCTCCCTCAACCATTGTATTCAACACCACTTACCATCTCCATAGAAGAAACTTTTTGTGTTGACCAGTGCCAACGATGATCACAACTCCCAACCCAATCCTTTGTCACTCGCGGTCGCAAACTCAGCCAGCTCCCAACAACACTTCCATAATTCAGGTGATATATCTCTTAGTTTGTTAATTTGCGGTCGATGGATTCCTTCCAACCATAAGCCTTGTCCAAATCTTCAACAAGGCTTCCGTCTCACCAATCCATACAACTCAAAGCCATCTCCTGACCTCGTTTTTAATCCATCTCCGGCTTTTCTTGTCCTAGGTGATGAACCAACTTCCAACACTAGCAACCTTTGAATACCAACAAATCGCTTAACCCAAGCTCTCGACTTATTCGCAGTAGCTCCAATTATAGCCACTTCTTTTCTCTCCTTTTCTTCGTCTATCTCTAAACCTCTTTCACTTTTTCTTTCACTCATTCCTTTTATCTTTCCCTCCCCAATATCTATCTCCTTCTCTCTTTAACTCTCTTTTTCTCACTTTTTCCATTCCCATCTCTAAAAAGAAGAAAACAATAGGGATTTTAAAAGAAAAAGAGGAAAAGTAAATAAATAGAAAAAAGAATGGAGAATAGGATTAAAAAAAGTGGCGTGAGTGTTTGTTTCGATTCCGACAAACTTGTCTAGCATTGCCGTCAACAAAGTCGCCTTGCGCACAGGGTAAAAATGCAAGAAAAGCCACAAAGTTTAAGTTTTCGTTCATGTTATTCCAACGTGGCAGAAAAATTTGTACATAAGTATTCGTGCACTTTGTTCCAACTTAGCGCCAAAATCACCGTGTTCATTTTCTTGTAGATAATAAAGGCTTATACATGTTTTTTTAAGCATTGTGAGTTTGAAGGCCTATACGTGTTCATTTTCTTAATTATGAAGGTAAGATATGATATGTTATCCTTGTAATATTCCGTACTTTCAACCATCGATTTATTACCCGATTTGTCCCCTTGTAATTTCCCAGAAGATCACTCACTTAGGTTTGCTCTTATATTATCATGCTTAACTTTGAAGTTTTTATTAAAATTCCAATCATTAAACCAAAAGGCTCCTCGATGTTTTAAGTGCTTAGTTTTTATTTTCTTAAGGGATTTCATAATCTCCCCTCACTTTAATAACTGACGTCTTCGTTAGTTTCCTGAACCCAAAATCTTCCACCAGGCATGTAGGATTCTAAAGGCAATGATCCTATCTGCTAGCTTGTGTGTTGTTTTGATACCATTTGTACTTATTCAAACAATCATCCATCGAGATATTATCCGCTTTGACCTAATGGCTTGACATTTTTGTTACATTGGTATAACTTCCTATGAGGTCATCCTTCCTAGGACTGTTCTTGTACTAGCATGCTTAACTTTAAAGTTTGTACTGAAATTCCAACAATTATACTAAAAAGCGTCTAGATGTTTTAAGAGTTTAACTTTTTTCTTAAGGGGTTTCATTATCCTATCAATAGATTCTGTACATATCCTCTTAGGTTGCTAAAAATAAAATAATATGACAAAATTGGAATGCTTGATGAGTAAAACAGTGGTGACCTTTTCAGTACGTAAGATGGTCCATCTTATATTAGGAATGACAGAATTCTTAAAAGGTCTAACTTTGTAAGTGTAGGTGTTAGTTGAGCCTGCAAATACTTTTGAAAAACTTAGATGCTCACGAGGACTCTTAGTAGTTTGCTAAACAGTAGCTTGAAGTTGTCGTCTGACACTCTAGTCTTAGGAATTGGACTAATAGTGGTCTTTAGATTAGATCTAGACTTAGGTGTCGTCCCATTTGGGTAATAGTGTAATACTTATGCTTTAAGTTCAATATTAGCTATGTTTTTCCTTTCCCTATTAGGTGTACAAAATCTACTTCATTAGTCTCAATATAACAAAGAAGTTTCATCACTACTCACTTTTTTGTGATGGAACACTCTAGTTGCATGATATGCTCGCTGCACAAGCAAGGGGGGGAGGGGGGGGGGGGGGGGGGGGGGGGGGGCTTGGGTGCTGGCATTGATGGCTCTCCCTTGCCTCTAAAAAGCTCTGCTTCAACATTTGTTTGTTATACCATGATAGTGTTGATTATGGTTATGCGATCATGATCATTTTGTCACAAATCATTTTCTCATAGATATAGATGATTCATGGCATTCTTCTGAATAATATTTTCAAAACTTATTCTGCTCAAATTCATCATGTGAAATTCTTGGACGTGCATCTTTATATGCTTTTTCATCAGCTCCTATGCAATTGACAACTTTTTTTAGTATTTCCCTTGGTCATATAAAGCTTAGAGACTCCTCAAGGTCAGACATGTTGCAGAATTGAATGACCCTTCCCTTTTTGATGAGTTGACTACAAGCATCTGAGCTTTGAAAATAATATTAATATCTATGTTCTATTATGCTTGTGATAGAATTTCAAATATTATCAAAGATTAAGAAAGAGCTTATTTCTGTTAAAATGCTTGAGATAGTGTTTCTTGAAGCTTTTGTTGTTATTCCTGCCATACATCATTTGTGATGATCTCCTGAGAAAGGCACTACTTTAGATCATTATATTTGGAGAGTTTGTACGGTCATTATCACTATAGATTGAGTTTGTGCCGTCATTATTAGTTAGACCACTGTTGAATGAGATTGTGGAGAAGTGAGAGGAGATATACTTGACTCATATCAGATCTCTTGAATGTGATAGGAAATACTTGAGTTCGCAAGTATCCCTAAGGAAGTACTTGAGTTCGCAAGCAAACCTACCCAAGATTGGAGAGCAAACAGCAGCAGAATTGCTGTTTGCTGCAGGAAAACAGCAATACGTACAGGAAGACAGTGGAAAAAACAGAGAAACTGTAGGAAAATCTGAGAGAAAACCAAGCAATGGACTTGTATTCCACTAGTAGATGATCAAAACAAAAGCAAGATACAATGTTCTTCGATTCGAGAGGAAGAACAACTCTCCAACAATCTCCGGCAACGCCCAGAGCCCAAGCAAGAAACCCTAGATCTCAAATTACATTCAAATTCAAGATAACCCCCTTTTCCTCCTAATCCTCCTAATTAACAATAAAGGATTCCTACAAAATACCTAAACAGCCCTTTGCATTCAAAATTTTCCCTCCCACATAATCAAATCAGCCCCAAGTGGGGCCCACCTTCTCCGCCCTCCTCCCTTTCCTGGTTCCGCCTCCGCCTGGTGTAGACCCGGGTCGGACCGGGTCCAGCCGGCCCCTCCTGGGCCGGTTCAAGCATAACAGAATGGTTCTCATCTTTTTCTCATTTACAACCAAATCTATTTATTCTATCCGTTTAAGTAGATAGAGATTAGAGAGATATAAATGACAAGGAGTGGTTGCAATAGAGATACCTGTAGTGGCTGAGAATTGCAAGTTGGCGTAGGTTTAGCCTGATTCTTCTTATTGCTTGAATTATTGGATGTATGGAACCCTATAATGCATGTTACTGTTTATAGACAGTCATACATATGATGAATATGATAATTGATATGACCTTTTTTCTAATAGTGTATGAATTACAAGTTTTTGGATGATATAAATCTTATATCTTGGTAACCTTCTCCTCTAATTTGGATAAACCTATCTAGGTTTATATAAATCCTAATTTGACTATAAATAATCATAACATATAGCATTTTCTTTCTCATCCACATCCCTTGCCCAACCAATTGATGGTTGGAGGATTTTGTGGGATTTAAATTCAAGGTCTCTTAATCGGGATGTGCTTTAGGCTTGAGTTTAGGTTTGATTTAACCAACCCCATCACCTGTTTGTTCTTTTTTTTTTGCTAACTGTTTAACCCGCCTCAAATTACATGTGAGGGGAGGGAGGGCAAATATCCGTTTTCAGAAGTTTATCTACATTTTTCTTTTGTTTTTTTTTAATTATTTTCTGTAGATTAACCCGCCCATTTAAATGCATTTTATTTTGATTTTTGATTTTCTCGGCCAGTGAACCAGCTGTGCACTTGCTGCACTGCTAGGCACTTCTAAGATGTTTCAGATGTTGTGATATTTTGTTATTATCTGAATTCCATCAATCACAGTCATTGCTTTTTTTCAGTTTGTATTAGTTTTTGCTTAATAATACTTGCACTCTGAGCCTATCTTCCTTCTAATAGCCTGCTGTGGAGACAATGGGATTCAGAGTTGGAGAACTCAGAGGCCTCTCAAGATGGCATTCGCGGTTCAAGAATATCGGACTGGATGAAAGGCTTATTGAAACTGCAACAGAAAAGACTGGAATGTTCCTTGTGCAGGTTGAACGGTTTGCAAGAGTTCTTACAGTAGTGATCCAACTGGTATGCGTCATGATTGCATAAATTTCACCATTCTAGCCTCTGAAAATGTCTTGTTTTACGTATTCATTCTGGCATATAGTTGCATTAGTGAGAGACATTGATGCAGATATAAATATATGCATTCATGAATTCACGTGCTTCATTTTAGACTGTATTGGCTACTGCTTTTTTGATTCAATTCCCTAGTCTTACCGTGAACAAATAAAACTGTTCTTATCAAATGTGCTTTAAATTCCTTATTCCCTCGCTACCTAAAATACAATTTCTGATTTTTTATTGCAGATAATTTTCACTGGGACAAAGTTTTAAAATGATATCATTTAAAATTTTTCTTCGTCAAAACGAATTAAAAATAAATAAATTTAAAAATGATATCAATCGTTAACTTAGGCAACGACTAGCTATTGAGCTGACTGATTTGTTGGGCGAGCTGTTGGGCTGAGTTTGTGGATCGAAAACCACATCAAGTCATTAGCTGTGAATGACTGTTTACTTTTTTAGTTTTATTTAATTTAAAGTATGATTTATAAATATATGGGTGTATTTTGTTGGCGAGCTGTCGGGCTGGGTTATTGGTGTATTTTTTTCCATGCGAGTGTAACAAGGATGCTTGAACTTCTCAATATGGAGGAGAAGGGGAAGCGAGGAGCTCAAAAGTGAGCATGTTAATTTTCTTATTCTTCTTTATTTTTGTAATCCTGTGGCAGAACCTAATTTTAGCGTGAATTTAATTTTACAAAAAATTTATAGTGTTGAAACACTTGTCGGGTCGTGTCTATGCCATGTCCATATCTGATATTTGTCAAACACAGACGCGAAAGTTATTTAGATGAGTTCATGCTTCATGCTTATAGCAGATGCCTTACTTTATTAGCTTTTAGGGGATAAGATAGGGAAAGTCGGAACAAAAATTTCTGTTCTCTCCTGTAATCTTTTTTATAGTCTAAAGGTGGAACTCACAAATTATGAACTAATAGGTGTACAGATTGGCTGCCATTCTTTTAGCATAATAGGATGCAATGGTGATTTTCTTAATAACACCTTGTTAATGATTACCTAAATGAGGAATCTTGTTAGGCGCGTAGTTTTCTAAATTTTGCAATAGAACAAGTAATTTTTTAATGGGCAAGGTAAGGTCGGGTGTATGATTTGTTAAGGATGTTATTTTAATTGTTGACTAACATTTCTCCTGTTCTTCCAGTTTCAAAATTTCTTCAATTGGGTATTGAAGTGTATAAAGATACTTATGCCCGAACCAACTGATCAAATTCAGCAACCCAATAGGTTTAAGTTACATGATTTTTTTTTTATATATTGTTGGCCGTTAGGAATTGTTTTATATACTTGTAATGTTGGCTCTTTCGTTCTTACAGTGAACTTGTTGTCCTATTCTTGAAGTATATTTTTGATCAGGATCCTGTTGGACAGTTTCTGGAGAATTCAGATGGAAACCATAGCATTGTAACTAATCCGTATGTTCCTTATCATATGGCATATAATCTGTTTCCTGCTATATCAAATTTTTGTACTTAGGAATACATTGTAAAACGTTTTCTCCTTTAAAACATCAAATATTTCTTATTATAATAAAATAGGTTTGTTTTGTTGTGAGAATCGACGTAAGAGGTTGCAGTATTGAGACAAGATGTTTGTTTTGTTGTGAGAATCGACGCAAGGTTTGTTTTCTTATTGTAATAAAATAGGTTTGTTTTGTTGTGAGAATCGACGCAAGAGGTTGCAGTATTGAGGCTCCCAAGTGGCATCGTGCACTGGTAGGTCTTTTCACTTAATCAACATTTTCTTACTTCCCCTGTCGCACTCCTATCAACTCCAGTGGTTCAAACCCCCCTCGAAATCCTTTGTTAGCGTTGCTGTTAACTCTGCAGTGGAGGTGTGGTTCCCTATAACTCTCCTCAACTATGACATGTGGAATACCGGGTGTATGGTCGTGGTCAGAGATAGCTTCAGTCGATACACCACTCCTTTGATCCTCTCGAAAGTGCCAAAGTACCATTGTTGGTTTAAGAAAACGGCGCGTCGGTATGAATAATGCTTTGCAACTGTAGGATTCTATTCTCCTTAAGTCAGATTATAGTTAACCAGATTTTCCTTGAAGGTAGTGTCAGAGTTTAGTTAGATCTGAGTTCTTACTTCCCATGAGCAGCACCAACACTCATAATTAATTACCCATTTTAACGAGTAAAAAAGAAATCTCGATTAAGGATAAATAAATTTTTTAAGTTTTTTAGTCTCAATTGTAGGGGAAATGGAGGTTAATCCGATCAAGATCCCATGGTTCCGTTGTCCCGGGTATACCTTAGGCTTTAGTCTACCAACATTAACAATCATGGACCTTAGTGTTCAGGAAATTTGATTTGCAGCCATGGATTGCGTCCTCTTGTGGATCCCGAGTAGACTGAGATAGTTAGATATAAATTTTAGTTTTATTAGATTTTGGGGTTGTAATTTTTAAAAAAGATGGTTTGGTGTTTATATATATTAGAACACCCAAAAGTTAATTTGGTTTGGGATTTATAACTTCATTTAGAAGTTACCTAGAAGTTTGAATTGAAATGAGTCTTATGACTTCTTATGGAAGTAGCTCGAGTGTTTGAATTTGGGTCGTGACTTATGGCTTTCATTGAAAGTAGCCCGTAAAGCGGATCTTACAGCTTCTATTAGAAGTAACCCATTGATGGGCCTTACAACCTAGCTCTACAATAAGGCTGCCTATTAATTTTACTTGTTTGGGTTTTAGGGTCTTGCAATTTATTTAGCAATTTTCCTCACGTGCGGGTCTTACTACTTCACTTGGAAGTTACCCGTTGGCGGGTCTTACAACCTAGCCTTATAGGTTTAATTTGGAGTGGGACATACAGTTATACTTATGATTTGCCCAAAGATGGGTCTTTCAAGCTAACTCTACAGCAAGGCTGCCCGGGGATTTAATTATTTAGGTAGGTCTTATTGCTTCCCTTTGGAAGTTGCCTAAAAGCGGGTCTTATAACCTAATCCTTTAGATTAAAGTGGTCGTTAATTTTTGTTTGAGGGTTTGATATTTCATTTAGAAAATTTTCAAAATAATAGGTCTTATTACTCCTATTATAAGTTGCTTAGTTATTTGGGTAAGACAGGTCTTACTGTTTTCCTATATTTGTAGCCCTATAGCCTAAACTGCCCCTTCATTTTTGTTTGAATTTGAGATAGGTCTTATGACTTCTCTTAGGAAGTTGCGTGAAAGTGGATCTTACAACTTAATTCTTCCTGCTTTGTTGAGGGATCTATGAGTGTTTGGAGAGTTTAGAAAGAGGTGTTGGTGTGAATTGTGTATGTTAATTAGTGAAAATACACATTTTAATATCAATTTGAGAGCTTTGTAGAGGGTAATTCTATTAAATATAAATTAATTAAATTAGTTAATTAATATTT
The DNA here is from genome assembly GCA_022539455.1 of Dendrobium nobile. Taxonomy (NCBI): domain Eukaryota; kingdom Viridiplantae; phylum Streptophyta; class Magnoliopsida; order Asparagales; family Orchidaceae; genus Dendrobium; species Dendrobium nobile. Next base: position 4,779,082 of record CM039723.1, on the reverse strand, counting down.
AAAATCAATTTTTATATTTTAATTGAATTAATTAATTAATATTCAAATTGAATTGCCCTCTAGTTTTCTGAGACAATTTTGGCACCCTCCCAGCGTCCCCTCCCCTAGGGGAGGTCGAGATGACATTTGCCATTAATTCTTCCTTCCCGGATCAACGATCAACCATGCAGGGTCTTCAAATTTTAAAATTCAACTCATCGGGATCAAAGATTCAACTTTGCGAGGTCTTCAAAAATTGAATTAATCCGCCCAAATTAAAAATCACAGCGCGTGTTTTTAAATCGGCGAATATCTGCTGCTTTGTAATTGCCAAAAGAAATTGATTTAATTGCATAAAAATTCACGTAATTGCTTAAATTAATACTATTAACTATAGTAGTTCTCTGTATGCATGTGGTACTGACGGATAGTTCCACTTTATTTTTTCTAAATGAGAACAAGCCATTATCTTGTATTACATGATAGGCCTCCTAATTGCACTAGCACGCATGTAGGTTAGACAGAGGGAGTTCGAACGGAAGGTAGCTTACGAGCTTGAAGTCGGATGCGGAGAACAAGCCAACAATTAGATGTGAAGCAAGGGTAGAAGCGTCTGTGCAAGCCTAGAGGTGAGCCGATCGACGGAGGCTGGGGCGTGTTTGGACGAACGAAGGCAAGCCGATGGGTAGTGCGTGTGGTAGGGGCTTCAGACAATCTGTGGGTTCGGCTAGTTCGAACGAACAAAGCAACACGGGAGTTGGGGTTCCGGCATGCTGTGCAAGGTGCGGATGAACATGCTCTTGGCTACCGTCCAGTCACGATCGCCACAGGCGTTAGGTTCACGTGGGTTCGCTCGCAAGCAAGACAAAGATAGGTGGGGTTTCAGCCTAGCATGGGGTGTCCGACTAAGCAGACAATCAAACGTTTGGGTCCGGCTCTGTGAGAACATGAGTGGAGGTGACACAGTTGGATTGTGCGGGAGATAAAGCCTGAAGTCGTGATCGGAGGTCGTGAGTGAGCGACTAGGGGGCTTCAGCAGTAAGTTTTTGTTTTTTCAGATTATTTTTTTCCTTTTATCGTTTTGGATTGTTAAAGCCGGTTATTGTGTCGAAGAGATGCATCCATTGACAATCCATTGCTGACAGTCGGACCAGTTTGAGGATATTCTATGAAGAGATGTATATCTTCAATTCAATTTTTTTTTTTAATTTTCGCCATTTCTCTTTTTTTTTAGTCAATAAATTGCCTCCCAACGAAATTCTTGGGTGATTTCACGCAAGGATTTCGTTGCAAGCATTGAGTATATGGTTTTGATTGTTCTTCTTTTGTCTTTTCATACCAAGATGTTTGATTGGAGTACTCCCTCCATCATTATCTTGTATTGAGCCTTCAGAAGAAGATATTTGGAAAGAGATCGATGCATGCTATCTTTCGTAGTCGGCTTCGATTTCAAACTGACCATATGTGCATAGAGAGGTGTTGACTGATAGAGATATATGACAACCTATTCACTTGATTACCTCATTTTTTTCCAGTTGATTCGGATCTTCCAATTGGCCATGATCCTTTAGAATGGGTCTTTACTCTCAGATTGAGGCACAATAACGCTTCTCTAGATTGCGTTGTCGAGGAGCTGAGTTGCGGCGATCATGACTTTTTATATCCTGCAGTTGACTTAAAGTGTTTGAAGTGTTATACTAGTACTCTGCCTATGCCGACCACTTAGACCACAACCGAGGTGTTTCTGAAATAAAGCATCGTAGATATGTTTCCAAACTCCTAGTACTCCCTTATAACATGAACAACTCCCTCCAAAAATGCTGAGGAACACCTTGTTTCGATCAGATACTATTGTTTTTGGTATCCCGTGTAATTTGACCACCTCTTTAATGAAAGGTAATGCCATTGTTACTGCTGTGTAAGGATGTCATAAAGGAATGAAATGAGTATGTTTGTTTAGTCTTCTCACCACCACTAGAATTATTGGAAACCCCTCCGATCATGGTAGCCCGTCTATGAATCTATAGAAACCTCTTCCCACACTCTGCCTGGAAGTGCTAAAGGTTATAATAGCCCCCCCTGGAGCCATAGACATATAATTATTCCTCTAGCAAACCTCACATCTGGCCACTATCTCCTCTACATCCTTGTGCATTCCCTTCTAATATAGTTAAGCAGCCAATCTCATGCATGTCTTCTATACACCTGAGTGACCCCTAATAGTGCTCCCATGAAACTCCAATGGAAAGTGTGAAATATGAATTTAGGTTGGTGGCAGCACAAACCTCCCATAGTATAGAAGTCTCTTCCCATCTACTGAATAGCCAGGATGGCCATTCTCATTCTTTATGTGACCTAAGTTTCTAAAATTTTTATGGAGAACACTTAGGAAAGTAAATAGGGAATTCTTCCTTTCAATAACTCATAAACATCCACAAAATAGAACATAAAGAAGAATCAAGTCTTTTTAGAAAACTGTTGCGAAGTTCGAAAGGAAAAATAAATAAAAGAAAGATAAAAAACTACCCTCAGAACAACCAACAAGTGGTCACCTCACCTGCAAAGCTTTTAAAATATTGTATAGGTGCTCAAAGAAAAATCTAACCCGAAATCCACCACTAAATCGATCCGGAACAAGTCCACCCTTCACCAGCAAATACCAACCAAAACGTGATAGCAAACACCTTAAAGTTCACAAGAGAAGAAGGATACAATTTGACGATTACCGTGAAAATAGAAGAAGAGGAATAAGACCAAGACGAAGTATAAGAAGAGAAGGGAATAGGAGATTAGCTTGCAAGCTAAAACCTGCAGGTTTATATGTAAAAACTTCACCAAAAACTATCTCAAACAGCAGCAAACAATCCCCATATATAGGAAAAAAAAAGGGCCCACTAGGCCCATAAATGTGCCGCCCCCCAAGCAACCAATAAGAGCCATCAATACATATGAAATAGTAAAGGGAGGGGAACAATCAACATGGGGAAACAATCAGCCAAAAAAATCTGCCTAGGAAACCAACAATCAGCACACCTTTTGGAGCCAACATTACATAGGAAATAACAATCGGAGGGGAACAGACAACATGGGGATACAACAACCAGTAAAATTTGCCTAGGAAACTAGCAGGAAACCAACATCCACCAACAATATTAGCTTTATGGGAAATGGACAACAATTGAAACAACACACCAACATAGAAATCGAAGGGACAAAGTGAAGGAAAGGGAGAGATATTTCCAAGAGCAGCAACATAATGATTGTCTACATCAATTCTTTAACAGATCCTCTCTGATGTTCCTTAACTCCTTGTCTTGCGCACTTTCTTACTTAATAGCCCCTCAATCCAACTTCATTGATATCGAAAAGGCCATCTCCTAGATCTCCCCCACGCATCTAGGCATGGCATCTGCTGCCTTATTTTTCAGCCTTGGCTTATACTTGATTTCAAAATCATATCCCAATAACTTGGACGACCACCTCTAATGCTCCTCGGTCACCATCCTCGGCTCTAGTAAGTACTTCAAGCTCTTCTAGTTAGTCCTAACATTGAAATTCATCCCAGCAAGTACGACCACCACTTCTGAATAGCTAATACAATGGTCATCAACTCCCTCTCATAGACCGACTTCATCCTAGCTCTGCCTGGCAACACTTGGCTGAAGTAGGCTATGGGTCTGTGATTTTGCATGAGCACTGCCCCCAACCCATATTCTGAGGCATCTGTCTCTATCACAAACATTCTGCTGAAATCAGGTAATGCAACATCGAAACTGTGGTCATGGCAGCCTTCAATCTCTCAAAGGCCTTATTAGCTGTCTCTCTCCATAAGAAGCTGTCTTTCTTCAAATGCTCTGTCAGAGGCCAAGCAATGTTGCTATACCCTCTCATAAACCTCATGTAGTACCTTGTTAATCCTAGGAAGCCCCTTAGCTCCCTCAGGTTCCTAGGTAGAGGCCACTTCAACATTGCCTCAATCTTGGCCTTATCAGCGGACACTCTTTCCTGTGATACCACGTGCCTTAAGTAATCTACACTTGCCTGTGCAAAACAACTTTTCTTCAGATTGACCTCCAGTTGATGCTCCTGTAACACCTCCAAGGCTGCCCTAAGATGCTCCAAATGCTCCTCACTGGATTTTCTATACACTAGGATGTCATCAAAGAAAATCAGAAAGAACTTCCTGAGGTAATGTCGGAACACCTTATTCATGAGGGGTTGAAAGGTTGCAGGCGTGTTGGTGAGACCAAACAGCATCACCAAGAATTGATAGTGTCCCTCATGTGTCTTGAAACATATCTTTGGGACATCTTCCTCTCTCATCCAGATCTAATGGTATCCGGACTTCAGGTTCATCTTTGTGAATACTGTTGCTCCACAAACCTCATATAGCATCTCATTTCATTGGGATAGGAAACTTGTCTGGCACAATCTCCTTATTCAGGACATGGTAGTCCACACCAAAACTCCCTCCCATCATTCTTTTTAACTAGTAGAACTAGGCTAGAAAAAGAGCTCATGCTCCGCCTGATGATCCCCGCCTCCAACATCTCCCAAATCAGTTTTTCAATTTCATCCTTTTGGACTTGGGGTTATCGGTAAAGCCTGACACTTATTGGTGATATCCCCTTCCTCAGTGTGATGGCATGCTCCTATCCTCTCTGTGGCGGCAATCCCTGAGGTGATTGAAAAACCTCACAAAACTACTGTATTACTAACTATATTGAAATAGGGATGTCCCCTTCTTCCTCCCCTTTGATCCCCTCCAAGCTTTACAGTTCCACCAAAAATCCTCCTCTTGTATGGCTCTTACCATGATTTTTAGTGACACCATGGCTTTGGAGAGGCCTGCATCTCCCCTAAGCACCATCCTCCTCCCTTCCACCATCAGCTCCATTGTTAGCATCCCCCAATTCACTTTGGTGTCCTTGAAGGGCTGCAGCCATCTCATCCTCAAGATGACATCAGTGTTCCCCAGCTTTGATGGGAAAAACTCCTCCCTCACAGATTTCTTATATGGTCAAGACCACTCCCCTACACACCCATCTACCTATCTCCATCTTCCCTGTTCCCATCATCACCCCATAACCTCCTGTATCCACCAGTTTCAGCCCTAATAGATCTACCACCTGGTTGGAGATGAAGTTGTGGGTGGCCCCACTGTCTATCAACTCAACTACCTCCTTGTCTGTTATTTCTCCTCTCATCTTCATAGTGTGATTCGGAGTGAACCCCACTACTGAATTCAAGGAGACCTCAACCATGTCTAAATGCAATTTTTCTTTCTCTGTCGAGTCCTCACTCCCACCTCCCTCGTCAACTTCCTCGTCAGCACACAAGGTGGGAACCTGAGGAGTTTGGTCCTTACACCTATGCCCCGACGTGTACTTCTCAGTAAATCTGAAACATAATCCCTTTACCCGCTTCTCTTGCACCTCCGCCTCTGTGAGTTGCACGAAGTCCCCCGCCCCCCCCCCCCCCCCCCCAAAGGCGAACTTCACCGCTCTTCTCCCTCGGAGCCTCTCTTTGGAAGGATATTGCTTGGGTTCTCGGAGCTAAGGTTGTAGGGGTACTCCAATAGGCCCCTCCCATTGTGTTACTTCTGATGATTTTCTCTCTCTTATATTTTTCCTCCACCCTCTGAGCCAGCCCCATCGTCTATCTCAGCCCCTTGGCCTCAGTACCTTGAGTTCATAAAACAATTTATAGAAATATGCATAACTAATAAAAAAAATCATCCAACAAATAAAAAAAAGCCACTAAATCTTGACCTTTCATTTCAGATAACTGCAAGATGCAAAACAATGCATGTATACCTAACAAAAGATGTTCCGTTGTATGCAAAATCCTTTCTATCACCCATTCACTTGACAAGGGACTTTCCTGTAAAATATTTTATCAATTAATGAGTGAGTTATATATATATATATATATATATATATATATATATATATATATATATATATATATAACTTAATGGGTAAAACGCTGATCTACACTACAAAATCTGTAAATCTGTCTTTAATTGTGGAATCTAGAATTGCCTACACTATAGAAATGGAATATTGTTATCTATGGATTTTTATATTGCTTTAGATAGAATGTTATTCTTAGATTGTTTGATTTTCATAAATGAAATGCTGTTGCTCGCATATTGCTAGGTTGTTTTAGATGTAAAGGTGTTAGCTATAAATTCTGGATTATTTCAATATTTTTGTATTTTAGAATAACATTAATTGTCTTTGTACACAGTGATTGACTCTTTTATGAGTTGGATGATCATGTTGTGTCAATTGTTATACTTGCAAAAAAATACAATAATGTAAATTGATGTAGACAAAGTGATGTAGAACGGAAAAATTGCTTTGCTAGGGAGAAGGAAGAATTTGGAAATTCTCAAATTTTCTTCCCCAAAATCTGTGAGAATTCTCGAAGTCTTGAGCTTAGGAAATAGGGAGAACAGATGAGGAAATAAGGCTGTAGAATTTTGGTGAATCTCGTGGTCAGCTGTGGGGAAATTAACAGCAAATCGAGGTCTTCCACAGTGCTGGACAGCAGTTTATCTTTGCTGGCATATGTGGACAGCAAGCTGTATGGCTTAGGTTTAAGAAAACCATTGGCTGGATATGGCAGAGGAGAATTTCGGGTAGGAAAAAACTGCTGGACAGCAGTTTGATCTTTCCAAACAGCAGCTATTAGGCTTAGGATTACTGGAGACGTGAGAGCAAGGGTTGGAATTCGGTGAGAGAGAGCTAGGCCAACGGGATTTGAATCAAGGAAAATATTTTAGAATAATTTATTTCCTAATTCCACTTCCAGAAGTTAAGGAAAACTTCAATGCTTGGCTCCACAAGGAGCTGTTACGTGATTAATCAAGGAAACCGGATTTGGAAATTGGAATTAGAAAAGCCTTGCATTAAATCCAATTTGAACTGAAAGTCTAGGTCTTGGGGAATTCGGCCACAGACAAAAGGAAGAAATAATTTAAAATATTTCTAAATGGGTTTATGAAACACTTAGGAAATAGATCCTACGTGGCTCACATGGGGGCCGGCTGCAGTTATGGATGGGGAAAATGGGGTAATTGCTCAATGCTTGATTATTTGGGAATTATAAATTTGGAAAGGGGAAATTTAAAATCCCAATCAATGACAAATTGATTTGATTGTGATTTAATGACTTTCCTAATATAGAGGAACCAAATTAGGAAAGAATTTGAAATTTGAATTTGAATAATTTCAAATTCAAATTAATCCCCAAATTAACCCAACCAAATTAGAAAATCCCAAAGAGGGTGAGAGGAGTTTTGGCCGGCGGCTAATGGGGGTGGAGCCGGCGGCAGGGGTTAGGGTATGGGGGATTTCGGGTGGAGATGAATCCGTTGGCCAAACGAAGATTGGGAAGGAGAAAGACGATGGAAAAACAATTAAAGAAGAGATAAACAAAAAAAACCAGAATAGAACGAAAGATCGAAACAAATGATAAAAAAAATGAAAACCGCGAGCCTCGGACTCTTCCGAAGACTGACGGGTGATTCGTTTGCCCTTCTCCAAGGGACTTCAAGTCACGAGCCCGGACCCATCCTGCGGCTGGTGAAGACTTCGATTCCTCTCATAGGAATCTCACTAACGCTCTCTCACAAGAAGAAAAGAACACATTGTGGAAAACAATTTTTTTTATATCAATCAACCATCATTTTACAATAGCTAAAGGCCATATATATAGGCCACAATATGAGAGAAAATAAAAGAATTACAAAATTGCCCCTCGGGCTACAACACTCAAATAAATTAACCTAGGGGTAAAACAGGAAATAACATAAAATAGAAACTAAAATGCAGAAAATAATTCATAAATGACAACTTAAATCAGAGCCGTCGATTTACGACGCCTCCTGTGATAGATGCGCCAGATTTTCGTGCCGATGTCCGCATCACAAAGGGGGGGTCAACACAAGTCCAAAATAATTCAAATTTTGGCTTCCCTTGAGTCTACTAGCTCAATCCAATTGAGCTAGAATTTTAGCTCATTTATGAGCTAGGCTTTAGTTCATTTATTGAACTAGGGGTTAGCTCATTATTAGCTAGGATTTTTAGCTCATAGTTATCTTTATATTTAATGTACTTTTTATGCTTTTTATGTTTTTAATTGATGTTAACTCTTGGAATTCCAAACCGACCTTTGGAATTCCAAGAAGTGTCTTTTCCCATGAAGTGACTCCTTGGTTTCCTTCATGGGATGTTGATTTTTGTATATGCCTCTTGGGATCTCACGGCTGGCTCCTTCTTCCGTGTCCATCCCTCGTTTCCCGTGGCCGTGGCTCTCGGTCCGTGCGATTCCCCTCGTCTCCCGTGGCTGTCTCCTTGGTTCTTGGTTTGGGTGTTTAACCATGAGCTTGGGGGGGAGTTTTCTATGTGTTTAATGCTTTGAATTAAGTGTTAAGTTAATGTAATGTGTCTCTTTGTATTCCCCTTTCATACCTATATATATGGGGGGTATTGTAATGTTTTGAATAGTGAATGATATGTGATTTTTGGAAAATCTGTTAACCTGCGGGTTGCTTGGAAATCCTGCGGGCTCTTTCCAACCTTCTTTTCTCATCCCCTCCGGAAATCCTGCGGGCTCTTTCCACCCTTTCTTCTCGGGCTTCTAACCTCTTTCGTCTCTCCGCAAGTGCCACTCCACCTGTATCCTTCTTCTCCAAGTGCAGCAACTTTAGGGTGTCGTCATTTTGTTTGCAAGAGTCGTTTGTATTGTTGTAAGTTTTCTTTTGTTTAGTTTAATTTGAAATGTAAGAGTTTGTTCGTCTCTTTTCTCGTCTTTAATCATTTTCGTCCATAGAAGTCCGTCGTGTCTTTTGCGATCGAGAAATATAGGGTCCCCTATATCTCTTGCTCGCATCATAAATGCTCTATAATATTGTTTGTCAAATGAATTTATTCTTCCACGCCATTGGTTAAGAAATGTCCGTTTAAAAGAAGAATTATAAGAAACAAACTGCCAACTCTAAAAATTATTATACAACTGTTTAGCTACAAATATCATACAACTACTCTCTTAATTGAGTTGCAATCCTCATGATTTAGTAGAATTATCAAAATGGTATCCTAGTTATATCCATTTTGGTCTCAGAATTTTCAATTTAGCTGCTCTGCTACCAAATCTGAATCAATTTAGTCATATGATCAAATTTGCCATTTATTTGGAGTGCAGTTGTTGGAGGAAAATTTTTTATGAGGTATTTTAGACTTTTTAGGATCATTCTCAGTACTTAACACTTGCTTAAACTAATAAGGGTGACTCTAAAATTCCAAAATAACCTTCGCTAATTATTGTCCAAACAAAAGGAAAATTTGATGATAAGATTAAATTGGTTCAGATTTGACGAGTTGAGGAGCTATATTGAACATTGAAAAAGTCTGAATCTAAAATTTATACAGCTGTAGGATCATTTTGACCTTTTACAAGTTTAGTTGATAACTTTTCTCTTCATCATAACAATTTTTACCAATAAATTATAAGTGATATGGAGTGGAAGAGGGGAGACCTGGTTTTGGAGGTTGGTTATGTAGTTGATACAATTATAAAACAAGAGAGGGCATTGGATCGTTTGGTGTCTGGAATGATGGTTATTAGAAAAGCAAACTTGGTGCAGTAGAAGTGGTGGAGATGCATCAAATTCTCTTTGAGAACTATCATGAATTGGTCCTTTGGGAGTTGAATGTTTTGTACCATTGCTAATTAAAATTTACCAATAATAGACTCTAAAGAAATAGTAAGACGGAATCTTGGGAGTTAAGAGTCAATGTCAAGATAATATATGGGTGATGATTAGTGTTCACGAGTATGATGATGAAGTTTTTAAGGTTTTATTTTAATTCTGTCAAGCTTCGTGCTATACTCATCACTACTGCAACACTGGTACAAGATCAAACCAATTCATTAAGATGTGTTTTGACTAATAAATATTAATTTTGTTAGATTTTATTCGTATTGTTCGTTTGTCTTCTAGGTTCAAATATAAAATTAAGCCCACAATCAATATTTGTTGTGATTAATTTTCAAGTTTTATGTAAATGGTGTTATTTGCTTGAAAGGGTGTAAGTTTAGAGTTGGCGTTACCAGTTGAAACCTTAGGATGTATGCATTTTCTAGTTCCCTCGAGTGTATTTGAGGTTATCTTACCCTGAAGTTCATAAGTCTTCTTCCTGTAAGTGTTTCTTAGAGATGCCCTAACTGCATTTAAACGGGTCCCCTCATCATCCAGCATCTCTGAACTGACAAAAATCTAGCAAAATGATTACCTTAACCTTTCTAATTAGTTTGTGCAAATGACTTTCACACTTCACCGAACAGAAGTATTTGAATTTGCATTTTTTTCATTGCAGAAAACACTGCATATTTGTTTCATTGATATTAGCAATTTTTTTCCATATCAGGCTATCCTTTTGCAGGGTAAAGGAGGATTTTTGTAGGTTTAAAGGTTTTTTTAAATGACTTAAAGCATCCTATTAGCTTCACACTTTTGAGTTTTTTGAAAAACACTAAGGTATTTGCTGTCCTCACACTTTTTCTTAAACTTTTTCTGAAGACGGTTACATACTAAATTTCTATTCGATTAATCTATTCATCATCACAATACAACATAAGGATTAAAAGGTTTATATATAACTTTTGGCTCAATCTAACAAACCTCTGATACGACCTAATCATATTGAACATGAAATGAAATAAAGTAAAATTAGACCTCATAATCAAACCTGATCTTTCTTCCAATGGGGTGCAGCACTAAAATCGCTAAAATATTGATGAGCAGATCCAACATGTTGCAAACATTGGAATGGTATCACCTTCGAACACTGATAAAAATACAGAGAAAAAAATTGCTAGACACCGTCTTGTGTTTAAGAATATCTGCTTTGAAATTTGCTAACTAGCTCACGGTTGTAAATCATTTCATGCATTATAATTTTTAATTGGCTAATCATCATTTATTCAAATTTAATGACATTTGGATTTTAATTGTATGATGTATGTTCATGATGGAAGAGTATATCAGCCTCTTTGCAAAACTGGTGATTTATATTCTTCGTTCAACAATTTTTTAACAGTTCAGTATCAATTTTGTTAAGTCTGAAAATTTTCCAGTACAAATGAAATTATCGGGACAACCATTTATGTTCTAGCATCTTAACCATGTTATGTACTCATTTGTTGAATGCCTTATTTTCAGTGAGAGAATGGCTTTTCTAACATACTATTTTTTTGGCAGTGACACAAGGAAACTAATTGAAGAACTTGTGGCATTTGGAGGGTTTTCAGACGTTGGATTCTTGGAACGAACTTTATCCATGGAATTTGATCAATTGGAGCAATGGTAATTTAATATTCCTTTGATGTTCTAACGTGAAAAAAAAAAAAATGCTTCAGTGTTTTCATGCATGTGAATCTGTTCTATATTGTTTGACTGAAATGATTGATGTGGTTCGGCAGGGACCTTCTGATGAAGAATAACTTTTTCCCTGAGTTCTTTATCTCACTTTTTCTAGCATAATCTTGAATTGAGAATCCGATTTAAGTTAGTTTTTCTTTCTTTCGTATTATGTCTACTTTACTCACCATTTTCTCCTGCTTCAATAAGAATATACCTTCTTTCCCGTTCATTGCTCATGTGCAAACATATTTCCAACTGCCATATAGATAAGTGATTTTGTTATTGTGTTTTTCCAGTACATAATGGACAAGAACCAAAAGGAAAACTCTTTGGCAAAATTTTTCTAATCATTTTATTTCTTGCATTGCATGGAATATTCTGAATTTAAGGACAGGTTTCTAATCCTGATTATGAATATATATCACACTCCAGGGCATTTTTGAGAACTGCTACCATTGGATGCCAACTTTTTTTAACTCTTGCAATTATATGCCAGTTGTGGGCTCCAAAAATTTGCACCCCGACCTCTCCGTCACCTTTTCTTTTTTTGTCGACAAGGAGAGTTTTAACAAGTTTAGGTTCCGGGGTAAATTTTAGATGGTAAATTGGGTTTTAGATAAGACGCTACACAGAGATTTCACTCTCATTTTGCGAGGACTTTATGGTTTCCTATTGGCGCAAGCCCCTATAATTAGTTACCCCTCCCGATAACAAGAGAGAACTTTCGATTGAATAGATGTGTAGTATCCAGTGTATAGTAACAACAAAATTAGATATTAAAAATAAAAATTTATCACCGCACACTTAAACCGGATGGTGGTGGAATGATGATAAACCCAATAAAGATCCCATGGTTCTGTCGTTCCGGGCCATCATGATCCCTAGTCTACTTAGTCAAAGGAGTGGTCAACTCAACTTGATGGATCATTGTCGGTAGCCATGAGTTACTTTATACAAATGTATCTTATAGACTTGAGATGAATATTTGCATAATGAGACAGATTTAAGCCCACCTTAGCTAACAAAGGGCTTTGTGCCTATCAATTATACTGTATTGATTTATTACGTAAGGATTTAGAGCCACTGAGAAACATACAAGCTCTGGCCGTGATCGTATTTAGTTTGTACCATTTGACAGCAAAACCACCCGGTCAGAAGACCCTGGTCATAACCGTTTACCTGTGGTGCTATTTGGCGGCGAAACCACCTGTTAGAGCACACGTGTCACGTCCTTACTGACAAGAGATAGTTTGAGAATGAATCGTAGTGATATTCTCGATCAAACATTCATTTTTTGTGTGATAAAATGTATCATTAAGAAAGAGGATGTAAATATTATGAAAACTTTTATATAATTTTAATTAGATAATTAATAAGTTAATTTTGTATGGAGGATATATATATGTTAAAGGGAGGATTTTATTTTTTGTTTGTATTATTTATTTAAAAATTTATTTAGAAAAATAATTATAATCAAATTAAATTATAAGATTAATAGCAAATAATAGAAATAGTGCAATGCATGTTTGAGAAATTTCATTAAATGAATAATTTTAAAATAAGTTGATTAAAGATATTTTATTTTTCTACGATGGAAATGAGAGTATATTTAATTAATACGAGGAGAATAAATTTTATCAGTAATTTAATAAACTAAATACAAGGGCTATCTCATATAATTAAGAATATATGAGTAATATATAACTTAAATATTAACAAATAGGTTTTTCATATAGGTGCAAAATCGATCAATGTGGGAAAGAGGAGAAATAGTAAAGTATTTCAATATCTAAGTTCAAGTTGAGTACTCATGTCTTTTACTTATAGTAATGATTTTATTCTCTCTTAAATTAAATTCATCGAAAGATAGTGATTTATGCTTATTAAGTTTTATTGCAAGCTAGATTATGATTTGTCTTTCTTTTATCCAATGATTGATCATGTTGAATGATATGAAAAATAATATGTTATTATTTAGACTTTTCATATAAAGTAAATGAATGATATATGAATGAAATTATTAAGATAGATATGCTTGTATGTGCATGATGGAGCACACCTTCTTATGGTACTGGCTGAGGACGCAATGTACTCATGTATGTAAATAAAAAAGAAGTACCTTCATTGGTACTATTTTTAAACTGTGGCTCCTATCATGATTGTATTATTTATGAGAAAAGATAAAGATATAGATAAATATATGATATATGCATAACATGGAAAGTCTTGAAATGAAATGATTAAATAGATTTTTTTTGTTTTGAAATAATCATGCATATTGTTCATAATGCCTTGGATTACTATAGTTTAGAAGCATTATTTACTCATTGAGTTCTTTTATGGCTCACTCCTACATTTATAATTAAACATGTATTATTCAAAGCTTAAAATGAGTAGAAGAGATGAAAATGTGTACCATAAGCGAAGTGCTCTGAGTGAAAGGTATTTTTATCTTTTATTTTAAATAATTTTGAGGATTTAATTACTCTTTCTATTTATAGGTGATAGATTTAGCAAAGAAAAATTTAATCAACCGTCTGACTGTCTGTTCTCGTCTCATTAATTCAAGCCTCCTTGTTGGGTTGTGACACGCGCAACATTCTAGGACGTCACGTGTATATATATATCACGCTCGTTAGGTCCGATGCGGTGGTATGCTTTTGAGTGCATTTCGCATAGTGTATTCATATATCAAATATTCTATATGCATGTGACTTATTTGATGTGTATGATGTATCTGCATATTTGTATACACATAAGGGAATGCTAATATATCAAATAGTCTATATGCATGTGACTTATTTGATGTGTATGATGTATCTGCATATTTGTATTCATATGCGACATGCAATGGGAATGCTAATATACCTCACTTGTGGACTCTCAAATTGAACATTTGAGTCATTATTGCTAATGTTTAAGCTTAATAAATGGCTCAAGAGATCGCCTTACCACCTACATCTTAGGAGTGTTGTTGAATGGATTGATTGGCTATATCATTTTCCTCGAAGTCACACATAAGGTAAGTCAATGTGATGTGCAACTAAGGAGTTGAAGGAATCATTGAAAATGCTTCCTTTCCCTTCTACCTCAACTTCATCTTCGTCTCCACGATGAGAAGGGTGATAAATTGGAGGCACTAGTAGCTATGATCTTTGTACATAAGTGTAGAAATCTTGTTGGTTTGAGATATAATTTTGTGTCTTCATAAATGTTGATTTAATGCACTGCAATCGATTTAATTTCTCTAGGAGTCGTGTTTTAAAAGGCATCTTTTGGGCTTTCCCCTGTTTGATGCTAGTTAAGATTACCCTTGGGCAACCAATTTTTTTCCTTTATTGGATTTAAGGTTTTTAAGAGTAGAGATAATACTATAAAAGGTTTTGCAAAGTATTTTTATCGGACTCATCAAGGAGGTAGAGATCATCTCTTTCATTAGTAGGCCCAAATGTCCTCCTCTTGCCCTGTTCCTAAATGACAATATAAAAACTTGTTTTAGATGTATAGTAGATAATAAATAATTTAGGTGAATGGAGGATATTTTAGCGCTTAAGAGATTTATTCATAAAAATAACTCCTTAACCCGCCATGATTTTCATGGATTCATTGGTCACGATTATTATCTTGTTGATAGGATAAGGGATATATGAAATGAATTTGTTAGATTAATTGTTCATATGATAGGTAGCTTCTTAATTAATTATCCATAAGCTAAAAATGGTTGTCTCTGAGACATTAAAGGCATAAGAAGAGGAGATAATATTTGATAATGCTAGAATACAAGAACTTGTTGTAGATGTTTTTTGGATGCTCCTAGCAAGTTTTTTTGGTTTTTGTTTTTGTACATTATAAATGGCTCAAGTTTCTTCACTTAAAGAATATGTGGACTAGTTGTGACCATTATAAATACTTCTTTTCATTCAACTAGTATATTGAGTGGTTGTTTTGCAAATCTCATTGGATTTAAATTGCATCTCTTAATTTCAAGAGAACCTGAAACCCAGTGTATGTGACTATTGTTATTGTTGTTAATGCAGAGGGAAACTATGGTTATGCTTATAGGAAATAATAGAAAAGGAAATAAATGTAGCAATATGGTGATGAGAGTGACAACAATAGTAAATATTTGTTGCAAGAAGGCAGTAATGGAGGTTGTGGGATTAGGTTGAGTGTATTTCATTTCGACATGGATAAAATTTATACAATTTTAAGGAAGAATATATTAGGAACATTATGGAATAAAAAAATAAAATTAATTGTAAAATAATTATAATAGCCCACGTAATGATGAGTAGATAGTAGGGATCCCACAAATGAATGAAGTGACAATGGGAGAAGGAAAGATGGTGGAAGTTTTGACTAGTATGGCTCCCAATCGACAGAAATTATGCAGTCGTTTCACAATCATAAATATATGTACATGTGTATTCATTCATACATACATATGCATTGTGATTACATCACTAGAAATTCAATTTTATCTAGGCTTTACTCAATTCACATTGGGATTAGTTTGTTAATAAGCTCGATTAGAGTTTGATCGAAACAAAAAAAAATGATATCTTTTTCAACTCAACATCACAGCCCTAATCACAACAGCCCAAAAGGATCTTAAGATTATTATCATGGTTTTTTATTTTTTTTGTAAGAATATTGTATACTAACTGAATTATTAAAAATATATGTTAAACTTACCAAGCTAAATTGAGATCTCCTTAATTGTTGATTTATAAAGGAGTGATTTAAAGTTTGCACTTCATCATATTCATGAATTTATGTTGGAGTTAACACATTTCATTGGGGTCATTGTTTAAAATTGTGCAATATGAGGCTCACCTCAGTACAATTCCAGTGAAAAATGCCTCAAAGCTTATGCGTCGAGTTTTTTATGAGGCTTACGCCTCAACCTGGTTGAGGTCCGCCGTGAGGCGCCTTACCTTACTGAATCTCACCTGATTTATATATTTTTTTATTAAAACCTACCTATATCCTAAACTTAAGCCTCGAAAAAATCATGCCTTCATTCACCCCCAAGCCGCAACAACTTCCTCTCAACCGCCTCGACCTCCAGCCTACCGCCTTTGCCGTAGCCATCACCTTGAATCACTTGAAGCTGCACACCACCTCCACCACCTCTAAAATTTTGGAGTATTATTCTCATCTTTTATATTGATGACAAATATTTATAAAAGTGAAAGATGATTGAAATAAATGAAGAGAAAACAGATTGAGAGGCATTGAACTCCACATGATGAGGTAGGGTAGAGACCAATTTGTTATGACGACGACTCAAATAAAGACCCCCTCAGTGATGACAATGCAGATGACTTCTGAGTTGTTGCCAATTATATCAGCCTTTTTTAAGAAGTAATTGTTGATGAGTAGGGAACTGAGAAATAAGGAATTTGGAGTTGAACTTGATGTTATAAAATACTTTTACGTAATTCCTATATTTCATGTTGTTTTGCTCTTGTAATATTTAGATTTCAATTCTATTTCACGCAATATATTACTTACCAGTTTATGTCTTGTGTAATTTTTTATTTCATATATATGTTAATTTGTTATTTCATAGTTCAATAGAAATTTAATATGACATTATTTAACATGTTATTTGGGTATTTTATAAAAAATCACTTTTAAACTTTATTTTCATTTTACACAATTTTTAAATTTGCACGCTTACGCCTCAAAACATCTTGAGGCTTACGCCTCGCCTCATGAAAGAAAAATGCTTCAGTGCTCAATTGCGCAATTTTAAA
This sequence comes from Dendrobium nobile, assembly GCA_022539455.1. Taxonomy (NCBI): domain Eukaryota; kingdom Viridiplantae; phylum Streptophyta; class Magnoliopsida; order Asparagales; family Orchidaceae; genus Dendrobium; species Dendrobium nobile. Next base: position 4,761,907 of record CM039723.1, on the reverse strand, counting down.
CCTTGATTTGGGTTTCCTTGAACTGGATAGCACCATGCCATGGAAGTGCGTTGCATATCCTTTTAGGACACAACGCAGTTCAATTGTGTTTCAAGGAAAAGTTTGTAATACTTTCCATTAGGGTTGCCTAAAATTGGAAAACACCGTGCCATGGCAGTGTGCTGCATATCCTTTTAGGATACACAGCACAGTTCCATTGTGTTTCAAGGAAACGTTTATAATATTTTCCACTGGGTTCTCCCTAAACTGCATGGCATCAGGCCTTGGCAGTGCACTGCATATCTTTTTAGAATTCACATCGCAGTGCCATTGTGTTGGAAGGGAAGGCCTTTGTGAGGCTCTTCTGTTAAGGCCTTTTATGATTGCTTGCTTTTATTTAGACTTTTTTTGAATGATTGAGTCCAATTCATTTTTCATACTTTGCCAAATTCAATAACTCTTAGAGACAGTATACTAAACGAGCATATACGTGAAAAGGTTGGAGTAGCTCCAGTGGAAGATAAGATTAGAGAGAGTTGCCTTAGATGGTTTGGTCACATGAAATGGCGGCTTTCCGATGACCCGATTAGGAGAGAAGATGTATTAGATTTGGCTTATGTTAAAAAAGGTACAGGTAGACCTAAAAAGACTTGGTTAGAAAATATTAGAAATGACATTTCTTTATTAGATTTAAATGAGAATTTGACTCTTAACAAGGCACAATGGAGAAAAATAATTCATGTAGCCGACCCCACGTAGTGGGATAAAAGCTTCATGTTGTGGTTGTTGTTGTTGTTTGTTGTCGAATTCGAAAACTTTAATATTTTTGAACTTTTGTTATAAATTCTTTTTAGTAAACAAACATTTATGTTTGCTATGGATTGGATATTCATGACAAGTTTGATTCTCAAGTAAATGAAAATTTATGTACTCATTCCTCCAAGTTTTTTCTAGTTAATCCAAGAGTTCATGCCTGTCTAACTTTTGATTATGAACTTTGTATCTTCTGCTATTCAGCTTTAAGGAGGCCTTCTTGATGCCATTTGCTACGGTGTCTAAGAAGATATATTGTGAAGACTTTCTGCCTCTATTTCCTTCCCCTGCATCTACAATTTCAACACTGAACGTGCCTACGTCAATTTCTTACTATAAGGTGATTCTTTCTTGGTGTTCTAGGCTCTTCTTAGAAGAACAAATGAACCCAGTAGCTTCCTCTGAACGCTCGATGAAATTGATTGTATAGAGAAAACTTGAGTATCAATGTTGTTATAGGCAAGAGCATTGGTTAGCCTTTGTGGAATCTATTAGCTCTGCAAAAACATGAAGTTGTGGAGCAATACTTTCACGGCTGAAACTACTAACAAGCTTCATTGTGTTCTTGAAAGAAAGGGTCTAGGCAAATGTGGAAAACAATGTAAATATTTCCATATTGTCATTTCCTTCCTAAATAAAAAAAATTACTTCAGTAACTGGGAGGTGTGCTTGTGCTTCTAATTTGATAATTTACTTCAGGCCTTAATATTCATTAACTTGGAACAATGTTAGTTCAGTCCATTATGATTTGGTGGTTAGGGGGTACAGTAGCAAATCTACCACTTGCCGGATCAATACACATGCACACTAGAAACTAGCATGTGCTTCAAGCTATTCCTTGCTGTTATGTAATTATGAATCAAACGAAATATTGAGAATCATTTTCGCACCTTCAAGGGGTAGGTTGGCATGTTTGTCTCCCTCCCATGGTTGGTGCCAAGATCTCCTTGTCTTCTCCACATTGATCTACTTCCTCTTTTTTTGGTTTTATCATTACCCCTCAAACTTAAGGGAAAGTTCAGCTCTAAAAAAAAAGTTCAGCTCAAACTTAATGGAAAATTCTATAAGATGGTAGTGAGGCCTGCAATGTTTTATGGTGCTGAATGTTGGCCATTAAAAGAGAAGCATAATATTAAGTTAAGTGTGGCAAAGATGAGGATGCTCAGGTGGATGAGTGGCTTTACCCTTAGAGATAGGATACGAAATGAGCATATACGTGAAAAGGTTGGAGTAGCTCCATTAGAAGATAAGATTAGAGAGAGTCGCCTTAGATGGTTTGGTCACATAAAACGGCGGCCTTCCAATGACCCGGTTAAGAGAGTAGATGATGTAATTCCAGGAATTGAATTTAGAAATCTAACAAAATATTATTCAAGTGATGAAATTGCAAATTCAATCTTGTTCTCAATTAAAGCTTTTCGGAAATTTTAGCTTTCAACTATGGTTAGGCAAGCACTTACACCTAAATTAGCAAGACCAAGAAAATAACAACTATAATAAACTTAAAGCAAATGAAGAAGTCAACTAGAATCCCAGGGTTAACAAAGCGATTGTCTCACCTTGAGGCCGCTCTCATTTACCTACTCCTAGGCTTGTTGGGAGAAGAAGAACCACACGATGGATGAGATCACTCCTAGAGTGAGGGTGCCGTAGATCCGTAGGGAGGAAGAGGTCGGCGCGGGTCGTGGAGGTGGTGGAAGACGACGGCCTTCGACGATCCAAGTGTAGACAGAAAAATGATCGTCGATGGACTCCACTAGAGCGGGTAGGATCCGGTCCAAGTACTCCTCGACGGTGTCGTCGAAGTCGAATCCGACGTCAAAGAAAGGAGACCGGAGGATGTTTACTCGTCCACGGTTGTCGTACTCAAACCCGAAGTTCCATTCGGGAACCTCCATGCATCGTTTGAGAGGAGAATGGGTGGTTGTCGTCACAAACTCTCCAAGGAGGGGGGGGAGGGTGAGATCGGCGGGATGTAGAGGGAGAAGGAGGGTGCCGGCGGTGGAGTAATGGAGGAAGGAGAGAAGGGTTGTAGCCAAAACTGAAATTGATTTCAGTTTTAGAATTTTAGGAGGGAAGCTTAATTGGGATTTTAATTTGAAATCCCAAATTAAAGGAGGGGGATTAATGCTCCCTTAATGGGGAGCCAATGGGGAGCCGGCGGGAGAGATGTAGAGGGGGGGTGGTGAGGGAAATAAAACTGAAATTAATTTCAGTTTTATCCAAAATTGGAGAGGAGATTTAGGTTTCAATTTCTTTCAAATTTCAAATTGGGGGGAAAAAGGAGTAATTAACTCCTTAATGACAAATCAAGAGGGGGGAGGCCGGCGGGATTGCTAGGGAGAGAGAGGGGTTTGAGGAGAGAGGAAATAGGTTTCCAAATTGATTTTGATGACGTGGCGAGGTGTTCGAAATTCCAAATTAAATTAATTTGAAATTGGCTAATGATGAATACTTTCCTAATTTGGATTTCCAAATTAGGAAACAATTCAAAACTTGAATTTCAAATTTTGCATGTGAATTCAATGGGGGGGGGGCTCGGCCGGTGAGGACTAGCCCTCGGCAAGGGGCGGCCGGTGGTGGTGGGCTTGGCCGGTGGTGGTGGGCTTGGCCGGTGGTGGGGAAAACCTTGGAGAGGCCGGCGGCAGGGCTTGGGGAAACTTTGTGTAGAGTTTCTTGAGGGGAGGAGGAAAGGAAAGGAGAAGAAAGAAAACGCTAGGGTTACAATTACCTAGAGAACTCACTAAGAGATCTCGAAGAAGAACTCACCAAGAGATCCTCATTGCACTCACAAAGAGAACATAGGAAAATTTCATTCATCCAATAATAATCCAAATACAATGATACAAGCCTTATATATAGGCTGACAAAAAAAAAAAAAAAGCATAAAGTCGAAAATGCCCTTGGGCTACAATAAGTGCTACATCCCTCATAGGGGTACAAACGGAAACATGAAATAAACTAATGAAAAAAAAAAAAGAACTAAAGCATCACAAATAAAGGCTCTGAATCAGGGCCGTCGATCGTCGTCCCCGGCGATGGTACACATGTCGAAATCTGATGCCCTCATCAGTAGAGGTATTAGATTTGACTTATGTTAAGAAAGGTAGAGGCAGACCTAAAAAGACCTGGTTAGAAAATATTAGGAATGACCTTTCTTTATTAGATTTAAACGATAATTTCACCTTTAATAGGACACAATGGAGAAAAAGGATTCATGTAGCCGACCCCACGTAGTGGGATAAAAGCTTGATGTTGTTGTATTATCCCTCTTTTCATATTGACCTTCCTCTTATATATATTGTATTTTGCTACATACTTTGCATTACATGGTAATAGAGTTGGTAGTCAAACTCCCAAAGATTTTCCATTATCCATTCTTTTGTTATTGAGTTTTGCATAAAGTGTTGAACTTATTCTTTATAAAATCTTCTTGGACTATTTCATTATTTTTGCCCCTTTTTCATTCAACATTTATAATATCTTTACTTTTTGGTGCACTTTTTATGAGTCCTAACCCTTATTTTTCTTGACCTTATCATCAAAATGTGTTACTCCCATTTGCTCTCTAATATAATTATTTCTCAAACTATCATTATTAGTTTGTCATGCATTAGTTTTAACATTCTCATTTTTGCTAGACTCAATTTGAGTATATATGATTTCCTATTAGCGGTCTAAAGGAGTCGAGTCGAGCTCGAGTCTTGCCTAACTCGAGCTCAGCTCGCCACCAAAATTGTGAGCTCTAGTTGAGCTCAAAAGGCGTTTTCGAGCTCGGTTCGCTGGGATAGAGACGGGCTCATGAGCCAGCTCACGAGTGCAAGAACAATGTGAGAAAAAGAAAAGGCACCGAGAAGAGGAACTGCAGCTTTTTTTTACCTTGGAACGAGAGAAGAAAAGGTGTGAAAGAAGAACCACACGCTTGAAAGACAGCTTTTTTTACCTTGGGCCATGGAATGTGGCCTTTGCTTTTTAATTTTATACACACACACACAAGTTTCTGAGTTACAGAAGTTTTTTTCTTGGAATGTGGCATTTGATTTATATGTATAAAGAAGATGAAAAGTTAATGTAGATTTAATAATAATAAATTACAGCTTTAGTATTTTTTTGAAAAAATAACAGCTTTAGGAGAAAATAACAGTATCATGTAGTTTTTTTTTCTTTTTTCTTATTTAAACGCCTCCAATGTTTTCAAATCAAGTAAACATATTTATTATTATTTTTTTCAAAAAATTATGACTGCTAATATGAGCTGGCTCACGAGTCGAGCTTAATCAAGATTGAACTCGAGCTCATTTAATAGTCAAGTTCAAATTTAAGCTCGAGCTTGCGGCTCGATAAGCTCGTCTCGCGAGCTTGTTATAAGGTCGAGTTCAAGTTGGCTCACGAGCCAGCTTAGCTCACTTACACCCCTATTTCCTACAACATAACTAATTTCAATTTTTTAAATTTAATTATAGGTCGGGTTTCTTGATATCTCTTATCACACGGTACTTATGAGGCTTTTTTCATTCTATTCTTCCAGTTAACCTTAGAAATTATATCCTAATCAATATCCCCATTCTTTTATATATCTATTGTACTTAAATTCAATATATATATGTATTATTAGTCTTTGTATAATATTGATTGATAAGTATTAGTATTATATGCTCCAATATTGCATATTATAAAGTTATTTTTACAATAATCTTAAGCCTTTTCTAAATATTGTCTTTTTTGTCACTTATTTCAACAAAACATCAAGTTACATCCTTTGTAAGTATACCCATAACTAATATAAAAAAAATTATATTGACATAATATTGATCCTTAATATAATTCTACTATCATTAGGAGCTCTTCAATTATTTTGCATGTACTTTTGATACTTGTTGATCTTCGATCATACAAATCTTAATAGCTTTAATGTACCTTTTGTTGTACTTTTTTCTGACAACTCTCTTACATAATGTATACCAAATCAATTATTGTGATATTTAAATCATATGCCTTCTTATGATTAATGAAAATAGTATAAATATCATTTATCTACTCTTAATATTTTTTCATTAATTGTTTGAACTAAAACATTATTCCTATAGTGAATTTATCCTATATAAAATTAAATTGTTTTCTTTTATATGACCCATTTTTTTGTTAAACTTATATTACTTTGTCTCATAACTCCATATAATTAATCGTTAAATTTTATTCCTTTATTATTACAACATAGATGTTTCCTTTTTTTTTTTTCCTTCTTAAATACTTTTATTTTAATGAAGAGGAAATGATCGCTTGACTCTTTATGAAAGATCAAAATGGTCCCCAACTATACTAAATGACAAATTTGGTCCCTCAACTCCTTAAAGCGGAACCCAAATAGTCTCACCATGGGACTATTTTAGTTTTTTTTTTTACTTAAGGGACATGGTCCTTTAGTATAGTTGGAGACCATTTTGGACCTTCATAAAAAGTCAAGGGACCATTTAATCATTTTCCCCTTTTAATAAATCTTATACAATTATGCGGCATCCTCTTATTTTCAAATTTCTATTAAAAATTTTAGAACATGAACTACTAGAATATCACACAATTCTCGACTCTAGACAATTATCACATCTGATGTTAAGGTTTAAATTTTATGCGTCTTCTTTAATCCAAAACCCACTTCAGTTTATTGGATCGCTTATAATATACTTCATTGTTTTTTCATAATGTTCTTCACAGAAGAAATTTCTTTTTATACATCAAATACCATATGTTGTATCTCTCTCCATTGATGTAATGGTACTTTGGAGTGGATCTTAAATCAGAAGTAGCAGCTGAGCGCAGAAAACTGATTACAATTTTGCGCCTATGACTCAGCAACCAACCAACTGCATTTCCAACATTATTGGGACGGTAGGATTGCATAGGGTACTCGTCAAATTATGTATAAAATATGGCTTTTACCTTATTAACATCAAACAGATTTGGATGGGTCATTGCAACATGCTAGGTCCATGTAAGCCCTTGAATCAGTCCAAATATACCATTTATGTAGGTCTCAGGTCACTTGGCTGGTAGGTTGGTGTCACCGTTGGATCAGCCAGTGTTCTAAATATGCCCACATGTATAAGTGAATTTTTTCGTGTATGCTCGTGGGAATTATTGAAAACTGACATAGCATGCTTTTCATAGCTTATTTATGAACTACCAAACACCGTTTCTTGAAGATCATCTTGTGCTTATTTTATTATGGCATTTTTAGTTTAATAATAGGGATTTCTTTGCTGTGCAGTTAATTTTAGAACTTATTATATTCTCTTTTAAGATGGTACAATTTCTACTGTAGGATGATTTTGATGTTGTATCCAATTGCGAGACTTCTCTGCCTTGCCTTTTGGACTATATATGTTTTAGAATACCGGATGAATCGTTACATATGGCGAATTGCATTGGCATACTGAAGGGTTTAACGTGCAACTCAAGGTCGACTAACAAAGGATCAACATCCCTTGCAGCTCTTGTATTACATATTCCTGAAGGATATCGGTGTGTTGATCTGTCTTTATATAAGGTAGCAATGCAAGTCCTTAAATTCTGATTTCTTAAGAATTTCTTCTCTTTCACATTTTCCTCTTTGTTGCTGCTAGGAAAACCAGCTCATTTTATTACTGAGCGAGTCAATATCTGTTGAGAATCTCGGACAATCATGGATGATGATGCTTCAAATGAACAGTCTTCCCTTTGTATCTATTTCAAGATCATTTCTCGGAAATCTCTGGAACTTACATGAAGTAAAGGTTTCATTTATTTTCAGTAATACCTGTTAGTTAAAATAAAGTGGGTGGAAAATCATCAGCTGACTCCCACTAATACTTTGATATATATTTGTCAGCTTGCTTTCGTAGATGAAAAAGATTATAAATGCTTCCTATTCTATTAGAGTTCTGATTTATTAGTTTTCATATTCAAATTTGAGGAAGGTTATTATAAGCTATTATATGTTGGAAAGGTTTACAATAAAAATGGGCTTGGATAGCAATGGATTATGATGGTTGAGAGATAAAATTATTATGATGATTGATAGTGTGATCACTATTTTTAACTTAGGAATGAAGCCTGGAATTGTGGTAAGGTTACAAATTTTTACACTATAAGTTTAAAGATTAAAAGGATGCCAAATGATTGAAGAACATATTGGTATAAATAGTTAAAAGCAGAGGAGATGTTTGAATTTGTGATAATATGAAGGAACAAGCTGATAAGTCATAAAATGAAGTTATGGAATAGTAATGGAACATAGATTTAGAAGTAATGCAAAGAGAATAGCGAGTAAAGTAAAAGCTACAAAGCTTTGATGATTTGTATAATAGGCTTAGCAATAAGAATTTAGAAAGGAGAATTATAGAATTACTAATTTAAGAGATAAAGTAGTCTAGGAATTTTATTCAAGTTAGCTCTTTAAAAATGAAGCTAATATGAACTTGTTAAAAGTTGAAGATGTTAGAAAAAGATAAAAAATTTACTTTGGAAATTACTAAATAAATGTTTTAAGGATAGAATTATTTTGGAAGAGCATAACTAATAATATAGTGAAGTATATTATAGTTGGTCCAAAAAAATGAGGTATAATTGGCTTTGAAAAAAGTTGCTTACAAACTAGATTTTAGGTCTATGTGAGATACCTATTGAGATTTGGATTTTGGAGAGTTACATTAAATATTATAATGATTTGATTAATAAATCTTTTTAATTGAATTTTGAAGACAGTGGAATTAATGATTGGAGAAGAAGCGTTTTTGAACTAATATTTAAGAATAAATGTGGTGTTCAAGATTGTGTTAAATATAGAGGAATCAGACCTACCGGTTATACAATGAAGCTATGCAGGCGAGGGGTAAAACATAAACTTATTACATCAATTTCAAAGAATCAATTTAGTTTGATGCTAGAAAGATCTATTGTAGAGGACATTTTATGTTAAGATAATTAATAGAGAAGTGTAGAGAACAAAAAAAAAATCTTTATATATTTTTTATTGATCCTTAGAAGATATATGATTGAGAACTATGATAATTGATTTGGTGTGTTTTAAGATAGAATGTGTTAGTAAAATGTTAATACTATTAAAGATATATGTCATGGAATATTGACTAGTATTAAAAATAGTTGTTGATCCAAGAGTTTTCAATTGAATATGTTTACATCAATGATCAACATTGAGTTATGTCTTTTTTTTATTGGTTATAGAGAAACCTACATAAGATATTCAAAATGAGGTGCTTTTTTTTTCAAATGATATAGATCTAATTAACAAGACATCCATTGAATTCAATGAAAAAATACAACAATGCAAGAAGTGTTTAGAAGATAGATGCCCTAGAAGTGGTAGAAATAACACTAAGTATATGACATGTAATTTTACCGACCAAAATGCTAATAATTATCATTCTATGTTATTAAAAGATAAGGTGATATCTAGCCGTGATAAATTTAAGCACCTTTGATCTATTATATAGTAGAATGTAGATACAGATAATGATTTAAACTTCTACAGTTAAGGCTAAATAGTTAAAATGAAGAAGTGGCTGAAGCAGTTTTGTGTGATAAAAGAATATCTTGGAAGCTTAAGGGTAAATTTTATAAAATTTTAATTAGGCTTGTGATACTGTATAGATTTAAGCATGGAACAAATGAAATATTAAGATTAATATCTGACAAAAATAGGAATTATAAATTAAAGAATGATTATGTTAAAAGAAGTGTTAGAGTAACATTTATTGAAGATAAGGTGCCTAAATATAAAATTAGGTGGTTTAGACATGTTATGAAGGGTAGAAAATGAGTCCATTAGATGAGTTGATAAAATTCTTGCAAATGATTAATAATTAGGAAGGAAAATGGTTGAGCCTAAGTTTTCATGGTTAGAACTTGTTCAAAATGACCTACAGAGAATAGATTAACACATCGGACAATGTTCAATATAAGCAAATGAAAAAATGAGAATTCATAGCTATTACCCTAGATAGTCAGGATGTGTTAATTTCTATGGAAATGATTTTTGTGCTTGGATAAATAATGCATATGATCTAGTATTATGAGAATTAATTTGGTGTTTATTAAGAAATAAAGATATATCAAAAATGTTGAAGTTATTAAAGATATTTATGATAAAGTACTAACGAGTTTTATAAATAGTTGTGAAGTTAATCAAAGATTTTTTATTTATAGTAGGAATATATCAAGTATCAAAATTGACTTCATATATTTGTTGTATTTATTGTGAAGATGCTTACAAAGAATGTCTTATTATATGCTTTTTGTTGCTAGTACTATTCTTATCAATGAGATGCATATTGAATTATATTATTATAAGAATGGAGAAATTTTTTAGAAGATTAAAGCTTCAGTAGAACAAAAATTGATTATATGATATGCAATATAGTATGTGTAGTACTTGCTATTATTAGAAGATAAAGTGATACCTATATATGATTGGTTTATCTTGGATATATTATATATAAGAATGGTAGCATAGATGATGTGTAACTTTCTGAGTTAAGGCATCTTAGGTATAATGTGGAAGTGTCTTAGGAATATTATTAGATAGGAAGGATATCATAGAAACTTAAAGATAAACTTCATAAAGTTCAAATCTGGATGACTATGTTGTTGGTAACCTTATGTTGGGTGTAAAAGTCTAGTAATAATTCAACTTTGGCGGAAATAATAATGTAAAAAATTTATTTGTTTCAAAATTATGAAGAAAATTTTTTGGAATGATTTTATTAAATGAATAATTGGAGTGACATTTATTGAAGATAAGTTAATTGAAGCTAGACTGAGGTGATTGATTGATGACAGTCAAGTAAAATTTGTTCAAAATAATTTTATGGAGAATATCCTAGTGCCTTAATCATAAATCAGTTAGTAGGAAATAGGAATGAATGGAAAATGAGGTTTTATCATGCTGATTCCATATAGTTGGTATAATGCTAATAATGATGATAATAAGGTGAGTACTTTTGAGATAAATTAGCATTATAAATTTTGTTAATATTTGTGCTCCTCAAGTTGGATTAGAAGATAGTTTAAAATTTTAGTTTTTGGAAGAGATGAGTATCTTTCATGGTGAGTTTCTTAGTGAGGCAAATTAAAATTTTTTCAGTTGAGGCAAACCCAATGTGAAGTTTGTTTTAGCAGGAAGATTATTGTAGAAGTTTTAGGATAGTCTAGAAATAAATAAATTTTTTGTAAGAAGATACAGGGATGGAATGAGAATGTACAAAATGTTATCAAGAAAATATGCCTTTTTAATTGTTGCAAAATTTAAATTCTATTGAGGCTTCTGGTGATCGTAAGAAAGCAAGAAGTTTCATTAAAGGGATAGTGAGCCAAACAAAAAATTATATTTGTTATGATTTTATATAATAGCTTGGTACAAAAAATGAGAATATATAAAAAGTTTGTTGAGAAATTAGATATCTTGAGATTTTGATCATTTTAGATGCTTTAAAAATGAAGATAGATCATAGTTAATGAGGAAGAAATTAAGGAAAGTTAAAAGTATTATCTTGAGAAATTATTTAAAATTTTATATTTGTATAGGAATATATTTTGGAAGAGTATAGCAAACGAAGGAATGAGGCAGAATGTATATATTGATCCAAAAATGTGGAGTTTTCTTTAAAGGAGTTCATAAAGTTAAAGTTATAGGACAAGATTTAATGATATTTGAGGAGTTATGGGATATACTGTTGTTTGGCTATCAAAACTTTTCAATGAAATTGTAAAGACTAAAATGATGTCAATGATTGAAGAAAAAGTACTTTGTTATCAATATTTAACAAAAATTAGATGTTTAAGATTTGGATTATTATAAATGAGGCAATTTTATGAGGCATGCAATAAAATAATGAGAGAGAGAGAGAGCAATGGAACGAACAAATTAGGTTAGCTTCAAAAAATTTATTTTTTTCATGCTATGTTGATCTATCCTCTAAGTGATATTTGTGGGAAGATAATCAATGAAAAGCTATGTACAATAGAGAATGTATCTTCATATGCTTTTAATTGTTTTTGAGAAAGCATATGATTATATTAAAATGTATGTTGAAATATTAATAAAATGTATGATGAAGCATTACTAGTGGTGTCAAACTTTTGAGGCGCAGTTGTCGGAATGTCATCTTGTGTTTTAGCCACAAAAAGTATAACCATGCCGATCTATCTTAATGATGCGCAAGATTCTATTCTTGGAATTGTGAGAAGCATCATTATCATTTAATGCCTTCATGGTATAGAGGAGAATGAATTTTTTTTTTTTATACTTCCCTTTAAGGACCACCTTCATGTGAGGCATTAACATCTTATTGCTAAGGCTGACTGAGAAGAATGTGACACATCCATATCGATGATATCGCAAGCAATTTTGTCTTGGTAAAACTTTTCAGTAGGGGTGGGAACTTGGTATAAATTGCTAACATGAATGAAGAATCCCATCTTGATCTACCCTATTTTGTACAGTTGGAATTCAAGTAAAATGAGAGTTTTTATCATTGCTTGAGTAGTGATATTCTTGCAGCTTCCAATGTTAATAATCACATTTCAACCCTTTTTCGGGTACATAAGATGTGATGTCATTGAATTGTCGTGTGCTGCTTTGTGAGGAGCCATATTCTTGCAGCTTCCAATTAATTACTATATTTTTTTATTCTGGTATAGAACCCATATTGGTTACCAAAAAAAAAAAAGTTCTTAAATGGGTGGCACTAGATTTGACTGTTTATTATTTCATTTCTTATTTGCTGTAGCCTTTTTGGCTCAAATTCTGATTTTTTTTTTTTTTTCAATTATTGCACTCTAGGGTTCTGCAGTGGAGTTGAACTTGAGCAGAGGTAAAGTTCGTTGCATTCCTCACATGGTGACTACCCCACTGGCTGTGAGTGGTAAGTCGATCCATTTTAAGTGTTGCTTCCTTTCTGTCAACATTAGTCTTTTTTTCTTTATCATGCCATCAAATTTTCAATTCAATATTTCAACTTCTATAAGGTTAGCATAGATTGTAAAAAGGCATCCATCTTTCTGATACCATGAAGTTTCTGATACCATGAAGTATCAACTATCAGAACCGCCAAAATCCTAATCTTCTTCGGTTACTGTTACAGTTGGTCTTTCTTAGCTTTCGTTTGGGTCAGCTTTCTTGTTGCTTATTAAAACAGTTTTTTAGTACGAAAATTTTAATTTTTAAACTAAAAAGATGCTTTAAGAAGCAACAAGAAAGTCGTCCCAAACAAAGCCTTAATTTTGCTACTGCTTTATTGTGGTAGAGATTATGGTGGACCTTAAAACCATGTAGTCAATCAAAGAGCTTTTTCCTGTGATTAATTAAAGATGATAAATTTTAGCATAATCATTAATGTTCATTATTCTTTTTATTAATGTGTAAAGTATATATATATATATGTTGTTTAAATTTGTCACTTTTCCCCTTTGGTTAAATTTGTTTATCATATTTTCACAGCCTCCAGAGGTGTGGCTTCTGTTTTCTCTGCACGGAAACATGCATTGGTTTATATTCTGGACGAGGATGAAGATGAAGTTTCTGATATGGAATGAGATTTCAACAGTTCCAACGGACAGAAATTCAAATCAATGTCGTAAAGCTATGTTTTTTTTTTATTTAATTTTTTTCATTAAGTTAAATGTGTAAATACCAAGAAACTTATAGAGTTCTACCCTTTTGTTCTCCCTTGTAACTGCTTGTTTTTTATTTTTATTTTTGTATGTTTTTTATTTATTTATCCTTTAACAATTTATCTTTATTTGAAAATATATATGAGCTGCTTCTGCTAAGATCATCTCCAACGGAAAATTGCATTTTTAACTCCAAAATGATGTGAAACTTAAAAATGCTGCGATTCGTCTCCAATGGAACTCCATTTTGAGAAGGTAACAATCTTTTTTTTCTTTCGCGCGCTTCTTCTTGTCAAGTTCGGTAGACCAAGAAAAATAGCAATGATGAACAGTTCAACGCCAATATTGGCGTCCTACTGTTCACCCACATGGAAATAGCGGAAGTTTCACCATTCGGCTAGAGCTCCGAGGCGACGACATTCAAGCATTTGGAGTTCCGTTGGAGATGCCCTAAGCATTATTACCCATCAGGTTAAATCTGTGGTTTTGTTGTGCATTTGTGTAAATGGTTCGAATTTGTTGCCTCAAATATTACATATTCAGCTGAAAACAAAAATCTTAAAAATGTAATTATTCTTGGTGATTTGTATTGTGTAATTGGAATGATCTATCTTCGAATAATTACAGGAGAAATCTTGGATCATAATAGGTTTTATTGGATTTATTGTGATTAATAATATAAAGTTATATTACATTTATTTCAAAATAATATTCAAATATTGATCTGTATGTTTTATCCAAATTAAATTGCCAATAAGCCATATAATCAATTTTTTTTTAATAATATTGTTTCTAAAATTGAATTTTATGTAGTCTTCTAATATTAGATTATTCTAAATATGTACATAGATTTTAAAATAAGCTGAAAATTAATGTTTGGTAAGTATTATCATGACTTATTTTTATTTTCATTTGTTTGTTTAGTAAGTTTATGACTGCTGTCTTCAGTGATCTTTGTACGACTTGCAAACTCAAATTTGCATGAAGCTTTCTTTTTGCTTGATTTTTACCAATATTATTTTAGTTTATCTTGTTTGAAAATATCATATTAGTTCTATATCTACAATGTAATGATTCCTGTGATTAATTACTCAGAAATTTGAACATATCATATTTATTATAATTTAATTGCAAGCGATTTCATCATTCTCAAAATCTTAGGTCTTGGATTTGAAGTTTTTCTTGATCTAACAGAGTTTTTCTAAAATAAATTTTTAATACAAAATTTACTAATTCAAAACAAATTTATATAAAAAATCATCTCAAACAAAATCTAATTCAGAAGCATTATCACAAAACCTTAACAGTAAGCATAATCAGTATCTTAAACTAAGAACCCACTTAAAACAGCACTTACAGACATAATTAAAAATAGCAAGTCCTTGAGGGCTGAGCAAAACACAACAGTAAGAACATGAAGGCTTACTTAACACTTAAGGAAGCAAATTACTATACATGTGGGAAAATTTGTCTTACATGATAAGCATAATATTATCACTTAACAAGGAAACTCGTTTGATTTCAATTTTTCACCATCACTGCCTGCGCTATTCATTCATCTTCAAGCTCAACAATCTGAGCTCTTCTCTCTGCTGCTTTCTTCCTAATGAAGATGCCCCATCTCATAGCAGCCTTGATTTTAAGCCATCCAACGACGGCTTTACCCGATGAACGGTTGCGATCGTCATCGAAGTTGCAGGAGGGTAAAGATGGCATATAAGATGAGAAATTGTATCCATCTTCTTGCAGATTAGAAGTATATCCCGCCATGGTGAGGACTCGGAGCAAATGCTGCATGTCATCATTCTCTAACATCTCATGGCTTCTCATTCGGATTTCGTCCTCCGAGAAGTCATCAACACTAAGGCTCTCGTGCGGGCGAGAACAGTCATCATAAGAGTTAATATTTACAGGTTGTATGGATTGGGTGTGACCAAGTCCTGTAGTATTGTTTCTAGTAACTTGAGTCTGATGGGAGGAGCCATTGAATTGATGATGAGGGTCAAAAGAAGTATTGTTGAAGTTGAAATTGACATTGGAGTTCAATTGTTGGGGTATTTGGTTTCCAGTATACCCAGTGTTGAGCACCCCTGCTAAAGCATAACAGAAATGTCAAACAGTCAGAACAACTGTAGAGCTAAACCATACTTTTGGGCATGAAGAAGAGGAGCAATTATTACGTTCGGTCAAAACCGAACGTATCTGAATATATACCGAGCAATACCGAGTTTCAGGTGACGTGGCGTGTGGTTATTGGTTTATGAACGCATTTGATGACCGGACGTAATAATTGCTCGAAGAAGAGAGAGGTAGGGTGGGATTCCAGTATTTGTGTTTTGTTCAAATGCATTGATGATTTTAAAGTTGAATGTAAATATTGATATTTGTCTAGACTGGTTGCTGGGTGTCTTGATTTATGGATGCAAGAACAAGTGTAGTCACGTAAAAAGATAATATGCATTGAATGAGAAAAGTGTATGCATAGATCAATGTTGTTCGTTATGCCAGACTGATCATGCATGTCATACTTCTGAAAGGGTACTTCTAACTCTGTGATGTGTAAGGTCTGTTCTTAGGCCTCTTTCTATCTTGATTTTTGAAGCATTTACAAGATTAATTATTCAATGTCGAAGGCTAACCTAAGTGCCCAATGTTTGACAAACTCAAACAACTAATTCAATTGATCTATAACTCTGCAATGGTCATAATTGGGCCCCGGGTGACGTGGCGCATCCGGATTCGTCCGGAGACAAATCCGGACGCCGCACGTAATAATTTTACCGTTTAAGATATTATTACGTGCGGTGTCCGGACCGTTCAGAGGCAAATCCCGTCACCCGGATGCACTGGGCTCCGGATGACATGGCGAGTCCGGATTCGACGGCCGCATGTAATAATTTTCCCGTTCCCTATGACCTTGATAAATCGTAACAGCAGTAACAACTGGAAAAGATTTTGCATGTAGCATAACGTCATTCTCCTCTTCTTTCTATCTCCTATATAGAGGTAAAATCAGAAACAAACCCGTTGCCTTCTAATATTAATTAATTTAATTTAAAAAAAGATGATACTTCCAATTGAGTTGAGGCTGCTCCATGATAAAACAAAAGGAAAAAAAATAATGTCTAAGGAAAAAGATTCGACAACCAGTTCTAAAGCTCTGACCTCCGGCAGAAATTCCTGCATAGGCCGAAGGTTGCTCCATAGCAACTGGAGCTGGCATCTGCTGTTTTGAAGATTGCAGGTCATGTGAAGGCTTAGTTGGGACACCTGATGAAGTTTCATTGCGAGGAAACTTATTGTTCTGCTTGGAGCTCAGAAGGGCCTCGCCATCATACTCTATGACATGCATCCAATTAGCATATGCCTTTTTCACCAATGTATCAGCAAAAACCTACGTATATACCAGTAAAAATTTGAACATTTAAGTAGGCAAATCTCACCAAAATACCAATGAATTAAATATATGCAAATGGCTAGTATAAGGAGTAAAAAACAATACAATAAACACTCGAATTCATTGAAAAGCATATTCTAATGAAATACAAAGTTATTAAAAAGGGACAGCTATTAATTCTGTCAAATTTTGATATGACTTTGAAAATTAAGAAACAAAAATATACGCCTCATCCTTGGGTCTTCAGGAGTAGTTTTGCTAAAGAAATAAAATGCTGGGAATGATGCGCGACACCCCCCCCCCCCCCCCCCAAATGCCTAGGAGAGATTATTTTGTGCGGACACCGGACATAACTTACCGTCCAGAGGCCAATCAAGTGCAGCCACATCATCCAGCACTGAGCCGCGGTACCGAGTAGGGGCAACGTGGCGCATTTTTATTGGACTCTGGACGGCGTTCGACGTCCGCATAGAATAATTCATCCATGCCTAGAGTGCCCTTGGCGCTATTGAAATCACTTCTGATAATATAATCCTCACCTCAAATTTCCCCATTAACAAAGCTTTGACAATTGAAACAATGATACAGGAAATAATTTCTACTAATTCAAATTAAGAGTGAAAAAAGCTTTAAAATATGTTGGAAAAGATTAAATAAACCAAATTTATCTAGTCCTGAAATTGTATATCTTTTTATTTATTTGATACACTTATACATCTCTTTATTTATTCGATGTACAATCCCAAATAGAAGGGACTGGGAACCAAAAGAATTATCCGTAATTCAGCACAAGGAACAAAAAACCTTATCATGATCGATTCAGAACTATTTTTATTAATAGATAACTAACAACTACACGGACATATATAGAACTTAACATGCAAAAGCAAAAAAATTGAATTAAATGACAAAATCAAATGACCACCAATTTTAGTACATAGAAACCAAGAAAACATCAATACCTTCTGACTGTCATCGAGAGATTCTACTGAGTAGTACTGTTCACCACCAACAAGGCCAGAAAATTCATAGATATTATTGAAAATAGCACCAACATTCCTTTTTTCATCAGAATAGTATATATAATACTTTCCACCAAGGACACAGGTTTTGGCATGCTCCAAAAGGATATCCCACATCTTATTTGACATGCCACTTCCAAGGATCTGCATTTAAAGAAAGTATTGAATGTAACAGTAACTGATCGACAAAAAAACAGCACAAATAAACTATAGTGAAGCTTACATTTCTCAATCTCTGTTGATCTCTAACCAGAAAACGTAGAAAGTCTTCAACTATGAGAATCCCAGCCTTATTTAACTTCTTGTGGAATGCACCATCTTTGCCAATCTTTTCCAATCTCCAAACTTCATCTTTTAAGGCAGGTGGGTAGTGCTTCTTGTATACTACATTAATTTCACAGAAACTTTAAGGCGGAAAAAAAAAACTCGACAAAAATCCATCACAGTTTTAAAATAACCTACATTCTCCTCTGTGATCCTTCACAGTAAATGCTTCAGTTTTCCCCTCTCGGATTCGAATACCATCACAATATCCAGATGAAATTTTCAGACCAAGCCTAAACTTCCTACTTCTTATCCAGCTGGAATTGTCAGTAAAAGTTAGTTCTCCAAGGGTTCCCACACCTTCTTTCAAGGAAACTTGTAAATCACCAGTCAAAAGAGGTCTCTTTCCTTCACGTTCTTTGACTACATGACTCTCGAATTCTTCATCGGTCAAGTCCTCATCATGTTCATTGTTAAAATCACCCTCAAGCACTACAACATCTATTTTTGCAAAAGACTCAGGTCCTGAGGTTACTACACGGCCGCTATTGGCATCAATTAGCACAACATGAATAGAAGCTCCTTGCTCTCCTTCTACTCTTCCTCCTGTAAATATTGGTAAAGACAATCTTGACTTGAAATGCAGTTGCAGGTTTCTTCCATCAGGCCCTTCTATGCGCTTTGGAGAAGACCTGCAGATATGAAGAAACAGAATGACTTCACTTAGCAAACAGTTTTAGTGTCACATTGCCATAGAAGGTATATGACCTTGCTAAGTCCAGCATAATAAAATTAACATGAATAAGCAGAATCGCGAGTGAACATTAAAGCCGGACTACTTTCAATATCAATAATAAGCATTGAAGCCAAGTTCAACTACAATTGATTGCACAAAAGCCCATAAATGAAAACATAATACTACAATATCTATGAAGTATGAAGTATGAAGTATGTAGAGACAAGGCAAAACTGCAAAAAGGACATGAAGTGTATTCTTCTATAAATTATCAAAATAAAATATGTAATTAAAATGCCTACTGTCAATATTTTTTAATTACTGACAAACTCTAACCTCATTATTTGAAAAAATCAAAAGAAAATTTGAGAAAACCTAAAATATAAAGATTTCATGTAGATTAAAAAATAAAAGAACATTTACTTTGAAGGGTTATCAGAGAAGGACAAAAAAATCAACAACCATAGATTTGAAAATACGTTTAAAGAAATAAAAAATGACTAAAATGCTCCCTTCACTTTTTATGGAGAACCAAGATGATCTCCAACTCTATTAAAAAATCATTTTGATCCCTCAAGTCTTTAAAAATGAATCAAAATAATCCCATGGCGGGACTATTTTGGTTTCTCTTTAAGGAGTTGAGAGATCAAAATGATCATTTAATATAGTTAAGGACTATTTTGATCCTTCATAATGACTCAATGAATCATTTTGATCATTTTCTCATGCAACAACAACAACAACAACATCAAGCCTTTATCCCACTACGTGGGGTCGGCTACATGAATCCTTTTTCTCCATTGTGTCCTATTAAAAGTCAAATTCTTGTTTAAATCTAATAAAGAAAGGTCATTCCTAATATTTTCTAACCAAGTCTTTTTAGGTCTACCCCTACCTTTCTTAACACAAGTCAAATCTAATACCTCTACTCTCCTAACCGGATCATCGGAAGGCCGCCTTTTTATGTGACCAAACCATCTAAGGCGACTCTCTCTAATCTAATCTTCTACTGGAGCTACTCCAACATTTTCACGTATCTGCTCATTTCGTATCCTATCTCTAAGGGTAAAGCCACTCATCCACCTGAGCATCCTCATCTCTGTCACACTTAACTTAGTATTATGCTTCTCTTTTAATGGCCAACATTCGGCATCATAAAGCATTGCAGGCCTCACTACCATCTTATCGAACTTTCCCTTAAGTTTGAGGGGGTACATTTCTATCACATAACAAGCCCGATGCATTCTTCCACTTCAACCATCCAACTTGAATTCTGCTGATAATATCCCCATCTATTTCACCATCACTCTGAACAATAGATCCAAGATATCTAAAACGTGCACTCTTATTAATGACTTGATCGCCCAAAGTCACAATGCCTTCACTAGGTCTATTACTACTAAAATTACACTTCATATATTCCATTTTAGATCTACTCAAGCGAAAACCTTTAGACTCTAAGGTTTTCTCATAAAAGAAAGAAAAGTTAAAACCACGCTTGAATATGAAAGGAGAGAGACAAATAAGCCACTGAGTCAAAGAAAAAGTCTTTACAAGCATGATAATGAAGTTGAGAGAGTGTTCGTGCAATAAAAAATAATGGAGGAGCAATAGGCTCCCCAGATGAGCAAGCTCGGTAAAGGAGCAATGGCATGGAAGGCTCAACAAAATGAAGATCACAAGAAAAACAAATTTGAGACATAGTGATAGAGTAAAACACGCCAAGCTTGGCACGAAGATCACGGTATCCCAAAATGGAAATTATTGAGGTGCATCTTGTAACCCTTTCAATATTGTAAGTCGCATCATGATCCATTATGGCATTTGTCAAAGAATGTCTCGTAACCTTCTAGCATGAGGAAAACAATGAAAAACAAGGCTTTGTTGTTGAATTTTAGTCTTAGTTCTCTAACATATCATAATAACCTACTAGATTCATCCTCAATATAACAGTTGCCCATTGCTTCATGCA
Organism: Dendrobium nobile; assembly: GCA_022539455.1. Lineage (NCBI taxonomy): Eukaryota > Viridiplantae > Streptophyta > Magnoliopsida > Asparagales > Orchidaceae > Dendrobium > Dendrobium nobile. Next base: position 4,741,058 of record CM039723.1, on the reverse strand, counting down.
TCTTTTTTGCATACTTGAGGATGATGTCCTCCATAAACGCAGCCTTATGCCATTGTCATCCTCTTCGTGTTAAAACTTGACAACAAAATCTCACAGCATCTTCTTTACTCAGATTGTTGCTTCTTGCGACAATTGAAGTCAAGATTTGAATGAACTAATCAAGCAATCAAACTACATTGAATTTAAAGATTACATGGAATAATACTCAAATTGAAGTCAATTATAATGAAATATTGCTCTAAACAAATTGCCCTTAAAGAATGGATAATTAATCAAAATTTGCCTAATCAAATGAAAACTAGTTCAAGTTAAAATATATTTTGATCTAAGTTAGTTAGATTTGTGATAATCTCTTGGCTTATTAAACTCTTCCTATCAATTCATCTTAATGTAAGACAAAATTATAAGATCCACATTGATAAACCCCTCTAGACATATAAGACCTATACTAGGTATCTTGCAGCCTGTCTATCAAAAAAATCACAGACAACAATCCCTACCCCACAAATCAAAACATTGATAAAAATTTTGATGTAAACCTATATCCTAGGCTTCTTTAAGAGCAAGGGTTTCCAGTCTCATTATGGTTGGCAGACTATGTTAAAATTCATAAAAGCCTCGCACACAAACAAGCACAATCTGCAAATCCAAAATGCAAAATAGCCCCAAATAGTTATTACAATAATGTTCCAGGAGAATATTTCAAATAAAAAAATCATTTGTTGAGAGCTTATATGTCCATAAAACCAATATACGCTTGAATGTAGTGATGACCATGTCGATGTTTCACAAAATGTAATGGGAGCTAAATTAGCAAAATCTATTAAATTAACACAAAAGAGCTATAAATTATCTTCTATGGTGATAATTAACAAACAGGAGCACCAATTTTTATGCCAGTGCACCAATAAATATGTCAATACATAGAAAAGTGTACCAATTCACCATAGTTTTGAAATAGTCACAAATTCAACACAAGAATTATAATAGATATTTGGATAACCCAAGAGGATTATAATGTCTTCCCAAGGACAATAAACCATCAAAGTGCCTATTTAAAGTTAAAATTAGCCTTCCCTAAATTCTCAAGCAAAATATAGAAAATAAATTGATTAAGCAGCTAAACCAAGGACCCGAATTCAATTTCCTAGTTGATCCAAGGGACCTAGTAAGTCATTGCCTCAATACGCATGATATATGCAATCCATTGAAAATAAAAAACAAACAAATTAATTAATTAAATAGGACACCTTGATATAGGCCAATTATAGGGCAAGATGACACCTCAAATCAATTCTTCCATCTTGGTCACCCAAAGGATGTATGCCACATCCTAATTAACAAGACCAACGTTCATCTTTAAAACCCATCAAATCTAATTAAACAAGCCACCTTATCTATACAGCAAGATCATAAGATGCATTCTTAGACTTTTCACAAAAGGTTGTAAGTTCCACTTATGGGTCTTCCAATATATGTAAGCCCGAACTCAATCAAAATTCATAATAACTTTCAGGCTAACAAGCCCACAAATCAAAATCAAACCCAACAATAAAAACCACACAAACTAAAAAATAAAAAATAAAAAAGCAAATCCTTCATGTCATAGCCATACTTCTTCAAGTAAAGTTGAAACTCGTGGAGAACTAATAGTCATGTTATGCCTCTGAGGCAGCTTAGTTTGTGTGGGAAATTGAAACCACTTATGGGTCTCCAATATCTCTTAGTTGCAAGCAGTCATGCTTTCTCTCAAAACTATTATATAAAACTGACACTACCAAACCTCTAAAATCAACCTCAAAGGAATGTCTTCGACACATGCAGTTTCACCTAAGTATGCTCAAAATACAAGAGACAGAATGCAACATTTGGCTACTAATTAAGCTCCCTAGATATTGTTATTTCTAACCCTAAAACATAGGAAAATTGAATCCGTTGGTACACCCAAGATGAATGAATCATAAGATCTTGATTGAGTCTAACACCATTACCACAACCAATCCTCGTTAGGTCAGTACAAACTAAACATTGAATCTAAGCAAAAAATTTCAAGCCTACGAAAGTTTCTTAATCAAGAGTGGTCTCCTGTGAAAAGAAGTTGCAATTAAATTTAGAAGCTTGCTCTTATTGGAAGTCTCAACCCCATATTTAAATAAATTCCCAAATGACAACAAGAGAATTATAATTAAAATAAATATAATCAACCTCAAAGAAAATAATTCCGAGTATTCTCTCATACACATTCACAAACCTCTGAGAGAAAGGGTTGGTTTTTCACAAGTAATTGACATCAAATATAACTAATTAACTATTCAAGTCCACTTCAAATTTATCAAATGCATATTAGTTATGAAATGAGCTAATAACCCATTTGGACACATACATGACTTCTCAAATTATTTGTTGCAAGCAAATAGCATTAAGAAATAATGTTTTAAAAGGCAGATGTTTTACCTATTATAAGATGAGGCATAAGTCCCATTAATTTTCTTATTTTAATATTTTATAAAAAAAGAATGTGTCATCGTAAAATCAAAAATAAGGAAAATTTAGAAAAAAAAAAAACTGAAATTCAAAATCCATAGCCATTTTATTCATATTCTAACTCCAAAATCTAATAACATAAATATATAAAATAGTCTAAATTTTGGCAACCACGCGTCGGATTGGGAGAGCAAAGTAAAAGTATATTATACAAAAATAAAAAATAAAATTAATCATCCAAATCCCTAAGATCCTTGAAGCCTAAACACTCTGGTCATCTGAACTATAAATATCAAAAAAAATTATTAAATATCCTACAAATTTAATCCTTATAATAAGATTTAGAGAAAATATGAGGTATCAAAAAGTTGATACCTACTTCTTCAATGAAAGAGAAAACATAGAGGTACTATCGAGTATGTTTGCGGCTAAGATGAGAGATATAAACTAGTGAGCCAGTGAAGACAAAACTATCCCAATGAGTTGGCAAGTGAATGAACTCAAAATTCTAGCGGCCAAGATGAGAAACATAAATTGACATTTTACATTCCACAACATCATCTTAGTTTAGCCCAAAGATGTTTTATTTTTTAACATTTTGAGTGCTGCTCTAATTGATTCAATACAGAATATGGACCTTTAGTTGGAAATGGATTATTGCAAACCAAAAGAGGAACATAAATTTAGTCCAACAGAACCTGCAAATAGTAAACTTAAACATGAACACTGCTTTATGAAGAGCATGCACTAATGTGGCCACAGGACACCACCAAACAATTGATCCGTAAATATAAAACACTAGATTTATAAGTATATCCAATTCTGCACCATGTAGTGGCACGTGAAAAGAACAATATACATGATCGAGGGAAAAAAGAAAATCCAAAAATCCTAGAACATTTTAAACTCCAAGCATGCTACGAATTCAGAGCTATTTCATGAAAAAGGACGTAGGAACAAGATTTTAAGATAAAAAGGAAAATTTAACTAGGTGGCTCAAAACTTATTCATAATATGTACCACAGATCAACAACATAATAATATGTTAATATGCTTTAAAGCCACAACCTTGCGCCAAGCCTGGAAGGAGCCATCTTTGCTAAAGCGCGCTCCACTTCTTCACTAACCTATATAAAACAAAATACAACAATCAATAATGGATTTTCAACATCAATTAAAAATCACAAAAGAAAAATAAGCATCTCTGTTTATGAATATGCATTCTTGAAATCGTAACTAAATTTTAACCTAAGAAATCATCAAAATTATAACACTTAAAAGAAAAGAAAAAAAAGGCCAAGAACAGAATGAATTAAAATATTAAATGCAGGAATGGCCTTTTTCTTTTTTGCCATAAGCTTAAGTGCTTAACTGCCCAGCCTAATTTCTCCTGGCTTGGGAAATGGGAATACATGAGAACGTTTTCTATGACCGTGACAAGGTAAGTTATTTTGCTGCATCTTTCTTAGTTCATAAAACTGAATATGCTAATGTTATGGTTTACCATTCTATTCATATTCATCTAATTACATACATTATGTCATAGTTGATTTAAGCACATAAAGCAAGACTTGAGAAAGTAGAGTAATGAAAGGCATATACAATACAGTTTATTGCACACATGATACCATCCATGGCATATCAAAAGCACTTTAAAACTTTTCCATCTTTCAGGAACTTGCTGTAAAGAAGTATGACATATATTTGGCATTTACTTCTTAAATACTTTGCTCTAAGTAGATCACCATTAATGATGCATATTTTATCTGAGAAATGAAAACTCAATCTGCATGATGGATGGGCAAAAAATAAGAACGACAGTAGTTATTGGACTTGCATCAAAGAGTTTAGGTTCTATTAATTAAATACGACTAGTGAAAGAAAATTTATATACATCATGTGCAAAAGACTCAAAATATGACAAATATACATTCAAAGAAAACAGAGGCAGAGATTTTGCGGATAAATTAAATAGCTTCATCTCAAATGCAATGTCAATTTGCAGGATGTGATCATATATTCAATTCCAGTTATTGTGACCAGTAATTTGATAATCTAAAGACACATGATAAGAAAGGGTAAGTGCTCCTCTTACAATTCGGCGGAGTATGGGCTCTAAAGATGAACAAAGCTTCTGCAAGCTATCCAGCTTGAGAGCTTCCACAATCACACTGCAGAGGATTTACAGTTTTGTCAATCAAATAGATATGAATTTATAACCATCGCAATCATACCAAATGTGAGGGAAAAAAGGAAAGAATGCATGCATAGAATAATTAAAATAAAATAAAAAATAGGGGAACATGTGAGAAAATTTTACAAGTGATAAAAAGAAGACTTCAATCCTATGCACTATCAAGCATTTATACCAGCAATGAGTTTTACTCTATCATCATTATTTTTCTTCTTTTGGTGTGTTTTTAAAGTGGGTTATAAAGGTAGAGAGAAGTAATAAAACATCATAATTTTGTAGCTTAAGAATCAATGTCTCACAAGTTTGAAACAAGGAATTATTTTTTGCCAAAATGCTCAATTTAGAACCTCCATGATTATGCATGTTATTGCATCCTTTTCTATTGCATTAAAGTCCTCTCGAAAACCTTCAAGCTGCCAAGAGTTTGGTATGATTAAGAAAGGGTTGGTTGGCCTTAGGATCCTTCAAAAAACTATAAGTTTCTTGCAATCGGGCAAGATTTGGCCTCAAAGTTAGCTATAAATTTTGGAATTTGATAGTTTAAAAACGTTGGCATTACATACATACACACACATACATATATACACACACACACACAAATGATGCCTGTAATAATTTAAGAAACTATACAATTTCTAAGAAGATAAATAATTACAATGAATTTGAAATATGATAATTCTCCTTATATGATTTGACCGCAAACCCCAATTCATTAATCCATGAGAGGAAACCTTCCAGACTACCTCCCATTAAATTCCTTTCCAAGTACCAATCTATGGGAGCAAACCTTCCATCTTGGTTCCTCCTTAGATATATATACATAGCAAATCTTGAAAGTCATTTCACTCGTTACTACTGACCAGTTAATCTATGAAGTCGACGACAAACAACACATGCGCCTAAAACACAATTCTTCTAGTCATCCAAACTAATACACCTCAAAAAAAAAAAAAAAAAAAAAAAAAAAAAAAAAGACAATCTAAATTTCAAAACAGTAAGGATAAACAGGAAACAAGGAACCTAAATTTACTGTCCAAAGATAAAGATCTGCTTCTCTCCTCTTCAAGAGGAAGGTGCCCTTCCACAATACTCAAACAATAACTTGCCAGGTTTTTGAGCTTGAACCATAATATCATGTCATGATATCCACTCCACACTACTAAGGAAATAACAAAAATTCCGAAAGAAAGAAAGAAACAACAAAAAAAAAAGTCAACTCCAAGCCTGAGCAAGACAGACCCTAGACCATCCCTACCAAAATGCCCAAATCTATAAAAAAGATGAACAATCAACATAACAAAACTTCAATTTGCATCTTATCACTCCCACTTCTCCTACTCCAGATTCTCCATCTAATAGGCCGACGTCTATGCTCAGCTAATTACCTGTTCCTTCGCGTCCAAATCAGCAAGCATAACTCGACAATATCAAATAAAGCAACCGCAAATGCAACGCCTCGAGAGTGGCAGACGCAAAGCCCTAAACAGTCCACCTCTACTGTACCTTGCAAGAGCTGGGACCTTCTGGCGCTTGGCATCGGGGCCGCCATGCTCTTCTACATCGCTCAGATCCAAAGCCCGCTTCTCTCGAGCCATCGTCGACTATTCCTCGATGTGCCTACCGGGCATCTGCATTCAGAATGGCACCGCAGCCGTTCTCCGACCCAAAGATCTATCCGGAAGAAGACCCAGTAATGCCGCCGCCACCGCCGCTACTTCGACCAATAAATCCACAGAATCGATCGGCCGATCAAGAAGAAGATTGCTGCGCGTTTTGTCTGCTCCAGGGCTTGTGGACAGAGCTGGCGACCGTACGGAAGCCTAAAGCTATATATATTTTTTTTTGGGAGATTTACCTGCATCCCATTTTATACTATTCTATTTACATATTTAACACATAAAATATTAGTATTACATATATATCATCCATAGTTCATTTTTATATCAAATATAAGTGGTATAAATGAAATATATGAGTGGTAGGACTGAAATATGAGTGACATATTTGATATTAAAATAATATAGGACGGTATGTATGTAATATTAAAGTTTTAGATGTTAGATGTGTAAATAGAATGTTATAAAGCTGGCTTTTAATGACATTTAGGCTAATTAGGAGAAATTTGCACACACATGATATACCCGAAAACTTTAAATCTAAGACCTCTTAAGCTAAATTCTACCAATCAAATTTTAAAGGAGAATTTTGACTTTTAAGTGCCTCATAATTATATAATTTATAAAAAATGGACTATACTTTTTTTTTAACAAATATATTCAATTATTCATTTCCTATTAAAAATTTAAAATAGCTCCATTTTATTTTACAGAAATAGAATTGGTGATTTTGTAAAAAAAAATCCTGGCTTTTGATTATTTAATAAATTTATCATTTTCATGTGTGTCCATATATGCATATAACCCCTCGTACTTTTTTTTAATTTTTTAAAGAAGAGATGGATTATTAAATAGACAAGTAAATAATATAGGTGCAAGTTGCCTAATGGCCTTTTCATTCCACATTATTTAATTGGGTGGATAATATTATCAAGGAAAATTTATTTTTAAGCTAGCAAAACTGCCTATCAATTTATTTTGTGTTACATAAAAAATTTAGTTATAATAATAATACTTAATAAATTATATTTTTATTAAATATCTATATTGAAAGAATCTATTAATATTAAATATTTAAAATTAAATTAAGTATTACAAAGATGAGGACACTCAAGCGGATGAGTGGCTTTGAGAAAATGCAAATGAAAATATATATGAAGAGGTTTAAGTAGCTCTAATGACGGATAAGAGTAGGGAGAGTCGTCTTATATGGTTTGATTTTATTAAATATCAACCTTCGGATGACTCAGTTAGGACTTATGAGAGTAAATATATTAAATTTAGTTTATGTTAAGAAAAATAGATGTAAGATTAAAAAATATTTGGTTATAAGGTATTATAAAAGACTTTTTTATTAGATTTAGGTTTCATTTAGGACAACTTTCTTTCCTCTTTTTAAGTTTTTTTTTTTTTTTTTAGTACAAAAAATTCTAGTTCAAAAGTCTTTTATACTAAAAAATCGCTTTAAAAAATAGTAAGAAAATTACTCTAAATAAAAATTTAAATAAGAATTTAACTCTTAATGGAACACAATAGAAAAAAAAATTTATAGTCAACCCCACAGTAAAATAAAAACTTGATATTATTATTATTGTTAGGATTCCTTTATTTTTCTATTTTAGAATTTTCTATAAAAAATTTTATCGTCATTCGTGCACTTTCATTAACTATTTTTATATTAAATTTGCATGTAAAATAAAAATATAAATTTTTTTAGGCTTTTTTTTTATTTTTGTTCTTCTGAATCTTAAGTCTTGAATTTTTTTAATCTATAGTCGTTTCTGAAGTGGAGAAATGCATCAGGTTTGTTGTATGATAGAAAAGTCTCCCTCAAAGTTGAGATAAAATTTTATAAAATGATGATTAGACCTACAATGCTTTTCATGTAGAATGTTATCTATTAAAAGAGAGCATAATATTAAGTAAAGTGCTACAGAGATGAGGATGTTCATATGGATAAGTGGCTTTAACTCTTATAGACAAAATACAAAATGAGCATATACTTGAAAAGGTTGGAGTAGCTCCAGTGGAAGATAAGATTAGAGAGAGTCATCTTAGATTGTTTGGTTACATAAAATGCCAGCCTTATGATACCCCAATTAGGAAAGTAGACGCATTAGATATGACTTATGTTAAGAAAGGTGGAGGTAGACTTAAAAAAACCTTGTTAAAAAATATTAAAGATTACCTTTCTTTATTAAATTTAAATGAAAATTTGACTCTTAACATGACACAATGGAGTAAAAGAATTCATATAATCCACCCCACATAGTGGTATAAAGACTTGATGTTGTTAATATTGTTGTAGGCGTTTGTGCAGTCCTTAATCATGAAGGTTATATCAAGAATTAATGCTGTCAAGAAGCTTTGACTTGCATCAAAAACATTTATCATATGCAAGTATTTAACTTCAAAAAATATATATTTTTTCACTATTTAAATAAATAAAATTTCTAATGCTGTAGGGATATGCTTGGGTAAATTTAATCACAAGATTATTATATTATCTTTAAAATCAATGTAATTTAAATTTTAATTGATTAATTATGAATTAGTTGAATAACTTATCCTGCTCGGATACTTGACAACAATCACATTCAAACACGAGACAAAATAAGAAAATCAAATTTGGATTGCATTATGTAAAGAAGGAAATAGCAAACATGGGAGTCTCCATAATTGAATCTCTAAAGGCTATAATAAGGCATGCTTTCAACCTCTTTATTTTGATCATAATAAAAAATGAAACATACATGGTAAATCTATTGCTACTCCAATCTTATAATGTTTTCTAAACACTGTCTTGCCAGGTATCAAATCCTGAATGAAAAAAATGGAGGATTGTATTAGGTAGTTGACAGCTAGCATAAAACTTGTCGAATAATAATGAAATAAATCTTTTAATGAATTAATAAATTCTTGAATGATTGAAATCATAGATACAAACTACTATTTGGACAAAAAATAAAAGTTGGGATAGCACGATAAATTATATTCTCTCTCACGCATGAGAAATAAGTTATCAGATAGGCTAAAATCCTTGTTTAGAGTCCCTCTTCTCTTATTTGAATAAAACCTATCTATCTTTGGGAAAAATACCATTTTAATCACTCTCTGTTCTCCTTATTAAGGTTGAACCCTTCATCTTATGAGATTACATTGGTTTTTAAATTCAAGGCTTTATGATTTTAAATGTAGCCCATCTTATAGCCTCTATGTAGCCTTGTATGATCCATATATCCAATTGAACAAGGGAGCTTGACCATGAATAAGATTTTGACATAATTTTGGATCTAAGTTTGGTCTTGACTTTGTGTGGTTAAGCCTAATGTTATCCTGATGTTGTTGAACCTTTTTTATTCACCCATATAGCTTGGTTAGCTATTTAATCAAAGCTAAAATTGCATGAAAGCTTCAAAATCATAGTGTCTCCCTTTGGGCAAATCAGAAATGATTATTAAGAAATTATATTTTGTAGTTAGCCTAAGTCATATAATCAGCCCAAATAAAGTTGCAGCAAGTAGCAGTCACCCAACTATTAGAGTTAGCTCAATAAAGATAATGAGCACTCTTCCTCTTGGACTTAGCTAGTAACCAATCCCTATTATTGTAATTGATCTAATTTTTGAAGTAGCCACACCAATTATGCGATTGAACTAAAGTGCCTAAACAATGAGGCTTGATCAACCATCTAAATGGTATGATTAGCCCAATATGGCAAGTTCTCATCCTTTTGTAGTAGTAACCATAGGCATGCCTTCTAATGTCTCACAAGCATTTATGGATAAATCCTCTTGAACCTTGGGATATTTGAAGGAAAATTGCACTAGTGAAATTGTATTAGTAATGGCAGTTGAATTTCTACATTTCAAGCTCCTGAATTACAACTATTAAAATTTCTAGCTACCTCATTTCACCTTCACCTTCTTATGTTCAACAATATCCTTTGCATCAATTCTTGTTGCATCATATGTCCTAAATAGTTGCTTGGTCCTCTTAGATACACATTGGGTCCTATGTTGGCCATTGGCGATCGTCATGGGTACTCTTAAAGTCCAGTTGAGTTATTGTAGTATTGAATACTTCAATACTGGAGAGATTTGCCTTCTTTAAGAATTTTTGAAGGCTATATGCCTTGCTAATCCAATGACAAGCAACACTAGTCAATTCAATTTTTTTTTTTTCTTCCAAGACACTCTTCAAGTTAAAGGGGTTCTCTTTAACATGATTTTGAGGAAGCACACCATGGTAGATTTGGGGTTTCCTGATTGACCTAGTTTCCACTCTCAAAATCCCTTAAAAGGATTTACACTCTGATTTCAAAAATGACATATGATGCAAATAGGAGTTGTTGGTTAATCCTCTCCTCAACCCTGGATGTTGGATTTGTGTATGCTCCAAAGTAAAAAAAAAAACTATGGGTGGTCATGGCTCTTGGAACAACTTTAGATATTAGTTAATTGAGGTTATGAAAGGATAACCTTGATTGCAAATGAAGTGCAAAAGGATAGTAATATGAGACTGCTTTGGTTAGGGGTTAAGATGTGCCTTTAAGATAAGAAACCCTAACTCAGGTTTTCCTTCTTGTATAATGAATAGACCCACAAACATACTAAATAAATGAAAAATGTAGAACTAAAGACGTGCACTTTGAAGAATTATAGCTAAGAATTTACTAAATGTAACCAAAGATAGCCTTATTCATATTAAGAGTGACTTGCTCCTCTTTTGTTCTTACTTTGATCTTTTCTATTGTGTCCCTTCCTTCACTTTCTTTCTTCATCTTGTTTTTGCCTTGATATTGATTCATTAAGTTTTTCTCCCTTCAATATTGCACCAAAATCCCTTCCTTCTTCATTTTAGCTCCGATAAAGGGAGTGTCGACATATAGGTTAGCTATGCTGAAAGAGGTGGTGGCTTGATTTTCATGGAATGGTTGGCCAAAAATTGTAAGGGCCACCTAAACAAAATAGAGAGAGAGAACCCAACTTGCCAATCCATTAAATAGATTGTAGAGTGAATGAATTTCTGAATCATTGAAACCCTACATACAAGCCATTATATATAAAAAATATATATATAAAATCTATGTTAAGCATGACAATTAATAAGAATTAATCCTTTAGTAAAAATGTGCAGCGCAATCCCAAAATTTTGAAAATATTTTCACTTTTTAGGGTAAAACCTATATATACTCAAATAAATTCCCCATTTGAATGCATTTCTCTCTCCCTGTTCTTTTGATGGTTAGTCCATTCAATCATAGGAGCAGGGGAGTTAGGTTTAAAATTTAAGGCCTCTCGATTTGTATGCTTCGTGCACTCAAATCCACATTTGACACTGAGTCAGGCATTCTAACTATATTTCACTTTGGACTTAAGTTTGAGCCTAAGGCAGCCAAACCTAGCATTAGTGCAATATTGATGCAACATTTTGATCCACCAATATAGCTTGGCCAGCTAGTTAAGCAAACCCACATTGCATTGAAAAGCCTTGTTGATTATGAATGTAATGTATTCAACCTTTGTACGAAAGAAATTTGGAGAAGCTAAACTCTTAAGATGAATTAAATTGGCTAGATCTTTGAATTGCTACATCAAAAAGATTTAAGCTTTACGTTTCCTTAGTTATCCAAGAACTAAGATTTCAGCCAAGAGGCTTAAAGGAGAAAATGAAATGAAGAATATAATAATATCATAACCACAAAAGGAGATATTAAGAAATAAGAAGGGAGAGGCAACCCCAACGTTGAATGACCTTTAATGGTTCCTCTGGTGGGTTAATGTGAAAATTCCTTAGTTTTGTGGCACTCCATATCAACATGACACTCATTAGAGATGTAGCATCCTTCAAGCTTGAATTGAAATGCACATGTTGTAGCCTTTGAACGAGGGTCCATGTAGGTCAATCAAATTTGAAGCAACTTAACTCATGCCTCATTGGTTGGATTAACCAAGAAGGGACAACTTTGATGGAATTTAGCAAAAGTGCCGAGTCGAGGTTGATTGAACCAAATAGGTAGAGAGCCTCAAGATCACAAGTGAACCATACAAATAACCTCAAACACAAATTCAACCTAAACATTTATTCTTAATCATAGGTTTAACTTGTCAGTATTGCTTCTATATTGGAAATAAAATTCCTAGCTTGTCAATCATCCTATGCTTCAAAGCATATGTCTACAAACAAGTTTGCCTTTGCAAACTTTATCGCTAAAGCATAAGAAGGATTTCATTCATAAACTTTGTTAATGCATAACACCTACATTTCTTAAACATGTCCTATATAATTCTCATGTCAATGGATGCTACTTGCTAGTTGTTGAGAAAAGTTGTACTTAAGTGCAATAAAATACAATCACAATAAACCCACTTAAGCAACAAAACTTTAAACAAGCGCATCATGAATTAAACAAACTTTGCACTAGAGTTGCACAAAAATGATTAAAAAAAAAAAAAAGCAAAAGCACAAAATCCTAATGAATTTTGATGGATTGGATAGCATGGAAAGGACGGGAGATAATATTAATGCAACACACTCAGAGAAGATCTCAACATCAAAGCAGGTGAGCAATTTATTAGTTAAACCATATAGAAATTGTTGAAAAAATCCTATCATTTGTGTAACACAATCAAGGTCTCTAAGATGGCATTCGAGTGAAAATGTCAGCAAATCAACTTACCCACCGCCTCAGCTTAACACATGCTAAACTGAAGTCCAAAGTGAACAAGTCCTCAAAATTTTACTTGAAATTAAGTCATCTAAAAAGAGATAAGCACACCGATATAATCAATTCCATTCATGAATTTAGCTGATTGCGCGAAGCATTTGAACTATAATTTCTATCCTTAAAACAGTTAAAAGCGCCAGTCAAAGAACATTTATTGATCATATTTATTTCCAGATAAGTAATTGACGCAACACTGTACTCAGGATTCTACTGATGAAACTTCATCATCCTTATGCTTCACCATGCCAGAATCAACCAGAATAGGCACCTCCGCTGCCAACCATGGTGCAAGGCCCAAGCACAGAGCGTGAGCAATTCCAAATCGTGGACTGTTTCCAAGAAAATCCTCAATTAGGAGCAAGCAAAACAATAAAGGAACACAATTATCTCCATAAACCAAAGCTCATAATGCAAAGGCGAGTCAGTTACCAGTTCTTGGCCCAGAGGGGCTTGAAATGTACTGTCAGGCAGATCTTCCCTCCCCTATACATCTGATCAAACATAAACCTAAAAATAAGCATTGGCGTGCACTTGAATCGAAGAAAGAATCAAGAATTCAAAAAATAAAAAAGAAATCAAAGAGAAAGGAAAGCAAGCAACCTTGTGGGTCTTTCCATCGAGTTCGGGCAGCTCGATCTCAGGGGCTGTGGTGGGATAGGTGACGGGGATGTCGAATTGGAGACGGAACTCGTAGCGTCGGAGATTGTGGACGTACCAGCAGGATCCCGTCCATCGAGTGCCCTCGGGGTTATCGGCGGAGATACGGAACCAGTCATTGTCATTGGATTTGTTCATCGAAGTATACGCAATTAGGGCTCGGTACTCCTCCTTCAAGCGCTGCGTCCATGCCGCGCCATCGCGGGGTCCGGCGCGGGTCGCGAGCAGTGGGATCTTCGTAAGGGCTGACTTCGTGTTCGGATCCCATTCCTCCATGGCCGAATCTGCCGATTTTCTGGTAGGACTAGAGGCTACTCTGCCTGCGCGGCGATGATATCGGAAGACAAAATTGAGATGCGCGCAAACAAAAGAATAACGGAGATCTTTTATTATTTGATAATAACCGAGAAATATCACTACGGTAAGGTTCGAATAAGATTCATAAAAAGCTCAATCTTTTGATATGAGATATGAATTTTATTTAGGGGGTTTTACATATATATCACTTTATTCTTATATTTTACATATCTAACACCTAAAATTTAAATATTACACAACTACAACTTAAATACAAACTTAACCTCATATCTGCCACTCCGTTTCACTCTGCTCACTCTGTTTCATCTTCCCGTAATTTATCGTGCGTACGATAAAATTTCACGCGGAAGCAGCTAAATCCCGAAGGCTGGAAAAAAGGTTGTTTTGCAACGTGTTGTGTCGACTGCAGAAAAGGTTATTTTGCAACCTTTTACTGATTTTGTCTGCCTTCTTCTGTTTTGTCGCACATAAGCTTTAGGTTAATCCCGTCTGCCTTCTTCCGTTTTGTCGCATAGCTACAATAGGTAAATTTCCGTCCAGAGGAGCTGCATAGCTATGATGCATTAGATAATTTTCCTCGTACCTGCATAGCTGCATTAGCTAGTCGCCCTCTTTTTAGTTTCTCCTCATTCTCTTCTATTTTTACATTTTTTGTCTAAAAATGTGGTGTTCAATTTGTTTTATTATTTCATGTTACAGTTGAAGAAGAAATTGCTAGTGGGTGGCATACTTTGTGTAGAATGGATTGTGATGATTTTTGTGGAGAGAAGGATGGGCATTTTTTTGTTACAATTAAATATGGAGGATTTTGGGTTGATACCAATGATAACTTTAGAAAGAGATATAATGGTGGCAAACAAAGGACTACCAAAATTGAGAAAGGAAGTATGAATCTTTTTATGCTCAAAACAGAAATTCTTAAAATATGTCCATGGCTTAAAGGGTATAAATATAGTATGCATTATCACATTCACAAAACATCGCCGAAGGAATACAAAATTATAAATACTGACATAGAAGTGGTAGAGATGGTTAAACTTTAAAGTGGAAATTTTTATGTTGAGCTAGTTATCTCAGTAGAAGAGGTAGATAGAGAGCAATCAAACACAAACCTCATGGGGGTTGTTGGTGCTGAATATATGGCAGAATGTTCTGTAATCCATAATGGTTGTATTTCAAGTGTTCAAACTACAAGTGCTATAGATATAAGTATTGGCACCTTCTTCAATGATGCAAAAAGTTTCAAGAATGCTCTCCGATCAGTTGCCATATAGGAGAACTTTGGGGTTCGGATAAAAGCCAGCGATAAGAACGTGTGACTGCGACTTGTTCCTATCAAGGTTGTGAATGGAGAATTCGAGCCTTTTTATGTGAAGACACTCAATCTTTCCAAGTTAGGAGACTAGATGGAGTACACACATGTCCTGGGATAAATCGAACTGGGAATAGGCTGGCAACATCTGCTTGGGTTGCCAACGAGATACAGGAGATGGTAAAAGAGGTACCCATATATCCCATCAAAAGAAATAAATAGTAGTCTAGAAAAAGAGTTTGGCTTATCCTTACCTTATATGAAGCTTTGGAGGGAAAGAGAGGAAGCCCATGATGCTTTATTTGGTTCAGTTGATGACAACTACAAATGGGTTCCAACATTGGCAGCAGAACTCCTTCATAGAAATCCAGGATCACATATAACATATGCATTTAATAGTGAAGATCTTTCATTCCAGAGGTTTTATGTTAGTTTTAAGATATGTGCTGAACATAGAATTTGTATTCGCCTTTTGTGGAAGAACATTAAAAAAAATTGCACTGTAAAGATGGCCAAAAAGTGCATGGACTTGTCTGGGAGGCCCCTAAAGCTTACACAAATACAGAGTTCAATGAGAAGCTAGTAGAACTATTTCAGTTGAGCCAAGCAGTGTACTCGTATCTTATTTCATTACCATATAAGTGGTCAATGAGTCAGTTTATGATTGGGATATGTCATTCTGCTAATACCAACAATTTTGTCGAGTCATTTAACTCATGGGTTAATGATGCTAGAACTAAACCTGCCATGGACCTCATCGATTTGATCCGGGGAAAGCTTATGGTACAAAGAGCTCTTCGAAGGATGAGTAGCTTGAGTTGGCAACATGAGTTAGTCCCAAATGTGGAGGAATATATTAGAAACATCACAAGCGGAAAGACCATTTTGTTGTTCGGCAATCTAGCCTTTTCAAGGCTGAGGTGGAGGGACTTCATTCGAGACATATCGTCGATATTGAGCAAAGAATCTGCAGTTGCAGAGTGTGGCAGTTAATTGGTTTACCTTGCATTCACACTGTGGCTTTCATTGGAATGAAAGAACACCCGTTGTGGCATACGTATGTTGATGATTACTACCACGTTCACAGGTAACATATATGCATATGAATAATTATTTGCATATAACAACCGCTGATTTATCTACTTCATTTTGTAGAGTGTGGCAGTTAATTGGTTTATGGGGGCATCATAGGAGTACTTGCAAAAATCCGTTGCGAAATAATAATAACGAGGACAATCTGCGTATAGCAGTTGGACGAAGAAGTCTGACAAAGTTGCCAAGCAAACGGAATGGAGAGAATCATCAACTTGAAGATTTCGAGTTCTCATATGTGACTGGATTTTAGGATTGATAGCATTGACTGCTCTTGAAGAGGTCACACCCGCTGATGCTTTAATTTTTTGAGCTAGTAGAAAGCTGCTGTAATTTTTTTGGGCTAGCAGTATCATCAACTTGATAGCATTGACTGTTCTGACTTGTTTGTTTTTTTTTTTTCTTTTTTTGAGCTAGCAGAAAGTAATTTTTTGTGTGGAAGCAATATCATACAACCTGTTAATTTTGTAGAAATATGTCCCTACTTTGCCATTCTGTTGATTCAAACAAATTTGAAATCTACACATTATTATTGAGGGAAATCTATCTTTTGTTGCAATGAGACAGACAATTGACCTTTTGTGTAATCTGACGTGAACTCAGATCTGGCAAATTTTACCTTCTGCAGAATCATAACTATTATTTATTGCTGCAATGAGACAGACAATTGACCAACACACTATTATTTCTTACAGAAATCTATCCCTACAGTTGTTGTAGGTTTTTTTGAGCTGGAGTGAAATCAATCCCTACAGCTGCTACTCAATTAAGATCTGCTTGAGCAGCAATTTCTTACAGCTTTGGTTAATCTTTCTTTTTTCCAGTTCAATTAAACTTTGGTTAAGATTATTTCTTACAGCTTCTAGTTCAATGACAAACAGGAGAGACTAAAGCATAAATTTATTCAATAATTCAACATAACAACTTACAATACACTTGACCAACACATCAATAAAAGGTTGCAAAACTAAACATAACAAAAACAACCTTTTCTGCAGTCGACACAATACGTTACAAACACAAATGGATGGTTACATCAACAAGAACAATTACAACGAAGACTTTCATCAAGAACATGATCCATTCAAGCATATTAATAACCTTCGCCTCAAACACTTTGCGCTCATCATCTATACCAAAAGATGCATCTTCAACTTCATCTATCCATCTAAAGTATCTGCAGTCGTCATCAGTTTGGTTATTCACGCACCTATAAAATTTTATTCCATTATTATGTCCACGGTGGAAAGTGTACAATACACAATTCAAGTGACGGTGACAATAAACTTTATATCATTGGCGTCTGTCTCTCATAGTAGACGAATTCATAGAACTCATTTGAAACGTTTTGGAATAAACCAACCTTTTCTGTAACAAAACAGATAGAATTGATGAATACAATACGAAAGCATTGAACTAAGAATCAAACAATGTTTTCTTACAAACATTTGCATTCTGTAACAAAACAAATAGAACTTTCACAGTTAATACGATTTACATTCTGTAACAAAAAAAAATTTGTCGCTAGCAATCGGACCGAAATTGTGGACCTGCAGCTCGCGATTTGAAAATACCATTTCTGTGGCAGTAAACGATATACAGTAATAGATAAAACTCATGGAACTCTATTAATTCTAATCAAAGAAGTTTAAAGCAGCTATTACGGTAGAAAAAGGAAAGCAAAATCGAAGATCTACCAAAGGGAGTAAAACCTGATTTTTATCAAAAGAAGTAGAGATACGAAATTCGAGAAAAATCGAACCTAATGGGGACATATTGGAGTGAAGCAGTTCTAATTATGCATCAAGATAATCTAAGTTTCAAGATCAACTCAATAAATAAGAGAAAACATCAGAACGAGGACTGTAATCTCCAAACATTCACGATAAGCCGCATCCACAGAGATTCAGAACCGTCAAGCCCCCCCAATGCTCTGACAAACCGGATAACCCATCTCTGCTCCCCGAACTCACCGATTTGCAGATTAAGAATGATTTGGCGATCGGATCCAGACAATTCCGTAAGAAGAGCGGCGAGGAAGATCTGCTGCCCGAGAGAAAGCTTAGGCGGCAAAACTCACGCTGGAATCCAAGTGGTGAAGAATTTTTAGGGCTAGCCGAAATACATCTCCCGCCGAAGCTCACGCAGAAATAACGACAAAGACGGAGTGAGACATGTTTTTGACGGAGTGGCAGATATGAGGTTAAGTTTGTATTTGAGTTGTAGTTGTGTAATATTTAAGTTTTAGGTGTTAGATATGTAAAATATAAGAAATAAAGTGGTATGTATGTAAAAACCCCTTAAATCATGTTCTAATTTTTTTTTGAAGTTTTTTTTTTTTTGGAAAGTAAGGGCAAAGCTCGTATATTAATTGTAAAAAAGAAACAAGAGAGACAGAAACCTCCAATTACATATTAGCTCCAAGGAGCACATGAACAAAGTAGAACACCAAAACTATACCATTGGCCAAAAACACAAAAAAATCTAGCGGGAAGAAAGCAAAACCTTCCAACTAAGCAGGGTATAGTGAAATGAAATAAACAAGCAAAAAGAAATACACATGAACATTCTGATTGCTCGAAGAAGAGGAAGAGTGGACGTCCAACGTGTCAGGCAGCAACATACCCGCGCAGCAACAAAAATCCTCAGGAGCAGAACCTTACAACCTGTCAAAAACTGGTAGCAGCAAGATGCAATAATAGAATTGGCAATGACGTCCCATGCCCACCATAGTCAGGACTCAGTATAATATAAGCAACATTCAAAATATATCTAATCCATAACCCCTGGTTGCTCGGAGGCCGTCCAAGGGGTGCTTGAAAGAAGGGCACATCATCGTTCAAGGCCAAAAACCCCATCAGGCGCATACGAATATGATAGTCTCCAGGCAACCAAAAAATAGGCAACCAGATCAAGGCCATCCTTCCAGCATCATAAAAGAGCCATAAAATGCTCTGAATTTTTCCACTTGCTAATTTTAGTAAAAACCACATTTTTAATTCTTAAAGAAACAGTGACAACACAAAGCATTTTGTTGTCATATCTCCTCTCATTTCTTTCCTTCCAAATATGGTAAATAGAGCAACAAAGAATAAGGAAATAAAATCATTTGGTGTCATTCGACATATTATCCTTTTCATAAATCTAGCTCAGAAGATGTAATATACTTGGTTTGAGAAGTAGGACAGAGGTGCCCGGAATAAGGCTCACCGAAACCTCATGAGAAAAATTGCATTCAAAAAATAAATGAGATGTGCTTTCATTATGGGAATGGTAGAGAGGGCACCCCGGATTAATATGGATATTCCTCAAAAGTAAGGCGTCAGCCGTTTTAAGCCCACCAACAAGCGAGAGCTAAGCAAAGGATGAATACCTGAGCACATTCTTTTTGTGCCAAATTTGTTTATACCACGAGCAAATGGGGAGGTCTTGGTAATATTTCAAGAGGAATTTGGAAAATTTGCCCACAGTATTGTCTTCCCAGAAAATAGTGTTAAGAGAGGGCTCAAAAATGGGAGTAGCACGTATGACATTAGCAATAGCCTCGGGTATGAATTGAGGGATAAATCAGCAGTTACCAGCAATCATCTCATTCAGCTTGGCATTTAAATCATAAACTTGCATCAAAACATTACCAATAGGAATAATGGAAAGTGTTGTGTTGTTACACCAATGATCCCAAAAAAGGGAGATATTGGAGGAAGGATTGACCTTGAACAGAAAAGAAGGCCTAGCCAAATAAGCAAAAGAACATAAGACCTTCCAAAAAGGGGAGGCAGAGATCGAGAATGGCCTCCAAGGAGAATGATATCTCAGTGTGAACCAGCTTGAAAGGTGTAATATCAGTTTTTGCTCCAGGTTCGTCCGGGACGAAGATGGATCGTCCGGGACGATCGGTACAGGTTGTGCAGAAAATCAGTTTTGGTTGTATGATTCGTCGGGACGAAAATTGGATCGTCTGGACGAAAATTCTCCCGTGAACCCTTCGCCAGGGACGATATGTCATTTTTCGTCTGGACGGAATTCCTCTCTTCATGGATCGTCCGGTACGAAGCTAGATCGTCCGGGACGATCAGTCTGGATATATATAGAATTGAGATATTTTGAAGAGAGAGAAAAAGCTGAGGAGAGAGAAAAACGAAGGAAAAAGTGGAAAAGCGGATTTTCGGGCGACGCCGAGCTGTTTTCGTCCGAGGAGATTGTTGAGGAAATTGCTGTGCACGAGGTAAGGCACAATCCGACTTTCTAAATTTTCAGAACCGTCGTGTTTGGCGGTATATTCTGTCCGGATTTTGTTTCCGTTAGCGATTTTCGTCCGTATCTTTTGATCGGTTCAGTTTTTACCGCGTAACTTTTTGTATATCGTTGCCGTGCCGAGTGTGCACATTTTGGTTATATTTTGAAGATTTTTGTCCGGATATTTTTGATTCGACTGTGTTTTTAGTCGACTGGATTTTTCTGTGAACTTAGAAATTCTCTGTGCAGTAGAATAAATGTTCTGAAATGTTGATATCTATATTCTGTGCGAATTTGGTGAATTTTGATTTTCAGGAAAATTGTATAAATTCCGTATACTGCCGTTGTGCTGCCCGATTTTTGAGTAATTCCTGATTTGTCCGGATTTTCTCTGAATTGATATGCTATCTGTATATGCTATGGAAAGGGAGTTATAAGGGGCCTGAATCCTATGAGATTCAGTTAGTGAAACGGGAAATCTGAAATGAGCTCAATCTGAAATCTGATATCTGTTCTGTTCCGGATCCGATGAATTCTGTTTTGGTGCTATAAGCACATCTGTTTTGGTGCCGTGAGCACAAAGGGAGACATAAGGGGCCTGGATCCTATGAGATTCAGTCAGTGTCTGGGAAGGGAGGCATAAGGGGCCGGAATCCGTAGAGATTCCGTCAGTGTCAGGGCATTTAGCTATATGTATCTGTACCACTTCTGTATCTGTTCTGTTCTGTACGAAATTGTGATTATGATATGATATGATCCGTACGATTCTGATTCCTGTTTCTGACTCTGTTGGTTTGTTCTGTTCTGATATGATCTGTACGAATCTGATTCTGTTGATCTGATATGTCTGATCTGTTCTGTTTCTGATTTGATACGACTTCTGTTTCCGTACAGTTCTGTTTGATTTGATATCTGTCCGATTCCGTTCTGATTTCTGTACGGATTTGTCTGCTGTATTGGTTTTGAGTTTCTGAGGATTTTGATTGGAGGTTTGTTGCTTTGCTGAGCTGTTGAGCTCACCCTTGCTTTCTGGTGGTTTTCAGGTTCTGGGAAGGGCAAGGAGGTCCAGGATTAGATTTCAGAGTCTGATCAGATTAGGTACTTTTGTACTTTTGATTTTTGTACAGTCATGGCTTTCCTGTTCTGTCTTTCTTTCTGTTGAAAGCCATGTACTGTTCTGTAGATGATTATTTTGAGGAAATGAAAAGATAGATGTTTTGTTCCGCTGCATTTGATGTTTTTAGTAGCTCTGTTGTTCTGTGTGCTTCTGTTGAGTTAAGAATTTGGAAGATCAGTTCAGTAACCTAATCCAAAGCCAGATCCTGGTTAGCTATTCCCCGTCGCGATCCGGCGCGGGCGGGATCCGTCTCGTCTTGGGTCGGGTCGTGACAAGCTTTTTGGTATCAGAGCCCTGGTTTTGGAAACAGGTTGGATTGTAAAACAGAGCTCTAGGAAGTGATCAGTGAGTCTGTCTGGGAGGTAGTTTTGGGTCGTTTGGCTTTTTATTGTGTTATTTTGTGTTGTTTTGTGATATTTTTCCGGATTTTCTGGATTTTTCTGTATGGATCAGCCAGACCCAGACATGACAGATGGTCAGAGTGACGATCAGGCAGCACCAGTGGGGAGTACAGCCCCAGTGGTCGGTGCTGATACGCTTTCACAGTTTGCTTCACTTGTTGCTCAGATGATGAGCGAGACTCAGAGCAGAGCTTCGACTGTTAGATCTGAGGACATTGATCGACACCTGCAGTTATTTTTGAGGTTGAAGCCTCCGAGGTTTGAGGGTGCTGTTGAGCCCAGAGCAGCCGAGGAGTGGCTGAGGAGATTGGAGAAGACTTTTGACGGGATGCAGTGTCCTGCAGACAGGAAAGTTCCGTTAGCTGTTTTTCTGTTGGACGGAGAGGCTGAGCACTGGTGGGATGGCCAGCAAGCAGCCAGATTTCAGGGCAGATTGAACTCCTTGATCACTTGGGAGGAGTTCACCGAAGTATTTCGGGACTGGTTTGTTCCCCCTTCTGCACGACAGCAGATGCAGGAGAGTTTTCTGAGACTTGTTCAGGGAGCAAGACGGTGATGCAGTACGAGGCTGAGTTTACTGCATTAGCCAGGTACGCTCCGCAGCTGGTTAGCACGTCTGCTGAGAGGTGCTACAGATTTCTGAGAGGCTTACGAGACACTTTGAGGCAGCCTCTGATACCGTTCCGGATTACTGATTTCTCTGAGCTTGTGGAGCGAGCTCGTCTGATTGAGAATGACATGACGGCTACTCAGCAGCGGTGGACTGCGAGTAGGAAGAGGTTTGGAGGAGAGACATCTGGCAGTGGTTCCTCTGGGAAGAGGAGATTTGTTCCTGGATCTGGATCTGGAGATTCCAGGAAGAGCGGAGGATCGTCTGGTACTGCTACCAGTACGACTAGTTCTGGATCAGTCAGTTCGGCACCTGTGTGCCAGAACTGTGGACGACGACACTTTGGCCAGTGCTACATGATGGCTGGTCTGTGCTTTCGATGTGGTCAGTCAGGACATCGGATTGCAGAATGTCCGCAGATGGGATTTGATCAGCGTTCTGAGCAGCGATCTGAGGGCTTTGTCAGACCTGTTGGTTCAGCAGCAGGAAGACCGAGGACTGTTCCTCCACGCCCTGAGGGATTTGCTGGTAGAGGTGGTGGTTCTAGTTCTGCACCACGGAGACCACCTACGATTCAGAGGGAGCAGAGTAGTTCTGTTGCTTCAGCTCCTGTTCCAGTTCAGCCACGAGTTTACAGTCTGAGTCAGCAGGAGGCTCGTGATGCTCCGGATGTTGTGACAGGTACGGTTTACATTTCTGATCAGCCCTGTCGTGTTTTGTTTGACTCTAGAGCGAGTCATTCTTTTCTGTCCGAGCATTGTTTTGAGATTTTACATTTGGATTCGATGGTTTTACCGGTTTCTTTGTCTGTGATTTTACCGGCTGGGAATCCATTGATTGCTCGACAGTTTTGTTTGTGTGAGATCGAGATTTCTGGCAAGAAGTGGAAGTCTAGTTTGATTCGATTGCCGATTTCTTCGTATGATGTGATTCTGGGCATGGATTGGCTGAGTCAGTATGAAGCCCAGATTGACTGTCTGAAGAAGCAAGTGAGTTTGCTTGTGGCTGGAGAGAGAGTTGTATTTCAGGGATTACGAGGTGTTCTCTCCAGTCTGATTTCTGCGTTGGAGGTGAACAGAATGTGGAAGAAAGGATGCCCAGTATTTTTAGCTTCGGTGCGGGATCTGAACCTGGAGGTTGGTTCTGTTTCTGAGATCCCTGTGGTACGGGAGTTTACCGATGTTTTTCCTAAGGAGTTGGTTGGTTTACCTCCGGATAGAGATGTGGAGTTCTCTATCGATGTTTTTCCGGGTACCGCTCCGATATCGAAAGCTCCGTACAGGATGGCACCGAAAGAACTTTCTG
The DNA here is from genome assembly GCA_022539455.1 of Dendrobium nobile. Lineage (NCBI taxonomy): Eukaryota > Viridiplantae > Streptophyta > Magnoliopsida > Asparagales > Orchidaceae > Dendrobium > Dendrobium nobile. Next base: position 4,716,986 of record CM039723.1, on the reverse strand, counting down.
AGTTGAAAGTTCAGCTTCAGGAGTTGGTTGGCAGAGGTTTTGTACGTCCTAGTGTTTCGCCCTGGGGAGCACCTGTTCTGTTTGTGAAGAAGAAGGACGGTACACTCCGTATGTGTATTGATTACAGAGATTTGAACAAGGTCACGATCAAGAACAAGTACCCTTTGCCTCGGATTGACGACTTGTTTGATCAACTTTCCGGATCTTCGGTATTTTCGAAGATTGATTTGAGATCCGGATACTATCAGGTGAAGGTGAAGGAAACTGATGTGGTGAAGACTGCTTTCAGTACTCGGTACGGGCACTACGAGTTTTTGGTTATGCCTTTTGGGGTAACCAATGCGCCTGCGATTTTCATGGATCTGATGAACCGAGTATTCAGGGAGTATTTGGATCAGTTTGTGATCGTCTTCATTGACGATATTCTGGTATATTCTGCATCTGAGGATGAGCATGCCAGGCATTTGAGGATTGTGTTGGAGACTTTGAGGAGGCATCAGCTGTATGCCAAGTTCTCTAAGTGTGAATTCTGGCTGAAGAGCATTTCTTTTCTGGGGCATGTGATTAGCGGAGAAGGCATTTCTGTAGATCCCCAGAAGATTCAAGCTGTTGCTGATTGGCCAAGGCCGACTACGGTATTTGAGGTACGTAGTTTCTTGGGCATGGCCGGGTATTATAGGAAGTTTGTGAAAGGATTTTCACAGATTTCGACTCCTCTGACGAGACTGACTCAGAAGTCAGTACCTTTTGTTTGGACACCGGAGTGTGAAGCTAGTTTTCAGAGATTGAAGGAGTGTTTGACTTCAGCTCCAGTGTTGGCACTTCCGTCAGGTACGGAGGATTTCCAGGTGTTCAGTGATGCTTCACTGAAAGGATTGGGTTGCGTTCTGATGCAGCATGGTCAGGTAATTGCTTATGCTTCGAGACAGTTGAAACCACATGAGAAGAATTACCCGACGCATGATTTGGAGTTAGCTGCAGTAGTTTTTGCTTTGAAGATTTGGCGTCATTACCTGTATGGCGTCAGATGTGAGATCTTTACTGATCATAAGAGCCTGAAGTACATTTTTACTCAGAAGGATCTGAATCTGAGACAGAGGAGGTGGCTCGAGTTGATCAAGGACTACGATTTGACTATTCAGTATCAGCCTGGGAAGGCGAATGTGGTAGCGGACGCTCTGAGCAGGAAGTCTTCTGGATTATCAGGTATTCAGCTTACCTGTGATGACTTTCTGATTCGTGATTTGGAGAGATTGCAGTTGGAGGTGATTTCCTCCAATGATTTGGAGTTGGCTCAGATGAGTATTCAGTCTTCTTTGGAAGCACAGATTCAGGAAGCCCAGAAGTCAGATTCTGATTATTCGAAGTTGATTGCACAGATTGGATCTGGTAAGACTCCTGAACTTCGAATTTCTGATTCTGGTGTTATTTTCTGTAAGAATAGGTTATGGGTACCTGTGTTTGGAAACTTGAGGCAGGAGATTCTGTGTGAATCTCATCATTCTGGCTACACTGTTCATCCAGGCAGTGGTAAGATGTATGCTGACATGAAGCTTTTGTTTTGGTGGCCTGGGATGAAGAAAGATGTGGCAGAGTTTGTGTCGAGATGCGAAGCCTGTCAGTTGGTGAAGGCAGAGCATCAGCGACCAGGTGGACTGTTGCAGTCGTTGCCTATCCCTGAGTGGAAATGGGAGGAGGTAACGATGGATTTTGCGATGGGTTTTCCTCGATCTAGACAAGGACATGATGCCATTTGGGTGGTTGTAGATCGATTGACCAAGTCAGCCCATTTTCTTCCGATCAGACAGACGGATTCAGTTGATCGCTTGGCACAGATTTATGTGAAGGAAATAGTCAGATTGCACGGTGTGCCTCGTGTGATCGTATCTGATCGAGATGGACGTTTTACTTCCAGACTTTGGAAAGGCATTCAGCAAGGCTTGGGTACGAAACTGCATTTCAGTACAGCCTTTCATCCTCAGACCGACGGACAGTCTGAGAGGACTATTCAGGTACTGGAAGATCTGTTGAGGCTTTGTGTTCTGGACTTTAGCGGAAGTTGGGAGGATCATATTCCGCTGATTGAGTTTGCTTATAACAACAATTTTCAGTCCAGTATCGGTATGGCACCGTACGAGGCTTTGTATGGCAGGAAGTGCCGTACTCCTTTGACTCTGACGGAGGTCGGAGATAGACAGGCTTTGGGGGCCACTTTTGCTGATGAAACTGCTCAGAAGATCAATTTGATAAGAGAAAGATTGAAAGCCGCTCAAGATCGTCAGCAGAAGTATTACAATCAGAAGCACAGATTTGTTGAGTTTCAGGTCGGTGACTTTGTGTATGTCAAAGTCAGCCCGATGAAAGGTGTGAGCAGATTTGGTCAGGTAAGCAAGCTTAGTCCAAGGTATGTTGGACCATTTGAGATTTTGGAAAGAATTGGAAAATCTGCTTATCGCATATTGCTTTCTGATTCTATGCCGGATGTGCATAATGTGTTTCACGTATCCACTCTGAGGAAGTGGGTTTCGGACTCTGGGAAGAAGTTGTCAGCTGATGAGGTTGAGATTCAGGAGAATCTGGTGTACAAGGAAGAGCCAGAGCTTATTTTGGCGTACGACGTCCGAAAGTTAAGAAATAAAGAGATTCCGATGGTTAAAGTCCAGTGGAAGCACCGGACTGCACGGGAAGCAACTTGGGAGAAGGAGTCTGATATGAGACGGTCGTACCCGTACTTGTTTTGACTGAGTTTGGACTGGATAATGTCGAGGACGACATTTTTTTTTAAGTTGGGGAGATTGTAATATCAGTTTTTGCTCCAGGTTCGTCCGGGACGAAGATGGATCGTCCGGGACGATCGGTACAGGTTGTGCAGAAAATCAGTTTTGGTTGTATGATTCGTCGGGACGAAAATTGGATCGTCTGGACGAAAATTCTCCCGTGAACCCTTCGCCAGGGACGATATGTCATTTTTCGTCTGGACGGAATTCCTCTCTTCATGGATCGTCCGGTACGAAGCTAGATCGTCCGGGACGATCAGTCTGGATATATATAGAATTGAGATATTTTGAAGAGAGAGAAAAAGCTGAGGAGAGAGAAAAACGAAGGAAAAAGTGGAAAAGCGGATTTTCGGGCGACGCCGAGCTGTTTTCGTCCGAGGAGATTGTTGAGGAAATTGCTGTGCACGAGGTAAGGCACAATCCGACTTTCTAAATTTTCAGAACCGTCGTGTTTGGCGGTATATTCTGTCCGGATTTTGTTTCCGTTAGCGATTTTCGTCCGTATCTTTTGATCGGTTCAGTTTTTACCGCGTAACTTTTTGTATATCGTTGTCGTGCCGAGTGTGCACATTTTGGTTATATTTTGAAGATTTTTGTCCGGATATTTTTGATTCGACTGTGTTTTTAGTCGACTGGATTTTTCTGTGAACTTAGAAATTCTCTGTGCAGTAGAATAAATGTTCTGAAATGTTGATATCTATATTCTGTGCGAATTTGGTGAATTTTGATTTTCAGGAAAATTGTGTAAATTCCGTATACTGCCGTTGTGCTGCCCGATTTTTGAGTAATTCCTGATTTGTCCGGATTTTCTCTGAATTGATATGCTATCTGTATATGCTATGGAAAGGGAGTTATAAGGGGCCTGAATCCTATGAGATTCAGTTAGTGAAACGGGAAATCTGAAATGAGCTCAATCTGAAATCTGATATCTGTTCTGTTCCGGATCCGATGAATTCTGTTTTGGTGCTATAAGCACATCTGTTTTGGTGCCGTGAGCACAAAGGGAGACATAAGGGGCCTGGATCCTATGAGATTCAGTCAGTGTCTGGGAAGGGAGGCATAAGGGGCCGGAATCCGTAGAGATTCCGTCAGTGTCAGGGCATTTAGCTATATGTATCTGTACCACTTCTGTATCTGTTCTGTTCTGTACGAAATTGTGATTATGATATGATATGATCCGTACGATTCTGATTTCTGTTTCTGACTCTGTTGGTTTGTTCTGTTCTGATATGATCTGTACGAATCTGATTCTGTTGATCTGATATGTCTGATCTGTTCTGTTTCTGATTTGATACGACTTCTGTTTCCGTACAGTTCTGTTTGATTTGATATCTGTCCGATTCCGTTCTGATTTCTGTACGGATTTGTCTGCTGTATTGGTTTTGAGTTTCTGAGGATTTTGATTGGAGGTTTGTTGCTTTGCTGAGCTGTTGAGCTCACCCTTGCTTTCTGGTGGTTTTCAGGTTCTGGGAAGGGCAAGGAGGTCCAGGATTAGATTTCAGAGTCTGATCAGATTAGGTACTTTTGTACTTTTGATTTTTGTACAGTCATGGCTTTCCTGTTCTGTCTTTCTTTCTGTTGAAAGCCATGTACTGTTCTGTAGATGATTATTTTGAGGAAATGAAAAGATAGATGTTTTGTTCCGCTGCATTTGATGTTTTTAGTAGCTCTGTTGTTCTGTGTGCTTCTGTTGAGTTAAGAATTTGGAAGATCAGTTCAGTAACCTAATCCAAAGCCAGATCCTGGTTAGCTATTCCCCGTCGCGATCCGGCGCGGGCGGGATCCGTCTCGTCTTGGGTCGGGTCGTGACAAGCTTTTTGGTATCAGAGCCCTGGTTTTGGAAACAGGTTGGATTGTAAAACAGAGCTCTAGGAAGTGATCAGTGAGTCTGTCTGGGAGGTAGTTTTGGGTCGTTTGGCTTTTTATTGTGTTATTTTGTGTTGTTTTGTGATATTTTTCCGGATTTTCTGGATTTTTCTGTATGGATCAGCCAGACCCAGACATGACAGATGGTCAGAGTGACGATCAGGCAGCACCAGTGGGGAGTACAGCCCCAGTGGTCGGTGCTGATACGCTTTCACAGTTTGCTTCACTTGTTGCTCAGATGATGAGCGAGACTCAGAGCAGAGCTTCGACTGTTAGATCTGAGGACATTGATCGACACCTGCAGTTATTTTTGAGGTTGAAGCCTCCGAGGTTTGAGGGTGCTGTTGAGCCCAGAGCAGCCGAGGAGTGGCTGAGGAGATTGGAGAAGACTTTTGACGGGATGCAGTGTCCTGCAGACAGGAAAGTTCCGTTAGCTGTTTTTCTGTTGGACGGAGAGGCTGAGCACTGGTGGGATGGCCAGCAAGCAGCCAGATTTCAGGGCAGATTGAACTCCTTGATCACTTGAGAGGAGTTCACCGAAGTATTTCGGGACTGGTTTGTTCCCCCTTCTGCACGACAGCAGATGCATGAGAGTTTTCTGAGACTTGTTCAGGGGAGCAAGACGGTGATGCAGTACGAGGCTGAGTTTACTGCATTAGCCAGGTACGCTCCGCAGCTGGTTAGCACGTCTGCTGAGAGGTGCTACAGATTTCTGAGAGGCTTACGAGACACTTTGAGGCAGCCTCTGATACCGTTCCGGATTACTGATTTCTCTGAGCTTGTGGAGCGAGCTCGTCTGATTGAGAATGACATGACGGCTACTCAGCAGCGGTGGACTGCGAGTAGGAAGAGGTTTGGAGGAGAGACATCTGGCAGTGGTTCCTCTGGGAAGAGGAGATTTGTTCCTGGATCTGGATCTGGAGATTCCAGGAAGAGCGGAGGATCGTCTGGTACTGCTACCAGTACGACTAGTTCTGGATCAGTCAGTTCGGCACCTGTGTGCCAGAACTGTGGACGACGACACTTTGGCCAGTGCTACATGATGGCTGGTCTGTGCTTTCGATGTGGTCAGTCAGGACATCGGATTGCAGAATGTCCGCAGATGGGATTTGATCAGCGTTCTGAGCAGCGATCTGAGGGCTTTGTCAGACCTGTTGGTTCAGCAGCAGGAAGACCGAGGACTGTTCCTCCACGCCCTGAGGGATTTGCTGGTAGAGGTGGTGGTTCTAGTTCTGCACCATGGAGACCACCTACGATTCAGAGGGAGCAGAGTAGTTCTGTTGCTTCAGCTCCTGTTCCAGTTCAGCCACGAGTTTACAGTCTGAGTCAGCAGGAGGCTCGTGATGCTCCGGATGTTGTGACAGGTACGGTTTACATTTCTGATCAGCCCTGTCGTGTTTTGTTTGACTCTAGAGCGAGTCATTCTTTTCTGTCCGAGCATTGTTTTGAGATTTTACATTTGGATTCGATGGTTTTACCGGTTTCTTTGTCTGTGATTTTACCGGCTAGGAATCCATTGATTGCTCGACAGTTTTGTTTGTGTGAGATCGAGATTTCTGGCAAGAAGTGGAAGTCTAGTTTGATTCGATTGCCGATTTCTTCGTATGATGTGATTCTGGGCATGGATTGGCTGAGTCAGTATGAAGCCCAGATTGACTGTCTGAAGAAGCAAGTGAGTTTGCTTGTGGCTGGAGAGAGAGTTGTATTTCAGGGATTACGAGGTGTTCTCTCCAGTCTGATTTCTGCGTTGGAGGTGAACAGAATGTGGAAGAAAGGATGCCCAGTATTTTTAGCTTCGGTGCGGGATCTGAACCTGGAGGTTGGTTCTGTTTCTGAGATCCCTGTGGTACGGGAGTTTGCCGATGTTTTTCCTAAGGAGTTGGTTGGTTTACCTCCGGATAGAGATGTGGAGTTCTCTATCGATGTTTTTCCGGGTACCGCTCCGATATCGAAAGCTCCGTACAGGATGGCACCGAAAGAACTTTCTGAGTTGAAAGTTCAGCTTCAGGAGTTGGTTGGCAGAGGTTTTGTACGTCCTAGTGTTTCGCCCTGGGGAGCACCTGTTCTGTTTGTGAAGAAGAAGGACGGTACACTCTGTATGTGTATTGATTACAGAGATTTGAACAAGGTCACGATCAAGAACAAGTACCCTTTGCCTCGGATTGACGACTTGTTTGATCAACTTTCCGGATCTTCGGTATTTTCGAAGATTGATTTGAGATCCGGATACTATCAGGTGAAGGTGAAGGAAACTGATGTGGTGAAGACTGCTTTCAGTACTCGGTACGGGCACTACGAGTTTTTGGTTATGCCTTTTGGGGTAACCAATGCGCCTGCGATTTTCATGGATCTGATGAACCGAGTATTCAGGGAGTATTTGGATCAGTTTGTGATCGTCTTCATTGACGATATTCTGGTATATTCTGCATCTGAGGATGAGCATGCCAGGCATTTGAGGATTGTGTTGGAGACTTTGAGGAGGCATCAGCTGTATGCCAAGTTCTCTAAGTGTGAATTCTGGCTGAAGAACATTTCTTTTCTGGGGCATGTGATTAGCGGAGAAGGCATTTCTGTAGATCCCCAGAAGATTCAAGCTGTTGCTGATTGGCCAAGGCCGACTACGGTATTTGAGGTACGTAGTTTCTTGGGCATGGCCGGGTATTATAGGAAGTTTGTGAAAGGATTTTCACAGATTTCGACTCCTCTGACGAGACTGACTCAGAAGTCAGTACCTTTTGTTTGGACACCGGAGTGTGAAGCTAGTTTTCAGAGATTGAAGGAGTGTTTGACTTCAGCTCCAGTGTTGGCACTTCCGTCAGGTACGGAGGGTTTCCAGGTGTTCAGTGATGCTTCACTGAAAGGATTGGGTTGCGTTCTGATGCAGCATGGTCAGGTAATTGCTTATGCTTCGAGACAGTTGAAACCACATGAGAAGAATTACCCGACGCATGATTTGGAGTTAGCTGCAGTAGTTTTTGCTTTGAAGATTTGGCGTCATTACCTGTATGGCGTCAGATGTGAGATCTTTACTGATCATAAGAGCCTGAAGTACATTTTTACTCAGAAGGATCTGAATCTGAGACAGAGGAGGTGGCTCGAGTTGATCAAGGACTACGATTTGACTATTCAGTATCAGCCTGGGAAGGCGAATGTGGTAGCGGACGCTCTGAGCAGGAAGTCTTCTGGATTATCAGGTATTCAGCTTACCTGTGATGACTTTCTGATTCGTGATTTGGAGAGATTGCAGTTGGAGGTGATTTCCTCCAATGATTTGGAGTTGGCTCAGATGAGTATTCAGTCTTCTTTGGAAGCACAGATTCAGGAAGCCCAGAAGTCAGATTCTGATTATTCGAAGTTGATTGCACAGATTGGATCTGGTAAGACTCCTGAACTTCGAATTTCTGATTCTGGTGTTATTTTCTGTAAGAATAGGTTATGGGTACCTGTGTTTGGAAACTTGAGGCAGGAGATTCTGTGTGAATCTCATCATTCTGGCTACACTGTTCATCCAGGCAGTGGTAAGATGTATGCTGACATGAAGCTTTTGTTTTGGTGGCCTGGGATGAAGAAAGATGTGGCAGAGTTTGTGTCGAGATGCGAAGCCTGTCAGTTGGTGAAGGCAGAGCATCAGCGACCAGGTGGACTGTTGCAGTCGTTGCCTATCCCTGAGTGGAAATGGGAGGAGGTAACGATGGATTTTGCGATGGGTTTTCCTCGATCTAGACAAGGACATGATGCCATTTGGGTGGTTGTAGATCGATTGACCAAGTCAGCCCATTTTCTTCCGATCAGACAGACGGATTCAGTTGATCGCTTGGCACAGATTTATGTGAAGGAAATAGTCAGATTGCACGGTGTGCCTCGTGTGATCGTATCTGATCGAGATGGACGTTTTACTTCCAGACTTTGGAAAGGCATTCAGCAAGGCTTGGGTACGAAACTGCATTTCAGTACAGCCTTTCATCCTCAGACCGACGGACAGTCTGAGAGGACTATTCAGGTACTGGAAGATCTGTTGAGGCTTTGTGTTCTGGACTTTAGCGGAAGTTGGGAGGATCATATTCCGCTGATTGAGTTTGCTTATAACAACAGTTTTCAGTCCAGTATCGGTATGGCACCGTACGAGGCTTTGTATGGCAGGAAGTGCCGTACTCCTTTGACTCTGACGGAGGTCGGAGATAGACAGGCTTTGGGGGCCACTTTTGCTGATGAAACTGCTCAGAAGATCAATTTGATAAGAGAAAGATTGAAAGCCGCTCAAGATCGTCAGCAGAAGTATTACAATCAGAAGCACAGATTTGTTGAGTTTCAGGTCGGTGACTTTGTGTATGTCAAAGTCAGCCCGATGAAAGGTGTGAGCAGATTTGGTCAGGTAAGCAAGCTTAGTCCAAGGTATGTTGGACCATTTGAGATTTTGGAAAGAATTGGAAAATCTGCTTATCGCCTATTGCTTTCTGATTCTATGCCGGATGTGCATAATGTGTTTCACGTATCCACTCTGAGGAAGTGGGTTTCGGACTCTGGGAAGAAGTTGTCAGCTGATGAGGTTGAGATTCAGGAGAATCTGGTGTACAAGGAAGAGCCAGAGCTTATTTTGGCGTACGACGTCCGAAAGTTAAGAAATAAAGAGATTCCGATGGTTAAAGTCCAGTGGAAGCACCGGACTGCACGGGAAGCAACTTGGGAGAAGGAGTCTGATATGAGACGGTCGTACCCGTACTTGTTTTGACTGAGTTTGGACTGGATAATGTCGAGGACGACATTTTTTTTTAAGTTGGGGAGATTGTAATATCAGTTTTTGCTCCAGGTTCGTCCGGGACGAAGATGGATCGTCCGAGACGATCGGTACAGGTTGTGCAGAAAATCAGTTTTGGTTGTATGATTCGTCGGGACGAAAATTGGATCGTCTGGACGAAAATTCTCCGTGAACCCTTCGCCAGGGACGATATGTCATTTTTCGTCTGGACGGAATTCCTCTCTTCATGGATCGTCCGGTACGAAGCTAGATCGTCCGGGACGATCAGTCTGGATATATATAGAATTGAGATATTTTGAAGAGAGAGAAAAAGCTGAGGAGAGAGAAAAACGAAGGAAAAAGTGGAAAAGCGGATTTTCGGGCGACGCCGAGCTGTTTTCGTCCGAGGAGATTGTTGAGGAAATTGCTGTGCACGAGGTAAGGCACAATCCGACTTTCTAAATTTTCAGAACCGTCGTGTTTGGCGGTATATTCTGTCCGGATTTTGTTTCCGTTAGCGATTTTCGTCCGTATCTTTTGATCGGTTCAGTTTTTACCGCGTAACTTTTTGTATATCGTTGCCGTGCCGAGTGTGCACATTTTGGTTATATTTTGAAGATTTTTGTCCGGATATTTTTAATTCGACTGTGTTTTTAGTCGACTGGATTTTTCTGTGAACTTAGAAATTCTCTGTGCAGTAGAATAAATGTTCTGAAATGTTGATATCTATATTCTGTGCGAATTTGGTGAATTTTGATTTTCAGGAAAATTGTGTAAATTCCGTATACTGCCGTTGTGCTGCCCGATTTTTGAGTAATTCCTGATTTGTCCGGATTTTCTCTGAATTGATATGCTATCTGTATATGCTATGGAAAGGGAGTTATAAGGGGCCTGAATCCTATGAGATTCAGTTAGTGAAACGGGAAATCTGAAATGAGCTCAATCTGAAATCTGATATCTGTTCTGTTCCGGATCCGATGAATTCTGTTTTGGTGCTATAAGCACATCTGTTTTGGTGCCGTGAGCACAAAGGGAGACATAAGGGGCCTGGATCCTATGAGATTCAGTCAGTGTCTGGGAAGGGAGGCATAAGGGGCCGGAATCCGTAGAGATTCCGTCAGTGTCAGGGCATTTAGCTATATGTATCTGTACCACTTCTGTATCTGTTCTGTTCTGTACGAAATTGTGATTATGATATGATATGATCTGTACGATTCTGATTTCTGTTTCTGACTCTGTTGGTTTGTTCTGTTCTGATATGATCTGTACGAATCTGATTCTGTTGATCTGATATGTCTGATCTGTTCTGTTTCTGATTTGATACGACTTCTGTTTCCGTACAGTTCTGTTTGATTTGATATCTGTCCGATTCCGTTCTGATTTCTGTACGGATTTGTCTGCTGTATTGGTTTTGAGTTTCTGAGGATTTTGATTGGAGGTTTGTTGCTTTGCTGAGCTGTTGAGCTCACCCTTGCTTTCTGGTGGTTTTCAGGTTCTGGGAAGGGCAAGGAGGTCCAGGATTAGATTTCAGAGTCTGATCAGATTAGGTACTTTTGTACTTTTGATTTTTGTACAGTCATGGCTTTCCTGTTCTGTCTTTCTTTCTGTTGAAAGCCATGTACTGTTCTGTAGATGATTATTTTGAGGAAATGAAAAGATAGATGTTTTGTTCCGCTGCATTTGATGTTTTTAGTAGCTCTGTTGTTCTGTGTGCTTCTGTTGAGTTAAGAATTTGGAAGATCAGTTCAGTAACCTAATCCAAAGCCAGATCCTGGTTAGCTATTCCCCGTCGCGATCCGGCGCGGGCGGGATCCGTCTCGTCTCGGGTCGGGTCGTGACAAAAGGGGAGCAGAACAATTATACATTCTGCTAATAACCATGCAGTTGAAAGAAAAAATAATAGCAAGAATAGATGGCAACCCCAAACCACCATAACATTTAGGCCTGCAAACTTTATCCCATGAAACCATTCTCAACTTCTTGACAGTCAATGTATCACCACAAAATAGAAATCTGGAAGATATTTTCCTAATATACTTAATAACAGTTTTGGGTATGATAGAACCTTTGATCCAATAAGCAATTGTATTTTAAATGGTGAATTTCAAGTATTGAAGACGTTTATCAAAAGAGAGTATTTCTAACCATTTAATTTTTTATTGATATGATCTATCAAAGGCATGAAATCAGCCACTATAAGCCTTTTGAAGGAAAGAGGAATGCCCAAATAAGTACGTTTGTGGCTATGGTTAGAAATATTTCAAGCATGATAAATAGCGTGATGATTAGCTACACTATTAGGAAACATAATAGAGCTTTTTTCAAAATTAACATATAGACCAGTGGCATTGGCTAAGGAAGTTAAAATTTCAATGAGTTTATGATAGTTTCCCACTTCTGAGTTGCTAAAAATGAGAAGATCATCAGCATAAAGAAGATGAGTCAACTTAAATCTATCAATGTTAACCCCTTCAAACTCACCACTATCAAGTAATTCAGAAAGAGCATCCATGACAATGCATAAAAGATAAGGACTGAGGGGACATCCTTGCCTCAACCCAGTCGAAGAGGGAAAGTAACCCTCTAAAGCACCATTAATAAGAATAGAAAAATTGACATATGTGATGCACGCTTTAACCTAATTGATGAACTTGCTAGGGAAACCTTTTTGGACTAACCGAGCAAGGAGAAACTCCCTAGATACCGTATCAAAAGCTTTACGTATGTCCAACTTGGCACAAAAAAAAATTATTACCACCTCTTTTACTCTTCTAGGAGAGAAGCTCATTAGCAAGAATAATATTTTCAGTGAAAATTCTAGCCTTGATGAAACTGGCTTGATTGTCTTTGATGATTAAAGGCATGATAGGTTTAAGTCTGTTGGCCAAGACTTTAGCAATTATCTTGTATAAAACATTACAAAGGGCAATAGGTCTGAAATTAGAAAAAGATATAGCATGCTTAGATTTTGGCACAAGGGCAAGAGCAGTGGCTTTAACACCACTTGGCAAATAGCCAATAGAGAAAAATCCTCTAACAACCTTGCAAACTACCGGTCCCATAAAATGCCATCCAAATTTATAAAAGTGAAAGTTATAACCATCCGGACTAGGTGCAGAAAAAGATGCCCCCGAAAATATTGCTAATTTAATTTCGTCATCTGAAACAAACTGAGAAAGGTTTTGAGACATAGAAGATGTGATGCAATTTCCCATAGGAAAAGAATGCAAGTCATGAGCTGAAGGCCAAGGAGGGTTGAGTAAAGCTTTGAAATGCTCAATGATGGAATTAATAGTGTCTTACATGGATGAAAGACAAATGGTGGATCCCAAATTGAGGACAGCTTTATTAGAGCTTTGCCTAGCACGTATTTTAGCATATAAAAATTTCAAGTCTTCTTCACCTTGAGATAACCACTTAGCTTTTGCATGTTGTATGGTCCAGGAGGCTAGCATATGAGTGAAATCAGCGAGTTTCTGATTAATATCCTTAAGATTCGCATTAAGCATTTGATTGAGAAGATCATAATTGAGATGATTAAGGCTATCAGATTGCAAATTATTTAGATCAACAATATACTTTTGAATAGAAGTGGAGGTGGCCCAATCTTTGCTTTTAATATTATCTTTGAGAAGCTTAAGCTTATAGCAGAAATCCAAGATGGGATTGCTATAAGTGGGAGACGAAAAGACTTGGAGCACCAAATCCTAATACCTATCCAACTTAGACCATAAATTTTTAAACATAAATATGTGCTAGAGAGAAATAGGAATACCTGAATGAAGAATAATAGGGCAATGGTCATAGCATGATGGGGTTTGAAAGGATCAAAAATAGTGAGGAAAAGCATACTTCCATTCATCATTCACGAGAGCTCTATCTAATTTGATATGGATAGGATTGTCCAAACATTGATTAAACCAGTTGTAACAACTTCCAACAGAATTGAGTTCATTCAGTTTGACATAAAAAAAAGTGGTTAAGTTCCCAAAGGTTGTTTTTAGTCAGCAAGGCACCCCCTACTTTTTTCATGAGCAAAATGACAGCAGTTGAAATCTCTCATGAGGATCTAAGGAGTAGGCTTAGTAGGCATAATCTGCCTAATGTGATTCCATAAAGCACCCCTTTCAAAAGAACTGTTAGAAGCATAAATTACAGATAAAAGAAATTGTGCAGAGTTACCAACATAAACATAACCAGAGATATTTTGATCCGTAACAAGAATGGGGATGAAAGACAAGTTAGCAGGGTTCCATTTGACCCAAATGCGACCGAATTTGGATTTATCAAAATTGTTGCAACTATCCTCTGTAGAAAAAATAGAGTGAGTAGTACTGAAGAAAGGGTATTGGAGAGAGGCAGCATTAATTCTGTTCTCCAAAATACAAACCATATCAAGCTTAAACTTGGTGGCCAATTGTCTACAATAGAACACTTTATTAGGGTTGTTAAAACCCCTGATGTTCCAAACCACAATGAATGGAACCAACATTAGTATTTTGGAATATTAGGGGGCTTCCGACCTTCCCCTTAGCAAGCTTTTTCCCCGTATTAAGATTGATAGGAGACTGTATATGGCTAGATTTGGAATGCTCTATGACTTCCTCAATGAAGGCATCATATTACAAATTATATTGTAAAGAAGCAAACTTGTTGGGAGGATGGAATTTAGAAGTGGAATGATGTCCATGAGAGAAAGAATAGCTGGAAGTAGAAGCAGCATCGTCATTGGGGGAGTTTAGGTTTAGGATTATAGGAATAATTTCCACTTCCTCAATCGTGGTAGTAGAGGGCTTGCTATTTAGAATAGTTTCAGATAGGGTAGCAGGGACTTGTAATGAAGTCAGAACACTATCAATAGGAGCATAAATGTTGTTGAGGCTCAGACGTGTCTGTTTCATTATTGATCGGGATTATAGGGACCTAGGACAGACAACTAATAGAAGTATTGGCAGCAGCGGGCATATCAGAAGTGGATGAAAGAGGATTTATTGGAGTAGGCAGTGGGGAAGCCCGAGGGATTCTATTTTGAGGTTTTCTGCTAGTGCTCCTACCACATATAGAAGTTAGCGGTTTACCAGCTGTAATAGATGCATGAGTTGGATTTGAGGGGCAAAGAGATGAGGAGTGAACCAACGTTTTGCAGAACTCACAAGGAGTGGACCGCCACTTTTATTGGACTTTGAGACTAAAGACATCACTGTCTAAAGAAATAGGAATTTCGTCAAGGTATTTTGCATCACAATCAACTTGAACACACACCCTAGCATAGGTAAGTCGTGTTTTTTGAGCTGTGAGAGTGTCAACCGCAAGGGGTCTGCCCACTTTACTGGCAATTTTAGAATTCCTTCAGAGTTCCAACATACAAGGGGCAAGTCATGTATCTTAACCCAAATCGGCACATTGGAGAAATTTTTCCTCCTAGAACGGAAATGAGGATGTCATTTTTGTAAAACAAAAGGTCTGCCAAGGAGGAACCAAACCCCTCTATTCCAAACCATGTCATAGTCTTCAGAGGAAGTAAAATGCAAATGAAAAAATCCATCACTAAGTGATAGAAGTTTTACCAAACCTTTGAGTGACCATGTTTTCCTAATAGCTCCAAGCAGGGCTTCATAAAATGGTCTCCTCCCCAGAGAGTAGCCAAGTAGGCACAAGCTCCAGCCTTGAGCTCCAGCCAATAGCTTCTCCCCAGAGAAGGGAATCACCTCAGGTTCCTCAGGGAAGAAGGAAAGTGGATGTGTTCGATCGCAACATCAGACGGCTCAAAGATGTTATTCCAGTCACAAAGACAAGAAATAACAACACCACTACTCCCAGAAGGGAGAAGGGGAAAATTAGAGGCATAGGAGGTGGGATTTATGTGTCACGCCCCAAGATCTAACTTGGAAAGAATGTCAATCAATTACTCAAACAATTTGCCAGAGCTATCTAAACCTTCAATTAACGATCTATCAAACATCTATAAAATTTAAAACATCAATATACAAGTCGATTCATATCTCAAAAGGTCATGTACAATACTCAGGAACTACACTACAATCACCAGTATTGAAATCTATCCTGAGTACAAAAGAATCAAAATCATCAAAAGACAAAAACCTGAAGATCCGGATCAATTCATATCTTCTGCTCCCTTGCCCTGACCTGAAAATATCAACCACATATAATGAGCTTTACGAAGCCCAGCAGGTCACCTAATACCTATAACTGAAATCAAAGCACGGCGATGCTATTAATATGCATGTCAGTCAATCAAATCTATATCAGTCAATGGTCAATGAATCTATGCAATACGAAAATCCATAGTCAATGAAACCAGTCAATGCAGCAGCAGGCAAATCAATAAATCAAGCTCAATCAATCCACGTCAATCTCGAAGAAATCCGTACACAGAAGAAAATCAATCAATCCGTCAAATCAGTCAATCAAATCAAATCAATTCTATACTATCAAGTTGATAAAATCAATTGGAAAAGCGATATGATAAATCTCAATCTATCCTATCAATAAATCAATTGTAGCAATCAATACAATGCAGAATCAATAGTATCAATGGGTCTATACAAAATCTATATCCATTCTATCCATATCAATAATCAATATTATCCATGCTCAATGATCAATCAATGAAATCTATAAATCCATACGAAACAATAAATCTGATCAAATCAATAAAGCAGATATCGATAAAACAATAAATCCGTACGTCAATACAGTAAACATGCATTTCAATACGATAATACTGAACAAGTACAATCAACTGGCTATATTGTTGTTTTAGAATCCATATTGCTGTTGTAGATATCCATACGTTGGTTTCAATAAAAAGAGTCGTCACTCTATTGCCCGTTGGCCGCCCGTCGGCATTTCAATAATAACTCCTTATGACTCCCAATCGTTATATCAATGATCAATGGTTTAAAGGAAAGCCCGTCGGCCCACCAACCTGTACAGGTCAATTCAATCTCCAACCAACGTTCAACCAGGTTCCACTTGTTTTCCAGTATCAATAGTCAATTCAAGAATCAATTCAATAATCAATATTAAGCAATCTAGAACAATCAGATCAATAGTCATACGCATATCAATTCAATCTATCAATTTCAGAAAATTCAGAAATCACACGAAAATCGGGCAGAGTAACGGCAGTCTATCAAATTTACACAAAAATCCTGCAAAAAGCACAAATTCCAAATTTCTCCAAATTACAATCGAATATTCACGACATCAATACAAGACTATTATTCTATAGAATCCAAATCAAATCACGTCCTGATATTTTTCTATTCAATTAAAATCGCGTAGAATCAATTCCGATCGGTAAAGTCGTCGCAGAAAATACTCAAATCGTGTACAATAGTCATATCTATAACATACCAAAAGTTGTGCGGTGAAAGTTGTGTCAATACAAAATCAGGTCAAAAGTTCGACTACGAAAACATAAAACAGTGCACAACTCGGTCAAAACTCAATATCTTCGAAAACAGAAATATGATTCGGAGTCCTTACCACGAGATCTTCACTTTTCCCAACAGCGGCGTCGGACGAAAAGCGCTCCGCGGCCTCCGAAATCCAGGATTTCTTCTTTTCCTTTCTCTTTCTCTCTCCTCAAATCAGATATTTTGTTTTAAAATGATTTTCTCTCTCCTCAAAACGAGCTGATTTTCTTATATCATAAAGCTGATCGGCCCGACCGATCGCAAGATCGTCCTGGGATGATCAGACCAAAATCCATCGGCCTGGACGGTTCCCAGAACTATGCTCAGGACGATCCAAAAAGCAGCCGTTTCAGTACACTGATCGGCCTGGACGATCTCACCATCTGTCACGCCCCAAGATCTAACTTGGAAAGAATGTCAATCAATTTCGCAACAATTTACCAGAGTTATCTATAAACCTTCAGTAAGCAATCTATCAAACATCTATAAAATTTAACCATCAATATACAAGTCGATTCACATCTCAAAACATCATGTACAATACTCAGGAACTAAACTATCAATACAAGTAGAGAAATCTATCCTGTCCTGAGTACAAAAGAATCATCTATCGATCAAAGAAACTAAAACCTGAAGATCTGGATCAACTCCTATCTCCTGCTCCCGAACCCTGACCTGAAAATATCAACCACATATAATGAGCTTTACAAAGCCCAGCAGGTCACCTAATACCTATAACTGAAATCAAAGCACGGCGATGCTATCAATATGCATGTCAATCTATCAATCTGAATCAGTCAATGGTCAATGAGTCTATGCAATCCGGAAATCCATGAATCAATGATCATCAATACTATGCAGTGGAAATCCATAGTCAATAAAACCAGTCAATGCAGCGGCAGGCAATTCGATAAATCAATGCAATCAATCAATATCCGTCAATCAAATCAATACGGTCAAATCAATACGATCCATTTAATGAAATCAATCGAGGAAAGCAATACGATAAACTTCAATCCAGTCTGACAAGAAATCTATACAACAGTCAATACGGTGCAGAACATCAGCAACAGTGAATCTACAAAATCTAGGCGGCAATACAATGAATCCATACGATGTCCATGTCCATGCTATCAATGCAGTATCTATATCTATCAATATCCATATCAATGCTCAGTAATCAATGCTCGGTAATCAATCAATGAAATCAATGAAATCGTACGATACAGTAAATCCGATCAATCAATAAGGCAGAAATCGATAAAGCAATAAATCCGTAAATCAATACAGTGAACATGCAATTCCATACTATATACTGGACAAGTAAAATCAACTGGTCATGTTGCTGTTGTAGAATCCGTTGCTGTTATAGTCCGTACGTTGGTCTATCAATAAGAGTCGTCACTCTTTTTGCCCGTCGGCCGCCCGTCGGCATATAAACTCCTTATAACTCCCAATCGTTATATCAATGATCAATGGTTTAAAGGAAAGCCCGTCGGCCCACCATCCTGTACAGGTCAATATCAATCTTCACCAACGTTCAACCAGGTTCCACTTGGGTTCCAGTATCAATAGTCAATTCAATCAATAAGCAATTCAATAGTCAATATTAAAGCAATCATATCAATAATCATATTCATATCGATTCAATCTATCAATCTCAGACAATTCGGAAATCATACGAAAATCGGGCAGCGTAACGGCAGTCGGTCAAATTTACACAAAAATCCTGCAAAAAGACACGATTTCCAAATTCTACCAAATTACAATAGAAGATCTATAACATCAATGCAAGACTTTTATTCTATAGAAACCAAGTCAGAAAACATCTTGATAATTTTCTATTCGATTAAAATCACGTAGAACCAATTCCGACCGGAAGAAAATTCGTAGAATACAGTCAAATCGTGTAGAATAATCATATCTATAACACTCTAAAAGTTGTGCGGTGAAAGTTGTGTCAAGTCAAAATCATGTCGAAAAGTCGACTACGAAAACACAAAACAGATCACAATTCGATCAAAACACAACATCTTTGAAAACAGAAACAGGGTTCGGAGTCCTTACCACGAGATCTTCACTTTTCCCAACAGCAGCGTCGGACGAAAAGCGCTCCGCGGTCTCCGAAAACCAGCTTTTCTCTTTTTCCTTTTCTCTTTCTCTCTCCTCAGATATTTCTCTCTCTTCAAAATATCTCATTTCTATATATATCCAGACTGATCGTCCTGGACGATCGAGCTTCGTCCCGGACGATCCATGAAGAGAAGAATTTCGTCCAGACGAAAAATCACACATCGTCCCTGGCGAAGGGTTCACTGACTTATTTTCGTCCAGACGATCCTGATTTCGTCCAGACGAACTATACAGCCAAACAGGATTTTTCTACACAACCTGTACCGATCGTCCCGGACGATCCAACTTCGTCCTGGACGATTCTGGGAGGAAAATCCAATTCAGAGAGGAACAGTAAGGGAACGAGATATTACAATCTCCCCACCTTAGAAAAATGTCGTCCCGACATTTCCCTAAAGGTACGAAGCAAAACACGAAGCAAACCAAATCGATCGAAATCCAAATCCCAAAACAAAACTCGTCGAAATCCATACAAAACACACAATGCAATCAATCAAATGTCAATATGCAATGTTCATATGTCAATATCAATCGGTTAGTCAAATCAATCTTACCAGTAGAACCTTCTGGTCGTTGCTGATCCTCACGATGCTGTAAACTCTGTAGACTGTAGATGCGTGGCACCACTGGAGGAAGTGTAGGAGGTCGTGGCGCAACTGTCTCTCTCTGATCTCTGACAGCTCTATCATCTATCCGGTTCCCTGATCTCTCACTGTAAGTCCTCGGGCCAACAGTCCTCTGCTGTCCTGAACCCGTGCCAGAATCAGTCCGTCCACCCAGTCCTTTCTGAGGACAAGCTGCTGCTCTGTGCCCTTGCTGTCCACAGTGAAAGCACTGCCCCGTCAACAGGTAGCATCGACCTGCATGTCGTTTACCACAGTGAACACATGCTCCAGAACTACCAGACGATACTACCGATGCAGATCGCGGTACAGATCCCGATGCAGATCCTCTCGAACTCTCATATCTGCTTCTCTTCTCTCTATCTCTATCTCTACCAGAATCATCTCGTCGTACCTCATCTCTCCTCCTTCTGGTATCCTCGTACCTCGGTACCGGTGTCGCCAGATCAATCTCTATCAATCGAGCTCGCTCCACTAGCTCAGAAAACTCATGGATCCGGAAAGGTACTAGTGGATGCCTCAGCTCTCTGTTCAATCCGTGCAGGAATCTATAACATTTTTCCTCGGCCGTAGGAATCAGATGAGCAGCATACCTCGCAAGAGCAGTAAACTCGGCCTCGTATTCCATCACTGACTTGCGGCCTTGCTCCAATCTCATGAAAGCTTCCTGCATCTGTCGCTGAGCTGACGGTGGTACAAACCACATCCTGAATACTGCAGTGAACTCATCCCAGGTGATCTCAGCATTGGTCTTCCCCTGGAATTTCTCTCTCTGCTGTCCGATCCACCATCTCTCTGCCTCACTCTCCAACATGAATACTGCCAATGGTACTTTTCTATTCCCCGGACACTGCATGCTATCAAAAATCTTTTCCACCCTCATGATCCAATCCTCAGCAGCCTGTGGTCCTACAGCCCCTTTGAACAACGGAGGCTTCAGCTTGTGGAACATCTGCAAGTGTCTGTCTACCTCTTCTTCCTTGCTTCCACTCATCTTGCTCTGGGCATCCCCCATAACATGTGCAATCGCAGTAGCCAACTGCATCATACTCTCTGAAGGCATTGGAGCTGCGCTGTGTTGCTCATTCGGTACACTGGATTCTGCTGGAGGATCCATATCTTTTTCACCTGCACAATTCAAAACAAATGATACACACATGCAACGATGTATGCCAATGAAGCTCTTAAAGCTACCCAATCTACCCAATCTCTCAATCCAAACCTACAACTCTGGTAACAATCCATTCTTCCAATAACACTGCTCTGATACCAAAACTTTGTCACGCCCCAAGATCTAACTTGGAAAGAATGTCAATCAATTTCGCAACAATTTACCAGAGTTATCTATAAACCTTCAGTAAACAATCTATCAAACATCTATAAAATTTAACCATCAATATACAAGTCGATTCACATCTCAAAACATCATGTACAATACTCAGGAACTAAACTATCAATACAAGTAGAGAAATCTATCCTGTCCTGAGTACAAAAGAATCATCTATCGATCAAAGAAACTAAAACCTGAAGATCTGGATCAACTCCTATCTCCTGCTCCCGAACCCTGACCTGAAAATATCAACCACATATAATGAGCTTTACAAAGCCCAGCAGGTCACCTAATACCTATAACTGAAATCAAAGCACGGCGATGCTATCAATATGCATGTCAATCTATCAATCTGAATCAGTCAATGGTCAATGAGTCTATGCAATCCGGAAATCCATGAATCAATGATCATCAATACTATGCAGTGGAAATCCATAGTCAATAAAACCAGTCAATGCAGCGGCAGGCAATTCGATAAATCAATGCAATCAATCAATATCCGTCAATCAAATCAATACGGTCAAATCAATACGATCCATTTAATGAAATCAATCGAGGAAAGCAATACGATAAACTTCAATCCAGTCTGACAAGAAATCTATACAACAGTCAATACGGTGCAGAACATCAGCAACAGTGAATCTACAAAATCTAGGCGGCAATACAATGAATCCATACGATGTCCATGTCCATGCTATCAATGCAGTATCTATATCTATCAATATCCATATCAATGCTCAGTAATCAATGCTCGGTAATCAATCAATGAAATCAATGAAATCGTACGATACAGTAAATCCGATCAATCAATAAGGCAGAAATCGATAAAGCAATAAATCCGTAAATCAATACAGTGAACATGCAATTCCATACTATATACTGGACAAGTAAAATCAACTGGTCATGTTGCTGTTGTAGAATCCGTTGCTGTTGTAGTCCGTACGTTGGTCTATCAATAAGAGTCGTCACTCTTTTTGCCCGTCGGCCGCCCGTCGGCATATAAACTCCTTATAACTCCCAATCGTTATATCAATGATCAATGGTTTAAAGGAAAGCCCGTCGGCCCACCATCCTGTACAGGTCAATATCAATCTTCACCAACGTTCAACCAGGTTCCACTTGGGTTCCAGTATCAATAGTCAATTCAATCAATAAGCAATTCAATAGTCAATATTAAAGCAATCATATCAATAATCATATTCATATCGATTCAATCTATCAATCTCAGACAATTCGGAAATCATACGAAAATCGGGCAGCGTAACGGCAGTCGGTCAAATTTACACAAAAATCCTGCAAAAAGACACGATTTCCAAATTCTACCAAATTACAATAGAAGATCTATAACATCAATGCAAGACTTTTATTCTATAGAAACCAAGTCAGAAAACATCTTGATAATTTTCTATTCGATTAAAATCACGTAGAACCAATTCCGACCGGAAGAAAATTCGTAGAATACAGTCAAATCGTGTAGAATAATCATATCTATAACACTCTAAAAGTTGTGCGGTGAAAGTTGTGTCAAGTCAAAATCATGTCGAAAAGTCGACTACGAAAACACAAAACAGATCACAATTCGATCAAAACACAACATCTTTGAAAACAGAAACAGGGTTCGGAGTCCTTACCACGAGATCTTCACTTTTCCCAACAGCAGCGTCGGACGAAAAGCGCTCCGCGGTCTCCGAAAACCAGCTTTTCTCTTTTTCCTTTTCTCTTTCTCTCTCCTCAGATATTTCTCTCTCTTCAAAATATCTCATTTCTATATATATCCAGACTGATCGTCCTGGACGATCGAGCTTCGTCCCGGACGATCCATGAAGAGAAGAATTTCGTCCAGACGAAAAATCACACATCGTCCCTGGCGAAGGGTTCACTGACTTATTTTCGTCCAGACGATCCTGATTTCGTCCAGACGAACTATACAGCCAAACAGGATTTTTCTACACAACCTGTACCGATCGTCCCGGACGATCCAACTTCGTCCTGGACGATTCTGGGAGGAAAATCCAATTCAGAGAGGAACAGTAAGGGAACGAGATATTACACCATCGTCCCGGCCGATCCTGGGAGAAAAAATCCAAGTTAGAGAGGAACAGTAAGGGAACGAGGTCTCACAATCTCCCCACCTTAGAAAAATGTCGTCCCGACATTTCCCTACAGGTACGAAGAAAAAACAACGCAAAACAAATCGATTCAAATCCAAATCCAAATCAAAACTCGTCGAAATCCATACAAAACACACAATGCAATCAATCACATGTCAATATGCATGATCAAATGTCAATATCAATCGGTTAGTCAAATCAATCTTACCAGTAGAACCTTCTGGTCGCTGCTGATCCTCACGATGCTGTAAACTCTGTAGACTGTAGATGCGTGGCACCACTGGAGGAAGTGCAGGAGGTTGTGGCACAACTGTCTCTCTTTGATCTCTGACAGCTCTATCATCCATCCGGTTCCCTGATCTCTCACTGTAAGCCCTCGAGCCAACAGTCCTCTGCTGTCCTGTACTCGTGCCAGAATCAGTCCTTCCACCCAGTCCTTTCTGAGGACAATCTGCTGCTCTGTGCCCTTGCTGTCCACAGTGAAAGCATTGTCCCGTCAATAGGTAGCACCGACCTGCATGTCGTCTACCACAGTGAATGCACGCTCTAGAACTACCAGACGATACTACGGATGCAGATCGCGATGCAGATCCCTTCGAACCCTCGTACCTGCTTCTCTTCTCTCTATCTCTACCAGAATCATCTCGTCATACCTCATCTCTCCTCCTCCTGGTATCCTCGTACCTCGATACCGATGTCGCCAAATCAATCTCTATCAATCGGGCCCGCTCCACCAGCTCAGAAAACTCATGTATCCGAAAAGGTACTAGTGGATGCCTCAGCTCTCTGTTCAATCCGTGCAGAAATCTATAACACTTTTTCTCGGCAGTAGGAATCAAATGAGCAGCGTACCTCGCAAGTGCAGTAAACTCGGCCTCGTACTGCATCACTGACTTGCGGCCTTGCTCCAATCTCATGAAAGCTTCCTGCATCTATCGCTGAGCTGACGGTGGTACAAACCACATTCTGAACACTGCAGTGAACTCATCCCAGGTGATCTCAGTATTAGTCTTCCCCTGGAATTTCTCTCTCTGCTGTCCGATCCACCATCTCTCCGCCTCACCCTCAAACAGGAACACAGCCAATGGTACCTTTCGATTTCCTGGACACTGCATGCTGTCAAAAATCTTTTCCACTCTCAGGATCCAATCCTCAGCAGCCTGGGGTCCCACAGCTCCTTTGAACAACGGAGGCTTCAGCTTATGAAACATCTGCATATGTCTATCCACTTCTTCCTCTTTGCTACCACTCATTTTGCTCTGAGCATCCCCCATTACATGTGCAATTGCAGTAGCCAACTGCATCATACTCTCTGAAGGTACTGGGGCTGTGCTGTGTTGCTCATTCGGTACACTAGATTCTGCCGGAGGATCCATAGCTTTTCACCTGCACAATTCAAACCAAATGATACGCACATGCAACGATGTATGCCAATGATGCTCTTAAAGCAACCCAATCTACCCAACTCTCAATCCAATCCTACAACTCTGGTAACAATCCATTCTTCCAATAACACTGCTCTGATACCAAAAGATTTGTCACGCCCCAAGATCTAACTTGGAAAGAATGTCAATCAATTACTCAAACAATTTACCAGAGCTATCTAAACCTTCAATTAACGATCTATCAAACATCTATAAAATTTAAAACATCAATATACAAGTCGATTCATATCTCAAAAGGTCATGTACAATACTCAGGAAATACACTACAATCACCAGTACTGAAATCTATCCTGAGTACAAAAGAATCAAAATCATCAAAAGATAAAAACCTGAAGATCCGGATCAATTCCTATCTTTTGCTCCCTTGCCCTGACCTGAAAATATCAACCACATATAATGAGCTTTACGAAGCCCAGCAGGTCACCTAATACCTATAACTGAAATCAAAGCACGGCGATGCTATCAATATGCATGTCAGTCAATCAAATCTATATCAGTCAATGGTCAATGAATCTATGCAATACGGAAATCCATAGTCAATGAAACCAGTCAATGCAGCAGCAGGCAAATCGATAAATCAAGCTCAATCAATCCACGTCAATCTCGAAGAAATCCGTACACAGAAGAAAATCAATCAATCCGTCAAATCAGTCAATCAAATCAAATCAAATCTATACTATCAAGTCGATAAAATCAATCGAAAAAGCGATACGATAAATCTCAATCTATCCTATCAATAAATCAATTGTAGCAATCAATACAATGCAGAATCAATAGTATTAATGGGTCTATACAAAATCTATATCCATTCTATCCATATCAATATCAATAATCAATAATCAATATTATCCATGCTCAATGATCAATCAATGAAATCTATAAATCCGTACGAAACAATAAATCCGATCAAATCAATAAAGCAGATATCGATAAAACAATAAATTCGTACGTCAATACAGTAAACATGCATTTCAATACGATAATACTGAATAAGTACAATCAACTGGCTATGTTGCTGTTGTAGAATCCATATTGCTGTTGTAGATATCCATACGTTGATTTCAATAAAAAGAGTCGTCACTCTATTGCCCGTCGGCCGCCCGTCGGCATTTCAATAATAACTCCTTATGACTCCCAATCGTTATATCAATGATCAATGGTTTAAAGGAAAGCCCGTCGGCCCACCATCCTATACAGGTCAATTCAATCTCCAACCAACGTTCAACCAGGTTCCACTTGTTTTCCAGTATCAATAGTCAATTCAAGAATCAATTCAATAATCAATATTAAGCAATCTAGAACAATCAGATCAATAGTCATACGCATATCAATTCAATCTATCAATTTCAGAAAATTCAGAAATCACACGAAAATCGGGCAGAGTAACGGCAGTCTATCAAATTTACACAAAAATATTGCAAAAAGCACAAATTCCAAAGTTCTCCAAATTACAATCGAATATTCACGACATCAATACAAGACCATTATTCTATAGAATCCAAATCAAATCACGTCCTGATATTTTTCTATTCAATTAAAATCGCGTAGAATCAATTCCGACCGGTAAAATCGTTGCAGAAAATACTCAAATCGTGTACAATAGTCATATCTATAACATACCAAAAGTTGTGCGGTGAAAGTTGTGTCAATACAAAATCAGGTCAAAAGTTCGACTACGAAAACACAAAACAGTACACAACTCGGTCAAAACTCAATATCTTCGAAAACAGAAATAGGATTCGGAGTCCTTACCACGAGATCTTCACTTTTCCCAACAGCAGCGTCGGACGAAAAGCGCTCCGCGGCCTCCGAAATCTAGGATTTCCTCTTTTCCTTTCTCTTTCTCTCTCCTCAAATCAGATATTTTGTTTTAAAATGATTTTCTCTCTCCTCAAAACGAGCTGATTTTCTTATATCATAAAGCTGATCGGCCTGGCCGATCGCAAGATCGTCCTGGGACGATCAGACCAAAATCCATCGGCCTGAACGGTTTCCAGAACTATGCTCAGGACGATCTAGAAAGCAGCCGTTTCAGTACACTGATCGGCCTGGACGATCTCACCATCGTCCTGGCCGATCCTGGGAGAAAAAAATCCAAGTCAGAGAGGAACAGTAAGGGAACGAGGTCTCACATTATGTGAGGAGAGTGGCCTCCGGCAAAGCCGGAGGTGACAGCGGGGGAGGGAAAGCAAAACCGCGAGGGAGAAAATCCTAGCATAGCAAAAAGCACTTTTCTTGTTGTATCGCTGCTCCCATCCACTAATGATACTAACAAACAAATATGTTTTTTGTTTTTTTTTTAAGTATTCTTTGAGTCTTGTTTGAACTAAGTATTCATTTACTTAAGAGCAAAATCTTGAACAAGCTTCAAACCTTATTCAAATCGTATTCAAAATCTATTTGGACTTGTTTGATCTTATTCAAATTATGTTTGAATATTACTCGAACTAAATTAGAACTAATTTTGGACATTTGTTTAATAACGAAAGTTTGAATATGTTTCAAACATTATTCACACTTTAATTTTCTCATTATGTTGTGTGGAAACATTTATTTCAATTATTTTGCTATAGGCGTGCAAATGAGTCGACTCGGCACGAGTCAGGCCCAAATCGAGCTCAAATCGCAAGCCAAATCTCGAGCTCGAGCTTAGCTCGTGTCATTGAAAACAAGCTTGCGAGCTTTCCACGATTCGCTTCCAGAGTTCGTAGGTTCACTTTCGCCTTCCATTTTCTTTTTTCCAAAATGACTGTAGAACAAAGCTTTTAACACCTCTTCAATAATTTTTTGTGCTATTGAACTCTCAAGCACAACGGTGTAGCACCCATAGGCATAGCGCCACAATGTTCCAATTCAAACAAAAATTCATATTTTAATTTTAAATTTATTTTCATAATTGTCAGTTTGTTACATTAATCGTGTTTTAGCTTCTCTTTACTCTAAAAAAGCTCAATTGGAGGAATTGTGTTACTACCTTAAAGTTTAAAATAAACTTTCTTGAAAAACATAAAAATTATAGGTTGGGCGTTGCGGCATTGTAGTTGCGGGGGCAATGGCTCTAGGGTGAGCAACGATGGGGTTCCAAAATTCAATGCAGCAATGTTGGTGCTCTTTGTCCTATAATAACAATGAAATGAGCATGCAGCGCAACGATACCGGGTCGGAGAGCCGCGAAGCTAGGCATTGAAAAATATTATATATATAGGACATAGAGCAACAACAATAAAGGAAATCCTCAATTAGGAGCAAACAAAACAATAAAGGAACACAATTATCTTTGTTAAGGGGCTCCGTACACCTCCATTATTGGTGCGTGACATACTCTTAGCCCTCTATAATTCTGTTCCTTTATATATATTGAAGAATTTATTTTATATTTGAATTTTGTTTATTAACCAGCCAAATAAACCCAAACGAAAAAGGAAAGAAGTTTGTACCTAATATCGACATCTTTTCAACAACATCTAAGAATATAATAAAGTTTACTGACATGATCACTCAAATAGTGAGTGATAAATTGATAAAATAGTATGAAGAGAGCTATAAGAAAATAGGTGAAAGCAGCATGAAAATGTTAGACAGATTTGTCGTCGCTGGCATTCGAGTTTTTGGAGAGCCTATAGGTGAGCGGGAATAAGAGAATGTAGGGGAAAAAGTTAAGGAGATATGGAGATATGGAGAGAGAGAGAGAGAGAGAGAGAGAGAGAGAGAGAGGATAAAATACATACACAACCTAAAGGGAGAGAGAAGACTAGAAAAAGTGAAATGTCGTCGTCAAAATCAACACTAATGATGAGCTATCGATTCAATATTATCAAAGCACCTATCACATTGTAATACATTTGGTGTGGGAGGAGTAGAGCTGTCAACATTTGACCCGACCCGAATATCCGACCCGAACCCGACCTGAAAATTTCGGGTTTGGGTCAACCCGAACCTGAACCGGGTCGGGTTTGGGTTAGAGATTTCGACCCGTTTGTAAAACGGGTCGGGTTCGGGTTGACCCAACGGGTTGCCGGGTCGACCCGAAAACCCGTTTAATTTAAAATCCGAATTTCCCACCCGTTGCCCCACGCCCTGGCGCATTTCTGCCCAAACCCGCTGCCCGCTGTGCCCATGAGGCCACAACGCCATGCGGCCACGCGCGTGCATGCGGCCATGCGCCACGCGGCCACGCCCTCGCACGCCGTCCGCCCGCATGCGGCCATGCGCTGCGCTGCCCCCGCCCCGCCCGTGCAAGCCCTCGCTTCCCCCGCCGTCCGCCGGCAAAACCCAAATTCCGGGTCGGGTCGGGTCCGGGTTCGGATTTCCGACCCGTTTGTCTACCTGGGTCGGGTTAGGGTCGACTCGTTTGAACCCAGGTCAGTTCCGAGTTCGACCTAAACCCGACCCGTGACCCGAAATTGACACCCCTAGGGAGGAGTTATGTAGAATTCTATAATAGGGTGACATGACAATGCTTTAGGTGGGGCAATTATGGGCACCGAATGACAAAAGGCTCATTTCCTAAACCTTAGCAAGTACAAGTTTTGTTATAGTCAGTGAAAGCAACTTTTGAAGTGCCTGATGATATATATATATATATATATATATATATATATATATATATATATATATATTATATATATATGATTTTATTTTATTTTATTTTCAAGTAAAGTTTTTGATGCAATTCAAAAATTAAATTTGACGTGAAAATCAATATAAATTCTTGATTTTAATTTTTGAAACAATTTAATTTGGCATGATTGTGTTTTTAATCTTACTCTCTTAAACTCATATAGACATATCGATGATGATATTTTGTGAAGGTGGGTGATTTTAACATCAAAAAAAAAAAAAAAATCTTAATTGTAGGGGTGTCAATATTAGATCTGACCTGAAAACTCGACCCAAACCTTACCCGAAAATTTATAATTTGGGTTGATCTGAACCTGAAATGGGTTGGGATCGGGTTGAACAATTCGACCCGTTTCAAAAATTGGGCCGGGTTTGAGTTGACCCGTTGACCCCAAATTGACCTAGAAATGACCCGTTTTGACTGACAACCCAAGATTGACTCGTTTTTTACCCAAAAAGTGGAGTTTGGCCAGTTTTTGGACCCAAAAATTAGCAGTTTTTTGTCCAATCCGGGTCACTCGGGTCTGGTCGGGTTGACCCAAACCCGAATAAAATCTTCACTTGTGTTCCTATACAACCAAATATAAGTATAATAAGGTACTTTGGTCCATTCAAAATCTTTATACATATTTCTATGAAATGAAATAGTGGACATATTTATCCAATTTTGAGCAATTTGAAGCAAATAAATTTAAAATACTTGGTATAAGGGAATTATATATACATTTATTTTATAATAAATTTGATTAGCAAGACCGATCGAAAGATATAATAACGACTCTTAAATGGTCATTGAACTCTACTAGATGGGTAGAAATCTTCTTCATGTTCAAAGTTATATTGGCATAACAAATAATAAATAAATAAATAAAGATAAATGATTGATTAGATATGCTTAAATATATAATAATTAATTTAATGTGATTACACATGTATGGATAATGTTTCTTTTTATATGGCTGGTTATACACACTATCATATTATATATATATCATTGCAAATAATTTACATTATTTTATAATTATTTACATTAAATTTTATTATGACATTATGCTAGTTTGCATTATTTTACTAATATTATATTATTAAACATGATTTTTATAAATCTTTTATATTTTAATAAATATAAATCATTTATTTAATTTTTATGATGAACACATCATTTATGATTGGACTTTCTCTCAATAATTTCAAAATAATTATTTGATTCTATATTTAAGTTTTTTTAAGGTTTTTATTGTGCTCTAAATAATTAGAGATGTGCTTCATACATTTACTTTGAATCTTTTGATATTTTTTAATTTCCAATAAAAAATTGTTAAAAATTCTTCTTATTATTTAATATTTTAATGCTTATATTTATCACCACATATTTTGATTTACAGGTATTTATGTATAAAAATATTTCAATTTGTGTCTCTCTTTAAAGTCCTATATGATTAAGGCTTCGTTTGGAACGGCTTTGTTGATGCTTTTTAAAGTAGCTTTTTAGTACAATAATTTTGAGTTCTAAAAAATTTTGTACTAAAAATTATTTTTGAAAGCACTAAAAAAGCTATCCTAAATGAAGTCTAAGATATGATTTGAGAGAGCTTTTTTTCTGATTTCTAAAATAATTTTTAATACTAAAAATTTATTTTAGAAAACAACAAGCAAGAAATTTGTCCCACTTAAGATTTTGTTCGGAATAATTTTTTATTGCTTTTTAAAATAATTTTTATAAAAAATTGTTAGAAAAAAAATATTTTAAATAAAGCCTAAATCATTTTATTATTTTATGCGTGATCAGGGTGTAGCAACTTTCATTTATTAAATTAATCCACAAATTTTATATATTTATTTTTGAATACAAGTTGAGCAGCGTAGCGTTGCAATCCCATATTAAAGATCACACCGAGCAAAACTCTCCAAATAGAGACGATATCCGCCATAGCTGTCGCGCTATCAGTAGGGCATAATCCTCATGATATACCCCGCTATTCCGTGATTCTCTCTTCCCCCGAACTCTGAAAGGGGAGAAGGCGGAAGAAGAGGAATTGCTCATTCAGATCTTCTGGCAGGTACCGCTCCTTCCATTAATGTCCGCAGCAGCAGAAATAATTGCCATCTCTCACGCCTCTCACGCTCCTGCTTCGAATTGCTTTACTTTGGATCTTCCAGAGCTGATGGGCGGCGCGCTGGTGCCGGCATAGCTTGTAAGGCAGAACACAGAGATTCTCATTGTTGGGGGAAAACAAAAAAAATACCTTGGTATAGTTCGGGTATGATGTTGTATGCGAGATTCTGATCCTTGTCAAGAGGTCCATTTGGAGAGAAGCATCCATGGCTTCCACTGCCGCGGTTCTCTGATTTGATCCCCATGTGCAATTTAGGAGTTGAGGGATTCTCTATTCCTAAAGAATTCCTTTGCTTCTCTGCGGCTGCAGCTGGTACGATGGACTCCCCCGCTTTTCCCTCCCCTGGTTCAGGCGATGAGCGCGGCCCGCGCGCCAAGTTTCTCTGCAGTTTCGGCGGCAGTATACTCCCTCGCCCGCTTGATGGGAAGCTCCGTTACGTCGGCGGTGAGACCCGAATAGTTACCGTGCCCCATGACGTGTCGTACGAGGATCTCCTGGCTCGGATGCGGGAGATCTTTGAAGATACATCGGTGATAAAGTACCAGCAGCCGGAGGAGGACCTTGACGCCCTAGTCTCTGTGGTGAATGATGATGATGTGATGAACATGATGGAAGAGTACGAGAAGCTCAGCACTATCGGAGATGGATTTACTCGCCTCAGAATCTTTCTCTTTTCTCAGTTTCCCGACGCAGACGAAGCTATAGCCGCCGCCCATTTTGATGCTGATGAGAGGGAGACGGAGAGGAGGTATGTGGACGCCCTCAATAGCTTGACAGATGTCAAATCTCAATCACCAATGGATTTTGCTGATCAGTTCTTGAGCCATCGCCCCCTCCACCCCAATGTTCCTCAACCTGCGCATGGGCAGAAATACGGGGAAGTAGATAATCCGTGGAGCCCTGCATACTTCTCTCCTGGATATCATGGCGCCCAGGAACTCAGAGAATACCCCGGCTCACCGTCATCTGTAAGATGCCGTAACTTTGGAATCGGAGACTTCCCTGATCAAAGCTCAATCCAAATCGAGCATCAGTCAACTCCAGCAATGGAGAATGTGATCTGGCTACCCCCTGGAGCCATTATTCAAGAGAAATCTGGCTTTCCTATTCATCTAGGTTATCACCACAACGCCTATGAGGGAAATGCCATGTGTGAGCATAGCCACATGACTTTTAAGAGAGGGCAAACTCCCATGCCAAATTCTCGTTTTAAGCACGGGCAGCATTACTTCGACCTAGCTAATGCATGTGCTGAGTGCTACCATGGTAGAGACCCTTATATTTTAAACCAGGACAGGAGAATGGACCATGGAGTATTTATAGAGGACTCTCAAAGACATGATGGGAGCTGGATTCTTCACCCCCATCACAATAACATGAGGATGGATGATTCACGAGTTCATTTACCCAAACCTGGAAGAGGAGGAGAGCACTATGCTGTTGATGCGAAAGCTGTTAATTCTCCTTATGTGCATGGAAATTTTTGTGAGGGAAATGAAGTGTATCAGGCTCAACAAACAGATAGAGCTATTCCTCAAATGCATACTGATGGTTTTGAAGACAATGGAGTCCGCTATGGGAACCAACCTTCTGTGTATGGAGAGGATAGCTTCTACCAGTTTCAGCATAATTTGCCTCCTCTTCATCTACGGAGAAAAGTGCAAGTTCCTTTAGGTCCTGGAACATCATATGAGTTGCCAGGATTGCTGGTGTCAAATGGTGCAATGGCCTCGGGCCCTGTACATGGTTATCAGGATGGAAGCCCTAAGCTTGCAGGTCTTGGGATGGATGTTAAAGCTCAGAGTCCTTGGGCTACACGAAATGAACATTTCTCGCAGAAACCTGCTGCATCAGTTTCTCATAATGAGCATGATCTGAGAGCAAATAGTAATGCATGTCCCACTGATACCACTTCTGAAAATCCATGCCGAACAATTTTGGTTCCATTAATGCCTAATGGAAACCAATTTACACCCAGTTGTGCGCCAAAATATGGTGCACTTGAGGGTGCAAGAATTCTGGAGAAAAATGGAGCTTTGGCAAAGCGTACTGAGGAGAGTTCTGAAACTACCAAAGTTGCCAACTCTGATGCTAAGGCTACTGTTGAAAATGCTGATATCCGAGTGGAAAATTTGGAAATATTACCTGAGTTGATTGCTTCTGCCAAGAAAGTGGCATTAGAAGGTGCTGAAGTGGTGAAGGCTGTGGCTGAAAGAGACACTGCTAATGTTTTGAATGTTGAAAATGCTGAGGAACCTTCTTCCAGTGTGCTAGAGCAAGGGGTAAGGGCTTAAATTTTTTTCTCAACGATGGTTTGCTTCTATCTAGTTTCTTTCTGAACCTTTTGATTGGCAGAATGCTCATGCTGAAGGGGAGGTTGAATCTGATGGAGATGATGAGAAAAAGAGTTTTCCAAGGATTGAACCTACAACAGCTGAAACTGAAGCCTTGGCTAAAGGGTTGCAGGTTTTTAACCATTTTCATTACACTTATCGATATCAAACTTCCATTCCACATTTTTATTCTGATTAATATGCATGTAGACTATTCAAAATGATGACTTGGAAGAAATCAAAGAGTTGGGTTCAGGCACCTACGGGGCTGTGTACCATAGCAAATGGAGAGGTTCTGATGTTGCTGTAAAAAGAATAAAAGCTAGCTGTTTTGCTGGGAAGCCATCTGAACGAGAACGTTTGGTGATTTCCCATTCTTTTGACTTTATTTCTCCTACTTTTACTTGTTTTTATTCAGCCTGCTTTTCCTGCCAAAGGTGTTTAGTTTCTCCAAATTAACCTTGTCGGTTATCAACCTTTTTCAGTTATGCATGCTTGCAGAATCTTAGATGGCAACATAGTTAGAATATCTCTAATGATGGTTATGATGATCGTGATGCATAATTTTTTAGTTGTACATTGAAACTATTGTTCGAATAAATGCTGGCTGTTTTGTATCTGGGAAGATTGCTAACAACTTAAAGACCATTTAGTACTTTGCTTGGCATGATATTAGCCTAGACAAGCACTTGTAATACGCTAATGTTCCCACCTTTTTGGCACAATACTCTAAGGTGCTTGCACTATAATGATACTTATAACTGTCATCATAAGTTGTGCCTTAAAAACTAGGAGATAGAGCTGCCGCTTCAGTAAAGGCAATATTCAGGAAGACCAATCTTTCTTTTTCTATTTCTTATCCACTTGATACTTTATTTGTGAAGCATCTCTTGAGTCACGGACTTCTTGCATTCACAATTTTACGGAAGACATTTTGAGTTGGTCTAATTTCAATTACCTCTACGTCTGTGTATTGATTTCTATTTGAAACTTTATTTAAACGCTGTGGAGCATTCTAATCAATTGTGTAAATGGAAAGCAAATTTGATGGCATCAAAGTAGAGCATGCA
Source organism: Dendrobium nobile (assembly GCA_022539455.1). Classification (NCBI taxonomy): domain Eukaryota; kingdom Viridiplantae; phylum Streptophyta; class Magnoliopsida; order Asparagales; family Orchidaceae; genus Dendrobium; species Dendrobium nobile. The sequence goes on along the minus strand of CM039723.1, from coordinate 4,682,384 downwards.
TCTCTTTGAATCTATATTCTTTAGTTAAAATTATCACTTCTTGAGAATTACTGTTATTTTAACGAAATACATGCGGACTTGATGTTGTTTTTTATTATTTACAATTTTATCATTAGCCTTAGCATAAGTATTTGAGGTAAGTTCTATGAACATTCCTCAATTCATTCTTGTTAGTTTTAAATTAAGTATTAACTCTTTTTTGTGTTTTTTTCCGCATCTGACACATTGCATGTGTTGTACTCTTTTTTCTTCACGGCCTGTCCAAATCAATTTTTTCACATGCTATTTTGTTGCATCATTTTTTTTCTTCATTTGTTCATTGTAGTAAGTATTGTTCAATGATAATCCTCTCATACTCTAACATTTCATATGATTAGTCTCTAGAGCGGAGCCTAATCTTCTTGAGAACTACATGCACGCTAGCTGGATTATTTCCCACGAGAGGAGAGGATAACACCAACATTGCATAAGTGCAATAGGCCATGTAGAAGAACATAGGGGAGGGCAAGGGAGGAGGAGGGATACAAGTGGTCAGGCTGTGCATGATCCTATTTTTGAGTCACAAGCCAAGATAGCTTGAAATTGGATTCATGGAATTTAAGATGGCTCGAGATAGGATTGTGTATCTATTTTAATTGATTTTGGGTTCTCTTGAATCAGTTGGCTTGATCTCAAGCTAACCCATTTTGATTTGAGCCGGATCGAATTAAATTTGGTCGATTTGGAACTGGCATTTTTTTTAATTCACGCAGGTTCAAAATTAATAAAAAATTTTAATTGTAAAAAAATCCAATAATTTTATCAGAATATTATTAAAGAAGAAATTAATGATGAGAAGAAACAGGTAAATTGAGATAAATTTTGCCCATGAGAATTAAAGTTTTAGTTATATAAATTGCTTTTTATTACATATTTTTTTTACATTTAACCTTCCAATTATTTTACTGGATTTGAGATTTCTCCTTGTACCTGAAATATGAGAACCAATGAAGTATCAATCTTAAAAAAAGAAGAGTTATTTAAAAAAGTAATAACACAAATATTAAAATATTAATTATGTAATTGTAATGCCCTAAAAAAATTATAATATTAATTGTGTAATCATAACGCATCTTTTCTGTCTCTATCTCTACCCCGCACTCTGCTTTCTCTTTATTTAAACTCTTTTTATCCCTCTACACTCCTTATCCTCCCATTCTCTCTTTAAATCAAGGGAGAAATTCTCTCTCTCTCTCTCTCTCTCTCTCTCTCTCTCTCTCTCTCTCTATATATATATATATATATATATATATATATATATATATATATATATATAGAAAAAACAAAAGAAAAGCATAAAAAAGGGAAAAAAGCAAAAAAGAGAAAAAAAAAGAATATAAAAAAAGAAAAAACATGTTTTCGTCGCCTTGTGATTTCCTCATCGTCATCATTGTCATCTCGCAGAATTTATAATATCAAAAATAACATGCGCATTGTTTCAACACAGCAAGAAAGTTTTCTAAATAAGTAGTTATTCGCATTGATCCAACACAGGTAAAGTCGCGCTTTTGCTTGTGCAGGTAGTTATTCGCATTGAACCCTAACCTCGCTTAGCCGCTGGCCATAGGCCTTCCCTCCTTGCCGCTGAAATTCAAAACCCACTCTTTACTATTTTCCTTTTTCCTCCCAACCCAATTGGAACGTCTCAAAATTCAAATTTTCAATTAATTTGAAATTTGAATTATTTCCTAAAATAGAGAACTCTATTTTAGGAAAGTTTCCTAAATCAATTCCAAATTAGATTTGATTTAAATCCACCTTCCCATTTAAAGGTACTTGATTAGGCAAACATTAAATCACTTTCCTCTTTCTCTCCAAATTTCAAACTTAGTAATCATGACTTTCCTAAATTAATCTCCCTAAGTTTGGAAACTATTTAAATTCAAATGCCCTCATATTTGAATTTAAATCTCCTTCCCAAAATCAAAGAGCTCTTTGGAAAGGACCCACCAATCATCTCAATTAGAATCTTAATTGGGATTGGAATTAAAACCCCTTTCCTAAGTTAACTTTCTGAATTTAGATCCTAATTATTACCTCATTTAATTGTCCAATCAATCCCATTAAGGGCTGCCGCCCCCTTTCTCTTTCCAATTGAGATTTTGGAAGTACCTAGCTCACCACCTAGGAAGGAAATTCCTCCCAGGTTGCTCCCACGGCTGTCCTGATTTCTGGACAAAAAACTATTTGCTGTCCAAGGTTCTAGCCCCATTGCTGCCTGTGAGAAGATCAGGTGCTGTCCAGAAAATTCCAGCCCTCTCCCTTGCCATCCAACCGCTTGGAGAAGACTCCGTTCACTGCCCCAAGGCTCCCGAACTTCGAGGCTGCTGTCCACTACCCAGAGATTGTCAAAGTGCTGTCCCAAGACAGCTAGGAGTTGTGTGTTGCTGCCCACTCCTTCCCCAACACCAAAGCGACTACCCCGGAGCTCCATATTTGTCTTTCCCTCCGGTAAACATTTCTTCCTACTCTTATATCTTCCTAATTCACCTTTCAATTGTGGTTATAGTTTGATTCACAACAATTCTTGTTGATCCCTCTGCTAAAGCATAGTAATTTAGGGAGTTGAGTGACCAATCCTTACATAGCGACTAATCTTATTGTTAGCATAGGGGTTTTGCTGAAAACCTTCCATTTATGCAATGTTAGATTAATTAACTATTTTATGATCTTAACTTCCACGCATGTAATTTGGCCTAAGCTTATTTTATCACCTTATTGTAAGTTATGATTATTATTACTCTCTAAATTTAAAACATGTAAATTTAATCCAATCATTTTTTCAAATTTGTTACATCACTTCTGAAATCTTATTTGAATGCCAATTAACTAAGGGAACAAATGAAAAGACCTGCATGACTAAAAATGCAACAAAATAAAATTTAACATCACATACATTTTTGTTGAAAAGTTTAGCAATTGTATATTTGTATTCTCTTCATATTCATTGAGAAGTTTAGCAAAACATCACATCCATTTTTGTTGAATATCCTCTTCTAATAAAAGCATTTTTTGATCTTCATCCTTAATGCACTTTAATAAGTAAAGATATTATTTTGTATGAAAGTGCCTTTAAGATATTGCCTTATTTTAGCATGACATCAAGTATATTTAATATTATTAGGTCTTTCTAGATTGCCCACTCAACTGAGTCAATCTCCCTAGTGCTTCTTTATCTAACATATCAAGGTAGGATATGCCCCCATCTTTTTATCTCCTTCTCGATTTAGAAGTGAGGAATAATAGTCTGTAATAAGGTTTAAATCTTAGAAACTCTTCTTCTTAAGCCGAGTATAAAGTTTAAAGCCATGTAGCTCTTCTTTTGAATTCCTTAAATCCTCAACAAACTTGTTTCAAATTGGGATCTCAATGAAGGAAGCACTTATTTTTTCATTCTCTAACTAAATTTTGATCTTATTAACCAAAAATATTATGGGTTCTGGTTTCTTTATTCAATTCAGCTTCAAATCTTCTCTTAGGAAAGCTCTAAAAATTGGTTATCCGATTTCTCATCCTTAAATTGAGTTATGCTTCATAGTATTAAAATTCTACTTTATGTATTACAAAACTAACAAGTACCATGCACAAATGCAATTACTAACATGAATAATTCATAGAAGTGATAATATTATCTAAAAATATTAAATTAATGAAATAAAATATTTATAAATTTTATTGCAAAATAAAAGAAGTCATTTGATAATTTATTTCTTGCCGCCTTATAAGCACTTGAAAATGTGCTACAAGATGCTCTCCAATCTATTTGAACAACAAGATGCTCTCCAGTCTTTTTTCTCTCTCTATCAATTAGTTTGAAAATGTACTTGGCATTCTTCACCCAAACCGATGCTTCAATAGATATAAAAAAGATAGTGCCAAAGGGATATAAGAATGCTATTCCAATTCCTATATTTGATATCCAACCAACCATATGGCATGATTGTGACTCTAATTTGTGATCATGTTCTTAATATTTTCAGTGTTGTTCAATTCCTTATTTACTATTCAAGTCCTAAGTTCATGCATAGAAGGAGGTATAAGGCCTCAATCATATGAACCTATAGACCGAATTATGTTGAAATCGGATGGAGAAGTTTCCATATTAAATTAATTGTATTATCGAAGAGGAATATGTGGATGTCCATACGAACACACTTTAGGAGCCTATCTTGCATTTTGGGGAGATATTCAATGAGCTACCCTTGTGCATCATTTTATTTAATGTAAAACATTAAATATATCATCATGATGGCCCCATCACTAGATTATGATCATGAAGCCAAGTTGAAATCAAGGGCTATGTTGGCTCTATTATAAGATCAAGATCAAAGACTCAAATCAAGGGCCAATAAACCATCATTAATCATGCATGATTAAAGAGTCTTGATATGGAAAAAAAGTGTGATGATGATTAAAATTTAAAATTCAAAATTTTGAATAATGAAATTATGAATTTTCAAACTTTAAAATTTTCCCTCCATGTGGGAGTCTTTTAATTGCATTTCCCATGCTTTAGTTAGCCTTAGATTTGGAAAGGAGTGGCCAGCCACCCCATGTAGGGAGTGAGGTTTTGGGTGGTTCCACTTGACTTTCTCTTTTGCTTGGCTAAGCCATTAAATTCCCACTTATAGTTTGTGTGAATTTCAAAACTTTGACCCTGATGTATTACCTTGAATATTTGCTGAAATGAATGAACAAAAGTTTTGGTGTTTTGAAAGAAATTGAATAGGTCTTTCTCTTGGGTTGGAGCATGGTTGCCAGCCTCCCTTGGGTTCTTCTTAGTGGAAGACATAGTTATCCCTATAGGTAATTGCCGTTCTCTCTTCTCCTTGCTTCCACAACCCCACTAACATGTTCTCTTACATCTCTCTCATCTCCCAAGACCTTTTCCTAGCCCCATTGCCCTCAAGCAATATACAAACTCCTCTCATATCAATTGACCAAACTAAGCCTTCTAATGATCTAATCTTGGTCCACTCCCCTCCATTACCCCCTAAACCACTTAGATCTTCACCATATACTCCATATTTGATCTGCACACGTTATCCCAACATTTGTAACTCATTCCAGCCCTTACATAAGCTCTTCTACTGACTCAATAATCTGGTATTAGTCAAATATCATTCTTTCACTGTGTAACTTTTTATATATGATAGATATGATCCTCACAGACATTTTGACTATAATATTATTAAATTTTATTGGGTAAAGTGGTAGTTATGTTTTTTGAAGTTAATACAGAGTGTAAATGTTTGCCTTCTTGCTCACAAAAATTGGCTCTTAACAATTATACTTTCATGCTGGAGCTTTTCTATTTTCCATTAAACTCTTTTTCAAATCAGTTGACCCTTTAAAAATAAATACAAATTGAAAACTTGTTTAAAATAGAGAAAATCCTCATTCAAACAAGAGAGAAAAAAAAGGTAAATGATCAAAGAAAATAAAATAAGTTAAGAAACAAAGAAATAAGAATAGAGAATATAAGAAAAAAAGGAGGTCTACTAGCATTAAGAGCAGCATTGGTGGAGCAGCAATAGCGCCTGTGCTACCATGATGGTGTATCAGCATGGTCGGCGTAGCCTTGCATGTGGCTTTGCAGTGACGTTTGGGCATCTGTCTCCTTGCATCCTGAGGCTCTCGATTGAGCATTTTAGATATATATTTTTTAAATGAAATAAGTTTAGGTTTAAATTTTTAGGCCTATAAATTAATTTGAGAATTTGGTCTTAGAACCTAACATTAATTTGAGGCTTGCACGTCCTCTACAAAGCATTGAAATGCGACTCACTCAACTGAAGTGTATGTTTTGCAGGATTAAGTAATAAATGCTATTTAACTTATGAATTTAATAAATTATATATTTTTATTCATATTATTTGTAAAAAATGAGTAGTTCTGCTTCTTTTACTTGTGTCATAAAAAAAAAAAAAAAACTAAAAGAGAATCTAAATGTGCCCTAGTCATGTTTTTTATTTTTATAATCTATCATTGTTGTAAATAGTATATATATACATATATACATAATTTGCACTTTTATAATATTTCATATGTTTATATATATTTTACAAATAAACTAATAATTTGTGGTAAAGATGTTCCCTCTTATCAAAGTATTTATAAGCACAAAAGTATCTTGATGATCCTGCAGTCCTCTTATGTAAATTTCCATTAATTAGATAAGTTTGTTTTTTTAGAATATTATCTTCAACCATTGTTGTGCTACCACCGCCACTCTAATATTGTAATTTCTCACTTGATGATTTTTAATTTTATCATAGATTCTTCTTAACATTTCTTATTTTTTCATAGTCAACATGAATATTAATGTCTTTTTTATTAATAACACCCTAATCTTTATAATATACCTCGTCTATTTATTGTTTTATACAAATTTTAAAGGCTTTATGATATTTTTTATCACATAGTTTGCATGAGGTACGTCTTTTAAGTTTGCCACTTGACTTTAAAGTTGAAATCATCTGCATCTAATATTTTTGTATAATAAATCCAACAGATCCCATATTCTTATCACACCTCAATATCATTTGGTTTTTCAATGTTATTAACTCGTAATTCTTAGTTTCAAATCAACTAAAATTTCGTATCATTTTTTTTTTCAAGTAATCTGTAGATCTTTTTACCATCTACAATTCTCTTCATTGTTTTAAATTTAAATTGACTTCCAGATATAATCTGTTTTTTAAAAATAGCATACATCAATTTGTCTCAATTTGAACGTATATTATAAGCATGCGTATGACTAATAAAAGAAATATGGGATAAAAACCAAATTTAGGTGTAAGTCTATTGTGGTTGGACATCTTTTCGGTAACTCCACAGTTGCATTATACATATCTTAAACAAGTTTATCGTATCTGTTTTATATTGTTATATTGTTTCTCTCTATTGCCCCACCAATCCAACTCTCAAAGTATTTGATCATATATGCTTTTTTATAATCAATAAATATCATATGAAAGTTCTTTCATTATTCTCTAAATTTCTCCATTAAATGACTTTAAATATATCACCCATATTGTAGATCTTTTTTGCTATAAAATAAAATTTTTTCTCCAATACAGTTATGATTTTTCTGAGCCCATGTACAGATTACCACAACTAAAATTTTATTGTATGACTTGTTTGATTTCCCTAGAATTACCATAATAATGAACCTCTCATTTATTTTTAAAGGCTTATACCAAAAAATTCTTCTCTGGGCATTATTTTTAATTAAATATTATGCAAACCTTGTAAAGAAAAAAGTTAGATATTTATAAATTCAAACATTCGGTCATTCACTTATGAATCTTCACCTCTGTTGAAGCTCAAGTTAATTTTTTTAATTAAATATTATGCAAACCTTGTAAGAAAAAAGTTAGATTTTTATAAATTCAAACATTCGTTCATTCACTTATGAATCTTCACCCCTGTTGAAGCTCAAGTTAATTTTTTTAAATTATTTAATTTCATTTTTAGACTAACTTTCACCATTTTTTATTTACTTTTGAAGGTTTTCTTAGAAATTAAACAATATTCTTGATTAGTTGGTTATTAACAATTTATGTTGAATATATGTATTATAATAATTCAAACTATTATGTTCCATCAAATATAATGTATATGCTTGTTTTTTATTTAAATAGTTCTTTTAGGTTCATATAATGTAATTCTATAATATCAATTTTTTTATTAGTTTATTATTCTTTAATATGTAAGCAATATGCATTCGAACTAGTTACATGCAAAATAGTACTTCTGATGTAGGACTAAATGCGTTGCTGATATTTTACCTTTTAAAATGATACGCTTTTGAAAGAGCAAGAGCAATTAATCAACTTTTATGATTTAAACGGTGATTGAAAATAATAAAGCAATGATTTAGATCAAGCAATAGATTACACAACAAAGATTGATAGCACAAAATAACCAATCAAATCAGATTTTGCTTAATGTTGGGCTTTCGACAAAAATCCCTAAATTAGTGTTTAGAATAGTCACTATGTAGGGTCCCTCACTCAACTCTTTGATGATTGGTGGAAATGGAGAAAGCTTATATAATCTTTGTGATTCCACAAGTGAGAAAAACTTAGAAGAGAGAAGACTTGGAAGAGAGTTCACCTTTGTCAGGATTCGGAAGAAAGTCGCCACTGAACGGGAGGTTGCCATTGGTCGATAGTGGTGGAAAGGGAGAAGAGGATTCGTTTCACGTATTCTTCGATGGAATTGTTGTTCTTAAGATCGATGTTGAAGAATGGAGATCGGAGAGTATAGAGTAATCCTTGATCGTCGAATACGAAGCTCTGATCACGTTCAGGATCGGTCATTCATGAGTGGACAACAAACTATGGGGTGCTAGGACCTCTGGACAACAAATGGAGACTTTCCGGACAGCAGGACAGCAAGGAAGCCTTGCTGAAATTTCTGGACAGCCAGTAGAGATGTACAAGAAACCTGGACAACAAGCAAGGAACGTGCTAGACAACAACTAGAGGAGTCGGGACAGCAGGGCAGCAGGTTTTCCTTTGCGAGAATCTCTGGACAGCAGTGGGAAACTTTGGAGGGAAGGTAATAGCAGAAAATAGGAGGAGATTAGGAGTAATTGAGGAAGGGGCCGGCCATATGGAAGAGGGGAAGGGAATTCTATTTCCAGATTTGGGCTGTTATTTAAGGAAGGGAATTAGTCCAAAAAACTGATTTTAATTTCAGATTTAATGGTGGATGTAATTGGAAATTTTGAATTTCAAATTCACAAACAAAGTGGGGAAGGAGGAAGGTGCTGGCGGCTATGAGAGGGGGAGTTGATTTGGGGAGCCTTAATTGCTTGCCAATTCAAGCAATTTAATTTATGAAAGAGATTCAATTCAAATATCTCTCCAATTTGATATTCAATTTCAAATAGATTTGATTGGAGTTTCCAAAAATAAATCCTCTTAATTAGGAAAGGGATTTCAGATTTTAAATAGATTAAAATATGATTTGAAAACCTTCCTAATTTAAGATGCGCTAATTACGGAAAGTAATGACTATGCAATTTGAAATTTGAAATCAAAGGGAAGGGGTTGGCGGCTAGGAGAAGAATGAGCGAGACGATGTGGTGGAATCGAACCATGAGCCCGGACGCTTTCTGCGGCTAATGGGTAGTACATTGCCCTCACCTAGGGACTTCAGCTCTCACAAGAATTCTCAAGCTCTTAAAACCAATCATTAAAAAAGCGGACGAGGCGTCCGCATTGAGTCGCACCTCAAGTCGAGGTGGAAGTCATGCGTATCGGGGCTTACGCCTCGAACCATCCGGCGAAGCCTACGATTTTTTCGCACGAGGCGTACGCATCAGAGCGTAACGCCTCGAGGCAGTACGAGGCACCACTTCAAAATTTTTCCTTCAGTATATATGTAAATACGATGCAACCAATTCGTATTCGTGTATAGGATTAGGGCTTCCTGTGAGAATTAAAAGGCGAATTGGAGGCGAAGCCGTGAGGGAAAGAGACGAAGTCGTGAGGGAAGGAGACGAAGTCGTGAGTGCAGGAGATGAAGTCGGAAGGAGACGACGCAGGAAACGAAGCCGAAAGCAATAACGGTTTCGAAAGCAGGAAACGAAGCCGAAGTTATGAGTGCAGGAAACGTTCAAGCCTCGATTAGGTCGGAAGAGCAGGTGAGCGGTGTTGTGAGCCTTGAGTTTGACGTGTAGTAACGAAAGCTTGAATAACTCCTGATTCGGCTTTCTTTCATTCGTCTGCTCGGTACATGCTCGGTACTGCTATGTATCGCTAGGTATCACTCGGTACCAAGCAATACATGCTCGGTACCGAGCCAGTACATGCTCGGTACCGAGCCAGTACATGCTCGGTACCACTAGGTACATGCTCCGTACCGAGCCAATATCGCTCGGTATCGAGTAGTATATGCTCGATACCGACCAGTACATGCTCAGTACCGTTAGGTACATGCTCGGTACCGCTCGGTATTTTTCCATACAAACAATTTACGAACTTTAAAAACAGGTCAAACCCCGCCAGGGGGCAGCGCCCCCTTGGACCCCCGGCAGACCTGTATATTGTTGTATTCATGTTATCCTATTGTTGATTTTTTATGTTGATTATTTAATATTTCTATATATTATTAGCATGACTAGTGGCGCAATAAGGAAAGATCCTGCATGGAAATATGTAACTCAAGTTGAAGTGTCAGGCGAAGGTGCAAAGAAGCGATATGTTTACATGAAATGTAATTTCTGTGAGAAATGCATAACTGATGGTGTCAAGAGGTTGAAGGATCATCTAGCCTGCACTCATGTCAATGTGGGACCATGTGCAAAAGTACCTGATAAGGTGAAAAAGGAATGTACAGATTATTTAAAGAAGTTTGCCACCACAAAGGAGGTCACACAAAAAAATATGGAAGAGATGATAGGAAATTCTTCTTACTATGGATCACAGCATGAAGGTTTCAGTACTGAAAGCCAATTTCTTCTGACCGAGGCAGTCGGGGGCCCATGGATAGATTTATGCTAAATATTGATAACGAGGAAAACATAAATATTCAGGATATTCAGCCTCCTACAGCTACTAAAGAACTTAGGAACAGAGTTTGTTTGGATATCGCCAGATTCATCCATGAAAATGGGATTCCATTTAATGTTGTTAGGAGTCCGTCATGGGTCAATATGTTACGATCTGTTGGAAGCTTTGGAAGAGGACTACAACTTCCAAGCATGTATGAGCTGAGGACTTGGATACTGAATGAGGAGGTTAAGACAACTTTAAAAATGGTGGATGATGTTAAGCAGACTTGGATTGAGACATGAGTGACAATAATGTCAGATGGTTGGTCAGATATTCGACATAAAAGTATTATTAATTTCTGGTCAACAATCCATATGGAACAGTTTTTCTCAAATCAGTAGATGCTTCAAGCTTTGTAAAGGATGCACAATTATTATTTGAAATGTTGGATGAAGTTGTGGAGGAAGTGAGAGATGCCTTAGTAGTACAGGTTGTTACTAATAATGCAAGTGCATACAAAGCTGCAGGGAGAATGTTAATGGAGAAGAGGCCTCACCTTTACTGGACTCCTTGTGCTACAAATTGTATTGACTTGATGCTTTAGAGGTTGGGACAGTTACCTCAACATAAACCAGCCATATTGAAGGCCAAATTCGTTAGTAAGTTTATATACAATCATTCTTGAGTACTCAGTTTAATGAGAAAATTCACTGACAAGGAAATTATTAGACCTGATGTTACAAGATTTGCTACTGCATATTTAACATTGCAAAGATTCAAGGAGTTAAGACAACCTTTCAAAGCAATGTTTGCTTCTGAAGAGTGGGATAAAAGTTCATGGGCCAAAAAACAAGAAGGAAAACAAGTTAAAAAGATTGTTATGAAAGACGATTCATTTTGGTGCAGTACAAATTATGCTTTGAAGACAACATGACCATTAGTAAAGGTGCTTAGAATGGTTGATGGTGAGAGGGCCCCGGCTATGTGTGGGCTCCGAAAATTCGGCCCCGACCTCCCGCTCGCTCTTCTTTTTCTTCGGCGAGGGAGTTTTAACAGATTAAGTTCCGAGGTGAATTTTCAAAGGCAGATGGGTTTGTAGGTAAGACACTACCCAGAGATTTCGCCCTCATTTTGTGAGGACTTTATGATCTGAGTTCTGGTTTCCTATAGGCGCAAGCCCCTATAGTTAATTACCCCTCCTGATAACGAGAGAGAACTTTCGATTAAGGCTAGTTGTCAATCAGATACGTAGTAAATACATGTTATCTGGCATATAGTAGCAGCAATAAGATTAGGATTTGGAGATTTGGAATTTGAATGTTTGGAATCTTGGAAATTTGAAAAGTTGGGAGATTTGATATTTAAAAATGGAAATTTCACCATCTTGGCCATCGTGGTCCCTGGTCTACTTAGTTAGAGGAGGTAGTTGACCCAACCTGATAGAAGGATCCTTGTCGGCAGCCATGAGTTGCTTCGTCCAAGGGTACCTTGTAGACCTGGGGTGAATGCTTGCCTAAGGGGACAAATTTGAATCCACCTTAGCTAACAGAGAGCTTCGTGCCCTATCGATCATATCCTATTGATTCATGTCTCAAGGATTTGATGCACTAAGGAACGCATTGGCTCTGGCCATAACCGCTATCTGTGGTGCCATTTGGCGGCAAAATCACTCGGTTCAGAGGGCCCCGGGTCATAACCGTTTATCCTGCGGTGCTATTTGACGGCAAAACCGCCGGTTAGAGGACACGTACCACGTCCTTACTGGCAGGAGATTGTTTGAGAATGGATCCTAGTGATATTTTCGACTAGGCATTTAGCTCAATGTGAGCTGAAGTAGTTTTTAATTTGTCCGCCCTGACAAATTGTTGCGGATGGTGGATGGATTTGGCTTTAAGTGTTTTGATGATTGGTTTCAAATTTAAATATCTTAGAGCTTAATGGTTTTTTTGAATTTTTGTGGAATTTGGATTTTGTAGAAATTTTAGGACATTTTGAAATATCTGAGAGATTAACCCCTCCGGTTGAGATTCACATTCAACACGGCCATCATCGGGGTATTTGGGGGCATTTTCATTTGTAGTTTGAACCTTGTCAACTCTGTCCGGATGTCGATAGAGGATCGGGTTTCGTAGGCTTTATGCCTTTGTGAGTGTATTCTATTGATTATAGGTCTTGAAGGCCTAATATGAATGTATTAAAATAAATACACCGGTCCCCACAACCGTGTATTTATTTGATGGTCTGAACCCTGTCGACTTCTATTGATCCGTATAGAAGGATCGGATTCAAACTTGAATTCACTTGTTAACCCGCGCAGCATCTCTAGGCGTCACGTGTGTACCAATAACACGCTCGCCGGGGCCCATGCGGTTGTTTTAGAATTTTATTGATTTGACATACCCCTTTGTGTACCTATGTGTATATAAGCTACGGTGCACTTGTGCGGGAGTATTTTGAAATAATTATAGTTGTGTAGGTAATTGTCATTATAATGCACACAACTTTTCACTTGAGAGCTTGTACACCCATTCTGTCCGCTAGTAAGAGTGTTGCGAATCCGGTGGCGTGATGTAGCAGCTTATGGATTGAATTGTTTGCTGCTTTGTACAGGTAGACTGTCGTGCACTACTTGTTTTTTTTAGGGGCATTGTAGTGCACTAACGAATCTCCTGCTTTTGTCTCGTAGGAGCTTGCCCTTGTTGAAGGTTTTCTTTATTTCGCTTGTGGATAGCTTTCTTAGACACATCTTGAAGAACCAAATCACTGCTAAAGTTCTTCATTATCTACATATAACTGAATCACACCTAATTCCTTATTGTTGTTGGCCACTTCATGCGGACAATCATACTTGGTGTTTTATTTATCATGAAGCCTTACTCATTCAAATGGTTTTGTAATGCTTTTGTATTTGATTTTCACTTGTTTGCACTGATAAACTAATCTTTCACTTGTATGTTAATATTCACTCGAATGCATCCGAATGTGTCACCTTGTTATATTCAGCATGCAAAACCTTTCTGGTTTCAATTAACACGTTGGTTGTGGTATGAGTCTCTTGCAGTGTCATTAAACCCCTTCTGCTTACAGGAGATTGATGTGTTTGATTGGTGGACCGTTGCATTTACTTGTGTGTCTTCTAGTATTAGTAAGGACTGCCATGCATATCCACTAGATAGCCAACCTCGGTAGTAGGGGCTTCCCTATGGCTTGTATAAACTTTTATACATTGATTTCCATTATTTGCATGCATTTTGTAGTATCATTTAGAGACTTTGCATATTTGTTTGAAATCAAATCTCCTCTTATTTTATTGCTTGCAAAGTTGAATATAGTTGCTTGTACTTCGATGTTGATTGTAGGCAAAAAGTTGAATATGCCACGATTCTTCTATCGATGTCTTTGGAGAGTTCATCGAATCCATTATACAATCATTGTATATTCTTTATGTTTCCTTCATGAATACATCGGGATGTTCATTACAACCACCACACCCCTTTCCACAAGCATGATTGTTGTTATATTTGCCACCATCTTCTTGTCACTTGCAAATGAGTTGAATGTGCAGGTTCTTTGTCTCCAAAGATGGTTCATGACATGTATAATAAGCTTCACATTCATCATTTATTTGATATTCATTCCTTATCTAGCATGAAGACTTTCATCACTTGTGGGAAACTTTAGATGTATGCATATTGCCATATCACTCACTTTGGTTGAATAATTTGAATCGCTTTAGTTTATCATTCCTTATTCATGAGATAACTTTCATTTGAATGGTTGGACTCTTGTTGACTTATGATTTGCATCTTTTTTTTGTTGTATCTCCTTGGAGTATGATTGTTGTTGATGATAGGGATGTAGGAGTTTCTTTGCTCACCACGAATCTATGTTTTCATCTCAATGTTCTTTCAAATGCATTTGAAAAATTAAAGTTATCACTTGATTTTGATGTTCATTAGAAAGATCTATGCCTTTAGCATTGGTGTTGATTTGATTGAGTACTTGCTAAGTTAAAGTCCCATTCCATGTGATTCATTTTCAAGTTCAACTTTGTTGTCAAATTTGAGTCCCATGTTGTTCAAGTCTTGTTCAAGTTCCACTTTTTGTTTAAGTCCTCAATATTTTCAAGTAAAAATTCGGCAGCACTCCGGCGTCATCCTCGCGTAGGGGGTTGCATCGGAGTGTGTAAGGTCTTCCCGCCTGTCAAGAAAGGCAATCACGGTAGGTATCGGGTGATACCGCGGCCGCAGTTTTAATCCCCGCTCGCTAAGAAAAGCGGTCACGGGGTCTTTAAGCACATATTTAAAACATAGCATTTTTTCCGCCTAAAAGCAGTGACGGGTACTTAATTAAACAATTTTTCTACAAATAACAAATTTCCCCGCCCGTTAAAAAAAGCGGTCATGGGTACTTAAGTTTCATGCATACGAATTTTTCCGCTCGCTCAGAGCGTCACGGGTACTTAAATTTTCTCGCCCGCTAAAAGAAGCGGTCACGAGTACTTATTTCATGCATAGAAATGTAAAATACTAGTGTCAGACTTTTTACCTTGGGTGTGCAGTAATCGAGGCGGCGACGACGGATGGCGGCGACGGTGAGTAACCTGCGATGCACAATTAAAAATTTTTCTTTAAAATATTTGCGCAATTTAATTAAACATATATGTCTTCTTTTATTTTAAAGCAAAAGCTAGAGAGAGAAAAAGGGGAAGAGAGCTCTCTTTCTAGAGAGAGAAAGAGAGGGAAAGAGAGGATTTGATGGGGCTTTTTGGTGGAAGAGGCTTAGGGTGTGTAGGAGATTGGGGGAATGAGGTTAGAGAGAGAAAATTTCTCTTTCTCTAATTTTGGAGAGAGAAAGAGAGAGAGTGGACTCTCTTTCTAGAGAGAGAAAGAGAGGGAAAGAGGAAATTTGAACGGAATTTGCATAGAGAGGGTTTAGGAGGTGTAAGGAAGTGGGAGGAGAGGTTTAGAGAGAAAAAACCCCTCTCTTCTCAATTTTGGAGAGGGAAAGAGAGTGTAATTTTTTTCTTTCTAGGAAAGGAATTTGGAGGTGTGGTGGAGAGGAGAGATGCTTGGGGTGGAGGTAGAGCCATTCATGAAGAGATTTCACTCTCATTCTAGAGAAAAATTTTCTCTCTAGGTTAGAGAGAGAAAGTGGGGGATGGTGAATTTTTTTATTGGGTGGGTGTAGGATATGTGTAGGAACATTTTTTGTGAAGGGATGTGGGTGGTTTGGTGAGTGGATGTGGAGATATGAAGAATTAGGGTTAGGGTTTGGTGTATGTCTTGAGAAAGAGAGGTTGGAGGAGGAAGAAGAAGATGAAGGAGAGGAAGGAGAAGGGAGTAGAGGAAGAAAATGAAAGGAAATATGGAGGGATGAAGAGGAAAGTAAGAAAATGGAGAAGAAAAAGAAGAGGGAAGGAGGAAGAAGAAGAATGTAGGAGGAAGAATGGAGGAAGAGGAAGAAGAAGAAAAGATGAAGAAATTTACCTTAGAGAAGCTTGGAGGGAGGAGGCCGGCGGTTGGAATCGCGTGAGGGAGAGGGAGGCAGCTCCTTAGGCGTGAAAATGATCGTGAAATGAGGAGGGGGGGGGGTCGGTTGAGGGAATATGAGAGTTTGAGGGTTTAAGTGAGGGGTATTTTAGGGATTTTTGGAATTTTTTATTTAAGAAAAAAAACTTAAAAAGAAAAACTCTCTCTCTCTTTTCTAAAATTTTTTTAATTATATTGCACAAATTTTTTTTTTATCTGACATCAAATTTTTCGCCACGTCACCGCTCGCACACGTCGTCGCCTCAATTCGTGCGCCCAAAATTTAAATTTTCGCGGACCGACGACCCCCATCAATATGGGTGTCGATCTTAGCTGTTTCCGTTGCTCCGGACGCATCAGCGCCGTCCGTTTTGCGAACGGAGGTCGTCTCGACGATTTTGGGTTTTCGGTCGACACGCGTCGGGTGAATTTTTGCGCGATTTCGAGCTCTTTTGCTTTTGAAACCCACCTTGCGCGGTCGACTGATCCCGACACTAGTATTAGGGTCAACACTATGAGATTTATTTATGAAGCAATGAATAGAGCTAAAGAAGACATTGCAAAAGAATTGGGAGGTCAAGAAAGTGCTTCCAAAGAAATATAGGATATTATAGATGAAAAGTGGGATCGACAATTACACCAACACTTACATGCTGCTGCGTACTATTTAAACCCCCAATTTCATTATGATAAGGATTTTCATGTTGACAAAGAGGTGAAAACTGGTTTGTATGCATATATGGACAGACTCATTTCTGAAGAAGACTACCTCAAAGTGAATGATCAACTTGAGGATTTTCATTTGAAGAAGGGAATGTTTGGATTTATGTTACAAAACACGATCTCCTGGTATGTTTATAATTTGTGTATTTATAATTTTAATGTTAATATATATGTTCAAGTCTTCTACTTCAACCAATATTCATAAAATACTATGTTTGTCTTCATCACACATTACTCAGATCACTTAAACATGTATTGCAATCTTATTTCTACTGGTGTTACTCCTCGCTCTGACAAAGTTTAAATTGTTATAACATTTGCACACCATAGAGTTTGCACTTCAAGTAATACTCAATGAGAATTGTTAGAGGAGGATGATTCATATAATATAGCTAACTATTTATAAGATGGATAGCGTTGATAATGTTGTTTATGATGATGATATAATTTGTGACAAACAAATTTGGCATTAATGATGTTGTTGGTGATGGTGATATAATTTTTGGCAAACAAATTTGGGATTATTTAAATCAGGCAAACTGATACTATCATAACAATGATCAAATTCAGGTTTATTCAATCAAATGACTAGATTTGTTTGAAAGTTGATTGCACCCAAATCAAATGCTTTATGTTTCTCAACCGGGGCACCATGATCATGTAGAAATTCACGATTATTTCTTGATTTGTCAATCCAGATTAATATAGAAGTCATAAGATGAATATTTAGTTGATGTAAAGGCTTGATAGCTTTGGATTGGCTGCTTCAAATCTGATAGTTCCATGTCCAAATCTATGTAATTATTTATTTATACACGATATAGTGTTCAATATACACAACATTTTATATCGGATGGATCTAACAAGAACCAAAGTTTTATGCATTGCGGCTTGGAACTCATTATACCTGATATCATAAAATATATTCACAGGGCTCGCTGAGTAGATGATATATTGAACCATCAATAGAGCTTTTAAGACCTGATAATAGACTGAGTCATCACCGGGTTTTCACATGAATGAATGGATCACCGGGTTCCTTGAATCTATTAACATGACCTTGCAATAAAGAGAAAGACAATCTTTGATTACGGATTAGAATACCAATTTCTTTTGGATAATTTATTTGTTATCTGTTCAACCTGAAGGTTTTGTAGTAGTAATATGCATGTACAATCGTGAAAGAGGGGCCAATAAGCATCTAAGAGCTGGGAAGGGAAGATACACTATGTATGTAAATAATGTAATGCAATCTTATGGAACTCACGAGGCTTCATTTTTTCTGAGACTGCCTATAATCATACTGGCCGAGGCAACAGAGTTAAATAAATGAGGCTAAGGGATTAAGTGATGGGGACATCGATACGAGGTTTCGACGCGTCTATCAGAGGCGACACAGGAGATCGATGGTCATGATGGAGAGTCTTTACTTTTGATGCATCTTATGTATTAGTTATTTTATTTTTCTCAGTTTCCGTTTTTGCCCTTATGGGTAGTTGGTCACTATTGTAGCCCAATGGGCATTCCAGTCTTTTGTTTTATTTGTCGTTGTGAGGCCTATATATATGGTCATTCTCTTATGTATTGGATGATGAATTATTGAATGAAAATTTTATCTTGTTTCTTCTTCTTGCATGAGAGCTAGAGAAGGGAGAGAGAGCTCAAATGGAGCAAGTGCAAGGCCTACCAGTCGTTGGAAGAGTCCTCGGCTCGTGGTTTTCTATTTTATCGTCGTCTTCTCCACCTCTTCCCTCACTCCCACCTGCCGGCCTCCATAATCCCATCACCGTCCAAGCCCACCACCAAGCTCGCCACATAATTCCCCTTCCCCAAGCCCACCGTCCACTAGCTCCACCACTCAACTCCATTCTTCCAACCACACTCCAACCCGCCCCAACCCCTTGCCGCCGACCCCTCTTCTCTCATAATTCCCATTCATTATGATGATGTCAATCATCATAATGACTTCCTAGTTTAGCTCGCATGAGAGGGAAATTTCGATTTTATTTGAAATTCAAATTATTGCCATATAGGGAGGTCCAAATTAGGAAAGTTTCAATCATGCAATCAATCTCAAATAAATCAAAGCAGAATTATTAATTCCTTTTTCTAATCCTCCACCTCTACTTGGAAACTCCCAAATCTCTTCCCTAATTCCCTCCCCCCTTCACTATGCCACCCCCCCCCCCCCCCGGGGATTTCCCCATTAAATGCTAAATCAATTCCCTTCCCCAATTATTCAAATTCTGGAATAAATTTCAGGATTAACACAAAACCCCTTCCCCTCTCTCTCCATGCCGCCGGCCCCCATTATTGGGCTCTCCTAATGTTTTTCCTATTGGGGCCTCAATCATATTTGAAAATTGAAATTAATTTCAAATTGATTCCCTCCAAAACTACTCAAAATCTAAAATCAATTTCAGATTTGTAGTAATTCACTTCCTCCTACTTTTAACCTAAGCTTCTTCCCTAAACCACCCGCCACTCTCTCTTCTCCACTTTGGCCGCCCCCTCCTTGCTTCCTCTTTTGGGAAGTTTGAAGCCAAAAGACGAAGACGATGTCCTCTCATATCCTTTCAATGTCGAATGGCCGATCCCGAGGTTGATCACGGGTTCGCTTACAACGATCGTGGGGAGATTGACATTCTTCTCTCTCCTTTCTACGACCCCGATTGGGAATACGACGAGACGACGGAAAGATACGTCATGCACATCCTCTATTTCTTGGCACATACGATCGATCTTCAAAAGCCTAAGACGCCTTGGCTTCTCGTTGGGAGATCTACACCTTCCCCGTCCGCGGCTACCTCTCCACCACCGTCGACCTTTCCGTGGATCAAGATCATTGGCGTTGCGACCATCCTCGTGGCATCGTTGGGTGTGCTGAAGACCTTTCTCCGCTAAGCCATACTTTGAGTGTGAGTGAGCATGGTAACTCATAGTGAACTTTCTAAATATTAACCCTGGGATTGTATTACAACATATTTTGTTTTTGTGTGATAATTTCAGATCTATCTTAACTTGCCTTAAACTTTTGATTTGTAACTGCTTACTACAATAAGATCGACGATTGAAAATTCTCTAATCTAATCTTACGAAACCTTAATCTTAAGTAGCAAGCTTTGTAATCCTTTAAAATATTTCCGTGCAATTCTTGTTTGTTTCGCATCATTAAGTCTTCTAGAGTTGCTTTTCAATATTCATTTTAGTTCTCATTAACTTGAACAGGAAGAGCAGTATAGTAAATTTATTTCATAACGTGCTTATTTTTTATGCTGATTTTGCAGATTGCTGATTTCTGGAAGGAAGCTTTGATACTCAGCTCACTACATCATCCTAATGTTGTATCATTTTATGGTGTGGTTCGTGATGGTCCTGATGGAAGTCTAGCTACAGTTACAGAGTTCATGGTCAATGGCTCTCTTAAACAATTTCTTCAAAAGAAAGACAGGTATCCTTTTGGTTGTATTTCATGAAAGATCTTGTTCATATTTAAATTTTCTGCTGTTGTTTGATTTCACTATGTAGATTCTCCGGAAATTTTTTTGTTCAATTGTTCACAGTAGGGATAACATGTAGTCTGTAAAAGTACTCTAATTATGAATTATTTCTTGGAGCAGAACCATTGATCGACGTAAAAGACTAATCATAGCCATGGATGTTGCATTTGGTATGGAATATTTGCATGAAAAGAATATTGTTCATTTTGATCTGAAGTGTGAAAATTTATTGGTGAACATGAGAGATCCACATCGGCCTATTTGTAAGGTATGATTTCTTTAATATTTTATGTGATCTGTGCTGGCTTCATTAAACTTCATTAGAAACATTCACATTATTAAGTTTTACACTATAGATTTTTGCTTACCTTTTTATATAAATTCAACAATTATATCTGTGTATACACGACGATTATATATTTACATATACATACAAAGTTACCAATAGAGTTTATTTATTGATTTATCATAAAACACCCAAAGAGGCGGAAAGAGGAATATAACATTGACATGGGATATGTATAGTGGAGTTTTTAGGTGCACTTTCAATGGATATTATGGATTTAATTTAGATTCATACCACTTACTTGAGTTTATTGAATTGATTCTTAATTTAATGTTGTATGTTAGGTTTAGAATTGAAAACTTTTGTTTGCATTATCATATCTAAATATTCCATTTGAAATAAGTTTAGGTTGTTGCTAGTCTCGAAAATTGTAAAATGGTTAATTACTGCTGGCTTAAAAAATTCGCTTCTCAGTACTGCTGAGAGAGTTTTTGTATTTTCGGAGTCAAATTTTTAAAATGCAGATTAAGTTTCAAATAAGACACTATTCATAGATTTTACTTTAATTTTACAAGGATTTGCCAACCCCACGTAGTGGGATAAGGGCTTGATGTTGTTGTTGTTGTTGTTACAAGGATTTTATGATGTAGTTCCAGGGTTACTACAGGAGGAAGATGCATGTCTATTTTTGGCCCCCCTTCTAGGCAATAATGTGGCGTGACAGAGCAGAAAATATGAACAAACAATATTCTCACTACATTTATTCTAATTTAATTCATCGAGTGAAAATAGTGTGACTTTATCATCCAAAATTAGATACCTAATTCTTACTCGTGTCCTTTTCCTTTTCTTGAAATTATAGTTTAACATTGAATGAGCTACAGGCTTAAGGAAATAAACAATTCTAATATAAAGTAAAACAATTAAAAAATATACACAAATTCTATATTGATCATGTATGTTGTACATATGCATGAGGAGTTTATTGCAATAGATGATATGAAGTACTTGAATTATTAATCATGTGAGGTTATCTGTAAATTACTTGTTTTTATTTTCTTATTCATTGTTACTATCATATCATATCTATTCTTAATGTTATTTAGTGCCTATTGGCTCAAGCCTCTTTGTGGTATCATCCCCTTGATACGGGTTGGCCGGTTCCAACTCACAGTAATAAGGGTCAGAAATTCCTATTTATTTTCCTAATAAAGGTTTGGCCCATTTCAAACTCTCAATGTTAGGAGTCATGAATTCCCTTTTTCATTTTCCTAATAAGAGCTGATTCCTTCTAACTTCTCTATATCAAGCATCATCCTATCCTGCACAGTTCAACAGAGTAAACTCTTGATATGGTTTTTTTAAGGATCCTTTGAATTTCATCATCAGTATTTTCATTTATTCTTTTTAGCATTTATACACTCATCCATCATTTTATGATTGAGTTCATTTTTTATGAAACATGATAGATATAAAGTGATTATAATAGAGGTGTGGAAATGCTTTGGAGATGAAAAAATTTCTTGGCTTACTAAACTTTTTAATATTATTTTGAAGATTAAAAAGATGTCAGATGAGTGGATAATGAGTCTGTTGATTCCTATTTTTAAGAATAAAGGTGATGCACAAGATTGTGCGAATTATAGAGGAATTGAGTTAATGTGTCATACTTTAAAATTATGGGAGAGAGTTATGGAGCATAGGTTACGGCGTGACACTAATGTTTCTCAAAATCAATTTGGATATATGCTAGGTGGGTCTACTATGGAAGCTATACATTTATTAAGAGGTTTGATGGAGAAGTATAAAGAGAATAATGAGGATCTGCATATGATTTTTATTGATTTAGAGAAAGCATATGATAAAGTTCCAAGAGAAGTTCTTTGGAGAGTTATACATAAGAAATGGGTTAATAATGCTTATATTCAAGCCATTAAGAATATGTATGCAGGAGCTATTACTTGTGTTTAAACACAAGGTGGTTTGACCAAGCATTCTCCTATTTTAGTTGAATTGCGTCAAGGATCAAGATATCTTTTTGATTTAGTCATGAATATTCTCACTAGACATTTGCTAGGGGTTAAACCCTCGTTTATGCTTTTTGTTGATGATATTCTTCTTGTTGATAAGGCTAGAAAGGGAGTTGAAGGTAAACTTGAATTATGGAGGTCAACCTTATAGTCTAAAGGCTTTCGTTTAAGTAAATGAGTTGATCAAAAGCTGAATATATGGAGTGTAATTTTAGTAGTAATACATCTAGCAGGGCGATTGTGACTTTTGGCGATCAATTAATTAATAAGAGTACACGTTTTAGAGAGCGCAAGATACCAGAGTTGCAAGAGAGCTCTCCAATGTAATTATGGTTATCGCTGTTTTTTATTGTTTGGTAGAAGAATTTCTGTCATCTTCACCCTTAGAGAGCTAAGAACACATGGCTTGTTGTTCAACCCAGGTGCTATTATAACTTCTGGCTTCAACTAAGAGTTTTTTAGCATCCATTGCTTTGTAGAGAAGCATAGCAGTGAGGGACTAATTTTTCATGCTCCTAGAAATTTTATTTTGATCAGCTTTCACAGAAGAGATAATATTAGATATATATGAGTAAGAATTCCAATCAACTACCTTCAACTTAAATTATACATTGTTGAGCTTGTTACAAAAATCAAATAGAGGATCTCCAGAGAAATGTAAAAACCAAACAGCGGAGAGAATCTCCAAAAGCTTGGGCAATGGTTCCATTAATTTTGATGCATAAACCTACACCTGAGCTTGACAGAGTTCTCTATTTGAAGTGGAATTAAAGTGGGGTCAGAAGACTCAGAATATTGAGGTGAGTAAAGCTTAATTATTCAGTCATTGACAATGCAAAAGACCCTATTAAGAAGACATCTGATAAGATTTTGAAGTTGATGATTAAACCAGTTGAAGGATAGAACAATGTGGGACAGCTCAAATAGATCCGCATTTAAAATTCAGGCATTAAAGTTAACCAGCTTACAAGGTAATTGGTGATTGCTTTCAACTTTTTCATCCCCAAATTTAATTTCATTAAAGTTTCCTAAATTGAGCCATGGGTCAGAGACAGAGAGAGTCATATCAGTAATCACTTGCCACATGACTTTCCTCTCAGGAACAATGTGTGTGTGTTTGTAATTAGAAGTCCAATACATGGACAAGAAACCAAAAAATCATGCTAAAAATCGTGGATGAGCCACAAGCATTGTAAATTATACACAAAAAACATTCCATTTAATCCAAAATTGGCTATTGTACGCAGTGTGAAAACTGTTACAACTTTTCTTAGAACGAAAAAGTTTGGATTGCTTGGCAATAGAATCATCCGCAATGACATTAAAAGAGAGTTTGGTCTCAAGAAGACAAAAGATCAATTTTGTAGTCTTTGACTAAGTATCTGCAATAAATGATACTAGCATCACTATTTATTTCCCCTAATATTCCAAGCAATAATGTTTGGAATGCTATCAGTTATTGAGGGATGGAGGAAGGATATTCTCCTTTTGCATAGTTATCCTATTCTTTATGGTGGACGGTATAACAATCTAAAGTCATGATAATCCCTCAGAGATTAAGGAGGTATAGGTTGAAGTTATAAGAGCAAGAAATTTAAGTGCGCTTGGCAAGTGGTTAGAAGCAGACGTGTTAGGAGGATGAAGAGTGAGTTCATCAAAGTTACCATGAGTTGGAGTGGATACTCGCAAGATTGGGAATTGAAAAAGTAGAAGGCAAGCTATTAATATTTGCAGCTGTCGTGATAGAAATTTTGAGATATGGTGCCACAGAAGGGGGAGCAATGATTGGTGAATTGAAGGAGACCATTTTGGGGTGGCTATCACCCTCGGAAAAAAATCCCCCTATTGATGCTTCCGCGTCTACCACCATGCTCAAAATTGTTGAGTAAGGAGCTAGTAATTTGGAGATTTTGGATGGTTGGTGGTGTGATGTGCGGAAGTATCATAAGTAGCACATTGTGAGGGTTTTCGTTCATAAATGATAGGCTACATGATGCCCTGTCCTTTAACTAAAATAATGATCTGGTTAAATTGGACAAATGTGGTGGAGATTTGCATGCTGGTCCTAACAAACGTATGAATCATTTGGTGCTGAGAGGGTCAATAGTAAGAGGTATACAAATTTTTCTTACAGCGTACGAGATCCCTTTTTTGACAAATGACACAGGCAAAATAAAAAATCTCACCCATATAGGGATTTCTTTAAAAGTTTCTTAACCAGAACAAATTCAGGAGTCCTTTTTTTTAAAGATGAAAGGACAATCGTTAATGAATCATAACCCTCCGTTGTTCAAAATCTCTAAATCTTCAACACAGGTAAAGTTGAAGAGAAAAAAGCCATCTAATAGTGAGAGCAATTCAAATGCAACATTTAATTTTGAAAGTTTGCTCATGGCTTGGAATATATTACCATAAAGCAACCTTTTTTAGATAGCATATCTAATTAAGAATAGCTCTAATATTTAGCCCCTTTCTCCACTTTCTCATCCAAGAACGAAACCTTTTCATTTTAGTAGGGAAAGCGAAATTATCAGTGTAGGGACATGAGAAGTTAACAAACCTTTATAGTTCATCCTAAGCTTGTCGTTAGCTAGCCTGATGTGAAACTACTAGGAGTTATGATCAAAATTAAAAAGAGAGTTGTTAAAGTTTGCTTTTATAATTTTATGGGATCATGCAAGATAGAGTTTAAGATTTAGAAACGTTAACTTTGCTTAGGCAAAAAGAGTGCAAACAAGATTAACCAAAACGAATCTTTCAAAGTTCTAGGCGAATTTCATATGCAAAGTACAATAACAAAACCCAACGTTTAACAACGAGAATTTCACCTTGGGGCCGTGTCACTCAAAGATTGGTGGACTTTTGGCGGAAATAGAAGACCCAAGCGATGACGGAAGTTACCACTAGAGAAAGGGCGCCAAGGAACTTCGTCGGAGGAAAAGTAGCCGGCGGGGATGGAAATCGTAGGTGACCGTCAAGGCTCCACTTGTGCTTTGAAAATTGTCGGTCGTAGATGCTTGCAAGAATCGGGACGACTCTCTCCAAGTACTCTTCCACGGTTGTCTCGTCTTCAAATCCTACGTCGAAACAAGGTGAACGTAGAATGTTGATGCTCCCGTCGGCGTTGAACACAAGACCCCACTCAAGCTCCGGATCCGCCATTCAACATTGAAGTGGATGTTGAAGAGTATCGTCGTCTTCTCTTGATCCCAAAAGTTATGAACATCCAATGCTACCCCAAGGAGGATGGGGGGGAGAGGCTCGGCCAAGGTGGGAGAAGGGGTGGGGCGGCGGGTTATGGGGAGAGGAGTTGGGTTAGATGAGGGGAGAGGGAGGGATCTAACCAAATCTGAAATTATTTCAGATTTTGATTAATTTGGGAGGGAGGTTACTTAGAATTTGAATTTCAAACCTCATATGATCAATGCCATAAAGTGGCAATTAATGGGCATTAATCCCAATCAAGGCCGGCGGCCAATAGGGGAGAATAAGGGATTAATTCCAATCCTGAAATTAAATTCAGGATTAAGTAAATTTGGAGGGGAAATTTATTTGAAATCAATTTGAATTTCAAATAAGAGGTAGCATTAAATGGGGCAATCAATGGGGGAGCCAATGCTAGGGCCGGCGGCAAGATGAGGAGGAGGAGAGGGAATTTAGTAGAGAGCTAGGTTTCCAATTGGAGGTGATGATGTGGCGATGGAATGAAGATTTCAATTTGATTTAAATTGAAATTAGATTTGTCATGAAAAACTTTCCAAATTTGGAATTCCAAATTAGGAAAGATTTTGAAATTTGGAAAATTCAAATTTCAAATTTGAAACTTAGGATGGGTGGGTGGGATGATGGGTGGAGAGAGGGGGTCGCCGGCAAGGAGGTCGGACGGGAATGTGAGGTGGTGGGCGGCGGGCTCCAAGGAGGGGAGGTGGCCAAGTACGGGTTCGGCCGGTTGGATCTCAATGGGACGGGGAAGGAGATGAATGAAGCACAACGAGAAGATGAAAACGTAACCACGAGCCGCGGACTCTTCCAACGACTGGCGGGCCTTGCGATTTGCTCACCTTGAGCTTCTCCTCCTTCTCAAGCACTCATGCAAGACGAAGTAGAAATAAAACACAAATTTCATTCCAATGTTCATTAAAATTAAAATGATACAAGAGACCACTATATATAGGTCTTGACTCATAAAAGTGACAAAGACTAAATTGCCCTCTGGGCTACAAAGAAACATAACTCCCCACAGGGGTAAAATGGGAAAACAGTAAATCAAACAATACAATAATAAAAATACATCATGTCATCTAAATCAAAAGTAGAGACGCTGAATCGTGGCCGTCGATCTGCGGTTTCGCCGGCGATAAACATGTCGGTAGCGTCTGTCGATGTCCTCATCATAGCCAGTTGTCAGCCTCAACAAAGAAATGAAGTGGGAGGCAAGATGGAGGAACTCGGAGGTATCCATGGAGTTACCCAAAGGTACATTGGCCCTTCCGGCCACACTTTAGAGGAGACATTCAGTGGAGAAAAGGTACGTTGGGCCTTCCTGCCACACTTGAAGGATCCATGGAGGTACCCATAGGTATGTTGGGCCTTCCGGCCACACTTGAGGGGAGGAGACATTCAGTAGAGCAAGAGGGCAGAGATATGTAAGGAAAAATTGGGGAGTAGGCGCAACACCATGAAATCCTACTAGCATAGCACATTAAGAGGCGCCTCTTATCTTGTGATTTTGTTGGTAATGACTGTTGAGAGATCCTTCAGATACGCTTTACAAATTACTCTGGTACTAGGAAGCAACACACACGTATATGTTTCCTTGCATCAATGTTGATATTGTTTTAGCTGAAATTTTTTTTGTAATATAAATATATAATCCTTTGTACCCTTTTCAGATTGATTCATATCTACCCCAGTATGTTAGTAGCATTTTATATTTTGTCGAACCGTAATTGTTTTTCTAGTTCATTGATGCTCCGACTCTCTATCCAGATTGGTGATTTGGGGCTATCAAAGGTGAAGCAACATACTTTGGTGTCTGGAGGTGTTCGAGGAACTTTACCATGGATGGCGCCGGAACTTCTAAGCGGAAAGACTAGTATGGTATCTGAAAAGGTATTTAATTTATGAAATTCAGGAACATAGTTATTCCATCTCATTCTCCCAGTGTTCTTAGCCTACTTGTACATGTTTCCAGAAGAGTTCTTTTTTCTATCTTTTATTGGTTTATTTTGGAGAAACAATTTGCTGATGTTTTACTATTTACATGCGTGTGCAGATTGATGTTTATTCGTTTGGTATAGTCATGTGGGAGCTGCTCACTGGTCAAGAGCCTTACTCGGATAGGCATTGTGCGTCTATAATTGGTAGGCCTTGGAACATACAATGTTCCTATCCATATTCTTTTTTATTATAATTATATCTCAGAGGAGAAGAAAAAACTTGTGTAAAATCCAACTTAGACTTCGTTTGGGACAACTTTATTACTAATTTTTAAAACAGTTTTTTAGTACAAAATTTTAATATTTAAACTATAAAGTTGCTTTAAGTGGTAAGAAAGCTGTCCCCAGCGAAGCCTTAGTTTAGATGGATTTTAGAACTCTCTAGATTTGATTGCAGTAATCTAAAAGCTCTAGATTTTAGAACTCTCTAGATTTTTCTCCTTTCTTCAAAGCCAGCATATTCATGCCATATCTCCTGACATTTATACACAAACCTGCTTATGAACATACCTTGGAAAAGACACCTTTCGCATTCTTCGGTTACTCTCTGTGTTTTAACGTAACAATTCCTGATTTCATATTTGTTTAGGAGGAATTGTGAACTGTACACTACGTCCTGAGATCCCTAATTGGTGTGATCCTGAATGGAAATCCTTGATGGAAATCTGCTGGTCTTCTGATCCGACACAGCGGCCTTCCTTCTCCGAAATCTCACAGAGGTTGAGGAAAATGGCAGCTGCCATTAACGTGAAGTGAACAGGCCCTCCACTGTGCACTTCCTATTACTACCCGACGAAGAACAATGAAAGGGCAGAATACTGTTAGATAAAAAAAATGTATATAACTTTTTTGCTTGGGTGATGTCTTGGCTTAGGGCATCTGTGGATCCGATATAGTTGTTGCGTACATGATTATATTTGTTCATGTAGTGCATAAACTATGCCTTCATATCGGTGTAACTGAATATGCCATTTGCCTTTACTTGCGAAGTAAGACAACTATGCTATCCTTTTTACTTGGGCTTCGTTTGGGACGACTTTTTTATTGCTTCTTAAAGCTGCTTTTTAGTAAAAATTTAAAAACATTTGTATTAAAAAGTTGCTTTAAGAAGCAGTAAGAAAGTCTCAAACGAAGCATTTATCTCTCCTTTCTTTGTCACGCATCCCTTTGTTTTTCAAGTTTATTTCTAATGTATATAACTCTTGTATTTTGTTTTCTACAGGGTGGTTATAAGTTAGAGATGAGGGCCTTTGGAAGTATTATTTAAGCATGATGTTCTATTGGAGATCAATCCTCTGTGAGGCTCATGAAATTTTCATTCTGTTGTGTAAATATTTATTTATTTTTTGTTTCAATTTTCTGAACGCTGAGCTGATGGAAATCCACTATGTTAGTTGTGATAAATCGTGGGACAAGTTTTTTTTTTTTTTTTTAATTATTATTTTAAGGGTTAGGATGTCATGGTATTGAAAGGGTAAAAGAAGTTGGCTATAAATTTTTTTTTTTTTTTTTTTTTTTCTGGTTTCCTTAGCCAAATGATGTAAGAAAATAAATGGATATCTGGATCTTTAGGATAAAATTTTAGTGCAATAGATTGTTTGAGTGTTTGACTTCTTCCTACGTGTTGGTGAAGGCTAACGTGTGTTTTGTTCTCTTTTGAATATTCAGCAGAAAAATCTAAGTTGGCTCTGAAATGGAGAAATTATTCTGTGCAGCCACCGAACGCAGCTCTACATCTGGTGGTCAATTAGGTGCATTTATGTCAACGGTGCTAAGCCGTGATATCGAGCAGTATCAAGCTACGATATTAAGCGAAGGGGTGATGTGGCGTGTTCTAGTTGGTCTCCAGACAGTGTTCGACGTCCGCACAAAATAATTTTTCTTTAATTTGTGCATTCAAGAAAAAATGATATATATGATTTTGTTTCACTATGAAAGGATCTATACTCTAGTTATTATTATAAAATTTTAAGTAGAGGATATCATAAATAAATGGAGGTTAAAGTCTTAAATGAATGATACAAAAGTATTGGTTTGTGGATGACCATTAATGCTAGAATTTGAACTCTTTATAAACTTGGGTTACCCTCATTTATATGAAAATTCACAACAAGAAGCATCAAAGTGAGAAAAGAAAGAAGAAAAGAGAAGAGTGTCATATGAGAAAGAAAGGATGAAGACTTTTTGTAATTGCAAATGAAGCTCTTTAGCTTAAAAAATAATAAAATATTTAACCCTCATCTCTACAACAGGTGACTTGAAGTAGATAAATTGACGTCTTTTTATCTCTAACTTTGTATGAATATTAATTATTCTTATATATATATATTTAGCTAAGTAGATTATTTGATCTTTATGTAACTACTGATGCTGCATGAAAATTGGTTTTATCTTTAGTGATCCTTGATTTATTTTTTATAAATATTTTGATCTCCATAATGAGAGAAATTATTATATCCGGTCAAAAACTGGACGATCCGAATGTATACCGAGCAATAACGACTCCAAAATATCGAGTTTTAGGTGATGTGACACGTGGTTATTGGTCTCTGAACGCATTCGACACCGGATGTAATAATTGCTCCCATAATGTAGTGGGGCCATATTTTATGAGTATAAAATCAATTTAGTTTGAAAATCTAAATCATTTCTCTAAAAGTATAGTTACACCTGAAAAAAATAATAAAACAAGCATTCAAACTTCATTTTGATATGTAAAATAATAAAATTAGTGGAGCATCATGCAATTTTTGTATGATTAGAATTTTTATTGATTCATGAAATAGATATTGTTTTCTTTTGAAAATATAACATTTTCTTTTTCTCTTATGATCAAGCATCTAATAATCAAGTTTGAATTTAAAATTTTTTATTTATTTTGAAATGAAGAAGGTAAAATTAATTGATTATTTATTTATTATATTCACCTTAAAGAATTTTAATATATATATATATATAATTAAATTAAATTATGATGAGATTATAATAAGCAAATAATCCAATTGTGCTCTTTAATATTTCTTATCAATTTAACAGCCATTTTGTTCCTATATTCATCTTAGGGAACCGGCTCGACTCATTTATGAGCTCACGAGCTGAGCTTATCGAACTTACGAGTCTAGCTCAAATTCAAGTTTGATGAGGCTCAGCTCATGAACTCAGGAGCCGGCTCCAATCATTATTAATGCTTTTAATAAAATTTATTTTATTTATTAAATTTAAATATTTAAAATAATAATAAATATTTAAAACATTTAAAATATAGAAATAAATCAATATTTAAGGTTTAAACTATTTAATAAAAATAAAATATTTAAAAAATCCCGTCAAGACTCGAGTCGACTAGGGCGTCAAATTTGAAGCTCAACTAGAGCTCGAGCTCATTTTTTAACTAAGGAGTTCAGCTCCAGAATGCCAAAACTCGACTCAACTCTTCGAGAAATTATTGTGTACGCAATCCGAACGCAAAATTGTGTTCGAATGCTGCGTATTTACTGCTTATTTCACTGCGTATTTTTTGATACATTATGTTTTCTACGTATTTTTTGTATATAGTGAGTATTATTTATTTGCTACTTATTTGCCACGAAAAAATTATATCTCAAAAAATACGCAACAAAATAATCAGTGTATACGCACATCCGAACAAGTTCGGATTGCTTACACAATAATTTCTCGAACTCTTGAGCCAGCTTCTCTCTCATTAACGAAATCTAGAAGCCAACGACGCGGCCCCAGAAAGATAGGTGATGAATCCCAGAATTTGAAACTAGAGCTACATCACGTCAAGTCATTATCGAGGAGAGAGAGAGAGAGAGAGAGAGAGAGAGAGGCCCTCAATCAATCGATTTCATTTTATAGAAGTAAAAAAATCCTGTTTTGATAAGCTCTAGCTATAAAAAAACGCTTATTTTTATTGATTAATAAAGTGCCACTGAGCTAAAATCAAATCCACAAGAAAGGAGTTCAACAAATCTATCGATCGCCACCCCAACATCCATCTCGGACCTAATTCAATTCATACAAAAGCTTAAGCTCGGGGATTCGCAGTGGAAGAGGAGGAAGAAGAAGAAGATGATCAAGACGACAATGGCGATTGCTGCGTGATGAAACGATGTTGAAGGAGCTGAACAGCCGTGAGGCGGCGAGCCGGTTCCTTTTGAAGACAACAAGCAATAAAATTTCTCAAATCGCTCGACGCAGTCGCCGGCGCTTCCGGCGGATTCGAGTAGCAGATAGCGCACATAAGGCTCGCCCAATCCCCCTGTCTCCCGATATTCTCCCCAAATGGAAATTTTCCCAGATAGAATTCCAATATGCTGATCCCAAAACTCCAGATATCGCCGGCGTATCCGTCGTAGTTTCCGTGATTCAGATCGGTATTGATCCTCTCCGGGCTCATATAAGCTATAGTGCCGACCGATGAGTTACAGGGATCCATTGTCCGTGCGAGGATTCTTCCGACCCCGAAATCGGCAATCTTAACCTGGTGCGCGGCGTTTATCAGAAGATTTGATGGTTTGATGTCGCGATGAACGATTTTTCGGCTGTGGAGATAGGCGAGGCCTAAGAGAATCTGACGGGCGACATCAGCGAGAGATCGCTCCGATGAGATCCGATGGCCTTCTAGGGACCCTCCGTCCATGTATTCGAGGAGAATCTGGATTTCGCCGGCGTGGTCGTACATGCCGTGGCATCGAACGACAAAGGGGTTGTCGGCGGTTCGAAGGATCTCGATTTCGCGGTAGATCTGGCGGCGGACGGCGTCCTCGTGGTTGCCGTAGATGACTTTCATGGCGTAGATCCTGCCGGTGGGGCGGTGCCGGACCATGTATACCGTGCCGCCGCTGCCGATGCCGACGCGGCGGACGCGTTCGAGGTCAGAGAGGTTTGGGGTTAGGAGTTGACCGGCGGTGGTTGGGGGGGTCGCCGTCGACGTGTTCGAGGGAGGGGGGAGAGGGAGGGGAACGGCGAGGGTCGGGTCCCGTTTGGGTAGGGGGAGGGTAAGGTCCGGCCGCCGCCGTGGCCGGCCTGCAGTGGTTGGCGCCGGAGATCCCGCCTGCCTCATAACGAAGACGGGACCAAATGACGATGCGTCAAAAGGATTTCAAGGAGGAGCAGAAAGAAGGTCTCTTTGAGCTTGATCGATGATTCCACCGAGTTGCAGGGGAGCCAAAGGAGGGACTTTGGGAGTTAGGGTTTAATGAAATGGAGCAGGGGAGAGCATGCGAAATTTATAGAGGAAATGGAGAGCAAGAAGGAAAAAAAACAGAAATTAAGGAGAAATTATTCGGACACGCTGTATTTTTACTGTTTTTTGTTGTGATTTTGAAAAAAAAAAACAATATAAAGTCAGCAAATATGAACTAATTTTTTCTTTATTTTTGTAAATATTAAATAAAAACATAACAAATACTAAATTATTTAGTAAATATTAAATATTTGTTATTTTTTACGCAGCAAATTCGGACGATTCTCTTCATATGATATTCACACAGAATAATGAGTCAAATTAAGGAATAATTTTACATTCGGACACCTGATGTAGCTCTACATCTGGACGTCAATAATATGTCGTCACGTGCTCTTACTCTTACCACGCGGCCCGACGACCCTACCCAGTCCGGAAACCGGCATTGTTATGTTCTGGTATTGCTAGGTATTACTAGGTATTGTTCGATATTGCTAGGTATTGCTTGGCAATAACGAGAAATATCACTCTGTTAAGACTAATACCTAGTAATACCTAGCAATACCGAGCAATACCTAGCAAAAATGGGGTATTGCTAAGTATTGCTCGGTATTGCTAGGTACTAGTCTTAACAAGTCAGTATTTCTCGTTATTGCCGAGCAATGTCAAGCAATACCTCGGTCTGTACAAATCAGCCAATACATAGCAATATCGGGTCCGGGTCATCGGGCCGCGCGGTAAAGAGTAAGAGCACGTGTCGACATGTTATTGACATCCGGATGTAGAGCTACGTCTGGTGTCCGAACCTAATAATTATTCCAAATTAAGGGGATGTTTGGCAATTTTAAGTAGGACTTATTAAATTATGTAAATTCAAATTTACTAAACTCTATATTTATTAAATTTTAAAAATTATATTTCATGACAGAAAACGATACTTTATGTGAGCAACTTTCACATTACTTAATCATAATTTCTATTTGGTAAAGACATTTTTGCTAATATAAAAGAATATTGTATTAAAAAGCTGTTTTCTACAAAGCGATCACAAACGATTGTGTTCGAGCTTATATTAGTTATTGAAATCAATCATTAGAAGCTCCCCCTCATACATCATTAAAACAATCACGACTTTGGATTTTATCAACAATACTATTAATTTGATATGTCGCTACACATCTAATGTTGGATTTGTTGTGACACTAACTATTAATGATTAGCTTATCGAGCAAAAATTTTTTTTTTGGGAGAAGCTAATTAATTTTAATGTGCACTTACAAGTAGACTTTGGTGATTTATGTTGAAATAGAACCATCATATCAATATGACCCTAAAAATCATTATATTTGTTTATACAAAGATTTTGTCATCTAATGTCAAAATAAATCAAATGCTTGCTTTTCAAGTTCATCTAGATATAGATTTTGTTTGGGACTACTTTCTTGCTGCTTTTTAATACAAAATTTTAATTTTTGCACTGTTTTCTATGAGTGCATTATCATAGTTTGGGAGGTATGGGCGAATCCCACTTAAACTTTTAAGGGGGGGGGGGGGGGGGGGGGGGGGGGCGCTAATTGACCCCCCCCCCCCCTCCTTGACCCCAATGGGGTTCCACCCCTGCCCCCGACATATCTGCGAAGCATACGACGATCATTGATATGAATAAATAGGGGTCGTGTCAAATTCAAGACAACTTCAACATACATTTTGTGGAAATTGAATGATTAATCATCTTTAGCGACCATTTTCTTTTTGTCTCTATTGTTTGGTCACTATTGACCCATTTTTTTAAGCGATAGGTCCAGCCAAATTCGAAGCAACACGAACAGTTACTTATAAGTCCCCCCCCCCCCCCCACACACACACACACACCAAAAATTAAGGCTGGGTCCGCCCCTGTTGGGAGGGCTTTCTTATTGCTTCTTAAAGTAGCTTTTTATTATAGCATTTTAATTTTTTTTTACTAAAAACTGCTTTAAGAAGCAACAATAAAATCATACCAAGCCATAGTTTACATGATAATACAACAACAACATCAAGCCTTTATCCCACTACGTGTGGTCGCCTACATGATTCCTTTTTCTCCATTTTGTCATATTAAAAGTCAAATTATCGTTTAAATCTAACAAAGATAGATCATTTCTAATATTTTCTAATCAACTCTTTTTAGGTATGCCTCTACCTTTCTTAACATAAGTCAAATCTAATACCTCTACTTTCCTAACCGGGTCATCGGAAGTTTGTCGTTTTATATTACCTCTTAATCTAATTTTTATTCTTTATAACAAGGGTTTTAAGCCAATTGCTCCCCCCCCCCCCACGCTAAAAGTTTTAAAATATTATGATCTTTAGGCAATTGCTCCATAACATAATTGATTACATTGTTTAGAGGTTTTGTTATAATTAGGAAATGATGAACAAAATACAAAGAAAAATAGAAAGCGGTCGAACCCTATCAAGGGGCGCTACCCCCTAGGACACCTAACCGGGGGGGGGGGGGGGGGGGGGGCAATTGGCTTAAAACTCTTGTTATAAAGAATAAAAATTAGATTAAGAGGGAAAAGTTATCTAAAAAATCATATAATAAAAAAGCAATTGCCCCATAACATAATTGATTACATTGTTTGAGGTTTTGTTATTATTAGAAAATGATGAACAACATACAAAGAAAAATAGAAAACGGTCGAACCCATCAAGGGGCGCTACCCCTGGGACCCCTGATCAGGGGCGAAACCAGCCCTAATTTTCAAGGGGGGGGGGGGGGGGGGGGGGGGGGGGGGGGGGGGTGGTTTAACTTATAAGGCATATATGTCGGGGTCCAAGGGGGCTAACAAATTTTGGTTTAACAAATTGCCCCCCTTTGACCCCAATGGGGTTCCGCCTCTGCCCCTGACATATCTGCGAAGCGTACGACGATCAATGATATGAACAAATATGGTTCATGTCAAATTCAATACAATTTCAACATACATTTTGTCGAAATTGAATGATTAATCATCTTTAGCGATCATTTTCTTTTTGTCTCTATTGTTTGGTCACTATTGACCCATTTTTTTATGAGAAAGGTCCAGCCAAATTCGAGGAAACACGAACAGTTACTCCCCCCCCCCCTCCCCCACCGAAAATTAAGGCTGGGTCCGCCCCTGTTAGGAGGGCTTTCTTGTTGCTTCTTAAAGTAGCTTTTTATTATAACATTTTAAATTTTTTTTACCAAAAAACTGTTTTAAGAAGCAACAATAAAGTCATCCCAAGCCATAGTTTACATGATAATACAACAATAACATCAAGCCTTTATCCCACTACGTGTGGTCGCCTACATGATTCCTTTTTCTCCATTTTGTCCTATTAAAAGTCAAATTCTCGTTTAAATCTAACAAAGATAGATCATTTCTAATATTTTCTAATCAACTCTTTTTAGGTATGCCTCTACCTTTCTCAACATAAGTCAAATCTAATACATCTACTTTCCTAACCGGGTCATCAGAAGACCGCCGTTTTATATGACCAAACCATCTAAGGCGACTTTCTCTAATCTTATCTTCTACTGAAGCTACTCCAACCTTTTCACGTACATGTTCATTTCATATCCTATCCCTAAGGGTAAAGCCACTCGTCCACCTGATCATCCTCTTCTCTGCCACACTTAACTTACTATTATGCTTCTCTTTTAACGACTAACATTCAGCATCATAAAAGTATTGCATGCCTCACCACCATCTTATAGAATTTTCCCTTAAGTTTGAGGGGTACTTTTCTATCACACAACAAGCCTGATGCTTTCCTCCACTTCAACCACCCAACTTGAATTCTGATGATAATATCCTCAACTATTTCACCATCACTCTGAACAATATATCCAAGATATCTAAAATATGTACTCTTATTAATGACTTGATCGCCCAAAATCATAATCACCTCACAAGATTTATTACTACTAAAATTACACTTAATATATTCCGTTTTAGATCTACTCAAATGAAAACCTTTAATACACTCGCAGAAAATATTTTTTGTTTGTGTATTACATATGAATCAATATGGTGAGGTGAGCAGCTCCATGGGAACTTACTTGGAAGCAGCGTTGAAGCGCCGTGTTGGATTTTGGTGCGCAGTCAATGGAATTGCTCTGAATAAATGTGAAGGTAATACACTGAAAATTCAAGCTGTCAATTCCGCTGAGTCTTCTCTTCTGCTAAGAGTTGAGTCCATTATTTCAAATTTTGGAAAAAAAAAAAAAAAAAACTACACAGTTGAGAGAGAGAACCTTCTAGGAAAAACAACATGATCAACTTTTTCTAGAGGATATTCGGGTCAATTAAGGCTTCGCTTGGGACGGTTTCCTTTCTGCTTCTTAAAGCTGTTTTCGAGTGCAAAAATTCTAAGAAAATGCTTTAAGAAGTAGAAAGAAAGTTGTCTCAAATGAAGCCTAAGATAAATTCGCACACACATCACATACGTAAAACTCGAATCCAAGATCTTTGGTTGGTAGCCAAAACTCTCAACTAACAGACTAGGATGAGCTGAGTTCACGATCAACTCGCCAATGGAGTTTGAAGGAGGTTGCATAGTCCCTCTTCTCAAAGTTCAGGCTTGAAGCTTACAAAAAAATATTCAATATTTAGCATTTCATTTCTGTCATACCTTTTTTTTAATAAAAAGATAGTGCGTCATCTTTTATTACATAATATAAATTATTGTTCTATTTTGTCACAATCAAATCTTCATAAACTCTGCATCAACGTAAAGTCTTTACTTTATTCTTTAAATGGGAGTAGATAAAATGAATTTAAGCTCATTTTTAATTGTTTTATAAAGTTGTTGTACATAAAATCACTTTTTAAAGCTGCTTTAGAAAACAATTTTTTAGTATAATTTTTTTTTTTAAGTTGAGAAAAAGTAATGACCAAACAAAAATTATGATTACGATCTTATAAGTAGAGCAGTAAGAAAGTTGAGACTATTTTTTAAAGCAGCTTTTTAGTACAAAAATTAATTGCTTTAAGAAGCAATAAGAAAGGCGTCTCAAGCGAAACCTTGGTTAAGAGCAAATTTTCAAATTAATGCTTCAAATTATAGTAAAAATTATATGCTATAGCAGCATTGAAATGGTCCATGCAAACTTTGTAATTCAAAATAGATATGCCATAACTTTGACTTACAATGAAGATTCAGTCGGTCAACTTCAAAAGATTTGAACTGGTCATGTTGACCTGTTTGACCTTAGTTTATTCTTTTTTTTTTAATTTAATGTGAATAAATGATGCAATTGATGAATAGTATATTCATGATGACTTAGTCTTGAGATTGCTTTGAGATTGCTAGTTCAAATAATAATTTGAAATGGATTTGGAGCTTCTTTTTGGGATGAATGGGTGGATTATTTGATGATGAAATTTCAATTGTATAGTTCAATTTTGTAATTTAGGATTTTATTGAATGTTATATTATCTTGATTTTTTAAGGTAGATTAGTGCTTAATTAGGTGTACTTTATGAATCATCAAAAAATGGTCGGTGTCGTGATGCAACTATAATTTCATTTGACTATTTTATCGTTACTTTAAACCCCCACCAGACCTATTTTACCGTAAAAAATTACTGTAATCCCCTCCAACACTCCCCCGGTTTCCTAAAAAAAAATAATAAATAAATTTATTATATTAATCTTTAGGTTATTTGTCCCATTCAATTTATTTTTTAGTCTTTATTACAAGGGTTTTTAAGTTATAAATTATATGAATGAAGAAAGTTTGTGTATAATGTAATTTATATCAACAATTGTTATTTATATCACCTTCATAATTTAGGGTTTGTTTAGGGCATTTTTTTCACTCTTTTGTTTTTTATACTACAACTATAATTTCATTTGATTATTTTATCATTACTTTAAACCCCCAGCAAACCTATTTTACCCTAAAAAACTACTTTAATCTCCCCCCCGGTTCACAAAAAAAAAATATATATATATATATTATATTATTATTTAGGTTATTTGTCCCCCTCGATTTATTTTTAGTCTTTATTACAAGGATTTTTAAGCAATTGCCCCCCTGCCCCCTAAAAGTTTTAAAATATTATAGTCTTTAGGCAATTGACTATAACAAATAGTAAAGAGAATTCATCAATTTTTTTTATTAATTTGAATTACAAAAATAACCTTAGAACCATACCCCATCAGAGGGTGCTTCCCCCTTTCTCTATTAGTTACTTATAAATTTGTACCCTCCCCCACCTGAAAATTAAGACTGGTTCCGCCCCTAACTACTTTCTTATAACTAGAATTGCTAATGTATTATAATTTAAAAAAAATAGTTGTTCGAATTATAATATTTATATTTTCCATTTACTTGAAACATCAAACCCTCCATCACTCTTTGATTTGATTTGCATGTTGATTGATTGGACTAATGTGTAAAGTTTTTGACCAATTTTTTTCATAATTAAATCCTAATTCCCTGAATAAGGTTCAGTATAAATTCTAATGAAAATTTAGTTATTATGATTTAAAATTTCTTGAGTTTTTTTAATGAATGTAATATAAGAATAATGAATTATTTTTTATGTTGCACTTATTTAAAAAAATTATGTATAATATTTAAAGTTTTATATTTTTTATGTAACAATATTGTTGCGTGCTAGAATATACGCGGCGGTAGAGTTTGTAAATTTACGTCCTAGCGTTGTACGAGTATTCAGCACACAAGCAGAAAAGAGAAGTGAACACCAATGTTTTTACGTGAAATACCTGAAAGAGGGGAAAAACCACGGGGCTTCACCCAGTTGCAAAGTTCTACTAGTATTTGTTTGAAATACAAAGGTTGATCTGTCTTACAAATCAAGAGGATCAATTTACAATCAACTTTTCACAAAGTTAAAAAGTTCTGCAAATTCCCGGCGTTTCTCGAAAATCCGGCAGAGTTCCGACGTCTTCAGGCAGCAGGAAGAGCTCCGACGGTGGTCGAGGAGCTTCTTCCTTCTCCTCCTTCTCTTCTTCTTCTCTCTCTTCACTTGAGTCCCCTTTGTGTAGAATGAGGGCTCTATTTACAATTTTTCTGGAGTGGCATAGCTCGTAAATAGGTGTGAGATCATGGGTGAATAAGGAGTGGTTTGAATGAACGGCCAATAATGAACCTTTCGATCGTGCACCGTTCATTGGACATTTGGAGGCCTTAATGATGTCGTAATTCAGCGATATTGGGCTCGTTGGATTCGTCTCGTCGAGCCGCTCGATTCGAGTATAAGTTCGTTAAAATTGGAGACCGTTTGGTAACTCAAATTGCAGCTTGAACCTTCGAACAGCGCTTCAGGTC
This sequence comes from Dendrobium nobile, assembly GCA_022539455.1. Classification (NCBI taxonomy): domain Eukaryota; kingdom Viridiplantae; phylum Streptophyta; class Magnoliopsida; order Asparagales; family Orchidaceae; genus Dendrobium; species Dendrobium nobile. The sequence goes on along the minus strand of CM039723.1, from coordinate 4,642,048 downwards.
CTTGATTCCAACTTATTTGGGCTCGGATTGGGTTGATCTTGGTGTCGTCGGGTTCTTATTTCCGAGACGCTCAGTTTGACCATAAGCTCGCTGAAATCGGAGTTCGGACGCTCCCGGAATTAATTTTTGAAGTTTCCAACTATCTTTTGCCTCGAGATTCGTGTCCAATCAAGCTAATTTTGTGACGCCGTATCAAATATAATTTTTTAAGTAACATAAAAAGACTATTAATAATTTAATATTAACGTGACAATGTAAAATAGATATCTTCAACAAATATTTTGATATGATTTTTTATGCTAAAATATGATATTATGTTAAAAAAATAAACATTTAAATATTAGATAGGTAAGTAAATAAAATTGTATGCGGTGCAAAAAGACAAGCTGGGTCGAAAAGTGGGCCCACAAATGGTAGCTAGAGGGACGCGTGTGGCGACTCCTTTTGGGTCGCAAAATGGGTCCTACCAAATGGTTCATTTTCAGCGGTGTACATTACCTTTCAAGATCGTGGACTCACGATTAGGGGTGTCAATTTTTGACACGACACGAAACACGACCCGGAAAAATCCGGGTTCGGGTCAACCCAAACCCGAAACGGGTCGGGTTCGGGTTCATGAAATCAACCCGTTTTAAAAATCGGGTCGGGTTCGGGTTGACCCGCCAACCCTAAATTGACTCGAAAGTGACACGAAAAATCATTTTTGACCCGAAAACTCGAGATTGACCCGTTTTTTACCCAATTTTGACCCGAAAACCCGAGATTGACCCGATTTTTGACCCGAATAGCAATTTTGGGTCAATCCCGGGTCATTCGTGTCGGGTCGGGTTGACCCGGACCCGAATCGGGTCGGGTTCGGGTCAAGAAACCTGACCCGTTTTTAAAAACGGGTCGGGTTCGGGTTGACCCGAACAGTGCCGGGTTCGACTCGAACCCGACCCGTTGACCCGAATTGACACCCCTACTCACGATGCCATAGCCTAAACATTTCAAAATGAAACTTTTTTTTTTAATTTTCTTTAATATTTATTTTTAGCAAATATAAAATTTTAAAAAATTATTACTTTAAACTTCTACACTATAAATAATTATTTTTTTATTGCACTTATTGTGAAACTCCTGAAGTAAAAAAAAAAGAAATTAATTCTTAAACAATGAGACATCTTTTGATTTAATGGTCAGAATTTTATTACAAAACCAATCATAAGATGGGCCACTTTCTAAGAAATTATACTAATATGATAAAATTGTGAGACCGTTAGTCCAAAGCAAGAGTTTGAGCCATTACATTTTTCTCTTAATAAGACACAATGAAGAAAAGTAATTTATGTAATTTATAGCACGTAGTGGGATAAGTGCATGTTCTTGTTTCTGTTGTAGCACTTATCTCAATATAAATCTAATAACTTCAGCTATTTCATATAAAGTATCGGAAAAAAAGTTTTAATATCTATCTCTATGATATTAACAGTAGATACAGACCTAAAATGATTTGATTAGAAAATATTAGAAATAACATTTTTTTATTAGATTTAGACGAGAACTTGACTCTAAATATGACATAATGGAGAAAAAAAGATTCATTTATTCGAAGCTCACGTAGTGCGATAAAGACTTGATGTTGATGTTGATGTTGTTGTTCTATGAATAGTAATTGGCAGGAAACTTCCTTGCCATATAATCTAATTTGATGTCCACATGTTCAAATTTTGGCAGGTAAGGAAATTTGGCCATCATTGATGGAGATTTGTAGGAGACAATTTGGCTTAGATAAGAGAGAGAATTGAATATGATGATCACTATCAATTCATACAACCAAACTTATACTATTACAATATGTATTCTACTGATGTTACACCTTTCTTATTCACAAAGAATCCTTTAGAGTAAACTTTTCATGTTTTCCATCTTATATCTTTGACTTCTCCTTTGAATAATTAAAATTCATTAATATAGCTGATCATGTTGCATTTATTTCTCATCAATGCTCTTAGGAGATGATTCTAACTTTTATTTTCCTATTTTCTTTGACACTCATTTTGTTCTAGTACGTCGCCAATTGAGCTTAGGGGTGTTAATGAGTAGAGTCTAGTGATAGTACACCGATATGCTCGATTCACAAGCTCGTTAGCAAGTCAAGTTTGAGCTAGCTCACAAGGCAGCTTGACTAGCTTGAGCCTCTGATTGAGATCATCAAATCTTTTAATTCTTTATTGACTTATGTCAGATATTTATTATATTCAACATTAACACAAGTAGAAGATGTACAATCTAAAGTCTTTCTATATTGCCCAACTCAAGGCAAGTCATAATTAAGAATTTATTTGCATCAAATGCCCCTTAAGGAACATTAAGATTATTAATATTTTGATATCTTAATTCTCTTACAAAATAATGTTTTTCTTAGCATCCTTCCAATTATTTCAATTGTTTTCCTACCTCATCTTCTATAATGATTATCACTTCATCTTTTGTATTTTCTTAAAAAGTCTTAGCTATAATAGCCCATATTTACTACCAGATAAATAATTTTTTTAGGAATCATTTTAAATCAAATTTGAAACCCGACTTCGTGATAAGATAGATATAATTATGTTTTAATTATAATAATTTTTTTTTGTAATTTTTGGGCATTGATGTAAATCCTTATGAATTTGATACATGTTAGTACAAGTGAGATTTTGAGACCATCTGGTGTCCATTTTGCAAACAAATTACAACAAATTTTTCAAAATAAAATAATTTATTTTATGAATATTTTTCTATAAATTTTGAAGCCCCGGAAAGATTCAAATGTATTTTACATTAAAAATAATTAAATTATTTTATTATGAAATATCTTAAACCACTAACCTAATCTCTTAAAATCCATTTTATTCTTCTCAAATCCGTCAACAGAGACTTGGTTTAGGAATTTTTAGAGAATTGTGAGGAGAGAGAAAATAGAAGTGAGGATTTAAAGGTCATGAAGGGATTTTAGCCACTTGGTCATGTTGGAATAGTTGCACGTCTCACTGCAAGGATCTGTTATTCTATTTTTTATTTCAATAATTTATATTTTGGATATTGTTTTGATCAAATCTGTATTTCTTTTAACGAAAAATTAGGATAATTTTGTATTGATAAAACTTTTACGGTATAGCTTTTGTTATGAGATAGATCTCATCAATATGAACATTTTGACATGAATATATTGAATTTTAACTTGTTAAATTGAAATATATGATTTTTTTGAAGTAAATGCATAGTATACAAATTTGATGGAGCTCCATGTATTTATATATTTATTAATTTCGTACATGATATTGATTTACATTGCATATAAAGATAAGATTTTATTTGCACTTAAGGAAGGCTGACTGTAAACACTATAAAGAATACATGTTGGCTCCTAAAATATAGTATCCTGCGTAGGAGGATGGGTCGATCGACTTTCTTTTAAATAAAAAGTTGGTGGTATAATCCTAGTTATAGCATATAATTGATTGATTAAATTATGCTGACGGGTGGAGGGTGATGACTTTTAAATGATTATTAAAAGTCACATATAAAAATAAATTATTAAAGAAAATAAATTAAAGATAAAATAAGATCGAGAGATTGATGATTATGATAGATAATAGATATAAGAAAATACTATAATAACTGGTTGATAACACTTTAAACTGATTGATAGGTTGATAGCTTATGCTGACATTAATATTGATACAACATAATATAAAATACTGACATGATTCATTGGATGATAGTACTATCTACCATATATCTTTTGATTTCATTGAATATATGTTTTTATTATTAATTTTTGGAGATTTTATTGATTATATAAAGTGATAATTAATATTGGTTAGAACTAAAATATACATATTGATTCTTTTGCTTGTATTAAAAGCAGTAACAGAATTTTGATTACTTGTTAGACTTTTATGTTTATTATGTGATTTTAAATGATTTCAGATAAGATGCATGCAGCTTGAGGCTGTGTAATAATGCTAGTATAGTTTTTATGTCAGATTTTGATTTATGTATTTTTTTATAGCCAATGTAGCTATTGTATATATTATTTTGGACTCTAGTTATAGATTGTAATTATTAATAGTAGTAATATGAATTATATTTTTTTGTATTTCATTGATTGTCTTTAATGCAATTAATCAACTCTAGATGCCTGCATTGATTTTGTTGATAACTGAATGAATATTTGTTATATAAAGAAAAAATATAATAAAATAGATATTCTTCCACTTAAATCTTGGGATGTGTCACCAGCAACCCTTAATTTCTTGATTATATCTTATAAATCATACATGCTTAGTATAATGATAATATTCAAGCATGTTTCTAACTTAGCAAAGGTGATTAGTATGGAGGTTAAAGCTTCATTTGGGATGGCTTTTTTGTTGTAGAAAATGTGATTTTGTAAAGTTTGTTGCAGAAAGTGAGAAGAGTAGCTCATCTCCACTACAACAATAGGCCAGCTAAAAGCCTTCGCCTTCTGCTATGCTTCTTACCATATATTGCTTTATGTAATTAACTGGACAAATATGTCTTTGCACATATTCCTAAAGCTTTGTTTATAAATACAACTTGAAGCTACAATAATTTATATGAATGAAATGTGAAGTTTACCCTACATCTGTTCTCTATAGTTCCTTCATTCCCTGTATTTCGGAACGGTAAGAATCCTTCACTTTTGCTTCAACATGGTATCAGAGCCACTTGCTTAATGGCTATTTTCTCCCTCATTGATGGAGGATTCATCAATCTCTGCGCCTTCCAACCCACAAACGCAAAGGTCTGCCATGCCAACTCCTACCGAACCTTCGATTCCTTCTACCCTCAAGTTTCTTCTCTACAACATCAAGAATGTTGTCAACGCTACCCGATAACCAACCTGGAGCTCCTCTATCCTTAAGCTCTTTGCGGCAAATAATTTTTTCAGCTATCTGGACGACAACCACATTTGCCCTCCCAAACATCTTCTTTTTGTTACTGGTCAACAACATTTAGTGATGTTGCATTATTTATGGCTTGCTTGATTGTCCTCACAACAAGTGGCACGTTGATATGTCCTCCAACTCTAAAAAGCTATATTGAACTTCATTTTCACACGCAACTCAACTTGGTATGTTGGTTTGGAGCTTTGACCACTAACCAAGAGATTTTGAATTCAAGTCTTACATATGTAATGTGCGTGTGAATTTATCTTAATTGATCTAAATGTCCCAAAAAGAAAAATATTCATCTTCATAGATATTAGGATTTGGCATCGATACTGCTACTTCGTGTAGTGGTGGAATTAGGGAATTAAAGCCTGCCTATTGCCCCCTAAATTTAAGAAAATCACTACAGAAAAAAAAAGAGTCTTTAGTAGTCGTAGTAATGCTAAATATTCGCTACAATTTTCACCGCTGTCAATAGTTTTTAAAACTCTACAAAAAGTGTCTTTCTGCTGCAAAGCACTTTGCGGCGGTTTTGTAATCTTGGAGAAAAATTTTAGGACGCAAATTAATACTATGATTTATACTTTGTTTGGGACGGCTTTTTTTATGCTTCTTAATGCAGTCTTCTATTACAAAAGTTAAAAATTTTATACTAAAAAACCGGTTTAAGAAGCAACAAGAAAGCCGTCCCAAACGAAGCCTTAATTTGATATACTCCAAAATTGTCATGCATATTGCACTGTAAATTGTTCAGAATTGCGATAGTTTAAAATACTGCAATAAAAGCAGAGTTTCTTTTTTCAAAAATCTTACGATTTACTTGTTTCACAATGATATTAGCATGGAAATGTATCAATATAGTATATATATCTATATTCATATACTCAAACAACAGTGAACAGAGTTGAAATTCCTGTCCATAAAAAAATGGAATGAAATATATCAAAATCTTGCAACTTGCTGCATATATTCATCACAGTAATTAACCACAAGAAACATCAATTACTTGCAAATTCACTGCATTTTAAAAAATGCCACAAAACAATTGATTCCGGTATATGAGTTGCCTCGAACAGGAGCAATTATTACGTCCGGTCAACCGAACGCGTTCAGAGGCCAATAACCGCACGCCACATCATCAAAAACTCGGTATTGCTCGGTATACATTCGGACCGTTCAATTTTTGACCGGACGTAATAACTTCTCCTCGAACAGTCGCAAGCTCGAAGATAGTTACGAATACAACCAATTTCTGTAGTTCGTGTTAGGGGAACTCTAGATCCATAGGGCAACCACAAAAAGCGATTCATATTTGGAGAGCTTTATGCCCACGGAACAATCTCGAAAGCGAAGCCTTTTATTTCTCAAAATAGTATTTCAATGTTTTCTCATCATGATCCACAACTATGATCTATTATCTTAAATTTAATTGATTTAATATTCATTTGGAACAACTTTCTTATTGCTGTTTGAAATAACTTTTTTGTACAAAATATTTTAGTTTATGAAATTTATGTACTAAAAACTACTTTAGCGTCCCAAACGAAGCTTAATATAATCAAAATCTGCACCTATATCCATATGGGCGTATTATGAATGGTCCAACACAAATCAGCATGGTAAGAGAAGGATTTATGTAGTTTCCTGAGAAGCCTTTCTTGCAAGACTCTTTATTGTAATGAAAAATTTAGGCTTTGTTTGTAACAACTTTCTTACTGTTTTTTAAAACAACTTTTTAGTGCAAAAAATTAAAATTTTTCTACTAAAAATATGTTTTAAGAAGCAGTAAAAAAGCCGTCCCAAACGAAGCCTTAGGCTTCGTACGTGTGGGACGGCTTTCTTACTGCTTTTTCAAATTTTTAGACTAGTACAAAAATTTCTAGTTCTAGAAATTTTTGTATTTATAAATACATGTAGTGAACAATCACACGCTTAGCAGGTCATCCATAACTTACTAATACATAATTCAATACAATTATATTAATTTACAATACATTAGCAATATATCATTTTTAGAAGTGAACTCCTAACATTTGCATTCTACTGTGTATTTAGCAACTTTATAGCAAATGTGCATACATAACATTAACAATGCAAATATAACTTGTAAAATAATAGAGATGACATTTTCAACATCACATGAACATGACTGTATAATATAAAGATTTCATTGAACATTATATCAAAATAAAAACAATATAACATACAACATAACATGAAGTAGCACATACCATAATATCATATTTCTCGATGCCTCGTTATATCTCCACTTGGTTTTCTCACATATATCCAAAATAGATGGATAAATTACGTACATACCAATTTCCTTTATAACGCCCATATATATAACGCCCTTATAACTTCTCTTGTCTTGCACAAAACATTCATCACATTCGCCACATTCTCTGACATGATCCCCTATTAATTACATATTTCAAGCACATGAACATGAAAACATCAACACTTTCAACATGAATCGACAGGACATAGATATTAATATTTCAGCATATATAAACAACAACAATAATCTTTTTAGCATGAAAGAACATTAATATTTTTGACATGTAAACGTAGTATTAACATACTGTAGGAGAACATGAATTATTTCTATAACATATTAAAAATAATCATAGTAAAAATAGTTAATTTTAAAATTTTATTCTGTTTTAGTGTCCATTTCTACATATGGAAGAGTGGACATTGCCAAAAAATTCTTTAATAATCCTGACAATTAAAAATTGTTCTTCTCAAATATTTAAGAATTTTTTTTTAAATTAATGAAGAAGATTCTTTATGTTATTTTATTGTTTTTAAGTAAATAAATAAAAAAGAGAATCAAGAAAATAAATGTACATTCAAATATACAGAAAAATCAAGTTCAAACTAAGTTGGCTCAGATCTAACTATTTCGTTTGGGACGGCTTTTTTATTGCTTTCTAAAACGGAGTTTTAGTACAAAAATAAAAAAATTTGTACTAAAACTCCGTTTTAGAAAGCAATTAATAATGCTTCGTTTGGGACAGCTTTCTTATTGCTTTCTAAAGTTGCTTTCTAATACAAAAAAATTAAATACATGAATTTTTATTAGTCTAAAAATTCTTACTCTTCTAAGTCTCCCTTACTTTCTATAAGTCTTAAATATATCTAAAATTCTGTATATATATACATACTTTAAATTAGAATATGATTAAATTTAAATTAGATTGAAACTAAATATAATTAGTTTTATATTTAAATATCTAACCTTATTCTTAGATAACTAATTTTACATATTTATGATGGACTATCAATAATTGATATTAAATGATAAAATTATCCGTTTTCAATGGAATACTTCCCAAATCAAACTCAGTAGCAAATCTTTTTTATGTATTTGTGCAGTTAAACTTTTCTTTCATTTCCTTGAGGAGTGTCAAATTGGGTTGATGGGTCGAGTTTGGGTTCTGCTCGAATCGACTCGATCCAATCCAGCCAACTCGAATGTATTCGGTTTAATAAAGAAGTAAAAAAAATCAAACCAAACTGCACCTGCTAGCAACTCAAATGATCCGAATCAGAGTCCTTGACTCATTTTTCTCTAAAAAAAATTATTACTTATTAATTATAAAGTTTAGGATTTGAATAAAATAAGAAGATTAGAACAACGAGTAAAAAAATTAAGGAAAAAATTATTAAGCAAATTATTTTATGATCAAACCCATTTAATAAATGGATTGAAAAATTTAACTCAAATTTAACCTATTTATTAAACAGGTTAACGTGCATTTAAAATTTTAGAATCGACTTGATGGATTTAATCCCACCCTCTCCTCAACCTATTTTCAATATTTGACACAATCTGAAAATCCGACTCGAACCCGATCAAAAAATTTCATGTTTCGGTCAATTTTGACCCAAAACGGGCCAGGTTCAACAAATCGACCCATTTCAAAAACCTGTTTGGGTTGACCTAGTAATTCGAAATTGACTCGAAAACCCGTTTTGACCTAAAAACTAGAGATTGACCCATTTTGACCCGAAAAATAGGAGATTGACTTATTTTTACTCGAGAACTAGCATTTTTTCGTCGATCCCGGATCACCCGGGTCGTGTCGGGTTGCCCAGACTCGAAGCGGGTGAGGGTTCGGGTCCAAATAATCGATCCGTTTGCAAAAATTGGTCAGATTTTAATTGATCCGAATAGTACCGGATCAATTTTGATTTCGACCCGAACCCGAACCGTAATCTCAATCAAAGTAGTGAAGAAAAAATTAAAATATTTATTGAAAAATGGAGCTGAAAAATAAAATGCGAGATAAATGTAGAAAAATTTTCGCTTTATTTTTAAAGCGCACGGAATTTCTTCTCTCCAGAAATCACATAGAAGCTTTGAGAGAGTTCTTACACTGACGGCGGCAATGAGCGCTGCCGATGAAGATCTCCCTCGCCGGAACCCTAAATTTCCCGAAGACACTGTCTTCTACTCCATCTATCCCGATGAAATTTCATCTTCCACCCCGCTTCCAACCGCCACGGCCGCCCTCCACTCTCTGCTCCTTCGATTCCAATCCCTCCTTACCCCACTTCTGTCTAACTACATCTGGCAACATGAGCCGTTCCTCCTATCCACCGCCGCCTCCTCGTCCGCCTGCCGCTTATGCGGCTCCCCTCCCATGCCTCACCTTCACGGCAAGACTCGCTTTGGCGACAACCTCGAGGACGAGTGGTTCATTGTCTTCCTCCTCTTCGAGATCTCCCGCTCATTTCCCTCCCTCTCCATCCGTGTCTGGGACTCCGACGGCGAGTTCCTTCTCATCGAGGCTGCCTTCTCCCTTCCTCGTTGGCTCAATCCCGATTCCAGTCCTAACCGCGTTTTCATTCGCGCTGGCGACCTTCACATCGTCCCCAAGTCTATCTTCCTATCCACTCCTTCCCTCGCCTTTTCCCTTGAAGCCTTGAGGAACCCCGACATCGACACCAAAGCCTCGAGTTCGGTCCAATCCGTTCTGAAGAAAAGGATATCGGGTTACCCAGAGAAAGCAAGGACAAATATGCACAGAGTTGTCGTTATTGTTCCGCTTCAAGTGGCGCAGGTTCTAAAGCACGAGCCTTGCCTGATTTCTCTGGCGGTGGAGGGATTTTATGACCGGGACGTGGATTCAATGAAATATGCTGCAAGAATGGAGAAATTCTTGAGGACTGAAAAGGCGGAGGAAGAGATCCAGATGGTTAGGGTGTCGGTGGAGATGTCGAGGGCCATGTTTGCGCAGCTAGTTCAGCAGAGGTTCCAGGCGCCGAAGTGCTACCCAATGCCAGGGAGGGAGAAGGGGCAAGCTGCTTATAAGGAGGCGGAGCTTGGGATGAAGATTGCTTGCGGATTTGAGATGATGTATCAGGAGAGGAAAAGAGACGGGAAAGAAGGCAAGGGGAGTACTTGGGAAGCCTATAGGGAGAGTTTGGAGAGGAGCGGATATTTTGATGGGATGCTGCCGGGATCCAAGGAGTACCAGCGAAACATGGATAACGCATTAGAGTACTACAGGAGCAGTGCTTTATTTTCTCGAACAAGGTATCAAGTTCATCAGAATTTATACAATCTTGTTAGTTGAGGGATGTATATAGCTAAGCGGAAGAATATAGAGTATGGGTTATGTTGCGTCCTGGAATATTCGCGGCGGTAGAGAAATATATAGTTTAACGTCTTAGCGTTGTACGAAGATCCAGCACACAATCAGATAAGTGAGAGGGTGTAGCGTTCATAAGAGACACCAAAGTTTTTTACGTGGAAAACCCCTGAAAAAGGGGGAAAAACCACGGGGTCTGGCCCGGTTTGAATGAATCCACTAGTATTTGTAGTCGATTACAAATGAGGCCCTTCCTTAGGAGAAGGCCTTGGATTGATGTAGCAAATGTACATCATATAGATTGCATTACATGGTAAGAGTTACATATACAGGTTTGTTTGGCCTGAAGGACCGTGGTCGGCAGGAGACCGGGGTCAGAAAGACCGCTGTCTTTTGATGGAGGTCGGAAGGACCATAGTAGGCGACAAAGGCCTGAAGAACTGTAGTCGGCAGGAGACCGTAGTCGGCAGGAGATAAGGAGTCAGGTGTTAGTCCCAGTGTCACTTGGAAGATCGGATGTTGATGGTCTGGCCTTGAACAAGACGTCGGGTCTTTGGCAGGACGTAGGGACTGAACGTCGGGTCTTAAGGTGGTGGTCCGGCGAGGTTTTGTGGTGGTCCGGCGAGGTTCCTGCGGTGGTCCGGCGGTGGTCCGACGAGATTCCTGCGATGGTCCGGCGGTGGTCCGGCGAGGTTCTGCTGTGGTCCGGCGGCTGTCGAGGAGGAACTCCTTCCTTCTCTTCTCTTCTTCTATCTCTTGCTTCCATCCCCCTCTTATGAGAAATGAGGGCTCTATTTATAGATTTTCTGGAGTGGCATGGCCCGTAAATAGGTGTGAGATCAGGGGCGAATAGGGAGTGGTCAAATGGACGGCCGATATTGAATCCTACGATCGTGCACCGTTCATTGGACATTTGAAGGCCTTAATGATGTCGGAATTCTATGATCTTGGGCTCGTTGGATTCGTCTCGTCGAGCCCTTCGATTCGAGTATAAGCTCGTCAAAATCGGAGTCCGTTTGGTAACTCAAATTGCGGTTTGAACCTTCCAACAGAACTTCGGGTCCATGATTCGGACCCATTTGGGCTCGGATTGAGTCGAATTTGGTGTCGTTGAGTTCGTATTTCCGAGACGCTCAGTTCGACTATAAGCTTGCTGAAATCGGAGTTGGGGTGCTCTCGGAATTAATTTTTGAAGTTTGCAACTAGCTTTCGACTCGAGATTCGTGCCCGATCAAGCTAATTTTGTGATGCCGTATCAGTTGCCCCCCTATTTTCGGACGTCGAACCCCTAGAAGTCCGAAAATACTTGTTCCGAAATTTCACGTTGGCCGAATCGCAAAAAATTGCGCTCAAAAGTTAAATGCTTGCCCAAATTTGATTGTAGAGGCCCCTTTGAGCTCCGAAAGTGCCGAAATTGAGTCCGGAACGTCGAAAAACGTGTCCGGGGACCCCAAAAACGTCCGAATCGGACCGTCCGGGGCGAAAATCGGGCCCGGACTCGCGTAGGCGGCCGAACCGGCCGGCCGCCGGCGGGCCGCCGCCCGCCGCCGCCGGCGTCGGCGAACTGCCGCGCGAACAGGCGCGCCCCTCCTGGGCGCGCGGTTTGGCTGAGGCGGTTCTATTTTAAATTTTTTTTTTTTTAATTCGTTGCGGGGCCCACAAAATTTCAAAAAATTCCCAAAAAATTCCGAAAAATCCGGAAAAATTCCAGAAAATTCCGAAAAATTTTAGAAAAATTTAAAAATCTAGAAACTTCCCATCTCTCTCCAAAAACCTATAAATAGGCCTCCAAGGCCTTTAGAAAAATTATCTCCTCTCCCTTCTTCTCATCTTTTCTGCTCTTCTTCTTCTCCTTTCTTCTTTTCTTCTTCCCCTTTCTTCTTTTCTTCTTCTTCTCTCCCTCTGTCCTTTCTATTGAGGCCTTCCCTCGATTTTTCGAGGCCCCTCTTTTGGCAAGGAAGTCCGGAGATTTCCCCTTCTTCTCTTCTCCCTCTGTCCTTTCTATTGAGGCCTTCCCTCGATTTTTCGAGGCCCCTCTCTTGGCAAGGAAGTTCGGAGATTTCCCCTCCTTCTCTTCTCCCTCTGTCCTTTCTATTGAGGCCTTCCCTCGATTTTTCGAGGCCCCTCTTTTGGCAAGGAAGTCCGGAGATTTCCCCTTCTTCTCTTCTCCCTCTATTCTTCGAGAGATACTGCGGAGTTCTGATGTTAGTTGGCTGGAGATGGAGGTCGGAGAGACTGTTTTAAGGAGGGAGGTTGACAGCGAACAGAAGTCCAACGAAGGTTGGAGAAGTACGACGACGAGTAGACATTCAACGACATGTAAAAGCCCGATGAATGTCCGTCGATATGCAGGAGTTCGACGTCGAGTAGAAGACCGATGATAGTCCCGTAATGAGTATAAGTCCAGCGTCGGGGAGAAGTATGATGACAGGTAGGAATTTAACATCGCGTAGACATACAACGTCAGGCAGAAGACCGACGAAAGTCTATTAACTGGAAGAAGTCCGACATCCGATAGAAGTACGAAGTCGGGTAGAGGTGCAGCGTAGGGTAGAAGGCCGACAAAGGTTCGTCGACGGGCAGAAGTCCGATGACGAGTAGAAGTCCGCTGACGAGCAGAAGTCCGACGACAGGGAGAAGTCCGACGTCGTGTAGAAGTACGGCCTCGGGCAGAAGATCGATGAAAGTTCGTCGACAGGCAGAAGTCTGACGACGAGTAGAAGTCCGCTGATGAGCAGAAGTTCGACAACAAGGAGAAGTCCCACGTCGTGTAGAAGTATAGCCTCGGGCAGAAGTCCAATGCAAGTTCATCGACGGGCAGAAGTCCGTCGACGAGTAGAAGTCCGCTGACGAGCAGAAGTTTGACGACAAGGTGAAATCCGACGTCGTGTAGAAGTACGGCCTCTGACAGAAGACCGATGAAAGTTTATCGACGGGTAGAAGTCCGACGACAGGGAGAAGTCCAACGTCGTGTAGAAGTACGGCCTCGGGCAGAAGACCGATGAAAGTTCGTCGACGGGCAGAAGTCCGACGACTAGTAGAAGTCCGACGACAGGGAGAAGTCCTACGTCGTGTAGAAGTACGGCCTCGGGCAAAAGACCGATGAAAGTTCGTCGACGGGCAGAAGTTCGACGACAAGGTGAAATCCGATGTCGTGTAGAAGTACGGCCTCTGGCAGAAGACCGATGAAAGTTTATCGACGGGTAGAAGTCCGCTGACGAGCAAAAGTCCTACGACGGGGAGAAGTCCGCTGACGAGCAGAAGTCCGACGTCAGGCAGAAATCCGCTGACGAGCAGAAGTCCGACGTCGGGCAGAAGTCTGCTGACGAGCAGAAGTTCGACGTCGGGTAGAAGTCTACTAACGAGCAGAAGTCCGACGTCTAGGAGAAGTCCACTGAGGAGCAAAAGTCCAACGTCGGGTATTAGTCCGACAATAGGAAGAATTCTGGTGCCGGGTATTAGTCCGTCGAAAGTCCTGCAAGGCAAAAGTTCAGCGATAGGAGAAAATTCAAAATCATGTAGAATTTTAACATTGTGGAGAAGTCAGATAGAAGTCCATTGACGACATTCTGGAGACGTTAACCAATGATGTGAGACCTTTCCGAGGTTGTATGTCGGAGCCCTGCTCGACGACGTTAACCTGTGTGGAAGAGGTCGGGAGAATCCACCAAGGATGTGAGACCTTTCCGAGGTTGTATGCCGGAGCCCTGCTCGACGACGTTAACCTGTGTGGAAGAGGTCGGGAGAATCCATTAAGGATGTGAGACCTTTCCGAGGTTGTATGCCGGAGCCCTGCTCGACGACGTTAACCTGTGTGGAAGAGGTCGGGAGAATCCACTAAGGATGTGAGACCTTTCCGAGGTTGTATGCCGGAGCCCTGCTCGACGACGTTAACCTGTGTGGAAGAGGTCGGGAGAATCCACCAAGGATGTGAGACCTTTCCGAGGTTGTATGTCAGAGCCCTGTTCGACGACGTTAACCTGTGTGGAAGAGGTCGGGAGAATCCACTAAGGATGTGAGACCTTTCCGAGGTTGTATGTCGGAGCCCTGCTCGACGATGTTAACCTGTGTGGAAGAGGCCGGGAGAATCCACTAAGGATGTGAGACCTTTCCGAGGTTGTATGCCGGAGCCCTGCTCGACGACTTTAACCTGTGTGGAAGAGGTCTGGAGAATCCACCAAGGATGTGAGACCTTTCCGAGGTTGTATGCCGGAGCCCTGCTCGACGACGTTAACCTGTGTGGAAGAGGTCGGGAGAATCCACTAAGGATGTGAGACCTTTCCGAGGTTGTATGCCGGAGCCCTGCTCGATGACGTTAACCTGTGTGGAAGAGGCCGGGAGAATCCACCAAGGATGTAGGACCTTTCCGAGATTATATGTCGGAGCCTTTGCTCGACGACGTTAACCTGTGTGGAAGAGGTCAAATCGGATCCCCCTGGGATCAATTTTGCCTTGATTGGGAGGGGGCGAATGTCGCGTGTATCCCGAATCAAAGATAATGAAGGGTCTATCTTTAGACCGTTACTACCTTTTTGAGGTCGAGATCAAGACCTTGCCCAAGGAGTATGAGTCCTGTAAGGGACTGTATGAAATTTATAAGTGATAGAAAGTATCCTTGCATTTGCTTGGATTTTCCTGAAATATCAAGTTGATGTTGAAGGTATTGGAGAATCTATTTGACCATGGTTTGAGTCAAAGTTGCCCCCCAGTCCGCTTTTGCTTCTTAAGATATAGATGATATGTGTGATCTTTTGAGATTAGAGCAATAATTGCCCCCCAGTCGGGAATCACGTTCCCACAGACGGCGCCAAACTGTTGCGTCCTGGAATATTCGCGGCGGTAGAGAAATATATAGTTTAACGTCTTAGCGTTGTACGAAGATCCAGCACACAATCAGATAAGTGAGAGGGTGTAGCGTTCATAAGAGACACCAAAGTTTTTTACGTGGAAAACCCCTGAAAAAGGGGGAAAAACCACGGGGTCTGGCCCGGTTTAAATGAATCCACTAGTATTTGTAGTCGATTACAAATGAGGCCCTTCCTTAGGAGAAGGCCTTGGATTGATGTAGCAAATGTACATCATATAGATTGCATTACATGGTAAGAGTTACATATACATGTTTGTTTGGCCTGAAGGACCGTGGTCGGCAGGAGACCGGGGTCAGAAAGACCGCTGTCTTTTGATGGAGGTCGGAAGGACCATAGTAGACGACAAAGGCCTGAAGAACTGTAGTTGGCAGGAGACCGTAGTCGGCAGGAGATAAGGAGTCAGGTGTTAGTCCCAGTGTCACTTGGAAGATCGGATGTTGATGGTCTGGCCTTGAACAAGATGTCGGGTCTTTGGCAGGACGTAGGGACTGAACGTCGGGTCTTAAGGTGGTGGTCCGGCGAGGTTTTGTGGTGGTCCGGCGAGGTTCCTGCGGTGGTCCGGCGGTGGTCCGACGAGATTCCTGCGATGGTCCGGCGGTGGTCCGGCGAGGTTCTGCTGTGGTCCGGCGGTGGTCCGGCGGCTGTCGAGGAGGAACTCCTTCCTTCTCTTCTCTTCTTCTCTCTCTTGCTTCCATCCCCCTCTTATGAGAAATGAGGGCTCTATTTATAGATTTTCTGGAGTGGCATGGCCCGTAAATAGGTGTGAGATCAGGGGCGAATAGGGAGTGGTCAAATGGACGGCCGATATTGAATCCTACGATCGTGCACCGTTCATTGGACATTTGAAGGCCTTAATGATGTCGGAATTCTATGATCTTGGGCTCGTTGGATTCGTCTCGTCGAGCCCTTCGATTCGAGTATAAGCTCGTCAAAATCGGAGTCCGTTTGGTAACTCAAATTGCGGTTTGAACCTTCCAACAGAACTTCGGGTCCATGATTCGGACCCATTTGGGCTCGGATTGAGTCGAATTTGGTGTCGTTGAGTTCGTATTTCCGAGACGCTCAGTTCGACTATAAGCTTGCTGAAATCGGAGTTGGGGTGCTCTCGGAATTAATTTTTGAAGTTTGCAACTAGCTTTCGACTCGAGATTCGTGCCCGATCAAGCTAATTTTGTGATGCCGTATCAGGTTATAACCGTTTCTCATTTGTATCCTTTATGTAGATGTTATAGAAGCATTAACCAGGGAGCTAGTTTTAGAAGTTCTTAAAGTACTAATTTGCATTCAGGTGAACGTAGCAGAAATAAATTAACTCGCATCGAGAAAAAAAATTGCAGACAACTTATGTTATTATTTCCAGTAGGATGAGAATGTAGAGGAATGAGCATTGTTATAGGCAGTTAGAAAGGTTTACTTGAACTGAGATTGACAGTGAATACAGTTCTTAGCAAGAAAAAATGGTTACAAATTCGGAAGGGCAGCTAGATTTTCTTGTTAATGATTTTTAGGATAACAGTTTAATGTTACAGTTCAAGTTTTTTTAGAGAAAAAACTTGATAAAACATTGATGAAATAAATCCTTTGACATGAAGATGAAATTAAATTGTGATGGAGTTTATCATCTAGTTTTACTTTCAATGGCAATTGCTCATCTTATGCAATTTTTATCTATAAATATGTTTTGTAAATCTAAATTTCTTTATTTCAGTGTTGTGCATCTCTAGCTTTTGTTATCTCATTTACAACAACAACAACAACATCAAGCCTTTATCCCACTACGTGGGGTCGGCTACATGAATCCTTTTTTTCCGTTGTGTCCTATTAAAAGTCAAATTCTCATTTAAATCTAATAAAGAAAGGTCATTCTTAATATTTTCTAACAAAGTCTTTTTAGGTCTACCCCTACCTTTCTTAACATAAGCCAAATCTAATACCTCTACTCTCCTAACCGGGTCATCGGAAGGCCGCCGTTTTATGTGACCAAACCATCTAAGGCGACTCTCTCTAATCTTATCTTCTACTGGAGCTACTCCAACCTTTTCACGTATATGCTCATTTCGTATCCTATCTCTAAGGGTAAAGACACTCATCCACCTGAGCATCCTCATCTCTGCCACACAACTTAGTATTATGCTTCTCTTTTAATGGCCAACATTTGGCACCATAAAGCATTGCAGGCCTCACTACCATCTTATAGAATTTTCCCTTAAATTTGAGGGGTACATTTCTATCACATAACAAGCCCGATGCATTCCTCCACTTCAACCATCTAACTTGAATTCTGCTGATAATATCTCCATCTATTTCACCATCACTCTGAGCAACAGACCAAGATATAAAACGTGTACTCTTATTAATGCCTTGATCGCCCAAAGTCACAATCCCCTCACTAGGTATATTACTACTAAAATTACACTCTATATATTCCGTTTTAGATCTACTCAAGCGAAAACCTTTAGACTCTAAGATTGACCTCCATACTTCAAGTTTACCTTCAACTCCCTCTCTAGTCTTATCAACAAGAAGTCAAGAAGAATATCATCAGCAAAAAGCATACACCAAGGTACATCCTCTTGCAAATGTCTAGTGAGAACATCCATGACTAAAGCAAAAAGATATGAGCTTAAGGCTAATCCTTGATGTAACCCAACCGAAATAGGAAAATACTTGGTCAATCTACCTTGTGTTTGAACACAAGTAATAGCTCCTGGATACATATCTTTAATGATTTGAATATAAGCATTATTGACTCCTTTCTTTTCAAGAACTCTCCATAGCACTTCTCTTGGAACTTTATCATATGCTTTTTCTAAATCAATAAATATCATATGTAGATCCTCCTTATTTTCTCTATATTTCTCCATCAAACCTCTTAATAAATGTATGGCTTCCATAGTCGACCTACCCGGCATGAATCCAAATTGATTTTGAGAAACATCAGTATCACGCCGCAGCCTATGCTCCATAACTCTTTCCCATAGTTTTAAAGTATGACACATTAACTTAATACCTCTATAATTCGCACAATCTTGTGCATCACCTTTATTCTTAAAAATAGGAATTAATTATGAACATAAATAATTTAGGCTGTTTTCTCAAAATGGCTTTGTTGCAGGGACATAATGACTGCTCCTGTGAAAATGATTGATGAAATACTGTCCTCAGCATGTTCCATACATGATTTCAATGACATGCATCTTCTTCCCTCAGATGATGATTCCTGGCTGTATAATGGAGAAGATGAGTTAAATTCAGCCTTGTTAGAGAGGCAAATTGAGATGGAAGATTATGAGTTGAAACACAGCAAAAACAAGACGCCAGGGCAACAGGTTACTGGCTGTAGTTCTCAAACAAATGATTTTAATCTTAAGGGTGTTGCAGAATCTATGCAAGCTTTTGTTAGAAAAGTTTCAAGCTTTGAGGGAGCTGAGGTACCTCATGACTGGTACGTTGATAATTATGCTGAATATGTGATATTATGGTTTTAAATGTAGAATGCTTGATATTGTAACTTATTGTTTTATTCATTGATGCGCATTTTTTTCCATGCTCATACTCTTGTGTACCTTATTTTTCTTACTGTAGCTAATTTAACTCTTTTGTTTTTGTGTTCTCTTATGGCTTATCATTAGCCCATTTATGGTTTACCTCCTTATCTTCCATGATTTGACTTTTTGATGATCAACTATGGCAACGGAAACCTCTTGCAGGGCAAGTAGATTATTAACCTTAAGGATTATTGTTATTTGTGAAACCTCTGCATAATTTCCACCAGTTGGGACTATAGCTTCCACCCGTTTTTCTTCCTCATCAACTGCCACTTCATTAATTTTTTTCCTATGGGAGTCCTGCGGCCTGCACCGACATAATTTCCGCCAATTAGGACTCACATTTAACCATATTTTCGTTCTCTTCTTTTCTCTTCTATTGCCATTAATTTGTGGCTTACTTCCATTTATCAATGTGTAGATTATTGTAATTATTATTCCTTCATTTTGCATTTTTATATTAGAAGCTTTTCTAAGATTGTATAAATACTAAATAAATATTGTAATGAAATGCTCAATCGAGTCTCTCTAATTCTTTTCACTTATTTCTAAAGTCAGAAACCACCCGTATTAATCTTCATTGAGTAAAATTTTAAAAAATTAATAAAAATCGGTTCTAGTCCATGATCCTTTAGTTAACAGGACTTGTAGAGGATGAGATATGCACCATTACCATTGCATTTTGTTGAATCTCTTTTATATAATTCGAACTCCTGAGTTTTACTTTATAATGGAGTAACCTTACCTTCATTTCAAGCTCCACCATTTTCCAAGGAATTACATGTAAATACATGTAGAAACAAGATTATGTTATTTTGCATGTTTGAAGGATGTTTTTTGTAAGGTGAAGAACATAATCTGTGTGAATGATTTAGAAATCTTGAGTCAAGTTAAGTTATTGTTATCATAATCATCATTTGCCCTAATCCCAACCATTTGTTTTAATATTATGATTTCTCATTTTTATTAATTTTTGCATAGTGTTTCCCGTTGTTAGGCTTGCTATTCACAAATTATTTTGAATAATTGTTATCCATGTTACCTTATGTCTATCGCTTCTTTTTGCTAATCATTCTCTAATTTTATATACTCGTTGAATGAGTGTATTATCTATCATTCACTGTATATATTTAAATCACCTCTGTCTATTTTCAGTTATCTTATCTTCAACAGATGTCATTGTTCTAATATAATCATTCTTGCTGCAATTTAAGTCAATGGACATGTATTTTGAACTTTTTAAGTTGAGGGGCATCTTTCAAAGGACATTGATATCATCTATATGAGCAAATGAAATTATTTATATTCCTCATTATAGGCTTGCTATAAGCCTTTCTTGGACAAATTTAATATGTTGAATCTATTTGGTAAACATAAGAAAAGTGAAAACAGATTTCCTCAGAAAAGTAAGAATTGAGAAAAATAAATAAAAAATATTGCATTGATAAATTTAATGAAAAGATTGTAATGCTTGAGTTTAGAAGAAACAGGATAAAGCAAGATACTTGATATGATAGGAAGCACATCTCGGGGTATCAAAGTATTAAAAAAAAAAGCCATGCACCTAGTGCTTCTTGTAAAATGCATGGTTATCTGCTGCCTTCATCACTATACATTTAATATTTATAGATGAAAACCAGATGATTTCTACTCGTTACTTTTTATTGGGGGTAACCTGCGTGGCAGAGTAATTACTGAATTAAACAAATCTAAGAAACATTAGGGTAAAAGTAATGCTTTGCAGATGCATAAAGCCAATGCATTTTTGTCACATGAGCTTATGTGGCATGATATTTCTATGAAACTCTATATACTTAGAGGTGTTGGGCCAACATCACATATATTTATGATATACTATCTAGAGCAAGGTTGTGAAAATCGGACCGGACATAAAATTAGTAGATGTTCAAAGTTAAATGGATTGATCGGGATTGAATCGGGTTTGAATCAGTTGACATAATAAATATTAAAATTATTTAAATAACATCTAAATGATAATAATTATGCAATAATGTAAATTTATAACTAAAAAATAAATAAAATTTATACACAAATAATATGTTTTATAAATTTTAAATTTAAACATATTCAATCTTTAAATTTAATTAACATTTTAACATCAAATTAGTTCACATATAAATAAATTTAATATAAATTTTTTAAATTTATGATATATATTAGATATTTTTTATATTTGTAAATTATATATAAAAATTGTATTATAAAATTAAATTTATAAATACATATTGGATCATTCATAGTTAAAAAATATTAAAATTAATTTTTATATTATATAATTAAATACATAAAGAATTACATAGATAAAAAAATAAATAGAGTTAATTAAAAAATATGTGTTAAAATATGTAGTATATGTATTTTGAACATGAAAGATTTATTTTGGTTATTTAGTACCACATCACTTGGGCACTATGTATTGTCATTATTTATATAGCTTTTTGGGTTCACATGAGCAAAATAAGTCACATGACATGGTGGGGCCATTTGATAAAGTTTGTTTGATGCTTATTCAACAAATAATTATCATAAAAATATAATGCTTATTTTTAAATTAAAATAGATTTAATTTAAATTAATTCAGTAAGTTAGTTATTTTATATTAGATTTATTAAATTAATTTATTCAATTATATAAATAATTTAATAAAAACTAGGTTCATGCCAATTTGTTGCAAAGCCGGTTCTGGAAATTTACTGGATTGGCCGGCGAACCGGTTTCGGGTTCAACTTGTTGGTATGATTTGGTTTTAAAACCTTGATCTAGAGATGGTCAAATGACATTTAAAATATATTGACTTGATTGAGCAAAAATAGCAAATATCTTAATATAAGAGTAACGAAAATGAGAATTATTGAAGGATGGAAAGGAAAGCTATAGTTATGCTTAACTAATTATGAATGCGTAAATGTAATCATATCAGTCTGGATAACCGGTCTTGTTTAACACCCCTCTTTAATAAAAAATTTATACTGTTTTATAGTTTTTTTCACCGAGTAGTTTTCTGTGTGCAAATGTGGCACCTATAATTTTCTATGCTCGTCTAGAACTCTTTATTTTGATTTTTTTTGTGCATGCCTGTTAGTTCATTGTAACTGCTGGAGTGATAACATGTTTCTTTCTTTAATTATAAAAGGTCAAAGGAAGTAAAGCTTGATGCAGAATTGTTTCTGAAAGAAATGGAATCAGTTCTAGGGCCTGCACCGCAAGAAGGAAATTCAATTGATGCTGATTTAGAAGAACTTAACTCGTCTTCAGATATGGATTTTGGTATGCCTGCATTGTGCTTATATACTTAGTTTCTACTTGGTATTAGATCATTTTACATGGGCCATTTTTGGCTTTTTTTTTTTCTTTTTTTATTTGTTTTTTAAACATAAGCATATTTGGATGATCTTGCTTATTCATTGTATGCAAAATAGAAATAGAGAATCATTTCAAAACCAAAATTGAAATTATAAATAATCCATTTATAATTTACTTAACTTTTTTAATTCTTAACTTGACAATTTGATCGGTAATTATCTTTTTCAAATCCTATTTAATCCCTAACCTCATATTAATTAATAACTTCTCAGGTTGCTAATATTTTATTTACATTATTAGCCACATTAGAGTTTAATTAATATATAAATTATTCCCTACAATTAAACACAAATTAAACCTTATTGATCTTAAATGAAACAAACTAATCCTTAATTATTCTACTTAATCCAAATAGGTTTGGTTTTTTTTCTTCAAAACATGCTATTAAACTTTGAATAAATAAGTTATTCTATTTTTATAAAAAAAAGGTAAACTTAAACTTTCTTTACTTTAAAGTGTATATTTCAATATCATAGAAGGGAAATTAAGGGGCTGTTTGGTTTGAAGTAAAATAGGTGTAAAGTATTCCAAATGTTGGAGTTTTGAAAATATTGGTGTTTAGTTTGGAGTAAAAAATTTCTGAGTAAAATTATGAAGTATTTGGAATTTACACCCTAGTTTAATTTTGTTGTATTTGAAAATTGTTGTATTTTGTTGATTTTCAAATACACTGTAAATTTTCTATCATTGCCATCGTTGTCATTGTCGCTTGACACCATCTACAACTTGTTTCTACATGTCAATATGTCATTGCTAACCACCGCTGCTATTGACTATCACTGCTTGCCTTTGTTGTCGGCCACCAGCCACCACCATTATTGAACTTTACATTTCCTTTTACTTCAAACCAAGCTAGAAAAAAAAAAAAATATATATATATATATATATATATATTGCATTTATTTTGCACTCATCCAAACAACTCTAAAATATTTTAAATATATTGCATTCTATTTACACAACATTCCCTTTTCAACAAACCGAACAAAACCTAAATAGACTTTGAGTTGACTTAATTTTTCATTAAAGTAGCCATTAGTAGTCATGATGGGTAATGTTCTGCAATTGTGTATAGCTAGTGATGATAAAATTACTGAAGTATTATTTTTTAAGCAGTACCTTTAAGGAGGCTCTGAAAACTTAATAAATCACTTATCTTCTTCTTCGGTAGATTCACCTGCCTTGATGAGTCTCTGGCATGGTCATAACTATTCATGTTCAAGTGATCTTGTTTTATAGGGTTTTTTTTTGGACTTATTATAAATTATGTGTTCTGTTAAAAGTATTTTTGCGCTAGATACAAGTATTTAATAATACATGAAGCATACATGATTGTGATAATTATAATGGAATTAAAATTATGAATCATACAATGATATTTTGTAAAGTGTAATGGAACAATAGTTTATTAAACTCCGATTATGGAGATCAGTCAGATTTTATTCCTAGAAGATTTACTTTAGTGACAATCATTGTGCTTCCGAAATTAATAAAAAAATGAGAGATTGAATAAATAATCGTTACATAAATTTTATTAATCTTAAAAAAATATGAACTAGTAGTATGCCTTAAGTAAGAAATATGTGTGTGAAGGCTAATTAAAAGTTATTATGGATGCATAAAGGATTATTACTAGTACTAAAAGTAGTTTGACCAAGGATTTTATGATCATAGTAAGATTATGTTAGGCTGGTTCTCACTGAACCGGCCCAAGGGGGGCCGGCTTTGGTTTACAGGAGGTGGACAAAACTGCCCCCTGAGGTTTGCCGCCCAAGCCTTTTGGACCCCACTAGGCAAACTGATAGGAAATACTTGAGTTCGCAAGCAACCCTAATGATAAATTGGTAAAAACAGCAAGAAAATACACAAAATCAACTCAAAACAGGAATTTATATTATATGGAACGAAACAAACAAAACATAAAGCAAAGATACAATTGATCCTCTATTCGAGAGGAGGATCGTTCTCTCCCAATCTCTAGACAATAATTCTAGAGCCCAAAACCCCTCAAGAGTCTCCAAGAGATACAATCACAAAGCATGTCCTAACCCTCCCCCTCTCATCCCTATTTATAGCCTTAACTGCTCCCCCCGCCCCCCCCTCTCTACTTACTAAAAAAAACCTATTTTAAATAAAAATAAAGGGCGGTCAAAGTAGTGGACCCCACCCCCTTAGGCGGCTAGGGAAGAGGAGGCAAAGGCCCGCCTCTTGTAAACATGGATCGGCCCTTGCTGGGCTGACTGAGTCGGTTCCTTTGGAACCAAGTTAACAAAAACCAATTAGGGAAGGAGAGGGGGCGGCTAAGATTGGGAGGGAAAGTTGTATTAGGAGTTTGAAATTAGGGAATTAAGGTATTAAATAGGAGGAGTTGTTTAGGGTTAGGGCATGCTTTGTTTTGTGGCTGATTTGGAGTTCTTGTTCTTGTTGTCTTGGGCCCTAGATTCGTCTAGGGACTGAGAGAGAAAGATCCTCCTTTGAAATTGAGGATCAATTGTATTTTGCTTTATTTCTTCCGTTAGTTTGATTTTATTCAATAAAAATCAATGTGTTGTTGTTCTTTCCATTGGATTTGTGGAGCACTTTGCTGATTTTGTCCTTATTGATAGGATTTACTTGAGATCTTCAAGCGCTTCCTATTAGATTACATCAGGGATTAACATGTCTTTAGCGTCTCTTTGTATTGGTCATGAATGCTTATAAAAGATACTTACTATATGCTATTTTCAAATGGTGTAGTTTTAATCGTTTTCCTTTATTGAAAAAAATGAGAAGTAAAAGATAATGGATGATATATTTAGAAGATAAGGCGTTTAAAATTAGAAAAAAATATTGAATATATGATATGCTATTGTGGCGGTAGTAAAATTGATAATTGTTTGATAATGTTGTTGGCTGCTCAAGTGATGCCTTTTTTTGAGTATATAATATTTAGTGTTAAGATTGGGTTATTAAAATAAATGCTATTGAAGTTCTACATGAGGAGAGAATTATAAAGATTTATGGAATATTATAAAACTGCAATCAACTGTCTCTATATATGAATTAGAGTATTGGGCGATGTAGAATTCACTTATAATTAACTTGACTAGGTAAAAAAGTGAGTATTTTATATATATTGTAGAACTAGGAGTGATCGATTGAGTTGATTTAGTTTGACAGATGGTGGGAGTTGATCTATTCAAGATGTGATAGTTAAAATAGATGTAGGTGATTTTAGCACATAAAAAGGATGGTAGTAGATACACAAATAAGGAAGTTAGATATAACTAATATGAAAAATTAGGAAGTAAAGGGGTGGGGTACTGGCGATATGGTTAATATTTATACAAATAGTTTTCCATCAAATCAATCTCAAAACAACACCTAAATATATGAATGGAGAGTAAGGATTCATAAAGTTGAGGCCATAGGTGTGTTGATGTTAGTTAGAGTTGTTGATGATCATCATCACGGTTCATATTTTGTATCTGGCTAGAAGCCATGCCATGTTATATTCGTTG
Organism: Dendrobium nobile; assembly: GCA_022539455.1. Lineage (NCBI taxonomy): Eukaryota > Viridiplantae > Streptophyta > Magnoliopsida > Asparagales > Orchidaceae > Dendrobium > Dendrobium nobile. The sequence goes on along the minus strand of CM039723.1, from coordinate 4,616,202 downwards.
GCTCTTGTGACTCCAGCTTTTTTTGTTCTCAGTAAGATTAAACATTCTGATAGCCTCGGCTTTTTATCACGAGTTGTTTTCTGCATGATAATCTTGCAGAAGAATCAGAAGAAGACAGTGATATTGGTGAAGGGACTCCATATGATGACACTGAAGATACTTTTATGCAGTCTTACTCTGATGCTCTCAATCAGGAACTAAGCTCAACGGTCTTGAAGAAAAGTTTTATTCGTGCCCCAAGACAGTCCAACATGGAGGATGAGGTAGCTTTTGTCTGAGCTCCTAAATCAAATATGTTGTTGTTATATTTGCTTACAAGTTACCACCGTTTTATGACAATTTTGCTTATTCCAAGATTAATAAAATTGCGTCTCGCTTTAACTCCTTTTAACCTGCTTTCCAAATGCATGAATCTGTTGAGGTTTTATTTCATTTAATTCTATTTTTTCAGGTTCCATCTGGTGTTGTTTTGATTTTCAAGTACATGTAATACAGTTTTGTACGCGTTAGATAAAAAAACAATGAAAAGCCGGGGCTTTTCCCTGTGAGAATCGCAATGGCTTTTATGTGGATAGCAAAATATAGCACGCATCAGCAAACAATGATTAAATTAAGTAGAGTTTATAGAACACCGAAAATATGCAAATTTATTAAAGAATAATAGTTACATGACTACCTCCTTACTGATTATTATATAACATAGAAGGCTTGAGCAAAAAATAGGGTAGCTAATTGAAGGATGGCATCGACTTCTTCTAGAAGCAAAGCTTAGGGATAATGCTTTATCTGTTACACATTTTGAAAGTCGTCATTTTGGGCAAGGATCATGCTTTAGCAATCTGTTCCTAAAATTATGACCTTTCTTTGTAAAGAAGAATCTAATAAGAAACATGCACCATGCCCCTTTACATTGATGTAAACTAGATATGCAAGTTTTTCAACCGATATGATAAAGCATGAATATGATTAGGAATAGAATACTCACGCGGACAAATGTTGACTTACATATCAATTACACGTGTAAATGAGCAATTCGGCAACAAAATTAACGGTTGGCGTGCGCAGCGCGTCATTTGAAGGTTCAAACGACTTTCAATTGTCGAGCGGATTGCGCCGTTGTGACCAGAACGTCGAATTCCTCTAAGTTGAAGCCCCTCGCAATTGAATCAAACAAGAGCTGTCGAAATTGGCATCGATACCCAAAAAATGATGCGCGACGCTATCCAAACTACATCTGATCGCGAAATGGACAGCGTCGTTGCATTTAGAACGTCAAATCATTTAAAAGGGACTATAAATTCGGTCAATCGAAATCACACGCGCGGATCGACATGATTTCTGAGGCGACAATGCACAAATTTTGAGAAATTGGCATGAAAATCAAGGCAAAATTTTCTATTATGGATTATGTTATTTTACAATAATAATAATAATAACTGTAATTATAAAAAAATTGAAAATAAAAAAATAATAAATCAAATTCAGATCTTACCAGACATCTGACGTCGCTCGCTGCACATCGACGATGTGCTCGACGATGTCTTACATGACTTCCGATTGTCTTCTTCTTGCTACTGCCGCTAGCAGTTCACCGCTAATTTAGAATGGAAGGAAGCCACATTTCTTTAACTTGCAAGTGAATTCTCGTAGCTTAAATCTACCTCCATCTTTCTCTATCTGATGCTGCCTACTTCCAATCTGTCACAGCCGACGACATAGCCGTCATCGCTCCGACACAGCCGATGACATCACTGTCATCACCCCTGCGAAAGGTATAAAGTTTCAAATCTTGTCGTCGGCGTGCGTGATTTGCCGGACAGCCACCTATACACACTTTTTAAGGATGGCAGGAGGGAACCCTGTGTGATACCTGTGATAATGCAGGTAGGCATTATACACGCTTTTCTTAGCATGGAGGGGACAACTTTTAAGTATCCGTATGCGCATCAGTGTCTGCGAGGAAAGAATTGTGCATTTCAAATAAGTATCCTGAAGACCCATACACGTCTTTCTTAGTGTGGTGGGATTGAAGATCACGGTCACGGTGGCTTCAGACACCTTTCATAGATGCTTTTTTAGCGTTGTGGGAAGGCTCAGCTCTCCAAATTCCCCCTAAATAGGGGATATGTCGGGGTGTTGCTGAAATTCCGAGTAAGTGCACAAAGATTAAACGAACACGAGACCTAGCTTGACCTAAATGACAGGGAACAGTTCAATGGAATTGAACAACAGGGAAATGGACTCTAATTTCTAAAATACACAATTAAACTAAAAATGCAAATGATAAATGATAATTCAATACATTCAAACAAATACAAGCAAGCAGGGGACCCACGGTGGGGAACTTTCAGATGTGATCGACTTGCAAGTGACATCAATCAACTACGAAATGTATAAGTACTTCTCACATGTAACAACAAAAGAATTGTCCTGGAAGCAACATTTAACCTGTAAATTGAAATGGTGGCACTCGTAAGCAATAGCAGAAAGTCCATCATGCACACAATAGACCAAATAAAGATGTCAGCTGACAACAGGCATTGAATGCAGCGATGCTTTGCAGTCAATGCCAACAGCTTGCATGCAATTAATGCAACTACAAATAAGCTCACTATGCCACCTGTGAATGGCGAGGGTGGATATGATGCAAGTACATGTAGCATGCAATAAATACTAGGGTGTCAATGCAGCCAACAACAATAGTACGCTACAAGTACATTTATCAATGCAAGCAGCAATGAGCAATTATGCTGCGAATTGCCAACCAAGAGACGATCAAAAATCTTGAAGCAAATGTAATGTAATCATTGTCGTCTGATTATGAAGAGCATGTGGTGGCCAATTTACAGGCAATTGCAAGAGACAGTGATAGTGATTTACTCACAATCATATACGAAGAATGCAACCTAACTAGAAATGAAGGGAATAAGTCTATAGTAAAAGTAGTCCACCTGCAATCAACACCGCTAGTTGATAAGCAAATGCGCCAATCTGCTTGTGAATGACAATAACAGACAAGCAGTGGATGTAGTAATCTCCTATCAATCAAGGTCAATTGGCTTGCATGTGTACGGGATAGTCTCCTATGAACACAAAGCCAACATGCATGAGAGAGTTGGCGATAAATGTAATTCAACCAGTGTCCAACATCAAATTAGATGAATGTACTGATTTGAATGCAAGCAAAGACGGTTGACATGACCTATTTTGGATAATAACAGTGGATATGTCACAAGTACAACGAATCACCTGTTGACACAATTATATGCATCACTTGTAAACAACAGTAGGAAGCCTGTCAAGCTACATGAGTCCACCGGGTGATGACAAACAATATGCAGTAGATGCCAGACCACCCATGCAGTCATCTACCATTCAATGCCAGGCGAAGACACTTATCTTCTGCAAGCAAGGATGGTCAATTTGCAATAGATGCAAGTACCTACGAACCACTGTAAGGAACCCCGTCACACATATTATGTGTTGTTTACGAGCAAATACAAGAGAGTTACAGTTTATGCAAGTACCTGCAAGTAGTGATTGAGAACTTGAGGTGTATGCGACTTCTTGCCTATGGAAAGTGACAGATGACCTGTAACAACACTTGCGAATAATAGCTGTTGACCCATTGTGCTATAACAGCCTACCTGTGGACAGCAATAGAAGACATGTACCTAGCAAAGCTTACCTTATGTGGCATGAAACGACTTGTAATGCATACAATAGTGCTCCCTGCAAACACTTACAAGCAGCAATGTTTGAGATGCTGCGAGTGTGGTAGAACCCCTATAAGCATAAAAACCTGTTCACTCTACCACACCTGAAAGTTTTGTCAATCGAGTACAATTAAGTCCTTCAATTGTTACTTTTGAGGTTCCAATAGTGACAGTTGTAGAAAAAGCTTTTATGTACTCTGTGCATATCAGATACTAGAATGTCATTGAGACATCAAAGATGACCTTGTACTCTATCTTGTTCATGTTTCAAGGAGAATACCTTGTGGCAAATTAAAGACAAGGAGAGCCAACAGTGCATTAGCCGAGCATTTGATTTTATCAGCTTATGATTCCTCATCTATCATAAAACGATATCATGTCGTTTGGATGTCCTTATCCAATCTAAACAAAGACCGATTGATTTATGGACTTGACCTCCTGAAGAATTAGAAAATGGAGCCTACATTGGAACAATAAGGTATCTCATGATAGTCGGGTGACAAAGCTACAATTCACCTGTAAGCAAAAACAGAGAATCAGTAGTAAAAACTAAGGGCCATTGAAGTGAAATGCCACGCTACCAGATCTGCAGCATTCGTACAAGTAGACAAAAGACGTCAACAAAGCTCAAAATAAAACACCGCGCATTCGGCAGCAATAATCTCCTTTGTAGTCGGCTACATTTAAAAATGCAAAACACTCATTTCCACTACATTCAAATATTTTAAAACGCCCCTCATTCATGCATTGAAATATACATGGCAATTCATCTAAACATACTATCCAACATTACAAAATGCGTTTAATTATAACAAATGATTGCATTTGCATGATAATATGTTGCATATAGGGGTGTCAATTTCGGGTCACGGTTCGGGTTCGGGTCAAACCCGAAATTGACCAGGCTCCATTCGGGTCAACCTGAACCCGACCCGTTTTTGCAAACGGGCCGATTTTCTGGACCCGAACCCGAACCCGACTCGCTTCAGGTTCGGGTCAACTCGACACGACCTGTTATCCATTGAAAAGCGGGTTTGTGGGTCGTCAGTGACGGGCGTCGTGAAGCTGGCGGGTTGCGACGCGAAGGGAGACTGGGCAGTTCCGCGACTTGAAGGCGGGTCCTCAGCGCGGCAAGCAGTTCCGCGATGGGCAGGCGGGTCGTCAGCGCGGCGGGCAGTTCCACAAAGAGAGACTGGGCAGCGAAGCTGCAGGGTTGCGACGTGCGTCACGCGTGATTGCGACGCGGGCAGCTTCGGTCAGGCCCAGTCAGGGCAGGCAACGGGTCATTCCGGGTCATTACCGGGTTTTCGGGTCAACTCGAACCCGACCCGGTTCGGGTTCAGGTCAACACGAACCCGAAATTTTCGGGTCGTGTCCAATATTGACACCCCTAGTTGCATATGTACGCATCATAACTTGCGTAATACGTTATACGGGCATGTTGCTCGACATTGCAAGTATATTTCAAATTGACATATGATATGCATTTGTAGGTTGTCCAAGATTTCTTTCTGGCATCTCGTCTTGACATGGCTATTGCATTCTCAAAATGGCCTTAGGCACGTATTGTTAGGATACCGATGATTTCATTCTAACATGTTATTCCGACATTACTGTTAAATTTCAAAGTGACCTCCAGTACGCATTTGTAGGGTGCCTGATGGGGAAATTAGATCGTGGAGAGTCTATCAGAGATGTGGCCATCGATCTACGACCACCATTGAGTCATTGTATTTCTGAGTTTTTGTATTTTCCTATTTATGATGTCATATTGTATTTGCTTTATTAGTTTTTCCGTTGTACCCTTTTATTTAAGGAGGTCGTATGTAAGCCATAGGGGCATTGTCGTCCTTTTATTTTTATGACTCTTTGTACGAGGTTATTTATAACTCTAGTGTTCTTCTTTTGAAGTTAATGAATGATTGATTAAAATAATTCTTCTCTTTGCATGAGTTTTTGTGAGAACTTGAGAAATCGGAGAGAGATTCCTTAGGAGAGGGAAGATTGCGCATCACCCACCAACCTAGAAGAATCGGGTTCATGGTTCTATTTCCTATCTCTTCCTTTTCCCCTCCCACCACCACCTCCGGCCATCATCACAACCAAGACTTTCCCCCGCCCCAAGCTCTTTCCCCTTACTTGACCGAGCTCCACATGCACCCCACCTAGCCGCCGGCCCCCATACCCGAGCCCAATCAACCCGCCGGCCCCTAGTCCCTTGCTCCCTCTTGGATTTGTTTAGTATTCTAGATTGCCATAATTATGGTCAGACTTTGAATTCAAATTCACCCAATTTGAAATCAAAATCTTTCTTAAAATTATAAAATCTATTTTAGGAAAGTTTTCAAATTAAAGCCTATTTGAATTTCAAATTCATTTGGATTTAATTAAAGCTTTTCCTATTTCGTAAACCCAAATTAAGAAACCCTTAATTCCTCCCATTAATTCCCTCATGGACATCAATGCCGCCGGCCCCCCCTATGGATTTGGATTAGGAATTCTTTCCTAAAACCCAATTCCCCACTTTGGAAACAATTTCAAATTTCATGCTCCCTCCTTGGCTGAAATTTCCAAATTCCATAACTCATAATTAATTTCCAAAATCTAACACTTGATTTTGGAAACAAATCCCTCATCCCCACCCCCCCTTAGCCTAATTGCCCCTCTCTCTCTCTCTCCAATCCCTCTCTCTCATTAATTCCCCTCCCTAATTTGAGGAATTAAAATCCCCTTCTACTTCCTTTCCCTCTCAATTTCAAAATCTGAAATTTATTTCAGACTTTTGAATTTAATCACCTCCTCCAACCTAACCCTAACCCCATGTGTGGCTCCCTCCCCCTTTTGGCCAAACCCTTCTCCTCTCCTTCTCTCTTGTTTCATGTGATGATCCCCTTTCTCTCAAGAGATCTAGGATCCTTGAAGGACGTCGCCAATACTACTACACACAACAAAGCAAATGCATGGCCGATTCGGAGCTTGATTACGGCCTCTCCTACGGCGAGCAAGGATTTGTTTGCATCCTGCATTCGACCTTTTTTCTTCGACGTTAACCCGCACAGCGACCACACCGTAGAAGAATACGTAGAGCGCATCTTGGTTACCTTGGTAGAGGCTATTGAAGAGCAACTTGGTACCGTCCAACGGAGGATTACAACCGATCCGTGACGAAGGTCTTCCAATCTTTTGTTTCTTGTATTTCTTTAGTCTAACCCTCTCTCATGTGATTTGATTTTAGTCATGAAGATCGCGACCGCCTAATTCTGTCGAGCGTACTTCATGTGTTTCTAATCTCATTGTTAGATTAGGAAATTTTCATTGAAAGCTATTATGTTTGTGTTATTGATTTCCTGAGTCATTTTGATAATTCAAAGCTTTTATTGTGCAACTTAGCCTAAACTGAAGTGATCGCTCTTACATTTTATTTTGTCGTTTTATTTGCTAAATAGTTCTAATTATTATTAATCAATTCAATAAGTTGTGCACGTTCTTATCAAGTACTTTTGCATTGTAGTCCTACATCAGTGCTGAGGATTCATTCTAGCATGTCATCTAGACATTGCTATTGCATTCTCAAAATGACCTCAAGCACGTATCGTTAGGATGCCGAGGATTTTATTTTAGTGTGTCATTCCGACATCGCTATTACATCGCAATGTATCCTTTGGTATGCATTTGTAGGGTGTCGAGGATTTTATTCTAGCATGTTGTCTCGAAATTGCTATTGCATTCTCAAAATGACCTTAGGCGCACATCGTTAGGATGCCGAGGATTTCATTCTAGCGTGTCACTCCGACATCGCTATTACATTTCAAAGTGACCTGCACGTATCGCTAAGATGCCGAGGATTTCATTCTAGCTTGTCATTCCTAAGTCGCTATTATTTCATTTCAAAATGATCTCCTGCATGTATCGTTAGGATGTAAAGGGTTTCACTCTAGTATGTCATTTGACACTGTAATTGCACTTCAAAAATCGTTCTCCTGCATATGTAGAGGGTTAAGGGTTTCACTCCAATGTGTCATCTGGCATTACAATTACATTCCAAAATGACCTCCTGCATGTATTGGTGATATGCAAAGGGTTTCACTCTAGTATGTTATTTGACATGTAATTGCACTTCAAATATTGTCCTCCCGCATATGTAGAGGGTTTTACTCTAGTGTGTCATCTGACATCACAATTACATTCCAAAATAACCTCTCGCATGTATTGGTGATATATAGAGGGTTTCACTCTAGTATATCATTTGACACTATAATTACACTTAAAAAATCGTCCTTCCACATATGTAGAGGATTTCACTCCAGTGTGTAATCTGACATCACAATTATATTTCAAAATGATCTCTCGCATGTTTCATTAGAAGGGTTCACTCTAATATGTCATTTGGCGCTGTAATTGTACTTCAAACAATTGTCCTCCCGCATATGCAAAGGGTTTCACTCCAGTGTGTCACTCGACACTACGGTTGTATTTCAAAAATCCTATCATGTACATATGTGAACGCATCGTGAAATACATCCAACAATATACACTTGCATGAGCCCTGCCGAGCATATTGTCGATACATCCGTGACGTCCGAAACTGATGAAAACAACAAGCTCATTTACGGGCCCTGCAAATGAGGGCGAAATCTTTGAGTAGTGTCCTATTTCAAATTAAGAGACGAAACTGATAAAACCGACAAGCTCATTTTCGGGCGTTCTTTCTCTCTTTGGTTTCTTCAAACGACAGAAATGACATTTTCTTTTTCGACTCCAATCGATGCCTCCTTCAGCCTCTTCGTATACCTATGACTCTAGGCTACGGAACGAATGCTTTGCCTTCTTCGTCTTCCTTGCCTCTGTCTTCTGTGGCTCCAAGCGGCCGAATCAATGTCAATCAAGCTACGAAATGAGTCGTCTTCTTCATCTTCTTCACTTATGTCGTCTTCTTCACGTACTTTAGGAAACAAGAAACTCGTTCATCTTTGTGTTACAGGACCTCGATTCAGGGTATTACATCTTGACATGGAGACACATGATGCTCCGCTGTTCACTGTATCATTATCTTCAATTGTCAATCTTATAGGTTGACTTTGTATTTTCACTATTACAACAACCGTGCTACTATTGGACCCCTTTTCCATGTTGACTCGATGAATTTACCTGATGTATGAAAACAACCAAATCCGAAGCACCCACAGTCTCTTATTTTTGCATCCCCCTCTCTTAAATTGTTGAGTGGGCTTCCGGTAAGACATGGCCGTCCTTTTGAAGTATTTGTTTTTGATGGAGACTTATGAAACGAGGCTTCCAGTAATACATGGCCATCCTTTTGAAGTATTTGTTTTTGATGGAGACTTTTGAAGTGTGTGTGTATATGTTAGAGAGAGAGAGAGAATTTGAATAATATTGGTAATGTTTAGTAAGATCAAGTATCACAAGTATTATCAGTTAATTCATACAAGCCAAAACAAATTGGAGTGCATCCAGCCAACAAGGCAGAAACTAATTCTGATTATAGTTGGTCAAACTGTCGTAGTTTCCTTTTTTTTTTTTTACGTGGGATACTAAGTACCAACCACCAAGACAGGTTCCAGTTGAACATTTATCAAAATGACATTATCCAGTCAACTAAAATATAGATCTTTATAATGGTCCATTAAACCTGTCCTTTTGGCTGGGACTTGCGCTGCACTACTAGATTTTCCAACAATATTGCTTCTGCTTTTGAGATCTGCGTCATAGAGGCATATATTACTATGAGAAATCCTGTTCTGATTTTGATTAGTTGGAAGTTTTTAATGAATTGATGTCCACCCTCGAAATGTGGAAAAACTATTACGTGCGGTGTCCGAAAGCGTCAGGAGGCGAATCTGGATGTGCCACATCGCCCGGGGCCCGGTGCACCGGTTGATGTGGCGCGTCCGGATTTGCCTCCGAACGCCTTCGGACACCGCACAGAATAATCCCTCTAAAATGTGAGGATGTTAACGTTACAATTCACTGCATTTGAGCTTCAATCATCTATGCTTAAATAACTTTGAGCTTCTTTTTTTTTTTTTACCGTGTAGGGCACATCATACTCTGGGAAGCACACAGATGAAGAAGATATGACACCTGTTGATGTGGACATGAACTTAGTGCAAAGCTTCCTTGATTCCTTCGCATCTCAGAAAGGTCTTCCAGGCCCTGCCTCAAACCTGCTTGGACTCATGGGCTTGGATGTTCCAGCTGACGAGAAAAAAATTTGAGCTACTATTATGGTATCTCTCAAGTTATACTTTTTTTTTTCTATCAAAAGCTCTGTCCTCATTGCCAGGAATGTTTGATATATTATTCTCTATAAATAGGCGAATGGACTTTATTGTATTGGACAGTAGTATAAGTTTTTCTAAATAGTTATATTATTATAATAAGTATAGTCATTTTACTCTTAACAATTGGTGGCCCCCTCTTCTGCTTTACCTGCTTGCTCTCCTGATTTCGTTTGGGATAGTTTTTTGTCGCTATTTTTTTATTGCTTTCATGAAACTTTTGTAATAAAAAACCATTTTAGAGAGCAGTAAGAAATCTGTTCCAAACAAAGCCTTATGCCATCTCTAACCGAAATACGCATTTGACACTCCAAAATGTAGTAACTCATCTCCAACAAATTTCATTTCATAACATCATAAAAAAATAAAAATAAAAACAGAGGTATATTTTTTCTCCAACCATACTCTAATCGAACAAAATGGCGAAAAAATGGTGTTCGTGAACAACGCGATGTAAATATAGGTGTCGCACTGTTTAAGATCATTTCCAACTGAACACCAAACGATCGTTTGCAGTCATTGTGAGCTCCAATAGAATGTTAGATTCAAAAACATTAAGGTATTATTTAGCCATTTTATTCGGTGAGTTTGGTTGGAGAAAGAATATATTCGGTATATTATTTTTTGATGTTATGAAATAGAGTTCAGTTGAAGATGAGTTACTGCATTTTATACTGTATATCAGTTGTCGTGATTCAAAATTTCAGTTGTGATTTCCGTTGCTTCTTGTCATAAAATATTATAAAAAATGTATATTTAAGATATAAATAAAAAACAATTTAATTCAACTTTAAAGTTATGGTGCACATAAAATTTAATAGATCTAAAGGATATAAATTATATCATAATTGTGATTAATATCCTAAGTGCACCATTAATTCGTTCACAAATCTGATAAATCACACGTAAATACTCAATGTTACTATAAAAAATTGAGGCGACAAGATTTTTACATCTAAATCATCAATCCCCCTTTCTCAAGTTGAATTAAAATTCAATATCTTTCAACACCCTATAAATTAAAAATATTACATTTGTAACCTCGTGAAATGTGCCTAAATTTTAATGCATAATTTTTTTTTTAATTTTTAACACCGTTACTTCTTTTCTTTGTCAACTGACGTGAGGCAACAACCGTGGGTTGACTGCCTTCTGTTAATTAAAAATCAACTAAGATGTTTTAAAATGAGTTTATTGCTAATGAATGTTCAAACTTTCATAATCTTTTTCCTCAGTTGAAAGATAAGGTGAAAGATTAGAACAAAAGGAATTGGAAAAGCAAGAAAAAGAGAGAGAGAAAGAGACAGAAAAGTGGAAGTAGGGACAAATTTTTCTCCGATTAGAAAAAAGTCAGCTTTGCTTTAATGTGAAAGTGTTTAAAAACGAAAAGTTATTATTGATGTTATTGTTCAATAAAAAATATTAAGTCTTTTTAAGTGGATGGAGAGATTATTTTATGCGGAAACTCGATTGTTCAGAGGCAAATTAGAGCGCGACATATCACCCCGGTACACAATTGTATACAGCTGCGGTATACAGCCGCAGTACACAGCAAAAGCATGATGTTGTGGGCGCTGATTAGTCTCCGAACAACGTCCGGTGTCCGCACAAAATGATTTTCAAGTGGATGACACATCCACATGACAATGAAGTTGACTTTTCTGGGACAACCTATTCTATCTTACTAATTTATTTATTTTTAAATTTTTAAATATATATTAATATTTTTAAAATCTCCTTAAAGCAAATTACAATAGTTTAGAACACAAAAGTCAAACTTTTTTTTTTTACTTTTGAACTAATTAGTCAAACTCACACACAATACATAAACAATTTTTAAATTTAAAATTTCTAAATTTATAATAAAAAAATCCAATCAACATAACAAAGTGAGCTGGTTACTTCCCCTCTATTCAAATGCGAAAATAGAAGAGAACAACAGATCCATAGTTTCAGAGAAAAAAAGTCAACTGCACACTCGTCGCTGCTTCTGCTGCGTGGAGTGTAAAATCTTACTGACGACGACGGTCAGTAGCAAGAGGAGGGAAGGAAAACTACGAAACGGCGGAGGCAATTAAAAATACGAATTTGCGTGTTGTAAGAAGGTGATGGTTAGTTTGAGGAGGAGAAATTTCTCGAAAATCAAAGAATAAATAGAAGGCCTTCTTCTCCTTTGCTCCGCATTCGAACTCAGTTTTTCCTGTGCCTCCTTTTTCCTCCGAGGGGTTTAAAACCGAGCACACAGGAGTAGAAAGCTTCGATTTTGCAGCTGTAAGAAGGTAATGGAACTCCCACCGCTACTTATATTTTGTGGTAAAAGAAAAAAACCCTCTTTTTTAACTAGAAGCGGCGGTTTTCATCGTTCTTGGATTGGCTTATTTAGACTTTTTTAGTTTTGTGTTTAAAGCTACTGATTTGTGCATTCTGTAAGAGCAATAGTGGATATAATTTCATGAAAGCCTACTGTTATAAAAAGATTTCACCAGCTTTCACTTTCCTCTACATAAAGTTATTTCTCGCCCACTTCTATGGCAGCCAAATCAATAATAATAACCAAGTCTTCTACTCCTCTGATTTGTTGTTTATCATTTGACTTACTTTCTTCATTCATCCATATGGCTAAATTGAGAGCTAAAAATGTCTGCTTTCTTTTCATTATATGTGCCTATTTCAACAAATTATTTGCACAACTAATGCTTCCAAATGAGTGCATGAAAAAAACTCATCAACAAAGCTTTTCTCCTTCATTTAGATTCCTTTACTGCATGCTCTACTTCAAATCAGTGTATGCCGTTGAAGTAACACAGCCAATTCATGTTTGCATTGCTTAACATCCTCCTTTCACTTGTTTCATCATCTCAGTACTCATGTTTGTTGTATTTATGAGACATGAATTTCTTTTCTAGATTTGCTTGTGTTGTTTTAGCTAACTGTTCCCATTTCTACTTTAGATGGCTTCTGTTTTCTGGCAATGCACACTCCTCTTATCAGCTTTTGCTCATCATTCATATGGCTTGAACTCTGAAGGGAAGTCACTTCTTACTCTTTCAAGAACACTAGTATTGCCATCTGGCATAAAATCTACCTGGAAATCTTCCGATTCAAACCCTTGTAGATGGCTTGGAATCCACTGTGGTATAAATAGTTATGTTGTTTCTCTCAACTTTTCATTTATTGGGGTATCAGGAAGCTTAGGACCAGAGGTTGGACAATTGCATCATCTTGAGAGAATTGATCTTGCTTTCAATTCTCTCTCTGGTTCAATCCCGCCAGAGCTGGGAAATTGCACACGTCTCCAATACCTGGATCTTTCAAACAACCTTTTGTCTGGTGACATACCTAAAAGCCTGGGAAACTTAAGCAGGCTTTCCTATCTCTCTCTTTACAAGAACTTCCTCCATGGAAGTATTCCAGATTCTTTGTTTCAAATTACAAATCTGGAAACAGTTTACCTAAACCAGAACAATCTCACTGGTACCATCCCACCAAGTGTAGGGAAAATGAGAAAGGTCATTGTTTTATGGTTGAGTGATAATCTCTTGTCTGGTTTCTTGCCTGATTCGATTGGAAATTGTACCAAATTAGAGGAGCTCTATCTTGCCAAAAACCAGCTGATAGGGTCTCTTCCAAATAATTTAAATAGAATCAAGGGCCTTAATTATGTTGATGTTAGCAGTAATGGTCTAACAGGAAGGATCCCTCTAATCCCAAGCAGCTGCAAGGATTTGCAAGGGTTGGGCTTGTCAAATAATAAGTTTGAAGGTGAAATTCCTGAAGGGCTGGGAAACTGTAGTAGTTTGAGTATTTTAGCTGCTGATAACAATAGCTTAACTGGCCAGATACCCTCCTCCATTGGTTTATTAACTAAGCTTTCAGATCTATATTTGTTTGAGAACTCTTTGATGGGGTCAATTCCTCCTGAGATCGGAAATTGCAGTTCTCTGTCAAATTTAGAGATTTATGAAAACCAATTAGAAGGAGCAATTCCTAAAGAACTAGGTAAACTAATTCATTTGCAGAAACTCTCTCTCTTTTACAATGAACTCTCTGGGGAGCTCCCACAAGAGATGGTGGAGCTGAAAAATCTGAAGGTAATAATTCTTTTTGGCAACAAATTCAGTGGAGTTATACCGCAGGGTGTTGGAATTAATAGTAGCCTTTTGAAGATTGATCTCACCAATAATTTCTTGACTGGTGCAATACCACCTGGAATTTGTCATGGTAGAAAGTTGGAGATTTTGAATTTGGGTCTTAATTTACTGAACGGTAGCATTCCTTCAGATATTGGAAACTGCATGAGCTTAAAGAGGATGATACTTAGTCATAATCATCTCACTGGTTATATACCAAATTGGGCAATTGGATCAAGTTTGAACTATATGGATGTAAGTATGAATGATTTGAATGGGAGCATTCCTGCTACAGTAGGCAACTGCGTGAATCTTACTTTGATAGACTGGTCAAGAAACAAGCTCGCTGGACTTATACCTCGAGAAATAGGTAACTTACAGCAACTAGGAGTCTTGAATATTTCTCACAATAATTTGAATGGTCAGCTACCTCTTGAAATCTCTCACTGTAACAGGCTTTTCATTTTGGACCTGGGTTTTAATTCTTTGAATGGTTCAATACCATCAAGCTTTGCAAACCTAACTGATCTCTCTCAGTTTATATTGCAAGACAATCAATTCAATGGAGGGATCCCTAATTTCTTGTCACAGCTTAATCACCTAATAGATTTGCAACTAGGAGGAAATGTTCTTGGTGGACAAATTCCATTTTCATTGGGTTCATTACAAAGTTTGAACATAGCTTTGAATCTTAGCAGTAATGGGCTTATAGGTCAGGTTCCTCCACAGTTGGCAAATTTAGATAACATCCTGAGCTTGGATCTATCTCTAAATAATCTGTCAGGAAGCCTTGAACCATTGGGAGGACTCAACTCATTGATTTATGTGAACGTTTCATTTAATCAGTTTGCCGGTCCAGTACCAGAAAGGTTGCGCAAGTTTCTGCAAACTTGGCCAAGCTCTTTCATTGGAAATGCTGATCTTTGCGATTCTTGCTCACCTTGCTTGAATCAAACCATCTTAAAACCATGTAACAGCAAGCCGAAAAGCTCTTTCAGTAAGATTGGATTGGTTGCAATAGTTATTGGCTCTTTACTTTTCTGTTTATTAGTGATTTTTGCAATAGGCTGCTTGGGCCCCTTGCTTAAAAAAATAGTGATAGAAGAAGTTCCTTCTTTACATGAAGATTCTTCTTTACTTCTGAACAAAGTGATGGAGGTGACAGAGAACATGGATGAGAAATATGTCATAGGTAGAGGAGCTCATGGAACAGTTTATAAGGCTTCATTAAGTCCAGAAGAAGTGTATGCTGTGAAGAAATTTGTCTTTGGCGTTCAGATGGGTTCTAATGTGAGCATGTTGACAGAAATTAGAACACTGGGAAAGATCAAGCACAGGAATTTAATGAAATTAGTGGATTTCTGGTTGAAAAGTGATTGTGGATTAATTTTGTATGAATATATGGAAAATGGAAGCCTTCATGATGTGTTGCATGAGATCAAGCCATCTCCAGTTCTTGATTGGAAATTACGCTACAAAATAGCTACTGGGATTGCCCAAGGTTTATCCTACCTCCATTGGGACTGTAATCCAGCTATCATCCACTGCGACATTAAACCAAAAAATATTCTTTTGGACTCGGAAATGGAGCCCCACATCACAGATTTTGGAATTGCAAGGTTCATGGATCAATTCTCAGCCACCCCAACCACCACTGGGATAATGGGCACCATTGGTTATATGTCCCCAGGTATGAATTCTGAATCTGCGCTATTATTTTCAAAATTTTGTTCTCTTAAACATATTGTATACTTCATTTTTTAAGCATAAAATTCTTGTTATTGTCTGCGATACGCGAAAAACCTTGTTGAAATCATCATAAAATTTGATTTTGCAGATTTTGTACAGAGTTGAGGTTTTCTTTCAGGCATATCCTCTAATTGTTTTGTTCTTCATAACATTACAGAGATTGCATTTACTGTCAGAAGGAAGAAGGAATCTGATGTTTATAGTTACGGCATTGTTTTATTTGAACTGATAACAAGAAAGATGGCAGTAGACCCATCTTCTTCAGAGAACTCAGACTTGGCTAGTTGGGTGAGATCAAGCTTGAGTGGCATAAATGATATAAACGTGATCATTGATCCAGATTTAATGGATGATGCTTTGGAATCCAAAGTAGCAAAAGAAATATACGAAGTAGTCATGTTAGCTTTAGAATGCACAAGAAAAGAGCCAAGTGAGAGACCTTCAATGAGAGATGTGGTGAATCACTTAATAGACATCAAATCCAATTAGTTTTGGTCAAGGAAACAAAAAATGGATGTGACAATTTCTACTATGGACTAAGGTGTACTGAAATGGAGATTTGTTGACCATTGGAAGCTTCTATTGTAAGTAATTTTTATTTTGATTAACTGATTGCTAGGCATATTTCCCTAACCCCCTTGTGATTATTTGTCCTTGGGTGGTGTTAACATCATGTTAGCTTTATTTTTGCATCCTCTTCTCTTAAATTGTTGAGTGGGCTTCCAGACAAGCTCTTGTGAGACGCAGAGCTGAGTAATGGAAAAACGAAAGAGAAATGCAAATAAGAATCATCCAATGGTTTTATCGTGTTCTTCTTAATATTTTGTTTGTTCATCAGCATCATCCAGAAACAAATTCATGCACTCATCTAAACCTTATAAAACAACAAAAAGATTGACGGAGGGAAGTTATATTAAATGCAAAATTGCTGAACATATTGCATGCAGGCATGTATTACAGTATGTGAAAAATGAAAAATCACACAGTAACAGATGGTGAGATGGATATGAGATACCAACCAATAATCCGCATTCAATTCTCCGCATATCGTACAAAATTCATACATTGGTTGGGTGGAATTAGGGGTGTCAATTTCGGGACACGAGTCAAATTCGGGTTGAACCAGAAACTGACTCGGTACTATTCAAGTCAACCCAAACCGACCCGTTTTTGCATACGGGTCTATTTTTCGAACTCGAACCCGACCCGCTTCGAGTTCAGGTTTGCCCGACCCGACCCGTTTCAGGTTCGACAACGGCAGAAATTGCGCATTTAAGGGACTTCAGCGGCCGGCAGCATCGCGAGCAACCGGTGTTCGACAGTGGCAGCTGTGACGCATTGCGACGTGTGGCAGACGCAATTGCGGCAATGGCTCGCCGGCAGTTGGATCACAGGTAGACGCGACAACGCAAGTGGCTCGATCGGGCGGGCATGCGATGTGACGCTCGTCGCGCGACGACGACTCATGCACGCGGGCAGAGCGACGCAGGTAGACCGGGCAACCAGGTCATTTCTGGGCTCTCGGGTCAACCTGAACCCGAACCGTTTTTTGAAATAGGTCGAAAATCCGAACCCAACCCGGTTCGGGTTCGGGTCAACCCAAACCCGAAACTTTTGGGTCTGGTCAAATATTGACACCCCTGGGTGGAGTGATGGGTCTTCTGTGTGAGCAGCCATTTTTTCAAGAGTCATGGTGACAAACTTTAACATTTTCAATTAATATTTCCCAAACATATAAGGGAGATAAATTGTCGAAATTTCAACAGCTGAATCTTTGAAACTTTAATACTATGAAGATGTTTAGCATAATTCAGGCTTCGTTTGGGACGGCTTTCTTCTTGCTTTCTAAAACGGCTTTCTAGTAAAAAATTTCTTGAATTTGAATTTCTTTTTACTAGAATGTTGTTTTAAAAAGCCTAAATATGTTTCAACATTCACGGAATCCTAAACTTGGAGTTTGCTTGCTATAAAAATTCCAATGGAAGATAACTGTGAATGAACTAGAAAGAAAAAAACTCTCAACTATTAAAGGAATACAAAGATAAGAAAACTATGTCAAAGAACACCTGAATTTAGGCTGAAGATGATCACTAACCATAAAGATATCTACTCTAATTCTACCTCCACAGGATATGAAATCATCCTCGACCTTTTTTTTTTAATCTAGTAGTAGTAAATATCTCATTTTCTCATTCCTCAGTACGCAGATTATTATATGAACCATAAAAAACTATGACTTTAACTTTTTTTTATTCATCACCCTCATTGAAGACTTCTAACTTCTAATCATTTGAATGATTGATAGTATTTATTTTTTGTCACTATTTAAAAGCTTTTTTCTTCTTTTAAATAATATTTCAACCTCCCCATTTCTCTATCAAAGCCCATTTATATACAATTTATCTCAGAACTCTCCTAAAATCTCATTTTTAATTCAAGATTCAGCATCCTACCAGTATAAGCAAAAGATTACTAGTGGAAAAGTGATCATAAAATTGCTAGTGTAAATGTAAATGAATGAATTTTTAATCTAAACCTTAGCAGAAACACACAAGATTCTATGGAAGAAATACAAAAATAATCAATTGAGAGAATTAAGATTGGAAAATAAAAAGAGCACAGTCAAAAAGTGATAGAAACTAAGATGAATAAGACTAAAAAAAAAAAACGAAAAGAAAATAAGATTAGTATTTGAAGAATTTTAATACACCAATAGCTTGTCTTAAAACACAAGGTGGTTTGGTCAAGTATTTTCCTATTTCAATTGGATTATATCAAGGATCAACCTTAAGCCCATTTCTTTTTTTGTTTTAGTCATGGATGTTCTTACTAGTCAGCTACAAGAGGATTTACCGTGGTGTATGATTTTTGTTGATGATATTCTTCTTGTTGATAAGACTAGAGAGGGAGTTGGACATAAACTTGAATTGTGGAGGTAAACCTTAGAGTTTAAAGGTTTTCGTTTGAATAGATCTAAAAATGAATACATAGTGTATAATTTTAGTAGTAATAGAATTAGTCGGGAAATTGTGACTTTGGGCGATCAAGTTATTAGTAAGAGCACATGTTTTAAATATCTTGGGTCTATTGTTCAGAGTGATAGTGAAATAGATTGGGATATTATTTGTAGAATTCAAGTTGGATGATTGAAGTGGAAGAATGCATCGGGTTTGTTGTGTGATAGAAAAGTACCTCTCAAGCTTAAGTGAAAATTTTATAAGATGATGGTGAAACCTGCAATGCTTTATGGCGCAAAATTTTGGCCTTTAAAAGAGAAGCATAATATTAAGTTAAGTGCTGCAGAGATGAGGATGCTTAGGTGGATGAGTGGTTTTACTCTTAGAGATAAGATCTGAAATGAGCAAATACATGAAAAGGTTGGAGTAGCTCCAGTGGCATATAAGATTAGAAAGAGTTGTCTTAGATGTTTTGGTCATATAAAATGGCGGCCTTACGATGACCTGGTTAGGAAAGTAGATGTATTTTTTTTTTCTTTTCAGATTTTGAGGAGAGTAGATGTATTAGATTTGTCTTATGTTAAAAAATGGCTTATGTTAAGAAAGGTAGAGGTAGACCTAAAAAAGACTTGGTTACAAAATATTAGCAATGACTTTTCTTTATTAGATTTAAATGAGAATTTGAATTTTAACAGGACACGGTGGGCAAAAATGATTCATACGGCAGACCCCACGTAATGGGATAAAGGCTTGTTGTTCTCGTTGTTGTAATAGCTTAGCTTAACATGCCAAAATGATCATATGAGTAGATGGGGAGGGGTTGCATATGATGAGTTGGGTCATAATCCTTTGGACCTTCGTTGTCGCCATGGCTGCTCTCTCTCATTCACTGGCTTGCTGCTACCAGCTCCTTTCTTCCCGTCTATGGCGCAAGGTGATGAAGTGAAGCGAGGAAAGCTCTATAAAACCCCACAAAACTAGATCTAAATAGAGCAAGAAAGAAGGAAAAACAATTTTTTTTTTCAAATAATGTAAACTATAAAAAGAAGAATACAGCATAAAAAAATATCATTCTCCCTGAAAAATGAATGTAAATCATTTTAAATGCATACATTTTAGATTTTTTATGTTTGATTTGATGGGAAAGAAAAAAATAAATAAATATTTGGTGAATCTAAATGCAGTATTAATCCGAACATAAATTTGACAAAGCGCATCTAGGTATTCAATGTAACTATAAAAATTCGAGATGATTGGATATTTGCATGTAAATCTTCAATGTCTCTTCTCAAGTGGAATTAAAATCAATCTCTTTACTCCTTTGAAAGTTCAAAGGATGGTTTTGAAACCACTTGAATTATTGAATGACATACCAATGGGGAGTGAATTAGTATTTTAATTTTTTTGAAAATCTTTTTTCAAATTTAAAACTAATTTTACAAACTTAAAAGTAGAATCAGATTTTGTAATGCGGAAGCAAATAATGAAACAAAAACTAATTTTTCCCTTTTGTATTTTTTGTAGAAAAAAAAAATTATATACTGTTCTTTTTATTTTCTGATTTTTTTTTTTTCAACTAGGAAATAAACTCAATCAACTATAAGTCTTGAATCACAATAATCACCCACTCAAATCAAATTGCGCAAAGTAAATTTGTAAGAATATAAATCACATAAAATAAAGTACGGAAAGTAAATGAACAAATACATCTGAAAGTTATAGTACTTCGGTTAACATGACCTACTTTCACTCCCTGGAATCCTCTTCTCAAAGTATTGCACTAAACACTTTAATTTCTCTCCTTTAGCCCCCTGGCAAGACAGAGAGCCCTCACAATAATCACTTCCACCCTCGGTGTGGTTGAGAATTGAAAATTCCTTTCACTTTCCCTGATGCAACAGAGTAGATGAATCTTTTTCACCTTTTCCGGTGTGATGGAGTAGCCGAATCTCTTTCACCTTCCTGTTGCAGGGAAGTAGCCAAATCCCTTTCACCTTCCCCAATGCGACGGAGTTGCTGGTGGCCCTTTGACTCCAAGAGCTTCTTTACGGAGTTTCCCTCAAAAAAGAATTTGACACATAAAGGAACGAAGTGAATGTTGGTCGGAACAACTGTGCAGAAACACTCTCTTACACTCCCTTGCACTCACAAGGCTCTTATCTCTCACAAACAACTTTATCTCTCCCCGTCTTGCTTAAGGCTTTTTCTTCAAACTCTTGCTTACAGAAGACACACTCTTATACATCCAAAGACATACACTCTCAAATGAATTAAGAAATAATTGACTTCTTAAAAAACACTAATTTTCAATTTAATCATCATTGTTTGTACAATACAATTAGTCGAAATTTCCCACTATAGTATTGTATGATGAATAGTGCACATAACAATCAGTTCAATTTCTTGAATTATCGTACTGTCCTAAGGAACAAAAGTACAATACAATTAGTACAAATCATGACCTGGTCATATAAGACGAACAAAATGCCATCCATAGCGCCCTCATGAGAGTCGTAATAATGATCTTATGATCGTACTGGACGAACCAAACTTCGTCCAAAGACTCCTCAGGTGAATCATACAGGACAATGTATTATTATATAGTACAATCTGTAATCAATCATTTTCAATTTGATTGCTTGATTATTTGACCTAATTAGGCAATGATTTGAAGGATCATACATTACAAAATGATTCATATAGTATGAATATTCAAATTTCAAAATTCAAATTTGCTTATTTGAGGTCAGTTAGATTTGGCAGTGGGGTTTCTAATTATAGTTGATCGTCTAGTACGATGTTGGGGTTGTACTGTAAGATTAGTTATAATCTATATTGATTTTTTAATCAAAATAAATATTTTAATTTATTTTTGCTTTAACTAATTATATTGTACGATTGAGATAGTATAGTGTGATTTAATAGAAAATTTTAAAATTTTTATTTTTCAGCCCCTTGTGTGTGTGCACGGTTGTTAAGCTAACATATACTTTTTCTATACATTGACTCAAGAAAAAGAAAAAAGTACAGACCATTTAATGCATAGTCTAACTCATACAATCACAACGTATAGTCTTGAGCCTGAATCTTCATTCTTTCTTCACGTATATTGTTAACTAAAATGTTAATAATGCATAAAATAAATATCCAGAATAATATACAGGAATACGTAGTTAATCATCCAATAATTTCTGTAACCAACAAAACACAATTAGGTCGGGCTCCCGGATTGTAACAACCCTATAGATTAAAAATATTACATTTGTAACCTCGTGAAATGTGCAAAAGTCTTGATGCATAATTTTTTAAAAATAAAACACGTTGACTTCTTTTCTTTGTCAACTGGCGTGTGATTCTTTGGTAGTAATCTTTAACAGACAACAGTCGTGGGTTGAATGCCTTCTGTTAATTAAAAATCAACTTAGTTTAATTAAAATGAGTTTATTACTAATGAAAGTTCAAAGCTTTCATAATGATAATAACAACCATTCACTTTTCTTTCAAAAATTTTTTCTGATCTTTTAAATAATCTTTTTTCCTCTATGCAACTTATTGTATGTAAATTTATAATAATGTTATGACGAAGAATACTGAAGAAGTCGACGTATTTAATATTTATATATATAATCTTTTTACTCAGTGGGAAGATAAGATGGTAGATTAGAAGAAACGGAATTGGAAAAGCGAGAAAGAGAGAGATAAAGGTTTTGTTTGGGACAGCTTTCTCACGTACTGCTTCCTAAAGTAATTTTTACGTACAAAATTTTTATGTTTTGTGCTAAAACATTTCTTCAAGAAACAGTAAGAAAACCGTTCTAAATGAAACCAAAGAGACGTAGCAAAGTGGAAGTAGTAGTGAATTTACTACGTGCAGAAAAAATAGGATTGTGTTAATGAGAAAGTGTTGAAAAATGAAAGGATTTTTTTGTTCGATAAAAAAAATATCAAGTGTTTACGTGGATGACGCATATCCACGTGACAATCAAGTTGATGTTTATGTGACATCCTAATTTTTCTTCTTATTTTTGGGACATTTAGACCAATTAAGACTAGCTCACACACATCACAGACGTAAGACTCGAAATCAAAAACTTTGAGTTGGTAGTCAAAACTGATCATGCACAACCTCCCCAAAGAAAAGAAAACATAATTATGTTTTTATATTCATATTATTATTATTTATAATTTTTTTATTAAAATAGAATTATAGTTAGTCACTTTTATTTTTTTTATTCATCCTTTATAACTTTGATTTTTATATGGAAATAAATTACTTTTTGATATTATAATTCAAATTTTATCATGATAAATAAAAAAATAGACTTTATTTTAATAAATGCATGTAATATAAGTTGATAAAGCTTTTTCTCTCAAGATTATCATGAAAAAACAACCCAAAAAAAAGAAATTTGATATTATGGATGAGTGATATTTTAATATTTGATTGTATAGATAATAAAGTAATTATTTAACTTTTTCAGAATATAAAAAATATACATTATAAAATATTCATTTTTTATTATATTATATTTTATCTTTTTAAATAATAAGCTTAAATAAGATCTATTTTAAAACAATTAATGTCACTCTCTCAAACATGAATGAAAAATGTTGAACTAATATTTGAAAAATTTAATTTATTCTCCCCACTAGACCATTTTTTTTAACTCTGCCACCTAATCAATATTCCTAATTTAATTTTTTTTATTTCATTAATCTTTAAAGTTATACATAATATTTTTAAAATCTTTTCAAAATAAATTACAATACTTTTGAGGTTAAAAAGTCAAACAACTTTCCATCTGTTCATATGCTAGAATAGAAGAGAAGAACGGATCCATAATTTGAAAGAAAAGTAAAGTACACAGACTAACCATGGTGACCAGATTTTCGCGTGGTCGCGGCTTTTGCTGCGTTGAGTGTGAAATCTCAGTGACGACGGTCAAAACCCACGAGGAGGGAAGGAAAACTACGAAACGGCAAAAACAATTAAAAATACAATATTTGCGTGTTGTGAGAAGGTCGTGGTTAGTTTGTGGAGAAAATTCAAGAAATTCAAAGAATAAATAGCAGGCTTCTTCAGCTTTGCTCTGCATTCGAACTCACTTTGACCTGTGCCTCCTTGTTCCTCCGAGGAGGTTAAAACCGAGCACACAGGAGTGGAAAGCTTCGATTTTGGAGCTGTAAGAAGGTAATGGAACTTCCGCCGCTACTTATTCTCTAGTATTTTGTGGTGAAAAACCCTTCTTTTTTAACTAGAAGTGGCGGGTTTCATAGTTCTGGAAATGGCTTATTTTTGTATTTTGCTTGTAGATTTTTTAGATTTGTGTTTAAAGCTGCTGATTTTCTACTTTGTGCATTTTGTAAGAGCAATGGTGGATATAATGTCATGAAACCCTACTGTTATAAAAGGATTTCACCAACTTTCACTTTCCTTTGGGCTGTTTGGTTGCGAGATTTAGCCAAGATTTTAGGCTAAATCTGGCCAAACAGTTCTTTGAGCCTCATAAATCTTTCCACTTTTTTAAGGAATATCCCAGGATTGTGCTTCTTCTTCTCTTTTATTTATATCTTAAATCTTAAAAATATCTGACAAACAGTTTATTAGGATTTAACCAAAGTTAAAGTTTATCATGCCAAATTTATACCAAACAATTCTTAAGATTCGTTGCCTCCTAAATTCGCTATATTTGGTTTTACAAGATTGACCAAAGCCTACTAATTGCCAAACAGTCCCTAAATGAGTCCATTAGCTACATGAAGTCATTTCAGCTCATTTGACTTCGTTGGGATTTTCGGATTTTCTATTCTAGCCAAATCAATAATAACAACGAGGTCTTATATTCCTTTGATATTTTGCTTATCATTAGCCTTACTTTCTCCATTCATCCATATAGCTAAATTAAGAGCTAAAAGGTATGCTTTCTTTTCTTTCTATGTGCCTATAACAACAACAACATCAAGCCTTTCTGCCACTATGTGGGGTAGGTTTCATGAATCATTTTTCTCTATTATGTCCTATTAAAAGTCATATTCTCATTTAAATCTGATAAAGAAAGATAATTTCTAATATTTTCTAACCAAGTCTTTTTAGATCTACCTCTACCTTTTTTAACATAAGTCAAATCTAATGCCTCTACTTTCCTAATCGGGTCATTGGAAGGCCGCCGTTCTATGTGACCAAATCATCTAAGGCAATATAATTCAAGTTTACCTTAAACTCCCTCTCTAGTCTTATCAATAAGAAAAATATCATTAGCAAAAAGCATAAACCAAGGTACATCCTCTTGCAAATGTCTTGTGAGAACATCCATGATTAAAGCAAAAAGATATGGGCTTACGGTTGATCCTTGATGTAATCCAACCAAAATAGTAAAATACATGGTTAGACCACCTTGTGTTTGAACACAAGTAATAGCTCTGCATACATATCTTTAATGATTTGAATATAAGCGTTATTAACTCCTTTATTTTCATGAACTCTCCATAGCACTTCTCTTGGAACTTTATCATATGCTTTATGTAAATAATTAAATATCATATGTAGATTATCCTTATTCTCTCTATATTTCTCCATCAAACCTCTCAATAAATATATGGCTTCCATAGAATACCTACCCGACATGAATCCATATTGATTTTGAGAAATATTAGTATCACGCTGCAACCTACGCTCCATAACTCGCTCTCATAGTTTTGAAATATGACACATTAATTTAATTCCTCTATAATTCGCACAATCTTGTGTATCACATTTATTCTTAAAAATAGGAATCAACTTACTCATTCTTCACTCTTCTGGCATCTTTTTAGTCTTCAAAATAATATTAAAAAGTTTAGCGAGCCAAGAATTCCTTCATCTCCTAAGCATTTCCACGCCTCTATTGGAATATCATTAGGTTCAATAGCTTTTTCACACTTCATTTTCTTTAAAGTCTCTCTAACTTCGGTTTTACTAATACGCCAATAAAAATAAAAATCTTTATTTTCATTTAGGATAGGGCTGCAAGCGAACCAAACGTTCGACGAGCTACTCGTTGTTCGGTTTGATTAAAGCTCGTTTGCGATCATTTAATTAACTAAACAAACAAACTTGAACAATATTTTAAATACTCGATTCTTAAATAAACAAACTTGAACACTAATGTGTTCGGCTCATTTATGTTCGCGAACAACATCATTTGAAGTTCGTGAACAAGCTCGACATTAAGCTCGATATGAAGCTCGATTCGTGTTCGATTTTGAACTCGTGAATAAGCTCGATAAAAATAATTAATATTTGACTATATAATTAATAAATATAAACAATCATTACCTTTGTTACATAGACAATTGCTTTTATTAGAAATGTGTTTGTTCATAGATATGTTCATGAACGTGTTTGTTTGATAGTTAAAAAAATTCGTTAAATATGTTCGCGAACAAGCTCGATAAACACTAAACGAACGAATATGAACAGAACATGAACACTCCTTAATTTAAATGAACCAAACATGAACACAAACGCTAAAGCTCGAACAAACATGAACCAAACTTGAACAAGCTGATACTAAAAGAACACAAACTTGAACACTCACATACTCGGCTCGGCTCGGTTCATTTGCAGCCCTAATTTAGGATACTAAAGTAACTAAACTCAATCGTATTTTCACAGTACTTCATTAAAAGTTTAGCAAAATATCTCATCCACATTTGTTGAATATTATCTATTAAGGAAAGTATTTTTTTGATCTTCAGCCTTAATATACTTCACTTGAACTAAATCCTTACTACTTCTATCTCTTTGTTTGACTAATTTATACATATATCTTTCTCCCTCCTTAATATCTAGTATATTATATAAATCATTAAACGTTAAGATCTTTGCATCGCATATTGCTTTCTTAGATTCCTTACATGCTTCTTTATATCTTTTCCAATTATTAAAATTTTTACATTTAAACCGATTATTATAACAAATCTTTTTTTTTTTTTTTCTTGCACATTTGGATTTCACAACCAACTATTTCTATTATTATGAGCTTTTACTTTTGATACTTCATGCACATTTTTTGCAATATTCATAATGTCACCAGTCACTTTTTCTCATATAACATTAGCATCCTTATGCACAAACAAAATCTTAAGATCTAAAATCTTATTCTCAAAAATATTTTTGTTAATATTTTTTAATTGTCCCCATCTAATCCTAGAATATCATTTTACTTTATTTTTTATTTTTTGCCCTTTTAACTTAACATCCTACTTTCACTTGTTTCATCATCTCTCTCATGTTTGTTGTATTTATGAGACATTAATTTCTTTTCTAGATTCGCTTGTGTTGTTTAAGCTAACTGTTCTCATTTCTACTTTAGATGGCTTCTCTTTTCTGGCAATGCACACTCCTCTTATCCGCTTTTGCTCATCATTCATATGGCTTGAACTCTGAAGGGAAGTCACTTCTTACTCTTTCAAGAACACTTGTATTGCCATCTGGCATAAAATCTACCTGGAAATCTTCCGATTCAAGCCCTTGTAGATGGCTTGGAATCCACTGTGGTCAAAATAGTTATGTTGTTTCTCTCAACTTTTCATCTATTGGGATATCAGGCAGCTTAGGACCAGAGGTTGGACAATTGCATCATCTTGAGAGAATTGATCTTGGTTTCAATGCTCTCTCTGGCTCAATCCCGCCAGAGTTGGGAAATTGCACTCGTCTCCAATACCTGGATCTTTCAAACAACCTTTTGTCCGGGGACATACCTAAAAGCCTGGCAAACTTAAGCAGGCTTTCCTATCTCTCTCTATACAACAACTTCCTCCATGGAAGTATTCCAGATTCATTGTTTCAAATTACAAATCTGGAAACAGTTTACCTGAACCAGAACAATCTCACCGGTACTATCCCACCAAGTGTAGGGAAAATGAGAAAGGTCATCGTTTTATGGTTGAGTGATAATCTCTTGTCTGGTTTCTTGCCTGATTCGATTGGAAATTGTACCAAGTTAGAGGAGCTTTATCTTGCCAAAAACCAGCTGATAGGGTCTCTTCCAAACAATTTAAATAGAATCAAAGGCCTTAATTATGTTGATGTTAGCAGTAATGGTCTAACAGGAAGAATCCCTCTAATCCCAAGCAGCTGCAAGGAGTTGCAATGGTTGGACCTGTCAAATAATAAGTTTGAAGGTGAAATTCCTGAAGGACTGGGAAACTGTAGTAGTTTGAGTATTTTAGCTGCTGATAACAATAGCTTAACTGGCCATATACCCTCCTCCATTGGTTTATTAACTAAGCTTTCAGATATTTATTTGTTTGGGAACTCTTTGATGGGGCCAATTCCTCCTGAGATCGGAAATTGCAGTTCTCTGTCAAATTTAGAGATTTATGAAAACCAATTAGAAGGAGCAATTCCTAAAGAACTAGGTAAACTAATTCATTTGAAGAAACTCTATCTTTTCAGCAATAATTTGAGTGGAGAAATCCCTGTTGAGATTTGGAAGCTACAAGAGCTTCAGGAAATTCTTCTCTACTACAATGAACTATCTGGGCAGCTCCCACAAGAGATGGTGGAGCTGAAAAATCTGAAGGTAATAACTCTTTATGGAAACAAATTAAGCGGAGTTATACCGCAGGGTCTGGGAATTAATAGTAGCCTTTTGAAGATTGATCTCATCAATAATTTCTTGACTGGTGCAATACCACCTGGAATTTGTCATGGTAGAAAGTTGGAGGTTTTGAATTTGGGTCTTAATTTACTGAACGGTAGCATTCCTTCAGATATTGAAAACTGCACGAGCTTAAAGAGGGTGATACTTAGCCATAACCATCTCACTGGTTATATACCAAATTGGGCAATTCGATCGAGCTTGAATTATGTGGATGTAAGTGTGAATGATTTGAATGGGAGCATTCCTACTACAGTAGGCAATTGTATGAATCTCACTTTGATAAACTTGTCAAGAAACAAGCTCACCGGATCTATACCTCAAGAAATAGGCAACTTACAGCAACTAGGAGTCTTGAATATTTCTCACAATAATTTGAATGGTCAGCTACCTCTTGAAATCTCTCACTGTAAAAGGCTTTTCATTTTGGACTTGGGTTTCAATTCTTTGAGTGGTTCAATACCATCAAGCATAGCAAACCTAACCGATCTCTCTCAGTTTATATTGCAAGACAATCAACTCAGTGGAGGGATCCCTAATTTCTTGTCACAGCTTAATCTTCTAACAGAAGTGCAGCTAGGAGGAAATGTTCTTGGTGGAAAAATTCCATTGTCATTGGGTTCATTACAAAGTTTGAACATAGCTTTGAATCTTAGCAGTAATAGGCTTATAGGTGAGGTTCCTCCACAGTTGGCAAATCTAAAAAAAATCCAGAGCTTGGATCTATCTCTAAATAATCTGTCGGGAAGCCTTGAACCATTGGGAGAACTCAGCTCATTGATTTATGTCAACGTTTCATTTAATCAGTTCGCAGGTCCGGTACCAGAAAGTTTGCGCAAGTTTCTGCAAACTTTGCCAAGCTCTTTCGTTGGAAATGCTGATCTTTGCGATTCTTGCTCACCTTGGTCGAATCAAACCATCTTAAAACCATGTAACAGCAAGTCGAAAAGCTCCTTCAGTAAGATTGGATTGGTTGCAATAATTATTGGCTCATCACTTTTCTGCTTATTAGTGATTTTTGCAATAGGCTGCTTGGTTTCCTTGCTTAAAAAATTAGTGATAGAAGAAGTTCCATCTTTACATGAAGGTTCTTCTTTACTTCTGAACAAAGTGATGGAGGCGACAGAGAACATGGATGAGAAATATGTCATAGGTAGAGGAGCTCATGGAACAGTTTATAAGGCTTCATTAAGTCCAGAAGAAGTGTATGCAGTGAAGAGGCTTGTCTTTGGCGCTCAGAAAGGTTCTCATGCAAGCATGCTGACAGAAATTAAAACAGTGGGAACGATCAAGCACAGGAACTTATTGAAATTGGTGAATTTCTGGTTGAAAAGTGATTGTGGATTAATTCTGTATGAATATATGGAAAATGGAAGCCTTCATGATGTGTTGCATGAGATCAAGCCATCTCCATTTCTCGATTGGAAATTACGCTACAAAATAGCTATTGGGATTGCCCAAGGTTTATCCTACCTCCATTGGGACTGTAATCCAGCTATCATCCACTGCGACATTAAACCAAAAAACATTATTTTGGACTCGGAAATGGAGCCTCATATCACAGATTTTGGAATCGCAAGGTTCATTGATCAATTCTCAGCTACCCCAACCACCACTGGGATAATGGGCACCATTGGTTATATGTCTCCAGGTATAAATTCTGAATCTATGCTATTATTTGCAATGTTTTGTCCTCTTAAACATATTGTCTACTTCATTTTTTAGCATAAAATGCTTGTTATTATCTACAATACTCAAAAATCCTTGTTGAAACCATCAAAAAATTTGATTTTGCAGGTCTTGTACAGAGTTGAGGTTCTCTTGCGGGCATATTCTCTAATTTTTTTGTTCTCCATGCATTACAGAGATTGCATTTACTGTCAAGAGGAACAAGGAATCTGATGTTTATAGCTATGGCATCGTCTTATTTGAACTGATTACAAGAAAGATGGCAGTAGACCCATCTTTTTCAGAGAACTCAGACTTGGTTAGTTGGGTGAGATCAAGCTTGGATGGCGTCGATGATATAAACCAGATCCTTGATCCAGATTTGATGGATGAAGCTTTGGAATCCAAAGTAGCAAAAGAAATATACCAAGTAGTCATGTTAGCTTTAGAGTGCACAAGAGAAGAGCCAAGTGAGAGACCTTCGATGAGAGATGTAGTGAATCACTTAACAGACATCAAATCCAATCAGTTTTGTTCATGGAAGCAGAAAATGGATGCCACAGATTCTTCTGAGGACTAAGGCATTAAATTGGAGATTTGTAGCCCATTGGATGCTCCTATTGTAAGTCAATCTTATTTGGATTAACTGATTGCCAGTCGTGTTTTCCTAACCTCCTTTTGATTATTTGTCCTTGGGTGATTATAACATCATGTATTTTACATTGACAGGCTTTTTCCATTTCAAGTCTTCAATCCACCTTCTACCCTACCATGCAATGCTTTAGTTGTTGAGAGAGAAAGACTAATGCGGTAAAATATTGAAAGAGAGAGGGAGGAATAACTTTTCATTGTGGATGAGAGATCTCCTCTAAAGGATTTGACTAAAGTTAAAATTGAAAGCCTAAAGGGGCTTAAAGCTGGTTGTTTTAGTGGCTTAACAGAGCAACAAGTTCACCAATGACGGAACCTGCTCTAATTTTTGTAATTCTCTTTTTTGAAGTTATTAATCCAAAGAAGCCACCAACATTTTTTTTCTGGATACCTAAAAAGCATCAATGGTTCGTCTTCCTCTTTGCTCCTCTCTCGCGACTCACGATCTTGTGCACTGCTTTAGTTTTTCCTTTCACTCATCTTTGCCCCCAAACGAAAACCGCTCGTGGTAGATGTTTATGTCTTCTAAGCTCTATTGTCTTGTTATTTTGCATTCTTAATTTTGATCTTATAGATCCTCCTGGCTCCGATAATAAGAAGACAAACAGAACTATTTTAATATATTCTGACCTTTCAAATGAGATGGCAAATTGAACTATTTTAATTTAGCACCCCCCAATATAAAATTTCTGGCTCCGCCACTTACCGGTGGATGACTAATGCTTTCTCACTAAAAAAATCCTTCCGCAAAAATTTGGAAAACACACATCAAAGTGTTCATTTCGATGTTATGCTGGATTAGACACTTGTATACTATTCAAAGATCTCTAATATGATCAACATGGACTCTGCTCTTGACCATGAGGTTGTCTACATAGCATTTAAAAAAAACTGTCGGTTCAAGAGAAAGTAGAAGACAAAGGATCGATGGTCCAGTATTTGCTTGACTAAGTCTTTTCCTCCATTAGTAGCATGACCTACATGTTCATATTAATTACCCTTCCTTATCATCATCGATCGGAGTATAAAAAAATCTTTATTCGTAGTCTTTTTCTCCAAGGGTAGGATGTGATATGTTGGAATCTTACCATACAGAATACATAAATCACTTATTTAGGCTTCGATTGAGACTGATCTCTTATAACTTTTTAAAGCAGCTTCTAACATTTTATGTATGTTAAAAGCTGCATTAAGAAGCAATAAAAAAACCGGTCCCAAACGAAGGCTTAATAAATAATTCTGTGATGACTAAAATTCAGAGAAGTAGAATGCTTTGCAACTTCCGAGAAGAGAGCAGAAATAGACCTGCAAACATTTTACAACTAAGAATTGTGTTATTTATTCAACAATTGCGACATCAACATTATGATATTAGTAATTATATTACATCTGTATCTGTATTTTTTAGTTGGACTGTACAGTCTGCTCTTATTCAAATGTGCTCTGTTATTTTCAATTCCTATATCTATTTGATCTAACCATAAGACATCTGTATTTACAGTATGCCAATGTTAACAGAGAAAATATATAATTAAAAAAATTATAATTTATAGCATCTATTCTTCATTTTCTGAATATATAATTAAAATTTATATCTCCAATTAAAAAAAATTCATGACTTAATCTTCGTTTAGAACGACTTTCTCATACCTTCTTAAAATAACTTTCTAGTATAAAATTTTTAATTTTTATACTGAAAATTACTTTTAAAAAGGGTAAAAAAATAATCCCATACGAAATCTTAGTAACTGATTATATTTAAATCATTTCAATATTTATTTAAATTCAAGCTCAATTTACTCAACTTTCCCAGCTTCAAAAATTTTCTTTCTTGCCTGTTAAGTAAATTACTTTACCTTATTGCCCCTGGTCTTCATCTTAATTTCGTCGAGAACTTATGCCAACGGCTTCCTATCAAATTCTTCTTCCTACCAAACTCTTAGGGACCATGGAAAGTCATCATGCAAAGAATGGTTGGATTATTTGTAGTCCAACTCAATCTTTCTGCGTCAAACACCATTCAAAGTCGTCTCTGAAGTCGTCTACGGTGAAAGATCGATCAAGAACTAATATTCATTTTCATCGAACGCTTAGAATTTCGCCGGACCTAAGCAAACTATGCTGCTCGCCCGATCCGAACAAGAGAGCCAAAACTGCACCTTATTTAAAAAAACAAAAGTCAATTTTGCACGTTTTGCGAAGCATTTAGTTAACAAGTGGATTTATAAGTAATTTTTATGAAGAATGGGTTGCAAATTTTAATGATTATGAGATGATCTAAATTTTCATCATAATCATATAAGCTAATTCTTTGTATATCATAACAATCTAATTAAAATTTGATTGAAATTATATTAGAATAGTGCATTAGTTTAAGATGAGAATAATTTATGACAAATCAACTAAGAATTTTCTATATATTCCAGTGAAATTAATAAAATGGGAATTTATATTCATAGTATTAAAAATTATCATATTTACATATTTAAGATTTAAAATATTTTTTTTCATATTGTATATTCATAAATACCTTCACAAATGTGTCACAAGTAACTACTAGATCTTGATGAGGTTATTTACCCTAAAAAAGGGTTCCTTGGGGAACTCATCCGGGACCAACAAAGGGACCAGTTCGAAGGGACCAATAAGCTCAACTCGTTTGAGCATAATATAAAGCTTGCGGCCTCTTATCGCATTGCCACACGTTGTTACATCTCTCAATTGTTCTCCACCCAGAACATCAGAACTCGCCCAACTCAATTACCGGAAGTGTCTACTTAGAAAACACACTACTTAGAAAACATATTAATCAATTACGAACTTTCAACTTGAAGTTCTATCATTCATGCAACTTCTCAGTCAACTTCTTACTCAAGGCAATATAAGATCATCTTCTACGCAAGTTATCAATCATGCTAAACCACTCGCATACTCACCCAAATCATACTCATTGCCATCGAACTAGCTCCAGAATGCTCGCCTATTGACTTCACCCTCCTCCAGCTTTTTGGTAGATTCGGCAGCTGAAATAGCATCTACACGCTGTTTGATTTCTGAGAGGTATTGAACCATTGATCGATCCTTCATATGAAGTTGATGAAGTTCGTTTTTAAGTTGCATAATACAAGATCTATTCGCCGATTGCAGATGACGTTCTAACGTAAACCAGATGTCCACGCAAGAATCAAGATTGAGGACATAAGGTAAGATAGAGGCAGAAATAGTCGAAAACAGGGCAGACGCCAGATTTTGGTCTATAAGATGCCAAGAAGTGTACTGAGGGTTGCTGATGATTACGTTATCGGCATTGAGACTTTGTTTAGGAGGTTTAGGAATAGATCCATCAAGATAACCAAAGAAGTTATTGGCAGAAAAGAGTTTTGTGATTTGAGAACGCCATATAGGATAGTTATCAGTGGGGAGAGAAGTATTCAAGACGGTTTTGACATTAGACATCAGAAATTTCAAGGACGCCGGAATGGAGATGTCGGCGGTAGGTTGGGAAATCGGAGGAATAGAAGAAGTAGATGAGCTTTCTTGAGAAGCCATTGAAAAGGAGACAAGACGGAAAAAAAATTACCTGGTGAGCTCTGATACCATGAAGACAGATCAAGAAGCTCAAACAGAGAACAGGAAAATGGAAACTTTATTATTACCCGAAAATGTATTACAGGCAGACCTATATATAGATACACAAGACCTATACACGGTCAGGATTAAATTCATCCTAACCGTCCAATACAATATATCTAATAGGCAACACGTGTCAAACTATCGTATTGTGTTGTATGTGTATTATATGTAGCATATATTTTCATTTATTTTCTCTTTGTATTACCTTTAATGTAGCTCTCAAAACACTATAAATAGTTGATGATGATGATAAATTGTGAGATCTTTTTTCCGGGAGTTGAATCTCAAACTTAGAGACTTTAACGTAGAATCTTGGACCGTGGATTCTTCTTTATTAGTGAATATTCTACCATTTTTTTGGATGTTTAGGCCAATTAACGCACTCACATACACACATCGCATACACAAGACTCAAATCCAAGACCTCTTGGTTAGACCAAGATGAATTTTGTAATTATTTTACCAATTTGAAAATTATAGAATTCTCTCTCTCTCTCTCTCTCTCTCTCTCTCTCCACTCTTCATTTTTTTTGTTCACAAGTTCTAGCTTAACAAGTTGACTTGCTAATAAGGTAAGGCATCAATCAAGAATAAATTTGAGTTCAAAACACATAATAATTCTTCAAATAATATAAAAAAACAAAATCCTCATCTTCCTCTCGCTAATAATCTCATCCCTGAACTCATCTTTCATAGCTCGCCGGTCTCATCACCTTTCACCATGTGATTTTCTCTTCATTGTCTATTTGTTTAAAAGATTTAGCAAAGTGTTACATCTGATAAATAATAAATTTTAAGGGTTAAATATATAAAAAAAAGAGTTGCAACTTGCAAGTGTTGCGTATATAAACCCCTCCTTTAAAATTTGACCTCTTAAATTTGTTACGGAAAATATCAAAGTCAATTTTTTTTCCAACTGCAATAATTCAACATTGTCCGCTTCCCTTTATTAATTGAAAATTCATTTGTCGCCATTTTCCCCTCGATCATCCTCAAAGTAGTCATATTAAAGCAAAGTGAAGCAATCAAAGAAAGGACCGAATCACTCTCTTTGGTTACTAATGAAATACCTCGCCCTGGTCTCGATCTTCATCGGTGCCACCATCGCCTCCGCCCTGTCGCCGGCGACGGTGAAAGTGGGCGTAATCATGGACCTCAGCACACCCGCCGGCCGTGGCTCCCTCGCCGCCCTCTCCCTCGCCTATACCGACTTCTACGCCTCCCACCCAGACTCTCCTGCACGGCTGCTCCTCCTTCCCCGCAATTCGTCACGCTCTGACGCTGTCGATGCCGCCTCTGCCGCCCTCGACCTTATCTCTAACCATCAGGTTGCAGCCATCCTCGGCCCCCAAACCTCCTCATCCGCCGCTTTCGTAACAGATCTCGGCGCCCGCGCTCGCATCCCCGTCATCTCCTTCACCGCTTCATCTCCCTCCCTCTCCCCCACTCTCTCTCCATTCTTCATCCGCGCCGTCCCCTCCGACGCTGCCATGGGACCAGCCATCGCCGCCCTCGCATCCGCCTTTTCCTGGCGCCGCCTAGTCCCAATCTACGAAGACTCTGATTTCGGCGCTTCACTTATCCCTATCCTCGTCGACGCCCTCTCCGCCTCCGGCGACTCACAAATTCCCTACCGATGCCATATTCCCCCCACCGCCTCCGATGACCGCATCTTCATGGAGCTTTACCGCCTCAAAACACTACAAACACGCGTATTCGTCCTCCACGCCCCTTCTGCCCTCGCCGCGCGCATTCTTTCCGCTGCCGCCGAGTCGGGCATGACTGAAACCGACTACGCTTGGATACTCACATCCGCTGTCGCCGGCCAGCTCGGTTCCATCAATCCAGCCATCATTCTCAATTCTATGCAGGGCGGAATCGGCGTCCGCCCCTTCATACAACGAACCGATCGAGTCCGCGATTTCGAAAAACGTTGGATAATCGAGTTCTTGAACCAGAACCCTAACCACACCGCCGA
This sequence comes from Dendrobium nobile, assembly GCA_022539455.1. Taxonomy (NCBI): domain Eukaryota; kingdom Viridiplantae; phylum Streptophyta; class Magnoliopsida; order Asparagales; family Orchidaceae; genus Dendrobium; species Dendrobium nobile. The sequence continues at coordinate 4,579,777 of CM039723.1, read as the reverse complement.
CATCGCCGGCGGCGACCTCAGCTCAAGCAACTACTACGCCTATGACGCATTCTGGGCAGTCGCGACGGCCGCCAACGCAGTAATAGCCGCCGACCCCGCCGTCGTCAGATCACATACGGCGAGCGATCGATCCCGCACCGTCCCGGCCGAGATATCGAAAATACAGGTTTCGAACATTGGGCCGAAGCTTCTGAAATCTATTCAGGAAATACAGTTCGACGGAATCGGCGGGCGATTCCGTCTAGTAGATGGCGAACTGAACGTAACGGTATTCCAGATCGTTAATGTGAATGGGGAAATCGCAAGGGGAATCGGATTCTGGACACCGGGGAGTGGCTTATCGAAAGATCTGAAATCCAGCGGGGGTGGGAACTCGGCGGAGAGGAGTGGACTTGGCCCGGTAATATGGCCGGGAGAGTCGGCGGCGGTTCCGAAGGGGTGGGAGATACCGACAGGCGGGAAGAAGATGAGGTTTCTGGTGCCGGGGCCAGTGGATCCCGGATTCAGGCCATTTCTTAGCGTTGTTAGCGATCCGGTGACCGGCGAGCTAAATGTCGGAGGGTACGTAATCGAGATGTTTGAAGCTTCTGTGCGGCGGCTGCCGTACGCGCTACAGTTTGAATACTTTACCCTGCCGGAAGCCGAGAAGATGAAGACCGTCGACTACGACGCACTGGTTAAGACGGTGTACGACCAGGTCAGTGCTCTCAACTCTGCCGTGAGCTTGGTTCTAATTCCAGTTAATATCTTGCCGCCATTTCACACATGTTCATGTCGGTGCTTGCCTGTGTGAACCGTGGATTGATATTAATTATTTATATATTATATTAATCTTAAAAATATATTTATAAAATTTAAGATTTATCATTATAATTAAAATATCATGAGAAGTAGGGGAGTCAAAATCGGGTTTCCGGTCAAATTCGAAACTGACTCGAGTTTAGACGGGTTGACTCGAACATGATCTGATTTTACAAACGGGTCATATTGGACATGACCTGTCGAGTTACAGTGTAAACCCGACCCGAAACAGTTAGCGGAACGGTGGAGCTCAGTATGACACATGGCGGTCAGCGGCACCTGGCGGGTTCGACAGAGCTCTCAGTGCTTGCAGCGGCACAACACATCGGCTACTGCACCGACGACAGCAGGCTCTCGATCTCAAACGAATGCGACGACGGGCAATGCGGATGCGACGGCGACAGTGCAAAAGGGCGCGACCGTGGGCAGTGAGGTCAGCACAAATGGGCAAACGTGGTCTTGGGTTAACCCGGGTTGAGTTCGGGTTGCCGGGTCAACCCGAACCTAATTCTTTCTTTCAAACGGGTCGAATCCGGGAACCCACATCCGACTCGTTTGTGAAATGGGATGATCCTAACCTAAAATTTTTAGGTCAGGTTCAAGTTAAATTTTTTAATCATGTCAAATATTGACACCTATAATGAGAGATTTTTTTCCTTTATAAGGGTTTATTTAATAGAATTTATGTACTATTTCTAAATTGTATCATATATTATTCTTTAATTTAATTAAAATGTTAGGTGACTATTTCTAAATTATTAATCAATATAACTAACTTATTGGATATTAATAAATATTATTATTAAATAAAACTATTATAATTTTTAATAGTTTAATCAAAATATTTACTAATTTAAGTATATTAAAGCGATAAATTTTTTTTAAAAAATGCATTTTATTCAATGTCAACTTATATGAATATTATAATTTATAATTTTATTCATTAAAATGATATAATTTAATTGACATATAATTTATTACTATTTAGATTAACTTAAAGTCAAAGATAACAGCCAATTATATATCTTTTATTATAATAAACTAACTAATAATATCATATCAAAGAGAACAATATAATATGCAACATCTAAGATTTATGAGGTGATTTGATTAACTTAAAAATTAAGTAAATGTGTTAATTATGATTATTTAAGTAAGAAATAAATTAATTGATTAGTGTGATCAAGTGATTAACAAAGCATTAATCGTTACTTAAATTAACAAGAAACTTTAATATTAAAAAATTAATATTTTTTAAAGAAGCCTGTTGAAAGGTGAAGGTCTTTCATGTTGTTTGACGCAGATGATCTTCTATCCTTGCCTTAGCTTTTTCTTTCTAAGACCCTTTGAATCTTCTTTTAATTTGCATTCTTTTTAAGGTCACGAATCACGATGGACCTTATGATTTATTATGTCCGCACATTATCGTAAGCATGATGTGTTTAGTGATTAATAAGATCTTGGTCCATACTTATGTTAATTTATCATTCTTATGCTGCGTTTGGGACAATTTTATTACTGCTTCATAAAGCAATTTTTTAGTATGCAAATTTAAATTTTTATGCTAGAAAGTTATTTTAAGGAGCAGGAAGAAAAACATCTCAATCGTTTGGAACAAATTTCGTACTGCTTTATAAGACAGAATTTTAGTATCAAAAAAATTTTATTTTATAAAACAATAAGAAAGTTATCTCAAACAAAATCTTAGTCTCTGAGGTGAATATGACGAATAGCAGCTACCTTCGACTCTTTCCTTCTACCGTATTCTACATGTACATGGATGACTCCTACCGATGAGTTATTAATTATTCTTCTTTAGTTGCTTGTTTTTTTTTTAACGACATTTATGTCAATGAAGATAAACTCATATATACATCATAAAAGCAATATTCGAATTCAAGACCTTTTAGTTGATAGTCAAAACTCTTAATCAAGAGACCAAACTGAACTGTGTAATTAGCTTGACATGAAGAGATATTGGTTTAGATTGGCAACATTTAGAATGTAGTGAAATAATATTTTAATATCTATTAAATTTTTTTATTTTTTCAGCTATAAAAGTAATAAATGGTGTAATATTACCTCCTAGGTGCTAGTGAACTAAGCATGCATGGCTTTAGTCGATTTCAATGCATCACTATTATGTGTTAAAAATTTTATAACAGCATAATATGTGTTTTAAATCTTACTTTTATATTAAAAATTAATAACCATAGATAAAAATTATAAGACATTATGATTTTATTACTTAGAAAGCTCATGAATGAGAAAAATTATAAGACCTGACCCAATTCATTCTTACTATTGAAAAAGATGAAATTACACAAAATTAAGAATATTTGTTTGTTGGGAAGATGAAAAATAGTAAAAACCACAATGATGAAGTAAAGGACACACCGTGATTTAATGTGAAAAAACTCAAATTAGGAAAAAAAATCATGGAGTCAGAGCACACCAAAAAATACATTATGAAAATTGTGAGAAATAACTGCATATCTCTATTCTCTGTCACTCTCTCCTTGCTTCTCTTTTCACATACACTTTTCAATATCTACACATACAAAATATAATACAAAGCCAAATAAAATAACCCCAATGGATGCAACACTTCAGAAAAACGAGAAAGAAAATCATCACGTCAGTTTTGCAGCTCAACGACACCAGTTTGGGGAGCTCAAGTCTCTGAAACGTCATATTTATATCGCTAGGGAGCTATACTTAAATATTATTGTATATAAATACTTAAATGGTACTATTATATACTTTATATAAAAATAAGTATGAATTTAAAAAATGAGTAGATATTTGTTTTAATAAAAAGCCTAACTATTTAAATTTTTATTATATACTTAAAATTTTTATTAAATTTTTGGTTAAATATTTAATAACTAAAAAAATTGTATTAATCCATTAAAAATTCTAAATTAAATCTTCAGTGATATATTAATTAAAAAAAATGATAATTATTCTTTATAATTATCAAATAATATTATATAATAGTACTTTTTTATAAAATTTTAAATTAATTAATTTAATTTTTTATTATATTAGCTAGATGAATTTAAGATTAATTCTATTATTTTTATAAATATGATTGAAATTATATTAAAGTTTATTTAAATTAATAAAAATATAATTAGTCATAAAAATTATTCAAAGTAAAAAAAAATATATCCATTAATGTTATTCTTGACAATTTTTAAGTATATAACTATTATTGCTACCCTAATAAGCTAGAATTTATTAATTATTCAAATTTTTATTATTATAATTATTTGAAAAATATTAATGAACCTAATTAAAGTTTTGATTAATTAATCTAAATGTCTCGTTAAAGAAACAATTTTCAATCACAGTAAGACGCAAAACTGATGTTTTTATATGGTCGGCGGCGCTTGCAGAAGTACGACGGCGTTGTGGGGGATGTGACCATAACGGCCAACCGGTCGGAGCACGTAGGCTTCACTTTTCCCTACACAACCTCCGGCGTCTCCATGCTTGTCCCCGTGCGCGACGTCCGCAGCCACAGAGCCTGGATCTTCCTCAAGCCCCTCACGACCGACCTCTGGCTCGTCAGCGGAGCCTTCTTCATCCTCACCGGCGCCGTCGTCTGGTTCCTCGAACACCGAATCAACCCAGAGTTCCGCGGCCCACCTGCCCACCAAATCGGCACCGTCTTCTACTTCTCCTTCTCCACCCTCGTCTTCGCCCACAGTAATTCCTTGACCAAAAATCACATTTTTAGTCAACATTTTCTGCTAGATTTTTTCCTTACTGTATAATTAATTGCAGAGGAGACAATAATGAGCAACCTATCGAAGCTAGTGATGACAATTTGGGTGTTTGTGGTCCTTATACTGACTTCGAGCTACACGGCTAGCCTGACTTCTATGCTCACCGTGAGGCAGGTCCAGCCAAGCATAACTGATATTCAGGAGCTCATCGTCAATAGGAAGAACGTCGGCTTTCTCCGGCATTCCTTCGTGAAGGGCCTTCTTCTCAATATTGGCTTCAAAGAGTCTCAACTCTTCGGTTATAAATCTCCTGAGGAGTACAAGAATGCGCTCTCCAACGGTTCCGTCGCCGCCATCATCGACGAGATCCCGTACCTCAAACTCTTCCTCAATTCTTTCTGCGACAACTTCACAATGGGCAATCCGCTCTACAAAACATCTGGTTTTGGATTTGTAAGTCGGTTAATTCCTTTCTTAGATGATTATTACGGGTCTGTTTATTTTGGTTATTTTGAAGGAATCGGGAGAGAGGAACTAAAAATAAAAATTGAATTTTTTAATTGATTTTCACCTCAAACGCCACTGCAGGTTTTTCCCAAAGGATCATCGCTTGTTTCCGACATGTCAAGAGCAATATTGAAACTAACAGAGAGCGATGAAATGGTGGAGATCGAACGGCGGTGGTTCGGAGAGCAATCATCCTGTATGAACCAAGGCAGCAGCTCCATCTCCGCCTCCAATAGCCTCGACTTCAATAGCTTCTACGGCCTCTTCCTCATCACCGGCGGAGCCTCCCTTCTCGCTCTCCTCATCTACTCCCTCTCCTTTTGCTACCGCTACCGCCACTCTTTGGCGACCATTAACGCAGAAGAGAAGACCTTAAGGAGGAGGCTGAGCTCCATCGCTACGCTCTACGACGAGAAAGATCTTTCCAGCCATACCTTCAACAAGTCTGCTGAAGCTTCCATTGATGTCCGAGGACGGAGTAGTTCCGGGATTTCACATCAGTTGGACGCCAGAGCTGGTTCTGAGAGCCCCTTTAGTTTTGCCCTGGGAACGGAGACTCCTCCATCGTCAGAGTTTGCGAGTCCGCAGTCTGGGACTCCGCAGTGGATGCCGCCTCCGGCTGTTGGCGGGCATGACGGAATGGAGTTGATCACTCCGGCGAGAATCTGATGATTTGGACATGAAGATCACGAGATTGATTGATTGGTTATTTGAATGCAGTAACGGTTAAGATGACATATAGCTTTATTAAATTTCAAAATCTTCATTGTCTATAGATTATGTTCATATTAGTTAATCATTGTGCTGGGCTGAGGCCTAGGGCTCAAGAAAGGTTCATGTATAGAATACTCTAATAGGTAACAATCAACATGTATGTAAATCTTTCCATACATTTTTTTATAGCACAATAATATATTCTTCATGCACAGCTTATTTGATCTAACCTAAGTTTTGATATTTTTTTAGATCCCAAAGCATTTGAGTCATCTAAGCTATATGTTCAAATAAATTTAGATTTCGTTTGAGACAACTTTCTTACTGCTTCTTAAAATAACTTTTTTAGTATAAAAATAAAAAATTTTGAACTAAAAAACGGCTTAAGAACCAGTAAGAAAGTCGATTAGATGAATCCAATGGTATCATTTGGGAGAGGCATTTGGCTTCCAATATTGATTTATGTTATATCTAAATTTTGATTGATAAAACAACGGCTATCAATTAGTGTAATTAATTACAAGGGTCTTGAGATGTAAGTGCTAGTCAATCAACCTATAAGAGAGGCCTAGGAATTGTTAAAATTATTTTTATTAAGAATGAGTAGTATTGCTTCATGTGAAAAAAATCAATCTTTTTAATTAGTCTCTATTAATGTTTCATCGAGCCTAGAAGTCCTCCACATTTTTATTCACTTATGCTTCGTTTGGGACGGCTTCCTTTCCGCTTCTTAAAGCAGCTTTTTAGTACAAAATTTTAAAATTTTTAACTAGAAAGCCGCTTTAAGAAGCAGTAAGAAAGCCGTCCCAAACGAAGCTTTAAGCTACATTTGGGACGGCTTTTTTACTGCTTTATGAAGCAACTTTTTAGTATAAATTTTTTAATTTAAGAAAATTTTGAATTAAAAAGTTGCTTAAAATAAAAAAGACGTCCCAAATGAAGCCTTAATGCCACCTCAATGATAAATGTGTTAGATCGGAGACGATCGGAGCAGAGCAAGAGAGGAGAAAGGTTTCGGAAACAGAGGAAAGGAAAATATGATTTGTTATATTATTATGCTTGATACAGGTTACAATATATAGAATTGTTAAAGCAAGAAAGTACAAAGGCATCTAGAACTTGTAGCCACGTATGCAGGGTGCCACATATGCGAGAGGTACAAATCTTGTAATTCCTACATGCCCCCTCAAACTGGTGACTGCGAAGCTGTGATGAGTTTGGTACGTAGGAATTTGAATCTGTTGATCGGTAGGGGTTTGGTAAACACGTCCATAATTTGATCATTTGTACATATGTGGTGGATTGTTACTTGTTTTGTTTTGATGCAATCTCTGATGAAGTGACAATCCATGTCGATGTGTTTTGTTCGGGCATGGTATACCGGGTTGTTGGCGAGAGCGATTGCAGACGTATTGTCATAATAGATGGTTGTGGGCGAAGTTTGTGGAATGTGAAAGTCCTCGAGGAGACGTCGGAGCCAAATGACCTTTGATGCTTCGGTGGCCAATGCTCGATCCTCCGCTTCAGTGGATGATCGGGCCACGGTGGGTTGTTTCTTCGCTTGCCAAGATATTATGGAGTTGCCCAAGAAGTTGCAATATCCTGAAATGGATTTGCGGTCATGGGCATTTGTGGCCCAGTCGGCGTCGGCGTACCCATGTAGATGCAGGCTCTCTCAGTGCATTGGAATGTCAGTGGATGTAGTACCTTGAATATAGCGAAGTAACCTTTTGAGAGCGTCAAAATTGCTGATTAGAGGATTTTGCGTATGTTGGCTCAGCTGGTGTACCGCAAATTGAATGTCCGGGCGGGTGAGGGTGAGGTATTGGAGAGAGCCGATTAGTTGGCGGTAAAGTTGTGGGTTGGCAAACTCGGTACTGCAAGCTGTGTGGGCGTCGGGTTTGCATGAGATAGGGGTACTTACGGGCTTGGAATTCTGCATGCCTGCGCGGTCTAGGATCCGTTTGGCATATTGTTCTTGGTGGAGTAAGACACCGTAGGATGTATATGATGTCTGGATGCCGAGGAAGTGAGCTAAAGAGCCGAGGTTGCGCATTTGAAATCGATCTTGAAGGCAGGAGAGCAGTCTTTGTATCTCCGAAGGTGAGTTCCCGGTGAGTAGGATATCGTCAACATATATTAGGATATATAAACGAGTGGAGCCCGATTTATATGTAAGAAGCGATGGGTCAGCATTGCTAATAACGAATCCGAATTGTTGGAGATGATTAGAAAGGGTTGCGTACCATTCTCGTGGGGATGGTTTGAGGCCGTATAGCGCTTTATTTAATTTGCACACGTACGTCGGATGTATTGCGTCTTGGAACCCCGGCGGTTGTTGCATGTATACGGTGTCCGAGAGTTGTCCGTGTAAGAAAGCGTTTGAGACGCCAAGTTGGAGGATGTTCCAGTTGTGGTGTAGAGCAATGAGGATGAGAACGCGGACCGTTGGAATTTTTGCAACGGGGCTGAAGGTCTCCGTATAGTCTAGTCCGTGTTCTTGATTGAAGCCTTTTGCGACGAGGCAGGCTTTGTATCGAGCAACAGTGCCGTCGGATTTAAGCTTAGTTCTGTATGTCCATTTGCAACCTAGGACGTTTTGAGTGGGGTTGGGAGGTACAAGGTCCCATGTTCCTTGGGTTTGTAAGGCTTGAAATTCTTGTGACATGGCGGAACGCCATTGCTCACTTTTGGTGGCTTGGTTGTAGGTGGTGGGTTCGTTTTCGTGAATGAGGTGGGAGAGATTAAAGATCTGTTTAGGTGTGGAGTGTCCAGTTTTGGATCGTGTTAGCATTGGATGAGAGGAGGATTGGGTAGGTATGGGTTGAGTGCTGGAGACAGTGTTGGTGGAGGGCTGAGGCGCGTGCTGAAGCGAAACGGGAGATGGTGTGTTAAGTTCAAGTGTGTTGGAGGAAGGATTTGGTTTGGACTATGTTGATGGGTTTTGGTTTTTTGAGAGGGGTAAACCATGAGTTGGAACCAGCAAAAGTGGAGGGATTGTAGAGGTTGAGCCGGTAGTGGGTTTAGGTTGGTATTGCTATTGTTTGAAAGGGAAAATGTTTTCGTTGAAGACGATGTGTAGATCTTATTGGTAGTGGGGCTGAGACAACGATAGCCTTTTTGTAGAGGGGCATAGCCTAAGAAAACGCAAGGGTAGGAGAGCGGTGACATTTTGTTAGTGGTGTATGTCTTGAGCCAGGGGAAACAAAGGCAACCGAATACTTTGAGGTTACTATAAGCCGGAGGTTTGTGGTATAAGATTTCGTAAGGGGATTTATTATGCGTGGTTGGGGAAGGAAGACGATTTATTAGGTGTATGGCTGTCATGAACGTGTCGACCCATAGGTAGTGAGGGAGAGAAGCTTCAAGAAGGAGAGCCCGAATGGTTTCAGTGATGTGCTGATGTTTCCGTTTGGCGACCTCATTTTGGGACGGAGTGTAGGGGCAAGTAAATTGGTGTATTATACCTTGCATATTTAGGTAAGATTTGAATTTGTTGTTGACAAATTCTCTGCCGCCGTTAGTGCGGATGGTTCGAATATGGGTTTGAAATTGTCGTTCTACCATTTTCTGAAACTCAATAAATTTAGAAGAAACGTCATATTTATGAATTAGAGGATATACCCATGTGTATTTGGAGAAATCATCAATGAAGCTAACGTAGTAGCGGTAGCCGTAGTTTGAGACCGATTGGGCCGGACCCCATACGTCGGAATTTTCTACAAAGACATCTAGAACTTGTAGCCACATATGCAGAGTGCCACGTATGCGAGAGGTACAAATCTTGTAATTCCTACAAAATGGAATTAGATTTTAAGGAATTTAATGATAAAAAATTTTCAAACTATCTATTATATTATCTTTTTTTTACTATTAAATATAGTAAAGACCATCTTTCTTTTATTATTCTCCATATTATATGGGGTTCGAAGTCCAATAAGAAAAGTTCTTTTTATCTCATTTATATTGACATATGAGAAAGCCTAATATACCTATGGCTCAATAAATTGTCATTCATTTATGCATTAGTGGATATTTTTCAGATCAAAAATCAATTCTATGTTAAAATTAAGAGTCAATTTTAACAATGAAAAAGACTTTTAAAATTCTCTCCCCTCATATTTATAAAAAAAAAAAAGAAATAATACATAAGCCCTCTTATGCATACACATATCAATAAAATAAGATAATTGAATGAAAGAATGACCACATACTTGTTACCATAGGAGCTCTCCATGTTTAAAAGAATGTTATAAAATAAAGTTGTCTTAGTAATTGCTTATATCATAAATTGATGAACTACAAGGGTCCTTAGGTTCAAGAGTCCTACTCTAGTTATAGCCAGATTATTCTCTCACTTCAACACCTCAAATAACCTTGCTCTTGAGATATTTGAAAGTGTGGCCTTAGCGCATACATTTCCTCAAAGTAGAGGAAAACTTGATCCAAATGTAATTAAATGTATTTTATGTCACAATCTGACCCAATAGTATTTCTATCGTGTTAAGCTGTGACAGACAAATCCCAAGATCTAGTTTTGGAATGTTTCAGAATCTCTTCCAATGTTTATTTTAAATAAATAACATATTACAAAGCTATTAAAACATCTAAGTACTAAAAATAAACTCATTCACAAGTTTTCTTTCATTTCATCAAAATGTATACAATGCATATCTATAAACAGAAGTTACATAACTAAATAATTAACTAGTCATGACTATACAAAAATCAAAGCAGAAAAATATATATAAACTCATATCAGATTCTAAATTGATAATCAACAAGCTTCTTCCTTTTCCTAGATCCTAAAAATCACAGTGAGCTACAACAGCTCACCAGACAACACAAATTGATCTAAATTATCAAATTCTTTTATTAAATATTTTGCTAAATATTTAAAAATCAATTAAATACATACTGTGAAAGGTAATAAGTGCATAGCAGTTATCTAATTATTCAAATAATAATTTTGAGCATATAATATCGGCTCCAAAAATGACTTTATGATCTGAGTTCAGGTTTCCTATAGGCACAAGCCCCTATAGTTATTACCCCTTTTGATAGCGAGATAAAACTTTTGATTAAGGCTAGTCATCAAACAGATACATAGTATCCGACGTATAATAGCAGCATGCTTTGATATTTGAAATTTTAATATTTAAAATTAGAAATTCACCATCTCTCGCTTAAAGTGGATAGTTGGGGGAATGATGATAGACCCAATCAAAATCTCATAGTTTTTTCGTACCCGATTATAATGGTCCCTAGTCTACTTAGTCAAATGAGATAATCGACCCAACTTGATCGAAGGATCCTTGTCAGCAACCATAAGTTGCTTCGTCCAAGGGTTCCTAGACCTGGGGTATGTTTGTCTAAGAAAATAAATATGAATCCACATTAACTAACAAAGGGCATTATTCCTCATCTATCATATTCTATTAATTTATTACTCAAAGATTTAATTTAATTGGGGAAAATACATGTTGTAACGCCCCAAAATTAAATTTGGAAGAATTGTATATTTATCATTTTAAGAAAATATCAAAGCTTCTATAAATCATCAATATAAACAATAACTAGCAAAAGCAATTAAGATCATATACATAAAATTTTTTTGCCATTCATTCACCAAAATATCATTTATACTAACTAAGATATCACTACAATCACTAATTTATCACAAGAATAAATAAAAATTCAATAAATCAGTAAAATAACGGTGTAAAAATAATTCATAAATCACTAAAAAATCTATTTTATCTATTCATTTGAATCATATGTTTATGTATTATTAATGCATCCAATAATGTCAATGATATTAATGTATCTATCAATGTCATCAATGCTATCAATATATGCATGCATCAATGTATGATTTAACAAGGCATGACATCCAATTTTAATGTGGTGTTTTCAACATTTTTTACCCTAATTGATTCTCATTTGGTCATTAGTCATATCAACTATCACGTATTCAATTAATCAATTATCATTACATGTGGCTTCATTAAATCAATAAAGAGTTGTCACTATATGTCCATCGACGTAATCGATCATTTGTTACATGCTACAATCAGGATAACACCACAAACCATCTTTAAAGGTTGGCAGAGATCCTTAAATTTTTTTTAAATTTTATTCTGCAATTTTATTTATACTTTTGTAATTATGAGCTTGTGATAGAATAATAATTGTGGTAATCTACTGGCTAGTGTAAATGATATTTTGATGAATGAATAACAAAAATATCTTGATGTGTATGATTTTAGTTGATTTCACTGGTTATTATTTATATTGATGGTTTATATAATCTATGGTATATTCTCAAAATGATAAATAGATAATTCCTCCAAATTTGATTCTGGGGCGTTACAAATTGGTATCAGAGCTGTTTTTGAAAGAATTAGATTGTAACTAGAAAAATAGTAATTGATTTATGAGTGTGGTAGAAGTTAGATAGTATAGATTTGTCATTTCTGCATTTAATTGATTGAGTTTGATGAGTTTTGATTTGTTGTTTATTTCGATTTGATTTGGGTTTTGATTTTACCCATTTTTTTATATTGATTTTGTGTCCAAATCCTTAAGGGAAATATTGGGTATTACATTTTTCTAAGGTGGGTAGATTATAATAATTCAATTTAAAAATGATTTTTTTAAATGAAAATTTTGAATTTCAACATTGTGCATTGTCAGAGAAGAGAGAGGGAAGAGAGAGAATGTTGTTCGTGCTTTTTCATCCGTCAATTTTTTTCATATATTTCTTCTTTTTTGTTTTAAGTAACTCAAATCTCATTTTAATTGTCAATGTATGTTGAATGCAATTAATCGATAAAACAACGGTGCAAAAATCATTCATAAATTACTAAAGGAATCTATTTTATCTATTCATATACATCATCTATTTATATATTATCAATATATTCAATGTTGTCAATAATATTAAGGTGTATGTCAATGTCATCAGTGCTATTAATATATGCATATTGAAAAAAAATTCCTAATTGTTTGCAGGCTTGGTGCCCTACCATACTCAAGGAGATTGGGTGATCTCCTCGAACTCCTACTTTGGAATTATGACTTACCTTACCTCCACCTTCAAATTAACTACTCCAAATTAACTTTAATTCTTCTAATTATTTTAAAAGATTCTCTCATCCACCAATTGATCACATCAGTAATCCTAGGCTCCATCATCCCACTCTCATCACCAGCAAACAATTATGGAAGGATGTCCACAAAGAGCATCATTATCTAAGAGTTGAGCGTTGAAGAGGTGTTTAGGCCATAATAAGAATCATCCATATTTTTTCCCACGTTTAGAAAAACAAATGAAAGCTTCGCTTGAGAAATGGTGAATAGCTAGGAAGGTTGAATGAATACAGTCGTGCTTAACATAATGGTAATAACATAGTGGAAATGGTACTCTGCTTCTTTAACACGCAGAATAGACACAGCATTGCAAGGAAAATCAGATTCATTGAAATTTGTTAAAATAACAAAGGATCTGCATGGATTCCAATAATGCAAAGTTTCAAGAACTACAAAACAATTTGTAAATAAGTTAAATCAACAGATCTGACTCTGGAAATACAAATGTACAACGAAATTTTTGTTAGTTATGTCATGAAACCTAAATCAAGTAAGTTCAAAGTTATCAACCAGTGTGGGTTTCAGAGCTCAAACCTTGAGATCCTTCTGGTTCAAGCACACGCTCTATAAAATCCTGCGCTGTGGCTGACTCGTCTTCAAGAACCCTGTTTGTCATAAAGTTGCTTACTTTTTCTAAGGTCGACTTTTGACCTGCTAAATGCTGCAACAAGGATGAACCATAAACAGAATTTGTTAATATCACAGATGAAATTAGCTATGACCAAATTTAAACTATCAATTGGGTCATCTTTAATATGCAACTCATCCAAGTGTTATATAATGAAGATTTTTGAAATGCAATGAATACTAATAAATATAGGGAACAACAAAAACAAATGGGGCAAGAAAGATGATGAGTAGTAGTGGACCATTGTCCATGAAAACTAGAGTGTTGTTATCAACACCTGCGCGATTTTGTTGGTGCATGATTGTTGGAGCTCCGGTAGCCCAGGCTGGCCAGCACTGGGAAAGTGAGGCCCACATTAGCCCTACTAGTTTAGTGCATACAAGTAGGGGTGTCAATTTTGGGTCACGGGTCAGGTTCGGGTCGAACCCGAGATTTACCCGGCACTATTTGGGTCAACCCAAACCCGACCAGATTTTGCAAACGGATTGATTTTTCGGACCCAAACTCGACCCGTTTTGGGTCCGGGTCAACGCGACACAGCCTGAATGGCCCGGGACCGTGAAGAAATTGCTAGTTTTCGAGTAAAAAAATGGGTCAAACTCCGCTTTTCAGGTCAAAATGGGTCAATCTCGGGTTTCTCGATCAAAACGGGTTTTCAGGTCAATTTCGAGTCGAAGGGTCAACCCAACTTGATTTTTGAAACGGGTCGAATTGTTGAACCCGAACCAGACCTGTTTAGGGTCCAGGTTGACCCTAACCCGGAATTTTCGTTTCGGATTAGAGTCGGATTTTCGGGTCGTGCCAAATATTGACACCGCTACATACAAGTCAAATCTGATAAGCATTAACCTAAAAACCATACCTTCTTTGTGATTATTGGTAGATGACTCCTTCAACTTTGTCACTTCTATCAATCTTTCAGAAATTGTCTTGTCAAGAGTAAAGCCCTTCTCCATCATATCATCCCAGATCATATGGGCCAGTGCAACCTTATCTTCCATTAGAAGTCCGCCAATAAGCAACTTGTAAGTGACATCATCAGGAATTACACCCCTGTTCCACATATCTTCATAAAGAGCGATGGCCTCATTAACTCTGTGAGCTCTGAGAAGTCCATTGACAAGTGCACTGTATGAAACTACATCAGGAGAGATACCCCCTTTAATAATATCATGGAAGTAACTGCAGGCAAGCCCAATTTGGCCAGTCTTACAATAGTGGTGTACCATAATGCAGTATGCATTAGCATTGGGGACTACGCCAACCTTGAACATCTGATCGAAAAGCTCCTCTGCAAATTCAGCATTTCCAGCTATCAAAAAACCATTAATCAGAGTGCCATATGTTACTGTATCTGGTTGTATCCCCTTAAGACTCATTCCCTTGAACAGCTTGTGTGCAATTGATGTCTTTCTGGCTCTGCAGAGACCATCAATAAGGAGGTTGCAAGATACAATATCACAAAGACCTTCCATCTCCATCATATTAGCAAACAACTTATAAGCTTTTTCAATCTGTTTAGCCTTGCAAAGACCCTTCAGTAGTTGATTGTAACTGTAGCTATCAGGATTAATCCCAGAATTTTCCATAGATTGGATCAATTTCTCTGATTCATCAAGCATTCCATTGTTGCACCAATAATTCAAAAGTATGTTGCATGTAACCAGATCAGGTTTGCACCCGTTTCTTCGCATCAAGGACATGATTGCTTTTGCTTTATCAACTCTGCCAGCTACACAAAACCCATTGACAACAGCATTGTAAATCGAAACACTCAACTCACACTTATTCTTAATGACTTCCATCAGCATTTCATAAGCAACATCAACTTTCCCAAAACGACACAAACCAAAAATTAATGAACCGCTGGCGATAACATCCGGCTTAAAGCCACTTCTTTGCATTTCATCCCAAATTTCCACCGCAGCGGTGAATCTTTTGGTATCACATAAGCCAGTGATAATTGTTGTATAACTAACAATATCAGGTTTTCTTCCTTGTTTAGCCATAGTCCCCAAGAAGTTCACAGCATCATCCAATCTTTTCTCTTTACATAAAGACTTCAAGTATATATTATAAGCCCAAATGTAAGGCACACACCCGTTCTTATCAGTGTCCAGTAAAAGTTTTTCCACGAATTGAAGATTCCCAGCCTTGCATAAGTAAGAAATGAATTTTGAATAGGTAAAAGAGTTCAGTGTAAATCCTTCTAGGATCATCTCATTGTAGTATTTCTCAGCTAAATCAAAACAGCTGTTTTTAATCAACACGCCTATGAACTTATTGTAATCTACACTAAACACGCGACAATCCGACGCAATCATATCATCAAATGCTTCAAAAGCAAAGCTTAGCAAACCACATTTGACATAACCAGATATAAGTATTCTATATATAGAACGGTGCAGCGTGAACCCATCATCACGTACCTTTCTCAGAATAACAGCCAGAAGATCAAAGCTTTGATCTTGCAGAAGTAAACAGATCATTGACTTAGTGGTGAAGTGGTCATGTTTGAAACCCGGCTGAGCTTCAGCCCATAGAAAAAAGTGGAAGCCAATTTCAGAATTCGGTAAACCCTTGAGTACCTGATTGACTGCGTAGTTATTCAAAACAATATCGATGCTCTGAAGCTCCGTTTCCACTTCCTTGGACCATCTACCAGACTGCAAAGCAGTTGTGAGCCTTAAATAAGACTCGGCAAAGGAGGGTTTTGGTCTCCCAAACAAGCTCGAGAGAACATTGTCAACTTTGGGCTTATGATTGCGGTTTAGAGTTCCAATTGAGCAGAATAGAACAATCTGCAACCTGGAATAAGACAACAACGGACGCCTTAACCTAGAATGCCCGATAGTTCGGTGGAGCGCCCATTCCATCTGCTGGCCAAAAACCCGAGATATATATCTCGACAGTTTTGTCGAGCAGATAGCGCCGCCTGCAAAACCCGGCCTTTTCAGGTAGAGTGCATCCCATCTGTTGGCCAAAAGAGCACGATTCTGTCAGAAGAATTACATCGAACAAGTGAGCGGAGAAATTATAAACCCAAGCCGAAATAGCTGTGGAACAACTCCGTGAATGAGAAAAAGAACGAGGATGTCTACATAGAGAGGTAGTAGAAGCACCGGATAATACTTCTTCCGCGCCCTCCGGCGGTGATTTTGTCGGAGATGTTTCGCTGGGAAGGATGCGACGGTCTCGCCCGAGAGGGAAGTGGAGTCTGGCTTGTCGTCACTGGGTCTGAGCCATCCGAGCTGTGGGCTGGGTTAGGTCTCTTCTAAGCGGCAAATTATTAGGTTCGGTCACTGGATCGGACATCCAATAAAAACTTGTCAAGTGGACTGCACTTTGATTGTGCGCTTTGATTGTGCTTTAGGTGCGTTTTGACTGTGCTTTAACTGCGCTTTTTTGGCTCAAAGCCCAGTCCACATGACAAATTTTTAGTGGATGTCCGGACCTAATAATTATATGAGTAAATTTAATTTTTTTTTCCTTAGCTCGTTTAAAGGGTCTTTTGGTTGGATGAAAAATGCATACATAGTAAAATAGAATACAGAGAAAAAAAAATCATGAGATCTAATCATAATAAGTGATACAATAATCCTTCTTTCTTCATAGTTGAAAAATAGGAGATTTTTGTATTACTTACTATGAGTGGATTTTTCAACTAGGTCTTGCCACATAATTTTTCCCCTTTCTGGGCTTTCTAAAAAAAAAATTTTTGATCTTACTAATTTTGTATGTATGTGATGAGTTTTTGTACAATGGTGAGACGTAAACACATACTCTAACAACTCAATTTTTTTATAATCAAAATAGTTTAACGTCGTCTGTGAAAAGTTCATTCCCAACCAACTTACTTCAATGATTGATCGAAGTGATACATAATAAGTTTTTTCATTCTTACACTCATCGTACCATAATCTATATGATAATCATGGACGTCATAGTCATGCAAGAGGGAGGCCTTGACCTCTAACCCTAGAAACTCGAATTCAAAGGATGAAAAAGCAGCAATCACACATTTTATAACTATTGAAAGAGGTTGATCAATAAAGGGTATCATAACAAAATAAAAAACTTCCCTCCCACAATCTTCAACACAATATGTGTGGACAATTTGAAGATGCTTATGAAGGATTCCCTCACCATCGTGCTATAACTCCTCTACGGTCTAATCCAGAAGTAGATGATGCAAAAACTTTGAATCATCCTCCCCTCAAAGCACGTCAAATGTAAAACCATTCACTTGTTTTGTTGGAATTGGGTCAACCTCGACTTATAAATACTCCTCTTGATATTGTACGAGATGAGTTACAATGTCTTATTTAAAAAGAATTTTTTATCAATGATAGAAATCAGTTTAATCATCAACACAACTTTCAAGATTCATCTCCCATAATAATTGAAATTCTCTAACACCTTATCCTGACAAGGTTCAAATTAGTCACTATTAATCCCTATGATGAGTCATATGATCCCTATGAACATATTAATCATTATAGGATCATCATGCATATACACTGAGCTTCTAATGCACTTTATATTAATTTTTCCTTGCTATCCTCAAAGGTTATGATCACACGTGGTTCTATTCTCTCCCCATAAATACAATCCATAATTTCATTCTTCTTGCGAGACTTTTCATCGAACAATTTTTTGTCAACTGAAGAATTATTAAGGATTCCTCACATCTCTTAGGAATCCGACAGAACAAAGGATAATCCTTAAAAGAATTTTTTTAAAAAATTTCTGAAGTTTGCCAAATCTTAGGAGTGTATATTGAATTATTGCGATGTATTTTTCTTGGAGAACTTTATCATGGATCATTTTACTTCTCATTCATGTGAGATATCGTCCATTCTTATACTCACCTTATTCATAGAGTAGAATAATAAATTATTGCTAATGAGACTATTAATGTTTATCGAAAATAAAAAATCTTTTAATAAGAGAAAGAATGGACGTAAATGAGGTGCCAAAAAAATCTAAGCAAATGAAGCATGATCAATAAAGAAATCAAGATTTTCACCTTAACCTTCTCCGAAGAATCATAATTATAAGCTAAAGAATGAATATGCTCCCTTAAATATATCTTGTGTTAATATTTTAATGACTATTTAGAATGAGGAAAATATTATGTGGTCTAATCCATTGAGGTCAAATAATGATAATCAGTAGGGCTGCAAGCGAACCAAATGTTCGACGAGCTACTCAATGTTCGGTTCGATTAAAGCTCGTTTGTGATCGTTTAATTAACTAAATAAACAAACTTGAACAATATTTTAAATACTCTGTTCTTAAATAAACAAACTTGAACACTAATGCGTTCGGCTCATTTATGTTCGCAAACAACATCATTTGAAGTTCGTGAACAAGCTCGACATTAAGCTCGATTCGTGTTCGATTTTGAACTCATGAATAGGCTCGATAAAAATAATTAATATTTGACTATAGAATTAAAAAAATATAAATAATCATTGCCTTTGTTACATAGCCAAATGCTTTTATTATAAATGTATTTTTTTATAGATATGTTCATGAACATGTTTGTTTGATAGTTAAAAAAATTTCTTTAAATATGTTCGTGAACAAGCTCGATAAGCACTAAACGAACGAACATGAACTGAACATGAACCGAACATGAACACTCATTAATTTAAATGAACCAAACATGAACACAAACAATAAAGCTCGAACAAACATGAACCAAACTTGAACAAGCTGATATTAAATGAACACAAACATGAACACTCACATACTCGGCTCGGCTTGGTTCGTTTGAAGCCCTAATAATCAGGAGTATTATTGCAAGCATTGAAGTCATGAGCATACTAATGAAGCTTGCAAACAATTGAAAGAAGATGTTGAAATGTTGATTTAATAGGGATGTCTTCATCAATTCACTCAAAGTATACAAGTTCAAAATAAAATTAATCTTACTAGGGGACAGAATCAACAATAACAAAGTAATTATCAAATGTTCAAAAAAATTGAAACCATTATTAGAGGACCTCTAATGTCTTCTCAATTTCTCCTCACTACCCTAGAAGAACCAACACTAAAGAAAACTGAAGCTGATCAATCCATCATATTTATTTATTCTAAAATAGAAGGGATTTATACTCCTCACTAAGATCTACTTGTCATCAATATTGTCATTAGTGATCTATGCTATAATCGTAAGAGAATCCTTTTTGATAATAAAGTTACATTGATATTTTGTTCTACTCCATATTCCTCAACCTTGGTCTAGTTTTTTTTAAAAAAAGCTCCAACTAACTGTATGACCATTATATGAATTTGACAATCTATCAATAAGGGTTAAATGCACAATTACACTCTTTGTTACATTGGGTGAATTCCCTCGACAAGCAACACATATGATTCAATTTGTAGTAGTTAAGACATAATTGACATACAATGTTGTATTTGGGAGATCCTTACAATCAATCTTTGGAGCTATCACTTCTGCATCACATCTAAAAATAAAATTTCCAACTCTAGTTGGGGCTGACGAAGTATATGGAAATCAACAATTTGCTCAAACTTGTTATCTCATACAAGCTCAATCACGACCATCAATAACTTTGAGTATTGAAAGCTTCGATATTTGAAGTGAAGATATGGTTCTTATTATTTCTATTCCTGGGGGTCGTGTACAACAACCTGAACCACACAAGTTGGGTGGCATAAAGGGCTTCGCTTGTGAAAGAATTAATTTATGTGCTATTATCATATACGCATCCCATATATGTAGTGCACATTGGTTCTTTGATATCATAAGAGAAAATATTATAATATATAGATTATTTATGTCAAAATAAAGGGACATTTATCTCGAGTATGACCGATATGTTAGTATTGCTCCCCAAGTGATCACACATTCTTTTCAGATATATCCCACCTTCAAACTAATTATTCAACAAAAAAAAATTGCACTAGATCATCTGTAAATCAATGAGCAAGAAGTTAATAAACTTTTAGACACATAACTAAATCATTAATATATTTGAAGTAAGAATAATTTTTTGTCATTTAGTATTTATTTTGAAAAAAAAAAATAAATTGTTGAGTATGGAAAAGGATCAATAAAAAATAATGTTATTTTTTTTTTCATAAAAAACAATTAGAAAAAATATAGAAAATTTTAAATTATTTTTAAATAAATAAAAAACGCAGCTAATCTATATTACAAATAAATTTAAGCGAAATCTCCTATCATAAAATTTTTCCCCTAAAAGCCCTTTCGGCCCAAACCTACATTCCCAAGTCATTGGTGTCGTACCACGCCGGGCACTGAGATTGAATCCCCCTGGTTCGATCTATCGTCGTCATCTGCGTCCAGATTTACGCCCTTTCCGATCTCGGCGCGGCTTCTACAGCCATCGCCTCCGAACATCTTCCCTACTCGGGTCCCTCTGACCTTGTCCTTGACGCGTCGTGGCTTCCCTTTTCACTGTCTTTCTTTCCTACACGGAGGAGTTCTGTTAGTTTCCCGATCAATTTTGCTCTCCTCCCCCAGCCCTCCAATATTCGGTCATGGAAAGTCAACGCCGCCGGATATCATCGGTAGTGTGTCGTTGTTAATATTTCTGTTGTGTTCTTCATTTTTTTTTCTATATAGTTAGCGAATGTACAATGCAGCTCTTCTATGAGGCGAGTTTGTGGTATTCAGTTAGAACATAATTCAAGCTATGTATGCCATCTCATTCTAGCTTGAGATCAGCTCTACTAAGCATTGATCCAAAAGGTGTTGACTTTGGATTGATAGCCTTGCTCTGAAGTCCCGTGGGTTTAAGTTGCTTGGAATGCTCTCATCTTTTTTGTTGACTAGAAGCACTTTCTAAATGAGCTGAAGCTTTGGTTGACTAGTTTTGTTTCATGAAAAGCTGGAAACTTTAAGCAAATTTTATGAACTCGTAATTCCTTATTCTCCTTATGGGAAATAGAAAAAATCTGGTTATCAAAGGTCAAAGCTAGAAACTTTAGTAAATTCTTGGAAGAATATGATAAATTCTCCGTGTTTCCTGTTTATTGTTCCTTATTCATCTCATCAAAAACCTTTCTTTTGATATTAGTGAACATACCATCATGACCTTCAAATTACTTATCTTGATTTACTATGGATACAAAGTCATCGTATTCCAACATGCCATGTCATGTGATCTTGGAACCTGGAATCTTGGCATGATGTCTGTATTTAAGCCATGCAAGAAGCTGCATGGCCTTTCACAGCAAAATAAATGTTAGATAATTTCTTTGATTAAACATGAATGTGGCCTCTTGTTTTTTATGCATGTTTTTTTTTTTCCTTTTGCTTAGTAGATTCAGAAACTCTGCTTTCATTACACATGTTGGTTCTAACCTTTCCTTTTTTTATTGAATGACAATTGAGCATGTGAAGGTGCCTGTTCAATATGCTATTTGACTGTAAAAATATATAATTCTTTAGTGCACCATCAAAACTTTTCTTTTTCTCATCGCTACACTTATAAATATGATAAAGTTTCATTCATCTTTTAAATTCAGTGGTGGAGTCTAGTGCTGACATAAGGAACTACCATTGTAGTATTGGTCTATTCTCAATTGTTTTGTCTATTGTGTGCTTCAATGTTTAAATGCCAATGAACATAAATCAATTTGCATTGATGGATTTATTTACCCTGTCTCTTTTATATATTGTGTGCTTCCATGCTAAATGCTAATTAGCATAAATCACTTTTTTCTGATGACCTTATTTACCTTATCTCGACTATCCATGGATTTTAATTTCATTAATTAGTTTTTTCCTTCTTAACTATTAAATTTTTGTTGGTTATTATTTGACAATATCTTCTCTACCAACTCCTAGACAAGTTGGGGTATCTATAGGTGGCTATAGCTGTCGGTGGAAGTAGCTATAGAATGATTGATTCAACCAGTAAAATCTACCTAGCATATTGTGATAGTTCAACTAGTTGACATTACAAGCGTTGACCCCATCCCCCCTTTCTCCAAAAACGTGTGCACACTCACACACACGAAACAATGCATCCTATTAAAGGTAAAATTGTATTTAAAATTGAAATATAGGAGTTGAAAAAATAACTTGCTATGAATTAATCATGAAATATAAATTTTGGTGTTCTTATTACTTGCTTTTATGTTATTTGAATCGAAATTGTTAAGATTTATTCAATTCTCATTGGTAATGAATAGCTTGCGATAGAATCTTCCAACCACAGGATTGTTTTCCTTGTTTTGTTTTCAAGTCTTTCATTTGAAATTTTCTATGTCATACATCATAGCTATGAACATTCCATTTAAACTGTTTACACTTCATTTTTTTTCTTTTCAATGTTTTATTAGCAAAACATTTGTTTTCTTACTGTTTTCTATGCAATTAATTTTCATAGGATCCACTTTCAATGAATCCTTAACTATGTATTTTTTTCTCTGTGTAAATGAACTTCAAATCATGAGACTTGTGTGCAGGGACTTGGTGGTCTTCTCTTTTGGGGAGACAATTCTGCATCCAGTGACGATAGGTAAACTTTTTAAAAATTTTGCGCTAAGTTGTAAACTTAATTTATTTTCATAGATTTATCCTCAAAGACTAATTTGTTCTTTTTGTTATTTTAATATGAATAAAATTCTCAATTTGATCACTTCATCTCTTTCCTTGTGCTAAGTGATCATTTGTTTGATGCTCAATAACTTAGTTTATATCGTGCTCCTGCAAAAGGTTGCTATAAGTTGTAGTCATGCTGAGAATGGAGAGTAACTAGAAGTAAAATTTTGTTATCTTTGCAAAAGGTTGCATTCTTTAGAATTTTTGGGATAAGGGTAATGATGATGATGATGGTAGTGGTTGTGTTCAATTTATAATTTTGTTTGTAGAAAATTCTTAAAGAGCAAGATGTTTGTCAACATAAGGTGGCAAAATGGCATATTAGAATAAATCTCATTTTGTTCTTGCAATTTAGAGTTGCAACTATGGTACAAAACTTCCTTGCTCACATTGAACTTCCATTTGGAATTTCATTTTTGAGTTTAACCCATTCTGTGTATGCAAGTCTGCAAAACATTTTATCCTCTTGTAATGCTTATCTGGACCTAACTCGTCCTCATTATTTGAGATTTAAGAAACTCAGTTTATGGAATCAGATTTTTGTTCCTTCAAAACGAAGCATTAAGTGCTGTGATTGGTTAATTCATTGAAATGCAGGCCTTCGGTAATTTCGATATCTTGTTTTATATATGCTGCAAAATTTCTTTAAAAAAAATTGCCTACACGCTTTACTAGGATCAACCTAGAAAATAATAATCCATGAAGCATGGGATTAAACACAATAGATTATATGGTAGAAAATAATGGAAAGCTATAGATCTAAACTTAATAGAGATCAACATCATGTCTGTTGTAAATATAAATAAGTATAGTTGTATATGCAAATGTAATAAATGATAAATCAATTCCAGCATGGAAGAAACACTTGAATCTACATCCTTGTGTGGACATTTAAAAAGAAATATGAAAAGTACTGTAATTCCAAATTGACAAATTTGCAATGTAAGTCAATGGAGTTAAACAGGTAACTCAATGGAAATGAACTATGAAATTGAAGGAGTAAGTTACAAAGATGACAAATGACATTAAAAATTAGATCAAAGCATGGTTAGTGTTAGAGGGGCCAGGAAGAAAAAAATTCCTTTGATTATTTTGAACTAATAGCTAAAAATGGAATGATAATAATGACTGAAAATTAAAAGCAACCTATGAGCTCTTTTGCCCTTTAGGAGCAAAAAGCTTACTTATTCTGAGAGCACTTTTACTCTTACAATTACTTTGCTTTGATTCTGAGATGCACTTGGGCATAACTGCGGTATGTCTATTACTTTTTTATGCCTAGAGAATGAGAGCATTTTTTTGGTTGCCATGTGCTTTTAAGTTAGTTGTTGGGAGAAGATCAGTACAAGTACTTGAAATTTATGAGAAATATGATAGAAGGCTATGTAGATTTATGAGAAAAATGCAACTTGAATTCAATTTCTTCTGCAATTATGGATTGAACTCTTCCATTAAGTTAGATAATTCTGGAAGATGCTTGATGCGTTAAAGTTAAATAAATACACTTAACATATGTTAGCAAATTTGTCTTTGAGTAATGATGATGAGTAAATTTATTGAGAAAAATAAATTGATGGCATTTTGAATAGGGTTCTAGTTTAGTCTCTAATTTCTTACTTATTTTTGAGCTATTTCCCCCCCTTTGTTTTAGGGTTGTTGAGTCCATGGGAAGACACCATCTCTAAGAGGCAAAAGAGTGGGAAGATGAGGGGCAATTAGCGATGAGCACATGCATCATAGAAAAAGGGGTTAACAACGATGAACAAGGGTGTGAGCTCGTGCTAGAGGGGCAAATAGAGACCAAGCGAGGACAACCTTTTCGAACAATGTTTGGTTTAGGTTCGAAGCAATGTTCTAACCGGGTTAGAATCATGTTCGAATCAATTTTAAACTAAGGTTCAAATTAGGATTGAACTAGTTCGAATTTAGAGTATCCAACTTGTTTTGAAGGGCTTAGGACTCCAATAAGTAGTCCGCATATAAAAGTGGTTATCCCACATTTGGGTTATTTTGGTTCAACAAGTTTTTGATGTTGTTTGTCCAAATAAAAAATATATTGGGAATATTTGTACAAATAAATGTTTTAAAAGGGATAAAAAGTCAAACTTCCCTTATTTAATGAAGTTAAAAATTGAATTTTCAAATAAATGGAATCCAAGGCTAAACTCTAGTAGATGTAGTACGCGAGGACACCAGATGAACATATCTTTTTGTGTAAATGATAAGACTAGCTATTGTATTTTCCTCAAGAAGAGGAATGCTTTGGCAAAAGCTACAATCTTTAACTCACAACTGCTAGTTGGTTTAGCAAAAAATAAAAAGGAAACAAAGCCCAGAAGAAATCCATTTCATTGAGGTTGAAGAAAAAGCTCATTGGATGTACTTAGTTGGGTGGAAGCTTGTTCTATTGCGAAGACCACTTCCATGTGTATGGCAAATTTATAGACATAATATTTGAAATGAAACTGAATCAATAGCATATGATCGATAGGACACAAAGCCCTCTGTAAGCTAAGGTGGATTCAAATTTGTCCCCTTAGACAAACATTCACCCCCGGTCTACAAGGTCCCCTTGGACGAAGCAACCCATGGCTGCCGACAAGGATCCTTCTGTCAGGTTGGGTCGACTACCTCCTCTGACTAAGTAGACCAGGGACCATGATGGCCCGGGACGACGGAACCATGGGATCTTGATCGAGTCTATCATCCATTCCCCCACCATCCGCTTTGAGTATGAGATGGTGAAAATTTCTATTTTAAATATAAAAAATCTTCAGATTTTCAAATATCAAATTTCCCAAATTCTCAAACTTCCAAATACTTCCAAATCTCAAACCCATTGCTGCTACTATATGCCAAATACACGTATTCTCTACGTATCTGATTGACGACTAGCCTTAATCGAAAGTTCTCTCTCGTGATCGGGAAGGGTAATTAACTATAGGGGCTTGCACCTATAGGAAACCAGAACTCAGATCATAAAGTCCTCGCAAAATGAGGGCGAAATCTCTGGGTAGTGTCTTATCTACAAACCCATCTGCCTTCCAAAATTTACATCGGAACTTATCAGTTAAAACTCCCTCGCCAAATAAAAAAGAAATCGCGCGGCGGGGAGGCCGGGGCCGAATTTTCGGAGCCCACAGATTTCTGGCGACTCCGCTGGGGATTGGTTTCTCTTTCCATCTTTGGCTAGTCGTCTCAGTGCTATAGTAGTAGCTATATCAAGTCGTACTCAAGACTTTGAGTCTATCAAAATGGTCATTTGACAAATTTAT
This sequence comes from Dendrobium nobile, assembly GCA_022539455.1. Lineage (NCBI taxonomy): Eukaryota > Viridiplantae > Streptophyta > Magnoliopsida > Asparagales > Orchidaceae > Dendrobium > Dendrobium nobile. The sequence goes on along the minus strand of CM039723.1, from coordinate 4,553,356 downwards.
TTGACATTCCATAGAGTTTTAAAATTATTTTCATTGCTTGCTTATGCTAATCATTTTTGTCTATTTTTATTTTTGTGTTCTGTGCAAGTCTCTGCATTTTGAAAGTGCGGGGTGATGTATCAGATTCTGATTACTAACCCTTGCCTTTCATTTATGCAGATGGATCTACAGAACACCCCGATGACCGTCCAACTGGGACGAGGAGCCAGAATTCAGCTGGCCAATGCTGTTATTGAGACTGGGAATGCTGGAGCTACCATCCAGTTTGGTAGTGTTGATTTTCCAGCTGTTGTTGCAAGAGCTTCTGGAGCTCCTACTCGTCGCGCGCATCTGCCAGTGCAGCGACCCATTACTGAAGCTCCTACCCGTCGTGTGCATCTGCCAGCACAGCGACCTGTTGCTGAAAATACCCGTAATAGAGTTTCCGTATTCGAAAGGCTATCACAGCCTGAAGCCCTTACCACCAGAAGAATTGTGAATGGTGGAAGAGTTTCTGTGGTAGCTGCAAACACCACCACTCTGCCGACCTGGTTATCTGCACCTGGGAAGTACGATGCTGAGGCCTCCTCATCTGGAGGAAGGCCAACAAGGAGGCAAAGGAGAAAGATGAACGCTGAACTCCGAGCTCAGCAACAACAACTCCCTGTTCACCCTTCCAATCTGCCAGCCCTGGTGCCTGAAGTCAATGTTCCCACCAGAAATAAATTTACTGACCTGAAATGGGTTAAAAGAAATAGCTCTACTGGGGAGCTGAAGAAGTCTTTCTGGGAGCAACGACGTGAAGTCCCAGCTCCTCCAAAGAGAAAAGAATCTAAAACTATGTCTGCTCGAGTATACAGAGTCCTGAAGACCGTAAAGGAGAAGGGGCTGAAGAAAAAGAAGTTCCAACGGCCTTTGGTGATCGAGGCCAGGAGAACTCCGCCAAGGGAAATACTATCCTTTGCGGCAGAGAGAAGAGAAAGGCATTATACCCCACGCGGTGAACATCGGGGTGTGACACCTGAACCATATGTTCAAGGATCCACCGCTGAAAGGTCCCGGTGGAAAGGAAAACAAATCTGGAGGCCAAAGCCTCGAGGAAATAAGAAAGAAAGAAGAGAAAGGAGGACTGATCAGGGTGTGACATCTGGTGAGGCTTCCCGGAGATCCGCCCCAATTTACAAACAACGTCAGAAGTGGGCCCCAAAAAGGACCCATAATGACACTCCTCCAGACGGTAGACACCTTGGAGAATCCTCCATGGGATCCCGTCGCCTTCCATCCCCTCCAAAAGAAGAGACTAACTTCGATCGCAGTCCGCTGGTTGAAGAAGTCCCCGTGCCTAACCAAGAGCCGGAAATCCAGTGGCGGCGCCGCTCGGAGATTCGAGTACTAGAAGATGAAGGAAATATGCAAGGGGAAGACAACATAGAAGATGAAGAATTCCTCGAAGGGGAAGAAAATATCGAGGAATATATAGAGAAAAACCTGGAAGAAGGCTTGGAAGAAATAAGTAATGCCCTGGATATGGAAGTTGTCTATATGGTGACACATATAGATATTGATGATGACGCCAATTATGATGACGATGAAGATGAGGAGCGTTGGCAACCGCCACCCAGGCAAGTATACCGACGTCGCCGTAAAGAAGGGTCCACCACGGGCAGAAGTTGTCATTCTCAAGAAGAAGAAGTGGAGGAAGTAGATGAAAATCCTTCTGATGCTGAAAACGTCACACTCTCGCCGAAATGCGGCGACAAATGAGGCGACAAATGAGAGCCAAAGATAGGGAAATCTCCCAGTTAAATGAGAAGATGACTGAGATGATGGCTCAAATGGGGGCAATGATGCAGATGATGCAGAGAACTGCTGCCGTCGGTCCCATGCCCAATCCTCCTCCGGATCCTCCAAACTTTCAAGTGCCACAAGGATCAAGAATACAGGGAGCTCCTGAAGCTGGTCGCGAAGTTCATAATGTTATTCGCCAGCCCACTCTACAGAATGTTGCAAGTACTTCTGAACCTGTGACCGCTGCACAGTTGGAAGGAATAATCAAAGAAAGGATCAAGGCTATTATAGCTATTGACCAAGCAGAAAAATTGGTGGGCAAGGGTCGTCCATATCCTGTTGAGTATGACCAAGTACCGTACCCAAAAGGGTATTCTGTACCAAAGTTCAATACTTTCAATGGTAATAATAATCCCAGGCAGCACCTGGCGCAGTTTAAAGCCACCTGCGGGAACACAGGAGGCAATGACGCCATACTCTTCCGACATTTCGTTAGTAGTTTAACAGCAACTGCTTTCGAATGGTACGCTGATCTGCCAAATGACTCTGTAAAGACCTTTGCAGAGTTAGAATCTATATTCTTGAAGAGGTTTGCTAGTGCAACTGAGAAGATCACGATCGCTGACCTCGCTCTTGATAAGAGAAAAAGAGAAGAATCAGTGACCAAATACATCACTCGCTGGCGCAACCTGAGCATGAAGTGTGAGCAACAGCTTGAAGAAGAGCATGCCGTACAGTTGTTAATGGGAAACATTGATGACAAGATGCAACCCTTCCTGTGCATGGCTATAATCAACACATTTCAAGACTTGCTCGACAGAGTGGCCAAATTTGAGAAACTGAATTTGTCCAGGTCAGAAAATCATGCTGATAAGTCTAAGAAGACTAAGGCCCCGGGTGCTAGAAGGGGTGAAGCTGACTCTACGTTCTTCTCTAGAGCTGATAGAGAAAAGCATGTGATTTACAATGTAGACAAGGGCAAGCAGCCGATGCAATATCAAAAAAAGCCCAAACAGGCCTACAACCCCAACCCCCAACCAAAGCTGATATTAGGGGGAAATGATAAGCCACGAACTTATCAAGGTGGAGGAGAACGACAGAGACAGACAATGGGAACAGGTGATAGAACGTTCCAATCCCTTAAAGATAAAATGAATAAAGAATATTCATTCAAGAGGGAGAGTGTCGCCAAATTATTTCGACAAGTGTTGAAATCGGGTTTAGAACTGCCTGAATGCAAGAGACCCGAAGAGTCGAAGCACACTGATGACCCAAATTATTGCCCATATCATCGGGTGCTTAGCCATCCTATTGAAGATTGCTACATCTTCAAGGATTGGCTTGAAAGAAAATATCAAAAAGGGGAACTCATATTGTCTGATAATGTGTTGTCTCACCCTAGATATGAATCAGCTCGGGTGGTCACGTCCTCTTTCGTACCCCTAGTTAAAGAAAGAAGAAAAGAAAAGAAACCAATTCAAGAAGAACAGTGGGAGACTGTGGTCTCTAAGAAGACTGTGAAAATGTTGAAGCAGCTTGAAGGAGTTCCAGGTGTAAAGTGGAAGTCTCCTATTGAGCCTATGATAAATTTGAAGGAACTGCCGATGGTGCGAGCTCCTATTTCTAAACAACTCTCCAATCAAGCTAGCACTTCAAAGTCTGGTGGGGTGAAATCATCCAAGAAGAAGACCAAGTTGAAGAAGCCCGAGGAGAAGATGACCGCAACTCAGAGGGTTATCGACAGTTTGGATGAGTATTATCAGATTGTGAGGCGACCTATCAAGCTCGCTGACTTCATGTCGGAGCTTAAGATAGACGAAGTTGGAGAAGATGATGAGAATTCTCTTCCAACAGAAATATGTCGGGTCATCTCAGTGGCGCCGAGTATATCAGTAAAAGAAGAATACACTGAAGAAGTACCCTCTGAGTCCTGTATGATGGTGTTGCCAATGGATTACAGTTCGGAAGAGGATTTGTATTTCCCAGAGGAAGATGAATCAGACCCTAGCATATCGTCTCGGATGGGACATGTAAACCTGAGTGGTGATTCTGAATCAACAGATGAGTCCCTAGACGCAACGATAGCTGACTCTGAAGAAAATGTACAGTTAAGTGACTCTGAACCGGAGGAGATTGATCAAGTGCAGTTAAGAAGCGGCAAGATACTATCGCCTCCACCGAAGAAAGGGGTCTCCAATAAAGACAAGGAGAAAGAGATAGTCATAAATGACAATATTATCCATAAAGATCCTAAGAAAAAGAACACCTCAGCCAATGTGATAGATTATAATATCTTATCCCATCTAAGAAAAATCCCAGCACAACTCAGCATATACGATGCTTTGGTAATGTCTAAAGACCTTCGGGAGACTCTGATTCAGGCTCTCAAAGATCCCGAAAGATACGAGGCGTATTTTGCTGAACGTAGTTTGACTGAGGTTCTGCAAGCTCGAAATGAGTCATTCATTACTTTCTCCGAAGAGGACATGATGCTCAGAACTGCAGACCATAATCGCCCTCTGTACGTTACTGCAGAGAGCGATAAGCTGATCATTAGTCGAATTCTAATCGATCCTGGATCATCCGTGAATCTGATAAGCTTGAAAGCACTGAGATCCCTCTGCCTTGATGTGGAACACCTCGGGCCAGATAAGTTGATGGTGCATGGTTTCAACGAAAAAGGACAAAAAACCCTCGGATCATTTATGCTCCCTCTTGTATTTGGAGAGCTCCACACAGAAGCTAAATTCCATGTAATTGATGCGGATACTTCATTGAAGGCGCTACTAGGTCGTCCCTGGTTGCATGAATATGGCATTGTCCCATCAACATTACACCAGTGTATGAAATATCTCAAAGATGGAGAAGAATTCAGGATCTCTGGTGACATTCAGCCTTTTACAGTTCATGAAGCAACAGTTTATGAAGATGCACGGTACTTCATGCCAAAGAAGCAAAAGTCTTCGAGCTCTCTCGAAGCTAGAGCATCAAACTCAAAGACTGCAAAGCAACCTGAACGGGAAGGTCAGAAGAAGCAGGTGGGCAGAAAGAAGGCAGCGCCGACTCTTCCCAAAGCACTGACCATTCTAAAAGAAAAGAAATATGTACCTTATCTTGGGAGTGACACGGATGAAGACGATGTTACTCCTGCCAAATCTCGAAGAGTATGCTAGTCCACAGATGAATGGAGTAGGCAGGTCAAATTTTCAAATAATGATTATGACTACGACTCTATTTATATGAACACGGTGTAGAATGTGTTCTCTAGAAGAATAAACAGCCTATCAATTTCAAATAATGTGCTCGTAGTCACGCGTGTTCCCTTACAACATTTCAAAGAAATTATTCCGCGCGAGGTACATAAAGTTGAAGAACTCGCCACCCTCTATCTGCCTCCCCATAAAAATGGGACTATGCCAAAGAATGTGTTATATTTCACGAGAGTTCGTGAATAGGAGAATCATGACTGGGATTGCATGCTCCTCGACTCTGAGGAATTATTTTCTACGAGGCTACCTAGGTTCAATACTAAAAATATTCAAAGAATGCTACGAAAACAAGTAAATGTTCCTACCACCAAGCGACAACTTCGTACAAGTCTGGGCCTCTGGTATGGGAGGAGTCCGCGTCCGTTACGGCAGAAGGATACAGACGCATATAAAGGTATCGGATTCATCAAGCGAAAATTCCTCCGGAAAGAGATTTGTCGTGCCATCACATGCTTGAAAATTGAATCCGAAGATGGTGATGTTGAAGAGACATACGAGGCTGATGATTATGATGAGCATCCCGTAGAAGCTGAGCCTGCACCAGAAGAGCTTGAAGATGGTGGGCAGGCAGTCACTATGGATGAACTAAAAGAAGTCAACTTGGGGACTGAGAAAGACCCTCGCCCAACCTTCATTAGTTCTCTCCTACCTGAAGAACAAATAGAAGAAATAAAAGAGCTCATCTGTGAATTCAGGGACTGCTTTGCCTGGACATATGCTGAGATGCCCGGCTTATCCCCTGACGTAGCAGTTCACAAATTAGCAATCAAACCAGATGTAGCACCCGTCAAGCAAGCTCCAAGGAGAATGAGATTGGAGATTAAAGAACAAGTGATTGCTGAAACAAAGAAATTAATAGAGGCAGGCTTCATCAGAGAAGAAAAGTATGCTGATTGGATCGCAAATATCGTCCCAGTGAAGAAGAAGAATGGACAGAGTTGTGTCTGCATTGACTTTAGGAACCTCAATAAAGCATGCCCAAAAGATGACTTTCCACTCCCTGTATCTGAACTCCTGGTGGACAATACGTCCAACTACGACATGTTTTCTTTTATGGATGGATCGTCAGGATACAATCAAATCAATATGGCGCCCGAAGATGAAAAGCATACATCATTCAGGACACCCATCGGGATTTTCTGCTACACAGTCATGCCCTTTGGCCTGAAGAATGCTGGTGCCACTTATCAGCGGGCAATGACTCATATATTTGATGATTTAATACATCAAAAGGTCGAGTGCTATGTGGACGACCTTGTTGTCAAGAGCATGGATCGAGGAAATCACCTAGATGACTTGAGGATTATATTTGAAAGAATCAAAAAGTATGATCTAAAAATGAATCCCATCAAGTGTGCTTTTGGGGTCTCCTCCGGCAAATTCTTGGGGTACGTTGTCCGTCATCGAGGTATCGAAGTCGACCCCAACAAGATCAAGGCGATCATGGAGATGCCATCTCCAAAGAACCTTCGACAGCTTCGCTCACTGCAGGGACAACTGGCTTTCATTCGGAGATTCATATCAAATCTATCGGGTAGGTGCCAGCCATTTTCAAAGCTAATGAAGAAAGATGTCTGTTTCAAATGGGATGCAGAATGTCAGGAGGCGTTTGACAGCATCAAGAGATATTTGTTGAATCCGCCCATTCTCGTAGCGCCAATTCCGGGGAAGCCTCTTATACTGTATACAGCTGCACTAGAAGAATCCCTCGGAGCACTATTGGCCCAGAATAATGAAGAAGGCAAAGAAAATGCGCTCTACTACATCAGTCGAAGCTTGATTGGAGCAGAAAGCCGTTACTCCCCAATTGAAAAGCATTGTCTGGCGTTGATTTTTGCAGTCCAGAAACTCTGCCACTACATGCTTTCCCATAAAATCACCCTGATATCGAAGATCGATCCGCTGAAGTTCTTAATGACAAGACCAGCGTTGACAGGTCGTTTAGCCAGGTGAGCAGTATTGTTATTGCAGTTTGAAATCGTATACATGCCACAGAAGGCGGTGAAATGACAGGCCTTGGCAGATTTTCTTGCTGCACATCCAATCCCGGCCGATTCTCCACTAAATGATGATTTGCCCGATGGCAAATAATGTAGGTCGAAGAGAATGAAAAGCTACCGTTCTGGGAAATGTACTTCGACGGGGCATCATCTATCAGACATGTCCGACCTCAGAATATTGCAAGAGCCCGAGCCGGCATCGGTCTCATTTTCGTAGCACCCGAGGGAGGCATAATGAGGTTCTCATTCAGTTTGACTGAACCTCGGACCAACAACGAAGCTGAGTACGAAGCTCTTTTAGCAGGACTGGAGATTGCGATCGATGTCAGAATCCAACATCTCCAAATCTTTGGTGATTCCCAGCTCGTGATAAATCAGGTCCTCGGTATTTATAAAGTTGGCAAAGTTGAATTGGCCCATTACCACCGACGAGCCCTCGAGCTTCTGAAGCAAGTACCGAATGTCAAAATGGCTCGAGTTCCTCAAGGACAGAATGCTAAAGCAGATTGTCTGGCCAAATTAGCCAAAGAAATGACGAATATCAATGAGGAGAGTCCTATATTCATTGGGTTTACACTCGTAGGGTCTTGGAGCCCGCTCTATTACAATTCCCGAGAGCAGAAGGAATTCCAGATTCGAGTCAGCAAGGTGAAACCCCAGTCGACCCTCAACCGCTCAAACAAATCATTATGGAAAATTATCCGGAAGGATATCATACGGCCAAGAGACGTAAAGCTAGTCAAGCTTCAGAATCGTGGTGGCATTGTTTAGATATTGAAGTCGAAAATGATTGGAGACAGCCATTCATTGATTACTTCAAAGAAAACAAACTCCAGATAGAAAAGTCTATGGCCGCACAAATTCGAAAAAGGACGCTGCGATATGCATTTGTCAATGACATGTTGTACAGACGAGCCTTTGATCAAATGTGGCTAAGGTGCCTAGGAACAAATGAAGCTGATAAAGTGGTGACAGAAGTCCACGAAGGGCTTTGCGGAGCACATCAGTCAGGTCCTAAAATGGCCGCTAAAATCAAGAGGATGGGATATTATTGGCCAACTATGGTTAGGGATTGTATTGATCACACAAAGAGGTGCCACGAATGTCAAATTCACGGTGATGTTATACATCAGCCTCCAAATCCACTACACCCAACAATAGCGTCCTGGTCATTTGAATGCTGGGGCACTGATATTATCGGTCCAATAGATCCGCCGTCATCAGCAGGACATCGCTTTATTCTAGCAGCAACAGACTACTTTTCAAAGTGGGCAGAAGCGGCTCCATTCAGAGAGGTCACCTCTGAGCATGTGATCAACTTTTTCACCCACAACGTTGTCTACAGATTTGGTGTTCCACGCTGCATAATCTCAGACAACGGTACTGCATTCAAAAGTACAAAAATTTACAAGTTCGTTGATCGGCACGAAATCGATTGGCGATATTCATCTATATACAATCCAAGAGCAAATGGCTTGGCGGAAGCCTTCAATAAGACGCTGGTGAAATTGTTGAAGAAGATTCTCACCAAGAACAAAAGAGAGTGGCATACGAAGATGGCAGAAGCTCTTTGGGCCTATCGTACAACTTACAAAACACCAACGAAAGCCACTCCTTATTCATTAGTGTTCGGTGTTGAAGCTGTATTACCATTGGAGATCGAACTACCGTCACTCCGGATAGCAATTCAGAATGATCTCACTCAAGAGCAAAATGCCCGCCTTAGAATGGAAGAGCTCGACGCACTTGATGAACTCAGATTACGAGCCCAACAAAACCTGGAAATCTACCGAGGAAGAATGGCAAAATCTTTCGATCGTATGATGCGTCCTCGGACATTTCAAGAAGGGGAATTGGTCCTGGTGCTGAGAAGGCCAATCATCCCACACCGAAAAATTGGTGGCAAATTCGTATCCAATTGGGAAGGCCCCTTCGTTATCGAGAAAGTGTACCAAGGAGGAGCATATCAGTTGATCGATTTGAATGGTCAGAGGCCTATGCCGCCCATCAACGGCCGACATTTAAAGAAGTATTTTGCATGAAAATTTCATAACTAATGTATTTTATGATGATCAAAATTTTATATGCATATTTATCAGTGCATGTTTACATTTACATTTTGAAATTCTCTTGTGTAGCAATAATGCATTTCAAAATGCCCCATCGGACTGGGGGCATTTTAAATATTTATTTGGGTCGACATCGCGCTGCGTGCCGAGATCCCCAAATAAATATTTAAAATCTTAAAGACAAAAAGCCTATCCAAAATGTCCCTGCGAGACAGGGGGCATTTTAAATATTCATTTGGGTCGACATCGCGCTGCGTGCCGAGATCCCCAAATGAATATTTAAAATTTTATATTCTAAATCTATTCCATTCTGAAATGACCTTGCGAGACATGAGGCATTTTAAATATTTATTCGGGTCGACATCGCGCTGCATGTCGAGATCCCCGAATAAATATTTAAAATTATCAATTCAGATATTCTTTTGTGCTAAAGAATACAAATATTTGTTTTCCAAATATGCAGGTGATTTTTCAGGAGTTAGAGACACCGTCTTCTCCAACAAACCAAGACTCAAAGGTCAAGAAAGTGACTTTTGTGGCTACACACTCCTACAAAATTGAGTTGGAAAAGCTTGAAGTCTTTCAATACTCTGAAGCTTAAGGTTCGAATAGGTGTAAAATGTCGGATCCAACAAGCCCAAATATGGCCGGATCACTGGCAGCTCTGTCTACTCAACAAGTCATAAGAAAGGCCATAGTAGCGGAACCCCCACTTCAACCCGTCAGTAGGGACTGTAGGAAGCACGAAGGCAATTTGACTCGATAAGTTTAAGTGATCGTAGTCCACCGAATTTTTCTCAAATGACTGGAGAATCAAAGTTTCAGTGGAAGGATGAGTCTCGTATAACCACCGAATGTTTGTAGGCTCCAAAATCTACAACCACAAAAGATGACTCTAAATCTATCAACTTCAGCAAAATCAGTATTAGGGAGCGGAATTCCCATAGCTCAAGTCTGAAATCTGAATGGGTGTAAGAGGTCGGATCCAACAAGCCCAAATATGGCCGGATCGCTGGCAGCTCCGTCTACTCAACAAGCCATAAGAAAGGCCGCAGTAGAGGAACCCTCATCTCAGCAACCTGAGGACAAAGGGTTATCAAATTCTAGCTCTCCCGATCTGACGAACTCAAGTGATTCAGATTAAAGTCTTCTAAAATTGTTAAGGATCAAGGTACTACCTACGTTCGGTACTATCAACTGAATCCAGAACCTGCAAATCCTTCAACAAATCCGTAAAACACAAAGCGAGGATCGAATGAGTTTTTCTTCAACAAGTCCGCCAAAGCATAAAGCAAAGAATCGAAGAAAATTATCCCAAAGTTCACACAAAGCTCAAGGCTGAACTAAGTGGATTCCGTCATCAACAAATCCGTTATGCACAAATCGCTGAACCGATGAATTTTCTCCATAGACCTAATACAAACCTAAGGGTTTAGGTCATCGACATCTACTCTTTCAACAAGCCCGCCAAAGCAGAAAGCATAGGGCCGAAGGTACAAAAAATCACCTGACAAGTCAACAAAGACAAATCAGGTAATTCTCCATCAATGTCCGCAGCACAAAACACAGGGCAAAAGAAATAAGTATCTCAATCATCTATTGATACATCTAAGAGCTCTATGGAGAAGGAAAATTTTAGTGTGACATCCAAGCAAAATTTTGGAGATCCACTAAAAAAAAAATCGTAGTGTGACATCCAAACAAATTTTTGGAGATCCACTAAATGAAATCCCCAGTGTGACATCTAGGATAAATATCTAGAGATCCACAGGGTCAATCAGCTTACAACAAACGTGATTCGCTCTATTCGCATACCACATTTGTTGGGGGGCATTTGTTAACCAATACACAGAGAACAAAAATGAAAGGAAGGAGGAAATCTAACGTGCATAACTCATGTCCATTGGATCCAGAAAGTTCGCTTAAATCCCGCTGAGTCTCTGCCGAAATGGCGCCGTTCGTGTGTCATTCCCGGGATTTCAGCTCAAATCCCGCAACGACGACCTCGATCGCAGCTCTTTCGCGTCGTTAAATACCAGGCAGATGGAGCCTTCAGTCGCTGCTTGCTCACACGAAGCTCTCGACTTCTATTCGCTGCTCTGTCCCGACGCCTCCATCTTTCGTCTTCCTCTCCCACTGCCGAGCTCAAGCCGGCCCCCTTTCTGCTTCCAATCCAGAGAGAGAGAGAGAGAGAGGAGAGAGCATCCTTACCCGGCCTCCTCCTGTTCGTCCCCGAGACGAGACCCCCATCCCGATCTTCTCCTCTGCTAATAGCCGAACTCCACCCCCTCTTCATACCCGCCTAAATCTCCCTCTTACCCAAGCCCTAACTCCACTTAAAACATAACCATACTCACTCCAACTCAGCCGACTCAATCAACTCAGCGCCCGACTCAGTCTACTCATTCCCATTTAAACCTAAAGCCTAACTCCACTCAGCCCACTCAACTGAGTCCACTCAGCCTACCCTACACAACATTAAGGTAAAAATTTCCTAAACTTTTTTGTATTAGCATGATTATTATTAAAAATTGATAATAATAATAATAATAATATTTATTATTATTATTATTAATTTTAATAATAACTATGTTTATTATTATTATTATTACTACTACTAATTAAAATTAGTTTTGTGTTAATTATAGTTAATTAAATTTAATAATGATTAATAATAATTAATAATTATAATTAAATATTTAATTATTCTTAATGATAGTAATTTAAAATTAATTAAATTGATTTTAATTAATTATCTTAATTATGGTTAATTATTATGATTAATAATTAACTATAGTTAATTAAGATTAATTAAAATTTATTATTTTAATTTTAATTGATTGTCATTAATTAAAATTAAGTATAATTAAGTTATTGTAATTATAATTAATTATTATGATTATAATTAATTATTTTTAAAAATTAAGTAGTTAAAATAAAAAAAAATGGTTCTTTTCTCGATGCTTGCGACGGGCCGACAAACCCCCAAGGCGCTCACGTAGCGTTGAGGGCGGGAAACCGGTGCGATGCTTGCGACGAGATAAGGATCCCTCTTCAATGCTAGCAACGAGCCGGCAAACCCCCAAGGCGCTCAAGTAGCGTTTAGGGTGGGAAACCGGTGCGATGCTTGCGGCGAAGGAGATAAAAAAATGAGTTCTTTATTTTTATATAAGTACCCCCGAATCTATGATGCACCGACACTTCTCCTCAAAGAGGCGTGCAGTGTCCGACACCGTGTCCGACATGACACTCGTCCGACACTCCTCCGACACGTGTCGGACACGCCGAAAACGTGTCCGATTAAAAAAATATTAAAAACAAATTGGATATGCGTGTCCGGGTGTCCGACACGCGTATCTTAAATATTTTATAATTTTTTTTAAAATATAATTTCTTATATTTGGCGAGATTTAAACTAAATTTTTTATTTCATATCCACAACACCAAATCAACGTCTGCATTTAATACCCATTCATCGAATATTCTCATTTTCATTTCTCTTTGGCAGTGAAGGTATTTTCATCTCCTCTCTTTTTGCACAATTACGAATCTTTCTCTTGTTGAACTAGAGTTGAAAGTAGTGATATTCAATGATGATGATATTGAAGGCCAAAAACAAACCTCTAAAGCTAATCATAGTAGTTGAAGCTTGAATGCTTGATGTTGTAGTAAGTGATTATTTGCTTATATTTTTGTGGTTGTATTAGATATTTTGTACTAAATATTTTATATTATAAGCTAGACAAGTTATCATGTTATTCATTTATTATTGTTTGTCATTTTTAATATGATATTACATTAATATATATACACTATATAAAAAAATGTATTGCCGTGTCCGTGTCGCACCCGTGTCCTATATTTTCAAAAAAAGCCGTGTCCCGTGTCCGTGTCGTGTCGTGTCCGTGTCATCGTGTCCGTGCATCATAGCCCCGAATGCCCAGGTGGTGCAGAGGGGGGAAATCTGTGTTCTTTCTAACGCCTGTTTTCTTCTTATAATCAACAAACATAAAAACCCTTAAATGCTCACGTAGCAGGCGGGGATAAAAAAAAAAATACGTTTGCGACCGCAGTGTCATTTTTGACACCTACCTGAAGCGCTCATGTAGCGTCGAGGGGAAAGGTTGCCTTTTGGTTTTTCCCCTAAACGGGGGAGACGCCGGGAGGCTGCCGAAATTTGGATTGAAAATCCAAGGACTTTGAACAATTTTGAATCTCATTTGGACATCAATTGAGCTAAAAACAAACTTGGATGAATAATGGCTTAAGCAAAACTCAAAACAAGAGTTGGACCACTTGAGCTCAAAAAGAACTTGGTACATGCAAATTGACTACAAAAAAAGACATGAACAATAACTCAATATATTTGAACTTGATCTCAAACAAGGAGCTCACATTTAAGCTTGCAAATGACTACAAGAATTCAAACTTGGACTATGGGCAAAAGAACTCGAAGAAGACTTGGAAAATATAAGAACTTGAATTTGAACTTGGACTCAGTTTGAATAAGTGCAAGTGGACTTAAATAATTAAATCTGAATGTGAAGAACTTTGATTCGACCTAAAAGAGTTTGTAAGCTTGGGTTAGAATGAAAGAGTTCATTGAAAGCCAAAGCTCATAATCATAGAGAATTGAACTCTATAACAATTAAATTTCTCGATCATGCAAAGAACAAGGAACGATGAAGCAATAAAAGATTTACATTAAAATATCATTGAAACATGAGTTGCTCATGAGCAAATGAGATATTCATGAAGGATCATTATACAAACATCAATGAGAAAAATCAACACTCAAGATGCAATCAACTCTCAATGACAATGAAGGACCTTCAGTATGCATATAAATATAATGATATCCATATTAGCTCTATTAGTGGGTCCACAAATTTGCAAAGAGGAGATGGATGATGCTAATAGAATAGACCCCTAGTGAACATGATCATCTCAAACAGGGCAAAGAAATGATATCAAGTTCATCATGCATATGGCAAATCACCTTCAAAGATAGAGAATTTGCAAGGGGAGACTATTTGCAAGCAAAAGATGGAGCCCTCGATGTGTACTATAACTTATCCCATGAATACACAGTGATTAATGCTTCCTTTGCCATTCAACTTATGGGCACAAATGGATGAGTGCAATAAATGCTATGACGCCTTTATATCAATATAAATGTTCAAGGTTAAGCGAACACATTGATTCATTCTAAGTAGAGATGAAAAATATACAACGGATGCAAGCTCCTATGAACTATCGTAAGAAACTTGTTGCACATTCAATGCATCATCCCCAACCAAAATATTATATGGCCATAACAAGTACAAATGATAACGAGTCGCTGCGAGAAACTCGTGATCCATAAAACATTCCATTTACAAGCATCTACAAGTATAAGGCAGGAGACTCGTTAGTGCACTATGACCCGCCTACAAAAATCAACAAATAGTGCACGACAGTCTACCTGTACGAAGCAGCGAACAACTCCATTCAGAAGCTGCTACGCCACGCCACCGGATATGCAACATTCGTACAAGCAGGCAGAAGGCGTATATTCTAAGAATATCCCCACACGTGCACTATAAATTGTATACACATAGGTACACTAAAAAGGGGTAAAAATAATTATAAAACCCGCATGGGCCCCGGCGAGCGTGTTATTGGTACACACGTGACGTCTAGGGATGCTGCGCGGGTTGACAAGTGAATTCAGGTTCGAAATCGATCCTTCTATACGGGTCAATAGAAGTCGACAGGATTCGAATTATTAAGCAAATATAAAGTTGTGGCGACCAGTATATTTGCTTTAAAACATTCATATTAGGCCTTTACAACAATATGAATTCACTAATAAAGGCACGAAGCCTACGAAACCCGATCCTCAGTCAATAGCTCGGCTGAGTTGACAAGGTTCAAGCTGCAAATAGAAATGACCCCAAACACCCCGATGATGGCCGCGTTGATTGAAGATCTCAACCGGAGAGGTTAATCTCAGACATTTTCAAATGCCTCCCAAAAATCCAAAAATCCAAAGCTCCACCCAAAATCCCAGAAAAATCCAAAAAAATCTCAAAATCCTAAAATTCCAAAAATATTTAAAGATGGAAATTTAACCATTAAATACTTAAAGTAAAATCCATCCGCCCTCCGCAACAGTTTGCCGGGGCGAACAAATCAAAATTTACTCTAGCTCACAAAGAGTCAAACGCCTAGTCGAAAATATCACTAGGATCCATTCTCAAACAATCTTTTGCCAGTAAGGACGTGGTACGTGTCCTCTAACCGGCAGTTTCGCCGCCAAATGGCACTGCAAGTAAACGGTTATGACCCGGGGCCCTCTGAACCGAGTGGTTTTGCCGCCAAATGGCACCACAGATAGCGGTTATGGCCAGAGCCAATACGCTCCTTAGTGGCGTTAAATCCTTGAGATATGAATCAATAGGATATGATCGATAGGATACAAAGCCCTCTGTAAGCTAAGGTGGATTCAAATTTGTCCCCTTAGACAAACATTCACCCCCGGTCTACAAGGTCCCCTTGGACGAAGCAACCCATGGCTGCCGACAAGGATCCTTCTGTCAGGTTGGGTCGACTACCTCCTCTGACTAAGTAGACCAGGGACCACGATGGCCCGGGACGACGGAACCATGAGATCTTGATTGGGTCTATCATCCATTCCCCCACCATCCGCTTTGAGTATGAGATGGTGAAAATTTCTATTTTAAATATAAAAAACCTTCAGATTTTCAAATATCAAATTTCCCAAATTCTCAAACTTCCAAACACTTCCAAATCTCAAACCCATTGCTGCTACTATATGCCAGATACACGTATTCTCTACGTATCTGATTGCCTTAATTGAAAGTTCTCTCTCGTGATCGGGAGGGGTAATTAACTATAGGGTCTTGCGCCTATAGGAAACCAGAACTCAGATCATGAAGTCCTCGCAAAATGAGGGCGAAATCTCTGGGTAGTGTCTTATCTACAAACCCATCTGCCTTCCAAAATTTAGCCCGGAACTTATCAGTTAAAACTCCCTCGCCAAATAAAAAAGAAATCGCGCGGCGGGGAGGCCGGGGCGGAATTTTCGGAGCCCACAGAAACACCTCATCATCATTATAGAAATGGAAGAAGATTTTAACATAAATATATAAAAAATTTCATTTATTAATGAAGTGAATGCAAAGTAACTACCAGTGTTATCCTTAGGATGCAAATTGTCTATCAAATCAAATCAAATTTAAGTGCTATTATATTTCAAGATCTCAATCAGCTCAGTTTATGAAAAGCCTTGGTCATCTTTATTACCTTTCTGTACTTATATCTGTATTTACAAAATGAAATAATACTGAAAGTGGATATTTATAGCTATGATAGTGCTTTGAGTGTGTTTAAACTTTCAAATGATTCTGTCAGTCAGCAGTTCCAACTATAATACAAAGTTTGTGGAAAGATTAGGTAAGGACTAAGGAAGAACCTTCCAAAGACAGTGATACACACATCCGAGTATATAGCCAAAGGAGGAAAATTCTTTATATAGGTCAAGGTCCATGCAAAAGTGGCTGCAGAAGGTTCCAATTGCAGTCCTCCAGCTTAGCCGATTATCCCAGCTGCAGTTTAGCCTAGATAGAGATTTCCAGCTGTAGGAATTAGTTTAAATAATATTTAGTAATTATATATTTTAATGTAATTAGCTTGTTTATTTTCTTCAGTTTTCTTCCTTTGACCCAAATTGGCTGATCCAGTAACCAAACCGGTCTAATTCTAGGGACCGATAACTATAAATAAGACCCCTGCTGTAATGTTCTGGGTGTGTAATAAATTTTTTTTTTTAATCTCTCGTTTCCTGAGTCTGCACTTACTCTAAAGGTGTTCTCCAATGCTTCTTAATCAGCCAAGAAGTGTTAGACAACAGCTTATATAATTAGATTACACTATAATACAAAATAAATGGAAAGATTGGGTAAGAAATAAGGAAGAACCTTCCAACGACAACAATACACATCCGAGCATATAGCTGCAGAAGGAAAGCTTTTAATATAGGTCAAGTTTCACACAAAGAGGCTGCCGAAGTTCCAGCTGCAGTCTTGTCTTCTAGCTTAGCTGAACATCCTAGCTGCAGTTTAGCGTGACAGAGATTTCCATCTGCAGGAACGAGTTTAAATAATATTTAGTTTATATATATATATTGCAGTTAGCTTGGTTTTTTTATTCAGTTTTCTCCCTTAGACCCAAACTAACCCATCTAGTAGTCAAACTGGTTCAGTTCTAAGGACTGAGAACTATAAATAAGACCACTGCTGTAATATTCTGGGTGGTTAGTGAAAATTTCTGTTCTCTTTTTTTTTTTCTCTTATCTGGAGTCCATAGCTACTCAAAAAGTGTTCCCCAATGCTCATTGACAGCCTAGAAGATGCTCAGTTTCATAATACCAGATTTTGAGGAGAATATAACCTAAGATGTCTTTCACTGTTAGATGTAGTACATGCTTCGTAAGAGTTAAGATAGGAATGTATGTCACTTGGTTCATATCTTTCAAATGTGCTATTGCATTTCTTTCTAAAAGAAATTAAATTCCATTAATTTTCTAAATAACAGCCACGTTGAACAATTATTGGACCGAGTAAACAATGGCGTTTTAGCTGAGGATAGGCGTTCTGCTGTAACTGAACTGCAGCAAGTTGTTGCAGAAAGCAGCTCTGCTCAGTTGGCATTTGGTGCGATGGGTGAGTTCTTATTTACTTTTTTGTAATGGGAAGTACTATATTTAAAGCCACTTCTATGTAACGTGTTAAATGTTTATTTTTCTTACAGGTCTTCCGGTACTCCTGTCTGTGTTGAAGGAAGAGCGTGATGATACTGAAATCATTCGAGGTGCTCTGGAAACTCTAGTAAGCGCAATCACACCTATTGAAACAGTACTGGGACAGAAGAATGAGGTTCGACCAGCTTCAATGAATGCTGACCTCCTTTCCCGTGAATCAGAGAGTATTTCTCTTCTTCTCAGCTTGTTGGTAAGTTCTTTTTATTTTTTCCTTGACTTCCATTTTTCTGCATTGCTATTATTTATGCGGTCCGTATCTGTTGTAATGTTGGCAGTCAGAAGATGATTTCTATGTCCGGTACTATACACTCCAGCTTTTGACGGCTCTTCTCACACATTCCTCCAATAGGTAAGATTTGCCTGTCATGTACCCATTATGTTTTGTTGTTAATTAGCATCAGGGCATTTTTGGATTCCTCCGTTGCTTTTCTTACCCTCCTAGGTTACAAGAAGCTATTCTTTCCATCCCTCATGGTATTATTCGCCTCATGGACATGCTTATGGATCGAGAGGTGCAAATCTTTTCCCTGTATTTTTCATACAATGATCATTAAATTAAGCCTTTCATGTTTTGCATGTATGATGTTTTTAAAATTGTAAATATCACTTTCATTTAATCTTGACTTTTACATTCCAGTGCTGCATTACTTTAATTACAAATGTTTCCTTCATTTTGGTTTTATATATTGTTCTCTAAAGTCATTTGGGTTTCCATGCAATGGTGTACTGGCAATTGTTGGTGATAGTTTGATTTTGGCTCAGTGCAGGTGCTAACACCTTTCATATTGCAGAAGGAACTAGTCAAAGTTTGGCACCTGTGCTCTTTAATGATTAGTTCCAACTAAAAACTTCGAGTCACATATTCATCATTTGGCTCTTTCCCATGAAGTATAGAGTTAGAGTTAGATGCTGGCCTTTGTGGAATAGTATGTGTTAGTGGGTTAATGACCATATATATGAAATTAGATAGTTTTTTACAACTACAACAACAAATCTTTATCCCACTACGTGGGGTCGGCTACATGAATCAATTTTCTTGATTGTTTCCTATTAAGAGTCAAATTCTTATTTAAATCTAATAAAAAAAAGGTCTTTCTGACAATAGTTTTTTGTTTTATAGAAATATATGTCTATATAGTTCTATGCTCTTATTGTACTAACAATAAAATTTATTAGAAACAAAGGAAAATAACTGTTGATTATTGAAATCATGAGTGCCTGCCTCTTTTATTATATGCATTTAATTGTCACCGTTTGCACGTTTACTTGCAATAATGCAAAATTGAGAATGGCGAACCTCATAGTAGGACCTTTAGCTATAAGTGGAAGCAGTCGGGCAACAATAGGCACTTTAAGTTAATTAGCAATGACGAGTATATTCGTTTGCAGTGCAGCAGACATTTAATTGTCCCTATTGTATCAAACTTGATTAAGATCAATCAAACTATCAAACCAATTGCAACATTTAGTACATGAAATAATAGAAGGGATGCAATTCACCAAAATAAGCAAGCCTTTCTCTTGTGCAAGGAGATACCTTAGCTAAAAAATTTTCAAAGCATCTCACTTGATTAAGGAATTGATTTTTTAAAGTTGCAGGATTAATGCATCCAATTAGAATATTATTCAAGAATCAATCGAGCTATTTGTGCATGTCTCAAATCCCTATTTATAATTTTAAAGCTCTATGGAATTTCCTTTTCATCAACCAAAAGGGAAAAAAAACAACTAAAGAATCATTCTCTAGAATCATAAAAATCCTATAACAGAGAAGAAGATAGCAGTTGGCACTCGATAAGAAGGAAGGAGCTGTTAAGGCCATATATATATCACAAATGTTGTTGGGGTCAATTAATAGAAGCCTCATATGTTGTATATGCCATTAGACTAGGACTGTAGGGAAGATCACAACAGAAGTTCAAAAGTTACTTATGGGTCACCACTCACTTAACAGCCTGCAGAGCTGGCCCACTGTTTGGACCGGCCGGATTGGTCCGATTATATCAGTTAGTTACTTTAGTTGACATCTATCTATTTTATGTAGGCAATAATAAAAGGAGAAATAGGAATGTGTAATACCCCTTATTTGGGTGGTTCTTTCACACTCACAAATTGTGCAATAAAAATCCCCTAAAAATAGGGTGTCCAAAAAGCCCCCTATTCGCAACTAGGTTGCAAAGGGAATTTTTATCCTTAACTCTCTTCGACCTCGATTAATGTTAGAAACTGCTTTGAGCTGCTGAAAGATTTTAGAAAACTTAGGGAGATGGTGGTTTAACTTGAAGGAAGGAGGGTAGGGATCAAGGTCGCTCCTAAGGATTTTTCTATCCAAGATCCTAGCTTCTCAAGACCTCTCCTTGGCATTCTATCTTTTATCACCAAAACTCAATGGTGAAAGCCAAACACCTTACCTCGACAAAAAGTCATGCTCTTACCCTTTGCTTGTACAAAGAGGTGCTCACCCAAATTGATTCAAAATTGGTTAAATTCAAGCTGACGTAGACAATAAAGCATTGCATCAGGAGTCCTACCAATTGTTGTACCATGATAGGATAAATTCTATGGTCTACGTGGTTACCCACTTGAAGCATCTCATTCATTGGCATAATAATCAAAGATTGGGTGGTGGCCTTGCCACTAATAGATTTAGGGACTCATTGGGTATTACGAAAGGGCTCCTGAGAGCTCATATGCCAAAGTATGCTGCATGCTCTTGTGGCTCATATTGTGTAACTATTTTTACTTGATTAGAATATCTTATAAGCAAATATATAAATCCCCTTGTTATCTTTGGTCACATCTATAAATACTAGGCCATTTAAATGTTTCTTCTCATTGTCATTCTCAAACTTCTAGCCTCTAAGAGTCTCTTTCTCTGGAGAACTAGGAGCTACCAATACATGACTTCATATTGGGTGTCAGAGAGGATTCTTTGAACTCCAAGTTGGTTGAACTTGCCAAGTCCCTCCTTTTTACTCATTTGCTGACGAGTGTATCAAAGACCTAGGGGCCACAACCCTCAAATGAAGCATTGATTTCTTATTTGACTGCTTATATGCAGTAGTGGTTAGAGCCTACTTCGTTTGTTTTTGGTCGCTCCATCACTCACTCCGCTATAAGAATCTTGAAGGCAGTTACCATATACAGTGAAAGGCGATCAATCAGTAGTTGCCCTTCTCCGGCCTGAGAAAAGCAGCGAACTTGAAA
This sequence comes from Dendrobium nobile, assembly GCA_022539455.1. Taxonomy (NCBI): domain Eukaryota; kingdom Viridiplantae; phylum Streptophyta; class Magnoliopsida; order Asparagales; family Orchidaceae; genus Dendrobium; species Dendrobium nobile. The sequence continues at coordinate 4,532,220 of CM039723.1, read as the reverse complement.
AGCTAGGCACTGTCTGTTTGCATTCTACTCTTCTGGTCTACATAATTGATTCAGTGTATAACAAGTAATTATATATATATTGTTTGATTTTTGTAATAAATTATAAATATAAAGTATTTACTAACTTAATACTGATATATTATTTAATATATTCATTTTATATATTATAATCTTGTATGCATTTTATATGTTTCAATTTTATTTCTAATATTAGCTTAAAAATCACATAAGATGTCTGCCTTCCGATGATCCTGTTAGGAGAGTAGATGTCTTAAATATGACATATATTAAGAAAGGTAGAGGTAGACCTAAAATTGGTTAGGAAGTATTAAAAATGACATTTTTTGTTAGATTTAAATTAGAATTTGACTATTAATAGATCACAATGGAGAAAAAAGATTCATGTAGCCAATCCTATATAGTGGGATAAAGGCTTGTCATTGTTGTTGTTATTCTATGTCTTGCTTGCCCAACTTCGTGGTTAATTTTTCATCAGGTTAATGTACCGAATCATCTTATGTACTCTTTTTAAAAATTAGTTTCTAGCAAATTACTATAGAAACTTATACTAAATTGGTATGAAATGTCCCACTGAGTGTGACTTGAGGTTAATTATCTGCATCTAAGATGCTTGAGTCGCCATACTTAAATCCATGTAACATACTAGTATGAATTTGGTGGCATCTTAATATTACTTGCATGATGCTGTTGATTTAAGGTATGGAAAATTGGGGTCTTTTTTTTTTTTTTTTAAATAAATTTGAGATTTACTGATCTAAATAATCGCCATTTATGCTGACTGCTGAGGGACTTTTGCTCTAACTATTTTACACATCCCTCTACCAAGTCAATTTTGCGTTCCAGATCTGTTGGCCTTCCTTTGCACTTTCATGAAGTGATTGAACTTAATTTTCCATTTACAATAACGTGCAAAGAAATATGCCAAATTTTCCCTTATTTTGTCTATAATTTATGTTTGAAGCCAGTAGTCATTAAACTATTTGTGTAAGACAACTTTTTTGAGACAGATCCTGCCACCTGCTATTCTCTTCAAACTGATTTCTGCTTTATATAACAGGTTATCAGAAATGAAGCTCTACTACTCCTTACATACCTAACTCGTGAAGCAGAGGTGAGCTTCCTTGTTGTTATATTGAAAAATTACAACCAATTTCACTTGAATTTTCTCATAGCCTCAACATGTGGAACATTTTGGCATCTTGTTTTTTAGGAAATTCAAAAGATTGTTGTTTTTGAAGGAGCATTTGAGAAGATATTTAGCATAATTAAAGAGGAAGGAGGGTCTGATGGAGGTGTTGTTGTCCAGGTAATAGGTTTATAGTTTAACCTACAAACTTGCTATTCACTTTTTCTACCCAAAAATAAGTTCAAGTTTTAGGCAGTTGAGTATTTCTGAATAAGCAAATTTGAATGCTGGCATTTTTTTTAATTAGATGATATATTTATGTGAAGTTTGCTGTTAGTTTACTCATGCACTTTGATGTTCTTGCTATCATAATAGGATTGTATAGATCTGCTGAATAATCTCATTCGAAACAATGCTTCTAATCAGGTTTGCCCTATCGACTTTGTTTGCCATTAAATGACAGTACTGAGTCTAACCATTAGATCTCATTATTCAGATGTTGCTCAAGGAAACTATTGGATTTGAACCTCTGATATCAATACTGAAACTCCACAGGGGAAGTGCTTATAACTTCACACAACAGAAGGTATAATGAAGCGGACACTTCTTCTATCTAATATAACATATATCTACTCTTTTAATGATGAAGATGACATTCAATGGATATGCAGTTCTACCGGTTCTGACTAGTTTATATTTTGAAATGTAAACTATTGTCTTTTTAGTAGACAATAAATCTTCTTCATGCGCTGGAAACTGTTGACTTGCTTCTGATTGGGGGTCCAGAAGGTGAGCCAACAAAGGATGCTAATCGATTATCTAATCAGACTTCATTTGCTCAGGTAGCTAAAAGACTTGGATGCATTTGAATCTTTATTAGTTAAAAGGTTTGCTTTAACCCAAAGTTAGAATTGTCTTTTATTCAACAAATGCAGAAGAAAATTTTAGACTATCTTCTGATGCTGGGAGTTGAGAGTCAGTGGGCTCCGGTTGCCGTGCGTTGTAGGGTAAGACATTTCATTGTCATTGCAAATAGTGTTGAATACCATTCTTGCTTTTTTCAGTTGTTGTCAGAGCTTCTGCTAATGTTTATGTAATCTTTTTTTCTCAGGCATTGACATGCATTGGCAACTTGGTTATAAGAAATCCCCAGAATCGTGATGCGCTTGCAAGCAAGTTGGTTGGAGAGGAACATCATTCTGAACCTGCCCTTAATGCTATTCTTCGTATTATCCTGCGTACCTCTGTTTCTCAAGAATTTGTTGCTGCTAACTATGTTTTCAAGTGCTTCTGCGAGGTTATCCGATCACCACCTTGCCCTAATTCATTATGTATTTTACAAAAATGTCGTGCATTTTTATTATTAGTCTGCTACATTATATTCTTACACCATTTTCCTTACTGTTCTTTCAGAAATTTGACTTTAATCTTTAATAGTCACCTTCTAAGAACACGCTTATTGATGCTTTGTAGTACAATTCTTGCACTTTCTACTTTCTGATATGTACTTCAAGATATCACTTAAAGCAAAAGATTCCAAAGAATCCCAAAGTAACTGGAAACTGTATGATACAGGATGTTTATCCCAAGTTTTTCATGATCTAAGTCCTTCTGGAAACTAACAGCTTTTGCAGGTTGGAAGGAACAATTTTCTTCATCTCTGTAGAAAACACTTAGCATCTAATCCTTTATCAGTCAAAATTATATGCACATATATTGAATAATTTTATGATCAGGTTTTTTGCTTGACCTCAAAACCATATAGTAAAGACTGATCTCGATTGGGCCCTTGAAATAAGGTTTGATAAATTTTGTGCAGTATTTTTTCCTTTTGAAGATTTAAGAGGAATAGGATTTTTTTTTTGGGTGACTGTGGCAAATTAAATTCTAAATTTTATCTCTAAGGTAACTGTGGCAAAGTAAAGATGAATTTTGCTTGCTTGTTTCTTGAAAGAAGAAAAAACGCAAGCATTTCCAATCTAAGATTGAAAATTTTCTCCATTTCTTAATAAAATACCCTAGACGCGAATCCTACAAAATGATTCATTTTTTAAGGGGAGAAGCAATAGGCTTGTTATGACCCGGCCTGGTTAGCTCGTATAAACGAGGCGGAAACGGAATCGGACTTTCAGAACAGTTCACTAATCATATTTCATATATATAAAAATTTCTAAAAAGACTTCAATATGAACATAAAAGCGCCTTTAAACATTTCATTTCATTTTAAAAGAGAGTTCATATATATACAAGGTGGCTATAACATTTAACTATTCATGCTATGACAAAACCATCCAAAAGAAAAGTAACTACAACTAGGAAAACAATATAAGAACCTGTCATCCGGAGTACGACGACTGTAAGTAAACCTTGGGTGATCCGCCATCACTTATAAGAAGGTTCTCCTGAAAATTTGCCAAAGCTAGGGAGTAAGCTATACTCAACAAATAACAACTACATCTAAATTTCATGTGCATGAAAAAGAAGACAATATGTAGGTTGATAACATGTGCTAGTGTATGTCCAAAGTCATGTACTATGTTTACTATATGCTTAACATGAGATATATTCAATCATATTGCTTATTCTTTCTTTCATGTCATGATATGGTTTTCAATATTCTGATGTTCATTATGCTTATTCTCTTATTCGTATCATATACATCCGTATCGGAGTACCGAATTGTACTAATCAGGTATACATATTTTATGGTCATATCATTTTACTTTCTTTCCATATTGCCTCAAAAGCTGTATTTGCTCCTAAGAGCCACATATTGGTACTCCGCCATCAACAAGCATGAGCTTTGCATTTCAATATCTTAATATAAAAGAATACCATGAAATCATACATATGATATATTTTGATTAAACATGAAGATAATGCATTTAATTTAGTATGAATTTGCATGAAGATGGTGCACATGATTTAGTATGAACTTATAAGGAGCTTTCTCCAAATAACACATGTGAACATGGCATATAGGCATATAAATATAAACTTTCTATCTTGAATGCTAACTGGAACATAACAATGACATAAGGAATATATATCTAAGAAAATGAACATGTTCTCTAGAATGTAGGGTCATTTACCTTGAGGTTTCTTCGCTCAACTTGTCTTCGTACAACTCCCTACTAAACCGTCTTCTTCTAAGGTTCAACACCTAAAGCAAAATTTACAAAAATATCATTAGCCTCTTCTCTTTGTTTTTATACAAATCTAAAAACCCATATTCCACTATCCTTACACCCTATACTTCTCTTAGTTACATCTATACATTCTCTTAGTTAATTATCCTAATTAATTATCCTCTTTAATCCTCTTAGTTAATACATAACCTACTATCCCTACACCTAAAGCATGCTTATTATCACAATTTATTAATTCTTCACAAACCACAATCTAAACATTTATTTTCCTTAATAAAAATGAAATTTTAATGTAACATTTTCGGATTTACATAAAACCTAAATTATGGAGACCTAAAATTACACTAATTTCATTCCAATTGCTTATAAAATACTCCCATTTCTTATACATATATAAGGCATTAAAAATTTCGTAATTAAAGCATAAAAATAATTGGGAAAAATATATTTTTTCTCAAAATTTCACTTTCTCTTCATTAGAAACCTCCCATGACCCTTAGGAATAGAATTCATTACATACAAGCTCCAAATGACTAAATTTGGAAAAGCCATAATTTGGAAAACTTAAAAATCTTTAGAATAAAATTCAAATTTTTGCTTTATTATGCTTCTAAACATCTCCTAATAACATTCCTAAACAAAAGAAATTTTTTTCACCAAACGCAAAGTTTTAAACTTAAGTTTTCCTTAAGAAAACTTCTTGCTTATGACTTAGAAACATGGGCATAAACAAGTTCTAACACTATTCTAAAGTAAACTCCATCAAAAGCAAAACCCTAAAATTTCTCCAGGCAAAAATCTCATAAAAGAGGGAAGTTTCTTGCATAATGCACTTACCTCTCTTCTTCCCTAGGCCTCCCCGATGATTTCCTTCCAAAAGCACGCCGGAAAACTCACCGACCACCGCTCCCCCAAGCTCTCCCGACGTCCTCCCCGCTCTCTCCCGTCCGCTTCTCCTTTGGTTCGGCCGAAACAAGCACAAGGGACCGAACTAATCGGTCCCTTAAGGCTTTAAAATGGGTGTTAGGTAAAAGGACGCATGTGCCCCTCTCCTAAAATTTCTCTCATGTCATGTGAAGGGCAAAATGGGTACATGGGTAAATTGTTACTTAAATCATGCAAATTTTTAATTTCAAAACCGTGCAAAATTGGATCAAGCTCTTTATATCGTTTCGATCGAAATTTCGTGACGAATTTAATAAAATTTATTTCGTCGAATTCCGACGACATTGAAATTTCACTTAAGTTCATCGCGACACATCGAAATGCGTGCGACACACTCAAGTAACGAATTTCGGGTTTTTACAAGGCTTTGCGGTGTTATGTTAATTGTGGCAATAATGGCCATGGGTATGATATACTATTCATTAAGACTTTGTATTATGGTTGCTGAATGTTTTCATTTCCAAAATAGCTTGGTAAATTTTGCTTTCTATTCTGAAGAATATTTGCACTGCGTGACTGTTCTAAATTCGTCTAGAATAAAGAGCTTTGTTTTGGTATGTTTGCTTTATCTTCAAACTTGTTCTTGTTCATAAGCAGCTCTAAATAAAGAGTCTCAAATGAAATCTAATCAGTGGCTTCAAACTCTTGGACTCCATGTGTGATAAAGACCTTTTTTACAGTTCTGCAATGAGTAATATCAGTGACAATGCTGTTTTTTTAGAAAACTTGTAGAAGTATTCATGTGACTTAATAGTAATTTTCTGGTCAGTGAGATTACTGGATAAGAGGATCTTTGGTAAGAACTAAAGTATTATTGGCTTGTAAACGTTTTCTTTGTTGGTCATGTTTAGGCTTGTGAATCAGAAAGATTCATTATCTTTAGGACTGAAAAGTTAGTTCAAGGAAGTTGCATTCATCTATAAGGCTGAGCTTGATATCAAAGAGGAATATCAAAATTGTAGGAAACAAATTGTTGCTTCACCATGTTAGCAGTATTATCATGTGTAAAATAAGTTGTTCTCTGTTGTTAATTTACATTTACAATTTCAAGACGTGTTTTACATTTTTACAACAGTTTAGATTCGTAATTTCAAGACATGTATTATGTATTTTTTTTGTGAGTTTACATTCTTGTTAATAGACATATTCATCCATTTAGAGATGTAGAGAAGAAAGGCAAAAAAGGAGGGAAAGGAAGTGTGGAAAATAAAGTTTATCATTGGGCTACAGTAAAATTATGTTACACATTTCATGTTCTAGTTGACATGGAGGTTTTAGAACTATCCATTCATTTAGAGTTACTTTAAATCGGAGGGAAGATGCTAAAGAAGCTGAATTGAGGATGAGATGTTAATGAAGCTGGATTAGGGTAAGTAGGTGAAATGAGAGAAATTTCTCAATAACTTCCAACCAACTTCTTTTCTTTTGTTTCAATGGAAAATTTGATATAATTCTTGGAGTTATGATTGGGTGGTTATAATGGTGAAAGCTCTTAGGACTACTGATGAGGACATCGACGGACGCTACCGACATGTTTATCGTCGGCGAAACTGCAGATCGACGGCCACGATTCAGCGCCTCTACTTTTGATTTCGATGTCATGATGTATTATTTAGTATTTGCAGTTTTTCCACTTTTACCCCTGTGGGGAGTTGCTTTGTTATTGTAGCCCAGAGGGCAATTTTGTACTTTCTGTTTTGTATGAGTTGAGACCTATATATAGTGGTCTCATGTATTGTTTTGGGTATAATGAATATTGAAATGAAAATGTGTGTTTTGGTTTCCACTTCTTGCTTGAGAGCTTGAGAGGAGAGAGAGCTCAAGGGGAGCGAGTGCAATACCCGTCAGTCGTTGGAAGAGTCAGCGACTCGTGACTTTATTTTTTTTATTTTATCTTCTTCTTCTCCACCTCTTGGTTCTCTTCCACGTCCACCCGCCAACTCCCTTAGCCCCACCGCCGGTCATCCCCCCCACTAATCCTCCCCATCCTCCCAATCGTACGCCAACCCGCCCAACCTCTTGCCGCCGACTCATCTTCCCCCTTGAATCCCCTTCATTATGATGACATTAATCTTCATAATTACTTCCTAGTTTAGCTCGCATGAGAGGGAAATTTCAGTTTTTCTTGAAATTCAAAATTGAGATTCAAATTGTTACCATATAGAGAGATGTCCAAATTAAGAAACTTTTATTCATGCAATCAATCTCAAAAGAAACCCATACGGAATTACTAATTCCTTTCCTAATCTCTCACCTCTACTTGGAAAATCCCAAAACTCCTCCAGAATTTCCTCTCCCCCTTCAATACGCTGCCGGCCTCCCATGGGGATTTCCCATTAAATGCCAAATAAACTCCCTGCTCTTGAAATTTGAAATTTTGGAGTGAATTCCAGAATTCACAAAACAATTTTTTCTTTTTTTCTTTTAAGCCACCGGCCTCCCCTCTTAATGGGCCTCATTAATCCCTCATTAACCCCCTTAATCACATTCAAAATTTGAAATTTATTTCAAATACTTCCCTCCAAATTTACTAAAACCTGAAATTAAATTTCAGATTTTAGTAAACCAATTTTAGGAGCATCCAACTTAGTTCGCCCTCATCTAGCTCTCTCCCCCTTGCACCCGCCGACTACCCACCCTCTCTCCTTGAGATTCCCGTCGGCCTCACCCCTCTCTCCCACCTTATCAACTACAAGTGTTCTCCTTCTCCACCCCGTCTTCTTCTCTTCCCGAGAAAGATTCTCCAATATCAAGCATGCATGGCGGATCCGGAGCTTGAGTGGGGTCTTGTATTCAACGCCGACAGAAGCATCAACATTCTAAGATCTCCGTGCTTTGACGTGGGATTTGAGGACGAAACTACTGTTGAAGAATACTTGGAGCGAGTCATCCCTATTCTCGCAAGCATCATCGACCAACGTTTCTCAAGATACGATTGGAGCCTCGTCGGCCACCCACGACATCCATCTCTGCCGGCTACCTTTCCACCAACGAGGTTCTTCGGTGTCGCTTCTCTAGTGGTAATATCCTTCATCGCTTGGATCTTCTTTCTCCGTTAAAAGCCTACTAATATTTGAGTGAGACGGCCCCGAGGTGAACCTCTCATTGCTAAACGTGGGGTTTTGTTAATTGTACTTTGCATTTAAATCTCCTTGGATTTTGAATGAATTGTTTTGGTTAATCTCTATTGCATATCTTTGGGCCTAAGCAAGTTAAAACTTTCGAATTCGTAACTCACTTTCATGTGATAGTTTTAAATTTAAAATGAGCAAAGCTTTAACCTTTTGCCTTTTAATTTCACAACGTAACTCCTAGTGGTTTTACATCAACTACCTTGCAATAAAAAATATGCAGTGTAAAAGTGAGTAGATTGGCCAAGTGACATAGTCACATAGCTTCAAGTGCTGGTATTAAAATAATTCATAGAGAAGTGGGATATGGCAAAAATTTAGCTGTTATGATGGATGTGTGGGAAAATTATATATAGAAGATTGCAAAATTATGATTTGAGAAAAACCATTAAAGTGGCACCTATTAAAGATAAAGCAGTTATACATTGAATTGAGTGATTTGCATGTATAATGGCAGGCAGAAGATACACTAATATAAATGTTAAAGAAATATAATGTTGGATTAGGAATGAAAAAGGTGCACGCCAGAGGTAGCATATAGAAATCATAAAAAAAATTGTGCAAAATAAATTCACATCAAGTGGCACTCAGTAGGAATGATTGTTGATTAAGGATTCTTAAAGTTTCCCCAAATAGTAGGAGGGGTAGTACTAAGACAAGGGATGGTGATGATGTTTGTTTTTGACATTAGCTGATAAGTATGCGTGCTCTAGTCTTTCCTCCATTGAACTTGGCATACCTATCATGGCTAGCATTTTTGTTTGCTGCCTTGATGGCTTCATCATTTTATAGCAATATTCACAGCTATGCCTGAGTACACTTTAATGGGTTTAACATATTGATTTCATTCTTGAAACAGAAAAATACAGACGGGCAAGCAATATTGGCATCAACAATGACGGAAACTAATTCAGGTACCCATGGTAATCTTCAAGATGATGGGAGCCTTTCCTTTGGAAGGTTAGTTAAAATTATAAAGGCTACATCACTGCTGCATTTGATGTTTTTTGCAAATATTTTTGTTTGCATAATAGAAGTATTTTATTTACTTTTAATCATTTTAAGTAATTAATAATATTTCTGATCGTTTTACCTTGATTTCAGCATGCTCTTGCAAGCTTTGGTAACAACAAAAGGTGGAAATCTGGAGGTGCGGAAGAGATTTTTATTTGTTTCTGACTAACTTGTACTGCGACATAAGCTGGAAAAGAGTATTACGGTTTTTGTTTCAATAAGAACTTGCGAGTGTTTTGTCTATTAACAAATTTTAAACCTTTTTTGAAGTCTATCGAAATATCAAAATGATTTTAAATAATTGAACAATTTATTTATCTCGAGTTGCATATTTTAGTAATTTTGTGAAATTTTGCTTGATTGTACCTCTGTTTCTGATTCTACCACTTATTATGATTTAGTTGCTTTGGGATCCACCTCGTTCATGTTATGCATCTTCCGAATGGATCTTTAGCACATCAATCTTTTGTCTTCATTTGTCTTTTTTTTTTCTGGCTACTTGCGATAATGTTTACTTCAGCCTCTTTAATATGGTCTCAGGCCTTGGTGCACAGCTCTTTAATCCAACAGAAAAACATAGCATACTCCATGTAACACTCCCTTTAATCCCATCTAAAATCCATATTCTTCTGTAAATTTTGTATTCCATTTTTTTCCCTTAAATTTATGACTTCTTGTGGTAATGTTTACTTTAACCACTATAATATAGCTGCATACCCTACCACACAGCTCTTCAATCCAACACACAAGAACATAAAACGCTCCTCCATTCGCTGTTCCCTTTAATTCAATCTAAATATCAGTCTTGGAAGGGAAAAAAGAGAAGAACAAGGGACATGGGCAGCTATCATGCTGGGTCATTGCAGTGCACTAACAAAAATGTCAATATCTAGACTTGTTTAACTTGTAATGTGGATCTGTTAATCCCTCATAGACTAAAACTTAAGTTTGCAGCTCCCAATGCTTAAATCTGCAATCTAGGCCGAAGTTCCTACATATCCACTTGATGACCTTAGAAATTAGCTCATTCCTGTCTTCCCTCTGAGCCTCCCTTTTTTTCCCGACATGAAGTTTCAGGTTTTGACTCTCAGATCAAGCCTACAGAAATTGGTCATGTTCATGAAATCAGAAATTGCTCATAAAGGACATTTTTTTGTTCATTGCTTTGTATTTTATGTAATTAATGGTACTGAATATGTTATATTCTATGTTTCTAAATTGTTAAATCTTCTTACACCAATAACAGCAAGCCGCTTGGATTTACCTTACACCAGGAATTAAAAAACGACAACAATTTATTGGTTCCATGTTTTCATAGCTGGAACTGATCCAATTTGGCTATGAAATAGAATCAAAATCAGCATGCATGATTTGAGTTGTCTGTTTTTATATGAACCTCCTATTGTAAGCTTCGTCTGTATCCTTATTCAGGTAGGAAGTCTACAGACTTGCTACAGGAATATTCTCACCTGATATTTATTTTTATCAACACCAGCATTCACCATTTTAAATCTCCTATATTATGGAGTCTAGATGATGTCATTTAATTAGCTTTTTCTGATCATTCAGTCCTGATATCGTATGACTGATTCAAAGATTAACTGAAAGCATTTAGAATTGATTTGTATTTTTGTTGTGATTATACAAATAGTGGAGCTGGTTTTCATTCTTGAGTTTTTTTTTCTTTCAATTTATGCTGACTTATATTCATCACATGATGTTTTTTGTACACTTATGACATTCTAATGCAGTTGTGCTCCAGAGCTTGTAGCGTTCTTTCTCATATACTAAGAGACAATCTTCACTGCAAGGAGCGTGTATGTAAATATTTTTTCTTCCTTAGCGATTTTCTTTTCTGTCCTAGAAAACATACCGTAGGTTAGACTAGCCATTTTGGTAAATAATCTACTCATGATGTGGAATGGTATTTGTCTTTTTATTTATGAAGTTTGTGTTCGCTTTGCCATTTATTTATTAAAATCTTCTAATCATTAGCACCTGGAGAATAAGTTTCATTTTTTCTAAGCTTAATTAGCCATCAGTAAATTTACTTCATAAAATGCATATTTAATTCTATTTCGGAACTCTCATTCTTAAAACTTGACTAGGATTGCAGGTTTTGCAAGTCAAGCTTGATGAACCAGTGCCATCTTTGGGCTTGCCCGAGCCTTTACTGCATCGGCTAGTTAAATATTTGGCTTTTGCAGTCTCTCTGAATGGTAGAGATAAAAATCAATCCAGCACTAATGGATTAGGAGATAGCTCATACATTCAGCCAATTATTCTGCAGTTGTTTGTTACATGGTTGGCTGATTGTTCAAATGCCGTCAGTTGCTTTCTAGATTCACCAACAAACCTTACATATTTACTGGAGTTAGTCACAAGTCCTCATGTTGGCGTATTTGTTCGAGGATTAGCTTCCTTAGTTCTGGCGGAATGTGCTCTCTACAACAGTTCTAGTGAGAATGGTAGAGATGCTTTTGCTGTTGTTGATGCCATCAGCCAAAAGATTGGACTGATTTCTTTCTTCGCGCACTTCGATGAACTACAGAAGGCATTTGATTCTCACTTCCCTACGTTAGTTCCCAACAAGCCACCCATAAGGTCTAGTTCTGCGAGCATGCTGGACATAGAGGAGGTTGAGAATGATGGATTGGATCAAATGCAGGATAATCCAATTCTTGTGGCAGTTCTTGATCCATTATTTAGTAATTTTGCTAAAAAACTTGAATCAGAAATTAGAGAAAAGGTGGTAGACATCTACAGCCACACAAAAAACAAGGCTGTGGCTGTTCCTTCCGATCTCGAGCAAAGGGATGGAGAGATTGATAGGAACTACATTAAAAGGTTGAAGTCTTTCGTGGAGAAGCAATGCCAAGACATGCAGGTTACATTTCTACATTCATCTTTCAGATTAGCTTTGTTTAATCATGTTTGTAGAACACTTCTTTTAATTGGTTGATGATCGGGGCTGCAGGATCTGCTAGCTCGGAATGCTACTTTAGCAGAGGAGTTATTGAGGACTAGTGGAGGTGAAGCACTTGAAGCTGCTGCCATGAAACCCAGCAGTGGAAGAGACAAGGTTCATTCGGAGGCCCTCCGTCAAGAGCTACAGGAAGCAACAAGGCAACAAGAAATACTGAAGGCGCAGAAAGTTAAGATTGAGGAGGAAGCCAGTTACTACCAGAATGCAGCTGGAAAGCTGGAATCTGACCTTAAGAGCTTATCAGATGCTTATAACAGCTTGGAACAAGACAACTTCCGACTGGAGACAGAGGCAAAAAGTTTAAGGAAAGGAGGGAACGTGTTCCATCCTGATGTGGAAACCATACGAGCAGAAGCAAGAGATGAAGCTCAGAAAGAGGCTGAGGCTGAGCTCAATGATCTGCTGGTCTGTCTTGGCCAGGAGCAGAGCAAAGTTGAGAAGCTGAGCGTGAGGCTGGTGGAGTTGGGTGAGGACGTAGATAGGCTTCTTGAAGGAATAGGGGATGAAGCTGGCTTGCCAGATGATGATGATGAAGAAGATGAAAGTGAAAGTACTGTAAATTGAAGAGTCTAAGTTTGTTGCAAGATCTTAAAATTCAAGCTACCGTACAGATTGTACAGGAAAGAACAACTGAAGGTATTTAATCTTGCCTCTTTCTTAACCTTTTTAGTTGCTGATGGGGAATTTAGACATTGATCATTGTATGCAGATCTGTGTTATTGGATTTTCAGGCTCGGGTAATTATTTTTCATTCTTGTTATTGTCATATGAGCCTTCTTGTGGATTATTGTCAGCTATATATTTTACTTCCATTGTCGCTTTGAAGAAGTGAATGCAAGGCAGCCTATTTTACTTGAACATGTACTTGTTCATCTCTATGCTGGGTAGGTCTATATGGAAACTATACCTTTATTGAGAGGTTTGTTGGAGAAATATAGAGAGAATAAGGATGATCTACGAATGATAATTATTGATTTAGAGAAAGTATATGATAAAGTTTCAAGAAAAGTGTTATGGAGAGTTTTAGGAAAGAAATGGGTTAATAATGCTTATATTCAAGTCATTAATGATATGCATGCAAGAGTTGTTACTTATGTTCAAACATGTGGTCTCTAAAAATTTGCGCCCCAGACTCTCCTCTTTTGGGGAGTTTTAACGAATTAAGTTCCGAGGTAAAATTTCGAAAGACATATTAGGTTTGAAATACGACACTACTCAGAGATTTCGCCCTCATTTTGTGAGGACTTTAGATCTGAGTTCTTGTGCCCTATAGGTGTAAGCCATTATCGTTAATTACTCCTCCCAATAGTGAAAGAGAACTTTCGATTAAGGCTAGTCATCAATCAGATACGCAGCATATATTTTGCACATAGTAGCAGCATATATTTTGCACATAGTAGCAGCATGGGTTTAGACATTAAGAGTTTGATATTTAAAATTGAAAATTTATCACCTTCTTGCACTTAAAATGGATGGTGGGAGAATGGATGATGAACACGATCAAGATCCCATAATTCCGTCGTGTTGGGCCATCGTGCTCCATGGTCTACTTAGAGGAGAGTCGACCCAACCTGACATAAGGATTCTTGTTAGCAGTCATAAGTTGCTTCGTCCAAGGGTATTTTGTGGATCTGGGGTGAATATTTGTCTATGAGACAAATTTAAATTCACCTTAGTTAACAGAGGGCTTTGTGTCCCTATTATATCATTTTGATTCATACCTCAGCGATTTAGTGCCGTTGGAGAGCCTACGGGCTCTGACCATGATCGTAATTTAGTGGTGTTATTTTGCGGCAAACCACCCGGTTCAGAGGGCCCTGGTTATAACTGTTTACTTGCGGTGTCATTTGGCTAAACAATTGCTGGTTATAGGACATATGCTATGTCTTTACTAGCAAGAGACAGTTTGATAATGAATTTTAGTGATATTCTCGACCAGACACTAGTTCTTTGTGAACCGAAGTGTATTTTCAAACTTGCCCATCTCGACAAGTTATTGCGAATGGTGGATGTATTTTGCTTTAAGTGTTTTGATGGTTAAATTTTGACATTTAAATAATTTAGGTTGTGATATTTTTGGAGTTTTGGATTTTCATAGACATTTGAGAATTTGGAGGTATTTTTTATACTTGGAATTAACCCTTCCGGTTGAGATCTACGTTCAACACGACCATTATCAGGGTAATATGAGCAGTTTTCATTTTTGTGGACTGAAACTTGTCGACTATGTCTACTTGCTGACAGATGATGAGGTTCTTCGCAAGTTTTATGCTTTTATTGGTGAATTTTTCTTGTTTATGGGCCTTAAAGGCGTAATATGAACATATATAAATAAATATCTCGTTCGACGCCATAACCGTATATTTGTTTGTTGGTTCGAGCCGTGTCGAATACTATCCATTCATATAGAAGGATCGGGCTTGAACTTGAGTTCACTTATTGACTTGCGCAGCATCCTCAGACGTCATGTGAAAATACATCACGCTCGTCAGGACCCATGCAGGTGTTTATGAGGTATTTTTGTAGTCATATGTGTATACAAATTGTAATGTATGTGTGGGGGTGTTTTAAAATGGTTGGCGTTGATCAGTTCTGCGGGCAACTACCATTTGAATATGCGCAACACTTTATTTGAGAGTTTATAAACACCTTCTATCCACTTGTGCAAGTGTTGCGGATTTGATGGCTTGGCGTCGTTTAGTAGTGCGCGCTATGTTATCTTCTGTTTGCATTGATTGTAGGGTTCATCATGCCTGTTCATATGTTGATATTGAATGCTAATTGAATTACGTTCATCATCAATTTCTCCATGTATTGTTGACTGGCAAGCTACTGTATTTACTTGTATAGTGATTTGCTAGGGTTCATTGGGAGTTGTTATATTTGTTTTGATAAGCGCCAACTATAGGGACGTTATTGTATTTGTTGCATTGTCTCCATACCTCATTCATAGACACATGATTATGCTAATTGCAACTATCACTCCTCTCCTACAAGTACGGACGTTGTGCATTAATTAACATCATTTGTAGGTGATATGTGATGCTTATTGAGGATCTTGTGCACTTGCTTACATATTGTCAACTGTCACTAGTAGGTAGACTACTGCATGAATAAGAAGTTTCCTACAGTAACTCGTAGGAACTCATATGTATTGCAAATATGCTACTCTCGCTTGTAGACGATGTGTTGTGCGTATTATGGGCTTGCAGGCAAGTTGCAGAGGATGTAGACATTCTAATGCTGCTTGCAAGCAATAATATTTGCTATAACTCTTCCATATCTGCTCGTAGGCAAGTACTATATATCTATTTGCAAGTTGACTGATATTGGTAGCAAGGAGATTATTTCCTTTATAGCCTTCTTGCTTTTTCTTTTATAGACAGTGTATTCACAGTACATGCATGCTAGCAAATTGTCGCTACATACTCGTTTTTGTTCACTTCTGGACATGCCATATTCATTGTGCATGTTACAAACCTTCTACAATAGTTCATAGGTGCCTACAACATATTCTTTGTCGCCATTTGCATGCAGACCAATGCATTCATTTGCATGTCATTATTGACTATTGATTAAGCTATATTCCTTGTCGTACATCTCTTCATACGTGTTGATTGTCGTCACTTACGGGGGGTCTAGTGTATTTGTTTACACTTAGGTGACATCGGTTGTGTATAAGCTTCAGTGTTCTTATTCATGAACACACTATGATATTTATTGCAATCATTTTTTATCTCCATTCATTGTCTACGAATTGGGTTATGTGCTCATCACAAGTCTTCCTCTTTGTAAATGAACTGTTGTACTTATGCAAGCGTCAAGTTTGTGTTCATGATCATATTCGGGCGATTTCATTTCCTTGTGCGCATATTGTTCTTCACATGTAACGATTTCCTTATTAGCTTACATGAGATTCATTTGAATGCATTTGAACGATCAAATTTGTTATTTGGTTTTGATATTATCATATTTTTTTCATGCATTTATCAGTTTAAAATCCAATTCCTTTTTATTTAATTCAAGTTCCATGTTGTTCATGTTCGGTTCGAGTCCAAATCAAGTTTCTTGCAGTTCATTCGAGTTCAAATCAAGTTCCATGTTCAATCCAAATTTCGGCAGCCTCCCAACGTCTCCTCTATTTCCGTTTAAGGGAAATTTCATGAGTCTTAGCCTGCTTGCCACATCAAGAAAGACGTGTATGGTCGGTGTTGGGTGACATCGCGACCGTTCTCTTCAATCCTACCACGCAAGAAAGTCATGCATGGGTGTTCGAGGGTATTTATTTGAAAGGCGCATTTTTCTTTCCCTGCTGGCACTAAGGCGCGTACGGGTACTTAAATTTTTGCCCTGTCGTGCAAAGAAAAGCGCGCACGAGGTCATCCGACTCGCTGTATGCGTCGCACTGAGTTCCTCCCACCACATTAAGAAAAGCGTGCATATGGGGTCCTCCGGCGCTCCGTGAACATCGAGAATGAGATTTTGGAGGTCTTTGAGTTTGAAACGTTATACCTGCGCGATGTGACAATTGACGATGGCGACGAAGATGGAGAAGGCACAAAATGATATACACACATTTTGATTTTCTTTTTCTTCTTTTTTTTTTGGCGATGAGAATAATTATAAAGATTATCATAATAACAAACATAATATAAATTGTTACTATTATGGTCGATAATCATCATTATTAGCCATTATCTTTATTAACCAACAATAACAATAATAACTACTATCACTACCATAGTTAATAATAACTATAGCAATGATTAACTAGTGATAATGACATGGATTAAATGAATACAAAATGCATCAAGGACTACTTCCGTTCTTCTTTTTACTGTTGTATGGAATGAACCTGACCTTACTCTTCCCATCAAATAAAATCTTTTCTGAGAATAAATAAAGAAAAAGTGCAGTGCAAGACTGAGGGATCAGAAAACTTTTCAGACATGGCGCTGTGGCTTTATTTTGTGAGCATAGTATTTCAATCCTGGATCCAACTAAGGGCATCTCCAACCCAAAATCTCATTTTTCACTCTAAAATATAGTGAAATTAAAAAATGGCGTGATTCATCTACAATAGAACTCCATTTCGTACCCATGTAGCCGTCTTTTTCCTTCACGCGTTTCTTCCGCAAATCCGGTAGAGAAATAAAAATAACGCATGTGAACAATAAAACATCAATATTGTCGTCGCACTGTTCACCCGCAATCAAATACCACAAGTTTTGCCATTCGGTTGGAGCTCGTGAGCGACGCCATTCATGCATTTGGAGTTCGGTTGGAGAAGGCTTAAGAGGGTAAAAGCAGGTAGGAGGAGGATTGGAGAAAGAGGGAGTTCGGTGCAGGGCCAGGCGTTGGCGGGAGTTGGTTGTCGGGGCTCTAGCAATCAGAGAGGAAAAGGGAGAAGGTGAGAGTTGCTTGTGTCTGATCGGCTGAAGGCTTGAATCAGGTTTGTTAACCTAGGCCGATGGAAGTGGAAGTGTTAAGGGGATCTGAAGGCACAGATTAGGCGCAGGATTGGGTGGTTTCTGGTTTGTAGTGGATCGAAGAAAGCTTTGGTCGGCGTGAGGTGTAGGGATCGGACGGGATCTAATGCTGGAGGTTTCCGGCAAGAGAGGATTTCGTGAGGTAGGGACGGGACTCTGAACTCTGAAGCCGGACGTGAGGTGTAGGGATCGATCCCAGCAGGTGATCCGAGCTGTTGCGGCTGTGAGGAGGTAGAGATTATTCTGTGTGGACATCCGGACAGAGTATCGCGGATACCGTTTGATATCGAGCTCGGTATTGAGCGGTACCGATGCTCTCGGTACAGCTATTTACCGCGCTCGGTATCAAGCGCGATATACTTTTGAGGTGATGTGAAACATTTTTATTGGCCTTTGGACGACGTCTGTACTCCGCACAAAATAATTTGTCGTGAGGAGCCAGCTGGATGACTTGATTCAATCGAGAAATATGGGTTGAGTACATTATGGTTGTGTGGCCAATATTATGATGAAGCTAGCAACATCATTGTGAGTTTAATGAGAAAAAAAAAAAAAAAAACTTTATTTATAAAAGATAATAGTTCAACTTATTAGATATATTATTTTGCTCATCAGATCCAGTTATAACTAGTTGTTGTGGCTAAAAATTATATCCAAATTGTTTCAATTATTAATTTTGCAAAATATTATCGGGAGTTCATATAAAAGAAGAGAGATAGTGAGATACTATGAGATAAATAATATACCTAAAGTGGTGAAGTTTACGAGGTTGAAATTTGAATATGAAAATAGTTCTTCAATAGGTTGAATAAACACATTGGGGTTCACTTATCAAATTTAACTCTTTTGTCTACATCTATTATTATTGAGGTTCTTGAGATAATAATATATGATGGATTAAGCAGTGAGCAAACAGATAAACACTCTACTTAATATTAATAATAGCTACAACAACGATCTAACTAATATTCTCTACTATAAAGATTGTAAAAAATATTTATACAATCATATAGAAGACTCTTCTATAAATGATTGTCTAATTATTTATATTGAAAAAGGATATAGTTAATGATACTGATAATGAAATGATTGTACAATGATTTTAGAATAAGAAAACTTAGAGAGAGAAATTATAGGTGACAAGTTAGGAGAATATGAAGAACAATGCTATCAATTGAAAAAATTTCTTTATCATATAATTTCTTCTTATAATAACAATTTAAACAAAAGTAATAATAAAACCATCATTGTTAGTCTCATGGTCGGATGAAAAAAATTGAAGATATTTTAAAATTGATAATTTGTGAATCGTAGTTTCGCCAATGTCGTCTTTATCTTTCAAGAAGAGGATGATTAATAACCACTAGAACATTAATGTTATTTTATGATAGATAATTTTAGCCTTGAACAAGTAAGTTCTTCGCTAAAAGAAAATTCCAATATAGTATCCATCATATACTTATATTATGAACAAGAAAATAGGACATTGTAAATTTACAACATATAGCTTGTTGGAAAATTGTCGCTATTTTTTGCGACAATTACACCATGAGAATATGATCGTGTTACATTTGAATTGGCATATTATTACAAAGCCTTCAAGATATAATGCAACTAAATTGTGACAATCATTAACTTTATAAGTTTATAACATATTTAAGACATACTTATCACATATATTGAAAGCTTGGCAATCAATTATGACAAATTTGCAATAGATTCCACTAGAAATTCATTACAAACTAGATGAACCCCATCACAATTTTTGTAAACTTGATGAGTACGTCCCCTCACAAGTATATAAATTCTTTACTTTATTTTATTGTGCATAACACGAGTAATCAAGCTAAACTAAGAGGGAACATCATCTACTATGTATCCATACAATCAACCTTTTCTTGAATTGTCTACCATCCTCATCCAAGCTTGGGCATTAACATCATGGCAACAATATGATTGTCCTTGAATCTCAAAAGTTTAGTAGTGTAATCCTCTTGCACATACATATGTGCACAATGTTTTTTATTTTAGAAGTAAAACCTAAATTCATGCATACCAACACTTGATGGGACCAAATATCAATGAACTCTTTTGCTACCTTCTTTGTATGTTTCCTCTTTTAGAGCTCTACTTATCTATGAAAACTCCCTAATGGAATTGTCTACATAACAAAGTATGAATTAGTACATTTTAATAATAAATTAAATCTATAAAAATATTATAATATTTTTTTAGTGTAAGAGGGCATGATGAATGAAGAAAGAGATCGAGGGATCGTTGTGCTTTGTTAAATAAGCCCCCTCCTTACTAAAGTAGTTTGAACTATGATTGAATTTTTCACTCATCTAAGTTCCATTTTTCAAGCACTTATAATCACATAGACTAATCCATCCATTTGAAATGATGATCAGCCAAAACAAAGCATACATTTGAGCTACTCTCAGCTTCAACAACCTTAAACACTTGGCTACAATTTTGGGTGACGTGATGCTACAAAGTCGCCTCTTAGTTGCACCAATGAAGAGTCTCATGTAGCATCAATGTAGTAGAATAAATCTTGAATTTATAAGAAATCCCTTTTAGTGAACATTAGAATGAACAATAATAGAAAACATACATAATTATAAGCTGAACATAACTTCTTACCAAGAAGTACTCCTATTTCTTAATATGAAATTTCTCTTAATAACATTCACTATTTTTTTGAACACCTCTTTAAAATTTCAATCATCCAACAAGTTACATTTAGATTATTGAATGTACATTAATTAAAATTTCAAATACTAGGAAAATAAATCTTTAAACATTTTCTAATAGATAAAGATAAACTAACTTGATTGATTAACTTCCTTTTTATCCTCTACCACATATAATACTTTCCTAGGCCACTAAAATATCTTAAGTGGTGTAACCTATTCCATTTGATTCATCGCCTCATCCTTTATGTCTCAATATGAGTAGGTGATCCTCCTAAGGCTTAATGCTGGATCTCCTTCTAAAATTATGATGGGTAACAGACTTAATTTGAGCAAGGCATAGCTGATGAATCAAACCAAGGGATTTGTTGGTGGAGAACTGATGAGTACACATAATATCAGGTGCCAAGCCGATCATTATGCACTAAGGTTTTGATTGCACTTTGGCAAGACAAAGCATTTGCCCATATAAAGCCGAAAAAAGAGGGCAAGAGGGACCAAATCAGAAGTTCTAGAAGCTAACAACTATTAAGTTGTTTATCTAATAGGTTAACAGGAGATGGTGCCATGCTAGAGTTAATGGACATGGGACAACAAAATCCATAGCTCGTGGGTGTGAGAATTGTTGGAGGAATACTCATTGGTTTCCTAATGAGTGTGACGATAGAGTGATGGGAAAGATGTCAAGTTTCTATAAAATATGATTATGCCTTCTTGCTGTAGAGGATAAAATCTTTCTTGTCAAAGATGATGAATTTAAGTAAAAGATAAATATTGATAGGGGTCATTGAGGCAGATGGATTGATAGTGGCGAGCCAAATTGGAAACTAGTATTTATAGGGACTTTCTAGTGATATAGGTGAGTATAGAGGCCCAAATCATAGGGGTAGATTACCTTGACCATTAAGCACCTAGTAGTATGACAAGGAAGATATTGAGCCTTCCTAGCTTTCTAGGAGGCAAAGCTTAGCAAAAAGTCATCGAGTTAACACAATGATGATTACAATGATGACATCAAGCCTTTATCCCACTATGTGGGGTTGGCTACATGAATCTTTTTTTCTCCATTGTGTCATGTTAAGAATCAAAGTCTCATTTAAATCTAATGAAGAAAGGTCATTTCTAATATTTTATAGCCAAGTCTTTCTAGGTCTACCTCTACCTTTCTTAACATAGGTCAAATCTAATATATCTACTTTGTTAATAGGGTCATCAGAAGGTCGACATTTTACATGAACAAACCATCTAAGGCGACTATCTTTAATCATATCTGTCACTGGAACTACTCGAACCTTTTCCCGAATATACTCGTTTCATATTCTGTCTCTAAGAGTATATGTCCACTCATCCACCTAAGCATCCTCATCTCAGCAACACTTAACTTAATATTATGCTTCTCTTTTAATGGCCAACATTCTTTACCTTAAAGCAATAGCACGGTGATGACTAACATTCAAAACAACATATAACTCGATAATATAGAGAAATGTGCTTAGGTGTTATCTTTCTCACAGGTTATTAACCACAAGTCATTAACAATTTTAGTGGCCTTGCTATTGTAAGTTAAGATTGGCATGCAAAGAGAGCACTGGAGGACTCTTCAGAGTCGATGACTACTGATGGGAAGTTTTCACTTTTGTTTTGTACTTTATCAGAATCATATGCGAATAGCTCTCATGTGAGGCAATTTTCTAAACCTTTGAGAAGTTGAGAAGAAGAGGATTATATGGGAGGAAAATTGATCATTAGTTTAGACATCACACTGATAAAGGTTACTTAGGGATAGACGAAGTAGCTATCTCAACTTTAGAGTTGCCCAAAAAGGAAAGGAAACATCATGCTTTTTTACTCTCCTTTATTCCTTTGGCATGGAAAAGAAAACCTCCAGCAAACAATAGTTGATAGCTTTGGAGTTAACTAGAAGAATAGCTTATGGGCCCATCTAGGAATCTGAGTGTTAGTGAGAAAACACTGACATGCCCATCTGGAACCTAGTATAGGTGTTAGCGATGGATCAATTCAGTGACAAGGTAGATTCTTCACCTAAGGTGACAAAAGAGAGGCGTCGATACTTGACTCAAGGCATTAGTTAAGTAGGGATTGACTAGGGGTTGGCTCCAAAAGGTGCTTAACACCAATGTATTATTGTTAGTCCATTAAATCTATCTTTCGATAATAATAATCACCTTCGTTATTGGAGTTGATCCATTTTTCCTTCATAAAGCATCCCAAATATTGGTTAGCCCAAAATGGCTAACTAATAAGACTTGGTCATCCCAATTTCAAGTTAAGTGATACCTATTTTTTGGGCAATTTTTATATCCCTCAAACTAGTGCAATGGCCTATTATGATAGATAGCCACCTTTCTTTTGAAAAAGCTTTTAAACATCTAGGTGATATCTAAACTTTTACAGCTCAACTCTTTTGAATTTAATTTGGCTCCCTCATTAATAGAATATCACATCTAAATAAGTGCATCAACAATTACATCTTTCTTATGCTAAATAGGATTTATCTTTTACTCATTTTACCCAATTGTAACTATTGTAGTTTCTTGCATCATTTTTTGTCTCCTCTTCAGCTTCTAAGAGTTGAATGACATTGACATTCATTCATTTGTATCCTATTAGGTACTAGCATGATCCTCTTGAGCACTCATTGGTATTGTAGCAATCCCTTTTAGTTGCATTTAGTACATTTTATCATCCTATCAACATTTAAATTAAGGAGAATATGATCTCCATTATCGTTTGCAAACTTGTTAGATAAGAATTAATATTGTCATTCAAAAAAATCTATAAATTAAGGTTTTGTTTGCGATAACTTTCTTATTGATTTCTAAAGCAGCTTTTGGTTGATTGTGGCACAACTATCTCTGGATTGGGAACTACTATTTAGCATTCCGTTTGTCTTTTAAATTCTTAAGTGTTTAGTTTTATGGATAGAAGACAACACTTCAGCATTTGAGGAGTCTTCAAAATGATGTTGTTGCTATATGTCATTAGATCTTCTTCGCATAACAACTCGTGATGAACATACCTCTTGTTGTAGCCAATAAAGAATAAAGCTTTGTTTGGGATGATTTTCTTATTGCTTCTTTAAAAAAAAATTAGTGCAAAAATGAAACTTTTTGTACTTAAAAACTGATTTATGAAACAATAAGAAAGTTATCCCAAACGAGGTCTAAATACTGTTATTTATGCTTCAGTCAATAATCCTCTTACTAGTCCTATAGTCATGTTAGATGTATTGCATAAGACCATATTATATGCCTCAAACTTCTCGGAGCTTGATCATTCTTTCACCAACTTCTATTAAAAATATACTTTTGCTACACAAAACTACCCTGCGATTTTTTTCCTTGCAAAAGCTTGTTCAAATAAAAAACTCTCTTGAAAGTAGCCTGAGGCTTCTTTTGGGTCGTTTTTTGTATTGCTTTGTAAAATTATTTTTTAGTACAAAAATCTCTTGAAAGTAGGGAAAAAACAGTGATTTAAAGCTATCACAAACGAGCCTAAAACTAATTCAATTTCATCAACATACAAATTCATTTATGTTATAGCTTGTAATATAGTATAAAAATATGATGACTTTTTTTTCATATAACATAAAAAAATACCAGTAATAATGTAGCGAAATGAAAACATGTTGAAGACACTGTGGTTGATTAGATGCAAGAAGAATAATTTCACAACCCACCAAAAAGAACAAAGATTTTAGAAGTTATTATTAAGTACTTAAGATTAAAATTCAACAACAAGAACTTTTGTCAGAACTCCATCCAATTTGCTATGCTCACAGTACTGAAGTTAGCTAAACAACAAAATACAGTACTATAAATATGATCCTTAAAGCTGGTAACAGTGCCTATCTCTTGCAGAATTTGAATCACAAATCTGCTTATCTTCTCATATTCTTGCAGCAAGTAAAAGTTATAATTAATGTTTTCTGTAAGCCAACAGGAAATTGTATGCCATTCAGCTTCTTTTTATGTACACTTGTACATATTTGTGCAGTATAAAAGATAAAACTTTCTCATCTTATAATAGCTCAGGAGGAATAGAAGGGGGAGGAGAAGGAGAGATGTGAAGGAAGGGGAAAGATTAGAGTCTACTTCTTCAGTTGACTCTGCAGATGGGAGTAAAGGTGACAACTGAAGTCTTGGGTCTTGCAAGGTCAAGAAAAGGCCTTGCAAGGTCAAGAATTGAGCTCATGAGGGGAGGGAAGTAAGGGTGGTAGAGAGAGAGAAAAAAAAGGATAAGAAAATCATCATCAAATTTTGAATAAAGTAAAATTCGAAGTTCTTGAACTTATTTTAAGATGAATGTAAAACAAAATAATCAGTAAAATCTTGTTTTGCGTTCATTTCAAAATAAATTCAATAATTTTGAGATCTTTTATAATTAAATTTTGATGAAGATATTCTCATCCAATTTTTAGAGTAATTATCAATTATCTCTTAAAATTTGGGTAGATATTATATACATATGGGGATCATATGCGAATATCCCTCATGTGAGGCAATTTTCTCAACCTTGGAGAAGTTGAGAGGAAGGGGACTTATATGGGAGGAAAATTGATCATTAGTTTAGATATCACACTGATAAAGGTTACTTAGGGATAAACGAAGTAGCTATCTCAACTTTTGAGTTGCCCAAAAATGGAAAGGAAACATCATGCTTTTCCACTCTCCTTTATTCCTGTGGCATGGAAAAGAAAACCTACTGCAATCAATAGTTGACAGCTTTGGAGTTAACTAGAAGAATAGCTGATGGGCCCATCTAAAAGTCTTAGTGTTAGGGAGAAAAGACCGACATGCCCATCTGGAACCTAGTATAGGTGTTAGTGATGGATCAATTGAGTGACAAGGTATATCCTTCACCTAAGGTGACAAAAGAGAGGTGTCGATACCTGACTCAAGGCAACAGTTAGGTAGGGATTGACCAGGGGTTAGCTTCAAAAGGAGCTTAATACCAATGTATTATTGTTAGTCTATTAAATCTATCTTCCGATAATAATAATCACCTTAGTTATTGGAGTTGATCCATTTCACCTTCATATAGCCATCCCAAATATGGGTTAACCCAACATGGCTAACTAATAAGACTTGGTCATCCCAATTTCAAGTTAAGTGATACCTATTCTTTGGGCAATTTTTATAGCCCTCCAACTAGTGTAATGGCCTATTATGATAGATAGCTTCTAAACCTCTTGGAGCCCTCCAACTAGTGTAATGGCCTATTATGTAAAGTACTAAATGCAACTTTGGAGTTGATCCATTTTGTAAAAGCTTTTAAACCTCTTGGTGATATATAAATTTTTACAGCTTGACTCTTTTGAACTTTGGCTCCCTCATTAATAGGACTTCACATCTAAATAAGTGTGTCAACAATTATATCTTTCTTATACCAAATAGGATTTATCATTTACTCATGTTACCCATTTGTAACTATTGTAGTTTCATGCATCATTTTTGTCTCCTCTTCAGCTTCTAAGAGTAGAATGTCATTGACATTCATTCATTTGTCATTTATATCCTGTTGGGTACTAGCATGATCCTCCTGTGCACTCATTGGTATTGTAGCAATCCCTTTTAGTTGCATTTAGTACTTTATCAGCCTATCAAATTTTAAATTAAGGAGAATATGATCTCCATTATCGTTTGCAAACTTTTTTAAAAAGGATTAAAATAGTCATTCAAAAATAAATTAAGGCTTTGTTTGGGACGGCTTTTTTATTGCTTTCTAAAACGAAGTTTAAGTACAAAATTTTTTATTTTTTAACTAAAACTCCGTTTTAGAAAGCAACAAAAAAGCTGTCCCAAACGAAGCCTAAGTCTTCGTTTGCAAACTTTTTAAAAAAGGATTAAAATAGTTATTTATGCTTCAATCAATAATCCACTTACTAGTCCTGTAGTCATGTTAGATGTATTGCATATGACAATATTATATGCCTTAAACTTTTTGGAGCTTCATCATTCTTTCACTAACTTCTATAAAACATATACTTTTGCTACAGAAAACTACCCAGCGAATTTTTTCCTTCCAAAAGCTTATTCAAATAAAAAATCTCTTAAACATAGACCGTACAACTTTCCTTTATCATAATAGCCTAAAGCTTTGTTTGGGACAGTTTTCATATTGCTTTGTAAAGCTAATTTTTAGTACAAAAATCTCTTGAAAGTAGATAAAAACAGTGGTTTAAAGTTGTCACAAATGAAGCCTAAAACTCTTATAATTTCATCAACATACAAATTCATTTATGTTATAGCTTTTAATATAGTATAAAAATATGGTGATTTTATTTCATATAACATAAAAAATAACAATATTAATGATGAGAAATGAAAACATGTTGAAGACACTGGTTGATTAGATGCAATAAGAATAATTTCACAGCCCACCAAAAAGAACAAAGATTTGAGAAGTTATTATTAAGTACTTAAGATTAAAATTCAACAACAAGAACTTTTGTCAGAACTCCATCCAATTTGCTTTGCTCACAGTACTGAAGTTAGCTAGACAACAAATTACAGTACTGTAAATATGATCTTTAAAGCTGGTAACAGTGCATATCTCTTGCAGAATTTGAATCACAAATCTGCTTATCTTCTCATATTCTTGCAGCAAGTAAAAGTTATAATGTTTTCTGTAAGCCAACAGGAAATTGTATGCCATTCAGCTTCTTTTTATGTACACTTGTACATATTTGTGCAGTATAAAAGATAAAACTTTCTCATCTTATAATAGCTCAGGAGGAATAGAAGGGGGAGGAGAAGGAGAGATGTGAAGGAAGGGGAAAGATTAGAGTCTACTTCTTCAATTGACTCTGCAGATGGGAGTAAAGGTGACAACTGAAGTCTTGGGTCTTGCAAGGTCAAGAAAAGGCCTTGCAAGGTCAAGAATTGAGCTCATGAGGGGAGGGAAGTAAGGGTGGTAGAGAGAGAGAGAGAGAAAAAAAAAAGGATAAGAAAATCATCATCAAATTTTGAATAAAGTAAAATTCGAAGTTCTTGAACTTATTTTAAGATGAATGTAAAACAAAATAATCAGTAAAATCTTGTTTTACGTTCATTTCAAAATAAATTTAATAATTTTGAAATCCTTTATAATTAAATTTTGATGAAGATATTCTCATCCAATTTTTAGAGTAATTATTAATTATCTCTTAAATTTTGGGTAGATATTATATATATAGCCCCTGATATTTAATAAAAATATCAAATATATCTTTTGTGTTAATATTTCATCCAATATATATACTAAATAATAAAATAACTCTTTTATCAGCAAAAGAATTATTTTAATATTATAACACAAGAGAGTCATATATTATCAAATCTAAGGGCTACTTATATGTTAAAACATGATAAGAGATAAATGATAATTACCCATAAAAAAAGAAAAAAAAAAGAAAGAAAGAGAAGAAGAAGCTCAGGTAGGATAGCACCGTTACATGTCAGTTAAAAGAGAGATTATTCAAAGAAAGCCTACTCTTTCTACAAAATGTTTTCAAGAGTCCTCCATGGCTTCTTCCTTTAGTGACAGGAACCGCCATTAATGGTATCTGAAGCAAAATAGAAGCTTTCTGTCTGCTATGGCTATCTATCATGATAATGAAGATTAATCTACAAAAAAAATGGAGAGGAAGAGAGTTAACGTGCTAGATCGATGAAGAAGAAGGAGAGATCGAAGGGCTCTTGAGACTTCAAGATGAGATTGTGGGGTTATAAAGAGAGAAAATGGAAACAGTGAGGAGATTAGGTGGAGGAACAGCTAATGGAATCCAGCTTGCACATATTAATATTGCCATATGCATCGATGAGTCAACCAATTAGTTGATGGCAAACTCAGATTTGGAAGACTTCAAAAGAAAAAAAAAATTTATGCAAAGAGAGGAACTTTGCCATCTGTCCTACGTTTAGCTTTACAGAAAAATGAATATAATATAATTGGGAGAGTTACCTTCTTTCTTCTAGGTTGTGGAAATTGAGGGTTTTCTTCCTTTGGAAGTGGAGGGGACAAAATGGAGAGTATATCATTTCAATGAATGTATAATTTCAGATATAGTAATTATTTCTTCTAATTAGTTGCAAAATCTTAGTTTTTTTGTTTTGTTTTTTTTTTGTTTTTTGTTTTTTTTTTTTTGTTTTTTGTTTTTTTTTTTTTTGTTTTTGAGAAAAGGAATTCAGTTGCATTAATGACTAAGAAAACTATTACAAATTAGTATCTATAAACTGATTCCTCCTTTAACAATTGAATAAAAGGAGGAATCTTATTCAAAGCTAAGTCATCCCAATAGAAATTGCTAAAAAGAGCATTGTTGGCACACAAGTTTGCTAACTTATTACATCCTCTATTTACCCAATTGAAAACAACAAATTTAAATTATTTTAAGAAAGCAAGATCTTCCAGGTCCCAATTGCCACCCAACTCCTGTAGAAATTTGATTATGTTGTAGTTATCTCCTTCAATAATTATCCCTTTGTAAGCTTCCATCAATTCTTTTTTTATATCTTTTAGAATCTGAACTGCCAAGAGCTCAAGCTGTGAAACGTCCCAATGAATACAAGTTTGTCCATAAGCTAGAAGAGATCTTCCTTTACAATCTCGGATTACACCTCCTACTCCTGCTTTATATGATTTTAACAAGGATGCATCAACATTAATTTTAATACAATCGGGAGGAGGAGGGTACCAACGATCCAACAGTCTATTCGACTGATTAGTACCCCAGTGACCCGATTTAATTCTATCACCCATAAAAGATATTGAAGCAAAGCTTACCGAATTTAATGCAATCACCATGGCACTCTCATCTTTCCCTCCATGAAGAAATTTGTTTTTGTCACGCCAAGTGAGATAGACTGAATTGCAATACGTATTGATGATGAATCCTTGCTTATCAGCACATTCCTCCATCCAATCCTAGTACTCATAAAATGAATCAAAAATAGGAAAACCAAATCCCCAATTGTTAAGATAATTCAAGACCTCCACCAGCTTTGCACATTTTACTGTGATATGATCCAGATCCTCTCTAGCATTGCAGCCTCTCGGGCATCCAAACTCTCATGCATTCTTCTTTGATAAAGGAAATTGAAAGTAGGAATTGCGTTATTAAAGATACTCCACCAGAAAACTTCCACCCGAGGTCTCAATTTAAAAATTTTAAAACATTCCTAGTATAAGCATGAATACTCTTCCTTAACCGTGGCTTTGTAAGCAATAGCAGAAATAGAATATCCAGGTTTAAATTGAATGAGTTCCAACTCATCTCCTTCCTTTTCCACATGAATCGGAATTTTACAGATTAAGCATACGAGTTCATCCCCAAAGAAAACTTTTAATTCATGTACATTCCATCTTCCATCATTACTCAGCTTATCCACCTTCATATCAATTTGTTCAGGATTGTCCATAAACGTCGACCACTTGTTTAGACATTTCTCCAAAATCCATATATCATTGTAAACTTCAATAGAGCAATCAGATCTAACCTTCCACCTAACCAGTTGTTTTAGGGATTCCATACCATTTGTAATAATTTTATAATAGGAACTCCCTTTCCTTCCACTGAGCTCACCACGATGAATTCCATATTTAACTCCTAGCACTTTGAACAACAATGATTCTTTATCTTGAAGGAATTAGTTTCCAAGCCAACTTTGCTCTCAAGGGTCCAACCATTTCTAAACATGAACGAAGACCTCGTCCGCCCCAACTTGTAGGTTTGCACAGATTACTCCAACTCACATAATGAATGCTAATTTTCCATCCTTCTAGTACCAAATGAAATTTTTATAAATTTTATCCAACTCCTTCAACACACTTTTTGGAACAAGAGCAAGTGTGCAATAAAAAATCAGAATTGATAAAAATATTGACTTGATAAGAGTGATTTTCTCTGCCAAATAAATGAATTTAGCTCCCCAAATATGAACTAACCTCAAAGCCTTTTCAATGATGAAATGAAAATCTTCTGCCACTAATCTCCTCAATGCCACCTTAATCCCAAGATAATTAAACTCCTTGACCACCTTGAAGCCCATAGTTCTTTCAATTGATTTCCTTTTCTTCTTTTTCACATGTTTCCTAAAAAGAATAGTCGATTTCCCCGCATTAATCTTTTGTCCAGTCCAACCACAAAAATCAGATAAGACTTTTTTAATTTCCTTCACTTCTTTCATTCCAGCTTCAGAGAAGATATGAGAAATTCTTGGCCCATTTGAAGCCATCTGATTCCCCAAAGATATATCCTTTTGTTTTAAGTACATTTGAAAGTAGTTGAGAGCAAAGAATGAATAGATAAGGTGATAATGGACAACCTTGTTAAAATCCATTCCTTGCATTAATCCATCTTGAAAACCTTCCATTAATCATTAGTGAAAATTTTGGATCAACAACGCACTCCATAATCCAACCAAAAAACACCTCAGGAAATCCAAACACCTCAAAAACTTACCATAAAGTCTTCCAGCACATGCTATCATATGCTTGCTCCATATCTTTAAAAGAAATTAGACCTTTTGATGCTTTTGAAAAACTTGAATTTATGAAAACCTCCTATGCAACAAGTATGTTATCTTCTAGAGATCTACTGTTAAGGAAGGCAGCTTGCTCTATTAAAATAAGTTTGAGAATAGCATGTTTCATTCTATTTAACAGTATCTTCGCTATCAACTTATAAATAGTCCTACAAAGACTAATAGGTATGAAGTGGGTCGGAGTAGATGGATTTTCAACTTTAGGAATTAGCACTATCAATGTTTTTCCATTCATCATTCATCACTCCCGAATTGAAAAAGAGATTAATAGCATTCCATAAATCATCTTTAATAATGCACCAATAAGTTTTCACAAAAGAGTAAGATATACCATCATTTTCTGGAGAAATATTGCTGCCAGCTTGATGAACCACAGCTTCCACTTCCTTCATTTCCAGTTTTTTGTTTAAACACCACTTATCATTGTCATCAAGAGTACACATAGAAGACGGCCACCCATCTAGATTACAGGTCCTATCTTTCCATTTCTCCATAAAAGAATGCAAAAAAAATATCCGCAATTTGATCTTGATCTTCTACCTCCGTCTCGTTGCCATCCTTGATTTTATAAATCCAATTTGAATTCCTTCTAGTTGTGGCAAATGAATGAAAAAATTTTGAATTTGTGTCAACATCATACAATCATTTAACTTTGGCTCTTTGCTTCCACCATGTGTTCAGACATGCCAAAACTGAATTCAGTTTGTTCACATTTGCCTTAAGACTCCACGTATCCTCCTCCAATACCCAACCAACCTCTGCTTCTTTCATTTGTAATTGCCAGATACACTTCTTCAGGTCTTCCTTTTGAGTAACAAAGTTCCTATGCTTTGCTTTAATTCAAAAGAATAAAGTTTTTTAAAGTTCTTTTAAATATTTTGTTCACCAATTCAGCACAATCACCCCTGATTTTCTTACTCCAAGTCGATTTCACAATAGCTCAGACGCTGGATAGGATGCACATACCTCTTCAAACCTGATGATCCTCTCCGACTTGAATTTATGGTCCAAAAAATTTAATAAAATAGGACAATGATCCGAAGCCACTCTAGCAAGATGCCTCACCACCATCTAACTAGAAGAATTTATAGTAGCAACATTTAAAAAGCATCTATCTATTCTTTCCAAGATCTGAGCTCCTCCAACCTTATTGTTGCACCATATAAATTTAGGCCCAATAAAACTAATCTAATGCAAAATCTTAGTTAGCAGATAAAATAACTAAGGAGGCTCCACTAGAAAATATTTGACCATCTGATCATATATATAAGCAATTCTTTGTTGAAAACAAGGAATGGTATTAGACAGCCAAATTCATTGTAATTCTTTATTCCAATATGAATTGGAGATAGAATTATAGCTTTAATGGTTATTGTTGATTTTAAAATTATTAATTTGTATGTGTTTATGCTCCTAATCAAGTAGGTTTGAATATGTATTTAAAATTAAAATTTTATACTGTCTTAGAAGAATTAATATAAAAAATATTCTTTGAAGAAAGAGTTTTTATTGGAGCAGATTTAAATGGATATATTGGTAGAGTGGTAGAAGATTTTAAAAGCATTTATAATGACTATGAGTTTGGAGCGACTAATGAATGTGGTATGATCATATTATATTTTACTTTAGCTTATGATTTTGTAATTGCTAATATTATATTTAAGAAAAGAGATGAGCATCTCATTACTTATAAGAATGAGCATAATAAAACTAAAATTGATTATTTTTTATAAGAACAATAGAACATTTAGATTACAAATTTGTAAAGTCATTCTAAGTGAAATAGTTTTACTCAGCATCGCCTATTAATTTTTTATTTTAAGATGAAGGAGTGAAATATAAAAAATAAAGTAAAATATTATCATTAGATTAGATGGAGGCACTTAAAGAATGCTAATAAAATATTTTTAAAGTAAAATTCAAAATCTCAAATGTGATATTAAGAATGTTATAAATTATGTGCTTGGAGAATCAAAAGAAAAAAAAACTCATAATAGTAAAAATAGTTGGTATTAGAATCAAAATGTGCAAGATAATATAAAAATAAGAAGTTTTGTTATTAAAGTTGATTTAGAAATAAAAACTTGAAAAAAATTTGGAAAATAAATAAAGGAGCCCATAGGGAGTCAAAGAAAGTAATATGTGATGCAAGGAATTTAGCTTTTTGTTATTTGTATTATAAATTAGATACTAGAGAGGGTGAAATTTGTATGTAAAGTTAGCCAAAGAAAGAAATAGGAGAAGTAAAGATCTAATTCAAGTAAAGTGCATCAAGGACGAAGATCAAAAAATTATTTTATTAGAAGAGAAAATTGAACATAGATGGATGAGATATTTTGATAAAATTTTTCAATAAAGATTGTAAGAATATAATTGACTTTAATGACCTTAACATTCTAAATAAAAATAATTTTTGTTTTCATCATATTAGTAAAATCATAGTTGGAGAGGTTTTAAATAAAATGAAGTGTGGAAAATTAAAGCATTGACATCTGATAATATTCCAATAGAGTAGAAATGCTTAGGAGATCAAGAAATTTATTGGCTTACTAAACTTTTTAATATTATTTTAAAGATTAAAAAATGCAAGAAGAGTGGAAAAAGAGTGTATAGGTTCCTATTTTTAAAAATAATGGTGATGCATAGGAGTGTGTGAATTATAAAGGAATTAATTTAATGTATCTTATATTAAAACTATGGGAGAGAGTAATTGAGCATAGGTTACGACGTGATACTA
The DNA here is from genome assembly GCA_022539455.1 of Dendrobium nobile. Classification (NCBI taxonomy): domain Eukaryota; kingdom Viridiplantae; phylum Streptophyta; class Magnoliopsida; order Asparagales; family Orchidaceae; genus Dendrobium; species Dendrobium nobile. Next base: position 4,498,379 of record CM039723.1, on the reverse strand, counting down.
TTGTTTCTCAAAATTAGTTTGGAATCAAGCTGGGTAGGTCTACTTTGGAAGCTATATATTTGTTGAGAGGTTTGATGTAGAAGCATAGAGAAAGCAAAGAGGATCTACATATGATATTTATTGATTTAGAGAAAGCATATGATAAAGTTTCAAGAGAATTGCTTTTGAGAGTTAAAAAAAAAGGTAGTTAATAATACTTCTATTCAAGTCATTAAGGATATGTAAACTAGATATGTTACTTGTGTTCGAAAATAAGTTGGTTTGACCAAGTATTTCCCTATTTCAATTAGATTGCATCAACTATAAACTTAATTTGAGCCCATATCATTTTGCTTTAGTCATGGATGTTCTTACTAGACATTTGAAAAAGGATATGCTGATGATGAGAATACTAGAGAGGGAGTTGAAGAAAAACTTAAATTATGGAATTGTGACTTATCAAGTTATGTAATAGATCTAGTAGGAGATTGTGACTTTGGTGATCAAGCTATTTAGAAAGAGTGCACGTTTTAGATATCTCGAGTCTATTCTTCAAAGCAATGGTGAAATAGATGAAGATATTATTAGTAGAATTCAAGTTGGGTGGTTCAAGTGGAGGCATGCATTGGGCCTATTGTGTGGTAGAAAAGTACTCCTCAAGCTTAAGTGATAATTCTATAAGATGGTTCAATGCTTTATGGTGTAGAATGTTGCCCATTAAAAGAGAAACATTAAATTAAGTGTTGCAAAAATGATGATGCTCAAATGGATGAGCGGTTTTACACTTAGAGGCAAAATGCTAAATGAGCATATACATGAAAAGGTTGGAGTCGGTCCAATGGCATATAAGATTACAGAGGGTTGCCTTAGATGGTTTGTTCACTTAAAATGACATCCTTTCCATGATGCGATTAGGAAAGTAGATGCATTAATCTTGACTATGTTAAGAAAAGTAGAGATAAACCTAAAAAGACTTTGTTAGAAAGTATTAGAAATGACATTTTTATTATATTTAAATGAGAATTTAACTCTTAATAGGATACAATGGAGAAAAAGAATTCATGTACCCAACCCCACATGGTGGGATAAAGGATTGTTGTTGTTGTTGAACTTTGTTGCAATCTGAACAAACATTATCTCATCATAAGAAGCTTTAATGCATTCGTGGATGCCATAGATGTGTTCTTTGTTATGTTGTAGCACCATTTACATGACATAAAGCTATCAAAATATTTTCAATCATTTTCCTTAAGCAAAATTTTCTCGCAAGAATTACACAGTCAAGAAAGAGAGTGTATAAATTATTCATATATTAAGAAAGTGTTAATGATCATATTATTTTTGAAAAAAAAAAAAAAAAGATTATAAATCGTCCAATTATGCTAATATGCAATTTATATTAAAATTTAAGTGCACTCTTTTAAATATACATAACTATACACAGCACTCAAACTTAAATCAAATGTATAAAACTATTCGTATATCTTTTATTAAAATTTAAATCAATATATAAGATGCAGATAACCCCCAATTTCAAAGCTGGTGTTGTACATAACTCGATGATATACATAGTTGTATAATTGCATTTTAATGAAATCTAATCCATTGTATAAGTTGCATATTGTTGTGTTCAAGACCCAAACTTAGGCTTCGTTCAGGACGGTTTTCTTAATGTTTTGTAAAACTGTTTTTTTATTTTAAAAAATCTCTTAAACTTCATTTGAGACGGCTTTTTACTACTTCTTAAAATAGCTTTTTAATGCAAAAATTTTAATATTGGTACTAAAAATCTATTTTAAGAAGCAGTAAGAAATTTGTCCTAAATGAAATCTTAAAAACAAGAAAAAAATAGTGGTCTGAAGTTGTCCCAAACGAAACCTTAATGCATGTGATATGCACAGCTATTTTATTTTATTTTAAACGATAATCCACTATATAAGCTCTACATAACTATGTAGAGCACTTAAACATTCTTGTAAGTTATGTACACAACTACATATTTATCTTAAGTGAATGTTCAATCATATATAGGCTATAAGCAGTTGTGTACAACTTCCAAAGCCAATGTAGCACAGTTGTGTAATCATTCTATAAGTTGAATGTGAAATCATTGAATAAGTTGCAAACAAGTTATCAATTCCAAAACGCTGAGTCCTCAGAACTTAATAGTTTTAAACATTTTTCACTGTATAAATTGCAGAAATCTGCTTTGATCATTACATAATTTCTCCAAAACAACACTCAGTCTGCTCTTCCCATGATACAGAAGTTAGCCAAACAACAAATGCAATAAATATGACCTTCAAAATTTGTTGTACTGTCTTATCTCTCAGAGAATTTGAATCTCATATTTCGTTTCTTCTATTCTCATATCAAGTAAAAGTACCCGTCTTTGCTTAGCTTGTTTGGTTGGCGAGTACGGTTGGGAACCCCCCAACCAGTGCTCGAATCCTCTTGGGCGGCAACGCCTTTTAAGTGGGGCCCAATCAAGTGCAGGCTAGGAGGTTTCTTGGGTGGGTGTCTCTTCTAGATCAACCAAGGATTAGTCACACCGCCAATAGCCTTTTCAGGGGTGGCAGCGGGTGGATACCCATTCCAAAATATATATATATATATATATCAAGTAAAAGTGATGTGTTTTCTTTATGGAAAATGATAATTGTATACCATGCTGCTTCTAGATATATGTATTTGTATATATTTGTACAAGAAATAAGATAAAATTTTCTCATATTCGGACAGCTCAGGAGGAATAGAAGGGGAAAGAAAGGAAGAGATGAGATGGAAGAGAAAAGATCAGAAATTACTCCTTCAGTCGACTCTGTCAATGGGATCAGAGGCAGCAACTGAAGTTCGGGTCTTGCAAGGTCAAGAAAAGGCCTTGCAAGGTCAAGAACTGAGAAGGAGAGGAAGTAAATATCATTCATCTCTTGAAGTTTAGCTATCCAATACATACATAGCCCATGAGATTTAATAAAAATATTAAATATCTCTTTTATATCATTTTTTTCATTCAATTTATATTAATTAATTATTAAAATGACTCTTCTGCTTTAAAACATGAAACAAAAATGATATTTGTAATTTTATCAAATTAAAAACTTAAATTTCTAAGTGATATTCATGAAATATTTCTTGCTTTCATATATCTTAAATTTCTTAGATATTTAAGTTTCTACATCACCTTATCAAAATTTGCAAATATCATTCATACTGATTATTGGCAAAAGAGTCATTTTAATGTTAAATTAATAAAATTCCAATTGAAAAAAATTATATAAGAGAGTTATATAATATTTTATAAACCTAAGGGCTGCATATATAAGTTAAAACTTCATGAGAGATTAATGATAATTACCCTAAAAAAAAGAAAGAGGAGAATTAAAAGCTCAGTTAGGATAGCACCATGGCATGTTCAGTTAAAAGTAACAAGCAACAGCTTCAAAGAAAGCCTTCTCTTTCCAGGAAATATTTTGAAGAATCCTCCATGGCTTCTTTCTTTAGTGACAGGAGCCACCATTTTCAACAGAGAAATCTTATGCAGACTACGGTTAGCAATCATGGCAATGAAGAGAAAGCTACCAAAAAAGAAAGAGAGGAAAATACTTAACCAAATCAAGAAGGGGTTCTAATTGAGACTTCAAGCTCAGATTGTGTGGCTTTTAAAGAGAGAAAAGGAGGAGCAGTAAGGAGATTGTGGAGAAAAAGTTAATGGAATCCAGCTTGCACAGATTAAGATTGGTATAAGCATGAAGGAGTCATCCAATTAGCTGGTAACAAGCTAAGATTTGGTAATCTTTAAAATAAAAAGGTCTATTTGCCATTTGTCCTTTTGCTAGTTTTACAAAGAAAGACAATAATATAGTTAGGTCAGTTACTTTCTTTATTGTAGATAATGAAAATTGAGGTTTTTCTACCTTTGGAAGTGGAGGTAAGAAAAAAAAATGGAGGAAAGGCTTCTGATTCTTCCATCTGACTAGAGTAACAAAAACTGGGGTTAAGTGGTTAATGAAGTTAAGAAAGTATAGAGAAGAGTTTAGGGTAATCAATCAATCTGGTTCGATGTGATTGCATGATGATGTTTTGATGTAATTTGCATCAGGATGAGATGCGCTGTGTTTAATTCAGCCTTCCAATATCATATGTAGCACTAATATCAGTGAAAATTTAAGGACTTCTATGCTCATCTCTGTGAAATCCCTTGAATAAAAGAAAGCTAAACTCCAAATATCGAGGTGCATTTTGGTGTGATGGCGGAAATTTTCGTTAGAAACTCCGCAGTTAATTAAGCGTTTTCATCCCATAGTAATTTTGGGATGGGTGACCTACTTGAAAGTTACACAAACATGACAAAACTGTGAGGCTTTTAGGCCAAAGCAGATAATATCTCGATAGTTAAGAGTTTGAGCTGTTACAGTTTCGACGCAAATCACATCAAGACATCTTGACAATTTCTTTTTTCGTTAGGCGTTAAGTGAAGAAAATTATAAACTGAGTTGAGAGAAACTAAAACAAACGGTAATTTGTCATTTTATTATTATTAAATGTTTGTATAGTGAGAGTTAAAATACCCATTTCATTTGTATAAGAACTTTACATACAGTAAAAACAAATATTTATGTATATTTATAATATGTAATTAGATCCTACTTTTTGTTTGGTAATTATATTGAGCTACTTTATTTTATGCTCTAGGTTCTTCCTTATAAAGATCCTTCCTTTTATTTTCTTGTAGCTTATGGCCCTGAAGTCTTGTCTTTATGTCTTTTTTTTATTATTCAATATATTCGAGCTATCACTCTCAAAATAGGTTTAGCACTATTTAATCAAAGAGTTGAACCAGCTGTTTTAACATCTACTTAGGCCTTCATTGTTTAAATAAAGCTGATATTTTTGTCCACATTCTTTCAAAGAGTAAATGACATAACATAAAACAAAAATTCTTTCAACAGTATTTTTTGTGTGAGGTGAAACTGATTGGGTTGTTTAGTAAATTTGCATTAGCTGCCAAAAGAGATTATCATAGATAATAAGTAAAAGAGTTTTATATATTCATCTTAATTTAAAATTTTATAAGCATGCATGTTATGAAGAGAAGATTCTTTTGTGTAAGGAAGATTCTAGGGACCTGACTAAATTGCAAAAAATCCATAAATTGTTAGAAGTTGGTAATGTGGAGGGCACCTATATATGCATATGACTTAAACATGAATAATGGAGTTTATAGGGAATATTGGCTCAATTATAGTGTATTTCTTCTTGTTATAGTCTTGAATATCATCATGTTGTTGATAAGAACTCATGACTAATCTTAGAACCCTTCCTTATCAATGAACACTATATCTGATGTTGCCTGTGATGACCAATGCATTCATCTTTAGTGATACTCGACCCTACTAGCAAGCAATCTCAATAGACAAGAACTTGAGAACCTGTTGTGAGTATGAAAAGGATAAGAGAGGTGTTGAGAAATCTATGACAAGTAAACGAAATCTCGAAAGTTGTTTTATTATATTAGTAATTCACCATTTATTTATAAGGATCCGAGGGCTGTAGGGAAGATTGTACCCAAAAGATAAAAACTACAATAATAAAAGTGATCCAATATGGACTGCTCATGACCCATGCCACGAAATTGTGGGTGGTTTGCACAATTCTTCTCCTTTGGCCTGACTTTCGGTTTGGGGCAAGCTCCCTTTGGTGAGTGTCCGTGGGCGAGTTAAAGAAGGCAAATCCTCAAGATGGACCGTGTTGAATTGAGCCTATGGTGAGTAGTCATTTAGTCACATTAGCAATCTCTGTGGTGTAATTCTTGGGCCATTTCAATATAAAGGATGAGTCCATCCAAGTTTTTGCGATTGCGAGCTCATAGTTGACCGAGTACGAGGAAGCGTATTGATGTCTTTTTTTTTGGGCGAACATTCCTTTTGACGGGATTGAAAATTTTCATTGAAGTCTTATTGACTGGCATGTAGGAGAGTTGGTTTGGGAGGGCGACTTCCGCTGACGAGGTGAATCCCAAAGGCTTGGAGGGTCATATATGAACAACTGGAATTACCCTTGAGGATGATCTTCTCGGGTGGCTTGCAAAGCTGAGTCAAGTCCTACTATCAAGTACTTTTGGGAGAGGAGGCCATCATTTTTGGCAGAGTCTTTATTATTAGGGTAAGCCATATTTGATTTTTCCAATGGTACATGTTAAACACGTGTGGAACACCTAAAAAGACATATACGAGCATACAAAAGCAAAGACCAGCACATTCATCAATAGTGACCTAAATAAGCATAAAAAAATCATCAAAGGATGCTAGAAATTTTCTTGGAGGCCTTTAATCAAAGAGAAAATCCTACAAATGAATAGAATTTAAGGCCAATTTGCATATTTCTATAATGTTGTTTCAATCATTATCTCTTTTTTTTTTTTTTTGTCCTAACATATAACGGAGATTTCATCATTTTATGATTAAAAGTTTATCAAATGAAACTTGCTTCTTCATCAACTTGTCCAAACCCGAGTTGGCTAATGGCTGTGATGGTTAACAAGGACTTCCATTTACAAAATCTTAGATCATGAATATGAAGATATGATGTTGTTGATAGCAATGCCAAGAGTGCGATGAAGATGATTGTTAATATTGAATTTTGCATTGAGACTAATGAAGACTAGAGATCAGAATTTTAAGAGGGAGAGCATTATGAAAGAACTACTACGATAAAAAATTTGATAGGCAATCTTCATTGCCATTAATGATCATCTAGTTGCAAATCATGCATACATATTCAAACATGAATCAAATTCAACGTAGTTCAATTGATTTATGCATGTTTCTTCTTCTTTTATTTGTTTTCTAAGTTTATGAGTACTGACATTGAAGAATCTATATAGAAATCTTCAATCTTGTAAAGGAACATCATTAGTTAAGGCCAACTATCATAACAGTGAAGAGAAATATATAAAATGGAGAAGAAGATACTTTAGAGGAACAAGGGAGGTGGGGGAGAATGGCCCTTAATTAGGCTCCAATATGTGATTCTAGGGGTTTTGAAAAGAGAAAACAAACAAAGCAAAGAGTTCTAGAAGAAATGCTAATGGAATCTAGTGTTCAACAAAGGTTAAGTTTGTTGAATCCATGAATGGATCCTCTTAGCTGGTGACAAGCTCAGCTTTGAAAATCTTAAAAAAGAAGTTTATTTGCCATTTGTCCTTTGTCTAACTTTACATGGAAAAGACAATACTGCAATGAGATCATTACTGAGAGAGTGAAAAAAGAGGATCTTCTCCCCTTGAAAGGAGAAGGTAAAAAAAAAAACCAGTAAAGGCTTGTGATGCTCATAAAAGAATAGAGCAACAAAAATAGTAGAAAAACAATCACCAAAGTTAGAAAATTTAGAGAAAACCTTCACTAGGTGTTTAGGGTAATCAATCTAGCTAGAATGTGCATTGAATTAAGAACATCATCAATTGAGTGCAAAAAATATATACATAGAATTTTCTTACTATTAAAATTTTAAAAAGGTTAAAATAAATATATTATTAAAATGCTATTTATGGGAATTAATCATCTCTATTCATAATGATAGAGAAGTAAAATCTTTTCAAAAATTACTTTTTTGTATTTATTTAAACCTCCAAAATTAAGATTTTATTTTTTTTTTCGAACTTTTTCTTTTGATTTTCCTCTTTTAGTTGGAAGAATTATTTATTGTTGTTTGATAGCTTGGAATAAATTTAATAAATTGAAATTTGAAGGTTGTGTTGTTTTTAGTGGGATGGAAAAAAACTATTTAATATTGATTGATAAAGATGAAGGAGTTTCTTAAATGAAAAATTGAGAGTAATGCTTTGTTAGTTTTATAGGTGTTTGAGAAGGACAACAAATGGTCAAACAAAAAAATTGAGTGACATATGATGTCAATGCTTAGCACATGTGGGATATCAAATAAGGAAGTTGGCATTTGGAGTGTTGTGTGTTAGAGATTCTTATAGAAAAACTCATAAATTGTAGTCAAAAGGGTTTACTATTTCATCAAAGAGATAAATTGTCTATTAAATTATAATTTCACATAATTGCAATGATTAGATTAAATAACACAAAATATATATATATTTTTTAAATAATATTTTGTGTATGAAATTGATTAGGTTGGCCTAATTAAAATTTTGTGTTGTGTGTTAAATGATTAATCATCTTCTTGATTCAAATTTGTTAAATATTCACAATTAATTAATGAGAGAGCTTCAAGAATTCACACTATAAGCTTAGAAAATTAAATGTAAAAAATTGATCTCTAAAAGAATTATTTTAGCTCTTTTACCAGTCAAAATTGAGAAGATACTCTAAAGTAGTGTGACATAAAATATTACCGATCAGATTAAGACTTCGTTTGGGACGACTTTCTTATTGTTTCTTAAGGCAGCTTTTTAGTAAAAAATTGCTTTAAGAAGCAGTAAGAAAATCATCCCAAACAAAGCTTAAATTTTTTATAGATAATTTTATTGATAATAATTTAAAGAAGGATTAACCTATATTATTCATTTTATTTTAGTGGCCAAACATTAGGTAGACAATTTTCTCAAAGTTAACTAAACCTATTTTGATAGCTATCAAGATTATAATTTTTATTTAGCCAAAGGGGTTGGTGATTTGGGCCCCAAAACTATTTTACTAAGTGGGTAGCTGTACACATAATTACATCCCTTGATTAGTTTATCCAAAGCAGCGACTGAATGAACATCAAATGGCAACATTTGAGTAGCTAAATGAAAAAAAAAAAAGAAGAACAATAGAACATTGACTGCATTTTCTTTGATGGGATTTAAATGCTTATAAATTTTTATTTTATTTTTTACATTCAGAATTTTAAATTACATATAAATTTTTATATGTAATTTCTATTTCAGAATTTTGAATTACATTAGAAGTATCACTAATATTAAATTTTTTGGAGCGAAATATATGTATTTTCATGTATTTGTTTTGATGGGATTTAAATACCAAATTGTTATATCAATAGATATAAAAGCTTAGATTAGATATATAAATAAATGAGAATTTTTTTACATGTTTTTGAATCATATTACTTTGGTATTGTTTGGATGAGTAACTCGACCGCTGTCATCCATGGTTCAAAAAGGGTGCTTTAAGGTAGGGGTGTCAATAAATGATTCAACCCGCTAACTTGATCAGAAAAATCTAGATTCAAGTAGAACCATTAAATAAATGGATTGGATTCAGGTCTGAAATTCTAACCTATTTAATTGACAGTATGGTCCAAGTTGATCAATGAACCCAATTTTGACTTAAAAGCGGTCACTTTTTTTTTTTTTTTTGCTTAAAATATTTTGCTTGATGATATGTTATTCTTATTTTTTATCAATTAATCTAAAATATATAGTTGGCAAATTATTAAATTGCCTATGTTTGATCTTTCTTTCTTATTTATGCCATTCAAGTGAGCTTTATTTGACAAGTTGTCTACTGAGGTTTCGTTTGGGACCGCTTTATTTCTGCTTCTTAAAGCAGCTTTTTAGTACAAAAATTTGAATTTTGTACTAGAAAGCTGCTTTAAGAAGCAATAAAAAGTCGTTCCAAACGAAACCTAAGTATTCATGTCAAAAGTTTTGCAAAGTAATTATAAAAAAATCTTTCAGTATTGATTAAGGCTGTGAAATTTACTTTGGCATTTTTCATTGCAATTACAATTACACAGAAAACATTTAGAATTTGTTTGGGATGGCTATAATATTATATAAAGTTGATTGTTAAGTTATTGTGGAGAAAACAATTTCGCTATTATGCTTTCAGAAAGCACCTTTCCACCACTTTAATTATGAAAAAATAGTAAGAAAGCAGTAGTCAAATGAAATTGTAATTGTATCAACAATAAAGCAGCCAGAAAACTATCCCAAACAAAACCATAATCAAAATATTAGGAATTGTAAATTGAACTTGCAAAATATCACTTTGAAAATCAAAGGCAATAACACTATCAAATTGTTGCCAACATAATTCCCATTGATTATTTATATGAATCCTTTTGTTATCCATTGGACTTCGATCTTTGGCTTCCCAATAGAGCCTTTTCTATCCTTGTAACATTGGATTAATGAAGAGTTTATGTAATCAGTAGCAGATCAGCATGGGGCCGGCTTGCCTTTCTCTTTCTGCACGCTGGTCTTTGCCCACCAAGAGAATGTGTTGAGCAATTTATGTAGGATTGATGGGATTAGGGCTGTAAAAATCCGGTCACGTGTCAGATTCGGGTCCAACTCGAAACTGACCCGACACCATTCGACCCAACTGATTTTTGCAAACGGATCAGTTTTTCAAACCCGAACCCGACCTGCTTCGGGTATATTTTACTAAAAAAAATTATTTAATTTGATTTATTTAAACCTAAATCAAATTAAGATAAGATTTACTTCAATCAATTTAAAATAAATCATGCTTAATTTACTTTGGGCAACAATATTTATTATTTTTAGAAATATCATTTACTTATTTCATAACAATTTTTTAAAAACACTCCTAAATTAATTAAAAACGGATCAAACCGGGTTAATTTCATACTTCCATGTCAACCCGAACCCAACCCGATTTTACAAACATGTCGAAATCCCTAACCCGAACCTGACCTAATTCGGGTTCGAGTTGACCCGAACCTGACCCAGTTCGGCTTCGAGTTGACCCGAACCCGAAATTTTAGGGTCTGATTCGGGTCGAGTTTTCGGGTCGGGTCAAATATTGCACCCCTAGATGGGACAGTATCATACTCTGTCTACCTATACTACAGTCTAGTTGCACTGCAAGGTTAACATCGATGCTTACAGTTGAGCAACTTCAGCTAATAGTTACAAATCTGAATGATCTAATAAAGAATGGAAACAATATTGGCTACTTGAATGACCCTTTAATTCCTTCTTTTCAAAAAAGGTTGAAGTTTGATGGTATCTGAGGAGGACTACCACAAGACTTCAACTAATGGCAGAACTATAGAACTTTTGGATTCTGGTAGATGAATATAAAGCATTGAGTATCAAAGAAAGCTTCATTAATCACGAAAGAGAGTAAGGTTTAAGCCAATCAATTAGGAAGAGTGGGAGCAAATAGACAAATAAATTAAGACCATCATTCGTTTATCCCTTAGCATGAAAGGCACTCTCCAATGTGTATGAAAAGCTATCCAAAATCAATAAGATGTGCCATTTAGATAGGCACATAAAGATTTCATCCTCAATTTGCGAGGACTCTATGATCTAGTTATAGATTTCTCATAAATACAAGCTCCTATAATTGATTACTTCTTTTGGTGGCGAGAGAAATTTTTTTATTAAGATAAGTCATTAGATAGGCACTAAGGGCTTGATGTATGGTAGAAGCAAATTGATTTAGAATTGGAATTTACCACTTTACACTTAAAAGTAAATGGCTAGGGGAACGATGGAGAAACCGATTAAGATCTCATACTTCCATCGCATTGAGTTATTATGTTCACTTGCCTACATGATCAACGGATTCTTCTGAACAGCCAGAAATCATAAGTTATTTCAACTAAGGGTATCTTATAGACCTTAGATGGATGTTTGTTAGAGAAAATAAATTCAAATCGACTTTAGCTGACGAAAGATTATGTGCCATATTAAGTACACTATAATTTATTATTTAAAGAATTTTAGTCACTAAAGAATTTATGAGCTTTGATCTTGATCATTTATAAAGAGTTCCTTAATATAGCGAAAGCATTTATAAAGAGTTCTGATGTGGAACAACCAGGAATTGTAAGAAAATAATAAAATTGTTGTAAGCTTGCTACTTTAAGATTAATGAATCACAGGAATTAATTTTAGGAATTATCTATTGATGTTTAGCTCTGGCATGCAGCATGCAGTTACAATTCTAGGAGAACAGATCAATTTAAAACAAGATCAGAAAATATAATAGAATTAGATGTGTTGTAAGAATTATCCACAAGTTAATATCAAGAGCTTTTCACCTCGAGTTTCCCTTTCTCACTCACACTCTATTAGGGGCTTTAGCGGAAAGAGATCTTCAGCAAACCAAACGACGCCACTAAGAAAGTTACGACGCTGATGGTCTTGACCCACGAGAAGATAGCCGGAGGAGGCGCTGGTGGACGTCCGACGAGTTGCCACTGTTCGGATGGTATTTGTTCGTCAATCGTCTCGGCGAGAAGAAATAGTATGCGGTCTACATAGTCTTCAACGGAATCTTCAAACTCCCAATCAGGGTCAAAGAAGGGCGATTGAAGGATGTTGAATTGTCCTTGAGAATTGTACAAAAATTCGTGGTCGACTTCAGGATCGGCCATCCATGAATATGGGAATCTTTTTTCTTGTGAACTTTGGATTCATTGAAGGCTAGCGACTTGTGCAAGAGGGAGAAAGGAGTGGGGGGAAGTCGGCGGCTTGGGTGGGTTTGGCTAGAGAAGGGGACGGCTAGGGTTAGGGAGGGGATTTAGGATTTTTAGGTTAATTACCAAGGAAATTAATCAATCAAATGAGTTAATGAGAGTGGAGGGAAATTAGGATTCAAGTTTGAATCCTAAATTAGAGCAAGGGGAGGTGTGGGTCGGCGACATGTATAGGGAAAGAGGGGATTGGGGGGAAATTAAATGCTTCCTAATTCATTATATTAAATTAGGAATCAATTAATGGGATCAAAAGTAATTTAAAATTAAATTAGACTTTAATTTAGATACTTTCCTGATTTAGCTGAATTAATTTAGGAAAGTATTTGAGAATTCGAATTTGAATTTCAAATAGGATTAAAGTCTTTCCCAAATCAACTTAGCTATTGTAGGCAAGCAATTATGATGATTAAAATCATCATCAAAAGGATCCAAGGAAGGGACGGCGGCTAGGGCTGGGGCTGGATGAAGGAGGGTCGAGTTTGGGAGGGTTAGGCCGGCACTATGGTCGGAGAGGGGAGAAGGGCCAACGGGGGGGGGGGGTAAGGTTGGTTGGTGACCAGCGGTTGGAGCCCGGGGAGAGGGGATAGCTGGCAGCTTGGCACAAAGGGGCGGGTATGGCCGGCGGCTTGAAGCAAGGGAGAAGTCGAACCACGAGCCCGGAGCACTTCCGCTACTAGTGGGTATTGCTTTGTCCATATTTGGGACTTCACCACTCAAGAACTCACAAGCTCGAGAGAAAGAAACTCTGAAATTTTATTAAGCAATCATTAAAACCAATACAAAGTCTAGGGCCTCTATATATAGGCCTCCACAATGAAAAAATTCAAAGACAAATATGCCCTCCGGGTTACAACTCACTAAACTCTCTCATAGGGGTACAAAGGTCAGCTAAAACAAATAATAATAATAATAATAATAATACAATAACATAAAATAACTCATAAATAGATGCTCCTGATCGTGACCATCAATCTGTAATGTCTCCTTTGATAGATGTGCTGAAATCTTCTACTGATGTCATCATCAAGTTCCCTTAACCATGTTTCCTAATTAGAAGTCATTATGTATAATCTTGATCATTGCATTTACATGTAGTTTAATTGATAACAATAATATTAAATATCTTGATTATAGATTGTTGATCAAGTATAACTAAGTCCTCCAATTGATAATTTCGAAGACCCTGAAAGTGAAAGTTGGGTATAAAGGCAACCTGATAGGCTGATATACAGAGAAAGCCTGCTAATATATCACCGGAAGAAGGCCCTAACTGTGGCACTAAGCGTGCATGGTTGAATGACTCTATGAACGAAGCAACTCATGGTTGTCGACAAGGTGCTTTCTGCAGGTTGGGTGGACTACCTCCTCTAACTAAGTAGACCAGGGATCATGACGGCCCAGGATGACGGAACCATGGGATCTTGATCATGCCCGCCTTCATTTCCCCCATCACCTATTTTTAAGTTTATGGTGATAAACTTTAAATCTCAAACTCCAAAACTAATAACCCAAATCCAAACCCTAAAATTATTATTTTATATACTGGATTTGCCACCTATGCGACCTCTTTATCGACTAGCCTTAATCGAATATTTTCTCTCGTTATCGAGAGGGGTAATTAACTATAAGGGCTTGCACCTATAAGAACCAAAAACTCATATCATAAAGTCCTCACAAAATGAGGGTGAAACCTCTGGGTAGTGTCTTATTTAAAACCCAATCTGCCTTCTGAAAACTTGCCTCAAAACTTGTTAAAACTCTCCTTGATGACCCAAAAGAAAAAAGGATCTGCAAAGAGACCGGGGCACGAATTTTTGGAGCCCACAAATTTCTCTTTTTAATTGTTTTATGATTTGACTGGCCCTAGCATCCTCTCGTTGCCTTTCACCTCTTTGTGTGTGTACTAAGCAAATCCTTATTGATCCCTATTGTATGTAAAAATCCAAAGGAGAATCCTACTGCCTACAAATTTGAAATCTTTTAGTTTTTGTCAATCTTGTTATCATAACTGTATTATCTTCATCGTTTCATTACTCTTGCTGTTCGACTCCTCCATCATATGATCTCACTGAACTCCACCATATCCCTTTTTTTAACCCAAGGATGATCAGCCATGCAAATGGTTTCTTCATACCAGCGCAGTATCATTTTGCTTTGCAGTCTTGCACACATCTGAATAGTTCATTTAATTAAGTTGTTGAATAGGAGTAAAAGACTAATATAAACAAGCCAAAGAAAATATTAATGTGTTCAAACTTATTTATTGTGGGCTCCGAAAATTCGGCCCCGGCCTCCCTGCCGCGCGATTTCTTATTCGGCGAGGGAGTTTTAACTGAATAAGTTCCGAGGTAAATTTTGGAAGGCAGATGGGTTTGTAGATAAGACACTACCCAGAGATTTCGCCCTCATTTTGCGAGGACTTTATGATCTGAGTTCTGGTTTCCTATAGGCGCAAGCCCCTATAGTTAATTACCCCTCCCGATCACGAGAGAGAACTTTCGATTAAGGCTAGTCATCGATCAGATACGTATAGAGATACATGTATCTGGCATATAGTAGCAGCAATGGATTTTGGGATTGGATTTGAGAATTGGGTTTTGGAAGATTTGGGAAAATTTTATATTTAAAATAGAAATTTCACCATCGTTCACTTAAAGCGAATGGTAGGGGAATGGATGATGGGCCCGATCAAGATCACATGGTTCCGTCGTCCCGGGCCATCGTGGTCCCTGGTCTACTTAGTCAGAGGAGGTAGTCGACCCAACCTGACAGAAGGATCCTTGTCGGCAGCCATGGGTTGCTTCGTCCAAGGGGACCTTGTAGACCGGGGGTGGGTAGTTGTCTAAGGGGACAAATTTAAATCCACCTTAGCTGACAGAGGGCTTTGTGCCCTATCAATCATATCCTATTGATTCATATCTCAAGGATTTGATGCCAATAAGGAGCGTATTGGCTCTGGCCATAACCGGTATTTCGTGGTGCCATTTGGCGGCAAAACCACTCGGTTCAGAGGGCCCCGGGTCGTCGTAACCGTTTATCCTGCGGTGGCCACTTGGCGGTCAACCGCCGGTTAGAGGACACGTACCACGTCCTTACTGGCAGGAGATTGTTTGAGAATGGATCCTAGTGATATTTTCGACTAGGCATTTGGCTCTTTGTGAGCTGAAGTAATTTTTAGATTTGTCCACCTCGGCAAACCGTTGCGGAGGGTGGATGGATTTTGCTTTAAGTGATTGACGGATTTATTTCATATTTAAATATCTTAGAATTTGGGATTTTTAGAATTTTGGATTTTTGGGTGGAGCTTGGAGGACATTTAAAAATATTAGTGAACCCCTCCGGTTGAGATTAGCGTTCAACACGGCCATCATCGGGGTGACCTCGAGGTCACTTGAAAAATATTTGAATTTTGCAGAAGTTTGAAGGCATTTTGAAATATTTTGTGAACCCCTCCGGTTGAGATCTGCATTTAACACGGCCATCATCGGGGTGTTTTGGGGTCATCTCCATTTGTTGATTAAACCTTGTCGACTCGGCCGAGCTGTCGACCGAGGATCGAGTTTCTTGTAGGCTTTGTGCCTTTTATTTAATGAATTCTTTTGATTGTAGGCCTTGAAGGCCTAATAAGAATGTATTGAAACAAATACATTGATCCCCACAACCGTGTATTTGTTTAATGGTTCGAACCCTGTCGACTCCTATTGGTCCGTATAGAAGGATCAGGTTCGAACCTGAATTCACTTATCGACCCGCGCAGCATCCCTAGGCGTCACGTGTGTTTCGATAACACGCTCGCCGGGGCCCATGCGGGTTATTTTTTTATATACCCCTTTTAGTGTACCTATGTGCATACAGTCTCTAGTGCATGTGCAGGGGTATTTTGAAATATTTATAGTTGTGTAGAAAATTGACATTTGAATACACAACATTTGATTTCAGAGCTTATACACGCCTTCTGTCCGCTAGTACGAGTGTTGCGGATCCGGTGGCGTTGGATTTTGATATTGACTCCCCCTTTCTCAATCACCGGGGAAGGACTTTCCGGACTTTAGAGTCATTGACTGCTGATTTGGAAAGAACTCTTTTTAGATCTTCAGTATAGCGGACATGTTATTTCTGGTGTTTGTGGGCACCCGAACTGTTCTCTTCTTAATTATAGAACCAAAAAGAGACTTTAAAACACCAGGAAGTTTGGTTCTAATTTGTTCAAACATGTCCTTCCTTTTGCCAGGGGATGTCTTTATTCGTACATCGGGTTTCCTTTGTACCCTGTGTACTTGGAAATTTTGATCACCGCTGTCGTAGATGATATCAATACTTGTGTCCCCAGTGGATCGCTATGCTTACGAGACTCTCACTGTTGTTATCCACAAGTGATTTGTAGTTATTTGCAGTGACCCGTTGTATCCACTACGAGCTTCTAGGAGTACTCGTAGGGGAGTCGTTGTCAACTTTGTCATCTCCACCTTTCACCAATCTCAGGTGGTATTGCTGATTGTACTTGCTTGTAGGGGCAGCTCTTTGACCATTGATCTCCAATGTTGCCTTCTCAATCAACAGGCATTGGAGAGATTGTCGTAGGAGTTTCTTGTATTTGTGCCCACAGTGGTTCGTTGTGCTTACGAAATACCCACTGTTGTTATCCACAAGTCGCTTGTGTTCGCTGGCAGAGGACGGTTGTATCCACTACGACCTCCTGAAGGTATTTGCAGAAGACCCATTGTTTCTGCACCTTATCCACCCTTTCACCAATCTCAGGTGGTTCTTGATTGTACTTATTTGTAGAGGACATGACTTTGATTGTTGGTCTCCAGTATTGCCATCTCAATCAACAGGCGTTTGTAGGGATTGTCGTAAGAGTTCGTGCATCGAGGTCTTATAATGTACCCTGAGTCACTATCGACTGTACGAATATTATTGTAATTTGAACTCGCTCGCACATGATTCAAGCTTTTCCTTTGTTTATGTTCGAGTTCGAATTAAGTTTCATTTAGACTTGAATTCATCAAGTTCACAAGTCCCCACTTGATGTCGTATAGCCTGAGTTCAAGTGCGAGTTCAACTGCTTTATTCGGATCCGGATCCAGTCCAAATCAAAGTCTTTGTTTGATGTTCTAGTCTTGTTCAAGTCCCCTGCAGTCCTTTGAATTCAATTGCATGCTCACATTTTGTTCAAAGTCTTCTGGGATCTTTTGAAGTCCTTGCAAGTTCAGTTTCGTGTTCAAATTGATTTGAATTGAGCTTCAGCTTGATTTTATTTTATTTGAATTTTGGTCTTTAGAAATCATTTGAATTTGTTCAAGTGCAATTCCACAATTCATCTGCTCTTCGTACAGGTCCTCTGCTCATTTAGTTCAAGTTCTGTGTATTTTTGTTCGAGTACAGATCTTTTATATTGTTGTCTAAGAAGGTCTTTGAATTGTTCAAGTCTTTGTATATTTCAGTGAAAATTTCGGCAGCACCCCGGCATATCCCCCGTTTGGGGGAAAATTGGGGAGCTGGGCCTTCCCACCACGCTACTAGAGCGTGTATGGTAGGTGTCCTAAGACACCGCGGCCGTACAAATTTTCATCCCACCACGCTACAAGAGCGTGTATGGGGCCTTCAGCAATACCCGTATCAGAACAGCAGTGACGTACCAGAACAGCAGTGACTCCCCACCACGCTACAAGAGCGTGTATAGGGCTCTCCCACCTCGTCGTATGCATCGCACCGGGCTCCCTCCTACCGTGCTACAAGAGCGCGTATAGGTGGTTCTCCGGTCCGCTGCAAACGTCGAGGACGGGAGTAGAGTTAGAAATTTATACCTTGAAGTCCGGTGGAGGTGGAAGAGGCTCGAGGACAAGATTTGGAACCGAGGGTCACTCGCCTACCTTGTCGTAGGTATCGCGCCGGTTGCCCCTCCCACCACGCTACAAGAGCGTGTATAGGCAGACCGCCGACTCGACACGCGGGACGAGGTAAGAGATAGAGCCAAGGTTTCAAAACTTATACCTTGAAGTCCGGCGGAGGTGGGCACGGAAGTCGAGGCAAGATCCGGAACCAAAGGTCGCTCACCTACCTTGTCGTAGGTGTCGCGCCGGTTGCCCCTCCCACCACGCTACAAGAGCGTGTATAGGCAGACCGCCGACTCGACACGCGGGACGAGGTAAGAGATAGAGCCAAGGTTTCAAAACTTATACCTTGAAGTCCGGCGGAGGTGGGCACGGAAGTCGAGGCAAGATCCGGAACCAAAGGTCGCTCACCTACCTTGTCGTAGGTGTCGCGCCGGTTGCCCCTCCCACCACGCTACAAGAGCGTGTATAGGCAGACCGCCGACTCGACACGCGGGACGAGGTAAGAGATAGAGCCAAGGTTTCAAAACTTATACCTTGAAGTCCGGCGGGGGTTGTCGGTGACTCTGGCGGTGGCTCGTGGATCGAGGTAAGGGGTCGAGGACCGTCCCCACCACGCTACAAGAGCGTGTATAGGGCTTACCCGCCTCGTCGTATGCTTCGCACCGGGCTCCCTCCTACCGTGCTACAAGAGCGCGTATAGGTGGTTCTCCGGTCCGCTGCAAACGTCGAGAACGGGATTGGAGTTAGAAATGTATACCTTGAAGTCGTCGGCGACTACCGACAGTGAAGGGCACGGAAACCGAGGCAAGGGAGCATATACATTTTTTTAACTATTTTATTAACTAATTATAATTAATTATAATTATTTTTAGTTAATTATATTTACTCATAATTAATTATACTAATTAAATAATTAATTATGTTTATTAAAATTAATTAAAGATGATTAATTATAATTAATCCATATTAATTAACTTTAACAAATAATAATTAATTATTAATAATTAATAATAATTAAAAAGTATTAATTAAGATTAATTTTAATTAAAAATAATTATAATTAATTAAAAATTAATTATAATCATTTAATTAAAATTAATATAATTAATAGTAATAAATATAATTAATTAAAATAATTATAATAAAAAAACAATTAATTAAAATACATTACAGCTCTCCCTCTCCACTCTCTCTATTTGGCGGCATTACGGGATCTGGCCGGAATAGCGTGTGAAGGGCAGAGAGTTACCTTCACTGTCGGCGAGCTACTGCTCTCGACTCTGATCAAAATGTCGTAACTTTCGATTCAACAGGAAGGGAATGCCGTCGGAGGCAGCGAAGTTGAACGGCCACGGGAGAATCGAAGAAGCCGTGAAAGGGAGAAAGTTAATTTCACAGGAGCGAGCTCCCTGTGCGGCTTCCGATCAAAATGCAGTGACTTCCGATCCCGTCGGGCAGAGGGCGGCGTCGGAGAGACGGGAAGAAGCGCACGAAAGGTAGAATGTTATCTTCACAGCCGGCGAATTCCAGTTCTTGCTTGCGATCAAATTGTCGTAACTTCCGGTCCGACAGTAGGGGAACGTCGGAGGAGCGGGATCGGACACCAACAAAGGAGCCGGAGAAGTGGCACGAAAGGGAGAAAGTTCCTTCACAGTCCGGCGAGCTCTGTTCTTGCACCCGATCAGAATGTCGTAACTTCCGATCGGATAAGAAGGAATGTCATCGAGCAGGTGAAGTCGAGCAACAGCAAAGAGGCCGGAGAAGCGCACAACCAAGAGAAAGTTATCTTCGCAGCGAGCGGCTCCTGTCTTGCTTCCGACCAAAATGACATAACTTCCGATCCGTTAGGAAGGGAGGAAGTCACCTCCCCAGCTGCGAGCTCCTGTCTTGCTTCCGACCCGACCAAAGGGGAAAGTCGTCGAGGCGAGTCGATCAGAAGCGAAGGATTCAGAGAAGCAGCGACAGAGAGGGAATGAGAGAAGGAGAGCGATCGAGAGAGAAAGAGAGCGGGAGAATGAGCAGAAGAGGCCGAATGCTTCTTTTCCTTAGCTCTTTAACGACGTAAATGCGTCGTGGGAGAAATGACGCGTCGCTAGATTTACGGGATTTTAGCGGCGACGACGTGCGATCGTCGTGCAGATGTCGGGCAGGTACGCGAATGAATTTTTTTTTTCTTTTGTTTTATACAACAGGTCAACATTTATGTTTTTAATAAAGGCAAAATGGCTCATTCTGATCTTAATTTGAATTTGAAAACTGCTAGTTCAATTTGAACAATAAATAAATAAATTATCAAACAAGTTCTAACACATGCATAAATACAACCAAAAAATATTATACATTATACACATGCATGCATAATCCAATCCAATTTCAAAAAAGCTCGACTAAATTAAAGCTCGATTCAAGCTAAACCTAAATTGTATGCCGACTCATGGATTTGAACTCAAATTCAACTCAAACAAAAAATTATTCTAATTTTCGAGCAATCGATGTGTTAGGCCGGTTCATCCTAAACCGGCCCAGCCGCCCAAAGGCCGGCTATTGTATACAAGAGGCGGACAAGTGCCGCCTCCCATTAATGATGCCGCCCTATGCAGTGGGCCCCACTAGGAGCAAAGCAAGGAAAGAGAGCGGGGCGGCTAGGAAGAGAGGGAAAGAATTTGAATTAGGGAATTTGAATTAGGAAATCAATTTATTAATAATATGAGTTGTTTTAGGGATAGGGTTATGCATGCTTTGTTTGATTTTTCTCTTGGAGTTCTTTCGCGTCTTGGCTCTAGATTTCTTTGTTTAGATATTGGGAGAGAACAATCCTCCTCTCGAATTGAGGATCACTTGTATCTTGCTTTCGTGTTTGTTTGACTTTGATTTCCTTGTTGCAATCAACCTTTTGGAGCTGATTTCACCCAGATTTTTGCATTATTCTCGCTGTTTTCACCAATCGGTAATAGGTTTGCTTGCGAACTCAAGTATTTCCTATCATGGTGATATCATAATACAATTCACAGCCATAAGTACATATCATGAGTTTGTACACAAATAATATACAGTGTGCAGTAATTGTAAAATTTGATTCAATTTCAAACTCCACTTCATCTAATCTTTCATGCTATAAATGATCCATTAAAATATATGCCTCAACACTTGAATCAATAGGAATCAGTCTTCAAGCAGAAATATTTATAACACTTCACTAAAATGATTTATTCTTCAAGAACAAACAAATATTTCATTAGTGCGAGTGAGTGCATCAATTTCTAACATTAAATACCTCTTAACCAATTCTCGATTCCAGTTTTCTAACCATACGGCTTCAACATTTCTGTCATCGATTGATGGGTGTGTGCATACGCGTAACAATCTTGTCAACTGCATCTCTTGTCATCACAAGTGTGTCATGCTGAAGGATGCTGTAGACATTTAAACCCTGACACTAGTAATATCAGGATCTGATAAAAAATTTAAATATAAGTAGCAGAATCATTAGAATGGTACCGTCAATATAAAATTTACTTACAATTGAGGGAAGAACATTCACATAATGCAGATTCCTTGTTGCCAGCTTCAACTGGTTGTCAATAATGCCACCATCAACCAACAAAACCTTTTTTGTATTCTCCATCAGGGAAACATAATTTACAATGTTCTTTGTTTTATGGCTCGGGACTGATAAATCCTCGAAAACTAAAAGCTGAGCAGACAGAAAGCAAACCATTCAACATGTTTTCACTGGAACAATGCTTCACAACATTATATGTACAAATAAAAAGGAAATTAATAGACTGCGCTTGTGTTGAAGTGAAAATTTCCGCATTTTTGCAAGCCATGGTTAAACAAATTTGGATGGACTAACTATGTTAGTAAAGAACATTTGGTGTAGCTCCAAAGAAACTCAACTCTCATCCCCTTGTCAACACAACAGTTAGCACTTAGTAATGCAAATTTTCAAAGAAAGTATTTAGGTGAGAGGTGGAGCAGGAAAAAGAGGAAAAAGGCACAGTTATTCAGGGAGACGATTTATTTCTTTGTATCCTATAATCAGGAATTCACACTTGAAGCCCTTGACCCTAGTGGTTTCTCTCCTACTCACTACTATTAGTGGCAAATAGGCAATAGAGGGCCAAAAGTTCTTTAATTACAAGAAGAATAAATAAAAGAAAGATATCAGGTTGGAGGAATTTGTCTCTTGATTAGTAAAAGGTTAGCAATACAAAATGGCCATGCATTGGCGACTGGAAAACTGGCAAGACAAAGAGGCCATATGCCAAATGTTGATCCACCTGAGGTGCCAGTAGAGTTTCTATTTTGTGATTTTGTCATGTTTATATGCCATAATATAAGTCCTCCAATAGTGGGTAACCTTATTTCTTGTGGATGGTGGCTCTAACTGCTTAAACAGGTAGAGCAATAAGTCCAAAACAACACATTTACCCAGATTCAATCAAAGAGAGTCTAAATCTTCATAAATCTCATTTCAGAATTTTTTTTTTAAGAAAAACAAGTCATGTGCGTTATGATTTTATTAAAATAACACTTCAACTAAATTTTATGTTCCAAGGAAAAAAAAAGGGTGGAAATTAATAAATCCCTCTCATGCTAAAGTGACAAATTCTTTATTTGTACAACCCAACTTTAAATAATTTTGGATGGACTAACTATAGTAAAGGGCATTTGTTAAAGCTCCAAACATAGTCAACCCTCATCTCCTTGTCGACTCAAGAGTTGCGCAATTATGCAAATTTTTAAAAAAGGTATCAAGGTGGAGCAGTCAGAAGAGGAATAATGGCACAGTGACATGGGGAGATGACTAATTTCTTTGCATCCTCCAATTATGAATTTACACTTGGAGCCTTTGAGCCCTATTCCTTCTCTCCTACTCCCCACAATTAGTAGCAAGTATGAAATAGGAGGCCAAAAAATCCTTAATGCATCATTATAAGAAGAATAAATGAAATAAAGATTGAAAATCCAAATGGTTGAATTTTTCTCGCTTAACTAGCAAAAAGTTAGTAATACAAAGCGGCCACACATTAGTGACTAGAAAACTTGCAAGGCGAAGCAGCCGTATTGAAATGTTGAGAGGTCACTAGGTATCCACCTGGTCGTGGTCTACTAAAGCTGCCAGAAGGCTGGCTATTTAAGGATTATTGATCATAAAAAGGGTGTTAGATAGATTTCTCACCATCTATTTGAATCAAATAGCATGTCCATAGGTCGAAGTTGGCCCTAGAGCAACCTAATGTTCCCAAGTGCTGAGAAGGAAGAAAATGGGGGCAGAAGTACGGCTCACATCCCAACACAAACACACAACTCACCACCATCAACTATGACCTTGGCACACATGGATGACAGGTTTAAAAGAAATAAAAGAAGCGCAGAGCTTAACAAACCCTTAATGTATTGATGTCTTCCCATCTTTTATCATGCATTGTGATCCTAGCAAATCAGATAATAAATTGGCATTTCATTGCTGAAAAAGCTGCTTTGAAAATTCCCAGTTATTTCCCACAGTACCAAAACTATTAAACAGCCTTGGGTTCTCTTTGCAATATTCTAAACTATTCAACAGCCTCCAATCTACTTTCAATACTCTCAAGTTGGTAAACACACATTTTTTTTTTTAAATTGAAATCTGAGATAACCATTGGGAGTGGGTGGGTGATTGTGGAAAGTGGAAACTTTAAATCTGCTGCCGTAGCAATTATCAAAATCAGGGCAAGAGTCAAATTGTTCCTATTTCACCAGTTAGCCGCATTGAGTGGTCCCAACAGCAAAGTGCATTACAACATTATAAAATGTTGTAAACCACCAAGTAGAACAAGAAATAAAAAGAGAGCATATCCAACATATGAAATTCCAGCAAATCTACGAACGGGTGTGCTGAGATACAATAAAACTCATTTCTCATCAAGCAATATTGAAATGTCAAAAAAAGAAGCAAAGCATCTACACAGAGACAAAGGAAACCAATTTTAAAAGAAGCAAAAAAGGGACGCTGACACATTTTGACTAAAGTTATTACTTATGTGTAGCAATGCGACGACTAAGTGAAAATGCAAATTACCTTCCCCTCTGCAGCTCTTGCTGTCAAAGCAACTTTCAACCCCAACCGTCTAACTTTTTTCTGTAGCTTGATTGCATGACTTCTAGGCTTAGGTCCGTGCATGGTAGCTCCACCCCTAAACTGTTAGGATAACATACAATGAGCCTGTAGCTATTCCAGAACATCTGTTAATATTTTTGGATACTATGTAGAGTATCTAACAGTTTCTTTGAAATTTTGAGGAAGGTCAAACGTGGACCTCCCTTTCAAAGGTTGGTGAAATATACACCTGACCTACGTGCATGTGGTTCATATCATATCTACGACAAAGGTTAGAAAGGAAATGGACAGCAAAGACAAAAGTTGCAAATGTAACCTGTGGCCCACGCAATGTACCATGCCTTGCTCGCCCAGTTCCCTTTTGCTTGTATGGCTTCTTTCCAGTACCACTGACCTCAGATATTGTTTTTGTTGAGTGAGTCCCCTGTCAATTAAAAACATGGTAAATCATGCCCCCAGTTATTATCATGCAAAGCTAAAAACTAGTAGAGATTGCACAACAAATATACTAGAAGCAAACTAGATGATTTACTACTTGTGTATATTGTCCAACACAATAATAAGTTCAAACATAAAATTGCCCTCACCATAATCTCTGCATCAGTGCAGGATAGTTACATGGGCGCGCACTTCCTAAAGATCACTCCTATAACTAGTATATATGCAATTCAACAGTATTTTATAGTGCCCTGGTGTGTGCTTTTTACTGATGACATCCTTCCTGTTGATAAGAGTAGAGAGGGAGTTGAAGGTAAACTTGAATTACGGAGGCCTACCTTGAGTCTAAAGAATTTCATTTGAGTAGATCTAAAATTGAATATATGGAGTGTAATTTTAGTAATAATAGATCTAGTGGGGTGATTGTGACTTTGGACGATCAAGTCATTATTAATAGTACATGTTTTAGATATTTTGGATCTATTATTCAGAGTGATGGCGAAATAGATGGAGATATTGTTAACATAATTTAAGTTGGATGGTTGAAGTGGAGGAATGGATCAGGCTTGTTGTGTGATATAAAAGTCCCCCTCAAACTTAAGGGAAAATTCTATAAGATGGCGGTGAGACCTATAATGCTTTACGGTGCAAAATGTTGGCTATTAAAAGAGAAGCATAATATTAAGTTAAGTGTTGCAGAGATGAAGATGCTCGGGTGGATGAGTAGCTTTACTCTTAGAGACAGGATACGAAATGAGCATATACATGAAAAGGTTGGAGTAACTCCAATGGAAGATAAGATTAGTGAGAGTCATCTTAGATAATTTGGTCACATAAAATAACGGCCTTCCAATGACCCGATTAGGAAAGTATATGTATTAGATTTAGCTTATGTTAAGAAACGTAGAGGTGGACCTAAAAATACTTGGTTAGAGAATATTAGAAATGACCTTTCTTTATTAGATTTAAATAAGTATTTGACTCTTAACAGGACACAATGGGGAAAAAGGATTCATGTAGCTGACCCTATGTAGTGGGATAAATGCTTGGTGTTGGTGTTGGTGTTGTTGTACTGCAAAATCTTATTATGGTCTACACAGCAAATATATGGATCCATAACATAAAAAATCGCTAATTCTATTTTTGAAGGCATAACCTTTTTTTTAAGAAGTGTAAGTTGAACAAGTTACAAGCAATCAACATGTTCACAAATTCCCCATCAAAAAGAGGTGATATGTCAAATATTTTTAAGCCATAGTGCAGACTCATGTTATAACAAAATGTAAAACAAATTAAATTTAAGAGAGGATATGGGTGGGTAAGGAGGATGGGAAGGGTCAATTTTTCAAGAAAAGCAGATCCAACATTTCTTTTTTACCATCCTAGTTTGCCAAATGCATGTGTGATCCAAGTGCCAACTATTAGAAATCCCATTGGGTTCAGAAAGTATTTCACAACTTAACCATATTTTTTAAGTTGGTTTCTCTAGATATCATACACATCCAAGAGTTTCGAAAAATAAATAAATAAATAAAGATTGAAGGGTCGTAGGACCCACAAAAAATCAATTTTGGTAGAAAATCTTGAGCACACAAATCAAGGGTTCTAAGCATTAGAACAATCATCTTATAGCTCTTATATTGCAACTCATGTGCCTCCGCTTTCTATTCTTCACCTGCCCCACTTGAAAACTTTTATCTCTTTATTATAAATGACTTTGAATTATTTCCATTGTAAATCTTTTTGGAGAAGTTTATAAATACTTTCACATTTTCTACAGAATTAAGAAATAAAATTCAAAGTAATTTTTCTACTTATGTACTTTTCTACATGGTATAAGAGCAAGGTCAATGTTTCCATATTCCAATATTTTCTCTTTCACTTTCTACTTCTTGTTGAGATTCTTCATTCTCTTCATTATGATTGATTTTTTTAACTTCCCTTCAAAGAAGTCGACCATCATAAATGGTAAAAACCATACTAAAGAAGAACAATAGGGTTATAAGCCCATATCACCTGAAGAGATGAAATTATCATAAATGGTTTATGAAAGGAAAGGGAAAGATCCATCTTATGGATCATCCTCTGGAGCAGAAAGACCCAAAATTTATACTTTGGGATGAAGCAGATTTCATGATCATGATATGATTGCGGAATACAATAATTCTTTAAATCAGTGGGACATGTATGTTTCTCCATCAGCAAAAAAAATTTAAAGATTTCATCAAACAAATATATTCATAAGTGAATGATATTATCCTCATTTACAAGATTAAAACTAAAATTTCAACAACCAAACAAGACAACATTCATGTTGTTGAGCACTAAATGCGATGTAGATTTATTGCTTTGAACTGGATTATTACAAATATCTCAAGATGACATGCTACGATGATACAATAATTCTTAAGTAATTTATAGAAAGAGAAAGGATGTTTGAGTTTCTTAAATGAATCACTAATGACGTCGACCAAGTTCGCATCCAATTCTTAAGAAGTGAAAACTACAATCACTAAATAAGATTTTTTTTCTCTCATATAAGCCGAAGAAGGAAGTGCAGCTGATGGAGAAACATACATGTCCCATTGATTTAAAGAATTATTGTATTCCGCAATGATATCATGATCATGAAATATATTCATAAGTGAATGATATTGTCCTCATTTACAAGATTAAAACTAAAATTTCAACAACCAAACAAGACAACATTCATGTTGTTGAGCACTGTAATGCGATGAAGATTTATTGCTTTGAACTACATTATTATCAATATCTCAAGATGACATGCTACGATGATTCAATAATTCTTAAGTAATTTATAGAAAGAGAAAGGATGTTTGAGTTTCTTACATGAATCATTAATGACGTCGAACAAGTTCGCATCCAATTCTTAAGAAGTGAAAACTACAATCACTAAATAAGATTTTTTTTCTCTCATATAAGCCGAAGAAGGAAGAAGGATGGTAATACTTGACACTTAGATCTACAAAATATCTATTATCACAATCACTAAACCTCAAGTTAAGAGATTTATTGCTACAAACTCTTTATTTGAAGGGCAAAGCGTTCTTCCAAAAGCAATTTATGCTGTAACTACCATAAGAAGAAATGACTCATCAAAAACAAATGTTGGAAATCTACGGAAATCTTCCAGGCTATAGTGAAAATAAAGAATATCACAAAAAAGGGTGGGTTTGTCTAATGGAATTGGAAGGGCTTAATCTAGAAGAAATAAACAAACTCAAAAACTTCTCAACTCTCTAGAAAAATCAACCAAATCATGCTATTTAGCTCAAAACAATATGACTTTTAACTCTAGTATTTTTAGTTCCATGAATAACTCCCCTTACACCTGGATCCCAGAATCATGAGCCACTAACCATATCCATATGACCAACTTTGCTAAAAAAATTTTAAACCTACAAACTCAGTCCTAGTAATAAAAAAATAAAAGTGACCAAGGGTTCTCTAAGAACTATTGTAGGTAAAGATATTATTTCGATTTCATCCACATTTATTCTCAATAACTATATATTCCTTATTACAGTAAATCATCTATTAATCCATAAAATCACTAAATACCATAACTGTAAGATAACATTTTTTGTTTATTATTATGTATCTCAAGACCTCACTACAGGGAACACGATTGGGAAAGTTATAGAGAAGGATGGTTATATCATTTTGAAGATGGAAATCACTTGTCGCATTCCTTCATTTCCAACCTCAATATAAAAGCAATTTGGGAACATTATAATAGGCTAAGATATCCACCATTCAAAACTTAGAATGTATGTTTTTATTCTCTTTTTTTGAATAAAAACATGAAAATTTTTCATTGTGTGATTTGTAAAATTATCAAACATCATTGTATTATTTTTTTTCCTAAAAGTGATTATATATCCTCTACTCATTTTCTAATTATTCACTCTGACATTTGGGGACCTTCCAAAATCACTAAGATTTTTTGAGCCTATATGATTTACCACCTCTATTAATGATTATACTTGGATGACAATGGTATATCTTATCAAATTAAAATATGATGACAATATTATTCTCCCCATTTTTATTGTTACGATACAAAAATAATTCAATGCTAATATCATAATATTTCTGACTAATAATATTTTTGATTACTTTAATCACACATAATTATCTTTCTTTCAAAAAGAATGCATCATTTATCAATCCACTTGTCCTTACACTTTCCAAAAAATGGAATGACAAAAAAAATCACATCTTCTAGGATTCACCAGAACTCTTTTCTTCTATAAACAACTTCTAAAATGCTAAAGAGAAGTGACTATAAGTTATAATTGCCACATAATCAATACAATACTCTCAAGAGTGATTGGCTTCAAAAATCTTATAAATTATCTGCCTGAATTATCCTTAAAAATAACTCCCATTTAAAAATTCCACCAAAAACTTTTAGTTGCATTGCATGTATATATATCCACAAACAACATGGGTATAATTGAGCTCTCAAATGCATTTTTATTAGATAGTCCACCATTCAAAAAGGGTATAAGTATTATCATCCTATTACCAAAAAATTCCTTTCAAAATATGTCACCACAAAAACTTTTTAATTAAAGGGAAAAACTCATAACTACAAGATAAGTTTGATGAAACATCTATCTTTGGCCATAACATTCTTACAACACATTATGACAAATCCAAACACTTTACCCCCTTCAAATTTATACAAGAAGAAACAAACCCAGCCAATATCTCCAATAAACTCAAGACTTGTAATCATTATCGAGTAATAATGATCAATCCATCAATACACACTCTCCTCTACATCTCATCCCTCAGTACACATCTTTCCAAAAAAAAAAAAATCCTACCCATAAACCTTCCTTACAAAATATCAGCTCTAGTTCTATTGCAATACTATAAATTTTATTTGAGGTACTTGAAAATAAGAAATAAAAGGATGCCGTGATAGAAGAGATAAATGCTCAAAAAAAAAAATCACTTGGGAAATCATTAAACTACCAAAATAAAAGAAAACAATAGAATGCAAATGAATTTTTTCTATAAAATATAAAGAAAACAGAAGCCCTATTATGGTATAAAGAGAAAGTGGTTGCCAAATAATATACACAATCCTACAGAATTGGCTACCAAGAAACTTTAACTCATACCGCAAAAATGAAGTTAATACATATTTTTATTTCTCTTGCAACCATTGTGCATGGTCCATGCAACAGTATGATGTAAAGAATGTTTTTTTACATAAGGATGTTGAAGAAAATGTTTATATGAATCCACCACCTAGATTCAATAGTTATTTCACAAAAAATGAAGAGTGCAAATCAAAAAAGGCTCTTTATAGCCTTAAACAATCTTTGAGAGCATGATTCAGTATATTTACAAAAATCATGAATGAAACTGGATATAAACAAAATCAAGAAAATTATACCCCCTTCATAAAACACCCTACTGATGGTATGATCTCAATTCTTATTACATATGTTAATAATATAATTGTTACAGGTGATGACAATAGATAAAATGAATCTCTCAAGTAAAAATTTATTGAAGAATTTGAGATCAAAGTGTTAGGCAAACTCAATTACTTCTTGGGAATAAAAGTTGTTCAGTAAGAACAAGGAATTTTTCTTTCAACAAAAATATGTCATGAATCTGCTAAAAAAAATAAAAATGACTTATTACAATCCTTATAAAGCTCGAGCTAAATCAAGTTTAAAATTAGATGCAAATAAAGAAGAAAAAAAAAGTAAACATAAGAAAATATCAAATATTAGTTGAAAAAAATAATTTGCCTCTCACCAATCTAGATATTGCATTTATAATAAGTCTGATCAGTTAATTCATGCATAAATCCCAAGAAGTTCACCTTCAAGCTGCTTATAGAGTCATCATATATATTAAACCAAGTCCTAGAAAAAGGAATTCTCTAGAAAAAGTAAATACTTCACAAATTTAAGAATATACTGATGCAAATTATATAAGATCACCAATGGATTAAAGATTCACAAATGAATATCTTTTTTTTTAAAGAAATCTCATAACATGGAAGAGCAAGAAAAAATCAATTATTTCAAGATATAGCGTTGATTTGAATTAAGAATCATTGCCCAAAAAAATTAGGAACTTCTGTAGATTAAAATCATATAAATCAAATAAGAATGATCAATGAAGATATACTATAACAACAAATTTGGCATCATTATTCCTCATAATCAGGGACAAATATGATTGAACCAAGCATATGAAAGTGAATAGATATTTCATAAAAGAGATATTAAAAAATAATTGATATGCACTTTATAAATGCCAACAGGAAATCAACTTGCAAACATTCTCACCTAAGGACTTTGCAACCTCATATTCAAAAATATTGTAAGCAATTTTGAATTTTAGATTTATACTATTAGTTGGACCTGATGATATTCCAATAAAGGTGTGGAAATGCTTAGGAGATGAAGGAATTTTTTGGCTTACTAAACTTTTTAATACTATTTTGAAGAATAAAAGGATGTCAGATGAGTGGAAAACGAGTGTGTTAATTCCTATTTTTAAGAATAAAGGTGATGCACAAGATTGTGCGAATTATAGAGGAATTAAGTTAATGTGTCATACTTTAAAACTATGGGAGCGAGTTATGGAGCATAGGTTGCGACGTGATACTAATGTTTCTCAAAATTAATTTGGATTCATGCCGGGTAGGTCGACTATGGAAGCCATATATTTATTAAGAGGTTTGATGGAGAAATATAGAGAAAATAAGAAGGATATACATATGATATTTATTGATTTAGAAAAAGCATATGATAAAGTTCCAAGAGAAGTGCTATGGAGAGTTATTGAAAAGAAAGGAGTTAATAATGCTTATATTCAAATCATTGAAGATATGTATGCAGAAGCTATATATTACTTGTGTTCAAACACAAGGTGGTTTGACCAAGTATTTCCCTATTTCGGTTGGGTTATATCAAGGATCAGCCTTAAGCCCGTATCTTTTTGCTTTAGTCATGGATGTTCTCACTAGACATTTGCAAGAGGATGTACCTTGGTGTATGCTTTTTGCTGATGATATTCTTCTTGTTGATAAGACTAGAGAGGGAGTTGAAAGTAAACTTGAATTATGGAGGTCAACATTAAAGACTAAAAGTTTTCGCTTGAGTAGATCTAAAACGGAATATATGGAGTGTAATTTTATAGTAATAGACCTAGTGAGGGGAT
Source organism: Dendrobium nobile (assembly GCA_022539455.1). NCBI lineage: Eukaryota > Viridiplantae > Streptophyta > Magnoliopsida > Asparagales > Orchidaceae > Dendrobium > Dendrobium nobile. The sequence goes on along the minus strand of CM039723.1, from coordinate 4,466,366 downwards.
TGTGACTTTGGGCGATCAAGTCATTAATAAGAGTACACGTTTTAGATATCTTGGATCTATTGTTCAAAGTGATGGTGAAATTGATGGGGATATTATCAACATAATTCAAGTTGGTGGTTGAAGTGGAGGAATGCATCGTGCTTGTTGTGTGATAGAAAAGTACCCCTCAAACTTAAGGGAAAATTCTTTAAGATGGTAGTGAGGCCTGCAATGCTTTATGGTACTGAATGTTGGCCATTAAAGAGAATCATAATACTAAGTTAAGTGTGGCAGAGATGAGGATGCTCAGGTGGATGAGTGGCTTTACCCTTAGAGATAGGATAAGAAATGAGCATATACGTGAAAAGGTTGGAGTAGCTCCAGTAGAAGATAAGATTAGAGAGAGTCGCCTTAGATGGTTTGGTCACATAAAACGGCGGCCTTCCAATGACCCGGTTAAGAGAGTAGAGGTATTAGATTTGACTTATGTTAAGAAAGATAGAGGCAGACCTAAAAAGACTTGGTTAGAAAATATTAGGAATGACCTTTCTTTATTAGATTTAAACGAGAATTTGACCTTTAATAGGACACAATAAAGAAAAAGGATTCATGTAATTTAAAAAAAAAAATTGCCGACCCCAAGTAGTGGGATAATGGCTTGATGTTGTTGTTGTTGTTGTACTATTAGTTTGAGGGGGCGTGTTGAAGGATCATGGAACCCACAAATCAATCAATATTGGTAGGAACCCTTGAGGGTTCTAACCATTAGATCGATCATCTTATGCCCGTAGATTGCAATATGTATGCCTCCTCTTCCTATTCTAGACCCCTCTTGGGGACTTTTTCCCTATTATTGTAAATAACTTTGATTTATTTTTTTGCAAGCCTTTTGGAGAAATCTATAAATGTTTCTACACATACAAAATCAAGCAATAAAATTCAAAGTAGTTCTTTATACTTTTACATTTTACTTAAAAAAATACAAAATTTAAGTTAATGCAAGATGTTAATGCCACTATGCCATACCGAAACAATCATTACCTCTTCATACAGCTTCTCTAGTTCAATAAAACTTGGTTAGAATTTTTTCAAAGCTTCATCCTAGATTGACTACATAGAAAAACCACTGTTTACGCATCTAAGAAATATATGAGAAAGTTTCTGAGCTTATGAGATTAAATATTTATCCCTAAGTGAGGTTAAGGATAGGGGATGAGGCAGAAAATGCTAAAGGATTACTTGATCCAATTGTAAACTATGAGATGTTGGGAGTCCACAATAAAATAATCGCACAGACGAACTAAAGAACTATTAGCTAAAAGGCATATAAATTGTCACTTGAATAATAAGCCAAGAACAAATATCTCGTCGTCAAATAATCAAATATAAAAAATCCATAATTACATGCAAATGCAGGAAACAAAGTGTGCACGATGGATATTGAATTGTTAGTGAATGGAGGTTGAAGGAATATATTGATGGACAAGAAGGTTTGGACATAGTAATTAAAAGAAAGTAATACATAAACTTTTAAAAAATTTACATATAGTTATAGAAAACACTTGTACTATCTCATAGTACACTATAAAGCTCCGATACAGAGGGATTAGAACTATAATTTATTTATTATTGATAAAATTACCGAATTTTGGCTGGTGTTACACAAGCATGCAATGTAAGTTTAGAGATAAATCAAAGCCTCTTACATAAAAACGCAAATTTCAACTGAAAATGATGCACCAACCCTTTGGCATCTCATCTCAAATTATAGAAATATGCCATCTAGTATACTTAAGTTTCTAAAAGCTTGCGTTTTAGAACCAGTGTATGAGTTAGTAGAGCGAATAGCTTCTTTGGATTTTCATGTTGCCTGAATATGAAGATCAAAAAATAGTTTTGTTATCGTATCAATGCTATTTTACATTTAACAGTATCTAATAAAACAACAACTTCACAAAATGATATAAGACGTGCTCATACATTGACGCTTAAACCCGTGAAGTACCTGCTGTCTTTTTGCTAGTTGCCACCTTACAACTCTATGAACAATATCCTTTCTTATGGGCACATCAAATACATCGCCAGCCAGAACCATGTAGCCTTTATCCTCATTGTGGAAATTTGTGACTCGAGTTACTAGATCTTGATATTCTCCTGAAATACCAAGAAATAGTTCCATATAAGACACTAAATGAGGAAATGATAAAAAAGCAGTGCAGAAAAGACAAGTTTAGCATCACAACCATTTTGCTGAAAATATGGTAAACATCTATATTTTGATCAACAACATTTAAAACCTACTCAACAGGAAGGACTAGAGGATCAAGATGTGACATAGGGAATGAGAAAGAAAGAAGAAGAAGAAGAGAGGAGAGAGAGATAGAGAGAGTGTGTGTTTATGAGCAAGTTAAAATGAGATTAAAAAAACATAATATAAAATAAATTTTATGTTGAGTTGTTTGCCACAGATAATTCATAAACTTTTGATAAATTGAACAAATATATAATGATATAGAGCATGCCAAGGCAGCATAAATCAACCCTAGATCATAATACCATAAGAGCTTCATACATATAGTATGTCTTTTAATCGTCTTAGTTAATATTTAACAAAAATAATATGATTAATGCCCAAATGAAGCTTTCAAAGTTTTTTTCTAAATATCAAAATGTTGGAGTTTAAATTTAATGTGTTGTTCCCCTTTTCACCTGTTGACCTACAAGGCTACAAAAAATAATAACATTATTATTATTATTTAAAAAAATCCCTCACCATAGTCCATTCCCCCCATTTCTCATGCTTTTCCCATACCACGCCCCATCCCAATTTCCTCTCAAATCTCGCTCAACCAACGCCCATCTCTCCCCTGAACACCCTTAACACTATCTCTCCCCCTCCCTCGTGCTCTTGCCCTATAGCGACCCTAGCACAGCCATCACTGTTGCACCCTATCCCATCCACCATTAGCACTTGCTCAACCCCCACAGTTGTCACCAGCATGGCCAGTAACCGCCGCCATTGTTTGCTCGGCCAGCCACCATCACTACCACCTACACAATCGTTCACCTTCATTGTTTCTCTCTCTCTCTCTCTCTCTCTCTCTCTCTCTCTCTCTCTCTCTCTCTCTCTCTCTCTCTCTTCCCCTCTCTTTCTTTCTTTCTTTGTCTCTTTCTATCTCCCATTTCTTTCTCTAAGAAGAGGAGAAAAAGATGCATTGTAAACTCACCCTCACAAATTTGTCGCCTCGGGTCATCGATATCACCTCACATGCAAGTATAAAATGAATAACATTTAGAACTCTCAAAATCTCAATTTTTACTCATGGCGTGATGAGCAGAACCTGTAAGAAATTTTCTTAACGTGGAAAAAGAAACTCATAAATGATGCTCTTGACACAATCGATAAGCCTTATACGCACTTTTATTAGCATAGCGGGCAAACTCAAATTTAAGTGCTAATGCTCATTGTTCCAATGTGAAGGGAAATACTACAAACTGTAATCAGATACACAAATATAAAGATTGTGCAAACTTTTTTAAGCGTAGTGGGATATAAAAAAACCCTGATCATAGTGTCTCATGACACCAACCATGCACACGTTTTAAGTGTGGTGGGCATGTCTAGTGTAATGACCCAATCCGATACAACCAACTATCCCTAAGCGGATTGCATCACATTAAAACAGCGACAATAATCCTATTTTTCTAAGATCTTATTGGAATTATTTTCATGACGCAAAAGCCTTTTTAATTCATCAAATATGGACATTAATTTAAAACTTCACCATAATCATTTCATTTGAAATCAAAAGAATAATATACAATAGTTACTGGCAATATTATTTCTTTCACCAAACTATATATCAAATCATGACAAAAAAAATTTATCTAAATACAAACATAATGACAACCATAGCTTTTGCCCTTTATCAACAACCTCTATTAAACAGGGGTCTTACCCTACCTAAAAGATATGCAATAAACATAGGGGTGAGCAACATTTGCTCAGCAGGCTACACAAGACCTACTTAAGAATTCAATATCTATTTTAAGATGATTACGTAGCAGTTAAACGTTATATAAACAAGAAAACATACTTTTTGAATAAAATCAAATAATTGATTGTAACAGTTGTTAACATAATTGCAAAAGTACAACTAGTGTCACATGTCAATGTCAACCAATAGCAAAAACATATCGGTAGACATAACATGAGCATTCACTTAAACATGATAGCAAAAATAAAATACATAATATATCATAACATTTAACATATCAATAAAGAATACATATCACATTTGCAAATTACTCCTTATACATTCACTTCCACTAATACCTCTACTTGATCATGTTTCCCCATAGCCCCTTATAACTCTACTTACACTTATACCTCCACATGTTAATCTCACATTTGTTCAGGCATATTATATGCACATATGGAGAAATCACATTTACGTACATGCCCTAATAACTTCACTTTTATTTCACATAAGCATAAACAATCGCTACTTACATTTCTCCCCTTTTCCCTTTTCCTCCACATATCCTCCGCCGGATGAACATACAAATCTCATTATAAGAACATAAACATATAAATCTCATCATTTGATCATGTAAACATCAACAATTCTGACATATATGAACAGCATTTAACATAATACAGAAATATATGAAATTTCATACATATGATAGAATTAGTAGTTTGCACGAGGGATACTGATATACAGATGCAATAGTAACAAATCAAAAAATCATTTAAGAGCAAGGTTCACAAAATCATTTTAAAGTATTTATAATTTTGTAGCAATTCTTTATCGGTAACAACATGCTCATTAAAACACTTGATATATTATGCCACTCAAAAATACCCAGTGAAAATTTATATTTTCCCCATCAATATGCCGTTCTATGTTAACACATATCAAAAGTTAAACGAAGAAAAATTCTTAAAACTTCGTAAGTTTGCATTTGTATAAAACCAACTCAAATAAAATATCAAAAGTGCCCATAAAAGCAACGAAATTGAAATCTGAAGTAAGGTATGAGCAACCTACTACTATCCAGACAACTTTCCCAATTGACCCATTGGGCAAAATCATTTCTAAAATCTCCAAATGCAATTTTCTCTCTCAAATCTCTACCTTCTCTCTCTAATTGGAAGTTAAAATTTGAATATGAATTTTTTGAAATGGGATTTGATAGTTATAGATGCAACGTCGTAGCGTTACCACAAAGAACTTAGCATCGCAAGCACTACAGCGCTCTCAAAAGGAATTCGTGCATCAACAGAGAAATTAGCGTCGCATTGGTCCCAAGCACTCAATTACAAACATAGAGGGCAGTGCCTCCATTACAGCGCCACGGCACTCCCAGGAAGAAAAACATCTCAATACCAAAATAAAGAGCTTAGCACCGTAGTGTTTCACTTGTACTGCCACAGCGCTCCTAGGGGAATTTTGAACTTAAAATAATTTCTTTTCCAAATTCAACTAACATCATCTCTCGACTAAATTTAAACAAAAAAAATGACTAAACAATTATAGAAAATTCAACGAATACTAAATGAATTTATAAATCTTATAAGGTTTAACTCAGGTCATCATAGGTAGATACAGCACTATAGGAACAGTCATTACACCTAGCAGACTCAAAGACGCTCCCTATGCTGGGGAGTCAACAAGAAGCCATCAAAATATTTAGTGAACGAGCATGTAAAGAACAAATTTATCGTAAAAATCAATATAAGCCGCGTCTAATGTATTTCAATGACCATAAATAAACATGGAATTGAACACACAAATGAACTTACAGGGGTCTTGTGATAAGCTTGAAAGTTCAATTTCGAGCGTAGAACCTCTTCATTATTACCAAAGACTCTCCTGAATACTTGAAAATTTTAAGAATGCACTCGATGAATTGAACATGAAATGACAATGATAGAAGAATGACTCCGTGTGGAGCCCACCTAAGTACAATATAAGTCACATATATGCGAGATATTCCAATTCGTTATACTCACAATCAGATCCACAACATACGCATAAGTAAATAAAATGTGAGCAATAATTAACTTAAAATATAAAGTCACAAGCACATTCTAAAAATAATACATTCACATGAATGGTTTTCAAATAAAACAGAACGATCCAACCTGTTGCATGTCACAGGCTGCAAAAGCGCCCTAAGCGAAGTTCAGATTAAGGGCCCCATACATACCCCGTGAAAAAATAGTACATGTCATGAACTACCACTGCACCTTGTGAATGGAACTTTCTGAATGAGACAAAGCAATATGTTGTTGTGCATCAAGAGTCGCATGACCATTTTGACAAGGAATGTATCATACACAAATCACCAAAAGCAATTCTATGTGCGCATTTTGTAAATGCACTTGTAAGTGCACAGAAAATTATGTAGGTGCACTATGCAAATGCACAAAAAGATGTGTAAATGTCATGAAAAATGTGCTAGCGCAGTGTGTAAGCGCACCATAGATTGTGCAAGCATTCAATAGGATCATGTAAGAGCATGAAAAAAGATTAGTACGTCATTTAAGTGATCTAAAATTATGCAAATGTAATGTGCAAACGCATTGTAAAATATGCAAATACACTTTGCAAATGCATCAAAAAATGTGTACGACGTATCAAATTACCTAAAATAATTGCACATGTATTTGCTCTAGCTCTATAAATGCATTGACATCAAATTTGAAGATCGAAATGATGCACGGACTAAAAACGAGGGTGATCCCAAACTCTTACCCCCCCCCATAAAAGCATGTAATTGCCATAAAAAAAATCTACAATCATTTTAAAATGTGTAAACTCTTTTAAAAAAAAATTAAATTTGTCCACATATGCTCTGACAAAAGTGTTAAGCGCTCAAATTTAACATCTAAGAATGTTGCCTAGACTGAAGATAGTATAATTACAAACTCTGTCACTTCTAGAAACATGTAATTGCATCGAACTTCAAAATCCCACAAACACCTTTTAAAGTCAAATTCACCAATAGATGAGCATGCTCTCAAATGGGCTGCTCTGCTTATAGGGCAGAGTCATAAGTCTTGCACTTTCAATCTAATTCTCCTTCTTACAAAGGCTAGAGTTGTGAGATTTGAAAATTGTACAAACAGTAAATTTTAAATGGTTCACCATAAATCCCATTCTCACGAATGAATGCGCAATTTTACATGAAGATAATTAATTTTACATTCGCACTAGGCCTCAATGCCATTTACAAAGAAAATTTATTATCATGATAATAAATTACAAGTTAACTGCTTATATAGTAGCTGGCAAAGTTAACTCTTGAATTCAATCCCCTTCTAGCAAGTGATCAAAGTTAACAAAGTTCAAAATACAAAAATAAAATCATTCAAATACTTTGATGGTGATCACATTAATAGAAAATATCAACTAAAGGAAACCTTGCTCTCAAAATGCCTCAAATTTCAAAATTAATCATTAAGACCTATGCTTTGATGAAATTTAAAAATTTATATTTGTCAAAATCTAAAAATATATTAAGTGAAATAAACCTTATATAACTTAAAGCAAATTTCATCCACTCTCTGCAATTGTTTGCCAATGGCGATAAATTTGAGCATAATCTTGATGCAGACAACTAGATAGAAAAATCAAAATGGAGAATAGAATGGCTAATAAAACTTTTCTCGATTCAAATTTTAAAAATCCAACACCAAACAAACTTCAAAACAAACGAAAGTTAGACAAAAAAGAAACTAAAATAAAAATAAAACAAATTACTCTCAGAACAACCAGCTAGTGATCACCTCGCATGCATCGAAATAGTAGGTAAGATAATAAGTGCTTAAAGACATGCAAACCAGAGGTCCACCACACCAACTTTGGGCTAACGTCCACCACAAAACTCCTCTGGCAAATGCTACCAAACCGACCAACCAACACCTTCAAAAGCTTGAGAAGAAAGATACAAGTGGAGAGGAAACTTGTGGAGAGAAGAAGTAGATAAGAAGCCCAAGACGAAATCAAATAGAGGAGAAGAAAAGTGGAAATAGCTCGCAAGCTTTCCAAGAAGAAAACCCTCAAGTTTAAGTAGTTTTCACTCACCAAAATCAGCTCCAAAATGCCACAAAACAACATATATTTATACATGAAGAGAGGGAGCCAAACTGCCCAAACAGCAGCCCACCAAACCAATCAGAAAAGGGGAGGCAAAAGGCCAACAGGCAATCGGCTTGAGCAGCTCACAAAGAGGCACGCGGGAACAGGAACAGCCAGTGATCGGAACAGGCGCCAAGGAGGGGAAAGCATCGGGACATGCAGAGGAAAATACAAGGGAAATGAATCTGGACAGCATTAATGAGCTGAAAAGGCATCAGAACTCAGTATCCATCATTACAAGGCAGCAAAACCCGAACCAACCAAGCCCAAACCAAGGAACCAAGTCAGCCCAAAAGCCATGGCACCAAGAAACTAGCGAACCCAAGGAAATGCATGTCCAAGAGCACAACCTACACATGATCATAGGTTGCCTTCCATCATAGGGTAGAAAAAAACAAAAAACACATAAAATTCAAATTATAATATAAAAAATGAAATTTGCATGCATCAAATCTCAACTCACAAAAAATAAATGTTTTGTCGAGTGTATCATTATGATTCATTCTCAAATAATCTCTCGTCGGTAATGATGTTCTATGTACCCTATAATCAATTATTTTGCCACCAAATTGTACAAGTAAATGTTTACAATCGAAGCCCTCTGACCGGTTGATTTTACTACAAAATGATATTATTAAATTATGATAATGCTAAGAACCCATAAGTTCCCCAATAGCTAAAATTCTTGAGTAATGAATCATATAGTATAATTGATATGGAACAAACTCTATTATCTAAGATTGACTTACATTTGTCCCCATGGACAAAAATTCATCCCAGATTTACAAAGTTTGCTTGGAAAAAAAATTAACTTATGGTTGTTTATAAGCATATTTTAGTCATGCTGAGTCAACTACATTCTCTAATTAAATAAACTATGAACCAGGACAGCGCAGAATAACAAAACTATAGGATTTTAATCAGGTTAATCATTATTCCCTCACGGTTCATTTTAACTTCATAGTGTTAATCCTTAATCAATTTATTGATACTATACACAATGCGTTTAGTGTATATCTAATAACTAGCTTTAATTGAAAGTTCTCTCTCGTCATAAGGATAGTTAATTAACTATAGGGGCTTACGCCTATAAGAAACCTAAAACCAAATAATAAAGTCATCGTGAAATGAGGATAAAATCTATATATAGTGTATTATCTTAAATCTAATCTAACTTTTGCAAATTTAATCCAGAACCCCTAGACTCTATAGAGTCGGGGCATAAATTTTTAAAGCCCACATCAATTTGAAATGGTAGAAAATATGGAGTAATACATCATTTTTCGGTAGATGTTATTAGTTGACTTCCCAGAAAATAAAGCAAAAGGCGTGAACCCTAATTTATATAAGTCTATTGATAAGTTTGATGTATAGTTAAACTCCTTTTCATCGTATACCTTTCACATTAGTAGCATGCCCCTGACTTATAGATGAATCTTTGTATTGAAGCCCAAGTCACCTACACTTATTATATATAATCGCCCATAACTTCATAAAAATTGTGTTCAATAAGCATAACTCCTACAGTCTTACAGCAACATTAATAAAAACTCAAATTCTTTAATATCTAAAAGTTTATTCAATTTGCTAAGCCAAGAGATAACAAAAGATCTATGCAAAGAGAGACCATAAAAAGAAAAAAGAGAATACAAAAAATGGAAAGGCAGGCATAGTAAAGTTGAACGCATAAGATGTAGGGCATTATTGATTCAGATGAATGTGGCAGAGCATGTCAAGATTGGAAACTGGTATTTGGCGTGGGGAAAAGTTTATAAAAGTCATTGAAGCTTCTTTCTAAAAGCCTGCACATGAAAAGTGACTTGAATTGATTTAAGTTAAGGTACTTCGGACCTTCTAACATTTCATAAGATGTATAAAGGATTGTCGGGAGACCTAGACTTGTGCATATTCAAAGCATAATATAATGTGGGAAATTAACCTACGTTGGGCGAACAATAATAGGAGAGACTACCTTCTCTTCACTAGACCAATTGATATCATGAAAAAAAAGGTTAAAAACTAAGTACTAAAGAATAAATATTCATAAATCAGGAATCAGTATCTAAATGAAACTTCATCACTAGCAAACATGCAAGAAATTACCTATGGCACGATCTGATGTCGAGATCATTTTGCCTTTCAGCAAGTCTGGTGGAATGAAGCCTTCAGTTGCTTGGCTCTCATATGTGCAAAAACCTTTTGATGTCATGAAAGGCAGACTTCTCTTCAAACTTTTCTGCAAAATTAAGCACCATGTATGTTCAGCATAAGCTCAAAATTTACCTTAATGAACATTGAAGAACAACCAAAGCAACAACAAATGACAGTACACTGTTTACATCTACCAAGATAAAATTTTCAAGCTAGCTTTGATTTAAAGTGATATGGAAATAATCAAGGTTGTGAAAATCAGGCTCAACAACGAACCGGAAGAATAAGAAATTCACGGTTCAACCGGTCGAACCGGGGTCAAAATGAATGACATAATAAATAACAATATTATTAAAAATTCATAAAATTAACATAATAATGATGTTCATTCCAGATATAAGACAAAAAATTAAACAAAATAAAAACAATAAAACATAAATTTACATAATTAATTAAAATAATTATTTTTAAAATTTCACATAAGAGCAAAAAAATCTCAAATCTCATAATTCTAAGGATATACACTCATAATAATATGATAATTTTATATTTAAATATTTCTCAATTTTTAAATTTGATTTTTAATCTAAATTACATATAACTATATAATTTAATATAAATTATTACTATTTTATATTACATATTTAATATAAATTTAATTCAAATATAAGTTTATGAGTTTAATATAAATTATATGTTATATGTTTAAATATATTTACATCTATATGTTATATACAAAATTTATTTTATAAATTTATATCTAAAAATTATTTATGTAAAAATAATTTCTCACTAATAAATAGATAAAATTATTTTTTATAGTGTATAAATAAATAAAGTATCATTAACTAATAAATAAATATTATTCACATTATAAGTATTAATTAAAAATTTTGTTTAAAAATAGATTTTATGGACATTATATATGTTATGAGCTAATAAACCTCAACTCATCTTTTTAGTCCTACATCACTTGAAAACTCTTTATTGCTATTTTTTTATATAGTTTTTTGAATTTTCTTGTGTTAAGAGCTCACATGGAGTGGTCGAACCATGTGATGCTTAATGATGGTTTGGGGCAAGTAAATATAATAAAAATATCATGCTAATTTAAAATTAAATGTTTCAAATATAAATTAATTTGCTCACTTAAAAAAGTTATTTAATATATAATCTTTGATATAATAAATTTATTTATTTAATTATTTTAAAAATGTGGAAATTGAACCAGCTGGTTCAAAAGAGCCGGGGACAATTCACCGGTTTGTCTGTTAAACTGGTTCAGTTCAATTTGATGCAGAAGAGGTTTTCAGAGTGGACCGGACCGACCTTGTGACTGGTTCACGTTTGAACCGATTGGACCAGTCAGACTAGACCGATTTTTAAAACCTTTGAAATAATAAAGGATTATTCCAATATGAATTTCATCAAGAGAAATCCTTGCTAACAAGAATGACATGACCGCATATGCAACCAAAAATCAATTGTCATTATGGGTGTAACCATGGTCAAACATAAATAACTTGCAATCTTGTTAGGCTTAGTTTGTTAACTATCAAGCCGAACATAATTAAATTTGAGTTCATTGAGGAGATAAAAAATCATGTTCATGTTTAGTAGGGCTGTCAAAATCGGGTCACAGGTCGGGTTCGGGTCCAACCCGAAACTGACCCGATATTGTTCGACCCGACCCGAACCCGACCCATTTTTGCAAACGGGTCGGTTTCCCGAACCCGAACCCGACTCGCTTCGGGTATATTTTACTAAAAAAATTTATTTAATTCAATTTATTTAAACCTAAATCAAATTAAGGTAATATTTACAACAGTCAATTTAAAATAAATTAATCTTAATTTAATTTAGACATCAATGTTTATTATTTTTTAGAAAATCATTTACTTATTTCATAATAATCTTTTTAAAACCTCCTAAATTAATTAAAAATGGGTCAAACCCGGTTGATTTCGGGTTTCCGGGTCAACCCTAACCCGACCCGGCTTTACAAACGGGTCAAAATCCCTAACCCGAACCCAACCCGGTTCGGGTTCGGGTTGTCCCAAACCCAAAATTTTCGGGTCGGTTTAGATCGGGTTTTCGGGTCGGGTCAAATATTGACACCCCTGATGTTTATGTCATTTAATATCAAGCTAAACATGACCCAAGCACAAACAACAAGCCAAATAGATGAAAATCAAATGAATCGATAATTTTTTTTAATTGATGGCACTGACGGCATAAAGAAATATTTTAACCGTTAAAGCAAAAGACCTTTTAAGCATCATAGAATTTTAAACATACAAGGTCAATGATTTTTGGCCAATATTTAAAGAATTTTAATACAAAATTACACCGAGTAAAATAAACTTTACCAATATGCAAATACAAATGTATAAATATAAAGTATATAAACTTTAGTTTCATATTAGCTACTTATCAAGATTGATTTGGAGAATTATGAGTGATACTGTAATGGTTTGACAAAACAATTTCTCAATGGAATTTTGAATATTAAGTGATGCAGGATTAGTAGGGGTCTAGGATTTCTAATCAGCCTGTAGGATGCAAGACGGAAACTGAAAAATCACAATCTGCAGGTTACTAATTTATAACTTTAGCAAATACTTGTCAATTTTACTATCAAAACAGCAATTATCTTTTATTCATTCCACGAGATAATTTAACAATCGCAAATTACAAAAAAATAATGATACATATAAAAAAGTAAGCAACTAATTAAGTTCTTGCTTCAAAAAGAAAACACAGCACGTATGTAGAAAAAATTTCAATCAACATTTGAAACCAATGGCTTAGCAATTAAATAGACAACAATAAGGATAGAAATCACCACAAATGAAACAATCAGGCCCCACATCAGTTACAAGGGAAAGGCAACCAATACGAATAACCATCCGCAAGCCACTAAAAAGTAAAACAATGAAGAAACAATAACTATAAACATGCGGGCAACAGCAAAATAGTGGAACTATAGAGGAAATCAGCATAATAACTAGTAATTAGCATTTCACATATTACAGCTGATTCTAAACTACTATATTTGCTTAAAGGAATACCATAGGATTGATATAATTCATATGAATAATCACTTTTTATGCTTTCAAGGCGAATAGACTTTCAAATTTCAATCAAATCTATTGGGTTTGAAAATTTTGGCTCCAATCTATTGGGCATTTGATATTCGTCAACCTAAGTCAAGGCATAACTATTGTGTTTCATGTAAAGTAATTCATGAATCATCACATGTAGGCTTGGCATACCAACGTATAAGATATCTTTGATATCTACCATCAATAGTAGACACAAACTCCTCATCGATAATTACTTTAGGGACAAGTTGCATAGACATGTCTTGTAAGGTGCTGAATGTGCATTCAAAAGTAGGGAGTAAAAAAACAGAGGAATCCAAATTATTGATAACAAGCACATGAAGTTCAGTCAAATCAGTCATATTGAAGAACAAATTGATGTTAATTATTTTCAAATGTCAGCATTAGTCCTGATCCGTTGCAAAGCTTCATACGACTCTAAATTTCTTGCAAGTATTTTTTCAGATAATCCAATGTGAAACATCTCGATATTCAAAAGCAACATTATCTTATCCACTAGTTTGAATTCCATGTGTTTCCTATGTACAACAACAAAACACTTATAATTGTCATAAATAACTATTAATTTCTTGTTAATATTTTCATGAAAATAATGCATATGATGTGCAAATAATTGTGAGAATTCACTGGGTCTAGAATCAAAAGGAAGTACAACAAGATCTATGGGTTTACTAGGCTAGTAACTAGTGATAATTTCAAATGGCTCATGTATGTAGACCTGTTAATAGACGAATTAAATGCAAACTCAGCTATTAGTGATATAAAATCCCACCCAAATGAGTACTCTTTAATCAAACAGCATAACAAATAAATCCAGACTATTATTAACTACTTTAATTTTACTATCAATATTTTGGTGATCGACAATAAAAAAAAAATTATTGAGTTCTCAGTTTTTTCCCATGTAGTTTTCCAAAATAACTCATAAATTTTACATCCTTATTATATATAATTGGTTCAAATAACCCATGTAACCCGTCGTATTTAACCACTTCTTTAAAATATTGATTTTCCATATGGGGAATGCAAAGAATTTTAAAACGTAGAATAAAATAAACTATTTTTTAAAAACAACCAATGAATTTAAAAATAGAATTGGGTTTCCTTAGTAGACGTGGTGATCCCAGAACAAAATCAATGTACACATATTCCTATGATTTATAAGCATAGGTGCATATGTACTGAAGTATAAAGTCCAATTTTACATTTTTTTCACTTTTTTCCATTTAACAACTCTATATTCTGGCACAATACATGAAACATCCCATTTTAAACTTGACAATAATATATATTCTCGATCATGGCCACAATTTTTCCATGACAAAGATGTCCTGCAACAACTTTGAAATGTAATTTTAATAAGAGAAAATCTTGCATAGATAAATAAAGGATGCAAAGTTGAGTTCCCTTAAAAAGAAAACCATATTTAATCACAAAATCTTCAATCATTCAAACGTCAAGGCATGCACTACTCCATGCTCAAGATGGCTAATGAATACTATGGAAAAACCATACCATTCCAAGCACGACTCTAGCCAAAGAGAATGGTGTGTGTTAGTATCCAATAAAATTTAGAACTTCAGTTTCCCTAAAAGACCACACATGATCAAGTGTGGTTTTTAGAGTGGATCATGAATCTCAATGAACCCTCTAGGGACTAAATTAGGAGCTATTTGACTTAGTTTAGCTGAATCAGTGCCAAAGAAGCCCAGATTATATCAACAAACTCATATGTTGGCCATGAGAAGTCAAAAGACGTCAAAACTTAACAAGCAAATAGAATCCCAAATGGCCTTAAACTAGCTTTTAATTGATCCTCAAATAACTCGAACCAAATTAATCAAACCGACTCAATTTGAGTTAGTCGACTTCCTCCTTACATGAGGCTCTTGCTTGCAAGAGGTGGTGACAATGGAAGAACATAGTTTCCATAATGGTTTGCTCTAACCGAGCTTGGGACCATTGGTTCAATCGGTAGCCTTGATTTCCACTAGTGTGACCTCATTTGCTTGTGAAAAATAAAAATTCTTACCTCCACTTTGAATTACTTTGACCTATGACTCCACATCATGTATTGTTTGTTTCAGAGGACGAGCTTTATACTTTTCTTGCATGGCAATCACGTCCATTCTCATCGAATCCAAGAGGAGATATGACTACATCAAAATTTACATGTCAATCCATTAGACAAAACTCTAAAACATTGTTGTTTAAAGGACCATTACATCTCCTTGAATCTATCAATACCCTCAATTCACTCGACAGAGATAAAGTGTTGATACAAGGTTGGTCTTATAGATAGATGCCCGTGCTTGACTTAGGTTTAGATGGGTGAACCAGGGAGTGTCTAAGAGTGTTTTCATTTGATTTTGTTTTAGATAGATTTTGAGGAAGATTTGTGCAAATTTGCCAGCATTTGTTCCACATCTGAGACATTCCTAAATAGTCTCTACTCGAAATCTATAAATAAGTCTCCATTTCAAGTCTTTTAAATATTTTGCATCCCTGGGATCTGGAGCAATAAATCCTTTAATTTTAAAGTTCAACCCCTTTGGATCCAATGAGTTAACTTTCAGCATTTGGAAGTCCTTCTGGGAAATCCCAATTTCGACCTCCAATAGTAGGGAGCCTTCCTCGACAGTCCTAACAAACCTTCAGAGAGTACTAATTGCACTCAAGGAATCATTCCCCAACTTCGGAAGTCACGCTTGGCAGTCCCACAAGTTGATTTTTTTTTTTTTTTTCCTTGGATAAAACCTTTCGATTAAGAAACTTGGCTAACGCTGGTCCAATATCACATGAAGAGTTTCGTCGCCTCACAAAAATTAAATCACGCTAAAAACTAGAATGCTGCTTGAGAGACCAGTCTGTAATATCCAAAAGGCGTTAGGAGCTTCATAAAAAAATTTCTATGATAAAGTCCTAAATAGCGTACTTGGATGCTGAAAGAAAAGAGTCAAAACACTAATATACCATGAACCATCCGAAGATGTGAAAGAAAGCACGGTCAATTAAAACTGAAACTAAACCAAACAAAGCAATTCGGCGATAACGGAAAAGCGGGATTGAACCTGATTCGTCCGGTGATGGACAAAAGCACACCGCTCCACGGGTGCACCGGCCACCGCAGTAGCAAGACGCCGAAACGTCACTCGAGCGGAGCCCCACATTCTTCTTCTACCTTCTCTTCTCCGATAGCCTCGACAAACCGGGCGGAAGAGGGAGAGAGAGCCCGGAGTGACTCCGTCTGTCTGGCCAAGACGAAGCCGCCTAAGATCCAGTGGACGTCCATCGCGGTCTCAAAATAAGGTCAAAGCATGCCAGGGCAAATTCTAGTAATAAATGACAATTTTTTAAATAAGACATAATTTTTAATTTTATGGAAACATTTGATTAGATTAAAAAAATGCATATTTAATAGAAGACAATAAAAATTATATAATATACTTAAAAAAATTTTAATTATTTTGATGAGCATAGCATAAATATATGTTATTTTTTATTTGATTTGAAGTAAAATAAATGAAGCGTAAAGTCCAACAATGATGAGCATAGCATAAATATATTTTATTAAAATAAATGGAGCTTAAAGTCCAACAATAATGGTGGCTTGTGGCCTAATAGAGATGGAAAAAAATGGTGAGGGGCAATTTTTCGGTGATGGACAAAAGCCCACCGTCTCCACCTCCACCTTGCTCTCAGCGGCCACCACTTACACCACTCCAAAGCTAACTTGACCATCGCCGACGCCCACCGTCTCTACCTCCACCTTGCTCTTAGCGACCATCACTTACACCACTCCAAAGCTAACTTGACCATCGCCAATGCCCACCATCTCCACCTCCACCTTGCTCTCAGCGGCCACCCGCGACCAACAATGCCGCCTCCACAGGCCTCCCACCGCTGGCCACCCGACCACTTTAAACACATCATTGTTACAATTTACATTGCATTTACTTTACTTCAACTAAAAAAAAGCAAAATCATGCATTCGTTTTATACTCATCCAAACAACTCCAAAAATATTCATTTTACACTGAATTACTTTTACCATGGTTTTAAAACTCTGATCGGACCTGCCAGTTCAACCGGTTGAATCGTGAACCGGTTGCCCGGCCGATTAGCTTAATCCTTAAAACCAACTTCAAATCAGCGCCCGGTCGGTTGAACAGGCGCCGATTATTAAGAACCATGCGGCTCAAAAAATGACGGATCTTGAGCCATTGATTTAAGATCCAACGCCTAAGAAGTTCAGTTAGGAATATAACCCAACGAAGGTCCCATTTCTGTAATTCATTTTGCTTGCGTGTAATATAATCATGTTAGTATCCATCTCCATCTCTTGTCTCCTGCTCGCTATGTCTACTAGTTTAGCAGAATTTGGGATTTAAATATTTATTGCTTGTGGTTTGCATTCATTCGTAGATTAAGCTTTCCAATTAGTTTAAATTTGGATTAAACTGATCTTATGCAGGCCATGCATGTCTACTAGTTTAGGAGATGAGGAGCCTACAAATAAATGTTTTGATTTATATTAAAAAAAATGTGTAAATGATATATTTCATTAGACCATCTCCAACCGTTCGGCAAACAGCCAAATGGAGGCCCTCAAACGTCGCAACCGAATGTCATTTCTTCCGCCATTTGATCACAGTTGAACAGTGCAATGCCAATATTGGCGTCGCACTGTTCACTTGCGCCATTTCTTTCTCTCTACCGAACTCGTCTGAGAAAGGCACGAAAGAAACGAGCGATGATTTGGGGGCAAAATGGCGTTCCACTGGAGATGAATCATGGTACTTTTTGATTTTACTGCATTTTGCAGTGAAAAATGAGAATTTCGGTTGGAGATGCCCTTATTACGTGTACAAGTTGAATATGTGATTCTTTTGATTACAACGAGAGCATGGATACTTAATTGAGGGATAAGTCATCTTCTTATATTTTTTAATATTTTATTATTTTAACCAAATCATTCAATTGAATCACCTCATTAAAATATAACTTAGTTTGACTATGATTACTAACATTGCTTTGGCAATCAATGAAGATTCTTAATATTTGTGCTATTGATAGTAATTGGCTAATTGCCATTAACTCACCAATAATTTTGATTTTTATTATTTTTCAATTAGCTTTTGATTGCAGTTTCCATTAAACTTTTTTACTATTGAAATTTCTTATAAAAGTGAGTAATGTTTAACATCATATTGAAATTAATTTGAACTTGTTCTCCTTTCACATGATTATATTCAAATTAAAATGTGGGTTGTTGTGTTTAACATCATAGACTGGATCGACAAAAAAAGTCAATATGCACATTCAACTCAAAGAATGTGGAAGAAGGCATATATTGCTTAAAATCATTTTGCTGAGAGTAAAGTTGTTGATGGTCGAAAGCAATATAAATGTCTTCATTGCAAAACAATTTATAAGGGTGAAGACATTAATATGATGACAAACAACATTGGATAAGTCAAACATTCTTTGTGGATTTCTTTCGACCCCTTTCACATAAGTTAATGTCATCGAATAATGGTCTGACAAATGATCTCAGATAGATCAAATATTCTTGGTGAATTTCTTTTGACCTCTTCTACACAAATTAATATCATCGAGCAATGATTTGACTAACAATCTCAGATAGGTCAAACACACTTTGGTGGATTTCTCCCAACTTATTTTATATGAGTTAATGCAATCGAGCAATGGTCTAAAGAATAATCCTAGAAAGGCATGCCCATGAGGTAGCCTTGAAGGAAAGCTAGTAGTAGACAAAGTCCTCATTAGAAATATCTCATAAGGCAAGTGGCAAAAAAGGTCTATACTCATAACCCCAGAAAAGGCACACCAAGGACGTGATCTTAATGAGAAGCTAGTAGTGGATAATGTCCTCACTAGAAGGACTCTATAAGAGCAAGTGGTTGACAGGGACTCCACTCATTCAAAAATCTCAAAAGATAAAAGCCTCAAAAGTTTCAAGTTTATCTAAAAAATCTTTAAAGGCAAAATGTCTTATAATGAATATATGTACGTAAAATCTTAGAAGGCAAAAGCATTAATGTCTTATAATGATGTAGGAACATCTTAGCTTTTATTGTGCTTAGGGTCTAGTTTACCTTCCTTACTCTAGATACTTCTATTTTCCTCTTTAAATAGGTCCCATGTAAGGTTTTGAGGTCATTGAATGATATATTTTAGTCTTTGAAGCTTTTGAAAAGCTCACTTCTTCTTCCCTGGATTGGGATCCCAAAATCCTTCTTGCAGGTCGAGTCTTCCGACGATCCACTACATCAGTTGGTATCAGAGCCAGGAGCTTGCGAAGATCGATGTATTGCAGAAGGTCGGCTGTCGACGACGATCGAAGCCGCAAAACAAGATTGGCGGTCGACGACGATCGACGCCAAGGAAGGTGGGCTGTCGATGATGCTCGAAGCCGGATCGCCTTCTATCAAGCTCAATCGAAGAAGTCACTCGATCAGGTAGATAGAAACCTTGATAGGATTCGCGAAACCCTTCGGTCAATAAGGAGGATGAGGATGTCGTCGGCAACCATACCGAGACATTCTTCTTCTTCGATCCCCTCGTCCGCTTCACGCAGACGCCATCCGTCCCTCCATACTCCCACGGTCGCTGATGATTACGCTCCGCTCGAACTCCCGCTCAAATGGCGTGATCCACCGCCGGAATACCCACCGCTCGAGCTTCCATTGCGATGGCGAGATCCTCTGCCTGATCGCAAAGTTCGCAAACATCCCTTGCCCAACGACTCGCTTCCGCATCCGCCTCCACAGACTACTTCCGCATCGTCTGTTTCTCCGCCGATCTCCTCTACTGTTTCCACATCCGAGCGCGATTCCGCGCCTAGCGACGAGCGCGAATCCGTGCCTGGCGACGACCGTGATTCCCTTCGGTTCCAACACTCGAAGCGAGCTCCTCCGCCTCCCGCAGCCAACCAGCAACCCATCATCCATTCTCCACTTGAACGCTCCCAGATCCGAGCAAGTCCGACCCTAATTACGCCTCTAGATTCCGCTCCCAGATCTACGACCCGAGGAGAACCACAGCTCGACGCCGATTTTGTCGTCGTTTCATCTCACGACCAGAACAACAATTCTGATTCTTGCCAATGTGATTCCGGTCCCAATACCAGTCCGATCCCGTTCCCTGTGGCACTCTGCTCCGACGATCCCAAGCCAAAAACCCAAGATGAACTGAACAACCAAGAAGAACAGAGCCGAGGTGGAGATGAGATCGAGGTTTCGTCGGAGATTAGCTGCTCCCTAGAGGACGTGGCCCCATCGGCTAATCCGTCGTCTCCATCGCAGGCAGCGTCGGAGACAGTCCCTTCCCGGAAGAAACCCACGCACGTAAGGCGAATAGCCCAAGCCGGTCTCATGGCTGATTCTGTTCTACACGATCGGCACAACCGCCTCAAGGTCGTAGCCGCCGTTAATTCACTCTCTGGCCCCATCCCATCGGAGCTCTCCGGCATTGGGTATTTTAACAGCTACGAGGGTGGGATCCCGCCGGAGTTCGGGAGTCTTACTAAGTTAGTACGGCTAGACATGGCCAACCGTGGCCTCACCGGCAAGTTTCCATCCGAGATTGGTGAGATCCCTCCATTGCTCACTACGCTCAAGAATCTCACCCTCATGAATCTCGGCCGCAACCAGCTTGATGGGAACATCTCGGACTTTATTAGCGATTTGCCGGAGCTGGACTTCATTACTGGCCGGCGTGACTCTGACATTGGGAGGGTCAGCTGGACTTTATTGAAGTTTCGGCTTCACTCTCTAGCAATGAAGTCCGACTTTCCCACAAATCTAGTTTCCGTCAACAACGCGTTGATCTCAATGTACTCCAAGTGCGAGAACCTCAATGATGCCGACAAAGTATTTGTGAGAATGCCCGAACGAAATTCAGTTTCATATAATTCTGTTATTGCAGCTTATGCCCAGCATGATCTTGGTTTCGATGCCTTGGAGTTGTTCAATGAGATGCTTGATTCAAAGAACGAGCCCTTGAGCACAAGGTTGAGAGCCTTGTTCGGCATGGTTACTGAGATGAAGACCGTCTATTGTCAAATGCTCCTCACCGTGATGCTTGGGGCTCCTAGTGTCCAAAGGCAGGATTATGAGGACTTTAATTCAAAGCGATCAGAACTTCTCTTTGGCCATATTTTATTTTCAATATTAAGTCAAAACGGATGGGCTAACACAGCAAAGTCAATGGAAACACAAAGCCTAGTCTCATGGAGCACGATGACAAATGCAGACGTGAAGCTTGGATTTGCAAGAAATTATTATGGAGATGAGGTTCTTCAGCACGTTGGAGGTGCCATTCGTAATGGCTTTGAGCCATTTGCCTATATTTCTAATGGTTTAATGAGCCTGCATCCTACATGTGGTGACATCAAAAGTTTCAGCAACTTGTTTGATGAAATGGCTGAGAAGAAGCTTTTCTTTTGGAATGCCTTAATTGGTGAGCTCAATAATAATCAGTTTACACAAATGGCACTAGAGTTTGTGGATGGAATCAGGAGCTCACTATGCGATTCTATTTGGGATAAAGAATTCGTTCTAAGGGACAATTATGTATTATTTGATCACGACATTGAGATCTATGCCCTCTTTGATACTGATGGGAAGCACGTCCCTCAAGGGCTTGTCAAAAAAGTTGGTGAGTTATTTGAGAGAACATTGGAAGATGCAAATGATGAGAACAAAATCTTCGATCCGGGAATCTGTCTTCTGCAACAATCTCTTTTTCAATAATGCGTCTCGACGGAGTCGAGCTTTTTGACACGAGGGGAGAATGATGTAGGAACATCTTAGCTTTTATTGTGCTTAGGGTCTAGTTTACCTTCCTTACTCTAGATACTTCTATTTTCCTCTTTAAATAGGTCCCATGTAAGGTTTTGAGGTCATTGAATGATATATTTTAGTCTTTGAAGCTTTTGAAAAGCTCACTTCTTCTTCCCTGGATTGGGATCCCAAAATCCTTCTTGCAGGTCGAGTCTTCCGACGATCCACTACATCAGACTCCACTCATTCAAAAATCTCAAAAGATAAAAGCCTCAAAAGTTTCAAGTTTATCTAAAAAATCTTTAAAGGCAAAATGTCTTATAATGAATATATGTACGTAAAATCTTAGAAGGCAAAAGCATTAAAAAGAATATATACACATATAACCTCAGAAGTCATAATCATATAGGGTATATGATTATATAAAAATCTTAGAAGGTATACACCTCAAAATGTACAAGTATATTAAAAACCTTATAAGATAAAAGCCTCAAAATGTTTAGGATTATCTTATAAATTTCAAAAGGAAAAAATCTTAGAATGAATATGTGTACGTAAAATCTCAGAAGGTAAAAGTCTCAAAAGATATATGTACACAAATTATTAAAAGACATACACCTCAGAAGGTACAGGTATACTAAAAATCTTAAAAGTTTAAAAGCTTCAAAAGATTTAGAATTATCCAAAAATCTTTAAAGGAAAATACCTTAGAAGGAACATTTTACATAAAATTCAGAAAGAAAAAGCCTTAAAAGATATGTGTACATCTAAAATTTTGGAAGGCATACGTCTTATGAGATAATATGATTATTTAAAAATCTCAAAAGTCTAAAAGCCTAAGAAGATATGTATTTTTCAATCTATCAAAAAAATTAGAATGCTAAATGTTGCATAAGGAATAAATTCCTCTATTCATGTTGCTTTAACTGGGGGAAATTATCTCAAAGCATATATTAAAAATGCATAAAAAACTTAATTTCTTTTGAAGGGCAAGTTTACAAATCAGAACTATCATTACATGAAGATGGAGCATTTATTACTTCAAATAAATTAAAAGCAAACATCTAGCTCATATAAATATCTCAAAGTTATATACAATATTATTTGATTTACAATAGTACAATTTGACATCATTTTCAAACATACAATCTTCTTCATATAATACAATGATCTAAAAGTAAAATTTCATAAATTGAAGTGTTTTCATCAATGTTGTTTCTATATCCAACTTTGCAATAATTTGTAATGATGACTGCCCTAATTGAGAGAAAATTTAAAGCATCAAAATACAATAAAAAATCTCCAGAATGGAGTCAATTAACTCTCTTTCAAGATAATGACTAAGACTCAAATTCAAGACATCTTAGTTGATGGCTCAAGCTCCCAACCAACAGATCAAGATGAGCCGCATATGCTCACCCTATTTGTTATATATATAATTTTTTTCCTGTAATGAGATTTTAAACTTTTATGCGTGGCAAAGTATACATTTGAATTTATTCTCCTGTTCCTTATCATACATATAATATTTAAATTTTCACTATAATTTTTTGCCACTTATTATTGACAGAAAAAACCTTCTAGTCATATTTAAAAAGTTAAAAAATAATTATATTTCATTATTTTGTATTTCAATAGTTTATATTTAAATTCCATAAGTAATATCAAATTAATTTTAAATTATGTTCGTTGAATGGAGAGAAGTTGAAAATTTTGGCTACAATGACTACTTTTATATAGTTTACAATAATAATTTAAATATATTACATGTAACAGTTTTTTTGTGATATATATGAATGTTGCTACTTATTAAAAATTTAAAATTGTGTTGTTCAATAATTTTTTTACTTGCCATATGTCAGTAATATTCATTATTATTAAATTTTTGAAAAAAAAACTCTTAAAATTTTCAGAAAATGTTCTCTTTAGTGGGGAAAAAAAAAAAGAAAAATCAACTAAGGAAAACAGTCTATTAAGAAAGGAGAAATATTTTTTTTTTCTCTCAAAAAAAAAAAAAAAAAGAAAGGAGAAAAAAAAAATAGAAAATAAAAAAAATCCTTAGGTTGGCGTAGTATATATGATTGTCGTCTCTGGAAAACACCCAACACCAACAGGCACGAGCCTAAGCACCTAAGGGCACTGAGAAGTGTTAGTTGTGTCCATAATGTGACGCCCCAATTTATAATTTGAAGAAACACATTTTTTTATTTTTTATTTAATCTATGAGAGCCTCTAATAATTTATTAGTATAAATAAGTCTAGCAAAAATAACTATACATCATATACATTAAGTCATATACATCAATTTATAATTTTATATTCATTTCTCACTATAATCAATAACTAAATATTGGTCCAATAATCTTTAGAATATCAATCAATAGAAATGAATCAATGATCATTAAATCAATAGAAATAATATTGCAATATTAATTTATTAATAATTTTCTATAATTGATAACTTGATTGCAATATACTATTTCAATTAAGCTAGGCCTCATGTTAAAAAAATGGTTTCTGCTATAAATTTTATCTGTATGTGATGAATATTTATACATTGCTAATATATAATTACTATATTGCCATAAATTTTCTAGCATTTAATAATCATGAGTAATATCATTTAAAGCTTGTGAATATACTCTTTAAATGCTCAATTAGTACTCAATATAAAATTTGTTTGTGCAAAAGTGTTCATGGCCATTGGTTAAAGGATACAATGAATTTTCATGATCATGAATTTGAGCCACATACTTTGTAATTTATCACTCATCATTCTAAAAAAGAAAACTAATTTGTAGTCATAAACAATATAAATTAAAGTTGATGAATAAACCATCAAATTTCAATATAAAGCTCCTTCATTTAAATTAATATATTTTTATCAATTAATATTCTTTATTAAGTTTATTTTTTTTATTTAATTAAATTTATCTAATCTTAATACTTTTAAAAATTATCAAAATAAAATTATGCTAAAATATATACTCAAAATCTCAAATATCATCATAAGTGCCTACCACAACAAACTAATATTCAAAACCCTAAGGGGCTATTTGATTGAAAGTAAGATTTAGACATCGTTTGGAACGACTTTCTTACTGCTTCTTAAAGCAGCTTTCTAATACAGAGATATTAATTTTGTACTAAAAAGTAGCTTTAAGATGCAGTAAGAAAGCCATCCCAAATGAAGCCTTAAAATTAATTTTTGTTCTTAGGCTTCGTTTGTTACAATATTCTTATTGTTTTCTAAAGTAGCTTTCTTGTAAAAAAAATGCTTTAACTAAAAAATTTTGTACTTTCTACTTTAGAAAGAAGTAAGAAATTTGCATCAAATGAAGCCTTAATAAATAGTATAAATATTAAAATATATATACATTTACTAAATTCACTTGAAATTTGTTTGGCATGACCAAAGTTAAACCGAATTAAGTCTTAATGAACTGTTTGGATACATTAGGATTTAAATCTAATATCTTGAATAAAAGTTCAACAATAATAAATTGATTGTTAATATTTGTAATTGATTGATATTAATCATTAAGATTAATTTATTTATATCTACTATACAAGATTGATTATTATTACTTTTCATTTAAAAATTCTTTATGAATTATAATAAAATTAATTAAATCATATGTTTTATATGTTAATATAATAACTAATTATTAATTAATAAAATAATAAAATAAAATACTTATTTAACATTTAAAAATGTAAATATCTACATGATAAATTAAATTTTCTTTTTATCCAATAGCTCGATCTCTTTCCCAAATGATTTAATATTACAAGAAAAAAAAAAGGCAAAATTAGAAAAGCTATTAAGAATGAAAAAGGAGTTTAGATTGGAATCACATGATTATAATTTATAAGGCATTCTTCTCTATTACTATAATTTATTTTCTCTTTGCTCTATGTGGGCCTATTTAGATGCATTTAGGATTTAATTTAAATATGATTTCATAATATTAGTGTTTTAAATATGATTACTATAATTAGGATATTATTTTAAGAAGTAATTTATTACTAACTTATTTGGACGTTATTTTAATAAGTATTTCAATAAAATAATAATAATAATTATCTAATTAGTTATTTAATTATTGTTTGAAATAAGTAATCATTTTATTACTATTTACACAATTAATTATTTCAATAAAATTTTAAATGTTATTTTAATAAAGTTTTAATTACCAATTATACTTATAATTATCTAATTAATATTTCAATTTTAAATTAATTATTTCTATTTTCAAATTATATTAATTAAGGTAATAAATTAACCCCTAATTAAATAATTAGGAATTAATCTAATTCTTCTCGACACCTTTATTAGCGGGCAGGTTAGCTTTCCATCGTCTCTATTTCTTCATCGTTGTTCCGAAGTTCGCGTGAGGTAGAGCTTCAAACGAGTCACTTGCCATTGGTTGTCTAGGGTTTGCTTTTCCTCTTCTATATTTCTTCGTTGCTGTTCTACTTCGCGTGAAGTGGAGCTCTGAAGGAGTCGAAGCTTTTTCGCCCCCGACGACAACTCCTGTTGGATCGGAAGTCGCGACGGGAGCTCGTCGGGAAGGTAATGATATTTCTCCCTTTCGCGCCATTCTTCCCCTAAATTCTGAAATCCGCAAAAAAATGGGATTTAGAGATTTTGAACAAAAATGTTGAAATCGCCACGAGGCGGGCTTTGAAATTACCGTGAGATTTATGGGTTATTTACTTATTTGACAACAACTGTTGGTATCGGATTTACGTTGGATTTAGGGTAAATCCTGCCAAACGGGTTTCTAGCGCTCCGTAAATCCCTATTCTCAGTAAAACCCAGATTTACGGCGCAAATTCGGGATTTAATAAAACCCTCTGTTCGGCCTGCATTGCCTCAATCTCTCGAACGCCGCCTCAGCGTCTCCTTCTGCGATTCGTCTTCGTCTGCAGTCGCTGCGAGCAGGGTTTTCTCATTGCACAGGTAATGTGAAGAATTATGTTGATCTTAAAGGTTAGTTTAGATATAGAATTTATGCAGTTTTGATGAGTTTGTTCGAAACTCTACCCAACGAAGCAGGCGACAGCGAAGAAACGGAGCAGAGGAAAAGCAAACCAGACGAAGGACCTCCGAAAAAGGACTTATTCTTAATTAAGAATATATCTAATTAGCTTAAATGATATAATTTGAAATATAAATAAATAATTTGATAGTTAGTAATGTAAATATTAATTAATTAATTAATAATGGAATATTTAATTGATTAATGAGAAAATTAATAGTATATTTTTTTTTAAATAACACTTAAAAATTCATTAAATAATTATTAGTGTAAGTAATAGTTAATTAATTAATTATTTTAAATAATAGTTAAATAATTACCAGTGTGATTATTATTCAACCCAGATTTATTATGTTGTATGCACTTATCTTGAATTTATAACTATCTTATTCATGTAATTCAACACCGTTTTTTCATATTTAAATATCTAATTGTCATAAATTCTAAAATATGTTACAAAACAGTTTCTTAGGGTTTAATATTTGTCATATATAATAATTTTCAGGATACCATCAAAATTTACTAAATTCATATTACTAAATCAAGATTAAATATGAATTTAGTAAATTCTAGATATGTTAAATTTTTAAAATTGTTTGGCAAGATAGTTGTCTAAATTCAGTGAAATTGTTTTGCAATATTATCTAGGGATTAAGTCAGTTAGTTCATTTAAAAGTTAAATTTAATATGTTTTGAATTTAATTTGTGTGTTAAATACAAGTGGCTAATTAATATTAATTTTAATCACCACCAATAACTTATTCATAAATAATATAATTTGAAGCTTGCTTAGTTATCAAATAATTTAATTAATAGTTTAATTTTGGAAAAGTTAATACTTTAATTACTAATTATATTACTAATTATCAAAATACTTATTTAAATGTTAATTTAATTAGTATGTAATATCTAATTATATTAATAATTACCTTATTTTTTAAAAAATAATTATTTATGAAACTAATACATTACTAATAATTTTATTAAGTATTTAAGTATTTTTTAGTTCGAGTTAATTACTAATAATATTATTACTGAGCTCATTAATCACTTATATATTTTATCAATAATTCATTATTTAATTATTATTTACAATATTAATTATATAATTAATTATTCAATTTCAAAATTTAAACTCCACGATAATTATTTATTATATAATTAATTAATTAATTTTAATTAAATTTAACTTTAGCAGGATTTATTAATTATAATATTAATTATCAAATTACTTATTAAATTATATTGATAAGTAACTAATTCATTATTGATTATTTTTTAAAATAACTAAATAGTTAACTAAGAATCATACTAATAATTTAAGTAATTGCTGAAGTATTATTTAATTAATTTTAATTATTATTTATATT
The DNA here is from genome assembly GCA_022539455.1 of Dendrobium nobile. Lineage (NCBI taxonomy): Eukaryota > Viridiplantae > Streptophyta > Magnoliopsida > Asparagales > Orchidaceae > Dendrobium > Dendrobium nobile. The sequence goes on along the minus strand of CM039723.1, from coordinate 4,437,739 downwards.
ATTAATTATTTTATTAATCACTTAAGAATTATAATGCTCATTAATTATTTTATTATTATTTATACTAATAATTATATAATTAATAATACATATAATTAATTATATATTAATTAATGATTCTATTACCAACCACTTATTTAATTGTAATTTTATAATTAATTAGTTATATTTTAAATTATATTAATTAAATTGGTTAGATTAATTTCTAATTAAGAAAGTATATATTAATTTAATTTATTTCTAACAGCTTAGGGCGACTAGCGTTTGCTTTTCCTCTTTTCTATTTCCTCGTTGCTGTTCGACTTTGCTGCTGTTCGAATTCGCTACAACGAGTTGGTCATTCGACTGCCTCGACGTTCCCCTCATGTCGGATCGGTAGTCACGAGTCACGACATTTCGGCGACGTTCTTCCTGTTGGATCAGGAAGTACCTACGGAGCTCGCTCGTTGTGAAGGTAACTATCTTTCTTTCTTTCGCGCGCTTCTTCGGATAAATCCCGTAAATTCACCAAATTATAGGATTTAGTAAATCTGGGATATACGGAAAAAAGAGGGAAACGTAGGATTTATCTCGCTTTGAGATTTATCCGGCGCTCAAATCCCGTTTGGCAGGATTTAGCATAAATCCTGCTCAAATCCTGCATAAATCTTGTTGCTGAATAGCTCCTTAATTTTGCATTTTTTGCATTTTGGCAGGATTTAGCTCAAATCTTGTCTAAATCCTACAATGATTAGGAAAAAGAATGAGGAAGGGGTCTAGAGCTTCATAGAGAAGGCATCAACTGGACCAGTGGTGTGTGAATAGTAAGAGTAGTTCATTGGACTTGCAGTTCACCATCCTCGCTTAGGCTACGCTTGAAGGTACACTCTACACTATTTGAATCGCACTCATATTTCTATGCAGCATGTAACACTCTTGAATCACTTGTAAGACACGTTCTATAATTTTTTATTAAACTAAACTATGAATTTTTATGCTTGGATGGAACTTCACTGGTATAAAATGGTATTTCTTCATGTCCAGCCAGTTTCACTAATTTGATAGAGACTTATTAATTCACAAGTTCATTGTAGTTTTCTACATGAATTCCTCATTTTAAGAAAAAAAACATTATTTATCTATATTTTTAAAGATAGTTATGTTTGATTGGTTAATGTTAAATTGTATGCATTGATATGTTGTGCTCCATAAAAATAAAACTAAAATGTAGGAGGATAGTTATTAATTCTAAAAGATTGTTTTTTGTTCATGAATACAAGATACTTATGTATGCTCGTTCGATTCTTGTTTTATGTGTTCATTTAGAATATCATTTAATTAAAATCTCATTTCTAACCTTGACAATTTGCGCATTCATAACCTTCTTAACAGGCTTGTTCGTTAATTGGCTTAATAAAGCTCATTTATAAATGAGCCTCATGTTTATATACTGATTAATACAATATGAGCTGAACTCTCAAGTCAAGATCAAATAATCGTGACTTTGGGCAAATTGAGCTTAAGCACAATTGCATAAGCCCAAATTGAACTTGAGTTGAGCTTAAACAAGATTTTAATAAACTGGCTCGAGTTTGAACAAGCTTATGCACAACTCAGTTCGGTTCTTTGTAGCCCTACAAATAAAAACATGATTAATGTGTTAGTAAACATGAAAAATGTATCCAAAAGTTTTTGCTTTAAAACACTGGTATTATAATTTATTATAAGCTAATGTGATATTATACTAGTTTTCATTATAAACTATTGTAAAAACATTAAACATTTAAAGGAAATATAGTAGTATTGTCAAGATTTCAGGAATCTTTGTCTCAAAATTATGGCATGAAATATTTAACTGTTATCCTTTTGTGAAGTTCTTAAACAATGCTTTTTATTTTCACCAAAACGTAAAACTATAATGACTTTCATGTAAATAATTTGACTATTCTTTTAATCAGGTATAATGACAGGAAAACAATCAGGATCCTAATAGGGTTTTCAAGTTAGCAAAGGGATAATTGAAAAAGGAATCCCTTTAGATTTTTTGAGCAATAATCTTGTTCATGATGTAAAATAAGTCTAATATTTTTATCAATGATTCTAAAGGATTTAGAAGACATACCTTTTCATATTGTAATTAACACAAAAAGTATCTCTTAAATATTCTAAATTTAATTTTCAATTATTATTTGAACACTTAGTGTGGGCACAGATTAGTCCCTTTACAAGATTCAATCAAAATTGTGCATGCAGCAGCGCAAACACTTAGGTCTTCTCAAATGTTGACTTTTGATTGAGGCTTTGTTTGGGATAGCTTATTGCTTTGCTTTTTTAGATCAAAACCACAATTTTTGTTTAGCCACTGCTTTTTTATTGTTTTAAAAAATTGTTTGTGCTAGGAGGCTTCTTTTATAGCAACTTTTAAAAAAGCTGTTTTCTCCATAACTGCTTTACATTCACCTTTATAAAAATCTGCAGTCATCCCAAATGAACCCCGAATCAAATTGGCGGTAATTAAAATATCTATCACTTGAAACATAGTCAATAACATAAACCATGATTCAATCAATTATGATTACCTATGCTGCTTAGGTCGGTGATGATAAGGATAAACACTAGGGTGTTCCAAGAGGGCATATCTTAGTCGATTCTATAGCAACTAAAAACTCCCCGATCAACTTGATCATAAAGCACAATCTCCCATAAAAGAGTGGACATAATTAGTTTATTTCTACATAGTGAGATAAGCAAATAAGTAAGCTGATATGAACCATAATCCAAGGGGTTTTCATTTTTAAAAGTATCGAATGGTATACTGGCTATCCCTTGTGTAATAAATGATTATAACAAATTTTATAAATTGGACAACTTTTGTAAAACCAAATATGAGGCTTATTATTTTTCTATTTAACTCATGAGTACTGTTTTTATCATGTCCCTCATTTTCCCCCTTCGAAGTATTTGTGGCATCAATCTTTAATCAAACACCGAACCATCATTTAAGACGTTCATATTTCATGCTTTCATTTAGATATGACAAGCACAAGAAAGTTTGGAATAATAAATAAAGAGGAGGTCAAAAGCATCCCCTCCATTCTAAGAGAATGATTCAAAGACCAATGATGGAGAATCTTTTTGAGATGCATTTCCAACTTAGTGTATAGTTTAATGTTTAATGGAAAATTTGATAATATAGTTCGAATGAACCTTGACTTTTGCATTGATATTGTCGTGCCTATATTGAATTCATATGCTAAAGCTATTGTTAAAGGTTGAATTTCTACCTATCCACAACATGGGGCCGCCGTCCAAAAGTTGCGACTCTTTAATTATTATTGTTGGGAGGTGAGCGATTAGAGTTTGCGTTGAGGCTTGGGAAAAGATTCTCCTTGTTTATGTAGATTGAACCACGTTTTACACAATTGTCATGTTGCCTGCTACATAAGCATTCATCATTAAATTTCTTGATGCGGCGTCACTCCTAAAGCTTAAATTATTGCAATTAAATTCATAAAAATTGACTTATTCGGTCATTTGGTTGGGTTCAAGGCCATGGTATCCCTTCGTGAAATTTTAGATGCATCATATGTTGAGTTTTTCCAATCACCCTTAAGGATACAACCCTATAATGATTCTCTGCGCTATGCATAAAAAGCAACCCTTCTGGTAATGAGTTCCATAAGCAACTCGTCCCTAATTGTCTTATTCGTTAAAGCTATAAAAATATGAGATTCACTTCTACCTCAAATTGAGTTAGGGCAATTCCTTTGTAGCTTATACTACAGGTTTCATTAGAGAGATGTTAGATGTTTTAATCCAAATTCTTTGATGAATTATAGGTAATTTTTATTTCAAATACAACACATTTTTTACAACTGCTTCACACTCAGATTGAGTGAATGAAATCATTATTTTCTATAACTTATTTTTCCACTATAGTGAAACAAATTAGGCGTTGATTCAGATTTTGCAAATGTTCATTTGTGTAAAAAAGGTTAACAAATTATGAGTGTATTATTGTTTGTTATTGTTGTCCAATTTATACCAATTTGCTAAAGCATGATAGACAACCTTTTATGGATCTTTCTCAACATTCATCACTACCAATTTTATGCCTATTTCTTTTAAACTATATGTACTTGGTATGTTAACCTGTTGCGCAATGATAAAGGATTTGTGTTATAATTTATGATAGGAATATGCATGGTAGGTTGATTTTGATTTAGCAGACATAAATAAAATAATTGAAAGTTTGTTGGTAGTATTGTTATTGCAGTTTGAGTCATCAAACTTAATTATGTCTCCTTTTATCTTAAGCATTGTTTTCATGTGTTTGTACAAAGATATTTGGATCCTTTAAACGAATTTTATCTTTGAAATGCAGTGGAAAGGTCATGATGCGCTTTGATGTTGCTTCTCACATGTACATACTTATGCCTCTGGTAATCACTGCTTTCCTTTTAATATTTTATTTTGTCTCCTCACAATGCTATTTATGTATTAAAAAATTATTTATTTAAATATAAAATCTATACAATTGCTGAAATGTATTTTCCTTGATTTTTTTAAAAAACTAAATTATGTATTTAGGTTATAATTGTTGTTGGTATTGGCGTTATTTCTACATTGGTTTTCATAACTCAACATACTGAAGATCTCTTGGAGAGTGATTTTAGCGTTACAAAAATAATGTTAACAGACCATCTTCAAGAGCAAACTCTTCACCTTTCTGAAGCAAATTTGTCAATTCACAATGTTGCGAGAATTATTGGTTCTGCTTTTGATAAGAATTTGTCTTCGTCTTCTGCTATTGAGAACGAGGTAAAGTTTCAGCTAATAATTTTATCTTAAACATGTAGTGCTACTTTGAAAGATAAATTAATAAAACTCTTTTCAACTTTCAGGTTGCCTCACATTTGTTCATGGCATTGAAGATAATTCCATTGGCATCACAAATTTCTTTTGTTAGGGCCAACAAAATTATCTTCTCTTATTTATTTGAAAGAGATCAAACTCAGATTGTATTCTTTGATACTTCATCCAAGTTAGAGAATTCGACAGTGCATCAATGGTATAGTCAAAAGGTTGATAATTATGCAGGAAAGCGATATGGTGCTATACATGTTGTTACCTCTATTCATTGGAATGACTCATTATGGTTTTCTGATGCATTGAGAGGCGTGAGCAGGAGTCCATCATATGAATATGGATGGGGATATGATCGAGATAAAATGTTCTTCTTTACTGCCCCAGTAGATAGATTTACTGTGATTGCTCTTGGAATTAAATTAAAAGATTTTATCAATTATTTATTTTCTACCAAGTTTCATGGTGCACATGTTTTTGTGTTGACAAGAGATGGTTTGTATTTTTTAGACAGTAATAATAAAAACACTCTAAAGGCAATAAATGTGAATCTCAGCTTGCCAAAGAATGAAATGATTGGTGAATCTTGTTATGGTATTATTAATGCACATTTGTTTGCTCGTTCTTCAAGCACAAAACATTTGATGTCAAAGAAAGAAAATTTTATGTTTAGATGTGCACATATCAATCTTGCTGAAATCAAACTGGTATGTTATTCGATATGCATTTGGTTGTGAAAAATCTTTGCCCTTTGATATTGTAAAAGGATATTGCTTTTGTCTTATTTTCTAGAATTTCTGTCTTTTTAATTATGATCTTTTTCTTCTTGCAGGTTATAGTAGTTGCATTTCCAAGGAAGAACTTTATGCTTTTATTGCAAAAAATGAAAGTTACGGTAGTCTTATTGTTATCTTTTTTTATTCTAATTGCTATTATCGGCAGTTGTATATCTTCAAAGCTTTTTAGGAGATTACAAAGACAGAAGACATACACACTTGCTAATCTTATTAGACAAAAGGAGGCCACTCAACAAGCTGAGAGAAAAAGTATGAACAAAAGTATAGCATTTGCTAGTGCTAGTCATGATATGAGGGCATCTCTAGCGGGAATTACGGGATTACTTAGACTTTGCCATGATGATGTTTTTCCGGATTCTGATGTGGCTAGAAACTTAGTACAAATGGACCAGTGTGCATCAAAACTATTAGGTGAGTTATTAGATTATTTCATCATTTGATTTATTGAATTTCTTTATATATTTTGTTCTTTGTCATGATCTTTTAACTTATTGTTTAAGGAAAAAAAAAGTACGCTATTGAATTGACTCTTGCTATCATATTATCTGAAAAATAACAAAAGTTCCAAACTTAAACAGATGATTTTAATGTGATAATAATTTTTTCCTAATAATTATGGTTATTCCATGTTCTTTATGGGTTTCAGGGATTTTGAATTCTGTTCTTGATACAAGTAAGGTCGAAGCAGGAAAGATGCAACTTGAAGACGTGGAATTTAATATGGCTCAGGCTATTGAAGAATCTATTGATCTTTTCCATGTAGTTGCACTTGCTAAAGGGATTGAGGTAATTTGGGATCCATGTGATTTTTCTGTTTTGATGTCTTCAAATGTTAGAGGTGATTGTAGACGATTTAAACAAATTTTGGATAACCTCCTTAGCAATGCTGTAAAGTTTACATCAGAGGGTCATGTTATGGTGAGTGCTTGGGCTAAAAAGGCTCGCTCAAAAAACTCAGAGCTCACTTCAATCCAACAGAGCCATTTTTCAAACATATCATCTTCTTTATCAAGATGGTTTTGCAATATTGGAGGTGTTTATTCAACAAAGAGACCTCATAACTCAATTATTTCTCGCGGTGAAGGTGACATGGAGTTTATTTTTGAAGTAGATGATACAGGCATCGGAATCCCAAAGGACCAAAGATCTTCCATTTTTGAAAATTATGTTCAACTGAAAGACTCAAACTTAGGCTATGAGGGCACTGGTTTGGGGCTTGGAATAGTCCAATCCTATGTAATTACGAATATCCATTTCAACTTTAGTTTGATTTATTAATTTTGTTTGCAAGAAATATACTTTCTATTGTTGAAACATAATATACTTTCTATTGAACTATGTTTTTCAGTTCTTTTCAATGATTTGATTATTTAATTTTATTTTTCATAGGTTCGATTGATGGATGGTGATATTGGCATTAAAGAAAAACAACCTGGCGAAAGAGGAAGTTGTTTTATATTTAATATTTTCTTGAAGTCTATTGATGTTTCTTCTAATAATACTGAAGAAGATTTCAACTCTTGCAAATTTCCAATATTGAATAGGTTGCATTCATTTTCCTCTAAAACAAGATCGAAGGTGCAATCAAGTATGCTTGCCATGGCAATGTCAGAAGGTGTTGTAGATGGGATACAATGCCTACTTGTAATTAATAGTGTTGAAACAAGACGGATTTTGAAAGATTGGATGAGAAGCCTTGGTGTCATGGTCAGTGTAGCTCAACAACCTGAAAAAATGTTTGTTGTTTTGAAGAAGATGATCCATAATTACAGTGCTTCTGAAAGCGATGATCCCAGTTTACCTTCTAGTGGTGACGATAATGAGTTTTCTTGTTCCAAGGATGAGAATAACCAAGTGTTGCCCCATAGCATAAAAGATATCTCAAAGAAAGCAAGCTTTAAAGGTTCCTACAAGTATTTGTTAGCTATTATTGATTTGAGTTTTGTGAATTTCTCTGAAATGCATAACTTCATATCATGGCTTCCTAAAAGCTCCAATTTCTTTCATCAGTATAAAGTTATTTGTTTGACTGATTCAACTGCATCTTGTTCACAAATTCCATGTGATCTTATGCTATATAAACCCATTCATGGTTCACGTTTTTATAAGATTCTGGGACTTATGCAAGAATTCAGACAAAAAACTGAAGAACTGAAACCAGAGATTGCAGAAGAGTCCATTAAAATAAATAAGTTGGAGAAAAGAATTTTGTTGAATTCTGCATATACTCAACAAAATAATTTTGGGGTGTTTAAGGATGAGAGTGTGAAAGAACCTTTATGTGGCATGAATATATTATTAGTGGAAGATACACTTATCTTACGTCAAATTGCCTTGAAACTGCTTTCCCGTTCTGGTGCAAGAGTCAAATTTGTTGACAATGGATTAGAAGCTTTGAATGTGGTTAAAAATGCTTTGAAAGAAATTAGTCCTATTTCTGAAGGAAGAAGCTCAAGGCATTTACCATTTGATTTTATTTTGATGGATTGTCAGGTAATGAACAATTATCCTTTGCAGTATATACTAAAAAAAATTCTTATTATATAACTTAATTGCATTACGCATCACTTTTTTTGTTATTAGTACAGCAAGAAAAAATTTACATTGATCAAGAAAAATGGAAACTAGGAAAATCCACTTAAAGCTATGTTTGATATGTTATAAATACTAATGCACATCATGCAATTGCAATTGTGATTCTATATTAATATTAAATTTAGTAGTAATTGGTGTATGAATATTACTTTGATATCTTACTTAACAAGTTTATTATATTGAGTCATTTGTGACAATAATTGATATGATTATATCAGACAATCATTTTATATCTCTTTGTCATTTTAATTTGTATGTATGTATGCATGACTCTAGATATATATGTATGCATGTGTAATGTGCCAATGAAGAAATTCATCATTTTATGGGTTTGTTTCAAATATGTCATCGTAATCCAAATGCTTATTTGAAGCTATGAATTGAAAAGAAATATTCTTGTTTTCTGCTGTTTAAACTTTTATTTCCAATTGTAAAATTAAACATTTATGAATTTATTATACTATTCCAGCATAAAAAAATTGAAAATCTTGGTGGCATAGTATGCACAATTAAGAAATACAGAAAACGCCTTAATTAATAACAAAGATACCAAATATCATTTTTGATGAAAATAGAAAATTATGTATCCATTTTTCAATGCTTTAACCAATGCTGTTTAATTCTATTTGCAATGTGAAAACATTAATGAGTTCTTAAATAAGTTTTCCTGAGTAAGATGGTTGTAGATTTTAAATATAATGCTATAAGATTTTTTATTTTATCCTTTTATTTTTTAAATTTATTGAATAAATATATTATTCCTCGAATTTCATATATTCAATCATGTTTTGTTTGTTTTTTTTTTGGTGATGTGAACTTCTGCATCGCTGTGAATATGCTTTTTAGAAATTATTCTTGCATAAAACGATATGTATGCATATGACACATACTAAAATAAATCAGTATAAAATCTTATTGAATCCTTTTTTTTTTCACTGAACTGTACTTTATAACCATTTTGTATCTCAAATGTCTTTTACAGATGCCAACTATGGATGGATATGAGGCAACAAAATGCATACGCGCAGAAGAAATGAAATATGGTATCTACATCCCTATCATTGCTCTAAGTGCTCATGCTACACCTGATGAAACAAAGAAAATGCTTCTTTGTGGAATGGATTTTCACTTGACAAAGCCATTGGAGATCAACAAGTTGCTCGAAGCTATTAAGTTGATCTCTTAAAACTAAACTGGAATTTGGTAAATTAGTCATTGCTGAAAATGAGTTATATAAACAGGTAAAGTGACGGATTTTATTAATGATCATTTATTTACTATATTGCATCCATATCTTTACAATATATATTGCTTTAATTTTAAATATTTATCTTGTATGACAGGATACAATTATACAGTCTATCATTAATAAGGGTTTTTTTAACTAAGCACTTTTTTAGAGTTGAATAAGTTGTTTAAATGAACCAACATAGATAGATTTGTTATGCTAATATCTTTAAAGGCTCTATTCGTTGATTTGAATTTTTGTTTTTGAGTAATTTATTTGTATAGGTAGGTTAAATACTCATTTTGTTCTTAATTAAAGAACTCGTTGAAAGGGTTTTTTTTCTGTAAGACCAATCCATAACTGTTATTCTTCTTTGGGTATAACAGACCATTTTAAAAAAAGATCATGTTTCTATTTTTTGTCAAATAAATAATTAAAAATTTTTATAATAAAATTTGATTGTGTGGGGAAACAAGAAAATGTATAAATAGAGCGTGCACGTCATAAATAATAGTAAGATGAGATGAGTAAGAGAACACAAGATTCACTTTGCTTTATTATTTTTAATGGTATGTTAAAATCATTAAACCTGTTTTAGATTCATAAGCAAACCCATCTATCAAGATTCGAATTATTTTGAAGCACTCATTGCTTTCAAACCACAATTCTCACATCTTATTATCTTGAAGATTCAATGCATATCTAGTGTGAAATTATTTACTATTTGTGGTGTTCGAATAAATGATCTTAGAAATGCATGCAATAATACATTTACAAGTTTTGGTTGAAATGAAGGATGGTTTTGTTATTGCATTTAAATGTCTTAAAATTGGAAATTTAATTAGAGAATAATCATCATTCTCTTAAAAGGAGAAGATCCATCTATTTAAATTTATGCATATGTGCGTGATCACAGAGAGATAGACATAGAAAGAGCCAATTGTTAGTCAGTTTTTTCCCCCATTAAAAGCAACTAAATATTTTCTTTGAAAATAAAAATTACATGATTGATGTTTATTAATTTCCTTTGCTTTTTTCATTGGAACATATAATATAGTTGAAGTGTTATTTCAACAATAAGGTTAATGAGATTCATGGAGATTAATGATGCCAAACTCTCTTTGATTGAATATGAGTACATGTGTTGTCAAGCACTTGTGCTCTTCCTGTTTAAGTAGTTCAAACTACCAATAGAAATAAGGTTACCTACTACTGTAGGACTAATATCATGGCAAGTAAAGACTACAATGCACAAAATAGAGAACACTATTTTTCTTCCATCTAGTTTTTAATTCATGCGATAGTTCTTTGTCATAATCAAAATGGTAAACTTCACATTTTTTTGTACTTACAGCCTAAATATTTTACCTTTTGTACAGAAACAATACAAAATGCCTCTTTGCTTGCTTTGACTTGAACACATTGCTTATATTGCATTCAGCAAATCACAATTACAAAGTAATCAACCCAAAAATCAATCCGCCAACTGGCCCCTAAGAAAACAATAGTCGAAAAATAAGTCTTCCTCAAGAATGTTAATCAATTATTGAGGTATCTACAAAGAATCCCCATCCCTTAATTTCCAGAAAAAATATTCTTCTATATCTCGCTGAGCACAATAATGAGCTGCTTTATTGCATCTTCTCGGTCTGTGCACAAACACCACTGAATTGAACATCTTCACCATGAATTGGTCATTATCTTGTATCCTATTTTTCTTCAATTTTCTTGCATATATTCTGCATAAATGTAATGATGTTGGCATTATCACCCTCAATAGTCAGCCCCTTCATTCCAACCATCCACCCTTCAACCACTTTATCAATATATTTCATTGCTAAAAGCTCCACCTGCATGCTGTGCCAATGAAATACACTCCAATCAACCGCCAAGATCAACTTTCCCATGCAGTCCCGAACTACCATTCCACTTCTACTAGCATTATTACTACGTAGAGCACTATCCACATTCAATTTTAGTCAATTTGGAGAGGGGGTGGGGGGTGGGGGTGGGGTATTGCAAACCAACAACCCATCTGGTTGAATGGAGTCTCAGTGCTCCGAAAAACTGAAATATTATTCTGGTTTAACATCTCTATGGCATTAGCAGCAGTCACAAGAAGAGAAGAATAAACTTTCCCATGCTTCTTGACATTTCTATTTTTTCCAACAAAAAAAAAAAATCACATTGCAATAGACAATAGCCCAAGAGAATTCTCCATCATTGCATCTCTCAATTCCCAGTTGTAACTCCTCAAAATTTCTAAGTCGAGGGAGATTAAATCCCCACCTCTCCAAAGCTTTAACAACTAACTTTAGTTGCTTACAATCCACCACTATATGGTTTAAATCTTCTATCTCTTGGCATCCAAATGGACACCCAACTCCTCCCTGAAGTCCATGGTTAGAAAGCCATTGCTCAGTACTAATAATTCCTTTATACACACGCCACTAGAAAAATCTAACCCTTGGGTTAAGTTTGAGTTTATAAACTTGAGTAATTGAATCTACTTCTAGCTCAAATTGCTTATTGTAAGTAGTTGAGGCTATAGAGCCACCCGTGGGACTTTTGATAAGCTCCATACGATCTTCCATCTCATCCGTCTGAATGGGAATCCCAATAAACTTATCCTCCAGCTCATCCCCAAACAGATTCATCAGCTGAATTTTGTCCCAACTCCCATCTGGAGAAATTAGCTGAGAAACCTTCATGCCTTCTAACCTCTCCACTTCACAAAATGTTGGCCAATCATTTAAAGATTTATCCCCAATCCAAATATGATCAAGGACATTAATATTAGCTACTTCTTTACTTTTCCATCTAATACAATTTTTCAAGCAGATATCACCATCACAAATGATCTTCCAAGCAGCAGAATCAGTCCTTTTAGTGTCCTTCTTCCATGGTATCCTCTCATATCTTGCACTTAAGATTTTGTTCAACATACCCTCAGGTTTGGACAGGAACCCCCAAGCAATTCTTGCTCTAAGTGGCCTTAGCCACTTCGATGAAGCATGAATACCCAAAACTCCCAACTTAAGAGGTCTACAAACCACCTTCTTCCAGGCAGCATAGTGAATAATTCTTTTATCAATTCCTTTATCCCATAAGAAGGATCTGGCAATCGTTCCACCTCCATTAGAATATTCTTTGGAACCATTGAGTGGGTCATGGCATACATCAAATGATGTAGACAAAGGGGGGGTCAACACAAGTCCAAAATAAATTATATTTTGGCTTCCCTTGAGTCTAGTAGTTTATCATATTTGAGCTGAATTTTTAGTTCATTTATGAGCTGGACTTTAGTTCATTTATTGAACTAAGGGTTAGCTCATTATGAGCTAACATTTTAGTTCATTTATTATTTTTTATTAAATATTTTTAAGCTTTTTATGTTATAGTCTTTTGGGTTTCCAATGGGACTTTTGGAATCCCAAGTGTGGTGTTTAGTATTCCTATGTATGACCCCTTGGTTTCCACCAAGGTTTTAAGATTTTTATGTTTGCCTCTTGGGATCTCACGGCTGGGCTCCTTCTCCCGTGGCCGTGGCTCTTTGGTCCGTGCGGTTCCTTCGTTTCCCATGGCCTTGGCTCTTTGGTCCGTGCGGTTCCTTCGTCTCCCATGGCTGTCTCCTTGGTTCCTGGTTTGGGTGTTAAACCGAGAGCTTGGGGGGGAGATTCCTATGCTTTTTAATGCTTAGATTTATGTGTTAAATTTATGTAATGTGTCTTTTGGTCTTCCCCTTTCATACCTATATATTTGGGGGGATATGTATTGTTTAAAAAAGTTGAATGAAATGTGATTTTTGAAAAAGTTATAACCTGCGGGTTTGCTTTGGAAATCCTGCGGGCTCTTTCCACCCTTCTTTCTCATCCCCTCCGGAAATCCTGCGGGCTCTTTCCAACCTTTCTTCTCGGGCTTCTAACCTTTTTCGTCTCTCCGCAAGTGCCGCTCCACCTGTATCCTTCTTCTCCAAGTGCAGCAACTTTAGGGTGTCTTTGAGATCGAGTCGAGTTTGTGTTTTTAATTTCTTTTTATTTCTTTAATTTGAAATGTAAGAGTTTGTTCGTCTCTTTTTTCATCTTTAGTCAATTTCGTCCGTAGAAGTCCGCCTCTGTTTTTGTTAAGCAAAAAATATAGGGAGTCTATATTTTTTGCTTGCATCATCAAAGAAGGAAGAAGAGAAGCATTGATTAAAGTAAGCTTTCCAGCAAAGAACAGCTGCCAACTTCCCCAAGCCATAACAGCTGCTTTTATTTTATGTACAATAGAATTGAAATCAGTCTTAACCAATCTCTTTAGTGATAGCTTAATGTCCAGGTACTCGAAATCATCCGCCTTACGAAAGCCAATAATTTTTGCAAATCTTTCTTCTTCCAATCTGGTATACCTTTACTAAACAAAATCGCATATTTTCATGGTTAATTCTTTGCTCCGACCAAGAAAATAATCTTGTAACTGTTGACCCCTACAGCAAAACAAAAAAAATCAAATCACTCACCTACTCTGCCGAAGCCGTCCCGCGCACGTCGTGCACGTCGTCGCTGCTCTTCCCACGATCTTCGCACGCCGTTCGCACGACTCGTTCGAGTCGTTAAAAGCCCGAGAGAAACGAGGCCTTCGGCCTCTCTGGACGCTCGAACTCTTCCCCTCCGACCCCCTCTGCCCTTCTCTCACGCTCACTCTCGCCCAGCTCCCGCCTTCTCTGCCTCCTGCTCCTTCCGATCCACAGAAACAGAGAGAGAGAGAGAGAGAGAGAGAGAGAGAGAGAGAGAGAGAGAGAGAGAGAGAGAGAGAGAGAGAGAGAGAGGGAGATAGCCTTCTTACCTTGTCTTCTTCCTCAAGCACCGAACCCCAGCTCCTTCGACGCCATTTCCCTCCTGTTGGAGCGGAAGTTCCGACATTTTGTTCAGAAGCAACTACGGGTGCTCGCTTGTTGGGACAGTAACTTTCTCCCTTACCCGCGCTTCTTCGGCTCCAGTCGTTGCTGTTCGGCTTTGCCCCCTTCTCCGACCTCCCCTTCCTGTCACGATCGGAAGTTACGACATTTTGGTCGGGTGCAAGAACGGGAGCCGCTCACTGTGTAGGTAACGATCTCCCTTCCGCGCGCTTCTCTGGTCGGATCCCTTAAGCAGAAAGAGAGAGGGAGAGGGAGAGATCTATTTTTACTATATTTTGATATAATTATAATTATTATAATAATAATTATTATTATTACTAATTAGCTTTAATTATAAATTAATGACAATTAATTAAAATCGAATTACATTTAATTAATAATTATAATTATTATTAATTAATCATTACATGATTAATTAAATGGTAATTATAATAATTAATTGTGTATTAATTTTAATTAATTAAATTTAGTTATAATTAATTTTAATTAGTTAATTATAATAATGATCAATTATAAACTCGCTCCTTGCCTCGGTCCCCGAGCCAACTCCATCGCCGGCCCACTAGCCATCGGCCCCGAAGGTATAACCCTCTGAACTCAGGCTTCCGTCCTCGATGTGTACGACGGACCGGGAAACCGCCTATACACGCCTTTATTGCGCGTGGTGGGATGGGACCCCGGTCTGACGCCTACGACGAGGCGGACAGTCGCCTCCCCTCTCGCTTTATTACCTCGTCATGCGTGGCGAGTCAGTGGTCTACCCATGCACGCCTTTGTTGAGCGTGGTGGGAGGGGCAACTGGCGCGACACCTACGATAAAGTTAGCGAGCAAC
Source organism: Dendrobium nobile (assembly GCA_022539455.1). Classification (NCBI taxonomy): domain Eukaryota; kingdom Viridiplantae; phylum Streptophyta; class Magnoliopsida; order Asparagales; family Orchidaceae; genus Dendrobium; species Dendrobium nobile. Next base: position 4,422,541 of record CM039723.1, on the reverse strand, counting down.
CCCCGCTCTCTTATCTCGACTAACGCGTCGGGCCGGCGGTCTACCTATGCACGCCTTTATTGAGCGTGGTAGGAGGGGCAACCGGCACGACGCCTGTGTTGAGCTAAACGAGCAACCTTCGCCCTCTTATCTCGACTAACGTGTCGGGCCGGCGATCTACCTATGCACGCCTTTATTGAGCGTGGTAGGAGGGGCAACCGGCACGACACCTATGTTGAGGTAAGCGAGCGACCCACGCCCTCCTGTCTTGACATGCGTGTCGGACCGGCAAACCACCTAAGCACGCCTTTAGTGGCCGTGGTAGGAGGGAAACCGGTTCGACGCACACGGCGAGGCCAGGCGAGCCTGGTGTACTCTTTCCTTTGCGCGGCCGGAATAATTTATAAGTACCCCCGGGCGGGGGGAAAGCAACTGCTCTTCTTGTAACAGGTACCGTCAAAGACCCCATGCACGCCTTTATTGGCCGTGGTGGGAAGAAAAGTCACGGCCGAGGTGTCCTCGAAAGAGGGCACCTACCATGCACGCCTTTATTGGTCGTGGTGGGAAGGCCCAGTTTTCTCGTAGTTTTTCTCCTAAACGGGGGAGACGCCGGGAGGCTGCCGAAATTTTGGGTGAAATGTTACTACATTCGGACCTGTTTTGAACTCAAAAGGACAAAATATTTGGACCAAACGAGAAAGAGCAGTGAACTTTTGAACTTGATTGAACATGTGCAGAGGACCTGAACAAAACTTAACTGATTAATTAAAGGTCAAATCCAAATGAAAATCAAATCAAGTTGGAATCAAATCCAAGTGAAAATGATTATTCAATTGAACTTGCAAGATCTCAAAAGAATTTGAGTAACCATTTGAACAAGACCCGGACCGTAGGGGACTTGAATAAAATTGGTCATATACGAGGAAATTCAAACTATAAGACCTCAACCCGTATATACAAAAAATGTGGTGGACTTTTACAACAGTCCCTACGAGATTGAGAGCATCGTATCTGCGGGAATAACGAATGACTACAGAATATACGGATGTCCCTCCTACATATACTGTTGGAATCTCCTACGACAATGCCTACAAACGCCTGTTGATTGAGAAGGTAATATGGGAGACCAATGGTGGAGAATCCGCCTCCCTACAAACAAATGCAACCCGACAAATCCCACCCGAGATTGGTGAAAGGGTGGATGTGATGCAAGAAACAAGGGTCTCCTACAAACAGTTCCAGGAACTTGTAGTGGCTGTAACGGGTCCCCTGCAAATGGATACTTGTGGATAACAACAGTGTGTTGCAAGTACAACGAACCACTGTGGGCACAAGTACATCTCCTGCAACGATCCCTACGAGGTCAAATAAGTACAACTCCCACCTGAGATTTGTGAAAGGTGGAGATGGCAAAGTTGACAACGACCCCCCTACGAGAACTCCTAGAAGCTCGTAGTGGATACAACGGGTTCCCTGCAAATGGATACTTGTGGATAACAACAGCGTGTTGCAAGTACAATGAACCACTGTGGGCACAAGTACAAATATCTCCTACAATAATTCTTGCAATGCCTGTTGATTGAGAAGGCAATACGGGAGACCAATAATGGAAGGGCCGTCCCCTACAAGCGATACAATAGAATCATCCGAGATTGATGAAAGGGTGGATATAACACAGAAATAATGGGTGTTCTACAAACATCTTCAGGAGGTCGTAGTAGATGCAGCGGTCCCCTGTAAATGACTACTTGTGGATAACAACAGTGGGTACCTCGTAGACATAACGAGCCACTGTGGGCACAAGTACAATCAACAACCACCTGAGAATGGTGACAGGTGAGCATGGTGTAGGAAGCAATGGGTCTCCTACGAACCTGCAAACAACTGCAAATCACTTGTGGATAACAACAGTGAGAGTTTCGTAAGCATAGCGAGCCACTGTGGACACAAGTATCGATACCACCAATGATAGCGATGGTCAAAATCTATAAGTACGTCGGGTACAATGGAAACCCGATGTACGAAAAACTCTACTACACTAAAGATCTTGAACGGAGATATTCTCAAAGCAAAGTGACAATCAGTGAACTTCAAAGTTCAAAAGAACTCCTTCCCCGGTGAATGAGAAAGGGGGAATCAATATCAAGTCCAATACTCCAAAGTCCAGAAAGAATCCCTTCCCCCGGTGATTGAGAAAGGGGAATTAATGTCAAGATGAGAAAATACCTCATGACATCCAAATAGATACGCCACCGGATCTGCAACACTGATACAAGTAGACAGAAGGCGTTTACAATCTACAACTCAACGCCACCGGATCTGCAACACTGATACAAGCAGACAGAAGGCGTTTACGATCTACAACTCAACGCCACCGGATCTGCAACACTGATACAAGCAGACAGAAGGCGTCTACGATCTACAATGCATCGCCACCGGATCTGCAACACTAATACAAGCAGACAGAAGGCGTCTACAACATTCTTATTCAGCCTTTAAGGCCTTCAACAAAGAAAGTTCATGAACAAAGGCAAAGAACCCGATCCTTCTATACGGATCAATAGGAGTCGACAGGGTTCGAACTGTCAAATAGATACACGGTTGTAGCGACCGGCGTATTTGTTTAAATTACATTCTTTTTAGGCCTTCAATGCCTAAAATCAAGAAAATTCATCAACGTAGGCACAAAGCCTACGAGAAACCCGATCCCCCATCAATAAGTTGATAGGGTCGACAAGGTTCAATCAAATGGAAATGACCCCCAAACACCCCGATGATGGCGTGTTGAATGCAGATCTCAACCGGAGGGGTTCCCAAATATTTTCCAATGTCCCCTAAATATCCAAATGTCTTCCAAGCTCTACCTACAATGCCAAAATCCAACAAATTCCAAAGTTCAGATATTTAAATCTGAAATCAATCCATCAATCACTCAAAGCAAAATCCATCCACCCTCCGCAACAGTTTGTCAGGGTGGACAAATCAAAATCTACTTCTGCTCCCAAAGAGCCAAATGCCTAGTCGAAAATATCACTAGGATCCATTCTCAAACAATCTCTTGCCAGTAAGGACGTGGTACGTGTCCTCTAACCGGCGGTCTGCCGCCAAATGGCCACCGCAGGATAAACGATTTTGACAACCCGGGGCCCTCTGAACCGAGTGGTTTTGCCGCCAAATGGCACCACAATATACCAGTTATGGCTAGAGCCAATACGTTCCTTATTGGCATCAAATCCTTGAGATATGAATCAATAGGATATGATTGATAGGGCACAAAGCCCTCTGTCAGCTAAGGTGGATTCAAATTTGTCCCCTTAGACAAACATTCAACCCAAGTCTACAATATCCCCTTGGACGAAGCAACCCATGGCTGCCGACAAGGATCCTTCTGTCAGGTTGGGTCGACTACCTCCTCTGACTAAGTAGACCAGGGACCACGATAGCCCGGGACGACTGAACCATGGGATCTTGATCGGGTCTATCATCCATTCCCCCACCATCCGCTTTAAGTGTTAGATGGTGCAATTTCTATTTTAAATATCAAATCTGCCCAAATTTTCAAACTCTCCAAATTCCCAAATCCAAATCCAGTTCGCAAATACCCAAATCAAAACCCAATTTTCAAATCCAAATTCTATCAATATCCAATCTTTCCAATCTCAAACCCATTGCTGCTACTATATGCCAGATAACACGTATTCCTACGTATCTGATCGACGACTAGCCTTAATCGAAAGTTCTCTCTCGTGATCGAGAGGGGTAATTAACTATAGAGGCTTGCGCCTATAGGAAACCAGAACTCAGATTATAAAGTCCTCACAAAATGAGGGCGAAATCTCTGGGTAGTGTCTTATCTACAAACCCATCTGCCTTCCAAAATTTACCTCGGAACTTAGTTCGTTAAAACTCCCTCGCCGAATAAGAAAAGCGAGTGGAGGCCGGAGCCGAATTTTCGGAGCCCACAGTAACGTGCCCATCACATAATTGATTTCAACCTTAGTAACTCCCGCAAAAACAAGATTGTCGTCAACATATAACAGGTGGGAGATACGAGGTCCCTCGATAGAAGATGGCATATCCTTGATCTGCTCTCTTTGATGTAGAGCTGAGGGCAATAATTCCGAGCACATAATGAATAAGTAGGGTGAGAGTGGGCACCCTTGCCTAAATCCACATTCAACAACAATCCATTCTGATAACTGTCCACTGATGAGCAAAGAGAATGTAAGAGATTTTATTCAATTCATCACCCATCTATTGAACCGTGTAGGGAAGCCCATCCTCCTAAGAAACAGCTCCAAAGTTTTCCAACTCATCTTGTTATAAGCTTGCTCCATGTCAATCTTTAAAGCCACCATCCCATTTTTAGATGTTGAGGATTTAAAATTGTTTATCACCTCTTGAGCAATCAGGCAGTGGTCCGAAATTGACCTCCCAGGAACAAAAGCAGCTTGTTCTGTCGCAAAAATCTTTGGTAGAATCATCTTGAGTCTATTGACAATAACTTTAGCCACAATCTTGTAAATTGTTTGATATAAGCTGATAGGTCTTAACTTGGAAGGATGATCTGGTTGTTTAACTTTAGGCAGTAAAACCACCACCGTTTCCTTTCATTCATCAACCATGACACCAGTGCTGAAAAACTCCAAACAAGCACCTGCCACTTGTTTCTCCACAATGCTCCAAAAGTTAAAAAAAAATGCAGTGATACCATTTCTCCCAGGAGCTCTATATTTACCAAAGGCTTTAACCACCTCCCAAATTTCTTCCTCCGAGTCATCTCTGTCTAATAATTAACCAAACCGGTTAACCACCTCTTTTTGTGCATTCAATGAAGGCCAATTTTCCTCACCAATGTCCTGTTCTCTCCATTTTGAAATGAAAAATTCAGTGATGAATTTGGAAATAGCCTCACGGTCTTGGGTAGGTTTATGTCCCGGAACCTTCATTTCCCAATTTTGATTATTTCTCTTGCGGGCAGATGCTACTGAATGAAAGAAATGAATATTTCCATCCCCTTCCTCCAGTATTTTCTCAATTTTCCTCACCAATGTCATGTGCTTGCTTTGACGATTGTTAATAAACTCGACATCATTAAAAAAAGGAACTTGTTATATGCAAAAATGGCTCAAAATTAATCTAGGTATCATCCAAAAGAATTTGGAAATTGAAAGAAAGTTAAAAAAACCATCTATATGATTTGATGCCTTGTGATTCTTTTCGGTATTCTAGACATTCCCGTTAACTTTGAAAGATTCATCACGTTTGCATGTTTAAGCTGCATTTTCTCTGATCTGTATAGCCAACTAATAAATGACTTGCTTTCTGTTTGCGCAGCTTTTAGTTTTCCAGGATTTAACAGTCCCTAGCCATAAAACAAAGAACATTTTAAATTATGTTTCCCTAATGGAGTACAAAGAAGGTTTTGTTGGTTAATGGTGACATTATTGACAACCAGTTGAAGCTAGCAACAAGGAACTGCATTACGTGAATGTGCTTCCCTCAATTGTGAGTAAAATTTATATTCACGACATCTAATGATTGAGCTACTTATATTTAAATTTTATATCAGATCCTTATATTACTAGTGTCAGGGTTTAAATGTCTACAGCATCCTTCAGCATGACACACTTGTGATGACGAGATGCAGTTGACAAGATTGTTACGCGTATGCACACACACCCATCAATGGCTGACAATTGGATTTAACAGAAATGTTGAAGCCGTATGGTTAGAAAACTGGAATCGAGAATAGGTTAGAGGTATTTAATGTTAGAAACTGATGCGCTCACTCGCACTAATGAAATATTTGTTTGTTCTTGAAGAATAAATCATTTTAGTGAAGTGTCAAGGCACTTATTTAATGGATTTATGATAGAAATTAATGCAAATAGGCAAATAGCATGCCAATTAAATGGATTAATGTTAAATATTTCTGCTCGAAGACTGATTCCTATTGATTAAAGTGTTGAGGCATATATTTTAATGAATCATTTATAGCATGGAAGATCAAGTGGAGTTTGAAATTCAATTAAATTTTATAATTACTGCATACTGTATATTATTTGTGTACAAACTCATATTTACTTATGGTTGTGAATTGTATTGTGATATTGCTGGTTGCTCAAAAATCAGAATAATTTTATTTGGGTTGAGCTAGAGTTCAAAACCATGAGTCGGCATACAATTCAGGTTTAGCTTCAATTGAACTTTGATATTGGATTGGATTATGTATGCATGTGCATGTAGTTACTGTATAAATTTATTTATTTATTTTGTACCTATGGGTCATGTATACATGCATGTAATATAGATATATATTTATGCTGCAGTAAGAATACATTTTAGAAGATTAAAAATTGTCTGATAATTTACTTATTTATAGTTCAAATTAGTACGCAGCAGGATGCTAGGAGAATCCTGCTGCGTACTAATTTGACTTCCATGGTTTTTTTGTCAATCTTGTTATCATAACTGTTTTATCTTTATCGTTCCATTACTCTATCATGACAAGCCATACAAATGGTTTCTTGATACACAGCAGAATAAGGCCATATGAATAAAATAGACTTGCACTAGGATTGTCATATTGTGCTGCAAGAGGTGGATTTGGTGCTGCATTAATTCCCTTGGCTAGGAAAAACTTGCCCTTAGAGATTAAGAATTGATATACTCATCTAGAAGGTTGGAGGGAAGGCTCAGGTGTTAAAAAAAAGAAGGATAAAAACTGTTTAACTTGAGTTACTCGGTTGCAAGAAGTGATGAAGGAGCAAGCACAAAGAAGAACCGAGCACAATCGACAGGGAAAACAAAGTAGAGCAGTTCAACAGAGACACCTTCTCCTACTATGGGGTTTTCCTTTTGACATGAACTGAACCATTTCAAGCACAATATTATAACTTCTCTCATAAAAAGAACGTGGACTTGGTGGACATTGTTGGAAGTGTGACAGAATGAAATCTTATGAGATTCGAGGAGCAAACCTGATCGAGAATGAAAAAGAAAGTAAGGTGGATATATGCTGGGAGATGATCTTGTTAATATCGCTTCAATAATCTTATCGACTTAAACTGAGTGGAGTTTTACAATAAGTATTTGAGTATTCTATCAGTTGAGGGGACTTCAAGACGATCAAGTTTATGCAGTGGCTAAAAAGTTCTGCTTCATGTCATGTTTCATCTTCTAAACCCGGTCAAAATATGATTAGCTGGACAAAGCATACAAGTTAGAATTCAAGGATTTTGTAACATGTTTGGTAGAATTTGGGATGAAGGTGACTATTGAGGAGGCTGTTATGAAGGTGGCAATGGAGGCAACTGCAGCAAATGAGGCCACAATGATTGTGATAGCAGAGGTGGCTGTTGTGGATGAAGAGATTGTGATGAAAGTGTCAGAAGACGACCAAAATGAAGTAAATGATAATGGAGACCTTACGAGGAAGAAGCCGAAATGGAGAAGTATAAGGAGACGAAGGTGGGCAATGGGAGCCAAAATAGAGGCAGTAATGAAGAAAAAAGTGGAGGTGACATTGCAACATACTTGGAAGAGATACAAAGAAAGGTAGGAAAGGTTTTGCTTGGAAGAGGCTACTTCATTCTTAGCAGAACATTCTTATGGGAATGAAAGCAATGCTAAAGTATGCTAGAATAGGATTCTTATAATGAGCAGAAGAACACATATTTATAACAAAAACTTGAGCCATAGGTTCATAGTTCTTCTATTTGCGCTGTACCAATTGCTTGTTGTAACTATTGTATATATTTATTGTTTAGTTAGCCTTGCTGTTGTGGTTTGGTTATGTGCTAATTATGTAGGAGTTGTGACCAGATGAGAAATTACGTGTTTAGCAACATAAGATTTGTTTTATCCCTCATTTCTGCCACATATTTAAGTTTTTGGAGGATATTAAAGTTTGAACTTTTAAGCTTATCTGAAATTGAACCGAGGTAATCTTATGTAAACCAGTTTGGTTATGTGCCAACTCAGTTTTAAAGAGGCGTAAGCCTAAAAAATTAGAGTTTAAGTAAATTTAATAATTAATTTATTTTATATATTAAATTAAACCTATTTGCTATACTCAAATCAAATCAAATTCGAGAAGAACCACACTATCCTCTTGCATTGCCATCGTTGTTGCGCCATCGCCGTTGTTACCCCTTCATTACTTATATTCCATCACCTCTCCTTTTGTTGTGGGAAACCCTCTTTCTTCTTTTTTAGTACTAGAGAAGACATAAAGCAAATAACTACAATATATTTTCTCTCTAAATGATGAGAGTAGATGAGACGTTTGAATTCAAGAATTATGAACTTAGGGGAGACTTTTGAGTGGGAGAGTCTATTTCTTTAGCGTTATTTGTAGCCTTAGCCTTATATAATTTTTAAAGGCCTCTGACTTTTTATGATTTTATTTTAATATCTTAGTTTTATGTTAATTTGTGACTTGTTATTATTTTTCTTTAATTTAATGATTTAATATTGAGGCTTATGCCTCAAAACCCCTCTAGGCTTTGGCCTTGCATCATGAAAAGAAAATGCTTCAATACCCAATTGGGCAATTTCAAACTTTAATTGGGATATGGCTTCCACAATCTCAATTCCAGTTACACCAAACAATCTAATTTGTTCTTCATCATTTAGATATCCTGTTGGAGATGTGAAAGTTAGCCACGCAACAAAACAAATAAGAAAAAAAAAAAAAGAATGCAGTGGAAAGTAAATGAAACTAGGATTTATCGTGGAAAAACAAAAAATCGGGAAAAAAAATCATGGAGCTACACCACACTAAGAAATTTACTATAAAAATTGGGAAAAATAAATACATATCTCTCTTCTCTCTCACTCTCTCACTCTCTCCTTCTATTCTCTCTTACACCATTCTCACACGCTAAACAAAAGAGAAAAGCATCTTTATACCACCAAGGGATGCCACCCTTGAGAAAAGCGAGAAAGAAAAACTGTCCAATCCGCCTCGAAATGCTGCAGCACTAGTTTGGAGCGTTGCGGCGCTCAACACTGTCTCTAGTATGTCTGACAGCGATGCGACACTAAATTTACCGCATTGTGGCACTCATCTCTTTGCCTTTTCTCCTAGCAAATTTTTGCAGCGCCGGGGTGCTTGGGTACACAGCTCCGGGGCTTTGCACCCGAACCCAAGTAGGGGGAGGACCCCCCATACTCCTCAGCGAGCACGAAAAATTGACTTGAGATCTAAGACAACAATACAATCCGATTGATCGACACAATCAGATTCTACACAGACTAACATATTATACTTGTTATTTAATCAAATGATTAACATGAGATATCTCTCAAGTAAATTAAAGTGGCTGTAGCCAAACGTTGAATTTTCTCTGCTATTTCTTCGGCAATATTAGGCCATTCAAGGATGCCTTGCATAAGTAATAATAACCATATCCTATCTCAGGCAAAGAGATAAAAATATAAAATTAAAATGGGTTTAGGAGCTTACTTTGAAGGAAATTAGCAAAATAAAATTTCCATTGACTACAACAGAATGAATTAGGAGACTCCAAAATAGACAGACCACTTCACAATAATGCTCACCTTGTTGGGTGTTTACATGATGATATATAATTAAAAATACTAATATAAAAACAATAATAAATGCTATAATTAATTCTATTGTTAATACATCTGCTTGAGACCTAATTCGGCTTCTTATCACTACCATTTATCTACATTGTAGAGGATTGTGACCGCCCTAGGATTACGTAGGGTTTTGGTAGGGGTTTGAATGTCTAGAGAAATTTGCATGACATTTGAACTCTTCAATATATAGACTTGATCTCTTCAATGTGTTGACAACTTTTAACATTTCAAATAACTATTAAAAACTCTTCAGAACATGTAAATTGGTCCAACAATAGTGTACTCGCCACAATAGCCATTGAGATAGAATTTCAGGTAAGGTGTCTCGTCTAGAAAGACTGCAAGCGTGCCATTAGGCAAAGCCTGGATTTAAGATTATTCAATTTATTACTACTTCACAGGTGGATTTTGAAATCCTTAAATCTAATCATCCTTCCGGTTTCTGAGAAATTAAAGACTGCAGATTTGCTCATTTCTAGGAACATGAATGTCCCCCCTGCGTGTGCTTTTTGCTTATCACATACAGAAAATCATAAACACTTATTTTTTGAATGTGATTTTTCGTATTTGGCCATCACTGAGCTTTTGCCTTATATACGCTTCTTCTATTTAGGCCAAATTTAATTCAAATCTTGGAATTTTTTGAGAAGCATCTGGATTATAACGGTTTAGACAAGTCGTTTTGCTATCTTACTGTTTGTTGCTTTGTTTACTATCTCTGGAAGGAACAGAACAATCGCAGATTTTCCGGTTTGCGTATCTGCCCTCATGCTATTTGCTTAAGTGTCAAAAATGCTGTCAGATTAAAAGGTTTTAAAGTGGAAGAATTATGACAAGCTCAAAGAAACTTTTGCCTGCATTCTTGCCTGATCGAGCTTTGGATATTGTTGGTTTTTTTGAGGCAATGATGAGTGATGCCAACATATTGGTGGATTTTCTATGGTGTGACTGCTTGGTTGCTGGTTTGCTATTTGCCTTCATTGGAGGCCCTTGCGCCAACCGTTCTCGATTATCTGGATGGCCTTGTGGCAGCCTGGGCCTTCGAAATCTTCTTGCGGTTGTCTGGTTCGCTCCTGAGAATTTTTGATGATCAATACCTGTATAATGTTGGCTTTTTGATCACCTGAGTCCATGATGTTTCCTTCCCCTTTACCTGATTTCTTCAGGTGTTTTGGTCCTGGGGCTTTTTTCTTTCTTTCATTTTATTTGCTTCATAGTTGTTTTTGTTTACACCTGTAACCTTTTTACTTTGTTAATATAATACGGGCTTAGCCCCAAATTTCTCCCAAAAAAAAAAAAAAATCATCCTTCTTTACCTGGTACTATTATTAATGAAGAGAACTTAAAATCATCTTGTGGTTACTGCTCATTTTTCACCAAACGTCTTTCTGTAACATGAAACTCAAGGTTTAGAATAACAAGTGGATTACGAGTTCTTCATTGAGAGCCAAACTTCCTTCTTCTTTTAAGTTTTAGCTTTGAATGGTAGCTGTGCTGTTTGATCTGATTTTGGTATATATTCTGATTGCTTCTTTAGTTTTTTCAAGATAATGTAGTTGGATGGATCAGAATATTTCTTTTTTGTTAAATATTCTTTATCTGATTCTTATTGATGGTGTGAAATGCTATCTTATGCACGCTACTATTTTTAGCTCGTTTATTCTTAGTAAACTGTCATTTTTTGGAGATAAATCATTATGTGTGGGCATCAAATCGTTCGGAGGAGAATTAGAAAACGCTACATCACCCAACACAGCAAAAAAGTGACACGGCGCATTCCGGACGGCGTCCGTATCCGCACAAAATAACTTGTCCATTTTTTGGCTAATATTTCATTGTGAGTTGCTTTGCCTAACTTTGTTCTGTTGGCTAATATTTCAGTGCTTTGTATAGATATTGGTGAGTGACAAGGCCTATACATGTTGCATGCAAGATTCATATTCAGCATCTTCTCAATAACTTTCAAGATCTTTTTTTAACTAAGCTACTTAGCACCAATATTTCTTATTTTATTATGGTGTACAATGTGATTGATTGGACTATGTATACGGAATTTTTATTAGGTCCATACACCTGATATAACTCTACATCCAGAAGCTAATAAAATATCGCCACGTGCTCTTACTCTTTTCCGCGTGGCCCGAAGACCCGACCCGGACCGAAACCCGATATTGCTATGTATTAGCTGATTTGTACAAACCAGTGTATTGCTAGGTTTTGCTCGGTATTGCTCGGTAACAAGAAATATCATTCTGTCAAGATCAATACCTAGTAATACCGAGCAATACCTAGCAATACCGCAGTTTTGCTAGATATTGCTCAGTATTGGTCTTGACAGAGCGGTATTTCTCGTTATTGCCAAACAATACCTAGCAATATCTAGCAATACCAAGCAATACCTAGCAATACACGAACATAGCAATACTGGGTTCCGGTCTGGGTCGGGTCGTCGGGCCGCGCGGTAAAAAGTAATAGCACGTGGCGACATGTTATTGGCGTCCGGATGTAAAAATACGTCAGGTGTTCGGACCTAATAGAAATTCCTGTATATGGTATTCATTTTGAAAAAGATTTTCATTTTTTTTTAAATATTATTTTACCTTCAAATAGTGGCAGACCCTCACTTTAGAAGTAAGAAAATTTTAAATTTTTTTTGTAGCTGAAGCTCCTATTCTTGGTGATAAATGTTAAAGAAATAGTGTTTTTCCTCAGTCCGACAGATACTTTCTATAATGTGTGCGTGCGTGTGTGTGTGTGTGTTTTTTTTTTTTTAATAATTTTTATGGGCTATACTGAAGTCTATATATGGTTTTGGAGCAAGAGAAACCAAAGAGTTTCAATAACAAAAGCAGATTTGATAGCTCTTTCACCATAAAATTTATTCCATGTGGATGCCGAACGCCATCCGGATATCAATCAGAATGCGCTATATCACCCTTTTTATTGTACCGTGGCTCGGTAATGCTTGATACTGACGTTCGGCCGAGGTTCGGTATTGCTCAATACTGCGACATCTGAACGTAGACCTGGGTCCAACGTCCGCACATAATAATTTCTCCTTTCACCACCACTGCTATTTGTCAACTCTTATTATGTTTGATCCGTATCTGTAAAGTTCTATACTTTCTTTTGATTAGTTTATCCTATTTATGTTTCCACCTTTCATGTATAAATTAAAATTTTTATATCAAAAAGCCGCTTTAAGAAATGGGTTTTTTTTTTCAGAAATTTTTATTTTTTATTAAAAATTTGTTTTAACAAGCAATAAGAAAGATACATAAAGCCTAAGTATAACAAAGAAATTTTTTTATAAAATAGATCTCATATAATAACTATCTTTGATAATATTATCCATTTAAAACTCACAATTATTATTTGCAGATCCCAAAAGTTATGTGAAAGAAACATATGATTCTCAACAATTTGAAATAAAAAAGGATTTATGAATATAGCTTAAATCCTTTCTAAATATTTTTTTTTCTTTGCTTGGATTGAAGCCTGAAATGGAAGATCATGAACATAAACCATTAATCTTTATCCAGCTAATTATAATTATTATGCATCTCTACTCTTCTTTTTCTAATAATTTTGTGTGTGATTGATTCTAAGGTTCGACTTATTAAATCCTTTTAAAGGTCAACATTCAAAGGTTAACAATTTTGTCTCTTTTTATAGGAACTTTTCCTTCTTCTTTAACAAATCTTCTGAACCATTCTCCCTTCTATTAACTAAAGAGATTATTGCTAAGTCTACCATGTCAATATCTTTCCAAATAAGACGCAGAAAACTCATATGAGAAAGGACAAAAATATATTGGAATAAGTCTCATAACATTTTTCCTCAGAATCATCTTCTTATCTTCTTACCTCTTACCTGTATATGATCAAAACCCCCAAAGCCCTCCTCTTGACCGCATGGATCAGAATTCCTCCATCGCCATGGATTCAAACAAGCTTTTCAGCATCATTTCAGTCCTAAGAGAAGCCATTTACCTCCCCACAAAGAACAAGAAGCTCATACTCTCTTCCATATTTCTTTGCTTGTTCCCAAATTCTCTCCTCTTGATAAGCAACTACATATCCATCTACCCTCTACTCCTCAACTTCCTCATGAAATTATATCTCATCACCAAAGAATATCCCACCACGCCGCAATTCTTCGATGCGATCATTGGGCTAAGAAATGATGCAGAAGGTTTTGTTAAAGTCCACGTCTTCTTTGTTATATTCTCTTACATAGTATCGACCATCTCCATGATGATGATTGTTCATTCCTCTCTATTAGTTTATTCTGGCAAGCAATCGACTCTTAATGATGTGTATTTAAGGTTGAAGTCGACTTGGGTTCCTGTTTTGATCACTTGCATGTACTCTTCCATGTTGTATATTGGCTATACGGTTCTATCAATATGTTTAATCGCCGTTCCGATGCTCGGTGCAAATGGTTCGGTGGTTTCTATCATGGTCGGCGGATTGTTTGCGATGCTGGGTAGGCTACTGTCTGTGTATTTGGCAATGATTTGGATGGTGGGAGTGGTGGTTTCAGTGGCAGAAGAAAGTTGTTTTGGTTTAGAGGCTTTGTGGAGAGGAGGGGAGATTGTGAAAGGGAGAAGACTCCAAGGTTTTCTCATTGCTTTGATGTTGTTGTTGGCTGATGGAATGTTCACAGGAGGCTATGGCTTTGTTGGGGCAAAAAATGCCACTGGATTTATTCTTGTCAATGTTTTGGTGTTGATGAAGATGTTTTCTTATATGGTTTATACTGTCTTTTACTGTGAGTGTAGGAAAGAAGTTTCTTATACAAGAGTTGTTGTTGGTCATAATGAGGAGTTGCTGCCTTGATAATGATTTTTTAGTCTTATTATTTGAGAGAATTTGTGTTTTCATTTTGTTTTGAGAAAGCAGAAGGTTTTCAGGCAACTTGATGATAATGAAACATTTCTAATTACTTAGATTTTTTTTTCTTTCATTAATATTGCAATGTTGATGATTTTGGGATTTTCAGGCGACTGGATGATAATAAATATTTCAAGAGGATTCATCATCAAATTACCATATATCAATTTTTACGAATTTTTTTCGAAGTTTGTAGGCAAATCATACAATTTGGGCTCGTGTGGGCACTGATTCAGGTCAACCAAATCCTTCAATATATCTCAAGATCAACACTTGACATAAAAAATCATTATTCAATATATAGAGATCTTTATGATCCTAAATAGAAAGGCAGTATGACATCCAGAGATGAAGGATTCAAATAGGAAAGTGCTTTATTTTTCCATGGCAACATTTGAGGTGCTTTTCATTTGAATTTATGCTTCGTTTGTAACAGTTTTCTTATTGCTTTCTAAAGCAACTTTCTAGTTCAAAATTTTCTATTTCAGAAAATTTTTGAACTAAAATGTTGGTTTAAAAAATAATAAGAAAACTGTCACAAACGAAGCGTAAAGCTTCGAATAAAAGAACAATAACTCATGTAAAATTCAAAAACTTTTATTGCTATTCAAGAACAATTTTTTTTTTTCAAAACATAAACCTCTGATATATAAATATCAAATTTAAATGATATAAAAAGTATAAAAAAAAAAAAAACATTGCTTTCTATGTAAAATAAATTGATGATCTCAATGGTACTCTTATCTTACCATCTGAGTTGTTATAAATAATAGATATAAATTTGCCTCATAATGCCATATGTTGTATTTATGAAACAGTGCTATTATAAAGAATAGGAAATGTGAGCAAAATTAAGCTACACTAAAGGCCACAAAAAATGCCAAAATTTTGTATTTATCTCTCTTTCTTACATGTGGCCAGCCACATAATAAACCCTAATATTTTTACTAATCTCATTGGGATTGCCGGCTAAAGCTGCAATCTTAGGGATTAAAATAACATTTGTTCATTATTTTTACTTATCATCCTATGTGAATTTAAACTTTAGTTCAAATTTATAATTTAAAAAAGATTTTTTTAAATATTTTTCTTCAAGCCTATCAAGACAAATTATTTTTCATTTAATATCTTTTTTTGCATTTAAAATTTTTTTATCCTATTTATTATACTTGTATTATACAAGAAAAATAAAACAAAATTTACATATCAAATTTAATATTTAATTATCAAAATTATCAAAAAACATTCTCTCTCTTTACTAATATATTTCTCATCTCTTTTTTATATGTGGCTTGGGCTAATCTTCTAAATGAGTGATTGATTACTAATTATCATAAAGATTATATTATTTATGTTTAAAATACTATAGTATTGAAAGTTGACTAAAAGATTTGTTATTTATGTTTTAGAAGACTTCTCAAAATGAATGATGAGCCGCACCTCTAATCTGAGTATATTGTTTCTAGGATAAAAAAGGATAAATTGTTGATTATGAGTGTCAGATACCCCATCCCTAAGAATTTGAGAGTTCATATACTTGAGAAATTTGATCATAAAATAAGCTTATTGCTTGGTATTTTAGGGACATAAACGAGGAAATTCGTAGAACTACTATTATTTTGATGATCCTTTTGATATTGAAGTTAGGGTTTCATACTCAATTTGTAGTCATTATTGGGTCTTGATGCGTGTAGATAAGGTCTTGCCCAAACTCAATGAAAGTGATAGAGTTGTCATCTTAATAACGAGTGCAGACCAATGCTGATAAAGCTAGCTAATACTGATCGATGTAAGATTAAAAATGAACTAACCTAATTTTTAAAAAAGAAGTATTCAAGCGGAAAGATAATGAATAGTATTTAGACGACCACCAAGAATAGCCTATATTGTCAATCTTCTTAGTTAGCCTTCTCCAAAGATGGTAAAATAAGATAAATCTTTTGGCAAACCTTCACCATGAACATGAAAATGCTCTTGATGTTTTATTCAAATAGAATGGACATAAGCTGAAAGATCATTGAAAATTTAAAAATTAAAAAAATATATAGTAAAATACATGCAAGAACTAGAGTTAAATATAGGGGTTGAATAACAATGAAACATCCAACACATCATAACAAATTTAAATTAACTAGAATCTATTTGCAATGATTATGGTCATGTAGCAAATTAGGTTGGGTTTGTCTTCAAATAAATTTAGCTATGTTGGGTTGACCATAAAATCTGACAAAAATTAAGAGATTAATCAACTCATAATATCATGCATTAAACCACTACTCTCTCACAACTATATTATTCTTAGATTTTATTTGGAAGTTTTCTCGTTGCTTTCTAAAACAGCTTTCCCATATAAATATTTTAATTAAAAAAAAACCTAAAAAGTTGTTTTAGAAAATATTAATAAAGCTGTCCCAAACGAAACATGGGACTACTTTTTTACTGCTTTGTAAAGTTACTTTTTAATACAAAAATATTTTAAAGGAGGAAAAAAACCGTGGTCTAAAGTTGTCAAAAAAAAAAAAAACCTTAGATATAATTCAAGATTCTCACTAGGTGACACTAACTATATTTTTCTAGTTGATTGGCCTAATATTAGAGGTGTGAAGAGTAAGGAATACATGTAGTTTGATCTTTTATTTTTATGATTTGATTGAAAAATGGATGCAAAGCTTTTTACTAATGAGTTTTAAATACCCAAAAATATCATTTTTTTAGGAATTTTGAATTTCTTAGAATTAAGCAAATTTTAAAATTATGAACTTGTAATCATCTCAACCCTTACACTCACAACCCCCTAGGTGGCAACCCTAACCATATGTCAACAACCCAATCCTTTTGATGCTCGGCTCATTAGCTCACGAGGAAGCTCTATTTCTCTATTATTTTGCATTAAATATTTTTTTTTGGTATTTTCATATTAAATCCTAGTTTTCGCTTTAATTAATTCGCCCGTTGTTTGAAATTAAATAAAAAATAGAAAATATTTTTTATCACAATTTTCTAAATAAAAAAAATAATAAAAACTCATTTTAATTTAATTTATCTTCTTCTTTTGGTTATGTTAAGTGCCTAAACATAAATTTGATATAGGCATTTTCCAAACGAATATCTATACAATAAGTTTTTAATTTTTTATAAGCTAAACTAATGGTTTGTGTGGAATGGTTGCAGTGTTTTATAAAGTTGATTGTGAAGTTGTTGTAGAGAAAGCAACTTCACTATTATGATTACAGAAAATGACTTTCAATTATAAAAATTTATCAAAAATAGTGATAAACAATAAGAAAACAGTAGCCAAATGAAATTGTGGTTGCTGTTTGAAAAACAAAATAGTCAAAAAGCTACCCCAAATAGACCCTAAGTGACACTTACTATAATTTTTTGTTGATTGGTTTGGTATTAAAAGTAGAACACATACATATAATTTGATCTTTAATATGTTTGATTTGATATAAAAATGGATTCAAAAGTATTTTTCTAACATGTTTGAAATACCTAAAAAAATGTCAATTTTGAGAAATTATGAATTTTTCAAATTTAGCTGAATTCTAAATTCATTATCGTGTGATCTATCTCAATCCTAAAGCCGACAACCCCCTAGATTTCATCTGTAATCCTATGTGGACAACCCCATCCCCTTGACACCACTTTTGTCATCTCCAAGTTGACCTTGCATCAGGTGTAAGTGAATTGAGTTAACTTACGAGGCAGCTCATGAGTATGCCTAAACTTAACTATTAATAAACCCACGAGTGGAGTTAGATTATAGCTAATATATTAATACAAGCTAAAGTTTGAGCTTGGCTTGACTCGGCTCATTTGCTCACTAGATAGTCCATCTCTCCTAAGTTTTACATTTCATTTTAAATCCCTTTTACTCGGAACCCTAAACATAAACCTACATGTCTCACTAAATATGCTTCTTCAATCGCCGGCAAGGGCATTGATGCATTCTCTAATGAGCTCCCATTATAAAGCTTTTAATGACCCACAGTAGCACCAATGCCTTCTTCAATTAGCTCCTCATGCAAATGTACAATGCCTTCACCATGAATTATCATTAACTTCTCTAGCGAGCTCCCATCGTGATGCCTTCTCCATCAAGCTCTCACCATTGCTTGATGACGAATTCAAAGATTTAGGGGGCTTCAAGCTCAACCTAGTGCCCACCTGAGTCAAATTTGAGTTCACTATATGAGCTTGAGATTAAGCTAAAGCATGAATTCAAATATATCATTAATTTGAAAACACTTGAGTTAACTTGTTGTTGCTTGAACTTGACTGGATCCTTTCACACATCCACCCATCCCCAACTAGGGTTGTCAAAATTAGACTCAACGTGAAACCCGACCTGTTTGTCATACAGGTCGGGTTCAAATTCAAGATTTTGACCCACTTTGTTGCTCGAGTCGGCTCGACCCCGACGGCCCGTCCTGCATGCGCATGCCTTGGCCTCACAAACCCACCCGCGGTCCTGCACGTGTAGCACCTGTGATGGCGCTGGCCTCGCCTGGGCAGATACTCGGTAGCCCCGCACGCTAGCGGATGGCCTCATTGGCTCTCAAACTTGTGAACCACGATTAAGCTAGTCTTCGCAGACCTCTCTCGACAGCCCGAGTCACCCCACGCTAGCCTTGCCTTGCATGCTGGCCTCGCCCAGGTTGGAGTCGACGGATGCAAGCACATTAGGTTTGCATTTTACAAACGGGTCTCAAGTTAGTCACCCCAGTAACCCATGAGGGTCGGATCTAGAGTGGAAATTTTGGCCAGTTGTAAAAACAGATCGAGTTTGAATTAACCTATTTAGACTTGAGCCCATTCAGATTTGATCCGAACTTGGCCCTTCCAACCCGTTTTGACAGCCCTGTCGCCAACGTAGAAAATTTTTATTTTTCAGTTTTTTTTATATGATTTATCGCCCATTACTTAATAAATTTTAATAATAAAAAGGGCGTGAGAATGTTTTCTTTGCCGTGTTAGCTCCGCGTATATATATAAATATATATTATATGCATCATCTTTTTGCTAACGCTGTTCTCACAGTTTGCTCTTCTTCGGTCTCGGCAAAACCTACGATCTCCCTCCCAAGTCCCAACGTCTCTCTCTCTCTCTCTCTCTGTGCAGGAATGGGCGGTTCCCACAGTCGCGAGGGTTTGGAGCTCTCCGATTCCGACACCGAGGCAGAAGAAGACGAGTCGGAAACGGAAGAAGAAGAGTCTCCGGTGTCGAGCGCCACCCCCACCGGGCGTAGCCCAGCCGGAACTCTGAAGCCGGGCACCGCCGTCTCTGTCGACGATGTGGACTCGAAGCTGCAGTCTCTTAAGCTCAAATACTCGAATTCCCCCTCATCGATCACCCCAACCAAAAACCCTAATATCAAGAACGCAGTCAAGCTCTACCTCCACATAGGCGGCAGCTTACCGTCTGCAAAGTGGATTATATCCGAGAAGTTGGTAATTTATTCGTTTGTCAAGTCTTCCTCCTCCTCCCCGTACACCTCTTCGCACGATGGAAACTTGGATGTTGAGGACGTGGAGGATGAACGGGATGGCCTTTCCTCTCCTTGGTTCTTAAAGATTGGGTCAAAGGTGCGGATTAAGGTTGGGCCTGAAATGCAAATGAAGACATTCCCGGACCAAAAACGGGTTGATTTCGTCGCGGATGGAGTTTGGGCTATAAAATTCTTCACTGCAGAGGCTTACGGCATTTTCCAGAGTGATTACCAAAAATGTCTTTTTGAGAACATCTATGGCTTTGAAGCCAACGAGGATAATACAGTTAAGGTTTTTGGCAAGGACTTCATGGCATGGGCAAAGCCGGACTCAGCTGATGATTCCATTTGGGAGGATGCAGTCGATAACTTTGACAAACCCCCCGTGCACGCCTCTCCGGCTAAGCAAAGCCAGTCGTTTGATGAGGTTGAAGAAGCCGTTGATGAAGGAGGAATACAGAGTCTTGCCCTTGGAGCTCTTGATAACAGTTTCCTTGTCAGTGACTCTGGCATCCAGGTAGTAAGGAACTTTAATCATGGAGTTCATGGGAAAGGGGTTTCGGTGAGAATTTCTGGTAATGGGAATAACTATTCCACTCCTAAGAAGGCCCTTCTGATGAGAGGCGAGACTAACATGCTGTTGATGAGTAGTCAAAGGAATTCTGCAAAACCCCATGCTAGTGGAGTTGACCAGCTTGATATTGAAACGGGAAAGGTTGTGACGGAATGGAAGTTTGAGAAGGATGGAACCGATATTACCATGAGGGACATCACAAATGATAGCAAGGGTTCACAACTGGATCCATCGGAATCAACTTTCTTGGGATTGGATGATAATAGGCTTTGCCAATGGGATATGAGAGATCGGAGAGGGTTGGTCCAAAACATAGCGAACTCAATGGAATCATCAGTATTGCAGTGGTCGCACGGGCATCAGTTTGCAAGGGGCACTAATTTTCAATGCTTTGCAACAACTGGTGATGGTTCGATCGTTGTTGGTTCTCTTGATGGCAAGATTCGGCTGTATTCAAAGAGTTCAATGAGAATGGCCAAGACTGCTTTTCCTGGGCTTGGGTCCCCTATCACACATGTTGATGTTACATTTGATGGAAAGTGGGTTCTTGGTACTACAGACACATATCTGATACTTATATGCACTATTTTTAAAGACAAGGATGGGAAGGAGAAGACTGGTTTTAGTGGAAGAATGGGCAACCGGATTGCATCCCCAAGATTATTGAAGCTCACTCCATTGGATTCACATTTGGCTGGCAAAAACAAGTTTCAGAAGGGGCAGTTCTCATGGGTAACAATGCTTTCATATTATCTTGAATGCTCACTACTTATCTTCATTATGTAGGATAGGTTGAGGGCCTTATTTTTTATGTATTTTTCATAACTAAGCGTCTTTTCTACCTGAGAAAGATGATAAGATCACATGATGGAGTGTTTGCATGGAATAACCTTTTATTGTATTTGATCTTATTGTTAGAGCGAGAGAAAGGGGGAGAGAGATGTAGAGAGGAGAGAAAAGGGTTCACGACAAATAGAGATTCGGAGAGGAGAGAGGAAAATTAAGTAAGAGGAGAGAGAGGGGGGAACATATTTCATTCAATAATCATAATATATAATCTTGGGCTAATCAAAACCCAATTACTTCTTTGATTCTAAGTTTTTTTAAGTTCTATATAAACCATGGAATTAATTGGTATTTAAATCTATTCCATCTTTATTGTCAGCTAAAAAATATTAGGAATTTTATGTAGTTTTCATCCTATCATCTTGGGGGTGTTGGTGTCTCCAAATTTGAAGCGTCCATCTATTTTTTGGAGAGCTTAATTCTTTTTTTTGCAGTTTGGGCATTCCACGGTGCCCCGTATCAAGCCCGAGTATACACTGACAGGCTTACTTCACTCTCACAACTTGTATGAAATTGCAAGCCCAAAAAACTTGGAAAAATTGCACTTAGCATTAACTCTATTCACCTTAATCATGCCATTAGCTCTTATGAGTTGTATGAAATTGCTACACCTAGATGGATTGTTATCATATGCATTTATTGACTGTATGTTTGTTTCTATTCTTGAATGCCTTTAGTTCCTCCACCTTAATTGGAAAAGAGTCTATTGCCACACAAGAGTTTGCAAGTTCAATGAATTTGGTTGTCTTTTGATAAAATCAAATGTTGAATAAAAATTCATTATTTAAAAAGCCATAATGTTTACATTTAACAAAATGTTCCGGTCGTATTAGACGTAGAAATGATATGATTAGCTTTTTTGGTTGGATTCAAATATTATTCTTTGCGGAATCTAAGTTTTTATAATGTAGAGCTTGATAAGTCAATCTATTTTGTGTGTGCTCAAATACAAGCACTTGTTGGAGGAGATATGATGAGGACATCAACAGACATTTTCGACGAGTATATCAGCGCAGGAGTCGTAGATCGATGACTATGATCCACAGTCTTTATTTTTTATGCTTAGTCTTTATTTTGATGCTTTTATGTATTAATTGCTATTTGTGGTTGTACCCTTTCTTTTGAGTTTGCTTGAGTTGTAGCCCCAGGGGCATTTGAGTCATTGTTTTTAATTTCTTTTGGCCTATATATTGTGGCCTCCTCTTTTGTATTGGATGATGAATTATGAATGAAAATTTCATATTTCTTGGCTTGATCTCTTAGTGAGTTCTTGAGAGAAGAAACCATAGGTGAGGGTGAGAGCAATACCCGTCAACCTTTGTAGGATTCCAAGGTTCGCAGCCCGATCTTTTCTTCTTCCCCTACATACACCTCCTCTCCTAGCCACCCACTCGCCGGCCTCCCCAAACCCAATCCCCTTCACTTTTTCCTAAAATCAAGCCCTTATCCAATCCGCCGGCCTCCATTGGCCGCCCAAACTGCCGGCCACTACCCACCCCTCTGCCGGTAGGGCTGTCAATATTTGACCCGACCCGAAAACCCGACCCGGACCCGACCCGAAAAATTCGGGTTGGACCCGACCCGTTTGAAAAACGGGTCGGGTTCGGGTTCGTAGATTCGACCTGTTTAAAAAACGGGTCGGGTTCGGGTTCGTAGATTCAACCTGTTTAAAAAACGGGTCGGGTTCGGGTTGACCCGGCGGGTTGCCGGGTCAACCCGAAAACCCGTTTATTTTTAAAAAAATTGGATAAATGGCTCTGCCAAACCCCCCAAACCCGCGATGCCGAACCCGAAGTCCCGAACCCGCTCCCGCGATCGCGCTGCCGAACCCGCGCTCGTGCTGCGCTCGTCGCTCGCTGCCGCAGTGCGCTCCCGCCTCCCGCGATCGCGCTGCCGAACCCGAAGTCCCGAACCCGAGCTCGCTGCCGAACGCCCGAACCCCTCGCGCCGCGCTCGTGCCGCGCGGCCCGCGCTCGCTGCCGCCTGCCGGTGCCACTCCGATCGCCCGTCCAAACCCCTCGAGCGCGGACCCCTCGCGCCGTCGCGCAGTCGCGCCATCGCTCCATCGATGCCGCACGAAGCCACGAACCCCTCGCGTCGCCCTCGCGCCATCGATGCGAAACGCGGGTCGGGTCAACCCGGCAACCCGGCCGTTTCGGGTCCGGGTTGAAATGTCCGACCCGTTTGCAAAAACGGGTCGGGTCCGGGTTGACCCGTTTAGATCCGGGTCGGGTCGGGTTCGACCCGAACCCGACGGGTTGACCCGAATTGACACCCCTATCTGCCGGTCTCCACCCTTCCACCACCTCTTTCCACTAGCCTAGCCGCCGGCCCACCCATTGGTCAACAAAATTTGAAATTCAAATTTCAAAGCCCATTAATCCCTTTCCTAAAATAGATTTTGGTTAATTAGGAAAGCTTCCTAATGCGAATTCAATTGATTAATTGAATTTCAAATACTTTCCTATTGCTTAAATCTAAGATAGGAAACCTCCCTATTTAATTAAATCTGAGATTAAATTCAGATTTGATTAAACTCCCTTTTTATTTCTTAGGGGCCCACATACTAAACATAAAACTCCCTCTCTTCCCTCTCTACATGGCCGGCCTCCTTCCCCATGATTTCTCTCTCCAATTCAAATCTCAATTAATGCTCCCCTAATCCTCTCCTAAAACCGCCGGCCCCTAGCTCTAATTTGGGGATATTTTGAATTCGCATTAATTTTCCCTCCCTCTCTAATTCGAAAATTTGAAATTAAAAGTCAGATTTTCTTTTCTAAAATATTTCTCCACCTCTCAACCAACTCACATTACCTCCACCTCACCTAGCCCAAGCCGCTCCTCCCACGTGCCTCTTCCCTCTTGGAAACCCAACACTTCTTATGTTTTTGGAATGCCAAAAAAGAAGACAACACCCTCCCTCCTTCTCCCCAATAGTGCACAGCCGATCCTGAGATCGACCACGGCTTTTCTTATAACGCACAAGGAGAGATCGACATCCTCCAATCTCCTTTCTACGAACCGAACTGAGAGTACGACGATTCGGTGGAAAGCTACGTCAACCACATCATCTATTGCCTCATCGAGACGATCGAGATTCAACAACCCAGAGTACCGTGGATTCTCATCGGACGCCCCACGCCTCCTCCACCGCCGGCTACCTTTCCATTAACAAAGTTCTTCGGCTCCCTTTTCTTAGTAGTGATTTCAAGTCTAGCGTGGAGTATCTTCATCCGCTAAACCCTAGAGTAGTTGAGTGAGAAACCCCTCAAGGTGAACCTCTCATTGTTAAATTACATATTTCTGTTATAAGCTATGAACGTTACTCTTGCCTTTGTATTTGATTAAGACGTTTTTGTTAATCTACATGTACTTCTTTACCTAAGCAAGTGGAAAACTACGAGTCCCTAAAATCTTTCTTTGTTTTGAAGCATAATTTTATATTGGTAAGCTTTTAACAATTTCTCTTATTAATCTCTCACCAACTCCTGGTAGTTTCACATCAAGATATTATCAATATTCGGGTCAATCAAATTCAAGTACTCATTGGAGGATATATTATAAATATTCGGGAGAATCATTACACACCTAAGTTTATATTATATTTACTTGGTTAAGCATAAAAATTATCATATTCATTCCTATTTCCGAATGCTTCTCATAAAACATGTTAAGATTTCATCTTGCATATTTGAGTTATAGAAAATAAGGTTTGTGAAGTTAAGGAAGTTGGATATAAGGATCATATAGTAACTACTATGAGTCAGGATGCAAATTGTCTGTGTAATCATAGTTGTCTATAGCACAATCATCATAGATGCACTATCTATGAGCTCTGGCAAAATAAAGCTTTTCTTCTTAGATGGATAGGCACACTTATCGTACCCTTGCACTTCCCGTCATTAGAACTTATCATTATACGTGAGGGGCTTTTTGAATGTTTTTAAAGCCAACTATGGAGAAGGATGAGGGATAAAAGCAAGATTGGATGTCACCATGGTAGCTTGTACATATTTTGGCTGGGCTTGTAGCATAGATAGAGAAACCTCAAGCTCTTTTATTTGTTTCTTAGCCTAAATCATACAATTCTTTCAATCTCAAGTTATGTGGTGAGTGCACTAATTGCCTTTACGTTGACACTGTTAAGTGTATCTAATATTTGGTTTTTGGAGTTGGCATATTACTTCATTATTCCTCATAAAAGCTACGTTTTCAGGTATGATTTATTCCTTCTTCAGTTTAGCTATCCGAGTAATGGTTATTAAATCCCCCAATCTAAGAAAGTTCTCCCAAAATTATGATTTGAGTATGATCAATTCATTCTAATTTGCTATATTGGTGATTTTTCCTCACCCACCAACGTCATGCTCATTCATGATTTTTTTTTTCTTTAAATACAAAATTGCAATATTTTTCAGCATGTCTCTGAATTGATGGTTGAGGAAGGTCATCCACCACCATGCTATTGCAATTTTGGAGAAGCTATTAATAGGAATTAAAATAATGTTAGCTTTGATATGGCTTAAAAGGGGTCTATTAGGGCAGCTTTCTCATTGCTTTGATTTTTTGCCCACTATTACTCATCCATTTGCAGTTTACTTTTTTATTGGTTTTCAGATTTTTTTTTTTGAGGGAAGCTGCTTTGAAGAATCATATATGCTAGAATGTGGTAGCAGTAAGAAAATCATTATTCAATTTTTTAAGAATTAATAATATTTATAATAACTACAATATCTTTCAATAAATTACTTTCTCAATAACAACTTTATATTCATCTTGATAAAATGTTGCAATTGCCCCAAATGGATCCAAAGTCTCTTAGCAAAAGATAAGGTGTCAAAACTTTACATTTGACTAGTAATACACTTGAAATAATCACATAATAAGTTATATTTCTAGATCCTTTTAAATTTGTTTGTCGGTTTCCTGATACAAAAAACTTGGAAGTTACAAAGTTTGAGATTATAATTTGGGGTTCCAAGTTGTAAGATAGGTTTAAGAAGTGCTTGAACCTATGACTAATAGCGTAAGAGAAGGTTATGTGCTACTTACATTTTTGGAAAGATGTGCTACAAAAGAAGTTTCTATATGTAGTTGTTTTGTTGGCTTTAGTTTCCAGTTAGAGTACATTTTTACCTTTGAAGTACTTGAAAACATGAGACCGGTAAATCCTTCGTTTTGTTCTTTAATCAAATCCTGGACTCCATTCATTGCTAGCGTGCAACTGTAAGGTCATCAATATTAAGCTTGTTAATAAAGGTAGAGTATTGGAAATCTTTTATGGTTTTCTTGTTATCTCTAAAGCTTTGATGTCTATCATGTCCAATCATAGTAAAAATAGTTTTATTTTATATCACAGTGCTTTGAGGTTTTTTTGGTCTTACTTTGAGTGGCTTATGAATATGAAACTTATTATTTCACCATCATTTCATCTTTACAAGATTTTTTGGGATCAACTTTTTAATGCGATTTAGTAACAACTCATTCATCTGGAAATGACCTATGTGAAGCTAGCTAAGCTTACCTATAAAATGTTTTTAAACTTATTTGAATACATCTAAGCATTTACTTTTTTTGATTTCAGTAAAAGCAAAGGTTTTGTTATTGTTGTTGACCTATGTGCATCTTTGTTGGCCTCTCCATTTTGGTGAGTCGTTCAACACTTCAACTTATCTGCATCTTGTCATGCTCCAATACGCATTCTCACTACCCTCCTCATGACTTGTTGTGTTCGACTTGGTAACTCTTCATGACTTGTTGAGTTAGAATCGGTATTTGAAACACCTTTTAACAAAATCAATCCAAGTCCAAGAGTTCTAATTTCAACAAAGTTAGATACATGTTAAAGATTCAATCTTTTGGTTGAGTTTAAGGTCAAATGTTATATGTAGGCTTATTCAGATATTTACGTAGGGTTTACAATGTCTTAGAAAGAACCTAGTTAAGGCATTTGGCTTCTTTGAAGGAGTTGATGAAGGGTAGGGAAAAGAGAGAGTTTTTTTAGAAAAATTTAAAGGGCATTAGCATTGATGGAGCTAGAAAGAGAGGATAAATATTTGATGTGAACCACATGAAATGAAAACCACTAGGAGTTACTTCAAGAAATTAAGAAGAGAAAAGATTAAAGTTTTGCTCCTTTAAATTTAACGCTAGCACATAAAAGTGAGTTAGGAATTTGAAAATTTTAACTTTATTAGGTCCAAAGAACTGCAATTGAAATTAATCGAAACAATTCATTCAAAATTCCAAGAGATTTAGATGCAAAGTACAATTAACAAAATCCAACGCTTAACAATGAGAATTTCACCTTGAGGGCCGTCTCACTCAACTATTAGTAAGTTTTAGCGGAGAAAGAAGATCCAAGCGATGAAGGATGTCACCACTAGAGAGAAGGTGCCGAAGAACTTCGTTGGTGGAGAGGTAGCCGGTGGGGAAGGATGTAGTGGGCGGCTTACGAGGCTCCAATCGTAGTTTGAGAATCGTCGGTCGATGATGCTCACAAGAATTGGGACGACTCGCTCCAAATATTCGTCAACTGTGGCGTCGTCTTCAAATCCTACGTCAAAGCACAGAGATCGGAAGATATTGATGCTTCCGTCGACGTCGAATACTAATCCCCACTCAAACTCGGGATCCGCCATTCAACATTGAAGTGGAGAGGGGCGATCGTCTTCTTCTTCTCTAGGCTTCCAATCTTCCACGGGAGGGAGTAAGGAGAAAGAAGATGGGAGAGGAGAGGGGCGGCGGCTTCCAAAGGGGAGAAATTAGGTTTGGCAAGGGAGCAATAGAGGTTTAATCCAAAACCTGAAATTAATTTCAGGTTTTAAGTGGATTAGGAGGGAAATCTAAATTGAAATGAGGTTTAAGATTCAAAAGAGGCTAAGGGATTAATGGGCAATCAATTGGAGCCCATTAAAGGGGTGGCCGGCGGTTTCAAGAGAGAGGGAGGAGGGATTAATGCTAATCTTGAAATTAATTTCAGGATTTGGGGAGTTTTGAGGGGGAAATTAATTTGAATTTGAAAATCAAATTAATTAGAGAGAGGGGGGGAGTTAACGTGGCATTAATGGGGGAAGCCTAGGTGGCCGGCGGGTTCAAGAGGGAGAGGGAGGAGGTGGGAGCGAGTTATGATCCTTCCAAATTGGCTTGTTTGCTTTAGGAGGATTGATCATGAAATCCACTTCAATTTGAATTTCAAATTGACGAGAATTCGAAAACTTTCCTAATTAAGAGAATTCCAAAATAGGAAAGTTTTGAAATTCAGATTTTGAATTTCAAAATTTGATCAAGTGGGAATGGGGAAGGGAGGCCGATGATGGGCTTGGCTTGGACGGGTGGTGGAGGTGGGGCGGCTGGCGGCTGAGAGGAAGCTAAGGCCGGCGGGTTGGGGGGAAGGAAGGGGGATCGGATGTCGGGGATAGACCACGAGCCACGGACTCTTCCAATGACTGGTGGGTATTGCTTTTCGCCCTCACCTTGGGCTCTCGTTCTCCTCTCTAACTCTCCACAAGAAGAAGAAGAAGACAAGATAATCAAAACAAATTTTCATTCATAATATTCATTAGCCTCAAAATAATACATGAGACCACTATATATAGGTCTTAACTCATACAAAGAGAAAATACTAAATTGCCTTATGGGCTATAATAACGAAGTAACTCCCCACAGGGGTAAAAAAGGAAAGACTGCAAATAAAATAAAAATACATCATGACATCTAAATCAAAAGTAGAGGCGCTGAATCGTGGCCGTCGATCTGCGGTTTCGCCGGCGATAAACATGTCGGTAGCGTCTGTCGATGTCCTCATCAATATTATACCTTAAATTAGAAATGAGTCTTCTTCCCTGTCTTTTTGGGTAACATAGAGTGAGAAGAGAATTTGCTAGAATGAGGGGTAAGAGGGAGTTAGTCTTAGCTTAGACGGAGGGATCAAAGTTGTGTGCGTGGGTGGGGTTTTGTTTTAGTTAATTCAGCAATTGCTATTATACTTTAACTAACATAAATTAAGCTTGCAAGGAGAATAGCTAGGTTTACTTCTCATGGGAGCTTGCCAAGCTACACTAAAGGATCACACAAATTGGTACCAATAATAAATTTAGCAAGCATATCTTGCTTCTTGTCACCTTTTCTCTCATGAGGAGAGTGGTTCAGTTAATTCATCGATTGTTTGCTAGGCTTTAACTAATATGAACTAAGCTTGCAAAGAGAATAGATGTGTTTAGTTGTCATTGGAGATTGCGAAGCTACACTAAAGGATCGCACAAATTCGTACCAATAATAAATTTAGCAAGCATATATTGCCCCTCGTCACCTTTTCTCTTGTGAGGAGAGTTCAACTAATTCATCGATTGTCTAATATATTTTAACTAACATAAATTAAACTCACAAGGAGAATAGCTTGGTTTAACTATCATGGGAGCTTGCCAAGTTATACTAAAGGGTCACATAAATTGGTACCAATACTAAATTTAGCTAGCATATCGTGCTGACCTTGTCTCTCTTTTTGCATACATATTCCATGTGATAGGGGTAAGAGGGAGTGATGAGTGATAAGAAGATATTAGCTTGGTTTTTGTTATGTTTTTTGTCCTTTTTTTGTAAGTAGAAGCCGGTATTTAAATTCATTGTAATCATTTAAATTGAATTTCCATTGTTTTTTTTCATGCGCTTGAATTGATGAAGTTCTCATCCCCCACCCTCTCTCTTTCCCAACCAATATCTTGCTCTCCAAATTAAGGTCAGTGCGAAATTATAGCTTTATCGCTTCAAGTGCATGAAAAATAACTATGATGGAGAATCTATTTATATGATATTAGTTTTTCCTTTTAAATCCTAACTCTTAATTACAAACTAGAAAACTAATTTTTTTTTTTTAATTTCAAGTTAGGCTCTCCTTGCCCTTCTCTCTTAATTCAAGTATGGAGACCAAATCCTAATTCTCTTATTTGCTCGAGAAAATCCTTTTTTTGGTTGAACTATGAGTTTTCTTCTATTGCTGTATCACTCTTGCAAATATAAATATTTTGGTAGAGCTATGCAAAAGTTAGGCTTGTACAAATGTGGATGTGGGGTTCCCACATCATAAAAAAACCAATTTATGGAATTTTGCTTCTTTGACAGGGTCAGTCAAATAGTCAGATTTATGATTGCTCAAAACTAGAAAGATAGAACTAGTGATTATACTTGCAAGTGGAGATGAATTTGATTATCCTCTTTATTTATTGAATGGATTCTTTTTGATGTACTCTTGATTTTCTTGAGTAGATGGAGAGAGAAGAGGGGTAGAGTGAGAGAGAGGAGAGAGAAAGAGAGAGAGAATTGCTTAACAAAGTAAGAGAGGATTGTGGGTGTCAATGCTAGGTTGGGGAGAGTGTGTGGGACTGAATTAGAGTTTTATTGTTTCAAATGCATGAAAAATAATTGGAATGAAGGGTTTGTTTATTGACTCTTCATAATAATAATTTATTGAAATCCTTACTTCTGATTACAAGCAAGATAAGTGGAAAATGGTTGAAGTCAAGTTAGTAAAATAACTTCTTATCGTTGTCCATATCCCAACTATTGGCCAGGTATAAGAAGAGAGAGAAAAGGTGGGAAGGAGTAGGATACATTTACTTGATAATTATTATTAGCCTTTTGTAGCCCTTTAATGTAGCTTTTTGTACTTCCATACAATCCATGCAAGCTACACCAAGCCATTATTTCTTGCAAATTTGGCTTAAACATGTTGAAGAGTCTTCTTGTTTTAAGATGGCTCATTTAGATTGATTATCCCGACCATGGTTAATCATTTAGATCCACTCAAGTTTCCTAGCGTACAAAGTACTTGTTCATCTTTAGTTTTGCTTGTGAGAGTTCGATTTATAGTTTTGAAGCCTCTACGGTTAATTTCCACTGCCTTTTTTATGTTTGGAGGGCATCATCGCATCTTCCAAATCCATCTTCGAAATGCTAGATGGATGAAGGTGTCAATTGTTGGGATCATTATCATTAGGGAGGTATTTGAATAGGACAGGTGAAGGCAATGCATATTAAGAAGATATTAAGGAGATTCAGTATGGAGTTCCATAAATATTTTCTAAAGGAACCCTAGGAATGTTGATGGAACTTAGTGTGAGGCACTCACAATAGCATATAGCAAAGAGGGGCCTCGAAGACAAATTTGACCCATAATACTTGAAATAAGATGTTATTGTTGATGATGCTATAGTAATTTCCACATAGGTCATTTATAATGGTTAAGAACATCAAGAAATTCATTTCATTTATGTGGCTACTCAATTTGAAAGGCTTTACTTATTTTGGGTTCATGTGCTTCTAGTTATTAGGGTTGTAGAAGAGGACTATGTATTGGTAGTGCATGAAGCATTTGGGGAGGATTTAATGTGCGCTTCCAATATCTCTTTCATTTTAGAGATGAGGCTTCCATCACTGGATCCTAATATCCTATTACTTTTAGATCACAATTGCTATAATTAATCAGTTCTCTAGGCATACCCTTCTAGACACACCACACCAAGATGATCTTTAATTGGAGAAATTTTGTACTTTAATTCGACAATTTACTACAAAAACGACGACGACAACAACAACAACAACAAGCCTTTATCCCACTACGTGGGGTCGGCTACATGAATCATTTTTCTTCATTGTGTCCTATTAAAGGTCAAATTATCGTTTAAATATAATAAAGAAAGGTCATTCCTAATATTTTCTAACCTAGTCTTTTTAGGTCTGCCTCTACCTTTCTTAACATAAGTCAAATCTAATACCTCTACTCTCCTAACTGGGTCATTGGAAGGGCGCCGTTTTATGTGACCAAACCATCTAAAGCGACTCTCTCTAATCTTATCTTCTACTGGAGCTACTCCAACCTTTTCACGTATATACTTATTTCGTATCCTATCTCTAAGGGTAAAGCCACTCATCCACCTGAGCATCCTCATCTCTGCCACACTTAACTTAGTATTATGCTTCTCTTTTAATGGCCAACATTCAGACCATAAAGCATTGCAGGCCTCACTACCATCTTATAGAATTTTCCCTTAAGTTTGAGGGGTACTTTTCTATCACACAACAAGCCTGATGCATTTCTCCACTTCAACCATCCAACTTGAATTCTGCTGATAATATCTCCATCTATTTCACCATCATTCTGAACAATAAATCCAAGATATCTAAAGCGCATACTCTTATTAATGACTTGATCGCCCAAAGTCACAATCCCCTCACTAGGTCTATTACTTCTAAAATTACACTCCATATATTCCGTTTTAGATCTACTCAAGCGAAAACCTTTAGTCTCTAATGTTGACCTCCATAATTCAAGTTTACTTTCAACTCCCTCTCTAGTCTTATCAACAAGAAGAATATCATCAGCAAAAAACATACACCAAGGTACATCCTCTTGCAAATGTCTAGTGAGAACATCCATGACTAAAGCAAAAAGATATGGGCTTAAGGTTGATCCTTGATATAACCCAACCGAAATAGGGAAATACTTGTAAACCACCTTGTGTTTGAACACAAGTAATAGCTCATGCATACATATCTTTAATGATTTGAATATAAGCATTATTAACTCCTTTCTTTTCAAGAACTCTCCATAGCATTTCTCTTGGAACTTTATCATATGCTTTTTCTAAATCAATAAATAACATATGTAGATCCTCTTTATTTTCTCTATATTTCTCCATCAAACCTCTTAATAAATGTATGGCTTCCATAGTCGACCTACCCGACATGAATCCAAATTGATTTTGAGAAACATTAGTATTACGCTGCAACCTATGCTCCATAACTCGCTCCCAAAGTTTTAAAGTATGACATGTTAACTTAATTCCTCTATAATTCACACAATCTTGTGCATCACCTTTATTCTTAAAAATAGGAATTAACACACTCATTCTCCACACATCTGGCATCTTTTTAGTTTTCAAAATAGTAATAAAAAGTTTAGTAAGCCAAGAAATTCCTTCATCTCCTAAGCATTTCCACACCTCTATTGGAATATCATCAGGTCCAACAGCTTTTCCACCCTTCATTTTCTTTAAAGCCTCTCTAACTTCGGTTTTATTAATACGCCGATAAAAATAAAAATCTTTATTTTCATTTAGGGTGCTAAGGTCATTATAGTCAATATTATTTTCATAATTTTCATTAAAAAGTTTAGCAAAATATCTCATCCACCTTTGTTGAATATCATCTTCTAAGAAAAGTATTTTTTGATCTTCATCCTTAATACACTTCACTTGAACTAAATCCTTACTACTCCTATCTCTTTGCTTGGCTAACTTATACATATATCTTTCTCCCTCCTTAGTATCTAATCTATTATATAAATCACTAAAAGCTAAGGTCTTCGCATCGCATATTGCTTTTTTAGATTCCTTACGAGCTTCTTTATATCTTTTCCAATTATTAGAATTTTTAAAATTAAACCAATTTTTATAACAAATTTTCTTATTCTTAATCTTTTCTTGCACATTTGGATTCCACCACCAACTATTTTTACTATTAAGAGTTTTTCCCTTTGATACTCCAAGCACATCTTTTGCAATATTCTTAATATCACTAGCCACTTTTTCCCATATAACACTAACATCCTCATGCACAGATAAAACCTTAAGATCTAAAATCTTACTCTCAAAAATATTTTTGTTAATATTCTTTAAATGCCCCCATCTAATCCTAGAATATCGTTTTTCTTTATTTTTTATTATCAGCCTCTTTATCTTAAAGTCCAAAATTAATAATCGATGTTGGGTACATAAATTTTCACTCGGAATAACTTTACAATATTTGCAATCTAAACCATTTCTTAAAGGATTCATGTCATTATTATTCGATAAATTTTACGCTAGCTGTCGACTACCTAACGCAACCCTCCACTTTTCTCATCCTGGACTTGGGACCTGGCAATGATAGTGTTAGCGACAATTTACTCCTAAAATATAATTCTTTTTCTTATTAAAATGATAGTCCATCTTTCGATTATTAGTGTATAACATTTTGATGAGAAGTTACATTGTATATTTTATCCTAATATTGGCAGTATAATATGGAATGAGCTATATGTCCTTTCAATTATTTTAATTAGTTATAGTATATTATAAACTGTGTCCATGCTAATCAATAGCATAAAATGGCTCTCACTATAGTTCATAATGTAGCAAGATATGCCTCATATGCCATTATTTTGGTGATGTGCAAGGATTAAAGTAGCGTGCACTGTTGTGCTTTAAATGTGCTATAGCGAATAGCACACTACTTTGCCATATTAGGAGATGCTATGAGGATGAGTATAGTGGTTGTGTTGATGAACGTAATTTTAAAAAAATGATGTGAGAGATATTGATGTCGTTTAAGAGAATGCTAGTTTGGTTGATGATGATTCTAATTTTACAATTTGAATATGGGATTAATAAACAAAATTTTGCTTATTTAAAGAAAAAATTTATTGCTTATATATTCAGTAAAAGTATTCCATTGAGAATATTTGTGACCATCTTTCTTTATGGAAGTTTAAGCTTCAATGTATTGCATTTTAGCTTGGTTTTATGCATTTCTGCAAGCTCGATAGTTTCATTTCTTAATCTTTTTTTTTTGTCATAGTTTATTTTGATTTTTAACTTTTATGTATAACCAAGTTAAATAACCTTATGATTTACTTGAGTACCGTTATATTTTTTAAAGGATATATATATATATATATATTTTCTATTGTATTGTGTTAACCTCTAAGTAAAGAACAAGAAAAAGGAAACAAAGAAGAAATCTAACGTATAAACCTCATACATATCGGATCCTCAAAATCTTGTCGAAATCACGCCGATTCGGCGCCGTTCGCGTTGCTTCCCCGCTAATCCTGCGACGACAGCCTCGATCGCTACCCTTCGTGCCCTTTAAAATGAGAGTGATGCTCTCATTCATTCCCGCTGGTCCCCCCACACGATCGCAAACCCGAATCCACGATCGTATCTCCCTCTCCACCTTCCGTCGCCTCTTCCCGTCGGGCCCGATCCTGATCTCAAACCCTTACCTCACTCGCAGACAAGCTCCCTCCTCCAATCGAGCTCCATCCACAAGCCTCCCGATCTCCTCTGCCCTAGACTTCATACCCGAACCGAGCCAAAGCCTCCACCCGATCTCCCTATTCTCATATACCCAACCGATCCCTAACTCAAATAAAACCCATAGCCCACTCACTCCAACTCAACCCAACACACTCACAAACCCAAATCAGCCCAAGGTTGTGTCTCTCTCCCTCACTTCAATGTTTTGATGTTAAGTGCATTTAACATTAATATTAATATTAATGCTAATATTAATATTAATGTTAATATTATTATTATTATTATATTATTATCCTAATAATAATAATATAGTTTCTATTATTTTAGTAATATTATTATGAATAATAATAATATTATTATTACTAAAAATATATATTTTCTCTCGTGGCTTGCAACGGGCCGGCAAAACCCCTACGCGCTCACATAGCGTAGTAGGGAGGGAAACCGGTACGGTGCTTGTGACGACTTAAAATCCTTCTTCAATGCTAGCGACGAGCCGACAAACCATACTCGCTCACGTAGTGTAGTAGGGAGGGAAACCGGTGCGGCACTTGCGGTGAGGGGGATAAAAAAAAATACTAAGTACCTCCAAACGCTCACGTAGTGCAAAGGGGGGGAAATAAATTGCGTTCTTTAATAACGAACCTAAAAACCCTTAAACGCTCATGTAGCGGGCGGGGATAAAATAAAAAAATGCAACCGCGGTGTCATTTTGACACCTACCTGAAGCGCTCACATAGCGTCGAGGGGAAGGTTGCCTCTTGATTTTTCCCCCAAACGGGGGAGAGTAGGAGACGCCGGGAGGCTACCAAATTTTTGTCTGAAATAAGATAATGACTTGAACAAAAATGAGCTTGGACTTGGACTTAATTGAACTCAAAAAAGAGCAAATGCAAGGAATTTTTGACTTAGAGATTGTAGTTTGGGACAACAACAAAGAACTTGAACTCAAACTGGACTTGGTTTGGACTGCAAGGATGAACAAGAGCTTGAATTCAAGCTGAACTACAGGGAACATGCGTCCGAATTCAAATGATTAACAAAGACTTGAATGTAAATGAACCGTAGTGGACTTGACTTGAACAATGTGGATAGACAAGAGAACTTGTGAGCTAATAACCAAAATGGACTTTAAATCAAAGAATATGTAAAAAAAAAGGAAAGAAAATGATGAATAATGAACATCAATGAGTAAAAAAAGGGAAATCATAAGCAAATTATCATTGCATATTACAATTTGTTTATAAATGATGAAATTAAAGTGATATGCCCATATCAATTAGCTAGTTCACAAGCAAGAAACAAGCACTTACGGCGAACGTGAACTTTCGTGGGTGTGTGCAGAAGATGTGTGGTGAACAAAATAACTAGCTAACAAGCATAAGTGTGAGTTTATAACACATACAAAGGTCTATTTGCAAGCCACTACAAGGATTATCCAACACCATTTAATATGAGGCCTTTAGTAAGTGCTAAAATGTATTCATGATATTTATGCCCATCAAAATGCAAATGTTGTATGACAATAATAACGACATGAATATTTATGTCATGAGACATCAAGTGAGCATGACAAATCAATGAACAAGCCCTGTTAAACAAGCTTTAAGTGAATACAATTTGCAAAGTGATCAATGTCATTTGACCCCTTTTGCAAGCGACAAGAGAATTCAATATACAATGAACTAACTACGGTTTATTAGAAAAGTTTGAAGCAAATACAGTCTGCATACGATCAATGTCACTTTATTGGATTATGCAACAAATGTGGTGATCTCTTCATTACTTCAAATTGCAAACACTATAAAGGAGAAATGTTTGAAGAATGCTATGTCAAGTCGAAGTATGTCTCTCTCACAAGCAACACGAGTTGATATGCAAATGAGGGCCAAGTAGAGGAGTGCAATGGCCCTCATATGGTCAATATCAATCAATTAGCAAGTAAGCACAATAGTTTATCGCGAACCGTTGAACTTGATATGTAAGGAATGTGATGGTGTCCCTATCACCAACAACGACCAAACTCCAAGAAGATACATCAAAATAAATGAGCAAATGCAAATGTCCACAATTTCTTGTAAAGGGGCCCACTCTATACATCGTGTATCATCTGCAAACATAGATGAAAGACATACAACAAATGTAAACTTCTACGAGTTATCATAGAAGACATAAAAAAGTCCAGAATAGCCCCCGCACATGCATTGTAGTTTGTATACACATAGGTACACTAATGGGGCATATAAAATCAAACACCAGCATGGGCCCAGGCGAGCGTGTTGTAGGAACACACGCGACGTCTAAGGATGTTGCGCGGGTCAATAAATGAATTCAAGTTTGAACCTGATCCTTCTAGGTGGATCATTAGGAGTTGACAGGGTTCGAACCATTAAATAAATATACGGTTCTGACGACCGATATATTTGTTTTAATACTTTTATATTAGACCTTCAAGGCCTATAATCAAGATAATTCATTAACAAAATCATAAAGCCTACGATAAAGTCGATCCTCGATCAACAGCTTGGTTGAGTCGATGGGGTTCAATCAATAAATAGAAATGATTCCAAACACCCCGATGATGGCCGTGTTTAAGGCAGAATCTCAACCGGATGGGTCCATTCCAAATATTTTAAAATACCATCCCAAATATCTGAAGACTTAGAAAATCACCAAAATCCCAAAATATTTAAAATGGAAATCCAACCATCAACCACTTAAAGTAAAATACATTCATCCTCCGCAATAGAGTGCAGAGGCGGACAAATTAAAAAACTACTTCAGCTCACAAGGAGCCAAATGCTTAGTCGAAAATATCACTAGGATTCATTCTCAAACAATCTCCTGCCAGTAAGGACGTGGTATGTGTCCTCTGACCGGCGGTTTTGTCGCCAAATGACACCGCAGGATAAACGGTTATGACCCGGGGCCCTCTGAACCGAGTGGTTTTGCCGCCAAATGGTACCCTTGGACGAAACAACCCATGGCTACCGACAAGGATCTTTCTGTCAGGTTGGGTCGAGTACCTCCTCTGACTAAGTAGACCAGGGACGACGGAACCATGTGATCTTGATCGGGTCCATCATCCATTCCCCCACAATCCGCTTTAAGTGTAAGATGGTGAAATTTCTACTTTTAAATATCAAATCTTCTAACCTTTCAAACCTCCTAATATCTAAGCCCGTGCTGCTACTATATGCATGATACCATGCATCTATGGATACAACGTATCTGATTGCTGACTAGCCTTAATCGAAAGTTCTCTCTCATGATCAGGAGGGGTAATTAACTATAGGGGCTTGCGCCTATAGGAAACTAGAACTCAGATCATAAAGTCCTCGCAAAAATGAGGGCAAAATCTCTTGGTAGTGTCTTATCTACAAACTCATCTGCCTTCCAAAATTTACTTCAGAACTTATTCTATTAAAACTCCTTCCCGAAAAGAAAAAAGCAACAGTGCGGGCAGAGGCCGGGGCCGAATTTTCGGAGCCCACATATTGATGAGTTATTCATAATTTTAATGATTTCTGCTGTCTCGTCGGTTCCCTCGAAAGTATGGTCTATGCTTAAATTGCAGCTGATCCAATAGATACAGTGTCATTTTGGTTTGTGATCCTTTATCCTGGACCACTTTTTTAAAGATCAGCCATACAGGTCATCGACTGAACCTGACAGCAACTGTAGTATGTACCCTGGTCTATAGTTTTATTTTCTATAATCCATAAAAAAACATCATTTTCTTGGCCTGATTCAAAATCGCCATTTGGAGGAGTGTGGTCAGTTGGATCTCAAATTTCACTTTAGAATGACTTTTGTCCTTTTAAGCCTGTGCAAGTCTATGTTTTATGATTTCAGGAAAATAAAAGAGAGCCATCACTATACTGGAGGGATTGAAGGAAAATTGAGTGGCTGCAATACAAACAATCTTGCAGTAAAAATGGATATTGTTAGGTTAAAGAAGACATGGATTATTTCACAGGTTAAAATTAATTTATCTGAAAGAAACACCTGGTTAATTGGATGTTAAGATTGGCACAACAAACCTGATTATAAGTACATTCTTTTGCTTTTTATGTCTTGTCTTCCAAAATGATCAAGAAAGTGGAGTTATTCTTAACAAGAATTCTAGAAATTGGACCTTCTAATTAAGTCCAAAGATTTCAGTCCATTGGCCAGTCTGATACTTTTGAAGGTTAACAGTTTTAGGAATCGATCTGTAACTTTCTGAAGCTTGTTACCTAACCTTAATGGCCATTGTATGAATTACCATATTTAAAATCCCTTGGTGTTTACTTAATTGTGTAGCAGAAACTATTCTTTCAATTTCCTGTTTCTTATCTGAAGTGTTGATTCATGATTTGGAAGCTTTACAATGAGAAATGCTTTCCATGACTGTGTGCAGGTGACTGAGAATGGCAAGCAGGAGAGGCATCTTGTTGCAACAGTTGGCAAATTCAGTGTAATCTGGAACTTCCTCCAGGTGAAGAAAAGCAACCATGAATGCTACCGCAACCAGGAAGGCCTGAAGAGTTGCTATTGCTACCGTATTGTTCCCAGGGATGAATCCATTGTTGATAGCCGTTTTATGCATGAGAAGTTTGCTGGTACTGACTCTCCAGATGCTCCGCTGGTTGTGGCTACTCCCATGAAGGTCAGTTCCTTCAGCATTTCTAATGCTCGGCGCTAATCCTTGTTTAGTTACTTAATTCTTATTTAACTCTTTGCAATTCTGCTATGTTTATGCCTTTAATCTTTGAATTCCTTTGGGTTTTGCACTTTATTGTGCTTTCTGGAAATTTGTTTGTTTGTTTTTATTGGAGTTTGAATTAACACAGTTGAAACTTTGAACTTTTGTAATTTGGGATATACCTTTTAAAAACTTTTTTAGATTGTTTTGTATGTTTCTGAATATATTGGCATATATAATATATAATCATAGTGAAGCTTATATTATTGGAGAATTAACACTTTTAATGAAAAATTTGGGTAACCGAGTTTCCAAATTTTTAGATTTTTGGAATAGAAAATTTGAGTGATTATTTAGAATTGCACTAATTTAAAGCTAATCTGATTGGTTTGATTTGTTTAACTAAATTTAAGTACTTTTTTAATGATATCTTAAGAATATCATACTTTTTCCAGGTTGAATTACACATTGCATTATATTTATTTAAATATATATGTAAATTATTTATTTTTCATTTTAATTACTTTTATTTTTTCATTTATTTACTAGTCTACCCTTCTGCTGCTACCTTTGGGAACTTTTGTTTCTTATATTAATGGGCAACCTCCTTAATCATTGTATTATTGATGATGAACTTCTTTTCTTATTTTCTTAAATTTAAATTTTTTATTGTTTTGATGATCAATTAGGTATGATTACTCAGTGAAATGAGGTCTACATCTAACTAACTGATCATTAAAATTTGGAAGCTAAGTATCCAATCATAATATGAATGGGACTTTGGTGTGAACCAAACTTAGTAGTGAATTTCTTCAGATTTGGCTCCAATTATTAAACACTTCAAAGCTTCTTTTATATAAAATATATATTGTTGATTTTCACTCATCAATGGCCTGATTGAAATTAGGCACAAAAATTCTTATATAATCAAAATGATAAGGTTTCGATTCCGATCATATTGGTTGCCGGTCGACACGTGTTACATATATAAGCTCGATAAACATGCTAAGGCATTAGCCCATTGATTAAGTTGATGAAGTCGATCTCGAAAGCGTTTATTCGGTGCACATCTTTATATCAATGTGATATTGTTGAGACTGAGAGAAAGCAACACATGATTGCTAATCTGAATCATTCAATATGATAATAAAATGGTTCTTTAAAATTGAACGGCGAAATTGTTGAAGCCATCGAAACATAAAATTTCATGAATAGATCGAAATTGTATTTTAAAATCTTATTATTTTTAAATTAGTCACTATTTGTGGTGATACCTCTTCTATCTATTCTAATTAAAAAGTGGCCTTAATTTAGTGGAATTTTTATATTAGATTATTTTAATTAAAATTTGATTAAATTCTTCATGTTCATTTAAAGGGCAAGATTTAATGCATTCACATCATAATTGTGATTTGTCTATTAAATTATCCATGGAGGAATTCTATTGGCTCTTTACTTCTAGTAGTAGATTTCTCTTTTGGTTTTTATGAGCAATCACATCATGAAATTATTAGGCCCAAATTAGAAGGTTTTTTTAAACAAAATTCCTTTCAATTTGATGTTAAGAAAATTGGTTTGTTTGTGGACAAATTTATTTGTATTATTTTTAATTAGCATAAGTGGTGGGGTCATAGAGAGATTAGGGGTGGGTCCCTAACATTAAGAATAAAAAAATACTATTATTTATATAATAAAAATTTATATGCTTTATCCATGACTTAATATCCGATGGAGGTCACATAAATTTTAAAATTTATTTATATAAAGTTATAGTCTCTCAATTATATCAAAATATAATTCTTTAAAAAATTAATTTTCTTATTATGTAATTTAAATCTTTGAGGGTAATATAAATAAATATTAAAGTCTATATATATATATATATATATATATATATATATATATATATATATATCCCTTTTTTAAATTAAATATAAAACCATAATCTTATTAGATTTCCAATACAAAATATTTCTTTATTTTTTTTTGGAAAATTTTAATATCACAATATTCTCATAAAAAAATAATTATGATGAATTTAAAATTATTTTAAAATAATATAATATGCAAGCAATCAACTCAAAAATATTTTTTTTTCTCTTTATCTTTATCTAATATTAGGTCATTAGTCTTTTTAGTTTATGACTTTGATGGAATATTATATATATATTATTTTCTTTTATTTGTAGTAATTTAGTATAAAATAAAGATATGTATATCCTAGCAAGTATTATTTATTTATTTATTTATTACATATTAGGTATATGGTTGATAATCAATAATAATGATGGTCGATAAT
This sequence comes from Dendrobium nobile, assembly GCA_022539455.1. Lineage (NCBI taxonomy): Eukaryota > Viridiplantae > Streptophyta > Magnoliopsida > Asparagales > Orchidaceae > Dendrobium > Dendrobium nobile. Next base: position 4,380,083 of record CM039723.1, on the reverse strand, counting down.
AACGATGACCAGTGGCCCACAAAAATAATAACAGGCCCTTAAAAAAATAAAATATCTAAATTTATTTTGAATATTTTTAAAAAATAATTTATTTCATTAAAAATAAAAATAAAAAAGAAAAAAATATATAAATATAGAATAACTTTTGCAATATGAATTTTCAAAGGACCAGGGCCCCACAGAGAAAATTTGCATTATGTTTTGGTCTCTTACATAGAAAAGTATTTGATGTAGACTCAAATGAACGGCTGAGATTTGATCTCAGCAAATGCTCGGTGGCTTCAAACACCTTACGCATTATAAATTTATAATAGAATTAGAAAAGCAGATTAAAAGCCTAATTATAATTTTCTTTCTAATTATAGTAAATTACTTGTACCAATTAACAAGTCGGGAATATTCTCTTAAACTTTCCGAAAGAATTGAAAGTGGATTAGTCTTCGCTGCCGTCCGTCATTAGGCCGATTGGCTGAGAGATTTATCCTTAAATAGAAAAGATTAAGTTCGCGAATTGATATAAATAAACTATTAGAAAATAATCAAAAGTGGATTAATCAGACTTTTAAAACAAAATAATGAAGAAATGTATCGAAGGTGATAGATCATAGTTTCAATAATTAGATTGACAAAATATTTCAAAAATATTCTTTATTTATTTATCAATTTAGCCAAAATAATAATAATTCTATTTGGTTAGGCGCAAAGGATTCCACGAAGAGAATAATTTCATTTAATGAGAATCATGCGATCTGGTTCACTGTAGGAAAATCGCCTATTACCGGCGGAATATTTTCCGGCTGGCTTTCTGGCGAATTTCAATGGATTTTATTGAAATATTTTTTAAAGATTTTTCTGCAGATTTTCCGACGGATTTTCGAATAAGTATTTCCAGTGGATTTTAATAATTTCTTTAAAAAAACCCTATGCGGGTTTTACTAGCGGAAAATTTCGTGTTGGAAACTTCCAAATCCAAGGAAAAAATCCGTAGGTAATCGTCTATTTTCTTGTAGTGGTTCACTTTGGTATTATTAGTAGCCATAATAATTTCAATTTTGTAATTGAACTTCATGGAATGCTCATCTTATAATTATATTTTTTTAATAAAAATTTAAAATAATGGTCAAAATATGAAAGCCACAGCAACTGCCTCGCAGCTGACGCCTCAAAATTCCACTACGATAGCCCATATTCGAAGAAATTAGGATTCAGGACGTAGCTTTCATCTGGACTCCAATTAAGTAGAACATGTCATGTCAGTCGTCTGTGCACACAATATATACAAATTGTACACAAGCTGTGTACAAATTGTGCACAGTGTATAGGTGACATGACTGATTATGATTGGAGTTCGGATGGAAGCTAGTTCGAACTCCTCGAACGTAATAATTTCTTCAATATTTGAAGTAAAAAAAAAATCTAAATATTAAATGCTTTAAAATATAAAAATTTTTATTCATTCAAATTTATTTTGAATTGCATATCAACCTATCATTGTTAGCTTCTCATGATCATAGTTGACTTTATTATTTTTTTCTTAAAATTTTACATTCATATTTTTACATAATTAAATAATTAATTTTTGTATTTATAATGAAAAGGCACGGACTGAAGGAGAAAGGTAAAAACTTACGTGGGGAACACGTTAACAGCGAAGTTAAAAACCCGGGCAGCACAACTCACCGAATGGATAAAGTGGGGCCCGCAGAGCCTATGAAATTGGGCTATCGACGGAGGAAGTTGCGGATAACGATCCAGCCGCCAAGGAAGACGCGTGAATGTCAAAGGTGGACCCCACATGTCTCTTAGATTCCGCACTGGATTCTCTTTCGCGCATTATTTAACCTCAAATATTTACTAGTTTTTATTAAGGAAAATTTCCAAATAATAATAATAATAATAATAATTTATTAAGGATTTTTTTTGGGTTTTGAGAAAAGTGAAAATATAATTTTGTAAAGTTGATTCTGAAATTAGAATAGAAAAATAATTTTATTATAATCATATAAAGTAATTTTATTACAATTTTTATAAATAATAAATAATTAGTAAAAAAATTAATGATCAAATCAAATTATTGTTATTATCTGAAAAATAAATCAACTAGAAAATTATCCCAAAAAGACTCTAAATTCAATTGAACTAATTCTATTACTTCATTTTCTTATTATATAAACTTGAATTTATATTTATTTGAATTAATTTGATTTTATTTATCTAAATAGTAAATACTTTAATTATTATAATATGTAATGTTAATAAAAAAGAAAATTAATTTCAGAAGAAATAAAAAATATTTGAGCTTATTTTCAAAATTAAATTTCAAAAGCTTAAATCAAAATTAATTTTTAATCATATTTTATGTTTGATATTTGAAGGATTTGAACTAATTGCCCTCATGCTTTTCTATGTAAGATATTTCTTTTTATTTTTTGTAAAGAGTTGTATTGAAGTGATGACTTAAAAGCTATATATGATTTTTCACCTTAAAATATTAGTACTATGTTCTTATTAGAATATTGCTATTTATTATAGTGATATGCTATGATTTATATAGAAAAGGAAACATTATAACAATATTAATATAAGTCAAGAAAGTGAAGCCAACAATGAATTTACACTGTGCATTTGATTACCAAAATATGGAGATAAAGAAGAGTAATATAAATTTTTTATTGCATACATAACATTTTATTTCATGTTATTTACATATATGACACCTAAAACTTTAATATTGCATGCATACCATCCATAAAATAAATATGGATGCATGGATTGAAATATTGAAATTTATAGGGTGATATGGATGATAAGAATGAAATACATGAGTAATATATTTGATATTAAAATTTTATATGAGTACTGATAATGTAATATTAAAATTTTGAATGTTAGATATATAAATAGTATGAATGTAAATCCCTTAAAATTTTAATGTAAGAATATTTTGGTGTAATTTTTGTGATTTTTTTTTTTTACATTTTAGGGTTTAGAGATAATATATTAGATTTGAATTCAAAATCTTAGTTAAAATTGATAATTATCTTAATTACCATCCAACTAAAATGCCACGTGATGTTCATGATAACTCATGAACCCATTTTCCTTCCCGTCCTCCGCCTTCGGTAAGCTTACCTTCCAGTCTCTCCACGACGTCCCCCAAACCCAGCTTATAACGGCGTAGAAACCGCATCACCCCATCATTTATCTCCTCGCTTCCCTTCCCCATTCTCGCCACCACCGTCGTCGACGTTACAAAGATGCCGTCGCGTTCACACGCCGATCTCCTTTCCCTTGTTTCTCCGCCGCCGCAGCAATCTCCTCGCCTCCCCCGCATCTTGACGGTACCAGGCGTCCTCTCCGACTGCGAAGCCGACCCTTCGACCGCCAATCCCATCGCCCCTTACTCTCCAACCCAGCGCCGCATCATCGTAACTAACCATCTCCCCATCCGCGCCCACCGCCACCCCTCCTCCGCCCAGTGGTCCTTCTCTTGGGACACCGACGCCCTCGCCTTCCACCTCCGTTCCGGCCTCCCGTCCTCGGCCTCGATCATCCACGTCGGCACCCTCCGCGCCGACATCGACCCATCCGATCACGATTCCGTCTCCCAACTCCTTTCCGAGGAATTCAATTGCGTCCCCGTCTTTCTCCCCCCTGATCTCCACCAACGATTCTATCACGGCTTCTGCAAACGCTATCTTTGGCCTCTTCTCCACTACCTGCTCCCCTTGTCCCCTGCCTCTCTCGCCGGGCTTCGCTTTGACCGCCGCCTCTGGCTCGCCTATCTCTCCGCCAACAAGCTATTCGCTGACAGAATCACAGAAATCCTCTCTTCTGATGACGACTTTGTCTGGGCCCATGACTACCACCTCCTTGCCCTCCCCACCTTCCTCCGCAAACGCTTCCCCCGCATAAAGCTCGGATTTTTCCTCCATTCCCCTTTCCCCTCCTCCGAAATCTTTCGCACGTTACCAGTTCGAGAAGAGCTCCTTAGGGCTCTCCTCAACGCTGACCTCCTCGGTTTCCATACCTTCGATTACGCCCGCCATTTCCTCTCCTGCTGCTCTCGTCTCCTCGGCATCGACTACGAGTCCAAGCGTGGATACATTATGTTGGACTATTACGGTCGAACCGTCACAGTCAAAATCCTTCCCGTTGGCGTCCACATGGGACAGCTCCAAGCGACGATCAACTCGACCGAAACCAAATCCAAGATCCAAGATTTGATGACCACATTCAAAGATAAGATCTTACTTCTTGGGCGTGATGATATGGACATATTCAAAGGCATCAGCTTGAAATTTCTGGCAATGGAGCAACTACTAGAGGAGCATCCGAAGCTCCGTGGCCAAGCCGTGCTTATACAGATTGCCAACCCAGCTAGGAGCCAAGGTAAGGACATTCAGGAGATGCAGGAAGAAGCCCATTCAATCGTGAAAAGAATCAACGAGAAATTTGGATCTCCTGGATACTCCCCCATTCTGTTGCTTGATGGCGGGTCTCTTCAAACCTATGAGAAGATTGCTTATTATGCTGTTGCCGAATGCTGCGTCGTCAATCCTGTTCGAGATGGAATGAATCTGGTTCCTTATGAATACACAGTTTGTCGTCAGGGCAGCAAGGCATTTGAGGATATGCCCAAGAAGAGTATGATTGTAGTATCTGAATTCATTGGGTGTTCTCCATCCTTAAGTGGAGCAATCAGAGTTAACCCTTGGAATATCGATTCGATGGCGGAGGCAATGAACTTGGCAATCTCCATGCCTGAAGCTGAGAAGCAACTGAGACATGAGAAGCACTACAAATATGTGAGTTCCCATGATATTTCCTACTGGGCAAGGTCTTTTGATCAGGATTTGCAGAGGTCTTGTAAGGATCATTTCATGAAAAGGTGCTGGGGAATTGGATTTGGATTGAACTTCAGGGTTGTTGCATTGGGGCCTAACTTCAGGAAGCTTTCAGTAGAGCATATAGTTTCTGCTTATAGGAGGACAACCAGTAGGCTAATATTGTTGGACTATGATGGGACTATGATGCCAAATAGCTCTATTGTTAAGACTCCAAGTAAGGAGGTTATAGAGATTCTGAATGATTTGTGTTCAGATGAGAAAAATGTTGTTTTTTTGGTTAGTGGCAGAGGGAAAGATTCATTAAGCATGTGGTTTGAAGATTGTGAGAAGTTAGGGATCTCTGCTGAGCATGGATACTTTACAAGGTAATAAATGGCTTCTTCTTTGGTATTCTAACCATTTGTTATTTCATTTTCTTGGTCTCTGAATTCTGAACTTGTTAAGAAATGTTACAGATCTCTATTAGCTGGGTCAACTATTGCCATTAATTGAGATGAATTATAAACAATAATAATAATAATTTGGTTTTTATTATTCCTTCTATGCCTTGTTGCATTGTTTGCAAGCATATGCTATGATTCTATTTTGCTGGCATACAATGATTTGTTTTGAGATGAATGCAATACAATAGTTGATTGATTAGCGGCGCACTCATCTAAAGGCAAATTCAACAGGTAATCAATTATCTCTGATCCTAATTTTTCTTGGTTTTGTTGTCTAAATATTTAAGATTTCACATGCTTAGATTTGCAAGTAAACTCAAGTAGATTAAGGCTTCTTTTGGAGCAGCTTTCTTAATGCTTTCTATAACAGTCTTTTAGTACGAAAATTTCTAGTTCAAAAAAATTTTATACCAGAAAGTTGTTTTAGAAAACAATAAAAAAGTCATCCCAAAAGAAGCCAAAGTAATTAACAATAGTTTGGTAATCATATATTTCTGGGAAAATATCAGTTAATAAGGCCAATATTTCATAATACATGAGACTTCTTCAAACCAGGTTTCATGGTTTAACAAGTGTTGCCTTCTGGATTATTATGGAGAATAAGAGCAGGAGTGTCTTATATATCCTGATGCTGAGCAAGGAACATGTAGAGGATAAGTATATTCTATTTTAACGGTAGCTATATACTTTGGATTCTTTATGTTTTTTTAATCCAAATTGCCAACATCTTCAGTCATGAAAAAACAATGGAATCTATCAACTGGATCACATAAGTTAAAAATTTGTGTCTGATTCCCTCTTCTTGTTTCTGGATACTCCATTTCTTTTATTTTCTGCTACATAGAAATGAAAAATCTCTTGCAAATTTGCATTTCATTTCTATCTAATTCTTCATCATCCTTGAATTCTGGTCTTTTTTACTTAGGTGGAACAGAGACTCGCCATGGGAATCCTGTCAATTAGCTACTGAGTTTGAGTGGAAAAGGATTGCTGAGCCAGTGATGAAGCTTTATACAGAAACAACTGATGGTTCTTACATTGAGCAGAAGGAAAGTGCTCTTGTGTGGCATCATCAGGACGCCGATCCGGATTTTGGGTCTTGTCAAGCAAAAGAACTCTTAGACCACCTTGAGAATGTGCTTGCTAATGAGCCTGTGGTTGTTAAGAGAGGCCAACACATTGTAGAAGTGAAGCCTCAGGTATGTTTCTACCTCTACATTCTGAAACTTTTTTGTTTTCATTTATCAAAACTCCATTACGCATCACTGATGTTCATGCACTGTACAATTTGCAGGGAATAAGTAAGGGGATAGTTGCAAGGAATCTCATCTCAACCATGTCGAATAGAGGAAAACCGCCAAACTTTGTACTTTGCATCGGCGATGATCGATCCGATGAAGACATGTTTGAAACCATCATGGATTCTCCTAAAAATCCATCCTTGCCTGTGATTTCTGAAGTGTTTGCATGCACAGTTGGCAACAAACCAAGCAAGGCAAAGTACTACCTTGATGACACAGTTGAAGTCATTAAATTGCTTGAAGGTCTAGTGGCCCCTTCCTCACAACCATCAAAAAGACCTTTTCTTCAAGCTTCATTTGAAGGTTCTCTGACATGGAAAATTTAGAGAAGATCTACTCTGGGAGTTGGCTTAAGCTGAGAATAAAGATAGATCACAGCCATAAGATTTCAAAAATAGAGTTAAATGAGAATTTAGGACAGCAAAGAAGAAAGCACAGATATGGCCATCTGTTTCATATTCTTTAATACTGACACAGCTTCATAGTGTGTAGATAACAGGAAATCAAATGTTTTGTTTCTAATTTTTTCTGCTTATTTGTAGATACATTTACATTCCTTCCATTCAACAGAAATTGCAGAATCTCTTCTATTCTGGTGTTCAATTTAGATGGAGCTGCTTATATCTTACTTAGACTTCGTTTGGAATAACTTTTTTTATTACTTTCTAAAACAATTTTTCGTATAAAATTTTTAGAACTAGAATTTTTTATGCTAAAAAATTCTTTAGGAAGCAGTAAAAAAGCTGACCCAAATGAAGCTAGTTATCTGTTTGATTATAAAACTTTGTTATAGAAAAAGTCTCAAATAGATATTCTTCTTTGACTAATTTTCACACACGTTTTTCATAGAAAAATATAGAAAACATTTATCACAAATTATAGTTGTTTAGTTCAAATAGTTATCAACTTCTAAGAATATGATTTCTTGGCTACTACAATCAACTTTAATAATGTGGAAAAAAATAGATAGCTAAAATAAATATAATATATTAATAATTAAGTAAAATGTATATTATTTTTTATGAATAATTTTAAAATTTATTATGACCAAAATTTGACTAGAATATTCTAACTAAAAATTATTTCAATAATAAGGGAAATAGTTAGTATATGCCTCAAGTTAAGGACATTATTTTTATCATGAAATTATAAAGCAGCTGAAATTATGTGTAAGATTTTAAAAATATTATTAATAAAATTATTTGAGAATACTGTTAGGGGTCTATGTACTATATCTGCATAAGACCCTTCTTTATAAGGTATTAATTGGATTCAATAACTTAATAATGTCCCAAATAAACAATAAAAAAAACTCATATCATCTTAATTGCACGAACAAAATTTATTTTTAAGTAAAAATGAATAATTTTTGCCTTATTTTATTATCCACCTAAAGCTTACATTTACAATTATATATATATATATATATATTAAAGAAAACCCACGGAGGGGCCTATGCGTTGATATAAAAATCAGTTACAAAGTCCTTAAGGGAAACCATCGGCTCACTACTGCTCAAACGAGCTACAAAACAAGGAAAAAGAAAACCTACGAGCCAATTATTTCCACTACCAAAAAGTACAAGGAACCCTAGTAACATGCTACTGATGCTAAAGCTCAGCATCCAAAAAAGAAAGATAAAAAAATAGACTTTAAGCTCAGTCTTTTTGCCAAAAAAGTTGAAACCCATCCTCATTAGCTTCTCCTGCAAAAAAGTAATTCTGCAAAAAAAGGGGCTACACACAACAAGAATGTTAGCAAAGCCAATTTGAGAAAGAAAATAATTCGAATAGCAGTAAATAACATAGACCCAAGTGAAGCCAGCCTCAGAATTTAGATAGTCAGAGCTCAAAGTAAAATTAATACGCATAGCCTCATTAGGAATGTCCACAAGCCACTCAATCCTGCCTAAAGCGATCCAGCAGCACCTACAGTGACATAATTCCCAACTCACCCCATCAGCCTGACAAAGATCACCAAAACTCCACATAAACCGATCACCAGATAACCTGGGATCCACACAGAACCAGCAACAAAAACAGCTGGAAGGAAAGATCAGCAGGCAAAAAGAAAACATCAAATTAAGCTTCAATAAATATGAGCCAGCAAACCATGAACCCATAGTATTAAGGAACCCCCCAAACCAGATCTCAAGCTCCAGCAAATACAACAACTGATGGTGAAAACAGCCCAGCAGCCACAGAAAAATAACCATAAAAAACAACCCCATGAATGACAGCAGCTCAACAAAATCACCCAAACTACCCCATGCAAGAGAGCAACAGAGGGACAAACCTTCAGCATCCACAAATTTAAAATCATAGCTCCCATCTAAAAACTCAAGAACAGTAGCATCACAAAGGCAATTATACAACAAACAGTCACCAAAACCACCCCTCATCCAGTCCCTCATAAAATACAAACAACCAATGCTCGAGTTCCAGCCACCGAAAGCAGCCAAGCTGCCCCAAAAAACATACCAATCAAAATAAACCTAGCTCCCAGAAAACAGGGAACTAGAGAAAAAAACAAAAGAAGGTTAATTGTTAACATACGGGATTCCACATGCATCAAGGTAGAGCAACCATTAATATGAGCAGGCATAGAAAAAGGATTTAATAAAATCAGTGAAAGAGTCCAGATTACCGCCATGGGTAGCAAGCCAAAAAGCACAGGAGTTATCAGCCTTACCAATATGAGAGAAAGAAGTATTCATAAAAACCAGCAACTTCTTGATCTCCCTAACAAGGTAAAAAATATTCGGGCTACAGCAACTATCCTCCAAGACCTGAAACGGGGAGATGTTAAAACCCGAATCCACCTCCACAATCAAATTAATTAAATTCAAAGGGATGCAAAGTTGGATACCATACAGAATGGCCATAGTAATAGCAAAATCAATATTACCATTATGGACAGGACCAGCAAAATCCATAACCAACTGACCATTAGAGTCCCTAATCAAGCCACCACCCTCCGAATGAAAGCCATCAACATTAAGTTTAAAAAATTTTTGTGAAGGATTAGTCCAGTAAATAACATTGATAGCAGCCGGAGTCCTCTTCCATACAATTACTATTATTTTCTTGATTTATTAGCGGTTCTATTTAATATTAATAGATTATGTGTCTTTTCAGATGGATTTTTTATTTGATGGATTTATATATAGAGGGATATGAATTAGATGTTATGAAATGAATTAAATTGTAGTCATTCTTTATCTCTTCTGCCACTTCTTATCTCTTTCGCCTCTTCTTGATGTGATTCGCTATAGTGTAGGGGGTCCATTTGATTGGGATATGATAATTGGGAATCAACAAATGATTAAATAAATATTTGACGGTCTTGTGAAGGAGAGATTATTCTGTGCGATGTCCGAATGAGTCTGGAGGTCAACCAGACATGCCACTTCATCCAATGCACTGTGCATTTGGTGACGTGGCTCTTCCGAATTGACCTCCAGAGGCATCTGAATACCGCACATAATAATTTTTCCTTATGAAGAAGGTTGACCAGTTGACCTACAATCAATAGTTTTAGGTCACTAGTATTTTCGCCATGTTTTTAGGATCTTCTAGATTTGTACAAACACTATAGGGTTTTGATCGTTTCCTCCCTAATCTAGAAAATAATATGTTGTCCCTAGCTCAAATCATCCCAATGAGCTAACTTAATTTGGCACTACCCATGAGAATATTTGAGGGTTGATGTTGGTTCTCCAACATCAACCACTATTGATGATGTCTCCAATCAATAATCAAAAGTTACATTTTCAAAGCTCTCATTTCCATGAGATTAACCAAGTTGATGGATCTAATTTCTTGTATAATACAGGATAAGCCGCCAAAAATATTTTTGACGGAAAATTCAACGGAACGATTTCATCGAGTTCAAGCCGGTGAATTTTCTATCAGAAATTCCGCCAACAATTTTTGCGTATTTTCCGCCAGAAATTATCGTCGGTTTTACAAAAACTGACAGACGTGCCAGAAATTTTCTGGCGATTAATCCGCCGGAAAATCCACCGCTAAGTTATCGATGGAATATCCGCCGGTTACAAGACGCTTTTAATGGCGGATATAATTTCGCTAGAAATGTTACCAATCCAAAATTTTCTTATAGTGGTAGTCAAATTGATCAAAATGATTCAAAGAAGATATATAAATCAAAATTGAGGCGATAAAATAATAATATGATGTCATTTTATGTTAAAATATTATTTTCTCTAAGAACAATAAAAGAGAGTCCCACAAGTGCTAAGAAAGAAGGGATATAGAAAACAAAAGGAAAAAAAAAATTGATAGAAAGCTTTTAGAAATAATCAATGGAAAATTTTCATTAGTAAAAACTGAGCACTAAAGCTCCACAGTAATCTAACTACTTTTAATTACCAATACACTAACCGCTAATATGTCAAAAAAGCAAAAAAAAAAATTAATTTAATGAAAACATAGCAAAGAATAACATGATAAATATTAAATAAAAAAAAATAATATTATATTCCAAATAATAAATTATGTTAAAAAAATTATAAAATTATGTTAATGCTTTTGAATGTTGTATGATAAAACGGCCAAAAATTACAAGACTGGTCCATTAAGAGTACTTTAATAAATTAATATAAGCCACTCATTAGAATTAAATTATGGAATTATTTTATCCATTTAAATTTTTAAAATCAAATCATAATTTAAAATATATAAAAATTGCATATTTAAATACTCTATCTACTTATTATTATTATTTTTTTATACTTTATAGGTTGACTTATTGACTTTGAATTGTCCTTTTTAACTTTTTTTTTATTAAAAAAGTACAATATGTTCTTTTTTTTTTAATTTAAGTTAAAGTTATCACCTTTAATTTTGCTCATATTTCATAAAAAGATTTCACATTTACTTCATATAATCTTCTAATAGAGAAGATTATCTTCCATTATACAATATACCTTTATAATTTTTCTTATTATCATCTTTCTTAATATAGTATTATCCTCTAATTAATCAAGTCAATTAATTAATTATGAGGAATTAAAACTTTAAAATTAAAAAAAAAATCAATATTTCTAATAATTTTTTGTTATAAATCATTAAAATAAAATATAATATTATACTATATTTATAATTTATCCTGCTTATACTCATAAATGTCTAATAATTTAGCTATATAATCAAATAATGTAGTTGTATTCATCCTCTAAATCACTAGCAAAAAAATTTTTCAAAAATTCCATGTGATCTAAAAGGAAATAAGAAATTTTTTTCATATATTTTATTTATAAATATCTAATAATTTAGTTAGAATATAATCTAATAATTTATTTATATTTATCTATTTAACTTTCCTAATCCTAAATTTAAGTTAAATTTTTTCCACTTTTCTCATTTAAGATTCTAATTTCACAACTAAAATCACATAATAATATAATTAACAATCAAAGAACATGACATTGATATCAAAAGATTAGTCCCCAAATCATATAATATAAACCTTATCATCACTTATCAACATTAAATATATGTTCATAAAATCAAATCCTTCCAAATGTAAGCTAATCCTAATTAACCAAACAGTTTAAGGATCTTTAATCAAAATGTAACCATCAATAATCAGATCAAAACAAATAAATTTTTTTAAAATGTTGACTAATCCTCTTTTAATTACTTTTTTATTCAGCTGCAAGAGGATTAGAAGAATTCATGTTTGCATTTAACAGAAATAGAAACACAAAGCTCTTTGAAATTGCTAGCTGTATGGATGAGTTAGAAGCCTAACCTATGCTTTGTACTTTGTTAGATAAGAATATTATGAGGGAAATTATCTTCTCAATGATTTTTAAAATAAGATTCAGAGTTGTAGTTCTTATCCACTATGCTATTTGTTGATTTAACCTTTATTTTTAAAGGATTTATCATTTTTAATCTCTTATTAAGAGGATAATTATCAAGATAATGCAAAGAGATTCACTAAATTTTAGAGGAATCCAAATAAAATATTTTAGTATGCATGAAAGTCATCTCTAGGGAACATAATAAGTTTAAAAGTTTATTTATAGTGCTAATTTTTATGAAAAAAATAGTAATAAATTCTCCTATTTGCTAAAAAGTGCTTAAGAAAAATCTAAATTATTGGACTGATTAGCTTACATATATGTTAAATATCTTCCTTGCTTAAATGTTTTAATCCTATAGCATTTAAAATAGTAAAAATAGATGCCTCAAATAGAAGCAGGGCGGAACCAGCTTCAATTTTGAGGGGGGGCAAATACAGCATCAAAATAATTAAATATTAAAAAAATAATATTATATATCTATATATTACGAAAAGTTTTTAAAAAAAATTAAACAAGAAAAAATAAAGAAAAATATGTGTAATTAAACTATCATGAAAAGCATGAAAAAGAATATTAGAACTAAATGTGAAGAAATATATAGATATTTTAGGACAAGTTAGGACAAAAGAATTTTTTAAGGGGGGCAAAAATAATTTTTTAAGAGGAGCAAAAATTTTTTTATTCTCCTATATAAAAAAATAATTTTTTTTAGGGGAGGGCCCCCCCCCTAAGAACTACATGGTTCCACCCATGAATAGAAGTATTTATTTTTGTATTGATATTCGATTAATATAGTAAAGGAGAATCTAATAATCTCTTGGTTTTTTTTTTCTTTGAATTTTAATATTTTTATCTTAAAATATATTTTAATATTTATTTCTTAATTTATTTTAATATGTAGAAGCAATAGATAAGAATCTCAAAAAAAAAACAAAAAAAAAAAGGAGAGAAAGAGAGAGCGAGAGAGAATAAATAATGACACTCAATTGAGGATAACGATGAAGAGTCCATTAAGAAAAGATGGATATTAATGCTTAGTCATATGGAACATCTTCTAATTAGTGGTTATCCTCAGGTCAAGCAATTATAGGTCTCCCAACTCTGTAGAAGTCAAAATAGAGAAACTTCTAGAAGAAGAAGTTATTTACTTCAAAAGGATTATTAAATAAACTACTATTGAGATAGATAAAGATCCAAAGGGCAATGGAGAGCCAAAATATGGAAAAATTATTCTGTGCGGAAGCGGAACCCGTCCGGATACCTAAGCCCGTGGCTCGGTACCGCCCCTCAGTACCGCGGCTCTGTATTGCTGAAGTGGCTCATTCTGATTGGTATCCGGATGTCGAGCTGTCTTCGACGTCTGTACAGAATAATCTCTCCAAAATATGATACTTTCACAAACCACAAAAATATCAAATGATTTGCTAGGCTTTCCTCAGAAATCTGAAAGATTGTGGAGAAGAGGGAAATCCAACAGCTACTGGAAATGTATCCAAGCAAGGATGAACATGATGTAGATAGAATTCTTTTTCAAAATAAAATTGTAAATTAATATATATAACAATAATATATTAACAAATTCATATTATGATTATTTGATAAATTTTAGGCTGACTATCGACAATCTAATATTACCTTTTGTTGCATCATGGAATATTCACAGCAATAGAGAAATATAAAGTTTAATATCTTAAAAAATAAAAATAAAAAAATAATAAAATAAAGTTTAATATCTTAGTTTTGTACGAAATTCTAACACACAATCAAATAAAAGAGAATGTGTATCATTCATAAGAAACACCATATGTTTTTACTTTGAAAACCCCTAAAAAGGGGGAAAAATCAAGAGGCCTGGCTCAATTTGAATGAATCAACTAGGGATTGCAATCAATTACAAATGAGGCCCTTCCTTGAGGGAAAGGCCTCGACGATATTCAGTGGTTGGGTGGAAATCCAGTGTTGGTTGTTGGCTTGGAGAAAATCCGGCGTCAGTCTGTGGTCGGAAGGAAATTCAATGTCAGTCAACAGTCGGGCGGAAGTTCGGCATTAGTCGGCGGTCAAGTGGAAGTACGACGACGATTGATGGTCAAACGAAAGTCCGACAATAGGCGGTAGCTGGGTGAAAGTCCGACAGTGGTCGAGGAGTCTGACCACAAGAATACTCTAGTTTCTCTTCTTCCTTTTCTTCCTTGAGTCTCGCCCTCTGTCCCCCTTTCCATAAGAAATGAGAGGTCTATTTATAATTTTCTGAGAGTGGCATAGCCAGTAAATAGAGAGAAAATCAAGGGTAAAGTGAGAGTGGTTTGAATAGATAGCCGATGTTGATCACCTTGATCATAGACCATTTATTGGACATTTGAATGTCTTAATGACATCAAAATTTGGTGATCTTGCACTCGATGTATTCGTCTCGTCGAGCCGCTCGATTCAACTATAAGCATGTCATGTTTGGAAGCCGTTTGGTCATCCAATTTATGGCTTGAACTTTTCAAAAGCATTTTGGGTCTTTGATTTGGCCCCATTTGGACTTGGATTGAATCAAATTTGTTGTCGTTGGGTTTGTAATTTTGAGACGTCCAATTCAACTATAAGTTTGTTAAAATTGGATCTCGATGGTCCCAATTTTAATTTTAAAAGTTTTCAACTTGATTTTGCCTCGAGATTTGTGCCCTATCAACATAATTTTTTAATGATATATCAACCTTCATTTTTAAAAGATGATAAAAAAATATTTTAAAAAGAGATATTAGCTTACACTTATAATATCATCTCTGAAAAATGAGGGATGAGAAATCTTCCCATGTCAAGAATATTATCAACTTCGAAAATAAGAATTGAGAAATGTTTCCCTTGTCAAGAAAAAAATATCTTAAAAAACTATATATATATATATATATATATATATATATATATTATAATAACTTAAAAAAAGAGCAAATATTAGTTCCGAACAACTTTTGAATGATTAAAACGCTAAAGCTATTTTCCTTCAAATCTAGTTCAGATATAATTTAGATGTCAATGTACCTCGAGGCTTCTAAATAAGATCGGTTATTTTACTTTTTGTATATCTATTCAGGCTTCATTTGGGATAATTTTTTTACTGTTTCTTAAATCAACTTTTTAATACAAAAATTAAAAAAAAAAATTATGCTAAAAAATTACTTTAAGAAGTAGCAAAAAAAGTCATCCCAAACAAAGCCTCAATCAATGGCCTCTACTGCTATTTCAAAAAAAATTAGAGTAATTTTAGCAAGTTTAAATGAATGATGGCCGTGATTTAGCGAAGTTGCTAGGCAACGAGGAATGCAATGCACGCACACGCTATGCTCCCCAAAATATAACACAATAATTATCCACCAAGTCCCAACAACTCATATCTAGAGAAATCGATTTTTAAATGTTTGGTTAGAAAAAAATATATATATACAAATTAATTTGCTAATGTATAAAAAATCAACTTTTAATTTAATTTCAAATATTTAAAATTCATCAGATCAAATTTTCTTAATTTCAAATACACCGCTCGCACTTATTTCGCCCATAACTATAGTCATCAACCACCACCACTAAATTCTGCTCAAATATTAGTACTGTTAACCGCCGCCGCCACCATCACCTGACCACCCTGCTATCACCACAACAACGGGCATTAAATTCATTTTACTTTAAATAAAACAAAATAATAATAATAATTTCCTGCATTTATCAAACATTATAACTCTAAAGTATTTTAAAAGCATTAAATTCTAAATAATTAAAATCAAACAATCACTTAAAATACAAAATTTTCAAACCACTCCATCAAGAGAAGGGAATAACATAAGAGTTTCCTCATAATACATAGGGCATTGAAAGAATCATTGCATGATAAATTTTAAAAAGAACCACAAGCATTTAAGTAACTGTATACAAAACATCTCTAACAAAAAGAAAAACTTTTAGTCAGACAAATTCACTACTAATTTTGTGATACAGAATATAGAAAACAAGATACAGTTTAACACTAACAAATGGACTGCTGCAACTTGATCCTTCAAAATGGTTCATTGTGAAAATCGACCTCTTTTACAGCTACAGAAAGGTTGGTTTTATTCGCCACCCTGCATTGATAACAAAGGCATTAATATTAACAAGTGCATTGGGACCGTTTTCTTGCTACTTTGTAAAGCTGATTTTTAGTAGAAAAATCTCTTAAAAGCAGGAAAAAAACAGTGGCTTTCAAGGCCTTAAGAAATGAACAAAGAGCTCGTTAATGGCATGAGTGTAGTACAATACATAGTTTTCGCATAGTTTAGGATTATAAAGAGCACAAAAAAAATGCAGAGTAAATCTAGCATTTGCATAAAAGCACGTGGATAAAAAAAAATGAGCAAATAACAGGAGCTTTGCTGGAAGGTCAGATGTCATAAAACAAAGAGTCAACAATTCATTTCATCCTAAGGTTCAATATACCTGAAATGTTCACGTTAATAATTCCTGATACTATTTAAAAGTAAAAGCACCATAAGCAAATCACCCTAATCCACAGGTTACTGGTGGCAATTTTCAGGCAAGCTCTTGAGCTTTATAAGATCCATCTCATGATAAATACAACCATGTGTGATTTCAAAATCTGAACCAAAGAACCTTATAATCATGTTTATATCATGCAATACCATATTCGTCTTCCAGGTGTTGTTCATTTATGCATGACCAATGGTCGTTGGAAAACTACACGAGTTGTGATAGTTTCTCCATAATTTTGCCAATAACTTTGGTTAAATGATCCGCTTTTTGAGGATATTTAGGGCTGATGACGATTCTAAGCTCTCTGATCACTACAAAATAAGACATTTTTTTCCCTTAGAAAATCCTTGTGCGTGGTCAATTCAAACTTGAACAAGCCATTCCAGTCAATTTTGGCGAGTTCGTTTCAATTTAACCCTACTCCGATCAAAAAACTAAACAGCTTTTGATCAATTTTCAGTATTCAGGCATAAATTCTCAGGCACAAAGAAATTTACATCAAGCAGAAAACTGATTCCTGTTCCATAAGGTCAAAGATAGTTTATTGTTTCCATTGACTTGAAATCCTAGCTTCAACCATCTAACTTGTTAATGACTTATTTGTTTAACTGGCCATGAATTGAGAGATTTAATCATAGAACTAATAGATAAAAAATGCGCTAAAGAAAATCTTCATCGGTCATTGTGTGGTTAAATTTTTTTTAATGGAGTTAGCTTCACTATCGGTAGATACATCTATTGGTGATCATCTCACTTATAGATTTTATAAAAGAGTGCTCAAGTTATGTATTGTATGCTGTGTTGTATGAAATACCGCTATTGAGAATAATTTCCAGTCATATAGATAGACGAGCTGTTCTACCAGTAGTCTCTCTATGCTTGTGAATCAATGACTCGGCGTAGGTGTAGAGTAGAGGAGTTTTTGTTGCACAGACAGTTAACAATACACCCGCATTAAAGAATGAAAGAAACTAACATTTTATGACATTTTCAATATATAGCATCACCCCAATTATTTAAAATCAGCATATGAATCCTCATTTTTCATTCATTACCAAAATCAACATACAAGACTGCCCAGTATTTAATCTCAACATACTCTATCGCTCACACTCTAGATGCTGGAAAGGCAATTGCCATTTTATGATCAGTGCATTACAAGGTGCTAGCAACTAGACTAGAGCTTCATTAAGAATGGGGAAATATGCTGCTGAGGTGCAAGGATTCAAGCACCATATAGAAAAGCATTATGGTACCAGCCTATAATTTCTAAGGTGGGTTGATTTAATTAGTTGACTACCCAAGTGCATTGTAGCTTTGGCTAATAAAAAAGGAAGATGAATCTATGATTTGGAATAAAGCAAGATAATTACCAGTATCATTATGTACCAGAATTTTAATCTGCATTTAAAAAAAGTACTGATTTTTTACCATGTCCACTGCAATACCATATGCTAGGTTTCAAGTTATAACTAATAATTTTATACCGAACTTTGCTGCTTTGAAAGACCACATGTCATGAATAGGCATTGGATTTTCACCTAGATTATGGAGCAGAGTTTCAACTTTAACTTCTGATCATAGGAAAACTACCTAAATCACAGTAAATTGAACAGTGCTTGTCCAATTTTAAAGATTGATAAAGATAGAAGGATGATCTTAGTAGAAGTTCCAGGCAATCTATGTTCGCTTGAAAAATGATCTCAAAAATGAGACTTCAACAACAAAAATGCTAAAAATCTTTAACCATCTGTGGGCTCCGAAAATTCGGCCCCGGCCTCCGCTCGCCGCTTTTCTTTTTCATTTGGCGAGAGGAGTTTAACGAAATAAGTTCCGGGGTAAATTTTGGAAGGCAGATGGGTTTGTAGATAAGACACTACCCAAAGATTTCGCCCTCATTTTGTGAGGACTTTATGATCTGAGTTCTGGTTTCTTATAGGCGCAAGCCCCTATAGTTAATTACCCCTCCCGATCACGAGAGAGAACTTTCGATTAAGGCTAGTCGTCAATCAGATACATATAGAGATACATGTTATCTGGCATATAGTAGCAGCAATGGATTGGAAAATGGAGATCTGGATTTGGATTTGAAAATTGGGTTTGGATTGGAGAATTTGAAATTGATATTTAAAATAGGAAATTGCACCATCTAGCACTTAAAACGGATGGTGGGGGAATGAATGATAGACCCGATCAAGATCCCATGGTTCCGTCGTCCCGGGCCATCATGGACCCTGGTCTACTTAGTCAGAGGAGGTAGTCGACCCAACCTGATAGAAGGATTCTTGTCGGCAGCCATGGGTTGCTTCGTCCAAGGGTACCTTGTAGACCGGGGGTGAATGTTTGTCTAAGGGGACAAATTTGAATCCACCTTAGCTAACAGAAGGCTTTGTGCCCTATTAATCATATCCTATTGATTCATATCTCAAGGATTTAATGTCATTAAGGAGCGTATCGTCGTTGGCCATAATCGGTATCTGTGGTGCCATTTGGCGGCAAAACCACTCGGTTCAAAGGGCCCCGGGTCATAACCGTTTACCTGCAGTGCCATTTGGCGGCGAAACTGCCGGTTAGAGGACACGTACCATGTCCTTACTGGCAAAAGATTGTTTGAGAATGGATCCTAGTGATATTTTCGACTAGGCATTTGGCTCTTCGTGAGCTAGAGTAAATTTTAATTTGTCCACCCCGACAAACTGTTGCGGAGGGTGGATGGATTTTGCTTTAAGTTTTTTGATAGATTTATTTCATTTTAAATATTTTTGGAATTTTGGGATTTTGAGATTTTTGTAATTTTCTGGGATTTTGGGTGGAGCTTTGGAAGTGTTTGGAATGGACTTTTGGGAGGCATTTGAAAATATTTGTGAACCCCTCCGGTTGAAATAAACATTCAACACAGCCATCATCGGTGTGTTGTGGGGTCATTTCTCTTTATGGATTGAACCTTGTCAACTCTGTCGTGCTGTCCACAGAGGATCGGGTTTCTTAGGCTTTATGCCCTTTGATAGTGAATTCTCATTGTTATAGGCCTTGAAGGCCTAATATGAATGTATTAAGATAAATATGACGGTCGCCACAACCGTATATTTGTTTGTTGGTTCGAACCATGTCGACTTCTATTGACTCGTATAGAAGGATCGGGTTCGAACTTGAATTCACCTGTCAACCTCGCGCAGCATCCCTAGACGTCACTTGTGTACCTATAACACGCTCGCTGGGGCCCATGCGGGTTGAGATTGTATTTACCTCTTTTAGTGTACCTATGTTTATACAAACTACGGTGCACATGTGTAGGGGTATTTTGGAATGGTTGTAGTTGTGCATATAACTGTTGTTTGGGTGCACACAACTTTTCATTTGAGATCTTGTACACGCCTTCTGTCCGCTAGTACGAATGTTGCGGATCCGGTGGCGTGGCGTAGCAGCTTCTAGATTGAGTTGTTTACTGCTTTGTACAGGTAGACTGTCGTGCACTATAGTTGCTTTTCGTAGGCGGATCATAGTGCACTAACTAATCTCCTGCCTTGGGTCATATGAGCTTGCACTTGTCGTAGTCTTCATGCATTTTATTGTGTCTTTGATCTTTTCAGTACATCCGCTACTGCTGCATGTAAGTAGGTAGATGTCTTCCTTCTCAGACTGAAATTGACTTCATGATACTGCATTTACTGAAGTCTTTCTATACTTACCCATAAATGACATGTTATACATACATCCATATTCGTAAAGAGAATGTATGTATTGCAGATCTTTTATTCTTGATTGCTTGAGGATCAATGTGCTTATTTGTATTTTGATATTGACTACGAGGATACTAGAGTACCCTTGCTACAAGAGTCTGCGGGTGCTTGTATTTGTTACATGTCGTCTACCTCTACTTGCGAACATTTCATGTTGTGTATTGGATGTTATAACTTGCGGAGACTCCTTGCATTTGTTTGACGTTGAATTGTTGCTGTTTGTGGGCATGTCACTTGATAGTTCTTGCACTTCAATCATTATGATAGTTTTTTGACATTCGTTGGAGATCTTGCGCTATAGCTTACAGGTAGAAGCTCTTGTTTATTTCTCAAGCGAGTTATACTTGGAATTGATACTTAGTGTATGTAAGGAACTAGTATGCTCAATTGCATGTCACTTATACTTGAAGATCTTCCGCCACAAATCTTCTATTACACGTTGAAGTTCATTCCAAGATTTTTTCACAAATTCACTTAGTATTGAAATGGGACTTCTTTATCCTTCACTAAGAATTTAGTGCTAGGATTCAAATTCAAGTTTCATGTTAATGTCATTTGGTTCAAGTCAAGTCCAAATGTTCAACTAGCAAGCTTAAGTCCTTGCTCAAATTGTTCAATCTCAAGTCCCAAATCAAAGCCTCCTATGATCTTGTAGAGTCCAAGTTTGAGTTCATCTTCATTTGCAAGTTCAAGAATGAGTTCCTTTCCTCGTTCGAGTTCAAGTAGCAAGCTCAAGTCCAAATCAAATTTGAGTCCTTGTTGAAGTTCAAATGAGAGTCCAAGTTGTTCAAATTATAATTGCTTGAGAGTTTGAATTAAGCTTTGGATGAGGTCTTTTGAGTTCAAATCAAAGTTCTATTTCTTTGTTCTTCTCATTTGATTTTTAAATCAAATGTAAGTTCAAATTTTATACTTTCAAGCTTATTTGAGTTTAGGTTCACTTAAGTCAATTGAATCAAGTCCACAAGTCCATTATCTTCTCAAGTTCAAAGGCTCACAAGTCCGAGTACAAGTTCAATCGTCATTCGAGTTCAACCAAGTTCTAGCTCTTTGTTCTTGCATGTCATTCGAGTGCAATTGCGTCCAAGTGTAGCGATATTTCACCCGAAATTTCGGCAGCCTTCCGGCGTCTCCCCCGTTTAGGAGAAAATTACGAAAAACTGGGCCTTTCCCACCACGCTAAGAAAAACGTGCATGGTAGATGCACTCTTTTGAGGACACCGTGGCCGTGTAATTTTTCGATCCCCCACCACGCTAAGAAAAGCATGCATGGGTATTTCTTTTGTAAAAAAGTATTTTTTTTTATTTTTGAAAATATTTTGTAAGCAAGGCAGTTATTTCCCCGCAAGCGAGTACTTACGAGTATCTCCGCTTTGTCGTGCGCATCGCACCGGGATCCCTTCCCACCACGCTAAGAAAAGCGTGCATAGGCGGGATTTTCAAGGCGATATGAACTTCGAAGAAGGAATTTGGGTGATTACCCGCTTCGTCGCAAGCGTCGGGACGCACGTCCTCCCACCACGCTAAGAAAAGCGTGCATAGGTGGTCGTTTTGTCTCGACAAATGCGTTGAAACGAGTTCTCGGAACTTTAGGGTTTAGGAGTTATACCTACGCGGGGTCGACGGCGTTGGCTCGAGGATCGAGGGAGAAAGGCATTTGCATTTTTTTTATTTATTTTAATAATTATAATTATTTATAATTTATTATAATTAATTATGAATAATTAATTTTAATTTTAAAAAATATATATATATAATAATTAATCATAATTAATTAATATTAACATCCATTAAAGTTAATCATAATTAGTTAAAATTAATTAGGATTAATTATTTAAAATTAATCATAATTAATTATAACAATTATAATTAAATTTAATGATTATATTTAATTGAAATTAATTATAATTAATTAAGATAATCTTTAATTTAAAATTAATTAAAATTAATTTAATATTAACTCTAACTAATTATAATTAATTAAAATTACAATAATGATTAATTAAAATTAATAGACATTAATTTTAATTAAAATCAATTAATACTAATTTTAATTAACTCCCTCTCCCTCTCTCTGGCTCGGCATTCTTACGGGATTTGGCCAAAGGAGCGCGCGAAAGGGAGGTGTTACCTTCACAGCCAGCTTGCTCCCGTTTTTGCTTGAGATCAAAATGTCGGAACTTTCGATCCACACAGGAAGGGAAGTGTCGGGGGAGCAAAGTCGAACAGCCGAGAAGAGGCAGAAGAAGCGACGAGAGGGAGAAGGTAACTTCACAGCCGGCGGGTCCTGTTCTTGCTTCCGATCATATTGTCGCAACTTCCGATCCAAGCAGGAAGGAGAGTCGGAGAGGAGCGAAGTCTTCGATCACGAAGGATCGGAAGAAGCAAGGGGGCTCGGGCAGGGCTCCGGCTTCTGGATCGGATCGGCTCTAGCGTCGGACTGGAGTCGGAGGAGGGAGTCCGGCGGGCACCCGTGAGTGAGGTAAGGATTTGATCTCTCTCTCTCTCTCTCTCTCTCTCTCTCTCTCTCTCTCTCTCTCTCTCTCTCTCTCTCTCTCTCTTTCTCTCTGAGATCGGGACTTTGGTCGGGACAGAGAAGGTTGGGAGGAACGAATGGAGGAAGCAGAGGATCGGAAGGAGAGCGAGAGCGGAACGAGCAGTCAGAGCCTTCGTCTTAGTTCGGTATTTAACGACGTCTAAGGGCGTTCGATCGAGGCGATGATGCAGGATTTACGCAGGAATCGTGGGATGCGACTCAAACGGCGCCGCTTACACAGGGATTCAGCGGGATTTGAGCGGAATTTGCGGGATTTGAGCGTAATTTGTGGGATGGTCATTACAGGTAAGCAATTTTTTTTTAAACCTCTTTTCTTTTGTATCTTTCGGATAACACAGAGAGGTCAACAAATGCCCCCCAACAAATGTGGTACGCGTCTAAAGCGAATCATGTTTGTTGTATGCTGATTGACCCTGTGGATCTCTAGATATTTGTTCTAGATGTCACACTAGGGCTTTCATTTAGTGGATCTCCAAAAGTTTATTTAGATGTCACACTAAGATCTTCATTTAGTGGATCTACAAAAATTTGTTTGGATGTCACACTAAGATCTTCATTTAGTGGATCTCCAAAAATTTGTTTGGATGTCACACTAAGACCTTCAAGAGTCCATTTTTGCCTTCTTGGATCTTTAGATGTACTTTTGATATTCAGTATGGTTGATATATTTGCTCTTGGTAAAGTAGAGATCTTTTTCTCTTCTTTTGCACCATTGTCACTTTTGATTCTAGCAATTTTGTATCATTTGGAATCTATCTGATCTTCGCAGATTCATTAGTCGGTGGGACTTTGCTGCCTTAGGCTTCTCCACAGTTGCTTTTGGGTTCAAGTACACTTCCCCCTTTTTCCTTAGTTTTGATTTCATGCTCATACTGACACTGTTTTGTATTTTGCGCAGGCTAATACGGGAAGAGGATCCGAGCTCCAGCCAGTTTACTGCCTCAGGAGACTTCAGTTTTGGTACGTTTTTACTTTGTTTGTACTGTTCTTTTCTTTCTTTAGCTGCTTTCTGACACTTTTTTTTTGTTGCTCTGTGCAGGCTTAAAGAGGAGCGGGATACTTTTTCACGAGCCACCTTGGGAGACCTCTGTTTCAGGTACAACTTTCTTCTTCTTCTTTTTTTTTTTGTAGTTTTGTATATATATGCATGATATTTTTCTCTTTCTTTCTGACACTTTTTGTTAGTTCGTGCAGGTCCCAAAAGTGCAGAATACCTGGTCCTTGGAAGGAGTGGAATAAAGCTGTCGGCTTCCTCTTCAAGCGTAGTTTAGGAGACATATTGTGGTCCTCTATGAAGGACATTGTACTCTTCTTTTCTTTCAGCTGATGTACTTTTGTAAACAGATGTAGTCCGTAGATCTGTATATGAATTTTTGAATTTAATAAAATAAAATTATTTTATAAATTCAGTTGTTGACGAGCTCTCTTTTTACTGCCCTTGAGACTTCTGTGGTTGAACTCTGACCTGTGCTCCTGGTATTTTAAATATTTATTTGGGGATCTCGGCATGCAACGCGATGTCGACCCAAATAAATATTTAAAATGCCAACAGTCTTTAGGGACACTTGTAGATATTATTCGTGATGCTTCTTTTCGTAGTTTTAGACTGAGTCATGAGATTTAAGTTTTTCTGTCATGTGCTTTGTGCTGCGGACAATGATGGAGGATTGCCTGATTTGTCTTTACTGATTTGTCAGATGATTTTTG
This sequence comes from Dendrobium nobile, assembly GCA_022539455.1. Taxonomy (NCBI): domain Eukaryota; kingdom Viridiplantae; phylum Streptophyta; class Magnoliopsida; order Asparagales; family Orchidaceae; genus Dendrobium; species Dendrobium nobile. Next base: position 4,355,143 of record CM039723.1, on the reverse strand, counting down.
TACATTCGGCCCTATGCTTTCTTGCTTTGGCGGGCTTGTTGAAGTAGTAGATGACGGTGACCTAAACCCTTAGGTTTGTATTAGGTCGATGGCGAAAAGTCATCGGTCCAGAGCTTTGTACATAACGGACTTGTTGATGATAGAATTCTCTTAGTTCAGCCTTGGGCTTTGTGTGAACTTCGAGATAATTTTCTTCGGTCCTTTGCTTTGTGCTTTGACGGACTTGTTGAAGAAAAATTCCTTCGATCCTCGCTTTGTGCTTTACGGATTTATTGAAGGATTTGCGGGTTCTGGATTCAGTTGATAGTACCGAACGTAGGTAGTATCTTGATCCTTAACCACTTGAGAAGACTTTAACCTGAATCACTTGAGTTCATCAGATTGGGAGAGCTAGAATTTGATAGTTTTTCGTCCTCTGGTTGCTGAGATGGGGGTTCCTCTACTGCGGCCTTTCTTATGGCTTGTTGAGTAGATGGAGCTGCCAGCGATCCGGCCATATTTGGGCTTGTTGGATCCGACCTCTTACACTCATTCAGGCTTCAGACTAGAGCTATGGGAATTGCGCTCCCCAATGCTGACTTTACTGAAGTTGACAGATTTGGAGTTATCCTTCGTAGTTTTGGATTTTAGAGCCTACGAATATTTGGTAGTTGCTCGAGACTCAGCTTCCCACTGGAACCTTGATTCTCCAGTCATTTTGGAGAACTTTGCAGACTACGATCACTCGAACTGGTCGAGTCAAATTGGCCTTTGTTCTTCCTACAGTCCCTACTGACGGGTTAACGAAGTGGGGGTTCCGCTACTACGGCCTTTCTTATGGCTTGTTGAGTAGACAGAGCTGCCAGCGATCCGGCCATATTTGGGCTTGTTGGATCCGACCTTTTACACCCATTCGAACCTTAAGCTTCAGGCTGTTGAAAGGCTTCAAGCTTTTCTGGCTTAATTTTGTAGGAGTGTATAGCCACAAAAGTCACTTTCTTGACCTTTGAGTCTTGGTTTGTTGGAGAAGACGGTGTCTCTAACTCTTTTGAGATGTCACCTGCATATACTTTGGAAAACAAATATTTGTATTCTTTAGCACAATAGAATATTTGAATTGATAATTTTAAATATTTATTCGGGGATCTCGGCATGCAGCGCGATGTCGACCCGAATAAATATTTAAAATGCCCCATGTCTCGCAGGGACATTTCAGAATGGAATAAATTTGGAATATAAGATTTTAAATATTCATTTGGGGATCTCGGCACGCAGCGCGATGTCGACCCAAATGAATATTTAAAATGCCCCCTGTCTCGCAGGGACATTTTGGATAGGCTTTTTATTTTTAAAATTTTAAATATTTATTTGGGGATCTCGGCACGCAGCGCGATGTCGACCCGAATAAATATTTAAAATGCCCCCAGTCTGATGGGGGATTTTGAAATGCATTCTTGTCATACAAGAGAATTTCAAAATACAAACAAGCATGCATTGATAAATATGCATGTAAAATTTTGATAATTGTAAAGTACATTAGGCATGAAATTCTTATGCATGATATTTCTTTAAATGTCGGCCGTTGATGGGCGGCATAGGCCTCTGACCGTTCAGATCGATCAACTGATATACTCCTCCTTGGTATACCTTCTCGATGACGAAGGGGCCTTCCCAATTGGATACGAATTTGCCACCAATTTTTCGGTGTGAGATGATTAGTCTTCTCAGCACCAGGACCAATTTTCCTTCTTGAAATGATCGAGGACGCACCATTCGATCAAAAGACTTTGCCATTCTTCCTCGGTAGATTTCTAGATTTTGTTGAGCTTGTAACCTTAGTTCATCAAGTGCATCGAGCTCTTCCAAATGTTCGTAGGCTTGTAACCTTAGTTCATCAAGGGCAGGGCTCCGACTTCTGGATCGGATCGGCTCTAGCGTCGGACTGGAGTCGGAGGAGGGAGTCCGGCGGGCACCCGTGAGTGAGGTAAGGATTTGATCTCTCTCTCTCTCTCTCTCTCTCTCTCTCTCTCTCTCTCTCTGAGATCGGGACTTTGGTCGGGACAGAGAAGGTTGGGAGGAACGAATGGAGGAAGCAGAGGATCGGAAGGAGAGCGAGAGCGGAACGAGCAGCCAGAGCCTTCGTCTTAGTTCGGTATTTAACGACGTCTAAGGGCGTTCGATCGAGGCGACGATGCAGGATTTACGCGGGAATCGTGGGATGCGACTCAAACGGCGCCGCTTACACAGGGATTCAGCGGGATTTGAGCGGAATTTGCGGGATTTGAGCGGAATTTGTGGGATGGTCATTACAGGTAAGCAATTTTTTTTTAAACCTCTTTTCTTTTGTATCTTTCGGATAACACAGAGAGGTCAACACCATCATCACAGAATCCATGATCATGATTCAAACCAACGCAAGCTTTAATTGAATGAAGTACACGCTAAGAAAATAATCAGGAGTGTACGCACAAAAAGGACAACAGTAATGAATTACATGCATTTCATAAGTAAACTGAAGTGGAAAGATAAAAACCTTACTCATGTAACAGAAGACTTTTAGACAACAAAAAAATTAAATTAAATAAGAAGGCAAATTTACACTTTAATCATGATCCAAGTTTCCCTTCTTTTCACATGAGACCACAAATCATGAGTTACAATAGAATTTCCGAGGCACCTTATAATTGATAACAGATATAAATTGAATTGCTCATAGAAAAATTGCCTGAACTACGGGATAAAAGCATGACCTATTTTAAGTTTGGCCGGATATAGAAAAGCATGATCTTAATACATCTTCTTATAACGTGTGTTCAAAAGAAAAAGGAATAAAAAACCAGAGTTTAGCAAATGAAAAGTGTCTACAACCATTAACCATCATAAGTGATTTCATAAACAACAACAGAACGTAAACAATTTACACCTGACAATTGGAAGTGCATATTAAGGGTAACATTACCGTGTACAAAGAAAATGCTCAACAGTAACGAGTTGAGTATATGGGCGACATTTGCAATTTGAAGGGGACAAAAAGCCTTAAACATAATATATTGTTTTGAACAAAAAATTTAAATCCAACACAAATTCAACAAAATTTACACTTTAATTTGCCCCTCAACCAACACAAATTCAAAAATTTAAATCCAAAAGTCTTTTTAATCTTGAAAATGACTTAACAAATAGTTAAATAGAGGCATCTTTATAAACTTCATGAGAGATACTAAAATATTCATCTGAAATATCTTTTGCAGTTGCTAGCATTGGATGGTCAAGTTCATATAATGATTCAACAATGCTACTCTATACTAAATTGTTTGCTCAAGAAAAATGCCCAAACTCCACTTTCTATTTTATGATTTCACCCTTCATGATATGGACTATGACTTTGGGAGATCAAGTCATTAATAAGAGTGCACGTTTTAGATATCTCAAGTCTATTGTTCAAAGTGATGGTGAAATAGATGAGGATATTATTAGTAGAATTTAAGTTGGATGATTGAAGTGGGGGAATGCATCGGGCCTATTGCGTGATAGAAAAGTAACCCTCAAACTTAAGGGAAAATTCGATAAGATGGTGGTGAGACTTGCAAAGCTTTATGGCGCAAAATGTTGGCCAATAAAAGAGAAGCATAAAATTAAGTTGAGTGTTGCAGAGATGAGGATGCTCAAGTGAATGAGTGGCTTTACTCTTAGAGATGGAATGCAAAATGAGAATGTACGTGAAAAGGTTGGAGTAGCTCCAGTGATAGATAAGATTAGAGAGAGTCGTCTTAGATGGTTTGGTCACATAAAACGTTAGCCTTCCGATGACCTGAAAGTATATGCATTAGATTTGGCTTATGTTAAGAAAGGTAGAGGTAGACTTAAAAAGGCTTGGTTAGAAAATATTAGAAATATCTTTTTTTATTAATTTGACTCTTAACATGACACAATAGAGAAAAATGATTAATATAACCAACCCCAAGTAGTGGGATAAAGGACCGTTGTTGTTGTTGTATTCTTCATAAGGTAGATTAATTTTAATTTAACTAAATTTTCTATAATACTAATATCAGGGTCTATTAAGATCTAAGATCTAAATTTCCTATGAGCACGAGCCCTCATACTTAGTTACCCCTCCCACTCACGAAATAGCACTCTCAATTAAGGATGATAACTTTGGTAAAGTTTTAAATTTAAGCTTAATACTTTCAAATTCATCTAATTTTGTGGGAGAAATTTGTGAATGATGGATCTAGACTCGATCAAAATCATATGGTTTTGTGATCCCGAGAAAACTAACAATCTTCGTATACCAATATTAGAGGACCATAGGCCAAAACATCTATGTAATCTAATGAGTAGTCATAAGTTATCACCACTCAAGAATTTCGAGTTGATCAAGGTGAATTTATGTGAATTTTTATTTATTATAATTTTTGGTTTCAATTAATTTAGTGGGTTTGTTAGTATGAAAACTTGTTTGAATATGATTTGAGCTGGCACTTAAATCTATTGGAAAGCCCAAGTTTTAATTAGGTTGGGACTTTTTCCCATTTGAAGGCCAAAATTTAATTGGGTTGGGGCTTCCTGCTCACTTTGTAAGTTGCCCGAAAGTTCAATTTTCATTTGATGGGCTTGATGGCTTTGAAGCCAACAAGTTGAATTTGGATAGGGTTTACTTCTATTGGAATGCCCAATTTAATTGGGTTGAGGATTAAATTCATTGAAAGGTTCAAATATAAATTGGAAAGGGGTTTCTTGCTCTATTTATAAGTTGCCCAAAATGTCTAATTTTATTTCACTAGGCTTGATGGCTTTATGCTAGCTCAATCAAATGTAATGAAGTGAGGTCTACATTCATTTGAATTCCAAAATATATTTATGATGGGGCTAACTGCTCTCTTAGTGAGTTGCCTAAAAAGTAGGCAAGAATTGCATTCAAAATTTGTAGATTAGCTTACATAAATTCAATAGAAATATGATTTATCATTCTTTAACCCAACTCATTCTGCATACTTCCTTGAGAGCATTTTGAGAAGGATAATTTGATGAAAATAAAGTCATTTGCTTTAAATTGTCAAACATTTCATATGAAAACAGACTTCCTTTAGTTTCAAGAGATTACATGCAATAGTTCTTATGAGAACTAGAACCATCAAAGATCTAAAAGATGTCCGTATATATAGCTAAAACTCTGCTTAGATTAAATTATTCAATTATAATTCAATCATGAAGATTAATACAGCATGCGAGTCATTTTGTCTCAAGCCAAATTAATTAAAATAATATTACTTAATTATATATATTTTTTTAAATAAATCGAGTTCATTATGTTTAAAAATATCAAAATCTTGAATCACCATTATTTAAGTAAAATTATTTAATTTCCAACATGACCTACTCAGCTCACACAGATTCGGACTTACACAAGCAGCCAACAACAATAAAAAAATACCCATCATTGATGCCTTCGAATGGACCTATGGCATGGTTGGTAAGATATCATTTAGATAATATTATTATTTAGACCTATAGTATTGTTGTTAAGATGTCATTTAGATAATATTATTATTTAGATAGCAATATTCTTTGAATAACAATTTTGTCTTTCAAATATAGCGTGCTTGGTTTAGTGTCGTCTTACTTAAAAAACAAATTGCTATTTAGAATAACTAATAGTGATTAAGATCATTCTTTTCTTCTTTTTAAAACTATCAAAATTGAAGTAATCTATATAGCATCCAATTTGACTGCAATTTATATTACCTCAATCATGACAACTAATGTTATTCAAAATAATGGTGTTATCTATCTAATATAGTGTCTTGGTTAATCTTATCATACTTAAAAAATAAATTGTTATTTATACTAATTAATTGCAGTTAATATCATGTTTTTTCTTCTTTTCTAACCCATCAAAATTGGAATGATATAAACAGCATCCAATTTGCCTGCAATTTAGATCACCTCAATCATGACAACTAATGTTATTCAAAATACTTATTATGTGATAGAAAACATCAAACTGTTTTATCAAAGATAAGATAAAATTAGATCAAAGAAAACATAGAACCCAAAAACTCATAAGTGAAAATAGGCAACAATGCCCCAACATTTTTGATGAATGAATGCCTCCATCAAATAAGAGTGTTCTAACATAAGCGTCTCAAAAAAGTAGAAGGTATAAGATGTGCAATGGCTCTAAAAGTATTGCATGGTAAGAGACCAACATGATCAATCGACCGCTGACATCAAGGGAAACTAGAGGGAATCAATAAAGTAGCCCCATCCAACCCGCGGGCATTGTTACCACTTGAGACCTAACCTTTGCAAGTGACCAGAAGAAGGGGTTCATCCTAGCCAGGAAAATTTAAACAAAACAATCTGATTAAGCTGATTCAAATCATTTGGACTTAGATTCAAGCAATCAACTCCTCAAATAACACGATTTGCCTCTCCAAATTCCACAGAACTAGCATACTATTCTAAGCTTCTTGGACCTCTGAATCAGAAGAACTTAGTAAATTAAAGCACTGGTTCAATTCTTTTAAATTGTCTCAAGATGCATGGTTCTTCTACACTAAAATTTGTGCTAGAACAAACGTAGAATTTTACAATCCAAACAGTAAAAGATATTGATCTCCGTTTAGAAAAATTTCAATGTAATTATTCAATGCAGTAAGTGGTTACCGCATCATTCAAATTAATATATGCTATGCACTGAAGCACAGAATTCAGGTATGCTTAGGCTTTTGCCAAGAGAGACTAGTATCGTACTGATCAAAAGCATGAAAATCATCATCAAATTCTATTGAAATCTCATAGCTGTGGCATCATTCACTTCCTAATATGACAACCGAAAATCAAAGCTAAAAAAAAACTAAAATAAAAGCTAATAACTTCGACCATAATCACTTTTAGAGAAACCATGGGTACTCCGAATTGGAAGTTGCAATCGAAGAAAAGAGATATTTAAGATCAAATCAACCAAAAACGTTTCAGACAACAAAACTCTGCACGGGCAGATCCAAAGAACTAATAATAAGCAAAAAAATAAACAAGATGAGATTTAATTCAACCTTATGATGAAATCAATTATCCTAACAACGATATAAAAACAAGAGAAAAAAAAAGGTTCAGGCATTGAAGAATCTTCATCCATGCTCGTAGACGGGAATACCTAAGTTGCTCCGACGATGATGTTGTTGATCGGAATAAAGATAAGCTTGACGAAGAAGCCAACAAATCCCATCACCACAAATCCAATCGCAGTCCGCACAGCCACCTTCGTGAATTCTGCATTCCAGATCCATCAAATCCCATAAAATCATAGATCAACTTAATGCAAAAAATGAAAGTAAAAGAAAAAAATACTGCGCGGCTAAAGAAACGATTATTGCAACTGGCGCATCGATATCAGAAAGCTGATCGGAGCTCACCCTTCCTGTCCGGTTTATGGCATCTTTTGACGAGGCGAGCACTGTCCTTCGCGAATTCCCTGAGAGGATCGACCACGGAATCTAGGGCATCCATTTTGCAAAAGAGCAGAAGATCTGAAGGGACTTACGTTTTCAATCCAAGAGCTAAGACTTCGAGCTCAACGCCGGACCCGCCTTTTATAGGAATTTTTATTCACCTGATGTAGTTTTAGGTCTGTTAGTCAATAATATTTTTGTTATTTTTTACCGTGCGGCCCGACAATCCGACCTGAAATGGACCCGGAGTTTGCTTATTGCTCGGTATTGGTAGGTATTGGTCGATTTTGCTTGATAAAAATGAAAAATAACATTCTGTGAAGACCAATACCGAGCAATATCAAGCAATACCGAGTTCTTTTAGGTATTGCTTGGTATTGCTCGGTATTGGTCTTCACATAGCGGTATTTTTTGTTATTGCCAAGCAATACCGAGTAATACCTAGCAATACCGAGCAATACGCGAACATAGTAATCTCGGATTCGATCCGAGTCGTGTCGTCGGGCCGCACGGTAAAGAGTAAGAGCACGTGACGATATATTATTGGCTACATGACGAAGAGCTACATCAGGTAACCTGACAGAATAAAAATTCCAGCCTTTCCAATCACATTTAAGTGGCAAAAATGCTTGAAACAATGAAAATTTTATTTTTTATTTACTTTAATATAAATATTATGCATAAAAATAATTTAAATTTTATCTTATATTCATCTTATAATAAATTGAATAAAACTTAGACTCATTCTATATGAAAAATAATAATATCTTTACTCGTTTTATTTGAATTTTAACTGAGCTGATTTTTTTCATTCAAATTCTCAAACCCTAAACTTAAAAAAAAACTGTTAAATTATCTAAATTATTTGTGGAATAAGAGCCCACATAAGATGAATGTATCATATGAGTATAATAAACTAGTATTTAATATATAATATTCTAAAATTTGTATACCTTAGATATTCTTGAGTAAAAAAAAAATCTAAATTATTTGTGGAATCATTGAAATATTGAATTGTGTTTAAATTATTAATAGTTGGATGAATATATTATAAATTTAAAAATATATAATGATTAAAATTATTTATTAATTAGAATGGTGTCATCAATTGAGATAAGAATATTTGTAAATTTAATGGTGTCATCATTGATTTTATAGTTTAAGGGCTTATTTAGTATTAAAAAAAATAAAAAGGCTTATTTAGTATTATTTTTAAGATGGAATAAAACATAAAATAAAACAAATATATATGTTATAAGAGGAATGCATGGCATTTAATAGGTTTGAAATTATTTGTATGAGTGTACAATAAATGTTGATGATTTCTTTTTCTTGAAGTGAAATGACCATTGTGTAAAACCTTACAATGGTGATGGTCAATGGTTGGTAGCTGACGTGATGCTGGCGACTAGGGGGGTCGACAATAAATGGTGGGTGGCAACGGCTATTTGTGAGGGTGGAAATCGGCAGCAATGATAGATAATTTATAATGTATTTTGATATCATCAAAATTTAACACTAGTGTATTAGAGAAAATACGTTGTTGGCGATATTAAGCGATCAACTTTGATACGTCACCAAAAATCTCATATCACTCGCCAATATTCTTATGAGGACAATTCTCATATCACTGGATTCTTCCAACTCCCATAATGTAATATACTTTATAGGATCTATATTTGTTACATTTAGTCAATACCTTCTCTCATGCAAGAGCAGACTATAAGCACTAGTAGCATCATTTTGACATAATCTCGTTGTTTTTCCCATTTTTTAGAATTTTTCACAAATTTTGATGTCTCTTATGACTCTTGCATATCTCTCTCTTATATATTTGTGTCTTGGATTTTCATACAAAACTATAATTCTAAGCTCTATATCTCTCTACCATTGTAAAATGTTTCAGGATGCAATCAACTTATTGAAGTTAGTAAATGCCAATGTTTTATATTGATGTTGTGAACTGACATTATGAGTGTTGGTAGGTGTTAACTAGTGTCAATGATGGTGTATCAATGTTAATAATGATGGTGTATCAATGTTAATAATGATGGTATGATATGACTTTTGTTGGCATTGACATCAAGCAACAACTGATGTTGGTCTTATTGGGAACGATGGATGATGTTCTTACGAGCGTCACCATTAGTATTGATATTGTGTCAGCAAATGACGACATTTTTTTTGTTGATGATGAACATATTATTGGTGTAAATAATGCTAAGGGTTTGTATCAGTGATGGCAAAGACCTTGCTATAATTGGGTGTGTCGATGTTGGCAGTGATAATAAATGTCAACCTTGTTGGTGACGACATACCCCAATGTTGGTGTTGGCAGTGGACAACATTAGCAAGTGTGAGTATAGACATCCATGGAGGGTTTTAGCTACATTGTTGACATTGGACTCATCAATGTGAGTGGATTTTGGTGGCGACACCGTGTGTAGGTTGTTTGCAGACAAAGCTCCATATTCTCTAATTTAAAATATTTTTGGGACTTATTCAAGACTTTCCAAATAGTAGAAGTTCATCTATTTATAGATTTCAATAAGGATATTCTGATCATTTCACTAATATATTATAAACACTATCAAATTGTATGTAATGCCCCAGTTGATTATACAATTTTATTTTAGTCATATAAGTGCTATAATGATATTGATATCGAGGGATTATTGGCTCGTTGGTTTCCTCTCGACCATATACTTATTTTAGTCCATGAGCATTCAATATTAAAATATTGTATTGAGGCTCAAATGGTGCTATAAAATTTAACCCTATATTGTTAAGTGCATGGCTTAGGTCTATGTGGATTTGTATAAAGTAATTTTAGCATCCTTTGGTTCATTTCATCAAAAGATTCATATCAACTAAAACTTCCTTGAAATCATAATTTCAATGATCTTACAAATTATTATGAGAAATTGAAAATATTGATTGATGTATAAAGATTTGTGATTGATCAGATAAAATTTTAATATTAGTTGCCAAATATTTTAGGGTGTGGAAATATGCGTAGTTTGAAAAATAAATGGAATAGTGAAAATCTCTGTAATATAAAATCATAATTTGAATATTTTTAAAGCACATTCGTTTTCTAGACGCCAAGTTAGGCCTCCTACAGAGGGCAAATTATTGCGTCCGGTCACCGGACGCGGAGATAGGTCCGGATATTAATAAAAATTTGACACGTCACCTGCGCTTTGACTAATATATTTTTTTTGTAAATCACAGTTGCACAATTTTTTGAAATTATAAAGTTGTTTGAGGGTCTGTTTATTTGGCTAAAAATGATTGTAATGTAAAAGTAATGCGATATAAAATGAATACAGTGTAAAATGAATATTTTGGAGTTATTTTGATGAGTGTAAAGTAAATAAATGTGAATGATTTTATTATTTTTTGTTTGGTTAGAAGTAAAATATTTGGCATGTGATGGTGGCAACGGAAGGTGTCGGTGGTGGCGGTCATATGGTGGTGACGGTCGGAGGGTGGCGACAGCATTAGCGGCGATGGTGGCTAGAGGGTGGTTGCGGTGATGGTTGGAGGGGTGGCGGCGGTGGTGGTTGGCAGCCGCGTGGTGGTGGCCTGAGGATGGTGGCGGCGATGACCAGAGGGTGGCAATGGTGGGGGTCGACGAATATAGTGGCTTGTGGTGGCTGCCAAAGGGTGACGTTAGTGGCCGGCGGGGCACCAGTTGGTGGCGTCAGCGGTCGTCAGCTGGTGCAGTGACTGGTGGTGGTGGCCTGAGGCTAGCAGCGGTTAAACAAGCTTGATTACGATGTAAAACATTCTTGCTCAAAATTGAGCAAATTTACTTTGCCTCAAAATATAAATTAAAATTATTTACACTATAATTACTTCACTTTGAATTTTTCTTTTTCATTCAATTAAATATCAAAATTGATAAGATATTTCATTTGAAATATTTTACAGAAATTTGTGCGAATTTCTGTAATTCAAACAGCCCTTCAAGCAAAAAGTGCCAGAAATATGGCTGCATAAAATCTAAAATTGCTTAAAATTATTTATGAAAGTCTTATATGGCAAGTGGAATGGCTAGAAACAGAGCCTCTTGATGCCAGAAAACTTTCTTCCGGCGCCATCTGCTCGCTAGCTGCTTGCTCCGAAATGAACGAAAACCCTATACCTCTTCATCTTCTCACTGGCTTCATAACACGACATGGTAATCTTTCATTCCTGTCGTACTCCTTCGGCGTGTTTCGTTCTACTGGATGGCCTGGCGACATCTTCAATGCAGAAACCTTGGAACCATCGCAGTTGGGGTCCACGCAACGATGTCAGGGAAAATGCTAAAGGACCCTTCTCGCTGAAACCAGAAGGGTTCAATTCATGGCATCGATTTGGCGGTCTCGGGATTAGGGATTAGTGACTTGGCTGGGGTTGATCGGCCTCTGTGTGGTCTCCGGCGATGTTCGGATTCATGAGGCTCGAAAAAAAAGCGGTGCTCACCAGGGAAAGAACCATGAGGTAAGCGCGTGAGCGGAATTACTGTAATTTCATATGATTGCATTGTTATATCTCTCGTGGAAAGGTTAAAGTCTGAATTTGATGGGGTTCTTCGGCTTGGAATTGGAAAGCCCTTTTCAGAGTTCGTTTATGCTACTTCTTGAAAATACATTTTTTTAAAAAAATTCCTGTTCTTTGCGAAATATTTGATTTCAAATCATCTGATTTTTAGATGGATGCTCGTGCATTTCTGTTTTTTTTTTTTTTATTATTTTTTTTAATATGTTAACTGAATTCAGTGAAGAGTAGTTGCTAATGCCAGTCTTTTGGCATCTTACCTAATCTCCCTGCATCTGAAAAGTAGATATTGGAAATTCTGCTGCCGGCTTTTTTTTTTTTTTTTTTTCTGTTAAATTATACTAGTTCACTTAAATTCCAAGGAGCTGTTTTGATTCAACTAGGTTTTAATAAATCCTGTAAATTTGGATTTACTAAATCCTGATAGTGTTAAATTCTAAAAACTTTCTGGCAAGAAATATATTAAATCCTAGAAAATCCTGTGAAATTGTTTGGCAAAGCAACTCAGGATTTAAGGCAATTAATTTACTGAAAATATAAATATATTTAAATCATACTAATTATATATTAATAGAATAATTAGTTATGATGTTGGAGATGCTGAAGGATGATCTCTGCCATTGAAATTAAACTTTTAGACACTCAAAAGTAACTCTCAAATGAACATGAGTTGCAACAATCAATGAAGATATGCAACAACTTTTGATGATAAAATAGATAAACTAACCAACATGGGATTGAAAATGTTACGTTATGTCTCCCCTGTAAATAAATAAATACACACACACATTCTTCTCAAAATTGCACGTGGCCTCCCTAGTGTTCTTTCTTTGCCCTCCTTTTCTCTTACTCTCAATTTTCCCTACGTTCAACTTTGTCGCTCATGTTCCATGTCCCTCAGATCCAATTGAAGCACCATGGATTGCACTACAATGACCTTCGGCTTGGCATGCTTCGTTATTGTTTTGGCTTCACATGCTTTGCGGGAAGTAGAGTTTTGAAAGAGTCGCTAAATAAGCTATTGGTTTCCTTTGACAACTTTGTTCTTGTTGGATCAAAAGTCATGGCCGTAGCTTGCTGCGAAGTTAATGATCTTTCTCTCCTTTCACACACTTCTTCTGCCAATTCCTGTAAATATGCCAAACGATAGGATTATCAAATATGGGATTTACGGAAAGCAGGCGCACAACGGTGATTTAACTTACCATGAGATTTGAGGTTTTTTTTTTTTGCGTTTGGGAAAATTTAACTAACATCATGCTCAAATTTAGCATCAAAGAAACTCCTAATATTCGTTAAATCAATAATTTTGAACGATGCAGACTTGTGAGTTAGAGCTTATTTCGCTTTAGTTTTTTTTTTTTTTGAATTTAAGCCCATGGAACATTTTTATTCTCTTATTAATAAAAATTGTGTTTTATACTAAAAAAATAAGAATCCAGATTAAAAACCTCTCTTCATTGACTCCTTGGCATGTTCATTGGATTTCCTTATGGTGTCTTGCCAATGCTAATGAATTAAGTTCTCTGGTATTAGAGCGCAAGGTTTGAAGATAATAGTTAGGCACGACATCAAAAGAACCATTTTTGACCTTAACTAGTTCAAGAAGAAGATAAGGCAATGTTGAGATTTCAACATCGCAGGAACCTTTAGTGACTTGATAACCGAGTTGCACTCTTTCAATAATAGATGATAGTGATGATGGAGATATCACGTAAGTAGATCTTGAAGGAGGCTCTAGAACCAAAATATAAGATTAATCCCAAATAAATATATCATCATCAAGTTCTCGTCGCAACTCACAAACAATATTTAGCTGTAGCTTTGTAGACCTGAATGGATTTTGACAACAAGCATAATTCCCAACCCAAATTTTCGATAGTGATAATACCAAAATCAGTTCATGAATTTCGTCATTAAAGTTAATTTTAATTAAGTTCAACTTGCTATTAGGGTGAACTCATTGATGTGTCAATACATCAGTGCATTTTGCCATATAGAAATAGAAAAAGAACTTTTCTCGTTATATATATATTTTTATCACTTAATGCTTTTCATCCATATCTCGTAAAGCTCTCATCATGTTTGCTATGGTCATCTTGTATATTTTGTTGAAGTCAACCTTCTTTGTTAGTGATAGGTGTATAATTCCCAACGCCTATTTGACAATTTTTGTGGCTCATGGTTGTAGGTATTAGCTCATTGATAGGTAGATGTAATTTTCCTAGTTAAGTAATCCTCAAATTGCATCTTCTAGTGTCAAAAGTCTTTGCCATCAAATTGATCGATCATAGCCTTCCCATCTTAAAATTCAATTGCTCCTGCTTTTATTATAGATCCCAAACTCAACCTTGCTGAATACTAGTTATTGGATTAAAATTCTTGCTTGAGAACATTGACCATCACAAGAATGAGAAAAATAATCTACACGAGAACATTAAAAAAAAAAAAATGCTTACAACTGCACGCATAGATAAATGATGTACTTGTTTATAAATAATTATAAGATATGATATATTTGCACTCCCCAAATATTCCTTTTTCTTTTCTCCCTGCAATTTTCCTTTTTTCTTCACTCCTCTCTCTTTATTTTCTGTTGCCTTTCTATTGGTCAGGCTAAAAAAGAACCCCCAAAATATCTCAAGAAGGGATAATATCAACTAGCTCTTACACACATATATAAAATTATAATATGATATTTTATAATATACCATATACTTATTACTTCACATATCTTTCTTTCATCCACTTTATAACTGCACGATATTTGAACTATTTTACTTTCTTTCATTATTTCAATTGCAAGCCTTCAGGCTTGGCTGTCACCACCTTTATAAAAGTCAAAGGTCATCTCTTGTTCTGCCTTTCATTCCCCTTGCCGACCTGTTTTGCTGACTATTAGAACTCAACCGCCAACTTCAACATTGGTCTCCTCTTTGTCGACCCCCTCCGCTTGATCCAATTGAGGTGTACTACTGTTGATGCTTGACCTTAGGTCCTTCACTGATGAGCTCACAGAATCATCTCCTCACCGCCAACCTCATCCTAAAAAATTGAGAGAGGTTCTTCTGCCCTTGATGACATCCACGAAGAGAAGTTGAAAGTTGCATCCCGCCAACCTCATCCTAAAAAATTGAGAGAGGTTCTTCTGCTCTTGATGACATCCACGAAGAGAAGCTGAAAGTTGCATCCCGCGCTTTAATTTTATCTTCTTTATCAAGCATCATAAGGCGGAGGTATGAATTTAGAGGCGTGAATTGATCTTAAATTTGGTAACCAACAAACTTGAAATCAAAGTCATAGTTGATCTAAAATTTATCCCTGATTTCATGAATTTATAATAACTTTGAAATCAAACTTGTGCTAGTTCAACGCATCTTTAACACTTGATGGCCTAAAATTTTAAATTTGACTGGCATTAAATTTTCTACTCATTCCAGAAGCAATAATGAATTTTGAGGACAAATGATGCACAGATATATAAAAGTTCATAAACATACATTATATGATTAATTTGTGCGGTATATTTTTTAGTTAGTTCTAATGGCATTTATTATGCGATGCAAAATTGAAAGGCTTCAATGTGGCTCCCATTTTAGGTTTCATTTTGCTTGCTGCAAAATAAGAATTGGAGAATTCGATCTCATTTGGAATTCAGAAGTCAAAAAATTCCTTTTAAAACAATTTGCATGGGTGTTCTAGAATTATTTGGAGTGATTTAATTATTTGTAAATGCTTAGGTTATATGACTATGAGAAGAAGAGCTCAGCTAAACCTATCTACCAGTCTATAAAACCTGGAGAGGCTTTACCAACCAAAGCCATTCCTGAGGTTTTCCTTGATGACGACGACCCATGGAAGAAACGGATATTTGATCCCGGAAGTGATGTCATGATAAAATGGAACCATGTTTTCCTCACCACAGGCTTGATCGCTCTATTTATAGATCCCTTATATTTCTACTTGTCATCGATTGAGAATGGGGATCAAATCTCATGCGTGAAAAAGATGGACTGGGGTTTGAGACTAGCCGTTACTATTTGCCGGTCAATTGCTGACACATTTTATCTATTACATATTTTTTTCAAGTTTCGAACAGCATTTATAGCACCAAATTCAAGGGTTTTTGGAAGGGGAGAACTTGTCATGGACCCTAAACAGATAGCAAAAAGGTATTTGAAGACAGAGTTCTTTATTGACCTTGCAGCGGCACTACCTTTGCCACAGGTACGCATTACTTACTGTCTAGGTTAAATTTTGAAATATTATTGCTTCTCAGATGCTACATGCTACTATAAATGTCTAATTACATTGTGAAAATAATAACCCTACACCCCCAGGCCCCCCACCCATCACAACACTATCCCACCCATAAAAAAAACCAAAATATTGTCAAGGACTAATTAACACCATTCAGGATTCTTGTTCATTATGCTTGTTATGGATGATACGTTCCAAATCATGTGTAATTCTTACTGAAAATTCAAATGCTAGATATAGTCTAATACCAGTGGTGGTAGATCTCGGATAGGTCATGGGATTGAAGGCCATTATGTATCAAGTCGAGAAAAATAATTGCTAACGTTTAAGGGTCAAATTGGAAGAAAATAATGAGATTGGATCTGTAAAAAGATTGAAGGTTATTAGATGCAGAAGATTGAATTGTGCTACACACCTGGTAACGAGATCAGAGAACCAACCCAAAGGGACATCTCCACAGTTAACCCTGGGGTGCCCTCGAGTTAGGACATAGGTTAAGAAACTGCTATAGTGGCTTCACAGAGAAATTGAATTGAACTGATGAGGCCTGAAAGCTAATCAAATTAAGAGGGCTGAAGCTATGAGAAAGTTTTTTTTTAATTGCTGGGAGAAGTAATTGAGTACATGAAGAGACTTGGGCCTTTTTCTCTATGTAGATTTCTGTTTTTGAGGAACTGCTCATGTGTCAATTCCTTCTTTTTGTAGTTGTTGTATAGAATCTGCAGGTTCTTAAGGATCCTTTTTTGGTCTCATATTTATTCAGTCTCTAGCATAACTGTTTGATGAGCTGGAATATTGCCACGTCACCATTGCAAGAATCTCCTAGTAGATTATGTCTCTTAGGGCTTCATTTGGGACAACTATCTTACTGCTTCTTAAATCAAAATTTTAATAAAAAAATTAAATTTTTTTTACTAGAAAGCTGCTTTAAGAATCATCTAAAAAGTTGTCATCCCAAACGAAGCCTAGGTAAGCAAGGTTTGCTTGATCTCCAGTCTTACTTGGTTTCTCTCAATTTGTGGCTTTAATTGGGTACACACAAGTCAATCTTTGCTATGTTTGACTACAAAGTTAACGCTTCGGTTGAGGCGGCCCTAAAGGAGTCATTATATCCCATGCTCTTGTTTTCCTTTTATTTCCAAAAAGTAGGAGGAAGTGAATAATTTTGTAACTGGAACCGATTCAAGTTTCATTTTCTCTAAAACGTCAACTGATCTACTTCTCTTAAAACAAACCTTATTTCTTTTAACTTACATCATTCTAATTCCTTCTCACTTCTAATGGCTCGCCATCCAAATTTTGCAAAGTCACTTCATAAAGAATTTTAAAAGTTTCTTAAACGCTGAAGGGAGTCCTTGCCATTTTCCCGTATCAGGGAAATACTGGAAGTAACTGAATAAATGACAATACTAGAAGCAGTTTTGTTTGTTTTGGTACCTAGTTTTGAAAACGCAGTAGATTATACTTTTTTGACTCAGTACCATTTGATTCATTAGAAAGTATTATGTATCTTATAATTTTAAATTTCCAATTTCCTGATGGAATGATAATCTATTGGATATACTTTTAGTGTTAACAAAACATAAAAATAACTATTTAAACGAAACATTAAGATAATCCTTGCTAGGTAGTCATAAGTTTTATATATTCCTTCAATGCATCATTTTAGAAATTCAAGTATTGCGCGATACTACTGAATGTTTTTTATCATGTATTTGCTTATCCGCTTGGAGACCCTGACTGCTGTCTTATAATTCAATTTCATGTCTTCATTTCAGATAGTTGTGTGGTTAGTGATTCCAGGTGCTAGGCACTTGAATCCTCAGAAGAACAATACTACACTGGCTCTTATTGTTCTGATCCAGTACATTCCAAGGTTATACCTCATATTTCCTATGAGCCAACAAATTATAAAAGCCACCGGGGTTGTTACAAAGACCGCTTGGGCGGGTGCTGCATATAATCTTCTCCTTTACATGATTGCTAGCAATGTATGTAACATCAAAGCGTGAGAAAAATATGACGCTGTTGGAAAGACATGGCAGCTAAACATATAATTTTTCACACATTTAAATAACGCGTGCAGGTTATTGGGGCTGCATATTATCTGCTAACTATTGACCGGCAAACAACTTGTTGGAATTCCAAATGCAGGCTAGAGAATGGCACCTCAGGTGCGCCATGCAAAATGGAGTATCTGGACTGTGACTTTATAAGTGCTGTCGATCCAACTTGGGCCAGCAACACCAGTGTTTTTGCAAATTGCAACGCTAGTGATGATTCTATAAGTTTCAACTTTGGCATATATCAAAATGCACTGACAACGGGTGCTGTGTCGACCAATTTTTTTAGGAAGTACTTCTATAGCCTCTGGTGGGGTTTGCAGAATCTAAGGTATAACAATTCAAGTAAATGTTCAAATTGGTCTCTAGGTTTGGTAGGTTTATTCGTTTTACTCAGAGATCTTTTTAGGTTTAGTCTCTCAACTCATAAAATATGAATCAATTTGATCCTTTTGTCAGCTCCTTCCCTTTGCTTTGGATAGACAAAGGTAACATGAAGTTTTTCATGAGTATATTTTGAAATTTTTAGCGCCAATTACATTAGTTTGAGGCTTTGAGCAGAAAATGTACTTATTTTTTTGACATATTTGATTAGAGTTGAAAGTATCATATTGGTCCATATCCTGTACATATTTTCTTTTTTCTTTGCAAAAATATTACTTTGAAATATTTTTTAAAATAATGATTAAAATTTCAGCTGATGAAATTATTTGTGGTTAAAGATAATTATTTTGTAGCGTTGTTTTATCATGATTAATACTTCATTTGGGATAGTTTTTTTTATTTCTAAAGCGGCTTTTTAGTACGAAAATTTCTTAAACTAGAAATTTTTGTACTAAGAAGTTATTTTAGAAAGCAGTAGGAAAGTCGTCACAAGCAAAACCTAAATTGTTATCACCTAAGCAACCATCATACTTCCTCTGAAGGCATATTGCTTTAATTACAATAAAAAATGAATACTGATGGATTGCAATGATAAATAAATTTATTTTATATAATAATTTAATATAGGGTATCTTGTGCTAATTATCTTCCATATAATTAAATAGGAGACCATTTAATTACATTTTGATTAACTATACATGCACTATTGTTACAGTCTAACACATTATTTTATCAAATTTAACATAATAATGATGATCGCCACCTTGCATTGACAGCCACATTCCATTAGAAAGCTCAAGTAACTGCAATGGACATGTGCATAGCAATGCTTCACCGTATAAAACAAAATTTCAATTTAACAAGAAATGGTGAATATTGTGAGGTCCTTGTTTCTAAGTGATTAAAGGTTGGCTTGTTGATTGAGGGTTCAAAATTAAGGCTTTCCTGAAACTTAAGGCCTACCTATTCATCTCTTGCGTCAAGGGGGTGGTTAAAAGCCATTGTTTTCTTCTAAAGTGAAAATGGAAAACTTAAAAAAGGGCAAGGCACTCAGAAGTTATTTATCATTAACTCTGTATAACTAGTCTTTGATTATGTTCCCTGTGTAGCTGGTTACTGGCATACTGAGTTTTAATTAGTTTTTTGTCGCTGTAAGGGGATGAAAAATCTGCTGTTTACAAATATTTTAATTTTCTAAATCTTAAGGATTTTTGTTCTTCCTCAAACTTATGATGGCTCACATTGCTTTTTTGTAGCACATTTGGCCAGGGCTTAACTTCAAGCACTTTTGTCTGGGAGACATCATTTTGTATACTCATAGCGCTTCTTGGACTCATTTTGCTTGCACATTTGATTGGCAACATGGAGGTAACTAAGAGTGCTATTTATGTTTTTTTTTTCCCTTAATTTTGTACTATGATATCTGCATATGTTTTTTTTTTTGTATTGTTCAACATATTTACCATTTGCTACAATCATTTCTATCTTGTCAAGAAAGCTTACAATCATTTCTATCTTGCCAAGAATCACTGTTATGCCCACAAGAATGCTTGACCCTAGTTGGATCTCCTCTAGATTTGAGAAGACCATCTTCTCTAGTAAAAGATTTCAACTGATTTTGTGATTGAATCCCATCTTTCTCTCCCCCTCCCCATGCTCTGACCTGGCCCGAATACTTGGAATATTAAGTCGGGAGCAAACGATCGAACAATAGTAAAATTTCTTTCAACAGTTGTTAAAACGATCAGATAAAATATCGTCCGAATATCTACAAATAGCCACTAATTATTCATCATAATTTAAACATATATAATTCAAGTTGCTAAAATTTTTAGAAACCATTGAATTGGAATCAAATACATAGGATCTTTGCATACCTATTCTTATTCTCTCATTTTATTTTGTATATAAGACATTCTCGTTTGTCAACCATCTAATTTATACGAGTCTTATATTAAAACATTTCGTTTTAAACAATTAAATTTCAATTATCAAACTCATAGGCTAATTGCAGTTCTATACTTCCATGATATAGTCATTTAAAATAAATGAAAGATGATATTCACATGAGTTCTCCTAAGTAATCATTAAACATTTCACTTATGAGATTTTAAACATGCGTACTAGTTAAGATAAACCGAACTGGCCATATGGTTGATTCACAGTTGAACCAGTCATACCGATCGATCCGGTCCTATCTAATTTTTAAAACCATGCTTTTACACCCTATGACTTTGTTTTCTTTTTTAACTTCTTCTATTACTTCAAAAAGTCATGGTAATTCATGCATTACCCACTATAGTTTTCTTGGCCATTCTTTAGCCTGTAACTTGGTTATTGCTGGAGTATTTCGGTTCTCTAGGCTCCAAATCTTTTCTGACGTCTACATATTCCTTTTCCAGTTAGTTATGGTTCCATGCTATAACGCTTTTACAAGTTCTTCCTTCAACTAGCATTACTCGCCAGCGCATTAAAGTTTGCGTGTACAGCCTTAACTAAGCTAAGCCAATAAAAAACTACAAAATATGCAATTTCATTCATCATAATGTTGGGAACAACTATTTCTCTTAGGACGTCCTTGTAATTTCATATGAACTCTTTTTTAATTTACTAATGATTAACGTCTCTTATGTTTTGTTAATTCCTTTCAAATTCAGTGTTGGGGAAATGTTCTCATTTTCTCAAAATCTTGCAAAACTATGTTGTTTTTAATTTCCGTTAAGTTAAATTGTACATATGCAAATATCAATCTGCACTTTTATACTTGATTTTGTTCTATGTTTCTATCTTTTTGTAGTATTTGATAGAGAACCATTAAATTTGCAGACCTATTTGCAATCTGTTACCATAAAGCTCGAGGAATGGAGATTAAAGCGACGGGACACTGAACAATGGATGAGGCATCGCCAGCTACCTCAGGAATTGCGGGAGCGGGTTAAACGTTTTGTACAGTATAAGTGGTTTGCAACACGAGGTGTGGATGAAGAATCTCTATTACAAGATCTACCTGGAGATCTTCGACGAGACATTCAACGTCATTTATGCTTGGATCTTGTCCGCAGGGTATGTAGCCATGTTGGATTTTGCTATCTTTGATTTTTAGAAATAATTTATTAATTTAAATTTGCTTTTATGGCTTGAAGTTATAGAAGATAGAGTAAGACTTGAACATTTGTAGGACTCTTTAAGTGCTGGTAGTTTACTTTTGTTGCTGGAACTTGGTCGGGAGAGAATTGCTAGAAAATTAAATTGAAAACTTTCTTGTTTCTTTTCAAATAAACTTTTTCAACAGTAAAACAAAATGAATACAGCTTTTTAACTTTCAGTGCATCATTCTTTCCAGACCCAGTTATACGCTACTATTGCATATTTTCTGTACTTAATGGTTGTTAATCATGAATATTATTATTTCTATTTTTTATTTCTGCCAGTGCCAGCTAATGTGTGTCGTAACAGAAGTTTTAATTCATTTTTTCATTTTTACTTCGTATTTCATAACAACAATCATGTTAAGAGCTATTTTTTAGCAAAGCAAAATTTTATAGCCAGTCAATAAAATTAATAGAATATGAAGTAATTATATATATATATATATATATATATATATATATATATATATATATATATATTTCAAATTATAAAGACCAAAATATAGCATTGAAGATAACTTGGTAACAAAGAAGAAAGAGTCCTTAACCTTAAGAAGGATGAAGATATACTCAAGAATCATTTATTCCGGCTAGTGTGAAGTCTAGTGAACCTTGGTGGGTGCTAATATATTTTCTTTCCATACCTGACCCTCATGGAAAATAGGATTTGAAATATTGTATCCACTTATGCTTCATCAGTAGGAATATTACCATTAATGTCATAAGACTACTGAGAATCTGGATCACCAATATTCTCAATAGCAGGATGATCATGAGGAGCTAGCACATCTAGTGGTTTTGGATTTGTTGACCACTATATGCAAAAACACGCAAAACGAGCCTAAATTGACGCTTGACGCATCTCCTGAAGGGTCAAACGACCTTTGATCGTCAAACGGACTACGCTGTTGCGATTGGAGCATTGAATTTGCCTTAGAGGAAACCCCTTGCAGTTAAATCGGACGAGATCGATCAAAACGAACTACCAACACCCAAAATTGACGCGCAACGTTGCCCAAACGACGTCAGATCTTGTAATGGACTTTGTGGTTGCGTTCGGAACGTCGTCCATAGGGCTACTTGTTTTTTTGCATTTCTAATTCTTTACATTTTTTGCGTCTTAAATGTTTGATTTAATTCTTCTCTTTACTCTTCATCATTTGGGGAATGCTTTTCATATTTGTACAACAGTAAAAAAATCTGATAATTTGCCATATGCAGGTTCCTTTCTTCTCCCAGATGGATGATCCACTTCTCGATGCCATATGTGAGCGTTTAGTTTCATCCCTAAACACTGAGGGTACTTATATTGTTCGTGAAGGTGACCCTGTAACTGAGATGTTATTTGTGATCCGTGGAAAGCTGGAGAGCTCAACCACCAATGGTGGTCGAACAGGTTTCTTCAACTCCATAATTCTAAGGGCTGGCGATTTTTGTGGTGAAGAGCTTCTTTCATGGGCCATACTTCCAACAACAAACCTTCCCTCCTCTACTCGAACTGTCCGAGCTCTTGTTGAAGTAGAGGCCTTTGCTTTAAGAGCAGAAGATCTAAATTTTGTGGCAAGCCAATTCAGGAGGCTTCATAGCAAGAAACTCCAACATACCTTCAGGTTCTACTCCCAGCATTGGAGGACTTGGGCTGCTTGCTTCATTCAAGCATCGTGGCGCCGATACAAGAGAAAGATGTCTAATAGTCTTAGCTTGAGTGAGTCATTCTCCTCCAAAGCTGAAAGCCTAGCTACTCACGAATCTGAGGAAGAGACAGGTCGAAGCCCGTCAAACTCCTCCCACCTTGAGCAAAATATTGGAGCAATGATGTTACCTTTCAAGTTTTCTACAAGCACCCGGAAAGGAACTCAAAGAAGGAAGGGCGTTGATATATCCAAATTGAGGAAACCTGATGAGCCTGATTTTTTCGCTCATGATTATGATTAGTGTGAATGCTGGAATATCAAAATCTTATACAACCACCATTTTGTTAATACTGAAGGATGGAATTGGTGATCTCCTCAAGGGCCGACTGAGTAATGAAGTGAGTTCAACTTTTCACTTGTAATCATGTCATTTGTAGCAGTGAGTTTTCCGAACCTTCGAAAGTATTTATTAGTAGTTTGATATGGCGTAGATTGTTACAAATTGGTTTTTCCATGAGCATAGTCTTAAACTCTTAGTGAGGATGTATAAAGGAAAACACCTCCTTGTGATCAGACTGATCACATATAAGCGCTGCATTGGCAGATTTTTCAGTTTGCTTAAGTACTTGAAATTCCTCCAGTAAACTGTTGTTCTATGCATAACAGTTATTGTAATGTTGTGAAATTATCGACTTTGGACTCATTAGAAGTCATGTTTTAAAGCACATTAAGAGTTCATTAAATTAATTACTTGTTTGGATGTAGTTAGATAATTTTTTTTTGAATTCTCTTTTTAAGTGCTGATTTTAATTTTTCACTTAAAATGAGTTACACTAAAATCATTATTTTTAAAATACAATTTGGTTTAAATAATCTTCTCATTCAATTATCAGGCAAGGTTTATATATACAACTTTTTAGTTGATTGATATGTTTTGATGAAATTTAGCGGACTATGGTCCTCAAACGATTGTCTCTTTTTTTGCAGGTGATTGATTAGAATTTTTAGGCTTAATTTTCATATTGTTTTTTATAGCAGTTTTTAAACAAAATTTTTTTCAGAAGCAACGAAAAGCAATTTTTAAAAACTGTTCCAAATGAAGCCTTAGTTTAATGTTATTTTATTTGTGAGAGGTGTAGGACCGTAGGTCTCAACAAGATCAATAAGCTGATTAGGATTATTTTTATTCTTTATCAATATATATACAAACTTTTTTTTTGAGGTCTGAAAATTGTCCTGTCATCCTCAAAATAAATAGTTAATGCATTCTTTAATCCAAATGATATGGCTTAACGATCAAAAATATTTCTCATCAGCTATGAAATTTGTTTTTTCATCATCCCTGAACTGTATTCATTAAATCTTTTCAACTCTTTCATAAAAAATAGTTCAAGAGATTCCTTAATGTAGATGAGTCTTCGTCTTCATATTCATACATCAATATTAATTTCCTTGCTCTAATGCATGTGAAAGAAGTAAGAGTTATTTTCTAAATTCATGCGCTAATGCTTCTTGAAAATCTGAATTGAGAAATATTAAAAGACCTTTCATGCTTAAATTCAAATTCATTGACTTTAAAATTTGTCTCCTTTGATCATGCTATAAAGTGTCCTTTGATAAAAATATCAGTATCTTAATCTCTAGATCTCATGTATTCGATTTGGATCTCCATCCTTCTTTATTCGGTCTCAAATAAATTGAAGCAAAGATGGATGTGCTTGCACCTTTCAAGATATACCATGTTCTTAGACAAAAATATTATCAATTTTTTGTCTATATAAACTTTTATGTCTTCACTTTGAGGGCACTGAATCTCCTTTATGGCATACAAAAGATGTAGCAAAATATTCTATTTCACATATGGAAAAAGCTATAAAATTGGTTGCTTCTTTGAAAGCAATGTGAATGTTGTATCACTGATGTAGAAGATGAAGCTTGTTATGCTCAGGATCCACCCCGATCACCATCCAAGTAGCAAAGAAGTTGAACCTTATTGAATATAAGAAGCCATCAATCAAAAGTACCTTTGATGCAGAGAAGGGCGCTCTTGTCCCAATAAGATTTAAGGTCTTATGCATGTTAAGTATCTTAGTCTTTATCTTAAACTCTTGAAGTAGGTTGGATACTATCAATTATGAAACGAAAATACCTTTCCTTGGATTAGAAGCACTTCCCATCAATTTGAACAGTATTGAATTGGATAAATTTTTATTAGTCGGGGACTAAATTGAAGTGGTACAAAACTCTAGGACTAAATTGGACACTTACTAATAGTTGAATGATTATTTTAGACTTTTTATATATTTTGTTTTCTAAGAGCATTAACTAAGTTTTGATAGAGTTTAAAGAATAAGTTAAAGCAGGTTTAAATACAGTAGGTTGTGTGTAGTTCCTCCTAATCAAATTTCTGAAAAAGGAGCCATCATCATGGCTTGTTCAATAATCCTGTTTGATGCGCCCAAATAAGTATAAGTCAAAAGAAGAACCAGACACCCACCACCACCACCCCTCTGAATTTGGCGATCCATTGGTCGTGTTGTTGGTGAGATGTGATGCATATTTATTGATGTGGAAGTAACAGAAACCATAGCAACTGCACAGGACTACACATTGCTTTAAGTACTTCACCCACTGCAGAACTGAACAGTCACCATTTCCATGCACTTTGTTCCCCCAACTAATAGTTAATTTATTCATTTATTGTATTTCCAATTGCACTTGAGTACAGTATATATTAGCTTTTTAGTGCAGCATTTGAAACACGTGGAAATGTCAGTGCTTCAATCTTTCTTCAAATCATGCATTTTAAAGCAACATTTACAGCCATAAATCTTGCCAAACGGTTGATAATGTGCTGTAAATCTGCATGGATCGTAAATCCTGGATTTATTGATTATCAGTGTAAATCCGGGATTTAGTAAATCCGGTCCTTTGGCGGATTCAATGGGATTTACATATACACAAAAACTCTCTTGTGGCGTCCTTCTCTTTGAGTAAGTGAGAATCCCTTTATGTACAATGAAGGGTTCGCTCTCTCCGTACAAGTCAAAACTAAGTAACTGTGTCGAATCCAACAAGTCCGGCTGAGGCTGCTCTGTAAATGGAGTTCCCTGTTCATAGATCTACCTTTATCGCCATCCGAAATTTTTTATTTCCCTGCTTTTCACTAATATCTTCATATATTAGTAAAATAGCAAGGGCAATTGTGAGAGCATGCTCTCATGTATGCATGAAATAATAGGGAAAAATTAAGCTTTGTAATTTAGGTTGTTTTGTGACACATTCTAAACCTTGAAGAGTAAAACTGAACTAATTTATGATGACAGGCAGTGCACCTATGATCTTCTTCATTTTCCTTGGTGCAAACAGATTAACTCTTCAAAAACATGCAATTATGATGTTATTAGAAGTTAACAGGATTTCATCCTATCATCAATTTGGTGACGTTTTGCTGCCTTATTCAACATTTACGGTTAACTTATAATTCTTATATTCTCCATTGATTCCTTTCAATAGCTGTTATTGGCATTTAATTTGCTCTAGCTAAATCTTTTTTATTAATTCATGGCCATGCTTAACATAAATAATTATGGCATGAGTCGCTGGATGTTCTTGAGGAGTGCTATGTGTGCTGATACTGTTTATTAGGGGATAGAACTCATTACGAGAAGTCAAATTTAATCAGAAATAGTTCTGTTGATGATAATTTGTTTATATACCAATGAAATATTGTTGTACTCAGTCATGCATTTGTAATCAAGTAAATTTACCGGATTAATTTTATTATTGTTGTATACCAGGTGTATCCTCTTATTGGAAAGTTTTGCAATATTTGGCTCCCCAAGCTTTCAAGTGTATTTGCATGCAAATAACAGAATATGTGTCGCTGTAATAAGAGTTCAATTATCCTTTTTGATATATGAATTTTGGGTATATCAGAAATATATTTTGCATTCAGCTAAATTCTTTAAGTAACTTACTTTTATAATTTAGGCCTCATCATTCATGCATGTACCAGGAGAAATATTGACGACTGACATGTCATCCAAAAATGAGAATCTAAAAAATAATATTGGATTGAAGCATCCTATATTCAATTAGCGATCGAATTATCATGGGGTTGACAACAAAGTTTAGAGGCCTTGAGCGACAATGAGTCGTCGAGTTTCTGCTGCGGATATGCATGTGCTCAGATGGGTTTTGGAGCAAGACAATTCGGAGTACCCCGCAATAGTTATTATTTGGTCGATTTTTTTTTTCCAATTTTTATAAATTGATTGCACCATTTCGAGGATGTCGATTAGGGGTGTCAATTTCGGGTCACGGGTCGGGTTCGGGTCGAACCCGAAACTGACCCGGCACTATTCGGGTCAACCCGAACCCGACCCGTTTTTAAAAACGGGTCAATTTTCCTGACCTGAACCCGACCCGCTTCGGGTCCGGGTCAACCCGACCCGAATGACCCGTTTCCAACAAGAAAATGGCTAATTTTCGGATAAAAAACGGGTCAAACTCCTCTTTTCGGGTCAAAAACGGGTCAATCTCGGGGTGCCGGGTCAAAATCGGGTTTTCGTGTCAAAATCGGGTCACTTTCGGGTCAATTTCGGGTCAAAGGGTTAACCCGAACCCGACCCGATTTTTGAAACGGGTTAAAATGCTGAACCCGAACCCGACCCGTTTCGGGTTCGGGTTGACCCTAACCCGAAATTTTCGGGTCGGGTTCGGGTCGGGTTTTCGGGTCGTGTCAAATATTGACACCCCTAATGTCGATATCACTTGAGTGGTTATCGTGGAAATACATTTAGAAGATATATAGTTTAACAAAAGTTATTTAATCATCAATATTGACAATTGCGCAATATAGTTGAAAGAATTTTTTAGATTTGGAAGGAATAATTTTAAGTATTGACTCACATTACTCTTAGTTTTCAAGCTGACATTGTTCTTACATATACAATTTCCCAAAACTTCATAGGTTTGTACCATGAACATGATCTCTATTTCAATATGTTGCATTTGGAAATGCAACATGATACTCAATATGTTGAAGTTGGAGTATCTGTTATATATATTGAAGTTGTTCTAAAGAAATTTTCAATAAAACATATTGAAGTTGGTAAACCTGACACGAAATCCATGGCAATGTCATCTCACTTCCACTCTGAAATCGGTAAGGGTTGAAGTAATCCACTTGGCCTTTGATGTTCAGCCTTTACCAACTGACATGCAGTGCACTTAGCAACAAAATCAGCTACACTCCTCTTCATCCCGTGCCACCAAAACAAACCCTTAAGGTCTTGATACATCTTACTACTACCAGGATGGATAGTGTAAGCAGAGTGATGAGCTTCATAAAGAACATCCTTCCTCAAGTCATCAATATTAAGCACACAAACCTTGCCCTTATACCAAAGGAGATTGTCCTCATCAAGAATGAAATCCTCTTCATGTTCAGCCTTTACTAATTGAATGATTTTCACAAAATCTGGATCCTTCCATAAGGCTTCAGCTATCTTACTCTTCAAATCAGCTTGCACAATCAACTGACTTAACCATCCTATATTTTCAGTTGTAGGAAATAGCACTGATAACTCCAATCTATCAATCTCTTCAATCAGCTTCTCTTGTTGAGTTAATAAACTATTTAACTTCGTTGGCAGTTTTCTACTCAAAGCATCAACAACAGTATTGGCTCTTCCCGGATGATACTGAATGTTCAAATCATAATCATTAAGCAGTTCCATCCATCTCCTCTGCCTCAAGTTCAGCTCTTTATGAGAAAAGATATACTTCAGATTCTGGTGATCAGTGAACACTTCACAATGTACACCATATAAGTAGTGTCTCCAAATCTTCAAGGCAAAGACTAATGCAGCAAGCTCCAAATCGTGGATTGGGTAGTTCTTCTCATGACTCTTCAATTGTCTAGAAGCATAGACTACTACTCTCTCATGTTGCATCAAGACACAAACCAAACCCTACAACAATGCATCACTGAAAATCTGAAATCCCTCACTACCCGAAGGAATCGTAAGAATCGGTGCCGTCATCAAACGAGTCTTTAACTCTTGAAAAGCTTCCTCACACTGACTGCTCCACTCAAATTTAACTGCCTTCTGAGTCAATCTACTCAAAGGTGCAGCAATCTTGGAAAATCCCTATACAAACCTTCTGTAGTAGCTAGCTAACCCAAGGAAATTTCGTATCTCAGTCACTGTCATAGGTCTTGGCCACTCAGCTATAGCCTGTACCTTATGCCGGTCCACAGAAATACCATCTCCACTAATGACATGACCCAGAAAAATCACATTCTTCAACCAAAACTCGCATTTAGAGAACTTGGCAAACAATTCGTTGCCTCTTAGAGTTTGCAATACTGCGTGGAGATGATTGGCATGATGCTCTTCATCACAAGAATAGATAAGAATGTCATCTATGAAGACAATGGTAAAACTATCTAACATTGACTGGAAGCTCGATTCATCAGATCCATAAAAGCAGCTGGGGCATTTGTTAGCCCAAAAGGTAATACGGTGAACTCGTAGTATCCATACCTTGAGCTAAATGCTGTCTTAGGGATGTCTGCCTCCTTAATCCTCAACTGGTAATATCCAGACCTCAGGTCAATCTTGGAAAAGACTGTGGCTCCCACTAGCTGATCAAACAAGTCATCAATCATCGGTAAGGGATACTTGTTCTTAATGGTAAGCTTGTTCAACTCCCTGTAATCGATACAGAGTCGCATGCTACCATCCTTCTTCTCTACAAAGAGAACTGGTGCTCCCCAAGGTGAAGTGCTAGGGCGAATAAATCCCTTCTCTTGCAGTTCTTGCAATTGAGACTTCAACTCCTGAAGTTCCTTAACTGTCATACGATAGGGTGCTTTTGAAATAGGCTAAGCACCAGGTACAAGATCGATTGAGAAATCAATCTCTCTAACAGGAGACATTCCAGGTAAGACTTCAGGAAACACATCAGGAAAGTCTCTTACCACAACATTCTCTTTCAACTTTGGCACTTGTTTTGAAGTGTCTCTTACATGAGCTAGAAAGCTTGGGTACCCCTTCGAAATTAAACTACAAGCTTTCATAGAAGAGATGATCATAGAAGATACACCTCGATCGCCTTGGAAAACAAGTTTCTCTCCTCCAAGAAACTTGATCTTCACCACTTTCTTATTGCAGTCTATGGAGATGAATTGATTAGACATCCAATCCATCCCTAGAATCACATCAAACTCCAACAGAGGTAATACTATCAACACAACATCAAACTCCTTCTCACAGATAGTAAGAAAAGTTGAACACATATTCGTAGCAGTCATACTAGACCCATCTGATAACAGAACTGATAATGTAGTAGGCATAGTGCAGATATCCAATGCATGTTTCTTAATGAACTCCTGACTAATGAATGAATGTGATGCTCCAATATCAAAAATTACTCTACTAGGTAAATATTGGATATGAATAATACCTGTAATCACATCAGGAGATTCTTTGGCTTCTTGTTGTGTAATGGCATAAACCCTTGGTTGCACAAAAGGTCTCGCAACCGGATGACTAGGCACTGAAGCAGAAGCTGAAGCAGTAGACTCTTGAGCTCTCGGTCTACCAATTGTAGGATGTCTCCCAATACTCTGTTGAGATGGAGGAGCACGACCTCCCCTCCCTTGGACCCCTTGGGCAGTTCCTAGCCATATGTCCTGACTGATGGCACCAAAAGCAAACATTTGAGCCAGACAAACATTCTTCTCTATGCATATTGCCACACTTGTCATAAGTTCTGGCACTGAATGAACTCCCACCACTATCAGTTCTGATCTTCTTCATACTAGAATCTCCATAATGAATCTGGAAGCTCCTAGTCTTCTCAAAGCTCTTCCTCTTCTGTTGGAAATCTCTCCTCTTTTGGGTAGCCAATAAATCAATCTCTATCCTCCTTGCTTTTTCAACCAACACTACATAATCATCAAGGCTAAAGGGAATCAATGGCTGATGAATAGCATCACAAAGTCCTGACAAGAATTTATGGCATTTGTCCTTAGCACTTGCAATAATCTAAGAGGCATAACGGGACAGCGTGGTAAACTCTGCTTCATACTGCATGACTGTCCGATCCCCTTGCACCAATCGCATAAATCTCTCCTGCATCTGTCTCATCGCAGAAGAAGGCACGAACTAATCTCTGAAGGCTTTAACAAAGTCATCCCATAATATCTGAGGAGCTACTTTACTACCAAACTTCTCCAATAACTATCCTCTCCACCATCTCTCAGCCTCCCCATCCAGAGCAAAGGTGTCTAAAGTCACCCTTCGATCATCAGGACAATTCATGCCTTCCAAGATTTTCTCGATCCTTAAAAGCCAATTTTCAGCATCTACTGTCTCTCCTACGCCAGCAAAAAGAGGTGGTCGCATGTCCTGAAAAATTTTCAAATACTTATCCACAGGAATCTCTTCTGGAACTAGACTAGGGCTGCTCTTGGGAATGCTGAATGAGATGAGTAACAACAGCCATCATCTGGTTGAAAGTATCTATGGTTACATGGTAGTGCTACTACCACCAGCAGGTTGAACTACAGAGGGTACTGTTGGAACTTCTCTACCAGCTGGATCATTATTCCCGTCAGTATTGCCATCAATGGCATCGAGTTCCTGATCCATAGCCCTAAACTAATTAAAAGAAGACCAATTCAATAATCATCACATCATCATACAATCCTAAAATGTCTAAGACTCATCAATCAGCCTAATGACGCTTTATACTGATTCAGATCCTAAACTTGTGCTCTGATACTACTCTTGTCACGACCCGACCCGGTTAGCTCGTAAATACGAGGCGGGAACGGAATCGGACGTTCATAATAGTTCAATTATCAAATTTTATGTATAAAAAAAATTATTTTCTAAAGACTTCAATAGAAACATAAAAGCGCCTCTAAACTATTCATTTTATTTCAAAAGAGAGTTCATATATATACTAGGTAGTTATAACATTTAACTATTCATGCTATGACAAAACCACCCAAAAGAAAAGTAACTACAGCTAGAAAAACAATATAAGAACCTGTCATCTGGGGTACGACGACTGTAAGTAAACCTTGGGTGATCCGCCATCACTTATGAGAAGGTTCTCCTGAAAATTTCCCAAAGCTAGGGAGTGACCTACGCTCAGCAAATGACCACTACATCTAAAGTTCATGTACATGAAAAAGAAAACAATATGTAGGTTGATAACATGTGCTAGTGTATGCCCAAAGCCATGTACAATGTTTACTATAGGCTTAACATGAGATCTATTCAATCATATTGCTTAATCTTTTTTTCATGTCATGATATGGTTTTCAATATTCTGATGTTCATTATGCTTATTCTCTTATTCGTATCATATACATCCGTACCGGAATACCGAATTATACTGATCAAGTATACATATTTAATGGTCATATTATTTTTCTTTCTTTCCATATTGCCTCAAAGGCCGTATTTGCTCCTAAGAGCCACATATTGGTACTCCGTCATCAACAAGCACAAGCTTTGCATTTCAATATCTTAATATAAAAGAATACCATGAATCATACATATGATGTATTTTGATTAAGCATGACGATAATGCATGAATCATACATATCTAAGCAAGCCCTAAAGTTGTTCTAAAGAAATTTTCAATAAAACATAAACCCTAAAATTTCTCCAAGCAAAAATCTCATAAAAGAGGGAAGTTTCTTGCATAATACACTTCTCTTCTTCCCTAGGCCTCCTCGATGATTTCTTTCCAAAAGCACGCCGGAAAACTCGCCGGCCACCGCTCCCCCAAGCTCTCCCGTCGCCTTCTATTCCTTTTCTCGCGAGCTCTCCTTGCTCGGCCGAACGAAAACACGAAAGGACCAAAATATTCGGTCCCTTAGGCATGTGAGGGCTATAGAGAATGGGTTAGATGGTATTTTACGCATGTACCCTTCTCCCCTAAGTCATTATATTTTCTCATGAAGGGCAAAAAGGGAAATAAAGGCCAAATATCACTTAAACGAACTTCGGCGAATTTTAATTTCAAATCCGTGCAAAATTGGATACAAGTCCTTTATATCGTTTCGATCGAAATTTTGTGACGAATTTAATAAAATTTTTTTTGTCGAATTCTGACGACATTGAAATTGCACTTAAGTTTGTCGCGGCGCATCGATATGCGTGCGACGCACTCAAATGACAAATTTCGGGTTTTACACTTCATGCCTTCTTTGCCATTTGGTTCATTTCTAGTGCAGCCTCAAGTAATTGTTGGAGATGGAAACTGGGTATGTGCAACAGCACTTTGCCTTCATCTTCTAGTCCCTTTATCCCGTCACGTCATTGTTCCTTGGTTCCGAAAAGTACTTAGAGAATGAAGAATTTCAAACACTTCCCTTAAAAAAAGAATTTCAACACTGTTGGCGTCTTTGGAGTTTGTTTTCCAGCCGGTGCCATCCTTACTGAGCTTTTGCTCCTCTTTTATCTTTATCTCATATTTTCTATCTCAGTTCTTGATGCAATCCTCGGATCGATGCCCGTTGAAGACGTCCCTGTGCAGAACCTGCAAGAGAGCTTGGAAACAAAGAGAGCCAATGGAACAGTAAAACCTCAGGCGGTGATGAGCCTGGGCGGAACTTCTATTGAAAGAGTATAATTTTTGTGTAGAAAAACAAGTCTCCTTTCCCCTATGGCCTCTTAGAATATATATTTCCTGCAATTAATATTACTAAATAAGAAATACTAAAAGTGGCCTAACAACCAAAAAGATATAGTACTGTAAATAACCGAATAGGAAAAAGGTGAAGGTGGGAGATGCCCTCTAACGGTATGTGGGATTGGCCTCATTGTGCACTGCATCAGTCCTCCCCGGCATCGGAAGAGCTCAACTCCGCCGAGCTTATCGTGATCGCGGACTCATTTGGGGGGTGATATTGCCACAAGTCTGAAACATTGAATGTAGGGGAGGTAGTGTACCCTGGCGGCAATTCCACGGTATACGCGTTGTCATTGATCTTGGCAACAATAGGGACTGGGCCAATCTTGCGGCGGCTCAATTTGGAGTAAGTGCCCGGTGGAAACCTTTCCCGGCGATGGCGAATCATGACAAGATCGCCGACATTAAAGATGTTCGGTCGTCGATGGAGGTCGGCGGCGGCCTTGTACTTCAGATTTGCGTTTGTCAATTGGAGGTGGACATCGGCAAGCATTTGTGAATATTGGTTTGTAAAGGTCGTAGCAGCTCCGGATTTACATTTGGGCAGAATAGCTATATCCAAAGCAAGATTGGGGACTTTAGCAAAAACAATACTAAATGGAGTCTTACCCGTGGATCTGTTCACCATAGAATTATACACAAATTCTGTCATTGTTAATACTTCCTCCCACTGCTTCGGGTAATCTTGTACAAGGCAACGGAGTATGCTACCAAGGTGCGATTGACGACCTCCGTTTGTCCGTCGGATTGGGGGTGGTAGGCTGAGCTAAGACGCAAATTCGTTCCCAATCGCTTCCATAGCTCACGCCAAAAATGGCTGATAAACTTGGCGTCCCTATCCGATGTGAGGCTTCTCGGTATGCCATGAAGCCACACAACTTGATGAAAGAAAAGGTGTGCGATGTGCAAGGCATTCGACGTTTTCTTACAAGAGATGAAATGAGCCATTTTTGAAAAACGATCAACGACTACCATAATCGAGTCATTACCTCTCTTTGTACGGGGCAGACCGAGGACGAAGTCCAAGCTGAGATCTTCCCAGATAGAATCGGGAACGGGTAGGGGTAAGTAAAGTCCTGTGTTTTGTGCACCTCCTTTGAAGCTTTGGCAGATCGAACAACGATCTACAAATCGAAAGACATCACGACGGAGCCTTGGCCAATAGAACCGACTCTTCATTTGAGCGAGAGATTTATCTCGTTCGGTATGAGCGGCAAGTGCTCCGCAATGTGCCTCCTTGATAAGATGTTGCCGCCAAGAAGACAAAGGAATACAAAGCAGGTTATTGTGAAAAAGAAAACCATGGCGAATACAATAACCTGAAACAGTTTGGCCTTGTTGACATTGAGTCCAAATAGATCCGAAGTCCAGGTCAGTTACGTAGAGTTGTTGAATGGAGGTTAAGCCGGTAAATTCCGTTTGTAGTTGAGTCAGCAACATGTTCTTTTGGCTTAGAGCATCCGCAACAGTGTTCTGCTTTCCCGACTGGTGCTTGAGGAGGAACGAAAATTTTTGAAGGAAGGAGACCTAACGAGCATGCATTCTATTTACGTGTTTCTGGCTGTTTATAAATTGCAGAGCTCGGTTATCAGTACAGATCACAAATTCTTGATGTAAGAGATATTGTTCCCATTCCTTAAGAGCTCGAATAACCGAATATAGTTCTTGCTCGTACACCGACCAGAGCTGTCTAGAGGGACACAGTTTTTCACTAAATGCCACGGGACGACCTTCTTGAGACAGAACAGCACCAATGCCTATTCCAGAGGCATCGGTCTCTATCGTGAACAGTTTTTCAAAACAGGGAATGGCCAAGACCGGAGCTGTCGTTAGTGCAGCCTTGATGGCGTCAAAGCTGCGTTGTTGCTGGTCGCCCCATTGAAAAGCTTTTAACTTCAAGCAGTCCGTGATCGGACTCATGATAATGCTGAACCCTTTAATGAACTTCCGATAGAAATTAGCTAGGCCATGAAAGCTTTTGATTTCGAAGAAGGAACGCGGAACAGGCCAGTTTAAGATGGCTTCAACTTTACTTGGGTTCATATGAACGCCTTCCCTGGACATCACAAACCCGAGAAAAAGAACTTGGGAGTTGGCAAATTCACATTTGGGAAGGTTAAGAAATAACTGATTATCTCTTAAGATACCAAAAAGCTGCCGGAGGTGATCGAGGTGCCCTTCCAAGGAGTCACTGTACACGAGTATATCATCAAAATAAGAAATACAAAATTTGCCCCAAACAGATTTAAGTATTTCTTGCATCATTGGCATAAATGTCGACGGCGCATTGCATAACCCGAAAGGCATCACGCGCCACTCGTATAGTCCCAATGGGGTTTTAAAAGCCGTTTTCCATTCGTCGCCGGGCCTAATACGGATTTGGTGATATCCGCTACGCAAATCCAGCTTGGAGAATACGGACGCTCCGACCAACTTATCAATGAGTTCATCAATTCTCGGTACCGGAAAATGGTACTTGACCGTTATCTTATTTATAGCTCGACTGTCGACACATAAGCGCCATTCACTGTTCTTCTTAGGAACCAGTAAAGCCGGGACTGCACATGGATTGATGCTTTCCTGAATAAGTTGTTTGCTCAATAGCTCTTCGACAATACCCTCCATAATTTGTTGCTCTGTCGGGTTTAGCCTATAATGCGGAAGATTTGGTAATGAAGCATTCGGGAGAAGATCAATTTGATGTTGAATTGTGCGCAAAGGCGGGAGAACTGCTGGGAGATCCGTCGGGCATACATCCCGAAATTCTTCAAGCAACTCTTCAACTAGTGCAGGAGTATGGGCAGTACGTGAATTTGGGGAATCGGTAATTACAAGAGCCCACATGGTAGATGCATCCTTCCAATTCAATAACAGGGTTGGGCTGGAGACTATTTGCATTACGGCAGCAGAAGAGGTACCCGCATTCGGCGCCTTGCCATCACGGGTTCCTGGTAATAAGCGGAGGCGTTTTCCTTTCCACTCCAACGAGTAGGCATTGGATCGACTGTCATTATTCACACCAGCATCGAACTGCCATGGGCGACCCAGGATTAAGTGGCATACGTCCATGTCCAAGACGTTTCACAACACCTCGCACGCATATTGTCGCCCGATGGAGAAAGTAACTTGACACATCTCAGTGACCGGTATATCAATCCCTTTTTTTACCCAACTGATTTTATAAGGTTGCGGGTTCGTTTTAAGCTGAAGATCTTGGACGACGGAGCGAGAAATAATATTCTCTGTGCATCCGCTGTCAATGAGAAGGTCGCAAACTTTGCCGTTAATAGTGCAACGGGTCTTGAAGATGGCATTTCTTTGAGACATGTTAGCATGGCGAGGAGCTATCAGTAGCTTCTTTAGGACACATAGAAGCGGGTCACCCTCATCTCCTTCGATATCTTCAAAATACTCGTCTTCAGCTTTGGACGGAGTCACGATCTCGCCTTCTTCAGTTTCCAAGAGCTGCAATTGTTGTCGTTGGGGGCATTCATTGGACTTGTGGCCGGGTTGAAAACAGCAAAAACATTTGAGGGATGATGGCTTCGCGTAAGGATTGTTTGGAGCAGTAGTTTTTGCTTTAGGCAAGTTCTTCATTTCCTGAATTGGAGAAGTTGGCTTTACGGGCGGAGCCGGGACATTAATAGCATTTTTGGTAGACAACGATGCTCCTCTGCCCTGGTCGCCTGACATGTCCACAGGTGCTCATCGCGGGTTCATAAATTGGGAGTTCGATTCTGCTGCATTTCCACTTTTAGAGCAAAATTGATGGCCTGAGAAAGTGATCAAATGGAATTCAATTCCAACTTCTCCTGAATACTATACTTGAGCCCGCCAATGTATCGAGCGACCAATTGATTCGTCGACTCGTGTAAATTATTCCGGGCACTTAGTCGGTGAAACTCTTCTGTGTAATCGCTGACAAGACGATTCTCTTGTATGCACTGTTGGTACTTCATATACAAGATTTGCTCATAATCGGTGGGCAAAAATTGTGCACGCAGCAGTTGTCTCATCCGTGCCCAGCTACGCATGGAGCCCCTGCCTTCCCGCTGCCTTGTCTGAAGCAATTGTGTCCACCATGCGCTTGCCCCGCTTCGTAGGCGACAAGCCACATATTTCACCTGCTTCGTCGGATCGATCTTCATATACTCAAAGAAATTTTCAACGGCTTTCTCCCAATCCAAGTCTCTATGTGTAAATGCCCATCAAAGAAAGGTATATCAATTTTTACCTTAAATTCATGTTGCCCCCCGAAATGTGTTTGACGCCGGCGCGGTCTGCAGTTATCAGCCAGATGGTTCAAATCTTCCTCTTCTTCATCAGACTCTGGCGGATCAAACTCCCTCTGCATTTGCGATTCCTCCTCAGAATCCGAACAATCTGATATGGTGTGGGGATTTCGGCGCCCATTCCGTTCAAGGCCCATACCACGTCGCCTCCCAACAACCATCAGCGGTTCTGGCTCTCGACGCAGCTGATGGGGTGTATTCCTTGCATAATTGAGATTGAACTCGTGGCGCACTTCGATAGAGA
Source organism: Dendrobium nobile (assembly GCA_022539455.1). NCBI lineage: Eukaryota > Viridiplantae > Streptophyta > Magnoliopsida > Asparagales > Orchidaceae > Dendrobium > Dendrobium nobile. The sequence goes on along the minus strand of CM039723.1, from coordinate 4,316,408 downwards.
GGCGCTGTACATCTGCCGACAATGCATCCAATTGTCGTATGATGTTGGCCTGGTTCGTCCACAATGCTTCAAGACTCCGTGCTTCGTCTGCAGCCGGTTCTTTGCCCTTGTCTGTCATCTCACGAGACTCGGCTCTGATACTACGCTGATGCAATTCCCGGATCGATGCCCCATTGAAGACATCCCCGCGCAGAACCTGCAAGAGAGCTTGAAAACAAAGAAAGCCAATGGAACAGTAAAACCTCAGGCGGTGATGAGCCTGGGCGGAACTTCTATTGAAAGAGTATAATTTTTGTGTAGAAAAACAAGTCTTCTTTCCCCTATGGCCTCTTAGGATATATATTTCCTGCAGCTAATATTACTAAATAAGAAATACTAAAAGTGGCCTAACAACCAAAAAGATAAAGTAGTACTGTAAATAACCGAATAGGAAAAAGGTGAAGGTGGGAGCTGCCCTCTAACGGTATGTGGGATTGGCCTCATTGTGCGCTGCATCAGTTCTTATCATCTACTTTCTTAGATAGTTCTTATCATCTACTTTCTTGAACTTGCAAGACTCGTCAAGGTGGAAGTGTCGATCATAACCATTCTTAACTCCATCGCTGCTTACCACCCCTAACTTCACTCTTTTGATTCTTTTCATTCTCTTTCTTTTTGTCTATCCCTCAAGTGCTTACCATATGCAAGATATTAAACTTGTGATGGCATTTCTAAATTTTATAATCTCTATAAGGTGCAACTTGTTATACTGACGGGAGTTTGCTGCATTTGCTGAAGTTTCATACATACGTGCTCAAACTAACATGTTTTACACTGGTGTATCTGTAATGTTTATGTTGGTTTCACAGATGATCGGCTCATTCTTTGCATCTAAATTATGAAATATGATGACAAATTACAATTGCAGAATGATTTTGAAGTTTTTTTTGTCTAGATTTTTCATAATAGAAATTCAAAAATTGAGTTAGTCACGCCTTTCTTGTGTGTTGAGAGGACTGATCTAGAATGGGAGAAATTATTGTGTGCGGAATCCGAATGCATTTGGAGACGAATCCGGATGCGCCACTTCATTGGATGCACTGGGCCCCGATGACGTGGCATGTCCGGATTCGCCTTCGAACACGTTCGGATTCTGCACACAATAATTTCTCCTAGAATGGACAATAGTAATTGTCCTAAAAAGCAAATCCTTACCTGTGAATCTTATCAGCATCTTTATGTCAAGTACCATTAAATGCGTATGAATACAAAGATCCAGCTAACTGCAAAAATTTGTTGTTTTGATGCCATTCCCGAAATTCACTCTTCTGAAAGTCTTTCTATTTGGCAGACGCAGATTTTCAACTTTAGGGGCGATCGAGATAAAACAATGTTGTCATATTGCCTAGTTAAGCTTCCCTATTATGAGGAATACAAGCAGCTAGAAGCCTTATCTGCCCGAGATAATATAGAATATGTTTTTTTTTAATCTGAATTCAAAGTGTTTGAATCCCTTAGTGATATCACTTGATTTCACTGATGCTTAACACCGAATATGATTGAAATCCTACTAAACATAAATTTAATTGAAATCTTACAAAAGCATGGGAGAAATAGAAGTGTACAGGATCTGCACACAGAAAAATGTGTCGAGATGGGCTTGGCTTTAATGCCACTCTCTCTCGCATAGTAGGGAAAAATAAAGTCATCTCATAATACTAACACAAAAAATTGAATGAAATTCTGAGAGTTTCGTTGGTGGCTGAGTAGACATATTAAAGATGAAATGGCTTCATGCTCCTCATGCAAAATGGCAGATGTATTGGAAGTAGTTCGGCTCTTGATTGCTATGAGATGTAATCGATATGAACAATAGCAGTAACAAGTACTAAATAAAAGAAGTATAATCAACATTTTAATCACTTAATATTATTATACCACTAATGGGAATGCAATTTTTATACCCAGGCACATTGCCGACGCCCATTCATACCCTCTTGCGAACCATCGTTTGTAGATCCACTGGGTATCTACCTGCAATCTCCAACCTTGTGCCAAGCGAGGTTGATGAGGACATCGGATGATATCGACGAGCTATCAGCGTAGGAAGCATAGATCGATGGCTATGATTCACAGTTGTTATTTTGATGCATTTATGTTTATTTACTAATTACGATTGTATCCTTTCTTTTGAGTTTGCTTGAGTTGTAGCCCAAGGGGCATTTGAGTTATTATTATTTTATTTTCTAGGCATATATATTGTGGCCTCTTCTATTGTAATGGGATGATGATGATGAATGAGAATTCCAGTTATCTTGCTTGATCTCTTTGTGAGTTCTTGAGGGGAGAAACCCTAGGTGAGCGTGAGAGTAATACCTGTCAACCTTTGGAGGATTCCGAGGTTCGCGGTTTATCAAGTTCCTTCCTTTTCCCTACATCCAACCTCCTCCTCCACCCCTAATCAAGCCCTTCTCTCTCCTATCTAAATCCTAACACCCATTAAATCAGCCCTAATTCCCTCTATGCCGCCGGCCCCTTTAATCCCCATTGAGAAAATTTGAAATTCAAATTCTCTCCTCCCTCTCCTCTTAAAGAAAATACTAAAATTAATTTCAAATTTTCTTCTAAAGTTTCCCCTCCAATCCTAAACCTAGACCTAGCTGAAATCCCCTTCCCCTCCCAATTTCTCCCACATTCATCCTCACTCACATATAAGGTTTATCTTCAAGCGATCTCGGGTTCATATATGATGACCAAGGAAGAACAGACATTCCTTGATCTACCATCTTCGATTTGAACTTGAACGTTGACGACTCCGTGGAATGTTACATTGACCGCATCACCTTCACATTGGCACCGTCAATTGAGGAACACCTCCCAATCGGATCGTGGTCGATTGTGGGACATCCATAAATCTATCCGTCCTCGAAAACCTTCCTACCAACGAAGATCATAGGCTTCTTCTTCTTAGTGGTGATCTCTCTTCTAGTGTGGAGTATATTCTTTTGCTAACCCTACGAGTGAATGAGTGAGAAGGTTCTCAAGGTGAAATCTCTCATTATTAAATTGTGGATTTGTTAAGCCCTCATAAAAGTTAATCTTGTCTTTGTAGTTTGATTGAATTGTTTTGTTAATCTACGTGCACTTCTTTGCCTAAGCAAGTTAAAAACTACGAATTCCTATAATCTTTCTTTGTTGTGAACGATAATTTTATATTGGAAAGCTTTTAACAATTGCTCTTATTAATTTCTCTCTAACTCCTGGTAGTATCACATCAAAGGTTGTATTGAGTCAAGCTTTGATGAACTTTAGTGTTGTTTAGCTATGCTTGTTTGCAAACAAGCAAAATGATTTTGGTTGTGACTCTTTAACTCATTGAGTCAAACATGAGTTGTTCATGCAAATGTAGTCTACTTGAAATTCATATATATATATAATTACATGTTTCCATATGTATGTATATTCATACAAATTTAAATATATGAATATGATTATACACTCTCATAACTCAAAATTTTTAAAAAATATTCAATAATAGTAGAAAAAATATTTTATGAGTCATTATAAGTTCAAATCATAAATTGTCTTCGTCATAGCATGTGTATTATTGTATTTTAGTTTCACTATTTTTTTCATAATTTTTGGGCACAAGTACAATTTCTTATGAGAATTAGCATATATCAGTACAAGTGAATTTTCTGGGGCCGTTAGGTGTTTGTTTTACAAATTGATTTCATCAGAATCTTTATATATGCTTAGCTAATTTATGAATATTTCTTCATAATTTTTTAATTGAAGAAATAAAAAAATTTTATATGAATTTTTTGTTAAAAATTGAAGAAATTATAAAATTAAATTTGCATATTTTATTAAGATATTATAAATATCTTTAACCATATACATTTTAAAATTCTATTTTGCCTTTTGATTTTCGTTAATGAAGAAGAGATTAGAAGAAGAGAGAAAAAAAGGCAGGAGAGAAAAAGAAAGCTTAAGGTTGTAGAGCCATTTTTGTCTGTCGGTCCAAATGAGAAATTTGTTCGTCTCGAGGTAGGTTACATTTCGTCTATTTCAGTTTTTAATAATTTGATATTTTTGGGATTTTTCCTTTCAAATTTGTATTTTCTTTATCGAAAAATGAGGATGATTTTGTTTTTGTAAAAACTTTTCTACTTAACTTTTTATATGTTATAGAGATTCAAATTATGAATATTTTAAGTATATTCTAGAATTTTTTTACCAGGTAATTTTTGAAAAGCAATAATTTTTGTCTATTCAAAAATTTATTTTGACATCTTAAAACAATGTTTTAGTTCAGTTAAAGCTTCAAAATGATGTTTTACATAATTTTTGTATTTTGGTTATATTTTAAAATAGTGAATTTTTTCATAGTAGTGTTTTTGTTGCCTATCGGTGATGCATTTTAGCAATTTCTTAATTCAGTCTAATTATACTTTAATTAATGAAATACATAAAAAAATATGAATAGAAATGTGATGTGATGTGACATGATGTGATGTAATGCTGGTGCCAATGGGCGGCTGAGGATTGATTTTATTATGTCGGCCCTAGTTAGTGACCGAGATAGGATTCTATTATGCTGGTGCCAGTAGGCGACTAAGGTGGGACTTTGTTATGCCGACCCTAGTGAGTGACCGTGGTTTGATTTTGTTATGTCAGCGCCAATAGGCGATCAAGGTGGGATTATGTTATGTCGGCGCTAGTAGGAGACTAAGGTGGGATATCATTATGCCAAAGCTAGTGGACGACCGAGGTTGAAGTCTGCATAGTCCAAAAATATATATCAAAGCTCTTCAAAATTTTCCAATACAAAATTACTTTTTTTGAAAAATTATGAGGCGCGACCACTCCCTGGACATCAACGTGACCTCCCCTCAGGGCCGTGAACCAAATAAAATATTATACTCCAAAATTTTAAAATTGCTTGAAATTGATTGTAGAAGCCTCATTTAGCTATGAAAGTTTTAAAATTAAGTCCATAACATCAAAAAATGATCACAATGACCCAAAATTTAGCGTGTCATGAAGTTGGTCGGAGTGATCGTAGTTGGCGGGCGATAGAGGTCGGAAAGACTATAGTTGGTAGGTGGTGGTCGGAAGGACCGTAGTCAGGTGATGGTAGTAGAGGAGACCATAGTCTAGAGATTGTGGTCGGATAAATTGTACTCGGCGGTGACAGAGGTCGGAAAGATCGTAGTCGGACGACTGTGGTCGGAAGGACCCGTAGTCGGGCGACAGTGGTCGGAAGGATTGTATTTGGTCAACAGTGGTTGGAAGGACAATAGTCGGCGGGTGATGGAGTTCAGAAGGAGATCTGGCTTGTCTGTCGGTGCTCGGGCTGAAGTCCGATGACGGTCAGTGGTTAGGCATAAATCCGGCTTCAGTTGGTGGCAGGGTGGAAGTTCGACGATAATCAGTGGTTGGGCGTAAGTCCAGTGAGTTGGTGGCCGGGCGGTGGTCGAGGAGTCCGGTGGCCAGAGAACTCTATGATTTCTCTTTCTTTCCTCTCTTCCTTCCCCTCCATTCTTCCACTTATTTGTGAAGAATGAGGGGTCTATTTACAATTTTTTTAGGGTGACATGACTAGTAAATAGGAAGAAGATCAAGGGCACGTTGGGAGTGTTTTGAATGGACGGCCGTTATCGATTTCCTTGATCATAGACTATTTAAATAGTATTTAAGTGTCTTAATGATATCAGAATTCAGTTATTTTGGACTCGTTGGATTCGTTTCGTCGAGCCACTCGACTCGACCATAAGCATATCACATTTGCATGTTATTTGGTTGTCCAATTTATGCTTTGAACCCTTTAAATATGCTTTGGGCCCTCGATTTGGACCCATTTTGGCTCAAATTGGATCAAAATTGGCGTCGTTGGGTCCATCTTTTCGAAAAGTTTAGTTCAACTATATGTTTGCTGAAATCAGAGTTCGGATGGCCCCAAATTTAATTTTGGAAGTTTCCAATACAAATTTTCCTCGAGATTTGTGCTCGATGAAATTTTTTTTTTATGATATATCACATATGTTTCTATTTATGCATTGATTTCAGTTGTAGATATTTAGTAACTTGCTGTACTTTTATGCTAATTATGTGATTTTTATATATTTTTGAATAAATGTAAGGAAACAGTGGAGTGAGGTTGATATGGGAAGTAAGTTTAGGTTTTCTTTCTTGCTTCGGTTAATTTTTCATTTTGTGGTCATCATATCTTTTCGTAATGAGTTGTTTGGATTAAATATCAAATTATTGTATATATTATTTTTGGATTATGGATTAATGTGTAAATATTGGTTGAATAGTAACATATTTATGTTTTTTGCTGTTTATTTTATCTGGTATGAAATTAATAAGTTCTAGTTGATGTTTAAGAAAAAAAGTGATGTGAAACCACATAGGAATTGCACATAGAAATTTATAACGATTGAATTAGGTGTCACAACTTAAACTTAATTTTTCACTTTGAAAAGATTTTATGAATTTAAAATTGTTTAAATTGATATGACAAGTAACCATACAATAGAAGACAAGATCTCAAAATAATATCAAGATTATAATGAAAACAAGTAGTACAACAGTCAAACAATCCACCACGTAACAAAGAGAGAATTTACCTCGAGTTTCCCTCACTCACAATCTTTAAGGGTTAGCGGAAGAAGAATCATTACAATCCAGAAGATGCCACCACGAAGGAGAGGAAGTCGGGGTAGAGATCCAACGAAAGTTAGCTAAAGGAGGGGCTATGTGTAGATGACTAGTGATCCACCAACGTTCGGAGGGAAGATGCTTGACTTCTTTTCTTGCAAGAGAGCTCATGGGATAAGAGGAATTCCAAGAAGGTGGGCAAGCAAGAGGGTCGGCTAAGTTTGGAGGCAATTAGGGTTTGTGGGGTCTAGGTTTGGGGTTATGGAAATAACATTAAATATGAAATTAATTTTAGATTTAATTAAATGAGGAGGGAAAAGAATTTGAAATTCAAATTTAAATTCAAATATGGGTTTAGGGGAATTAGGGTTATTAAATTCTCTTTAAAATTAATTACCAAGGAGGGTAATCAATTAAGAGAATTAAATTAGGGTAGAGGGAAGGATTAAAATTCAAATTTTGAATTCAAAAATTTGGAGTATGGGGAGGGTCGGCGGCATAGAGAGAATAAGGGGAAGATTGGGAAGGGTTTAGTAGTTTCCTAATGTACTCCTAGTAATTAGGGATGAAATATGAATGACCAATCTAATTTAAAATTAAATTAGATCCCAATTTATAAACTTTCCTAATTTAGCTTTCTTAGTTTAGGAAAATATTTGAAATTTTAAATTTGAATTTCAAATTATTTAGATCTTTCCCAAACCAATTGGGCTATTTTAGGTAGGTGTTAATGATGATTGATTTCATCATCCAAGGGGAAATAGGAAGGGGGTGGCCGACGGTGGGGCTAGGGCTAGCTAGGTCGGCGGTTTGGGGGTGAAGGTGGGGTGGCCGTCGGCATGTGGATGGGGTGAAGGGTGGCCGGCGGCTTAGAGGGTGAAGGGTGGCCGGCGGCTTAGAGGGTGATTGGGGGAAAAGGCCGGCCGATGGAAGAGGTGGGTTGGATTGGCCGGTGGTGGTGGGAGGGAAGATAAGGTGGCCGGTGATAGGGAAGAATCGAGAGTCTTAGAATCCACCGGCAGCTGACAGGTGATGCAAGGCCTTCTCCTAGGGTTTCTTCTCTTAAGAAATCACGAAGAGATCAAACCAGAAAAGTTGGGATTTTTCATTCATAATCATCATCATCCAAATACAAGACCAAGGACCTAATATATAGGCCTCATAGAGAAAGAAGAGAAATGACTAAAATGCCCATAGGGCTACAACTCAACTCAACACACAATCAATGGTACAAATGTAAATAAAGAAAATCTGAACTAATACATAAAATATCAAATATATAAGCTCCTCATCGTAGCCGTCGATCTACGATGCTTCCGGCAGTAGACATTCCGGAATCTCCTACTGATGTCATCATAAAAAAAAGATACAATTCTTTTCAATTTAGACAATACCTTTGTAATCTTACTACTGAATCTCATTAGTTAGCCCTTAAAAAGATCCAATATTATTTCCAGCAAGCTGCTGGTCCTGGTGTTTATGTGTGTTACAAATCAAGTTCCTTCTCATATAGCGAGATTGTGGAGTTTGAAATATGGTGATTGTGGATGAAGTTGGATAATTAATTGAACAAGTGTTAAGCTACTGCATAAAAGGAATGGTTGTCTTGTGTCCATTAATGATTGGATGGAGTCCTGTTTTTTTGGACATTGAGTACCCTAGGACAATACTCACGCGCATATTTTTACTTGACTTGTGAGATATGGATCTAAACACTAACCAGCAGGCCACAACATGGAGGACATTAGATGTAGTTTGAATGTGTAGCTTCAAAGGCGTGGACTAAACCTTCAGCAATGTAGGTATGGTTTATGAATTCTGGTCAACATTGAGTCACTCGGAAGGATTCAGGAACACTGAATGACTGGACTTATTCAAGCAAGTGAAAGGCGAGATAGGCCTTCTCATGCAATCTTAGAGACACCTACCCTGAGCAATATTACCTACCCTTTTGGAGTTTAAGCAAACCACTTTGGCTCTAATTGAGGATGACTAATTATGTGCGGATGCCGAACGCCGTCCACAGCCCAATAAAAATGCGCCACATCACCCCTTACTTGGTACCGCAGCTCAGTATTGCTTGGTACCGAGCTCGGTACTTCTCAGAACTGGATGACCTGGCTGCACCTGATTTGCCTTTGGACGATAAGTTGTGTCCGGTATCCACACAGTATAATCTATCCTAACTTAGCCATGACTACTAAACCAACCTAGGCTAGGCCTTGGCTTAGGTAGCTTTTTCTGCAAGTGACCAATACTTGTGAAATTAGGATTTGCAGTTAATAAGACCTGTGATATAGGGTTTACACTCAACTAATAAATGCATTTCATTATGCCTGGTGAACCAGCTTTGATTTTTGCTGCACAATGAAAGATCTCCTAGATCAACTACGGCTAAGTTTTGATAAGAGTATAAAGCAGATATAAATGCAAAAGGATGTGAGTAGTTCCGCCTGATTCGGTTTTCTGAAAAAAGCGCCATCATCATGACTTATTTAATAGCCTTGTTTAATGTGACCATAGAAATGTAAGTCAACATAAAGAAGAATCAGTCCCTCTCTTTTCTGAATTTGGCCATCTATTGGTCGATAATTTATTTTCCTCTGATATTGGTGAGATTTGATGAATATTTGGTGATGTTGAAGTAACAGAACCCACATGACTGCACATTGCTTTAAGTACTTCACCCACTACAGAACTGAACAGTCACCATTTCCTTGCACTTTGTTCCCTCACCTAATACTAATCTATTCATTTATTGCATTTTCAATTGAATATGAATGTAGAATAGACTATAGCTTTTTCATGGCTGCAGCATTAGAAACACACGTGGAAATGTCAGTGCTACAATATTCCTTCATATCTTACATTTTCAGAAGCTAAATTGTATGCTTGAGAGCATTAACACATCATAAAGCTACTTTTCTTTAGTACACTTATAGCTGTTGGCCTGTTGAAAAAGATTAAGGTTTTATTTGAGACAGCTTTGTTAGTGCTTCTTTAAACAAATTTTTTTTTAATAAAAATTTTAATTTTTATACTAAGAAAGTTGCTTTAAGAAGCACTAAAAAAGCTGTCACAAACGAAGCCTAAGACTACAAAAGATTTTAATATATTGATTTGCTTGAAATCTGGTCAAACATAAATAATCCCAAATTTATCAACAAATAGAAAATTTCTAAGCTTTGGAAAGGAGCCGCATCAACTATTTTTAATAGGTGGCCCAAATGGCCTGCATAGCCTCGTATATATCTTCCATTAGCTTCTCCACTATTCCACAATTGCTTGCCTTCTTCATGCCTCTTTCATTTCCAGTTCAGCTCAAGTGATGCTTGGAGATGGAAAAATATGTGCAACAGTACTTCTTCATCTCCTCCTCCTCCCTTTGTCTAGTATCATCGTCGTTCTTTGTTTCTGGAGGCTGTGGGATTCTTTGTGTTTGGTTTTGTGGTACCGTGCAGTACTTGAAGAGAATGAAGAATTTAAACATTTCCTCTAAGAAAAGGACTTCAAAGCTAGTGGATTTGTTTTGCAGTTGGTGCTATCTTTGCTGAGCTCTTCTCTTCTCTTCATTGTTTCTTTCATCTTTTTTTTTTTCACTTTATCTTTTATTACCTACTTTCTTGACCTTGCAAGACTTGTATAGATGGATGTGTTGATCGTTATTATTCTTTACTCCATCTTCATTTGCTACTCCCAAGTTCGCTCTTCTGAATCTTTCCATCTTCTTTTTCCCCATCTATCCCTCCAGAGCTTATGACTTTAGAAATTACACTTGTGTTGTTATTTTCAAATTTGATAATCTTGTTGTATTTCAATTTCCTGTTTTGATGAAGTCACTCATACAAAGATGTGCTGAAACTCGTCATGTTTTACAATGCTTTTTTACAATGTATAAATTTATTTCACAGTTCTATATTTTCATCTTCTTGATAATGATTATGTCATTCTTTGCTGCTACTCAATGAATTACATGGCAAAGTAAAGTTGCAGAATGGTTTGTTGTTTTATATTTTTTTTCTAGAATTTATGCAGTGTAAAATGTAGAAATTTGCATTGAAACCAATCGATAAAGCAAATACTTAAATGTTATGTTTACATGAAGCACTAAGTTTAAACTTTAGGGGCTAATAGCCTCTTCAAAAGAAAGAAGGAGACTCTCATTCAAGTACTGTGCGTTCAAGTGCACCCATTTGTTGTGCACACTTATAGATTTTACTTGGGATTTAGTTATTCCTGCTTGAAATATTTTTTTTATAATCAACATTGTGTTCACAACCAATTTGAAGTTTAATTCATTCAAGTCCTACATAAGACAAGCCTTAGCATCTTCTACATTTTTGTTAAAAGGCCTCTAACTTTTCCTTACTATGGGAATGCAACCCATTGTATAGATACTCCTTGATTATAAGTTTGAGAACCACTATAGAGCCACCCAATCAAGCATCTTGATGAAGGAATTGATGAATTAAATTTCAGGTGTATTAGAAAACTACCACATCAAATATTGCTGTGTTCCTTTAGGTTGGAGACACCTTTAGTCCGGATTTCGAAAATCTTGAGGAGCCTAAATTTTGAAAACTTTTTGGTAACATTCATAATAAATCTTACTAATGAGCGGACTCTTTCCTCTTGAGCCAATGGATTTCATAAATCTGGCAAAAAATGGGATTTCAGAAATCCAGGATTTAGCACGAAAAGGCGGAATTTTTCGACTACGGTGGCTTTCATTTACCGTGAGATTTGGTTTTACATTTTAGGCCGTTTGGCTGGATTTCACTCTAATCCGCCTCAAATCTGGCCTAAATCCTGCCACCAAACAGCCCCTTAAAATGTTGAAAGCAAAGGGTATTTGAATGTTAGAGAAAGTGGTTTAACCAAGCTGTCAAGGTAAGGGTTGGGGAAGTGTGATCCCCCTTTACATATTTTCTTACTTTCTTCCAATGATACTTAAAGACTTGGGTTGGAGAAGAATATATAAATACACAAATAACAAAAGGATGTGAGTATATTCTGATTTCTGAAAAATAAGACATCATCGTGACTTACGTAGTATTCGTTTGGGACAGCTTTTACCCTGCTTCTTAAAACGGTTTTCTAGTTAAAAAATTGTTTTGAAAAGCAATAAGAAAGTCATTCAAACCAGGCCTTAAGTTTCGTTTGGGACGGTTTTCTTTCAGCTTTTTAAAGTAGTTTTCTATTACAAAAATTTTTAATTCTCTACTAAAAATTTGCTTTAAGAAGTAGAAAAAAAAACAGTCCCAAACGAAGACTTAATCTCCCTGTTTCCACATATAAAGAAGAATCAGCCTCTCTCTTTTCTGTGTTCGGCCATCCATTGGTTAGATAATTTATTTTGCTGTGATATTGCTGAAATTTACTGAATATTTTGCGATGTTGAAGTTGCAGAAACCCATAGGAGAACTGCACACTGCTTTAAGTACTTCAACCACTTAGGAACTGAGCAGTCACCATTTCCTTGCGCTAACAGTTAATATATTCATTTATTACATTACCAATTGCATTTATTACATAACCCAATTTTATATTTAAAAAATAAGTTACAATTTCATGATATTAACTTAGCTCTTATAATACATGAAAGTATTTCTGGCCAAATAGTTTGGAAGAGAAGAGAATATAAACTAGAACAAAATTAATTTTGTGCTCAACATAAAGTATTAAAAAAATAGTTTTTTAGTATAAAAAAATTTTGAACTAAAATTTTGTGTACTAAAAATTAAAAATGTGCTTTATAAAGAAATAAGAAAACTGTCCCAGAAGAAATTTTCTTCATTTGAGATATTTTTTTTTTATTTTTTAAAATAAATTTTTAGTAGTTCTAAAAAATTTTATGCTATAAAAATTTTTGTATTTAGAAGCTAATTTATAAAATAGCAAGAAAGCTGTCACAATCTAAACCATAGTTAATTATTTTTATCTTCTTAATTTCTTCGTCCCCCTCTATGGTGTGGTGCATCCAATCTTTCTTCAAATCAACTTTTTTGGGAGAAACCCTAGGGCTTGTTCGGACGCAAGTAAGATCTCGAAAATCCTCTAAATTCGGGTTTCCTGAATATTGAGAGGGTTAAATCCTAAAAACTGTTTGGCAAAAAATTTGTTTAATCTTAACAAATCATATGAGACTATTTGACAATACTATTCAGGATTTAAAGTGATTAACTCATATGACATTTGTGTTGTAAATTGTAATAATGAATACTATAATTACGGCTTATTTTAATAAGTATATCAATGCTAATTATAATGATATTTATCCAATTAAATATTTAATTTTAATTTAATGCAATTAATCATTTAATTACTATTTACACTTATTATTTCATTAAATTTTATTTATAATTTTAATTACTAATTATACTTATAATTATCAAGTTAATCGATTAAATATTTTATTAATAGCTAATTATTTAATTAATATTTACACTATAAATAATCGTATTATGTATTTATATTTTAAATTATATCAAATTAGCTAATTAAATTAATGTCTTATAAAGAAATTAAGAATTAATGTCTTATAAAGAAATTAAGAATTAATGTCTTTAAAGAAATTAAGAATTAATGTAATGCTCTCATAGGCAGGCTAGCTTTCCTTAGGGGTGTCAAAATTTGACCGAGTTGAAACCCAACCAAAATCTGATTGAGAAAATTATGGGTTCGGGTCAACTCGTTTGCCATATGGGTCCAGTTCAAGTTCGACATTTGGACCTGTTTTTAAAATTAGGTTGAGTTGACCTGGCAACCCAAAATTTCGACCCGCTTCATTGCTCTAGTCAGCTCACCAGTCCGCCCTCCATGCGCATGCCTCAGCCTCACAGTCGCACCTGCGTTCCTGCACGGGTTGAACATGCGCTAGCGCTGGCCTCGCTCGGACTGATGTCGGGTCGCCCCGCATGCTGGCGGTTGGCCTCGCTGGCTCTCACACCTGCTCACAGAGGTCAAAGTTAGTCCCGCAGACCTCGCCCGACGGGCTAAGTTGCCCTGTGCTAGCCTCTTGAACCTCTCCTTGCACGTTGGCTTCACCAAACATGTTGACTTCACCCAACACGCTAGCTTCACCCCAGATGGAATCGACAGATGCTTGCAAGCTAGGTTCTCATTTTATAAAGGGCAAATTTTAAGACTAAGCATGATTATAAATTGTATTAAGAGCTTAAGCATATTTTAAAAAAAATTTAAAAATAGGCAATGTCACCCGTTTAACGGGCGACTTACTAGTCCAGTCAGTATTCAAAAAAAATTTTAAAATTGAAAAAAAAAAAATTTACTATAGCAAGTCGCCCGTTAAACGGGCGACTTGCTACAGTAAAATATTATTTTTAATAAATTAATTGTGCTTGTGTTATAGAGAACTACTAAAAGATTTTTTAAATTTAAACCTGATTGATATATTTTAAACTTCTAAATGTTTTAATGTATCTCTATATTTCCAAATATATTACATACTAATTGATCATGTAGATGTAGGATTACAGATAATATTTTCCACCGGATTCTCACGTTCCCAAATCCCTTCAATAAAATTAGAAAGAAAATTGGGTCAGCAAGTCAGGCGATTTTGCTCTGCTAGGGTTTCCTCGCTTCTTCGCTAAGTTTCTCCTCCGCCGCCGCCCCTCCGGCTCTGCCGGAGGCCTTTCTGCATGGAGACTTCTCTCCAAGGTTCGGATTTTCCTCCTCTTTCTTCATCTGGTGCAGTTACTCCGGCTACCTTGCGCAACTGGAACCAGATTCTTGCTCCGGACGCCTCCTCTGTTCCTAAAGTCTTCAGCTTTTCTCACCACCCTTCAGAGCCTGATATTATTCCCTTCTCTAATGAGAAACTTACTAAGGGCGGCGAAGATTGGAATCTGTGTCTGGTAGGTTACTCTATCGGGAGAAGACCTTACTATGAAGCCCTGCTAGGAGCGATTAACAAAACATGGTCGCTTAAAGGTGCACTCCAGCTACTCTCGCTTAGTGATGGTTTCTTTCTTCTGCGCTTTTCCTACGTTGAAGACTTTGACATGGCATGGTCTAAAGGCGTTTGGTTTCTACTTGGGAAGCCTTTTGTTCTTCAAAAATGGCATCCAAAGTTCAAACCTAAGCGTGAAAAATTTTCATCGGTTCCAATCTGGGTTAAAATACATGATTTGCCGCTGGCTTGTTGGAACTCGGAAGGGATCTCAAGAATCGCTAGTAAAATCGGTGTTCCGTTGGCTGCTGATCATCTCACGGAGCAAAAGACCCGGTTGACTTTTGCTCGAGTATGTGTGCTTGTGGATTGCAACGCAACATACCCTGACATGATAAAAGTTTCTCTGGATGGCGATGTGGTTGATCTAAAGGTGCAATACGAATGGAGGCCGGTACCTTGTGAACACTGTAAGTCTTTAGTTCATTACTCTGCTTCTTGTCCAACGAATCCTTCCACTTTAGAGACGGATTCTAGACCTATTTTTCCGAAATACCGAGGAAGGAGTAGCAGTAAAAAACCCGTTAATCGCATCCCTTCAAAACCTCCTTCATCCTCGAGACCCCCACGATCGGACTCTGTTTTGAAGGAAAAAGTCTCTAATTCTACAGCAGATAATATAATCCGTGGAACTATCCCTCTTCACACCAACAGCATCGGGCAGCCTCTTCATTACCAAGAACACTCTCCCCAATCTACGATCAATAAAGATAAAGCCCAGATTACTTTTAAATCCATTGAGAACCAACCTTTTGCAAAGTCACCACAATCAGAACCTCATAAGGATGATCCTATGCTTGAAGTCTTAGTAGCTAATATTCCAAATTTGAATATTCCTACTGAAGAAGTTTCTGAATCTTCATCATCTTTGTTAAACAATACATCCAAACCGATTTCGAGCATCACGTCACCCAACAAATTTGAGATCCTTAACTCTCAAAATGAACTGGGGCTGAAAGATTGTATGGCGGAATGTTCTTATGAGGTAGGAACTTCGCAGAAACAGATGGGTAAAAGCAAAAAGCAAACTACTTCTGACAATTCCAAAAAATCTGCAAAGGGAAAGCAGAGTAAAAAATCCCAATCTCAAACCAATAATTAAATGTCTCTACCTTCCATAGGTGTGTGGAATGTTAGAGGTTTTAACCGGCTTGAAAAAGTCCTTAGCTGTAAAAGGCTTATTAATTCTCACAAGCTTGATTTATTTTGTCTGTTGGAGACTCGCATTCACGCCCCTTCTCTTCAGGACCCCTTTTTTGATTCTTCCCACCTACTGTTTTCGAATGAAGCCAGTGTTCATAACTTTAATCTATCAGCCTCTGAGAGGATTTGGATCAAATGGGATGCCAATAAGTTAAATTTTACTCCAACTCTCATTACCCCGCAAATGATAAATGGGACGGTTACTGTTGGTAATCTCATTCCTTTTCAGATTTCTATAGTTTATGCTTGCAATAATGCTTCTGATAGGAAAGATCTTTGGTCTTCTTTAAATATGGTTGCTCCTTCACCTGCTATGCCATGGGCTATTTTGGGGGATTTTAATTGTTGTAGGTATGCTAATGAAAAATCAGGCGGCTCCCCTATTCACCATTCCAATCTGGTTGATATTAATAGCATGATCTTTGCTAATAGTTTGGTTGACTTGCACTCAGTAGGTAACTTCTACACTTGGTATAATCAACAAGTTGCTAACCCCATCTTCATTAAACTAGATCGTGTCCTTGTTAATGAGGAGTGGGTAGAGAATTTTCCTAATGCTTACTGCTCTTTTCTGAACCCGTCCTGCTCGGATCACTCCCCCATTATCTTGCAAGCGGGAAGGTCCACTAAGTCTCATCACCAGTTTCTCTTTAAGAATTACTGGACTAATCTTGATAAATATTGGGTTTCTATTTTAAATGCTTTCTCTTTGCCTTTAATAGGTAACCCTTTATCTCATCTCTGTAACGTCCTCAAAAATCTAAAAGGTGATATTAAAAAACAAGACTGGGCAAATGTTAACTCTCTTAATCTTCAGTTAGATCATCTTCATGCTAAGCAGCAAAACATTTTAGATCTTATTATGGATAATCCATTAGATGGTGCTCTTAGCCTTTCCCTCAAAGACATTAACTTAAATATCTCTGATGTCTCTACTAATCATGCTAGCTGGATTATTCAAAGAGCAAAGCTCAAATGGCTGCAACATGGTGAAGATGACCTCAAATTTCTTTACGGGAAAATCAGGAGCCGTATGGGCAGTTCTAAATCTTTGGTGAATTTATTTACCTCTAATCCGAATATTACCAAAGAAGAAGTGATTAAATCCATAACAAATCACTTTCAGAATTTGTTTAATCCTCCTCCTCCTCCTGGCAGAGTTTTGGATTCCTTCCCCATTGGAGACCCGATTCCTGATTATTACTCTAACCTGCTTGTTTCTCCGATCTTGGATGATGAGATTAAAGCAGCCGTTTTCAAAGGCTCATCTAATTCTTCATCCGAGCCTGATGGTTTCAATTATCACTTTTACAAAACGGCTTGGCATATTATTGGTCCCCTTGTATGCAAAGCCATTAGATTCTTCTTTATTAAAGGGTATCTTCCTAGTGGTATTAAAGCTACTGCACTTGCTATAATACCAAAACATCGTAATGCTGCCTCTATTACTGATTATAGGCCCATCTCTCTTTGCAACACCCTTTATAAAATTATAACCAAGATAATTGCTGGTAGAATGAAACCTATAATGCCCCTTATTGTCAAAGATACTCAAGCTGGATTTGTGAAGGCAAGAATTTCGACTGATAGTATTCTTTTAGCCAATGATATTCTCTCTTTGGTCAATAAGGGTGGGGCAGGCAACATTTTTGTGCTAAATTAGATATCAAAAAAGCCTTTGACACTGTTTTTAGAGAATTTCTATTGGCCCGTATGCAACATAAAGGGTTTCCTAAGTCTTTTATTAGCTGGATTAAGGCATGTATCACTAAAGTTAACTTCTCTGTTATCATTGATGGTGCACTGGAAGGGTTCTTCTCCTCTTCAGCCGGTCTTAGGCAAGGGTGTCCCCTTAGCCCTTACCTTTTTTGCATCGTTATGGATGCTTTGTCCAATCTACTTGATGAAAGAGGTTTTAAAGGATTCAAAACTGATAATTATCACCTCTCACACCTTCTGTATGCGGATGATGTGCTAATTTTGGGTGATGCCACTATTGACAACTGTAATATCCTCTCTTCTGTTCTTAAAGAGTTTGCAAATGCATCTGAGCTTCATATTAACTATGAAAAATGTTCTATCATGTTCTCAAAGAGTCAAAGAAATCAAGAATTGCTTTGTCAAGCTCTCTCTATTTTGAATGTTAGCACTAAGTTAACTTATCTTGGCATTCCCATTTCTTTTACTAGTTTAAAAGTTGAGGATTTTATGCCACTGATGGATAAACTGCACAAAAAATTCACTGGGTGGAAGGCTAATTTATTATCTTTTGCTGGTAGATTACAGTACTTAAAATTCACCATTCAGAACACCATTGCCTATTGGATTAGAGGATCTATTATACCCAAGACTGTTTTTAAGTTTTTTAGAAAAACTTGCTCCAAATTTCTATTTTTTGGAGACATTACCAGCCTTAAAAAGCTACAAATGGTTTCATGGGATAATGTTTGCTTGCCAAAACAGAAAGGAGGATTGGGTATTCCTTCTATATCTGCCATTCAACATGCTTTTAACTGATCTGTAATCCAGCGTATGTATAATTGTCCGTCGCCTTTATCCACCTGGTTATCGGCTCATTACACCTCTCCTTGGAAACCCACTGCTCATAAAGACAGTAAATTCTGGAAAAATGTCTGTAAGACTGCTGCTATTATAAAGAGGAATTTCAAATTTGTCATTACTCCTAATGCACCAATTTCTGTGCGTTGGGATCACTGGTGCTGTAATATTACCCTGGCTGAATATGTGGGTGGTATATCCCTGGATAGTTTCATTTTTCCTTATCTAAAGGATTACATATCCAATAATAACTGGGTTTTTAACATCAATATTCCTCATACTTTGAAAAATGTTGTTAGTAATTTTAAAATTCTTGAGAGTGAGGGCTCTTGTTTACTTTGGAAGAACTGTGCTCATCCTAAATTTAGAGACTATATCAAGGATTTTTACTCTGATTTACCTGATAAGAATTGGCACAATTTTGTTTGGCACAAAAAGGGATTGCTTAAACATTCGGTTTATGTGTGGCTTGCTTTGGTTGGGGGTTTGAAAACTCAAGATGCCTTAAGGCTGAGGAACATTAATGTTCCGGTGAATTGCTCACTGTGTTTCTCAGCGCTGGAAACTATAAATCATATCTTTTTTGATTGCCCTTACTCCTTTACAATTCTCAGCTCTATCATTCCTGGTAGTAAGAATTTCTTGTTACGGCCTACTATTTTGCAATTGTTTCACTGGATGGAAATTGAATTTTCTGGATCTCCAAATACATTGAATTTCTACTTAATGGTGATTTGCACTTTAATCTACCATATCTGGAGGGAGAGGAATCGGAGATTTGACAGTGATGTTCGAAGTGCCTCTTCTCTAAAGTATTATGTGAAAAAAGTTGTTTTTAGCAGAGCTAGTAAATGGAGAATATTTGATGAGCAGCTGGAGAAATTCTAACCACAAGGACCCTTTTTAGCTGAAGATTGCTGGTGGGCTGGTTTTTTAACCAGGACAATGATGAAGCTCCTATTAAAACATATTTTTTCCCCTTGGACGGTCTTTGGGCAACCAGGGGAAACATCTTTCGGTCCTCTATTATTTCTCTGAGTCCTGGTTAAATGTATATTGGAGCTGGATTAATATTAACAGGAAACATAGCTTCAGTGCAATCTGGATGGTTTCTTCTGCTCTTTATCCGGATCGGAGCTCTGGAGTCTCGTTATGCTGATGCAGTTTCATACTGGTTTAATCAAAATTTTGAATGTATATTGGAGATGGATTAATATTAACAGGAAACATAGCTTCACTGCAATCTGGATGGTTTCTTCTGCTCTTTGACCGGTTCAGAGCTCTGGAGTCTCGTGTTGCTGATGCAGTTTCATACTGGTTTAATCAAAATTTTGAATGTATATTGGAGCTGGATTAATATTATTAGTGCAATCTGGATGGTTTCTTCTGCTCTTTGACCTGATCGGAGCTCTGGAATCTCGTGTTGCTGATGCAGTTTCATACTGGTTTAATCAAATTTTTGAATGTGGTGTTTGGTTAGAAGTGTTTCTTTTATATTGACAACATTGTATTTGTTTTGACTAATGTTGGTTTTTATCTTTGAGGTGTTTTTCTTGTCCCTACATAAGCTTTTGTTTTTATGCTTATGTAAGGTAGTTTTGTTGTTGAACTCTTGGTGTTTTTGTAATCTTTTATTCATCAATAAAATTGGGCCATGGCCCCAAAATTTCCCAAAAAAAAAAAAAAAAAATTAGAAAGAAAATCCCACATTCAGTCATAAAAAAGTAAACCGACCAACCCATCTCTACGTGTATAAATACCCATCTTGCTCTCCTATACTCATAAGGGAAAATTTTAAGACTAAGTTGTTTGTAGGTCACCGCATTTTATCCTAAGCTATCTCAAGCACCGAAGAATATATTAAATTCCCTCTATTTTTTTTTTGGGCTGAGATGAGCCGTGGATAAAATGCGCAAACATATGTTAATATAATATATTTTTATTTGTGCGTACTAGTGAGAAATTAAAAATTAAGAATTTCAGAAATAAATTATTATATAAATAATATTTTACTGTAGCAAGTCGCATGCTACAGTAATTTTATTTTTTTAAAAAAAATATTTTAAATTTTTTTGAATGCTGACTAGACTAATAAGTCGTCCGTTTAATTAGCGACTTTGCCTATTTTTAAATTTTTTTTAAAATATGCTTAAACTCTTAATACAATTTATAATCATGCTTAGTTTTAAAATTTTTCCCTTTTTTAAATGGGGCGCCGGGTTGGGATCGGGTCCGGTTGAAAATCTTGACCCGTTTGTAAAATCAGGTCAGACTTGAGTTGACCCGTTTAGACAAGTCAAATCGGATTCGACCCCAAAGATCTGTTTTGGCACCCTAGCTTTCCCTCTTCGGTTTCTTCGTTGCCGTTCGCGTGAGGTAGAGCTCCTAGGCTTCGCTGGTTTGCGTAGGGTAGAGATTCGAACAAGTCGCTTGCCATTGCCTGTCTAGGGTTCGCTTTTCCTGTTCTGCATTGATTCGTTGCTGTTCTGCTTCGCGTGAAGTAAAGTTCTGAAAGAGTCGAAACTTCTCTGCCTCCTCCTCCGACTTTGTTACTGTCGGATCGGAAGTCGCGCCGGGAGCTCGCCGCTAAGGTAAATATAGTTCTCCCCTTTCCCGCGCTTCTTCTTTCGGATTTACGAAATCAACAAAAAGCCGGATTTACGAAATCAACAAAAAGTCGGATTTACGAAATCCGAGATTTAGGGAAAAAATGGCGAAAATGGCGCGAAGTAGATATTAGAATTACCGTGTGATTTAACTTTGTGTTTTTTTTTTTTTTTTTTTTTTGCGTTTGGTAGGATTTAGATCAAATCTTGCCGAAATCCTGCATCCTAACAGGCTCCTAGTATTTTTGTACTCTTCAGCTCAAAGCCCTAGGAAGCTAAGCTCCAAAATTACTTCTACATCATCTCCGTGTCTTCTATCTCCAATGGAGATCAATCTAGGGAAATTGCCATTTGACCTCGATTTCCATCCTTCGAGTCCGCTTGTCGCAGCGGCGCTCATAAGTGGCGATCTCTACTTGTAAGCAGCAAACCCTCGGTTGTCCTGTACTCAAATTAGTGTTTATAGTTGTTTAAAATCTTATTCAATTCATTTCAACAGGTACCGTTATGGCGCCGATTCGCAACCGGAAAGGTATTGCGGAAAACAAGTGATTTGATTTGTCAGCAAGCTTCTACATTTTTCCCAATATCAGTCATTATAAAACTATTCATTCCAAAGTTATTTTAGGTTGTTGCAGGTTTCAGCGCACGACGAGTCCTGTAGAGCTGTTCGGTTTGTTGATTCTGGCCGGGGTAATTGCTTATATCTTACCCGTTTTTTTTTTTTTTTTTTCTGGTTGGTAGTTTTAGAAGTTGCATATTGTATGATGTTTGTTTCTTTTCAGCGGTTTTGACGGCTTCTCCTGATTGCTCAATTCTTGCAACTGATGTGGAGACTGGCAGGGCCATTGCTCGTTTGGAAGAAGCTCACGAGTAAGCTGACTAACTCTGCATATATGGGTGTTTAATTACTTTGGTATTAACATAAATTTGTAAAGATAGTAAGGATCTAAGTTTGTGTGCCTTTTTCTTTTGATTAAAGGAATTCAATTAATCGTCTCGTCAACTTGACTGAAACAACAATAGCATCAGGAGATGATGAAGGATGCATTAAGGTGCACTTCCTTGCCGCAACAATCATGCCAATCTTTGTGGTTACTTACAATCTAGAAATGCATAGAACTTTTGTTTATT
This sequence comes from Dendrobium nobile, assembly GCA_022539455.1. Classification (NCBI taxonomy): domain Eukaryota; kingdom Viridiplantae; phylum Streptophyta; class Magnoliopsida; order Asparagales; family Orchidaceae; genus Dendrobium; species Dendrobium nobile. Next base: position 4,294,286 of record CM039723.1, on the reverse strand, counting down.
TAGCATCTTTTTGTTTAGGAAGGGCGGAAATCGAAGTTGTAATAATTGACATGATTGATTCTAGAGATGTCATATGATCTATTGATTTTTTTGAGCTGTTCAACTTGATATCACTGAATACCTCGTATGCATCATATGCTTTATTACTGACACTATTGTTGGCAAATCTGGATTTGTTATTTATTTTGACTAGAAAACAATTACATGGAGAAAATTCTATTTCTGATAACCTTTTAAATGTTGAGTTCAGAATTATTTCAAATGGAACTCTTGTGCTGTGCAAACTTTACTTGTTTACTGAAATTTGAAGAAAAGTTTAAAGGGATGGTTTGGAATGAAATAAAGTCATTTTACTTCTTGTCCAGGAGAGCAATCTGCTTGTTGTCACATCTCATCGTCATTTGCTCTTTAATCCAGTGAAGTAGTATGATACTATAATAATTGACTTTATATAGCATTATGGAATATAGTGCTGTGAGATGGACCTAATGTTCATTTTTTTTTTGCATTGATTATTCCTTATTTCTTTTCAGGTCTGGGATACTCGTCATCGTTCTTGTTGCAATTCATTTGATGCCCATGAGGATTTTGTCTCAGATATGACATTTATATCTGGTACAAAGCAACTTCTTGCAACAAGGTTGTTTTTCTATCTTTATCATCAACAATTTACAGTACTCCAAAATGCCAATATTTCATTTATATTTATGAATTCTCCACCTTTTTTCTTTTGTTATTGAAGATTTGGGGTGGGCGGGCCGGTGGGCAGAGAAGAGATTAGGATTAAGAGGGGAAAGCAAATGAAATGATTAATAAACCTTTTTTTTGTTATTAATATTAATTAAAGATTAATGAATAATGTTTCTATGTGGATGATCTGATGAAAAATAAAAATAAAAAATCTCTCATAATGAGTTTGAATCAATAGTAACATCCTATGCATAGTTAGGGAGTGAGATGGAGAGCATATAGATTCATACAGTGTGGTCTTTTATTTTGTGAGTAACTAATTTGGCTCACTACCTTTCTGGCTCACAATGTATGCTAGTATTTCTATATTCCAATGTTCATAACTTTTTTTTTTCTCAATGTGCTGATTGCTTGTAAATTGTAATCTTTACACCTAGTGCATGTGTATTTTGGTGAATTATTATTGGACAATTTCTATCTCCAAATGCTTATTTATGATTTTATATTTATGAAACAATGAAAAGTGTTGCATTCTAGGATGAAAAAATTAGTAGTCTTAGTGTTCATTGTACTTTCTTTTTTTTTTATTATTATTTTTTCGTGTGTGCTTGAATTATTTTTCATTTATTCAACTGTTTAAGCATTTATATCTAAATAGTTGTGATCCTTTGTTTTAGGTTTATTTTGCCTGACAGCTTTAAAGCTGTAATATATTGTTTTTATTTATACATGATTATAATTTTTAATTTTATACCTTTTGGCAGTGGCGATGGGTCACTCTCTGTGTGCAGTCTTCGAAAAAATAAGGTTCCATTAATATCTCTATTTTGCTATAACGGGACTGTTGTTAGTCATTTGTTTGGGAGATATTATGCACTCAACACACATTGCCTTTATGCTAATGTATCAGGTACAGGCCCGCTCGGAATTTTCAGAAGATGAACTCCTTTCTTTGGTGATAATGAAGGTAGAATAACCATTTTTTTCGTTCAATGTTCATATAGTTCGTAGAATGCACTGGATCACAATAGTTTGCTTATTTGAAATAATTTGCATAATATGAAATACTGGTCATTATTTCCTTCAAGCATGCCATTATTACCAGGTGTATATTAGAGCTTATAATTGAAGATCAGAAGAATATGGACTTGTTTTTATATATAAATTTGGTGAAATATTGAAAAATCCTGAATTTGATATGAATGATTAGTGATCTCATCATTTTCTTTATCTTGTGTATGTTAATATATGTGGATACATAGAGTAGACAAAATAAGTGTGCTATTGGTGGATTAAATAAGTTACTAAAATTATCATTGATATTTTCTTCCCATCTTGTTTAGCATATCCTTGTAGCTTTTGAAGCATATATAGGGACACAGGAAGTGAACCAGGGCTCAAAACATTATGCCATTGAAAATCCTTAATATTTTTTTACCCAATTTTCTCAGGACGTATGATTTTTTTTTTTCATATGCATATGCTTCACTTTTTATTTATTTATTTATTTTATTATTTTTTAATTATTTTTTACTTATGTTTATTTATAATACTATTTAATTTACATATGCATTGGAATATTGGAATATTCTTTTTTTTTGTTTATATTGTGAAGCATAAAACCTAAAAATACATCAAGTGATAACGGTGTTAAAAAAATAATGAAGAAATGTAAGAAGGAGAGTTTAAAATAGTTTTGATTTGACATACAACTGGGTTATGTTAGCATAGTCGGAAATGTGTTTGAGCCATGTCTAAGATGGCATTGAACAACTTTAAAAATAGTGGGACATGCCAATGGTATGGCTATTCATGGTATCCTATAATTTCCTAATGTTGTGCTTTATATTTTGCAGCAATACTTCTTCTAATCAATTTTGATTTTGTTTTTTATTGATTTTGGGTTTTCCATTTTGTTTCTGATAAAGCCTTTATTTATTATCAGGGTGGTAAAAAGGTTGTTTGTGGATCTCAAAATGGACCATTACTACTGTACTCTTGGGGCCATTTTGAGGATTGTAGGTATGCATTAAGCTCTGGTCAAACTCTAAGTAATTTCTAGTGGCAACTTATATATCTAGCAATTATTGATTTAAGTTTATAATTCCTTTTAATTTGTCCTATATTCATATATAACTTTTTTTGAAAGATCTAAGCTGCGGGTGTTTTTGTTTGCCTAGGCCTTGCACGACTTGCAATTGATTTAGTTTGAGTTGTTAGGCTGAATTTAAAGCTTCATTTGGTAATGTCTTTTATATACTTTATTTTTCAAAATCTTGTTGATGTATCATAATTTTAATTTATGGTGAAACATGTGATGAAATATTTTATATTTCATTTGCACCTTCTCTATGGCTTTAATAAACTATGTACGTTTCACTAATGTTTAAACTGGCAAAATCGGGAATTGAGGCGTTTTGCCTTAGTGAGGTGAGGCATAAGCCTCAAAATAGAAAAATAAAAACACATGAACTTACAAATAATTCATAAAAAATGACAAAAGTAAAATAAAACATCACATATTTATTTGATTCACCATTATATAGATATAAACTACAATTCCCAATATTAATGTTATTATAAAATGAAAATTTGAAATGAGATTCAAAATAAACACTCATTTAAACTTAAATACACCATAAATATTATAATCCATGGCAGTCTCATTCTTACCTTCATGTTCTTCATAGTATCCCTCGTATGGAATAATTATATCATTCTCGAATTCTAACCTATGATGCACGGACACGGACACGGCGACACGGACACGACACGACACGGACACGACTTTTTTTGAAAATATAGGACACGGGTACGGCGCGGACACGGCAATATATTTTTTTTATATAGTGTATATATATTAATGTAATATCATATTAAAAATGACAAACAATAATAAATGAATGACATGATAACTTGTCTAGCTTATAATATAAAATATTTAGTACAAGCACAAAAATATTAACAAATAATCACTTACTACAATATCAAGCATTCAAGCTTCAACTACTAGGATTAGCTTTAGAGGTTTGTTTTTGGCCTTCAATATCATCATCATTGAATATCACTACTTTCAACTCTGGTTCAGCAAGAGAAAAATTTGTAATTGTGCAAAAAGAGAGAAGATGAAAATACCTTCACTGTCAAAGAGAAATGACAATGAGAATATTCGATGAATGGGTATTAAATACAGACGTTGATTTGGTGTTGTGGATATGAAATAAGAAATTTAGTTTAAATCTCACCAAATATAAGAAATTATATTTAAAAAAAATTATAAAATATTTAAGATACGCGTGTCGGACACGCGTGTTCAATTTGTTTTTAATATTTTTTTAATCGGACACGTTTTCGGCGTGTCCGACACATGTCGGAGGAGTGTTGGATGAGTGTCGTGTCGGACACGGTGTCGGACACTGCACGCCTCTTTGAAGAGAAGTGTCGGTGCATCATAGATTCTAACCCATTATCATCTTCTAAATATTCTTTAATTATAACGTTTATTTTAACTCCCCATATTAATTAACATCAGATTCAATGTAATATAAATTTTCATTCTTCTCATCATCAAATGCATGCCTCTATTTTCAATTTTAAATATTTTATTATTTTTTGGTTTTATCCATTCATCATTAGAAAATATATTATTAAAAACCAAATGACTTATTTCATCATCACTTATTCGTCTCTATAATTTGAAGTGTTTCTCTTTTCAATTTTTATTAAATATAGCACAACCATTCAACCTAGTTCATTTGTTTATAGCTAATTTGTTCATTCTCTTTGTATAATAGAATAAAGTATATATATATATAATAAAAAAATATAAAACTTAACTATAACGAGGCGTTGCCTTGAGGTGTGAACCTCATTTAAAAAAAACATGAGTCTCACTGGCACCAGCGAGGCTTAAGCTCGAGGCGCTCACTGTGCGACTCAATTTGAGGTGAGCCTCAAGGCGTGCTCCTCGAACGATTTTTTAAACCATGCGTTGCACTTACATAGCAGCTCATCGATCTCTCTAAGAGTAATAGTGACAATGTATCAATGACATGAGTAGAGTGATGAAAAACACAACACAGCATTACCAAACAAAACCTTGGGCTTTATGTGACACGGTGATATGCAAAAGTGATTAATGCACAATAAATGAAGGATAATATAGAAATGGTTAGCATTCTCACAAGCTTTAATGTAGGTATGGGGTGCAGTAAATCACGAGTTCAATGTTGAAGGCCTATTTGGCTGTGATAAACAACACATTACAAGGATATGATGCTGCAATAAAAAAAAGGGACTCAATTAAGGCTACATTCTTTGGTAAAGCCGAATTGCTATTCAACTCAACAATTACTGACAATTTTTTCACATTGCTTTAGCCCTATTATAAAGGAAATTAAAGTTTTATCAAGAAAATTAAACATAGAAATAAACTATGTTAATGTTAGGAGCATATCTTACTAAGTCAGATGGTAATCAAAGTATGTACACCCAAGAAAATTTGATATTTGGCCTTTAGTTGGTATGTGTGGCTCTACTGACATAGCAGATTGGACTGGAGCTTGACCAAATGATGTTGAAACCAGCTAGCTCTTCGACTATGTAAAGAAAAAATAATGCTTCTTCTATCCTTTAATTAAAGTGGGGAGGAGCAAGGGCTTGAACTTCATTTTTTATGATGAGATGGGAAGATGTAAATACCATTCTTCCTCACTGAGAAACCATGAAAGAATTGATTTCTAGGTGAAGGTATCCTATTCACTTTGCGTAATTGAGCTATATCGTTAGAATCGAAGTTTGGGAAACTTTGAGCTTGAGAGATAGTTTAGTTGTCAATAACAGGAGGAAGTGGGAGAACAGAGCCACTTTTGTCATGGCTAGTTTGAAGAAAATCTCATCTTTGAGAGATGAACTAGGATGCTAAATAGTTTTCTAACAACATTAGGTTCTCTCCTAGCTAGTACGCTTGTCTTCATTTCAGTAGATATGAAGTGAGAGGTGAAGTTTGTTATGTCATACTCCTCCACATTTAGAATCAAGAGCAGTAAGACCCTGGTTGAGAAGAGAACCTACATAAATTTTTAGGAAGTCGGAAATGGTCTGCTCCTACCACACAAAAGCAGTAATGAGTGGACTAGATGAGCAAAATAGTGTATCCTCGTGCCTTAAATAGTTGAAGAGAGACCGGTTCAATTTTTTGAAACCCAATGGATACTCCTTTGCGCCATCGCAAACGTTAAATTTTATTAAATTAACCAATGACATAATTGTCTCATTTATGGAAATTTGAAATCATTGCTCATCATAAAAACAATTATTAGATCCACTCAAGTTAAAATTGAACCAAATAGTTATTCATATGCAAAAACTCTTAGAAAGCACTAAAGCGTATTATGTGTAGTTTCCTGATTGAGTCCTAGAATCATGAACATTGCAGATTACTTAGACTTAGGATTGACGATCTCTTGAGAAAAGATGGCTTACATTAACATGGCGAGGTGTGGTGTTTTGGGTATTTGGATTGAATGCTAGAGATATGGGAATTGATGTCTACATTAAACTCACCAAGCCAAATCACTTATTCTTTTTGTACTTTTTTTTTGACAAGCAACTTCATGTCATGCAATAGGCTTCATATTTAATCTTACCACTATAGATAAGCTGGATCCCACAACAACTACAACAACAACATCCAGCTTTTATCCCACTATGTGGGGTAGGCTAAGCTGGATCCTATTTTATTAACATTCATTCTACCTAGGTTTAGGGAAATGTTTGGAAGTCTTATTACAACTACATACTTAGTTTTTCTCTCATTATGTTCTTATGTTATGTGCAGTGATCGTCTTCTTGGGCACCCTATGTCTGTCGATACATTATTGAAGGTACATGAAAGACGCCTTTTATTTCTTCATAATGATAGATTTAGTTGAATATTCCTCATGCAGGAAACCTTATAATTCATCTCGACTATTTTAGCTTGACGAAGATACTCTTATTTCTGGGTCAGAAGATGGAGTTATAAGGTTAGCATTTAAACTGTTGAACTATTATACATTTTAATTATTTTTTTTTCACCTATAGCCGTTAGTAATTATTTTGTACTTTTTTTTTAGATTGGTGGGCATATTGCCAAACAGAATTATTCAACCCCTTGCAGAACACTCAGAATATCCAATTGAAGGCCTTGGTAAATTTATAATGTCTTGCATCATTGTTGAAAAATTAGCAAAGTAGCATAGTTGATTATTTTATTTTATTTTTGTTGCCAGCCTTTTCCTATGACAGAAAATTTCTCGGCAGCATATCACATGATCAAATGTTAAAGGTGAGAATAAAAGAAGTTGATTGGATTTTACATGTATAATCAAATTTATTAAAATGTGATGGAACATATCTTGGTGGGGTTTTATGATTTGGCAAGTTGTGTAGCACTCATTGACGCTCATTTTACTCACAACTCTGATATACCCAGACATTGTCAGACATTTCAACGATTAGCATAATATTTTTAAAATTCTTAAGAAATGTTTTGATGTCTCTGATTCACCCTTAGAACATAGCATATATATAGTTGGTTATTGACAATACTAGGTCTCCTAGCTTTCCTTATTATCTATTGTTTTTATTATTATTCATTTTCATTATTTTTGACTAATATCTTTGTATTCAATTTCACAAGGTTTTGATTCTTATAGTGATGGCAATTTCAATTTTGATTATGTTAATTTGTTTTAAATTAGTTTTAGGCATTTGGTTTTAGTTTGAAGTTCTATCTTAATTGTCGATGTCACATTCTTTTGCTGCTTTTTCTATGTTTTATGTCTCCTTTTCATCCATTTTGAGATATCATCTTATATCCTTAGTTAATAACGATATAACTTGAACTTTGATTCCATTATATGTGATGTTGATCCTCCCACTTACAAGATTGCATTTCATCCCTACATTTATCTTCAAAGTGATCGGAGACATGTTGCCAGATTGATTCAATTTAGTCAAATTGGTGTTTGATGTCAAGCTCAATCACTCAAGGTTCTGTTGACAACAAGAATTGTAATTCACTAAGCTGAAGGTTAGCCTTATTGGCTTTGCTGCATCATTGCTCCACTCTGCTATGATTAACTTGCCTAAACTATCCATTAGAGAGGGCTTGGCATTATTCAGTCAATTCTTTAATCATAAAGCCTACCCATTCCACTCAGATCAAATGGGTCATCATGATGCCTATGGAGTCACCTTGAGTCAAATAGAAGCAAAATAAGCATACAAAAGTTGGCTAAAAGGAATCCAATACTTAGGTGGATTGTATTTGAGTCTTTCCATCCCTTTAAATTACTGAAGTGGCCCTCATCCAAAAATTCATGGACTAAAACTTCGAATTTGGGATCACTATGAATTCAATAGAGAAGATGGCAGAGTTGCTTGAGAAGGAAATAAGTACATCAATAATACCAAATTTGGTCATTCAAGCTATAGATCGATTTGTCACGATGAGCCGGCTTCAATTTATAGATGTATCTGAATGCTAGGTGTCTAGGTTTATGCTTCTAAGTAGTCAAGATAGAATCTCTTATTGGCACTATAGTCCAATTTCCTTGTTGAATCTTACATCCACTCGTTTTATAATGCTAGCTATTACAAGAGCATGTCAACCACCTAGTTGAGTTGACCAAGCACTGTGTGAGAGAAGAATGAATTTCAAAGAGGTTGGGTGACATAGAAAACTTAAAATAAATGAGCAAGAAAGATATTTGATTTGATAAGAAATATACTTGGAGGATTTATATATAATGCCAAATCGCCATAAATAGAATTTTACACAAAGTACTTACAAAACGTTCATTATTACAGGAAAAAGCCAACTGATCGACCATATAAAACATAAAAATAATTGCTTAATGTTGGTCAACTAAGCCTAGCCTCGTCTCTATGCACCTTGCTCATGTTCTTCCCATTACATAATGATAAAATATCTGCAGAGATGATAAAAACTCATTGAAAGATGCGTAACACCAAAATTAGTAGATTCACAGGCAAATCTATCAAAGGGACCAAGGTAGGCTCAAAAAAACATGTCTAGTCGACTTGTCATAAAACTACTCAGCAACAAGTCTATTGATTAGATTCCTTGCACGACTAGTTAAGCAATCCTACAGATACAGCCTATCTTTATTTAGCAATTTATGATTCTATTATTTACTAAATCAGCACCTTATCAAGATCACATAACATCAACAAGGTTGAAGAAGACAAGGGTGCAATTTCAAAGATCACATACCATTGATAGTGAGCATCAATGCCAAATATCACACAATGCTGGTTATAAATTAATGCTGCATATCACAATGGTGATATTATCTCGTAGAGGTCTGTGCCACACTTGCTTCCACTTTAATGGATATATTATCATTCCATTCGCACACTCATATAGGAATCAATAATTATTAATGCTAGTGCAAGGGATTCGTGAAAATGAGAGTGATCTATTTTGCATCTATTCATACCATTTTGTTGTTCATGCCCATGCCAAAGGTAACAAAACCATGGAAAGTTCATACCATTTATGCAAAGATAGATTGCCAAAGATTAGTTGAGGATCTCCTACTTGACATATGCATGAAATACTAACTTTGATTTCCATCTAAGTACTCACTTGTTCGTTTCATTGGAGATCTCTTGCTCACTTAGATAATGTATCCCTAACTTGCGGCTATTGGGGCATCTAATTTTCTATAGAAAGCATGAGTAAGGAATCAAGGGCTGCTTTGATTGTTTGTTTGATATTCGACTAGCATGCAAGATAGCGGATAATGTTGCCTAGTCGTCAGGACACAACTGACACCTTATGGGCTATTTTTAACAATAATTTGCATATTCTTAGTTTAACTTACAAACAAGAGGGGATCATTGAATATTCTTTTTCATTTGTTGAAAGTAAAAACATGGTTGTTATTGTTGCTACTTGGCTAGGTTTCCCGAGCAATCTTGAATGGATTTCCATCGCCTAGCACAATTGCCGCTGCCAAAATTTATCCAAAATAACTTGTCACTCTTCAATTCTACTCAATTAGGCTCATAACTCGGTCCATTGGCTTTGCAAGGTGACCCTTTACACAATCTACTTGGTTATCTTTAAATTGAGTTGGCTATGGTTCTAAACAATTGTTCTACTGAGTTAATCAGTCCAATTTATGTTGGATCACAAGGGGGTTCTATGTAGAAAGATTCTAGGCGGTTTCATTTTCCATTCCTTTAGGAAATTTTGTTATATAAATTCAAACTATTATTTTGAATAGTTGAGGAGATTACTTCCTCATGCCTACTTAAATTACCATGTTGCCTTCAAGTTGGTCTGGTTTTTACATAACACTTTGTCCGTTAGAATTCCTTGCTATGTGGTTGTTTTTGTCATGCTAATATCTTATATAATACTTCATAAATCAAGTCATGCATTTTGTTTAAGTTAACTACAAGTAAACGCGTTGGTTTGTAACATAATTCTTAAGCATGAAAATGTGAAATAAATTATGCACTCGATTTAAAAGTGGTGGTAAGAGAAGTTGATATTGCAACTACTCAATATTTCACATGTTCCTAAAAGACGTGGCTTAAGTTTTTCACTTGGTTGGAATGCTCAATTCCTTTCATATACCCAACGAACTATTAATCTCCAGTTTCTTATTGGGCATAACCATGCTTTGTATCAAGGCATTTGTATTAACCATCCTATACTATCTGAAGTCATTATTTAGTCGTCTTTATCTTTTTGATAGCTTAATCGGTCAACTTTGCTCCAAAGTTTGTCGTTACCAACATAGAGGTGATCAATATTTACTCTCACATAATGCTTTATATTGTGTCATGTCAATGCTAGCTAGGTAATTGTTATATGCAAATTTAATCAATGATATTTATAGCACCTAGCTTCCCCCAATAATTGAAATAAATGGTTGAATCTTGCGTGAAACATGCATTGAAGGTGGAGCATAAGTTAGAACAAAATTGCTAGAAGGTGAAATTTTCTAGAGCTTGACTATTGTTATGATGAACACTCTCTCTTATGCCTCTCCTTAAACAACAATGTTTGTTCGAGCCTTACATACTATAGAGGTTGTCAATGCAGTACTCCTATCTTGATGAGAGGTACACTGTCAGCCCCTCCACGAACTTTGCAGCACATTCCATTAGTTGAGGCAAAGATGGTGCTAGTACAGGCGCCGAAGTTGACATTTTGATGATCCATCAATTCTATTTGCCTCTTTATGGGAACGACCTTTTTCATAGGTAAGGGTTTGATAGATCTTCTTGAATCAAAGTAGAAAGATGAGAAAATGTTCTTGCTATAGCTTAAACATGAAAATGTGTTTTATCCATGATTTCTAGATCTATCATCGCTTCGATTCATCATGTCAAGGACATGCATAGCCAATATTAGGGACGTTCCTGTCATTGCCTGTGGAGCCTATCTTGACGTTTATGGCATTCTTTGAGTGTCGAAGAAGGTTTGATTCATCTTTATGATGCCTAATGTGTCATTTCTTATAGCCCTTATCTAGTTTCTGACGGATGAGTTACTTGTTCTCATTTGATCCATGTCGAACATTTGAGCTTTGCAAGGAGTTTGGTTGGGTTATATGGCTGACCAACTTCTACTATGAGCCCTATATGTACATTCACTTAAAAAAAATCTTTTGAATTTTCTCTGAAAATTCTACTTGGGCATCTGATCAAGAGTTTTAGTTGAGTATTCATTTGGATTGCATCCCATCGAGCGAAGTAATGGTCGAGATCATGGTTTCAACTATTCAGCTCAGATCTTTTCTTAGGAGATGGTTTGATTTTGCTGCCCCCATTGAACATGTTGCTTATGTTCACTTGGTGTATGAAAATATTATGATAAAAATTTATGGAAATAAAAAACGAACTTGTATTGTAGGCGTTGTTACTATTTACATGTATGTTTATTTTTTTTTTGTTGATATTTTGTTGCGGGTGAAGGAAGATTTATTTGTTGTTTGTTGGTTTAAGAGAGTTGTTTACAAGGCGGGTAACTGAGATTGGTCATGAACGGTAAAAGAGAGCGAAGGAGTGCAAGGAAAGTAAGCCTGCAAGAAAAAAACTTGAGAGCTTATATTGATATTTTTGAGCGATTTTCACCAATTTGAGCCATCTTTAGTTTGCTGAATAATTGAAAGAAAAATCATTCTTTTGAGCGTTGATTTTTTCAGTTTTGTGCTTCTGCTTATGTAGTTGTGGGACGTTGAAGAGCTTTTGAATAATAATCAAACCGAGCCAAACATCAAGCAAGTTGAAGCTGATAGTGAGGATAGTGATGACATGGACATGGATCTTATTCCATGCCAGCCTGCAATAGGTACGCCAATCTATAACCTTGGAGTTAGCAGCAGGTTTTCTTTTAGCCAATCAAAGTGCCACTTTTTTTGACCTATTATGCTGAATTAATATGCTAGTAATAAAAGTTTTAAAAACCTCTAAGTACATATAAAAGCCAGTTATCCAAGATCATATATTCTATTTTAATTTTGATTTTAGTATTATTTTCAGTCAATTTTGGTTATTTTTTACTGCTTATATATATATATATATATATATATATATATATATATATAGATTTTTGAAGCAAATAAAATTTTATTGAAATGGGATGAAAAGCAGGCTGTCTCCCCTAACACTTTAGTGCATGCCAGAGTCCCATATTTTGGTCTGTTCTTGTATGTGCAAATACAACCAGCTAAACAGCCCTCTAGGACGGGAGAAATTATTCTGTGCGTACGCCAAGCGCAGTCCGGAGACTCACTAGAAGGAGCCAAGTTTGTACCGCAGCTCGGTACTGCCTGGTACCGCGGCCCAGTATTGCTCACATGGCTCATTTTGGTTGGTCTCCGGATGTAGAGCCGCGTTCGGCGTCCGCAACACAAAATAATTTCTCTTTGGATAGATTGTTGAGGCGATTACTTTATACAACCAGGTGTTTTGCTAAAACCGTTCGGATTCAGCTGAAATGGAGGACCAAAAGCTGAAACAAAATTTTTTTTTTTCTTTCTGTGAACTGATTATACCCTTATATTCTGCATCTTTGACAGGCTCTACTAGAATGGATGGCAATGGCCGGTATTCAACTGCAAATTTCTTTGCAGACCTATAGCTGAGGACATTTGCCATCAAAACACACTACATTTTTACGTGTGGTGGAAAATTTTGCCATGAGATACTAGGACTGGTTCACTTTTTGGTACGGATATTGTTTTATTTTTCAACACGATTGCACAATTTTGTCAGTCCACCCGGTATTTAATTTGGTATTAAGTATGTAGCTGCTAATATATTTGTCCAAAAGCGTCCGTTAATTCATTTCCTAAAAAAATATTGCATTAAGACATTTCTTTTCTTTTTTCGAATTTGATAATCTTGTTGTAATTCAACTTCCTATATCGATGAAGTCACTCATACAAAATGTGCTGAAACTTGTCATGTTTTACAATCTATAAATTGGTTTCACTGCTGTCTTTTCATCTTCTTGATAATGATTATCTCATTCTTTGCAGCTACTTAATGAATTAGCATGGCAAAGTAAAGTTGCAGAATTGGAAAAATTAACGGTCAGCGAACTCTTAAAAGTTGACAGAGGTAGTAAGTTTTGAAAACTGCCTTAACCTTCATCCAATATTATTAGGAATAATCTACATTTTGCGATCTATGATGCCACCTACAAAGCTTACATAGCTTAGAACATAGATAAATTTGTATAAGATGTAAGACATACCGTTAGACTTCCCAACCTCCTATGATTAGCATGTAAGTCTTTCTATGAGCATCTTCTCAGGGTGTCAAAGAGAAGTCTCACATATCTCTATTACTTGCATTAGAAGGCACTCATCATGGATGTTATTGTAACTTCCACTTTCATGTTTTGGGTACTCACATTTGAATTAGTAGGTACTCACCATATATGTATTGTAGCTCCCACTTCTGTTAGTCATAAAAGCATATACATACCTTGGGTATTATGAGTTTAGCTTGAGCATTCTCTCTTCTAGTTTTTAAAGTGTTGTAAACACTTCTTTCAATCTTTTTGGGATGCTTAACTACTCATTAATACTAGTCTAATTTTGGGTTGCTCCTTAAAGAGTCAAGAGCTGCATGATTTAGTTTCTTTTATTAAGATATAACTCATCTCCCACAATACATTTGGCTTCTCTCTTTGTGCACAATCTATTAGGCTGTACTATGTTTGATTCTATGATAATCTACCTTCAGCTTATGCTTTAAAGTTTGAATTATTTTTGTAATGCCTCAAACTCAAGGGAAAATTCTATAAGATGGTAGTGAGGCCTGCAATGCTTTATGGTGCTGAATGTTGGCCATTAAAAGAGAAGCATAATACTAAGTTAAGTGTGGCAGAGATGAGGATGCTCAGGTGGATGAGTGGCTTTACCCTTAGAGATAGGATACGAAATGAGCATATACGTGAAAAGGTTGGAGTAGCTCCAGTAGAGGATAAGATTAGAGAGAGTCGCCTTAGATGGTTTGGTCATATAAAACGGCAGCCTTCCAATGACCCGGTTAGGAGAGTAGAGGTATTAGATTTGACTTATGTTAAGAAAGGTAGAGGCAGACCTAAAAAAACTTGGTTAGAATATATTAGGAATGAACTTTCTTTATTAGATATAAACGAGAATTTGACCTTTAATAGGACACAATGGAGAAAAAGGAAGGATTCATGCAGCCGACCCCACGTAGTGGGATAAAGGCTTGATGTTATTGTTGTTGTTGTTGTTGTCCGGAATTAGTATATAATTCTACTTGTTCTTACCTGATATGATCCAGGATAATCCACTACATTTATGCATTTAATCCTTCTGATTGTGTTAGGGAATGTTTTGCATGTATTTGAAAGTCTGCATGTGTTTTGATATGGGTCATGGGGAATGTGTTTGCATTATGAAAATTCTAAAAATTTCCCCCAGGGGCGCCTCGGCGCTAGGATAGGTGATGTTGCGATGCTAAGTTCTCTGGAATTCGACAAATTAATTCAATGCCGCGGCACTGAGGGTGGCATTGCGGCACTGAGGGCTCCTAGAGGGAGGAATGTGGCACGCATGGTTGGGCGTCACAACGCTCGACTAAATTTTAATATTAAAATTATCACTTTGGTTCTTTTTTCTAACTAACGACCTTGTTCTGAAAGTTGTCTGGTTCGGGGTAAGTTGTATTTTGCTTATCTTACTTTTCAAAAAATACAAAGAGTTTTGGAATTCCTAATTCAATTTATATTTCCATAGTTTAAAAATGAGGACTTTAAACTTATAAAAGTTTCACCCTTTTAACTTTTTGCATGTGATAGAGACATTGATTTTGCGCGTTAGGTATTTTTCTGAATTTAATTGTCAGAGAAAATATATCTGACTCCAGAAATTAACGATGTGGTACAATTAAAGCTTTGTACCACATCGTTGCCTCCTGTATTGTCGCATGATGTTTTGAATTGAGCTAGGTGTTGTTTTGATTCTATTCTTGTACGATCAATTTACAATATATACATCATATAAGTTATTATTAAGACTATGCATCTAGATTAAGAGAGCCATGGGGTTTTAAACTGAATGAGCAGACTTACCATCTATTTCTTTATTATACAATCAATGTGCTATTTATCCTTTCCTATCGCCACCTTTTTCTAATGGTTTGCTTCATCTCCATTGTTTCTTTGTTGTAGCATCTTAAACTTTTGATCTTCCTATTTGGGGTTTCCACCTTCTCAATTTGGTGCTCCTTGTCATTTCCTAGTCAATATCTAAAGTTAGTATCCACTGAGGCTTATGGTGGTTTGTGGGCGAACACGGTTGGGAACCCCCCATCCCGGGTTCGAATTTCCTCTACGACGGCCTCGTTTCTTTAGTGGGGCAAAGCAAGTGTGGGCTTGATGTCGGCTGCGTGGCCTCGCTAGGTTCCGCCGAGGGATTAGTTACACGCCGCCAAACGCTCCCTTTGGAGTGACAACGGATAGATACTCCCGTTCCGGGGTAAAAAATAAATCTAGAACTACTCTCATAAATTCCTCTCAATAATGACTTAGTTTTCCTTGAATGGCTGAGATGATGCATCTCCAACAGGGCCCAACAGGGTCCATCGATGTCGACATCTACCAATCCAATTCTAGTAGGGACAAATGGGCTATCTTATGGGGAGGGCCCATTTGGTCAATTTTAGGTGAAGGAAGGCTTCGATCTAGTCTGCCTTTCATTTCGATAATCAATGAAAATTAGAACAATATGTGAATAAAGTAATCTTCTCAAAATTAATAAATAATTCCTAATTAATTTCGTTAGGTAATTATTTATAATTCTTGAAGCTTTGTAAAAGATTTTTTGACCTCCACGTAGGGGTGCAAATGAGTCGAGTTGAGTTTGCGTCATGCTTAACTTGAGCTCGGCTCATCGGCCAGATCGTGATCTCAAACTTAAGCTCGAGCTCGACTTGAGCTCAAATGACTTTCTCGAGCTTGGCTCGAAGCGATGGGTGCGAACTCGCGGGCTGCTTGCGAGGCGTAAGGCTCTCTTCTCACACCGATCCCGCTTCTGCTTTCCCGGTTTCATGAGATTGCGCCCAAGCTTCCGTTCTCCTCCTGTACTTAGCCGCTTGACGAGTAATTGAGCCGAGCTTCATCTTAATTGAACTTTATCTCGATAATCAAACGAGCTTGAAAATCAGCTCGAGCTCGAAACTCGATAAGATTGGCTTGCAAGTTCATTAACAAGTCTATCTCGAGTAGGCTCGTGAGTTGGCTGGACTTATTTGCACCCATAATAGTATGCCTTTATAGCGTAAATGTATAATGAATTATCTTCTAGAATATGATGTACCAATTCGATGATTGTTATTTTCAATTTTTAATAAAAAAAACAAAATTAATTACTTCCTCGAGCCTAAACTTTGTACTAAAGCAAACATGTGGCCGACAACACATTTGTTAGCAACATAATCACATTAATATATGAATGACCCTTAATCTTAGTTAACATAGTAGATGATCATCTTTAGTAGATTTTTAATTGAATGCCTTCTTCTATATAAATAAAAATAAGGTTGGTCGTGCTTGTAACTTCATAATATTGATGAACAAAAGATAGGTAATAATTTCATTATGCCAAATTAGCTCAAGCCAAAGAAATTATTTGAGTATTGTTTTACATTCAAATTCTTTTAGAAGAAGCTTTTCATGGGAGGAAAAATCAATTAAGGTTTTTTTTTGGACAACTTTTTTACCGTGGTTTTCTAGTAAATTTTTTTATTAGAAACCTGTTTGGGAAAGCAGTAGGAAAGTTGTCCCAAATGAGGTTAATTATTCTGTGTGGATGTCTAACGTCGTCTGGAGACGAACTAGAATGCGCCACGTCATCCCTTACTCGGTACTGCTTGGTATTGTTGTCGTGGCGCATTCTGGTTAGTCTCCGGACGGTGTTCTGCGTCTGGTCTACGCACAGAATAAATTCTCCCAAAATGAAGCCAAATGCTTCGTCTGTGATTGCTTTTGGCCTTTTTTTTCTGCTTTTATGAAATTTAGATAATAAAAAATTATTTTAGAAAACAATAAAAAGCAGTCCCAAATATAAATCTAAACAAAATATTTGCAAACAAATTTAATAGTAGTTGTTATTTTTTATCAAAAAAAAAATTCATCTTTTGCTAAAATATATGATAACATTATACGCCTTCATAACTTAGACCAAAATTATTTGAATTTAATTTTAGTGTGACACTAATTTTAATAGAGCTAATAAAATTTTTAAAAGAGTTAATGTAAATCCCAGAAGGAGCAAATGTATTACATGCTAATATAAAAAGTCAAGAAAATGTAAGGTATTTTAATTATTTGATAATAATTCTCATAAGAAAGAGAAAAATAAACACCTATATCAAACATCTAATATAAATCACAAAAAATTTAAATCAACTTTTAATATTGCAAAGTCTTGCAATTTAATCATTACAAAATTTTTTGTTTTGCAATTCAT
The DNA here is from genome assembly GCA_022539455.1 of Dendrobium nobile. Lineage (NCBI taxonomy): Eukaryota > Viridiplantae > Streptophyta > Magnoliopsida > Asparagales > Orchidaceae > Dendrobium > Dendrobium nobile. The sequence goes on along the minus strand of CM039723.1, from coordinate 4,276,557 downwards.
ATCATACATAAAATTGTATTTTATGCGCAAAATGCAAAATTTACAACATTTGATAATTCATATGCAAATAAATATTACACATTTTATTTAAATACTAAAAGTAATGATGTTTTGAAGGGCAGGGAAGGGTGAAAGTCTAAAGAGATTATTACGTGCGGAGTCTGGACCTAAAGAATAATTCGGATTTGTGATTGTGAACAGTAAAAGCGCAACAGTGAACAGTAAAAGTGTAATGATGCATAGTAACTACGCTTTTAACATTTACAATTAGACAATCAAACGATTCTGTGTATCCGGATTCTGCACGTAATAATCTCTAGGGAGCCGGAGAGGGGGATGAGGACAAGTAAATTGTCTTATTCCACGTGTAGGCCTAAGCTTTTATAAAGTATTGGTCAGTAGCCCATAACACTACAAATTCTTGGATGTGAGGGTACACTTACCCTTTCCATATCCACGTGCATGATATTTAATGCTGCCCACGTGCGAAAGAGACACCCACATGCTTTCCTTTGTTCTGCCCTTCTCTATTCATTTATCTCATTAATAATATATATATATTAATGAATAAGTTTAAACATTAGTTTGTTCATTTATATTTGTAAATAACTAAATATGATTTTTTCTTATAATAATTGATTAATAAAAAATTAAATGAAATACTTACTTATTAATGATATCTATTTAATTATTTGATAATTTAGTTTATATTATTCTATTAATTTCTTTTGTATCTTATGTGTTTAAAAAATATGTATATTCTTGGCTATGTAAATATAATAAAAGTAACAAATAATTATTTAGAAAATGGATTAATATTTGATTAAAATCTAAAAATTAATAATAATAAATATTTAAACTATCACCATCAAATATATAATTAGTTAAGCTTGATTAAAATTATATTATACTTAAACTCAATGAAATTAATAAAAAAATTAGAACAAAAAATTAAAATTTAGATTATATTTAAATTTCATTTCAATTTAATAAAAAAATGATGATGAATAAAATAGTACTCAATTTTATTCAATTTATTTAGAAAAAAAATATTTTCTATTTATAAAATTTGGACAAAATATCTTAAAGCCTTTAATATGTAGACTTGTATGGTGGACCAATCTTTTATTAAACAAGCATGTGTGGAATTGATTGGCCGATAGGGAGAAAGAAGGAGAATATATTTTAGAGCTAATAAATTTGACTGAACATAAATAAGAATATTAATATAAACAAGATAAATATAATATGTAATTTAAATTATCATTTTTCTAAAATTTCTAATTAAATGTATTTAATTGAAAATAACTTCTCTCTCACTATGAACATTTTCGGTCTATAATATGTGATAAAAGAGTGATAACAATATTTCCGCTTTCCTTAAAGATTTACAAAAATAAATTAAATTTGAAATAATAATTTACAATTTACTAAATATATAATACAATTAAACCAAAAATTATTTTTTGCGTTCAATAGAATGTGGATTTTCCGTTTTCTCTAAAACCGTAAATTCATCTCACGCTTTCTTATTTATAATATGCAATTTCATTTTACGTACCTACTCCGTTTTAAATTAATGCTTATATTTGCTTTTGTAGCTGAAACAAAGGTTTCGATTGGGATATCTTTCTTATTGCTTCTTAAAATAATTTTTTAATAAAAAATTAAAAATTTTGTACTAAAAATTTATTTTAAGCAACAATACCAAAATCATCTCAAACGAAGCCAAATCTCATTACATCTACATAATTGCATAAATAATGAAATTTTATTAAATTCATATACTCTTGAAAGAAATAAATGGTAAATAAGAGAGAGAGAGAGGAAGAGAGAGATCAGATCCAATGGAATGAGAGAGAGAGAGAGATCTGATTCAGTGGGACGGGACACAGTGGAGAAACATGAAGTTATGTACAATAATTGATGATCTTATCAGAGATCAATCAATGATAATTTGTCCAATTCATTATTCATAGTTCAAACAATTTGCCTTAACCTTTCACATAAATTACAAGAACACGTGCAATGAATTATACACATACATGCACCAATTATGGATAGATATTAAGAGAATTGACTACTAATCAAAATATTTCAAAAAAAAAATGATATATTGATGAAATGAAATGACTGATGCCTGATGGTGGTATATAGGAGAATTTTATATTCTGAACATTTAGAGAGAGAAAGAGAGAGAGAGAGAGAGTCAGAGAGAGAACTGTTCCCCATGACGCCATGGCTGGTGCAGTGCATGGAGCCATGCAGATGCTTCCACGTGAAGCTCATAATATGGCTGTACGTACCACAGCTAGCTGTACAAACATAAAGTTCCAGCTCATGTGCTGACAATTATCATAAATTTTGTTCTAAATTTTTCAAAAAAGTTCTATTTCTTCAGCTTTTTTCTTAACGATCTATCTGTGTATCTCAGAAATTATTCGGCGTGGCATTAGGATGTGAGTGTCCATAATATTTGTTCATATTGTGTATAAAAAAATCAAATTATGTATAAAATTATACTCAATATATACATATATTGTATACACTCACATCCGGACGCTTCTTTATCATCCGGCCTCCACACGGAATTGAATAATTTCTAGTGTATATATGAAGTTGATCAACAATGTCTATATCTGCAGCTTCAGAAAAATGTTATAAAAATCACGATTTGGCCATGTTATGATCGATCCAGTGATAAAAAATCTGCTAAAAATCATTTGATGATGTATCAGCAAATGGGTTGCAGCTGATTTGCAATGGCATTTATGGCCTTGTGAAGATTTTCTGGTTTTGCTTAAATTGAATGTGATGAGGGTGATAGCTGTGCGAGCATGATCGTCTCATCAGTTGTTGGAATGCAGCTTTTGGATTTAGATTCAAAGGATGTAATGTTTCACATTTTTGGGAACTATTTTTGAGCAAATTTTAGTACTGTCGGTCTTCAATCACTTCACTCTTTAAATGAATTTTTATGTATATTTTTATATGTTTAGGGTTTCTAAAAACAATATCGGGTAAAATTCATTTCATGAGTGTTAGGAGAAGTCAAGTTTGAGAAGTGCTCAACAAGGTCTTGGGGAGATGCCCAATAGCTCAGAATTAAACTGTGTGACCAAGAAGATTGTTTTGAGAGACTGGTTATAATGCTAGCTAGCTAGTATTCTACAAAGGAAATATCATATTTGGTGTCATCACTTTGAATCTCATGCATTTGTAGCCATAAATTGTTTTCATACTTAGAAAATTTGTTGACAAGATCTATGCTCCAACTTCAATAAATTTGTTATTCTCTAAGAAATGTCCTCACACCATTGATGATCCTCTTAGTGCACCTTTATCAAAGTACACTTACCTTTAGAGGACTCCCCTTTTCTTTGTCTTTTTTTACAATGCCAATGTGAAGAGTTGATATTATTCTTCACTATTGATAAAGAACTACTCATATAACTTTCTAATTGGAGTACTTCACTATAGGAAAAATATTAATTTCTGACGGAAGCAAATTCGTCACAAATTTCGATAAATTTATTTATTATTTATAATTTTCTTGCATCAATTTCCGCCGTTGAAAATATTTTTGACGGATTATTCTTCGTCGGAAATCCACTGGAAATATTTATAACTGATTTTTTTGTTGGAGTTTATTTTCCAAAATGTGTTTTTTACTTGTGAAAATTTTTTTGCTAGAAATGTGTTATTCCGACAGAAATTTAACGATTTTTGACGGAAAATGTGGCCGAAAGTCAATCATTTCTTCGCAGTGCTTTAGGTCTTACTTGGGGTGTCAATATCTGACACAACCTGAAACCTGAGGTTGACCCATTTTTACCCGAAAATTGAAGATTGACCTATTTTTTGACCATAAGACTTGCAATTTTTGAACGTTCCCAGGTTATTTGGGTCGTGTTGGGTTGACTCGAACCCAAAGTGAGTAGAGTTCAGGTCCAAAAAACTGACCCGTTTGCAAAAAAGGTCAGGTTTAGGTTGACCCCACTAGTGACCGGTTAGTTCCGGGTTCGACCCGAGCCCGACCCGTGACCCAAAATTGACACCGCTAGGTTTTACCACCATATTTTATTCATACATGTTTGATAAAGTTATTACAATCTTATTGCCAATTGGATGTGATTGTATATCATTATATATCATTTTTCTCCAATAGACTATTTGCACAACCTATCTTGCATTATTTTCATGTCAAGAATCATGATCAAGAAAGTTAAAACTAGTCTAAAGGTCTTATCATAATCACAACTGAGGAAGCCAAGGTCAATCAATAGTAAAATTGAGAATACATCTCCAGTACAAACCTAAAGATTATTTCAAGTATAAGTTTTGAGGTCCAAACTTGGTAGAAATTAGAGAAATCTTTGTCAACAAATATCAGCCTAAAAAGACAACATAAAAATAAGTCATAAATATAATTACCCGCAGTTTTAGGTTCATTAATTTCTGGTTGTTTTAGCTGCCAGAAAATTTTACTACCGGAAAATGACATCTAGTTTTCATTTGCTATATGGTTCATTCCAGCGGTTTATAAACCGCCGGAAATTTTATAAACCACCGGAAATAACCGCTGATAATGAAAGATTTTCCTGTAGTGTAAGCACTACTAGGAAAAAAAAAATGATTTAACTAATACTATCCTTCAAAGTTTACCTCAAGCATGAGCTAGCCATTTGTTCCAAAATAAGGCACACACAAAAAAGTTTGGGTCATCCATCATTGCATTCAAAGCACATTTGAAGTAAGTCCTAATTAGGCCAAATTTTAGGTACAATAAAAAAGTTTGGGCTAAGTGATGCTAGCCTCAAAAGTAGATTTAAATCATAAGTCATAGGAAAGAGACTTAGGTGCAACAAAAAAAAAATTATTGGAGTATGGCTTTAGGCAAATTTAGGTAAGCATAGGTAACTAATAATATTATTGAGAATTTGAGATCATATAAAAAATACTAGTCTTGCAACACCATTTTAGGTACAATTAGAGGAGTCCAGTTAATAAATACCAAATATATTAATAGGTTTCATTCCAAGTAACAAATCTTAAAATTTTATATTAAGCATAGCTAGAGAATCTTGGGTTAATTATAATATATATATTGAACTGATAAACAGTTCAATCCATGCCCAGCTTGAAATTGAACCGAGTCAAAGATTTGACTCAGGAGCTTGGTGGCAAGAGAGATCTCAGATCTTTTCTTCTTGCTTCCTTGCTTTGGATCGCTTTTTCATGAGAAATGAATGATCTATTTATAGATTTTCTAGAGTGGCATAGCTATTAAATAGAAGGAAGATCAAGAGTAACTTGAGAGTGGTTTGCATGGACGGCCGATGCCGATTCCCTTGATTATGATTTTACTTGACATTTAAAAGACTTAGTGATTTCAGTAATCTTGGGCTCGTTGGATTTGTTTCGTCAAGCCGCTCGATTCAACTATAATCATGTCACGTTTGATAATCCAAATTGTGGTTTGAACCTTCCAAAAGCGGTTCGGGTCTTTGATTTGGATCCATTTGGGCTCGGATTGAGTTGAATTTGGTATCGTTTGGTTCGTATGTTTGAGACGATCAGTTCAACTAATGGTCCCAATTTTAATTTTGGAAGTTTCAAACTTGATTTTGCCTCGACATGCGTGCCCTATCAAGATTATTTTTTGATGATATATCAAATATATATATTGAACTGATAGTGATTCAATCCACGCCTAGCTTGAAATCGAACCGAGCCAAAAATTTGGCTTGTAACTTGGGTCATTTGGCTCAATACAAGCTCAATTTGAGCTAAATCGATTCGATCTTCGAGCTAAATTCTCAGCTCCAATTAGAATGACTATTCTAATACCTACATTAGCATACATGAAACAGATAGATGTCTTACTTAATGACTTATAATTGACATCTCAAATAAATTCACAGCCATTCAAAAGAGCCAGATCTCTAGCTAGTCATTTACATGTGCACATGTGCATCAATAAATAGCAGTTATCATCCAAAGTTTGTCTGAAATAAATATTAAATTTAAAAAAGAAATAACAATTATTCAAGCCTCTTAAAGGTATCTTAAATTTTGTTAGTTGAGTAAGTTAAGAACCTTGTAATATGCCAAACTATAGTCGGCAACATATGTATTTTTCACACTTTAAAGGGTATATGCGAGATTTAGACGTCGTTTGGGACGGCTTTCTTCCTACTTCTTGAAGCAACTTTTTAGTACAAAAGTTAAATCTTTTGTACTAAAAAGCTGTTTCAAGAAGCATTAAAAAAGTGATCCCAAACGAAATCTCAGACTTTGTTTGGAACAGCTTTCTTCGTGCTTTTTAAAATAATTCTTTAATACAAAAAATTTAATTTTGTACTAAAACTCTATTTTAATAAGCAATAAGAAAATCGTTACAAACGAAGCCTCAACCATTGCTACAAATCAGACAACATATGTATCTCTTGCCTATTTAATACTCAGCAAAGCCTCTTCTTCTCCCCCCACACTTGCTTGCTGGTATTGTGTGACTGGAGTAGTACTGGAGATGAGGAGAAGATCTTCAGTTTCTAAAGGGAGAACTGCTGGGGCCAGGAGGAAGAGAGCTGTGACAAGTTTGGTGATAAGGAAGCTAAGGAAGCTCAAGAGAATTGTGCCGGGATGCGGCCGGAGCTCCGGCGCAGACTCGCTCCTTCGAAGAACAGCAGCATACATATCTTCCCTCGAAGATCAGGTTCTTCTCCTGGAGAGCCTCTGCAACCTCTTCGGTGTGTAGCTCTCCTGCAACCTCTTTTTACCATATATATACTGTGTAAAAGAGGAGAGTGTTTTGGGAATTGATGGTGCTGTATATTTTTATTATCTTCAAGCTGTATATGTCTTATTGAAGCTTGCATGAATGATTGGAATTTCAGATGAACAAATGAAGCACTTTTGCAGAAGAGCTATTTATTTGGAATAGTATAAGATTAGTACAAGTTAGTTCGCTCGAATTGATACTAATGGCAGGGAGAAAAAAGACTATCGATCTTCTTTTCCAACAAAGAGAGAACAAAAAATAAAAATCCCTTCTTTGATAACTGGGCTCCTTGTATCAGTTCTACGATAAAATAAAGGCCAAAGCTTTATGAAGGAAATTAATGCATCTCTGAGATCCAATCTTTGATAAGATTTTTTTTTTTTTTTTGAAAGTTTTTGTATTTGAATGCGTCTTCTATAGGTATGTATGCTCATCTATTTTCTCCTGACTAATTCAGATCAGAGAATCCACCCTCAGTTCTATTTGAAAGCAGCTTCTATGACTCGCTGTACTTAATTTTCTGCAATCAAACCTTAGGTGTTTACTCAGCATAAGCCATTGTTTTCTCATTCAAAGAATTTTTGTTAAATTTATAAGTTTCCTTTTTTTTTTTTACATATAATATGCTCTGTTTTGTTTGAAGGAGTCAATAGAAAGGAAATGAAAAGTAGAAATTGATAGTTGAAGAAAATATTTTCTTACTAAAAATTATGAAGTTGATGTGATAGAGTATCTTCACTACTCTGATTGAAATATATATATTTTTTATCATAGAAATTTTGCAATATAATGAGAAAGGAGTAATAAAATAATAGTCAAATAAAATTATAATTACTGTTTGAAAAGCTATTCACTGAGAAAAATATTCCAAATATACTCTTAGTTGAGAAAATATAAAAAAAAAACATATTTTGTATTTTTTATGTAATTAAACTTTAAATTTATTTATGAGGAAGTGGCATTTTAGGCTTCGTTTGGGATGGTTCTTACTGCTTCAGCTTCTTAGTTAAAAAATTAAAATTTTAAAACTAAAAAGCTGCTTTAAGAAATAATAAAAAAAACTTCCCAAACGAAACCTTAGGATTTGTTTGGGACCGCTTTCTTGTTGCTTGAAGATTTTTGTATTAAAAAGTCGTTTTAAGAAGTAGGAAGAAAGCTGTCACAAACCAAGCTTTAGACTTCGTTTGGGACGGCTTTTTTATTGCTTTCTAAAACGGAGTTTTAATACAAAAATAAAAAATTTTGTACTAAAACTCTATTTTAGAAAGCAATAAAAAAGTCATCCCAAACAAAACCTTAGTCTAAAAAATGAGCCTGACATAAATTTTCTTAATGTGTTTCACTGATTAGAGAGACAAAAATTCCTAGTAAAGTATGCATTGACCATTCCAACCAAATCTAATTAATTATATCCTAATTACAAGCAAATCAAATACTCAAGATAAAATTATGATGTAAAATATATTTATCTTTCCTTTAATTTCATTAAACAAAATGCAACCAAATTACAAATCTATTACATTTATAATATATTTATTTATATATAATACCAAAAAAAGGAATTCTATCAAATCAAATATTATTTCATATTTCTTAATATCAATCCATAATACTTGTATTTAAAACCCTAAACACAGAGGCAAGAATATTCTAATAAATATAATATTGTATATTACAGTGATTTAAATCTAGGTTTATCCAAAGAGTATTTAGGATATTACTGTTTGATGTGCAATAAAGCATGAAATTGAACAGCTTTTTAGAATATTCATGACAAATGATATTAATTATGTTTATAAGAAAATTTAATTAAAATTTCAATCTTATTTTGATGATATCATTTTCTATGTTTCATATAAATCTATTCAAATTTTATAAAGCTAATAATAAAATCTTAATATTTACTTATATAATACTAGTATTTTATATTTTCTTTGGAATAATTTTTCGATTATTTTTATGATAAGAAAAATATTTTTAAGAAAATAATATTTGTTTGACCACTATTTCAAGTTTATGAACTAATTTTAGTGATATCTTTTATTTTATTAACTATTTAGATATTATATAGATAAGTTCAAAGATTTTGGGTTTGTTTATGACAGTTGCAATTTTTTGGTAAAAGTAATAATAAATCTACTGCAGTGAAAGTAAATTTTTTTAAATTTGTTGTAAAAAATAATTTCATAATGCAAAAAATTATTGAAAGTAGCAAAATAATAATGGCTGAATAAAAATTATAATTATGACTGGAAAAATAAAGTAATAAGAAAGTTGTTCCAAACAAAATCTTAGATTTTAAATAATAAAAATATACATAAAAAATTATATATATATATATATATATATATATATATATATATATATATATATATATATATATATATATATATATATATATTATTTCAATAATATATCTTCAAAACAGTTATAAAAATATTTTATTTTTCAAATAAAATTTAAATCAAAGATAAAATATTCAATCACATGATAACTTTAAAATATCATTTATCACAATTAAAAGTGCTCCAAACAGGAAATGGCCTAAAAGCTTCTGCCATAAATGTTTTCCTATTTTAATGCTAAAGACCACATGAAAGCTTCAAAGGCAAATATAACTATGCTGTCAAGTGGGCTCTCTTATTTGTAAGGCAACTTTGCTCTGCTAATATCAAATGATAAACTTTTTTTTTTGCTTCATGACTGCAAGTCAACCTGATTCTAAGGCTTTGTTTGGGACGATTTTCTTACTGCTTATTAAAGCAACTTTTTAACATAAAAGTTAATTTTTTTTATACTAGAAAGTTGCTTTAAGATACAGTGACAAAGCCGTCCCAAACAAAGCCTAAATCCACATTAACCTGTTCCAGCAGATAAGCTGGTTTAATTTTGTTCAGCAAAACAGAATAAGTTTCTACTCCAACCAAATAAGTCATTCTAAAAGCACTTGCACATTAATGGCTGAAATAGTTGGTCTATAAGCACTGTAATCTATGAAAGAACACTGATGTAATGCCATAGTGATTTGTCTCTGTCTGTAGTTTTCAAATATTAAATCCTTTGTCGAAGTCAAAATGGTGTGTGATTATCAGTGTATGAGAACCATATCTCTGATCAATGTCATTTTCAGATGATTATTCATACTTGGCTCAGAAAATTTATTGTAATCTTGCATGAAATATTTAGCCAAAAATCATGAAGCAGGTAGAGTTTTTGTTCTGGAAGAACAGTGTTGTCTGCACTATGAAATGAAATTCTGCAATGATAAAGATAAGCGCGAAAAATCTATTTTTCACTTCAAAATATAGTAACAATTAGATTAAATAGTAATTCATCTTCAACCGAATTCCAGTTCTAACATCAAAAAAGAATATTCTGTATATATTATTTTTCAGATCTGATTTATATTTATTTTCAATCAAAATGGGTGAATAGCGTTTTGAATAGTGCGATGTCAATATTGACGTCGCACTGTTGATAGTCGAGATTAAATGCAAAAAATTACATTTTTATATGTTGTTCGAGTGGACGCTTGCCGGAGCTGCAAACGGGCGAACAAAGTTCGGTTGGAGGTGCCCTAAAAAGTGATTCACAAGTCAGCAAAATAGAAAATAGTACTCACAAGTCCTTCTCAATGGGCACAAATTTAAATCATGTTTATTCAGGCACATGTCACTTTTAACTGTGCAGCACATCTCAAGCGGTAGAAGGTTTTGCAGTGTTCTTACTTTCCTCGTGGTCAGAAAAAATGCTAATTTTGGCAATAATTATATATAAGAAGCCTAAATTGAAGTAAACATAGCATCAAGTTGATTTGCATAAATTAGATTTACAGAACTAAGTGCCAAATAGTTCATAAAGCCTGACTCAGATAATTCCAAAGATGATTGTGATGAAGAGTAAACTCAACTTGGAGCAATTTTCATTTTTTAATTGAGTCACAGTTTGTCTCTTCTTCAAACAAGGACAGACAAAGATGAGCTTGATGAGACTCTACAATTCAATGGAGAAAAAGGAAAGGATGACTCCATACGCCTGTAGCCTCTAAAGAAGGGCAGGTGCAGGGATTTATTGCTGTCAAAGTTCACGAAATTCATGTGAACACCATGCAATATTAAAATTAATTCGTTTAGACCGAGTTTTCGATTGGACGGATTTCATTCTACTTTTTAAAATAACTTTCTAGTACTAAAAAAATTACTTTAAGAAACTAAAAAAAAGTCGACCCAAACGAAACCAGAGTGATTCAGGACTGAATAGGTAAGTAATGGCCACCTTGGGATGTCTCCTATGTTCATTTTTACCTTATCTCCTACCATTCTTCTATGTGTAAGCAAGTATTAATAAAAGTTTCACACTATAGAACCTTTGGACCTTGCAATAAATGATTATAAATAGATGAGAAATTTGAAACCATTATAAAAAAAAAATATTTTCTTCTTATTAAAAAAAAAAAGAGTCTTCCTTATCAAGTCATTGTTTCATAATCTTCTTACTTTTCCTTAGTGTTTATCATCTTCACCCATCACCAATAGAAACTACACTGTTTCTTGAACAGTAAAATCTGTGTACAGAAACAGTGCTGTACCTTTTAATGTTCTTTATTCCACACACATTTCAACACATTTCAAGATCAGTAAACAATAACTAAGGCCCCCTTCCTATGTTGTACTCTCTTCAATTTTTATTGTGGTTATGATTAATTTTTTATAATTAAATATTATAAAATTTATATTTCAGATAATTATCTAATTGAAATTCAGGATATGAAATTCAAATGGATATTAGTAATAGAATTCACATAGAAATTTAAGAAAGATTGAGATAAATATGAAAAGATTGGATTAGAATGCATTAGAAATGATCATTGTTTAGTAATTTTATATTAGAATTTAACTTTTAATAAGACAATTGAGAAAACAAAAAAGAGTCGACCCCACATAGTGAAATAAAGACTTAGGCTTTGTTTAGGACGGCTTTCTTTATGCTTCGTAAAGCAGCTTCTTAGTACAAAAAATTTTATTTTTGTACTAAAAAACTGCTTGAAGAAGCAATAAGAAAGTCGTCTCAAACGAAGCCTTATTGTTGTTGTTGTTGTCATCATCTTATGATGCGTTTAAGATAACTGTAATTTTTTAAAAAGGAGGTTGTAAAACTACTTCAGAAAAAAAATTTAAATGTTGTCATAAAAAGTAGCTTCCAAGCATAAATATTTCCTGAAAGCAATTACCAAACAGAACCTATGATTATGGTTTAAACAATACAGTTATAAGAAAGCAGTCCCAAATAAAGCCTTCACAATAGAATGCTTACAGAATTTTGAACACCATTCAAGAATTTTAGTTAAGCTTGTTAAAATAACTATATTAGATAAAATCTCATTAATCAGGAGACTTATGAGATTAACGTTTCTTAATATTTTAACTGTTTATTCTTTTACATAGTTTTCTTCTAATTATTTGAAGTATGCCTTGCATCAGAAAGCCTTGCGACAAGCAAGGAGTCCCTGAGAAAATCTCATTGCTGGTTCAAATAAGAGCAAGGCATTTCCAAGCATTCCCAACCTCATAACTAATATAATCCTAACAAGATGCCTCTTCATCTTCCTACAGCACACATCAAAATAATGGAAAATTTCTTACTTTTTTTGTCATGACAGATTTCAAAGTCATTAAATTTATTTTGAGATATGAATATAATACTAAATTAATTGATTTCTGCTAAATTTGACTAATAGAAAACATCAAGACAATTCGATTGCTCCCTCACTAAATTTTGGCAAGAAGGAGAGCTGCTTCTTGTCAAAGAATGGTGAAATCTAATAGAAAGATGAGAAAGAAGTAAATGAAGAAAGTAAATTGATAGCTAATAATGATTCTATAACAAATCTAGCTGATCAATCATGTTAGTAGAATGATAGAGCAAATGGCAACCATGATGGAGTGGATGAGCATGCAAACAACGACTATTGTGACTAGTGGACCAACTCATCCTCTTTTCATCCAAATGCAAATATGATTGGAGAGGATGAAGATGGAGAAATGTTTGTGACTCAAGTAGGATAAGGCAATTCAAAGTATAAGCCAAACAAAGTAGAGATTCCAATTTGTGATGGAACAATTAATATCAAGAAGCTGGATACATTGATCAACCAGATGGAGACTTCGCATTGTATAGGTATAACACCCATGATAAGATTGCCTTAGCCTAACTGGAATTATGCCATTATGAAATGATGGTGGAATTCTCAACTAAAGATGATTGACCATCAAGAGGTGTGGGCTCCGAAAAATCGTGCCCTAGCCTCCCCTGTCGCTTTCGGGGGAGTTTTAATAGATTAAGTTTTAGGACTATTTTTTAGAAGGTAAATTGGGTTTGTAGATAAGACGCTGCCCAGAGATTTCGCCCTCATTTTGGCAGGACTTTATGATCTAAGTTCTGATTTCCTATAGGTGCAAGCCCTTAATTAATTACCCCTCCCGATAACAAGAGAGAACTTTCGATTAAGACTAGCCATCAAATGAATACATTGTATCTGTAGATACGTGATATCCGGCATATAGTAGCAGCATTGGTCGGTTTTAAAAATTTTGACATTTAAAATTTGAAATGTCATCATCTAGCACTTGATGAGCCCGATCAAGATCTCATGGTTCCGTCATTCCGAGCTATCATCGTCCATAGTCTACTTAGTCAAAGGAGTTAGTCGACCCAACCTAACAGAAGGATCTTTGTTGGTAGCCATAAGTATCTTGTAGACCTGTGGTGGATGTTTGTCTAATGGAGCAAATTAATAGAGGGCTTTGTGCCATATCGTTTATATCTTATTGATTCATATCTTAAGGATTTAATGTTATTAGAGCACGATCATGACCATAAAATAATGGCGCCATTTAGCGGCAAACCACCCGCTTCAAAAGGCCCTATTCATAGCGGTTTACCTACTATGCCATTTAGCAGCGAAACCCATAGTGTGGTGTCATTCGGCGGCAAAACCACTGATTAGCGGACACATACCACATTCTTACTTGCAACAAACAGATTGAGAATGAATCTTAATGATATTCTCGACTAGACATTAGTTCTTTGTGAGATTAAGTAGTTTTCAGATTTGTCAATTTCGGCAAACTTTTGCGAATGGTGGATGGGTATTTGCTTGAAGCATTTGATGATTTATTTTAATTTTAAATATCTTCGATTTTAAAAGTTTGCGAGCATTTGAAAATATATAATCTCATATGGTTGAGAATTACATTCAACACGGCCATCATCGGGGAGTTCATGTGTTATTACATTTTTATTGATAAAACACTTTCAACTCTATCCCCTTGCCAACAGAGGATCAGACTCGAATATAAATTTATTTCTTAACCTACATGGCATTCTCAGACATCACGTGTGTACTTACAACACGCTCGCAACGGCCTACGTGGGTATATGCCGTTGGATGCATTTTGCACGATGCATTCACGTGTGTACATGATATGATTTTTGAAGTGCAATTGTAGTGTCACAAAATATACTATACTGAAACCCTTTGCTTATTGTAAATGCATGAAGAGGCATTTTTGAAATATAATTATAATATCAAATGGCATATTAGAGTGAAACCCTCTGCTTATTACAAATGCATGTGGGGGCATTTTGGAATGTAATCATGATGTCAGATGACACACTAGATCTGCTTATCATAAAAGCATCCAGGGGTATTTTTGAAATGCAACTATAGTATCAAATGACATGCTGGAGTGAAACCATCTACTTATTACAAATGCATGTGATGGTATTTTGTAATGTAATCATGATGTCAGATGACAACAAAAACAACATCAGGCCTTTATCCCACTACGTGGGGTCAGCTACATGAATTATTTTTCTCTATTGTGTTAAGTTAAGAGTCAAATTCTCATTTAAACCTAAAGAAGAAAGGTTATTTCTAATATTTTGTAACTAAGTCTTTTTAAGTCTACCTCTACCTTTCTTAACATCGGCCAAATCTAATACAACTATTTTTCTAACCGGGTCATCGAAAGGCCGTCATTTTAGATGATCAAACCATCTAAGGTGACACTCTCTAGATAGAGTGAACAATTTATGTTATACTTATCTATTTAAAAGTTTGATTTCCTATAAAAGGTTCAATCTGAAAATTCAATAAAATATTTCCACTTCCTCGCACTTCACTCTGCCGCTTACAATCTTCCCATGGTCAACTGTAGTAATGTCACAATACAGTACCTGGGGTGCCGTAGCATGTTCAGGACTGTAGCTACAGCGCTCAAACTCAACCAAATCGCAGGCCAGACATTCAATTCTATGCCACTGACCACCACACCCTTCCAGAAGACGGATACATCAAGCTTTACTGCTATCCACATCAAGAAATAGGATAAAAGACAGAAGAAAATTCGTCTACAAGGAGTTGCATTTAACCCAGGTCATTAGAGATCCCAAAAACAAGAGAGAAAAAAAACCCACCCTTTTTACCTTTTCTAATCTCTCAATATGAGCTTACAAGACATAAATTTTTTTTTCCTTTTTTATTCTTTTACAAGCTTACAAGACATAATATTGATACGTTTGTACAGCAATCTAGGATAGTAGAATGACTAAAAAATCATGTAAACCATAAAGCCACAATGGCAGACTGATTCTTTAGAAGCTTAGCTAAATCCTAAGAGAGAAGGAAAGCAGAAAAACACAACATGTAGATCATTTTCTCACACTTCCTACTCTACCTTGGTCATAGACGCACAACTTCGAAAAACATGCTATCTACCCACCTTACAATGTAAAAAGCAACTGATTATGGCCTCCTTTGGAATAGCTTTTTTGTTGCTATCTAAAACAGTTTTTAGTACAAAAATATCTTAAATTAAAAAATTTTATAATAGAAAGCCGTTTCATGAAGTAGTATGAAAGTTGTCCCAAATAAAACCTATACCTGTTGAAAGTTAAGCATACAAATCTAGAAGCACAACAGAACATTAGCATAAAAAAGTAAATTACAAACGAAACAGTGTAGTTTGATACAGAAAAAAAAAACTCTGCAAATTGGTCACTTCACAAGAAGCCTGTTCAGCAACTGTGCCCCACGAGCCATTCTCCCTGTAAGGAACCATCATAAGACATTATAAACTAATAACAAATGGCACCAAAACTAAAGCATGAGCAACTAAAAAGCACATCAAGGAAACTAATTTCTTGCGATAAAATCACAACTGAACCTCATGTTTAGAGACAGAAGATTTTGCCTACTGATTCATCAGTTCCAACAAAGAATAGGTGATTAGATGGCTTGCCTAATATTGTTCTATTACTTTAATAGGAGGGGACTGTTAGACCGGTCCGACAGACTGACATATGCGAACACAAAGGTGGATTTCTCCGCCTCCTGTACGCACCGAAGGCGTAAGCTATTTTAGGAAGGTTTTTTGAGGGAGTCAGGAGAGAAATTTGAATGTATGGATTGATTAGAGATTTCTTTTTGATTTATATGTATTAAATAGTTTGTTTTCTTAGGGTTAGGGCATCTTGAATTTGGCTGAAATTTGAGATCTTCTAGATTTAGGTTTTCCTTTGGGCTCTAGCGGTGTCTAGAGATTGGGAGAGATTGATCCTCCTCTCAAATAGAGGATCAATTGTATCTTGGTACTTTCCACTTCTTTTTCATCAAATAATACAAATTATCTACTGTTTTCATTGTTTTGTGTGGATTTTTGTAGAGAAATCTCGCTGTTTTCCGAAAATTGATAGGAAAAACTTGAGATCTACAAGTGTCTCCTATCAGGGACTTATTTATCTGAGCGGTAGCATGCAATACTTGACACAATTTACTATTTCTATATGCAAAAAAAAACTAGTTAACCGAAATTTAAGAGCAAGGCAAGATATAGGAATTTTAAAGGTCTCCTAAGCATCAGAGGTAGAACTACAAGGGAACATAGTTTCTTAGTCGCTTCTGTCGAATGTAATGGTTACATATCCATTGAAATGACTTAATAGTTTATCAGAAGTAAAGCAAGCTGAGATAGCCACCACATAAACAAAAAGAAATCAAAACATTGAATTAAAGTATCAAACCAAGCAAATATGGACACAGCCTTCAAATAGATGAAAACTAGGCCATGCAATGGAAAAGTACATCCTACTATATGAACACCATTGACGCAGTAATCCAAACAGCATTCAACTTAACAATCCAAAGAAAAAAAGCAGAATATTTCTCCACGTGAAAAGACTCAACAGCAACAAACAGTATTATATTAGACTAAAGCAGCACAGTACTGCGGTTGAACTTCCCTTTCATAATTGATCATTTGATTATGTTTGACTCTCTTGCCAAGATAAGTCATCTCCTTGGATAAGATTGAAAAGATAGGGCTATATAACAACTAATTGTTCCAAAGCAACACGTGTAACATTCTTCAAGTATTGTTCAACTAGTCAACCAGCGAAAAAGATAGGATAATCCTAAAACTCTTATTTTTAACTTAATGACCTCTAAAAAGCTCGAGAGCAAATATTGTAATATTCACCAGAAAGTGAATACCTCGTTATACTATTACTCAAGCTAAAGAAAATGACTCGTTGAGTATAATTCAAATATGCTGCTCAGGGGGCTAATTTCTTATGCTTCTTTATAGTATTACATATTGAGCTCCACATCTTCCAACTATGTTTCCTAAACCAAAGTATAAGAAATTTACTGTAATAACCTAAATTTCAGGTATGATTACAAATATTTTTTTTAATTAATTAAATTCTAATTATGATTAGCAATTAATTACTGGTAACAAATAAATTCTTGTTCTATTAATTAATATGTTATTGTTAAAGAATTAAGTAATTAAAAGTTATTGTTAATATGAATAAACTATGTTTAATGTTTATACTGCTGTTAATCTAAAAAATAAGTTATGTTAATTAGGCCTCTAATAAGATTCCCGTACTCCACTAGCACTAATATTATATTAATTAATATATGCTTACACTCAGCCATTCCCAAACAATGCATGCAACGGTTCAGATGAATGGGAAAGGATAAGCATTAGCATATATTAGAGAAATACTGTAATCTACTATTCCATACGGTCCTTCAAGCAGCGGTTAGCGGGATAATTTTTGTTGTGTGTGAAGCGAAGGTGGAGAGGAGCACTAGAGCGGAAACAGTGCAGATTTTCCTATGTTTGGCATATTACTCTGCTTTGAAGAAGATATGTCATAGTGCAATGGGGGATTTGGTAAGGTTGATTTTTGTAGCAGAGTTGGCTAGGAATTTCGGTTCATACAAGGAATTCCTGTACAGCAACAACAGTTAGAGCCGAAATTTCTGTGAGAACAGAAATTACGGAAGTGTAGCAAACCCAGAGGAAAATTTTGGCAGTCTCTGTAGCAGGAATAGGTTGAAGAATTCAGCATTTCCACTGTGCATTGGAGAGGTTTGGCATGCACAGAAATTTTCAATGAACAATAGTGCTTGGAAAGATTTGGAACAAGAATAAAAAGGAAGAGTAGAGATATAATATAAGAGAAAAGAAAGAAGGAAATTGAGGGAAAGACAAAAGAGGTAAGCAAATTGTTAGTATGATAATGTTGTAGTTGTCTTTTAAATTTTTGTAAAGTTGATAATAGTTCCTAAAGCAAGCATATCTATTATATTTTTAGGATTCATTAATTATATGCATAAGAGAGGTTTCGAAGTTACTTATAATCGTAAAAGAAGGCGTAGTACAGAATCGGAGTGGACGTCTCGGCAAGAAGGTAAGTAATGCAATTTAAAGTCTAAAGAAAACTTTGTAAATTGATATTGTATGAATTTAAGGAAAATAAGCACTACTAGTTAGTTTCCTTTTTCTAAAGGATATTCATAGTCAAGTTTCCAAGTATGATTAACCCCTTACATAAATTAATTATGTGAGTTTAAATCAAGATGTATTATGTTCATCTAAATATTTTCCTTACTGATATTGTTTTGAAAAGAGATCTTTTTCTTTACTTATTATGTGCATATTCAAGTTATACAATGAATAAATAAGAAAGCTTGCAGCATGTATAGTATGTATAATGAATATGGAATATATACTGAATATCAATTTAAAAGTAAAATTTGACTAAATATTTATATATAACTTACCAATGTAGGTGGGGCAAAAGGGTCCCCATATATTAAACTGTTTGGTAAGTGAGGCAAAAGGGATCCCAAGGAAATGAAACCTATAAAGCATGTGGGGCAAAAAGGGCCCCAAAGAAGCAAAAGGAACCTCTATGTAATTCAATGGCGATAATGTCAGGTTTACCTGTGCTCCATTGAATATGTTTATGAATGAGTAGTCAAATCTTTTAATGAATAAAATTGATATTCAGTATGGATGTAAGAAAAATTTATGGGTAATGTCAAATGAGAATTTATAAAGTTTGCTCAAGTAGTCTAACTTTATTTATGTTTTCACTATTTTAAATTTTATAATCATGCAATTTAAATGTTACTTCAAGTTGCATCAATTATGGAGTCTCATAGCTCACCAGTAGTTTATTACTGGTTGTTGTTACATAAAAGGGAAAGGAAAAAAATGAAAGATGACTAATCTGCAAGTATTTATATATTAAGCTAATGTTTATTCTATGTTTGAAGTCTATTTTTGAGGTTAGTAAGCAATTTACATGTTGTACTACTTTAAGATTTGTTTGGGCTTCCTTAGTGGCTTTGTAAATGTGCTTATTGAAGTTTTAATTTGGAAGATGCTTCAATTGATGTATAAATGGACTTATGGTTGGATGTTTCATATGAACTTCTAAAAAAAGTTGTATTAAATGTTTTTGAAAGGATAAATGATTATGTAATGCATGTTACACTCAATGGTACTATTTAGGGGTACTGTGGGGTGTTACATTTGCTGCAGTTATTCAAAGCAAAAATTAAACATCCATAAACAGCCTAATTGCCAAAATCAAACAACGATTTCGTATTCACAAATATACATGGGCTCACGCAGATGAAAGCTTATATTTGAGCATGCTGGACATGATTTAAAGATAGGTTTCCAATTAGCCAGATTTAAGATTGCTAAAATGGGTGGAGCTCAATTTCCCCATGTTTCTAACATGCAAATTTGATTTCAAAATCTTTTAAAATCCATAAAAATCTTGGGTAAGATTTGGATCAAATTTGGTTATCATTTTCAAGTTTGGTGACAATGAAACTCAAGATCAAATTCACAGTTTCACACCTTATCTACTTGAATACATATCACCCCATGGTGTTATACAATAGAAGATCAAATCAAAAGGTATAATACAACTCAGCTTCTCCTTGTTTATGCCATCACGGAAAGCAAGAACCTCCCTCAGTGCAAGAGGAAGATTAGGTGGTGAACAAATAAGCTTATTGATGGAGAGCCTAAGGTCAAGCATCGGTAACAATGACTAGGAGGTGGTTGCCAAAAAGTATATTGATATTGAGGGAGCTTACAATTGAAACAATCGAAAAAAAATTAAAGAAGCACAAATAATATACAATTAAAAAAAGCCAAAAAAAAAGGTATATTAAGTATAGGGTATATTATATAATATTAGCTTACACATTATATCTAAATATAATGTCAAATATAACTCGAGATTTATTTATGATTTAGATTTTTTTAGTTGTTGTATTGATAATCAAGAGAGTGGTAAGGAAAAGTAAAGTGAGTGCAAAGTGAGAGTGGAAATTTAGTTGACCAAAAAGAGAGTATTTGGGGTGTGGAAAATATATTATATCTTATATGTATCTCTAAACTAATATACAATTTATCTCTCTGTACAACTACAAATTTAAGTAAATTTTAACAAACCACATAAACCCATATATATACGTCCCTCGTGCATTCCCACAATGGCACAACCACATGCGAGAGTCGAGACGTTGAAATTTCTCCTGCAAGCGAACTGGAAGACACTCAGCTAGGGTTTCGTGTTGGGTCGGGTCAACTCGGAAACCCGGCGGATCGGTTCGAGTTGTAGTTTTTTACCCATCTGCGAAAACGGGTCGGGTTCGGGTTGTGTCAAATAGTAGTGGGACAGTGTCGAGTTCGACCTGAACCCGACCCGTAACCCGATTTTGACACTCCTAGTTAAAATGTGTGGAGCTTACTTTCCCTATATTTCTCCCATATAAATTTGATTTCAAGTTATTTTAAATCTATTAAAATTTTGTACAAATTTTGAAACCAATCTGATTTTAATTTTCAAATTTAAAGGCAACCAAACTCGAGATCAAATTCACACCTTATCTAACTTTACACTGATGGACTGGCTGAACTTATTGGCCCCACTAGTGTGGGCGGCGAGCAAGAAGAGAAGGGGGCTCAAAGGGGATTAATTACTTACTATGTTGCACCGATACGGATACGGCGACACGGATACGACACGATACGGATACGGGACACGCCAATTCTTAAAAATACAGGATACGGGTACGGCGTGGACACGGCATTATAATTTATAAATCATACATAAAAATTAAGAAAACAAACAAAGCATAATATTTGAAATTACAAAAAAAAATGACAATAACATCATTTGTAGCCTTGTAGCTTATAATATCAAAATATAAGCAAGCATTAAATGTCTAGTAAAACAACAAAAGCATAAACATAAATTATCTAGCACTTGAAGTTTCAACTATTCAATAGAGGGAATTATATAATTATCTTCTTCATTGGTTTGTCTTTGAACTTCTATATCATCTTCAATAAATATCATAGCTTTTAATTCAGGCTGATCAAGTGAAAGATTAGTAAATTTTAATATTTTCATATCATCAAGAGACTCAAATCCATCTCGAAAATGAGAGAATCTTGCTCGCAACCGTGGAAGTAAATACGACACGTCTTTTTTTTCGGATTTCTTTTTGTTTTTCAACCGACACGCGTATCGGATACGCGTGTCCTTTTGAAATTAAATAGCATTTTAATTGGATACGGCTTTAGCGTATCCGACACATATCGGTGGAGTATCGGAGGCGTATCCGTGTATCGGTGTATCAGATACAGCACGCCTTCATAAATAGGTGTATCGGTGCAACATAGATTACCTATCATAGAAGACTAAAATTGGGAGAGAATTATGAATGTTTACTTGGGAGAACGGAGGCTGGTTTGATTGGGAGGGAATTAGTAAGTTTCTTAATCAAAAGGGAGTTGTTTTGGAAGGTTATTAATCAAGGAAAAATTGTTTAGGAAAGTTTTCATCACAATTGGGAGTGAATTATTTAGGGCAAGAGATCTAATTTGAATTCAAAATCTATGATGAAAATATTTAGGAAAATTGGGGAGGAATCAAGGGGTAATTGCTTAGAAAATTTTTAATTACAATTGGGAGGAAATTATTTAGAGCAAGAGATCTAATTTGAATTCAAAATCTAAGAGGGAATTATTTAGGAAAAGGGGGCTGATTTGGGAGGGAATTGAGGTAGCCAATTTAAGGATATGTTGTTATTTTGGAGGGAGGTGATGTGCATGTTGTAATCTTTTTTGAGAGGGCTCTATTCGATGGCTAGGGATTTGGGAGAGTAGGATCTTCCTCTCCAATTGAAGATCCAACTATATATTACGATTTTATTTCATATATCTTGCAATAAAAAGAATTTTGGTGTGTTATTGTTTCACTTCTTATTATCATTCGTTGATTTTGAGAAAATTGCATCCACTTCCTATCACACACCTACCACTTCATAATGTCCCAAAAAAAGAGATGAAATAAAAGGATATGACGCAACTCTCATCTTGTCCTTGTGAATGCCATCAAGGTTAGCAAGGATCAGCTCTTGGTTCAAGTGGATGATGTTGATAATGAGCTGGCGAGCTCATTAATTGAGAACTTAAGGTCAAGTATTGGCAACAATGCAGCTCTTTTGAGTTCAAGATGATATAGTCAATAGCAGGGAGATTTCTACTGAGATCATTTTGAAGGGCGACGACAGTCCTGGTGGTTGGTAGGCAATTCAACAAGGATGACAACGACTATAGCAAGAGGTGTCAAGGGCTTTTGGAGAGGAAATGACACTCGAATGGGAGAGCTTGCAACTAAAATAGTGAAGGAAAGCAAAGGAGCTCAAGTACTATTTAATTATGAAGAAATGGAAAAAATAAGGGTATATTATGTATATAATATAGTATATATACATATAGCTATTGATGTTATTCCTTCTTGAGATTTCTTTATATTTTATGGTTTTTTTGTTTTTTGTTGTATTGTTTTAATAAAAAAAAAAAAAGATAACATAAAATAAAGAGAGTGAAGAGATTGAGAAAGAGGAAAAAAATCTAATGTGACAAAAAACAGAATATTTGAAGAGTGCAAATATATTTCATCTTATAATCATCTCCGTGGTAGTTTATCACTAAACTTTTTTCCTTTCTCTATGTAGTTGTGGATATAAATAGATCTCATTAAACCAAATACTCTATTATGTTCTTTTTTTTTTTTGGTGTTTTTCTTGCATATTATTTTGTTCATTCTCGTGATCATAAATGTTATCAAGCATGCATTTTTCCAACAAAGATTTGTTAAAGCCTAGTCTAAACACTACATAACTTGGCTTAGCTCCTAATTGTAGACATATCTAAGCTGCTCCCTGTAAACCTATTTATTTTCACTGTTGTTAGATTGTTCGAAATTTGAACAAAGTGAAATATTTTTCATCCTCAGCTCAGAAAGAATGGGAAGAATCCTTATTGCATTTTACATTATTCTCCTTTGGTTTGTTAGACATAGGATATACTCCTTTGTATAGGCATGGGTGGTCAGCACAGGCTGTATGGCTACACGCTTAACCAATTTTGGGGAGCTTTAGATAGAGATCTCTCATCCAACTTGCTTTAACCAATCATCTCATTGTTTGTCAAGTATGCAACTTTAGGAGCTTTCTTGATATGCTATATTTATTTTCAATGTAAGATCACAGCAACTTAAAAATGAATTTAAAAAATTTGCAGTTAATTGAACTATAAAACTCCTAGAAATCTCATACAAAAAATTTACTATGTAGAAGAAAAACAAATTATGATAACAAACATATAAACTTCTTAATATTATAATTAGATTACAAGATACTTACAAATTTTGCACATTAAAGAAGATTATAACGGCAAGATTATAAGGGCAATATAATATTATGTGAAATTGATCCTAAAGAAAAAAGTATGGCAAGAAAAATTTTCATACAATACTATTTCGAATAATATGGATGTGAATTCTTATTGTTTATATTTTGGCAAGAAAGATTTCATTCAAAATTTCAAAGAATAACCATCATCTTTCTCCATATTCATATTCACACTATAGAGAGGTTTCTTGTTCTTTTTGTTGGGCACGTTTGGGAGTTCCTTGATAGGAGGCTTTGTATGTCAGCTAGGAGCCGGTGTTGTGGTGGAGGCTAGCAACTGAAGCATGATGAATTATAGTTTTGTGATAGTTGAGGAGATTATAATGGCATTTGACATTTTTTTTGGTCATTAAGCATTGAAAGAAAACAATTTAAGCAGGAAGAAATCAATAAGAAAAACAAAAAGGAAAATTTTCATCCTACAACGCTCACAGTGAAAAAATATCGAAACTTTGGGTGAAATGCAGGCAAAGAAAGAAGACTGAAGTAATCGAATCAGAAATCACCTGGAGTCGCAGAAGAGCGGGCAGAAGCGTCCCATGCAGCCTCTTCAACCGTAGAAGACGGATACTCCGGCGGTAAAACTGGCGGTTTTGACAGCGGCGAGTTGATGAGCGGCGCGTACATGTAGGAGTCGGAGACGAGGTACTCGGCCAATGCCTTCGCGAATCCCTTGCTCTTTCTCCGCTTCATCGATTTCCTCTGCAGCCCTTGCCCGATACCCTTTTCCATCTCTTCTGCTTCGAATGGGTACTACGACACCCTTAGAAAGCCGCGAAATGAGTTCTCCGTAGCCTCTCTGGCAGTTTTTCTTTCTCCGAGAGGGACGCGTGGCGTGGTGGAGGAGAGGGATGGAAATATGATGACTCTTAGGGGGCTTTTGCGTAATTTAGGGCAGATTGGTTTGGTTTAGACTTTAGACCGTTAATAATTAAATTTTAATATTTATACATTTAATATTTTAACATCTATATCAAAGCACGCATAAAAATGTATTTCAATTAAAAAATAATATTAAATTTTTTTAATATAATTTAAAACGTATATTATGTAAATAAATATCAACATTTTGATTATTAGATATATAAATACATAAAATTTTACAATATGTATAAAAATCCCCTTAAAATCAAGAGAAAATTGATCAATAAATTTATAATAATATAAGAAAGTTATTTTAGAAATTATTTAAGAAAAATCTCACAAATATTTTATGAGATGTTTGCATTCTATGTTGGCTTAATTAAATTCAAATTAAGGCTTCGTTTGGGACGGTTTTTTTATTGCTTTATAAAACAGAGTTTTAGTACAAAATAAAAAATTTTGTACTAAAATTTTGTTTAGAAAGCAATAAAAAAACTGTCCCAAACGAAGCCTAATTCTCATTCCGCTTAGGAGAATATAAATGAACATCAAAGAAAATATGACAAATACTTTCTTATTCTAAAAAAAATTAATGTTTCAAATTGATCATATATAGTTGCATATATAAGGATTTAATGATTTTTTTATTTCACTTTCCTTTTCTCATGAAATTAATTTTAAGAGCTCATGTGATTTTTATTTGGAATTTCAAATTAGTATTTTCATGAGAATATGATATTATATTACATACATTTATTTAATGTATGATGACAAATACTAGCTAGTTAGAACGAGCTACTCGTTTAAAATTTTCCATTAATCAAAAACTAAGGGTATGTATAAGAAGAGCATATTTGACAGTAGTCCCAATTTAACAAATTTATGAGCAATTTTTATACTAAAAATTTATTTTAAGCAGCAGTAAGAAAGTCATTCCAAACATAGCTTTAGGTTTCATTTGGGACAATTTTTTTATTACTTTTTAAAACTGCTTTATAATTTAAAAATTAAAAATTTTATACTAAAAAGCTGTTTTAAAAAACAATTAGAAAGCCATCCCAAACAAAACCTTAGTACGACTTGATTAATGCTTCTTAAAACTGCTTTCTAGTATAAAATTTTTAATTTTTGTACTATAAAACTGCTTTAAGCAGTAAGAAAGTGGCCCCAAACGAAGCCTTAGTTATGACCTCCAACCGAATCCGGTATGAATAATCAAAATATATGAAATTAGTTGAAATTTATTTTAAAAAAAAATTATAACTGTTGTGGATAGATTTGTTTTCTTCAGTAAAAAAAAATATAATAATTTCATTACAGATATCACACACTAACAAATCTGATAATCTCCACTCCAATCAAAATTCAGTGTTAACTGAATGACAATCAACATAGTTTTTGCATGTAAAGGCCACCATAATTTCAATACAATTCATAATTATTAAATTCAAAGTTATGAAGGCAAATATTCCTTCCCAGGTCAAATCACTTTCCATGCCTTACAGGCCAATAAATAAAAATCCTAAATGATAGCAAAGGATCAATTCACAGTTCCAAAATCAGCCTTGAAAAGCTCAGCTGCATTCAAAATTGTCTTTTGATCAGAAGAGTAAAAGGGAATTTGGATCTGACCTTTCCTCATTTCTTAAAAGGCAGAAATTCAATGCCACACATATAGGGTCGCAGTACTTCTGGGACTGTTACTCCATCCTCCTTTTGATGGTTTTCAAGTATGCAGCAAATAGTTCTTTCTGTTGCAGTCAGGGTTGAGTTCAGCAAGTGCACAAATTGCTTGGATTGCTCATCATTCTGCAGATGGAGGAAAACGATGGAAAAATAAGCCATGCATTTACGCATGCTGCGACCAAACTAGTAGAAAAATTATGGAAATTAAAAATATGGATTGAGATTTGATTTTTTATTTTAATATTATGGTGGTAATTTTATGAATCTCCTCTTGAATATAAATTGCTTTTGAATATATATAACTATTCAATCTTAACTCTGTTTGAGATTAAGGCTTCGTTTGTAACATTTTTCTTTATGCTTCTTAAAGCAGATTTTTAGTACTAGAAAGTTGCTTTAAGAAACAGTAAGAAAGTCGTCCCAAACGAAGCTGAAGCATAAGGCTTCGTTTGGGACAACTTTTTTACTGCTTTAATTTACTAAGTAAATTTTTAGTATAAAAATGTTTTGGAATACAGCAAAAAAGTTGTTCCAATCGAAACCCAGTCTTCCTCATACCCTATGTTATTGCCTATTGGGTTTTACAATTTTTTGGGCAAAAAGTGACCGCTTCTATCAGATTGTGCTATGGTTGAAGCAAAGAACATGCCTCAAAAGCAACTTTGGTAGCAACTGTGGCAGTGAATTTCATACGGAAGGAATGTTCTTTTCCTCTCAACGGCAAAGATAAAAAATCTTCAAAAGCTTGCATTTCTCGACTTATTTAATTTGCTTCATATTAATTTGTACTTTATAAACATCTTCAAGTCGATTGATAATTGCAAGTCATATTTGAAATATATCTTATTTTTCATGCACGAAATGTATTTAATTGTCCAAATATTTCCAACACATTTTACCTCAACTCAATACAAAAGTTATTTTACAATAACATGAGCATAATACTAAGTTAAGTGTTGCAGAGATGAGGATGCTTAGGTGGATGAGTGGCTTTACCCTTAAAAATAGGATATAAAATGAGCATATATGTGAAAAGGTTAGAGTAGCTCCAATGCAAGATAAGATTAAAGAGAGTCGCCTTAGATGGTTTGGTCACATTAAACGAAGGCATTCCGATGACCCAGTTAGTAAAGTTGAGGTATTAAATTTGATTTATGCTAAGAAAGGTAGAGGTAGGCCTAAAAAGACTTGGTTAGAAAATATTTGAAATGATCTTTCTTTATCAGATTTAAATGAGAATTTGACTTTTAATAGAACATAATAACGAAAAAGGATTCATGTAGCCAATCCCACGTAGCGGAACAAAGGCTTGATGTTGTTGTTGTTGTTGTAACAGCTTTAATTAAAAGAAACTTACCTTCTTCTGCCCATATCCAATCCCTAACCTCCTCGCCTGATAATCCGTGCAATTTGAACAAGACACAAGCTCTCTGTATGCTTTTGATGCAGGAAACCAACCTTCAAGGTCGTATTTCTTGGCAGCTGCATCATTCAAAGCTCCGGACACAATAGAAACTATCTGATACGGTATCTTAAGCTGCAAAGGGTGAACAACAAACAAAATAAGTACATATAAAGGAAGTTGTCACAGAAGAAGGCACCATAGAAACTAATTAGTATCTACCTCCTGATAGAATTCCTCCGTGTTTTTAAGCATCTCTTCATGCATCAGCCAAGACTCATTGTCATTTGGGCTTGTGATACAGAACTGCTCCACTTTTTCAAACTGATGAACTCTAAAAATGCCCAATGTATCACGCCCATGAGATCCAGCTTCCTTTCGGAAACAGGTTGAATATCCAGCATATCTAAGAAGTACTAACAAATGCATTAGAAGGGCTAATTCATCTCTGGAAATCTTCCCCATAAGATTGACTGCAAAACAAAATTGAAGGAGCACAACTGAAACCAATTGAATGTGACAATACCTTAATGGTAAGCTCGTGGGATAGATTCGTTCCTCTAGATGATATGAACATAATGGTTGTTCAGAAGTAGCTATAAGATATTTGTCCTCTCCCTCGCCTGTAACCTGAAGAAGGTAAACTAATAAAGTCATCCATTAACCAGAACGGCATGCATGTGGATTGCTGTAAATTTGCAGACAATACAAATAATGCCCATGTGGATTCTTCCCAATCTTGAACATAAAAAAATGTTAACTTTACCGAAGAGGACATGCAAAAAAAGAAGGTTTAAAAGGGGTTTTCTATTTTGTGGAAGGAATAGTAAGCCTCGAGAACAAGTAAAACCAGTTTAGCCTGACAATCAAATTAAATGGCATCTGCCAGATATACAATTTCTTTAAAGTAGTAAAATTTAAAGCCACTACAACGTGAGCTTTTGTTCTCTAATACATCCTTTCTACATCAAGAAGAGGATAGGACAAAGTCGAGATAGAAATATAACTTTTCAGTAAATAGAAGTGACAAACTTCAAAGGAACAAATGAGATCCTGGTACTTAAAAACAAATCATCTAAGTACCCTACCATAATCATAGCCGACCTAACAAGGACAGAGAAGATGACATAACCACATGTTAGCAAAGTGTTGGAAACACATTATACTGCTTTTGCTCATATCCTCTAATTGATAAACCTACAGCACTAAAAAGAAACTTGAAACAGTGAAAAATTAAAGCTATGGAGAAATTCCCAAGATACATTTTACTTTTGCGTATAAAATTTCAAGCGTGAAGATTATTCAGGATTCGAGCAGAAAAACACAAATGGCTGACTCCTGCATAAAGGCATCGTCTCCAGGCACGCAAAAGGCACATTGTTTCTACAAAGTCCCATCACCTGAGAATGCAAACTTTCACTGGACCAGAAAAGAAAATAGGTATATTATCATTATAAGCTATTTGTTTCACGGTGAAAAGGGCTAAGGAGAAGTTTTTATATTGCTTCCAACATGATCAAGAGGTTAAGGACCAAGCCCTTTTGCAAGGTCAGGCAGCATATAGAAACTCTTTCCAAGGATTCACATAGGTAGAATCCTAACGCAACAGGTATCGGGTTATACTATGCTGAAAAATAACTAGTATTTCAACAAGAGCAAGAAATGCACATAAACTCATTAGTATTCACCTTATAGAGCTCTTCATCAAATTGAGCAAGCTGAGCACATTTTGCCATGATATCCTTCCTCATGAAGAAGGGAGTTTGAAGTGGTTCATAGTTCTTCTTTCTCAGAAATACCAAACCAAAGTTTATCAGTGCTATGTTCAAAAGGACACCATCGCCCTTCAAATAATAACCTCTTCCTCCAGCTACAGTAGCTCCTACAATGTAAAAAAGCATAGATTCGTGAAACAAAACAAAGCATGAAAGGAAGTTCCATGCATGGCCTGTTTAAGAGGAAATTAGTTCAGTGTTTTGTCAACAAATAATTGATGACAGGTCGCCCGAACCTCACAGTTTTACCACAATCTTAAAGACTAGACAGACAACTAGAAAGGCATGCAAGTAAATGCAAGCACATATGCTAAAAAAATTTCGTTCAAATACTAGTAATTTTTTTATTATAGAAAGTAATAAAACCTCGCGTATGGAGGGACAAGTAATTCCCCAAAACTTAAGGAATATCGTCAGCTTTATCCCAATTCATTGAAGCCTGCCTTACGAATCTTATTCATTCATTTTCATTGGCTGCTAAATGAGACGTTAATCCTAATTTATGCCAAAATCACTGCACAACTTCTGACCATATTATCTTTGTCTAACCCAATTTCTTCCAAACCCTTCTATACTAAGTTAAATATACTAATTGTATCAATGCATCAACTACCCTCAGTTTTTTTGGCCACTATCTAAAGTTCAATAAGCGTTACTCCCATCTTTTCTTTAATATGTTCATTTTCACTTGATCTTTTTAAATATTTTCACATCTACATCATAATATTCTAAGTTTTGCCACACTCAACTTAACTTTAAATTTATTTTATCCACATAATATATAAACAGACTATTATGATTTTTTAGAATTGACATTTTAGTCTCAATGATATTACCTAAAAACATAATATGCTAGAGGCATATATGTTCATGTTAAAGACTAAACTTTAACTTTAGAAGTAATGGCCATATCCCCAATCTTTTGTATACTAAATTAAAAAAGGTTAAACCAGACACACATATGTACCATATGATCGTCTAACTATTGATTAAGGAGCCCAAAAATTCTTAGAATTTTTTTAGAGTTTTTTAATTTGGTTTAAAAGCTTCCATATCTCCAAAAAGTTCCAAAGGGTTCCTTGATGGATTTAATCAATTCAAAACTCCAAATCAAGTGGAGGGGTCAGTTGGGATTACCTAAAACGAAGGCATTAATTGTAGAGTATTGCGTTAAAATAGAAAATAACATAATATATTCTGCATGGGTTGGCCATGTGGAGAAGGAATTCAAAAGAATTTTGAAAGATTTTACTTTCTTGTAGAAGTAGTTCATATTTTTTCCTGTTTTGGTTCCTGTCTTCAATG
Organism: Dendrobium nobile; assembly: GCA_022539455.1. NCBI lineage: Eukaryota > Viridiplantae > Streptophyta > Magnoliopsida > Asparagales > Orchidaceae > Dendrobium > Dendrobium nobile. The sequence continues at coordinate 4,245,595 of CM039723.1, read as the reverse complement.
AATAGTTATATATTTGGTCCATTTAATTTCTTGTTTTTAGCTAGCTTTAGATATGAATTTTAATTTGAGTTTGAGTTATTTCTAAACCTTTTTCTCTTGAATCTTTATTAAAAGAGAGCAAATCTTAAAAAAAAAAAAATTCAAGATTAGAGATGAAATAAAATCAATTACTTGATCCCAATCACTCTCCCTTGCCTCTTACTCAACGTCCATAAGAAGTCCAGAATCTAAGATAGCCTCCATCTCCTCGTGGTCATGAGCCATCTCTATCAAGTCCAAAAACAGAGGCAAATTTGCCTCTTGCCTGAAGCTGATGGCTTCAATAATTCAGCGAGGGAACCAAACTTCTCTCTTGTTCTCCCCTTTGATTCTCTACCCAAACCACAATCCTCATTGTTATAGTCTAGAAAATAAGACATCAGTTGTACAGTAGCAGGAATTCACAGGGAAAAGGCTATGGAGGTTTACAGGATATAGAGATAGTATCTAAAATAGTCAGTAACTTCTGCTCTTTTGTTGATATCCTTTTACTATCTATTAGTAAATTAATATAATTCTCTATGTTTTTACTCATCGCTAATGCACATTTAATAATTCACTTGCATTGGCCATCTTATTTAACTATAAGATCCATTTGATAGGAGACCCTAAAATTCTTGGGAAGACTTGTGTGATCTATTTACGGTTTTTTGAATCATTTAGAATGAAATCAATTTGTTGATTGACATACTTTTGCTCTAGATAGTTAGGTTGAGAAAGACAATACCCTAAAAGCTAATGTAATTGACACAAATTCACAAATAAAACCCAAAGGCTTCCTCCAATCCACTTAAAAGGTTTTAAACACTAATCCTGGTTGGGTGGATTTAGATCAAGTTTGGTATTAGAGTTTTGTGACAAAAAATGATTTGTAGATGCAAATGAGCTTAACGGGGACAACCGTGATCATAGAAGTTCTCTAAACACTAGTTCATACAAATTGGTACAAAATTCAGTAAAAAATAAAATCCAAGCTGTAAGCATGTCAAATCAATGCCAATGTAACCTAAGATATTAGGTTGGAATCTTAATTTATACCAAATGGTTTCAAAATAAAGAGTTTATACATGAGGATTAAATGAATATTGGAGAAATATTCGGGCTTTGAAGAATTCAAAATCTAACTCCACAATTCAACCCATCAATGAGGAATTACATCCACCACCTAAAGAGGAAAAAGATCTAGGACGACTCACCAAAGCAAGAAAGCTAGGCCCTTTTAGAAAATGGATTCCTATTTGAAGAGTGGATAACCGCATAGACAAGCTCACACTAACCCGTCCATTTTGGATCCAATTCGGTATTTTCCTTAGGAGGTATCGGGAAGGGATTGGAATGTGGCACCCATGCTAGTGGCTATTTCAGGCCAGGCCACTAAACAAGACAGCTTATTCTCTTCCTTCAAATCAAAGGACAGCCCTTATTGTTCCAGAACAACTAGAAAGAGATTCTTTAAACATAAAGGATTTAATTCAGATGTAGGAAGAATTCTTGAATGGCTAGGAGCCTATTACTCGCTACATCAAACAATTTCTACATGAAAGGACAAGTTAAGCCACAAGAAGAGGATGAGTGAGAAAATTTCTATGCAACCACAAGTAATCAAAGAATACACCAAATTAAAGTATTAAACTCAATAAATATATGTCCATGATCAGCCATTTATTAAGAGGGATTCAAAGGAATATTCTTTTATTGTATCTAGATAATTTCCATTCAATCATCAAAAAACTATGATAATCATTTAAAAAAGACTTGCATAATCAAACAGCCTGTCTAGAAAGGCTATATATTATCATATCTTGATATTTTCAAAGTAATTCCTACTTTTAGGCTAGAATTAAATTTCGAAAGAATTTTGTTATTTTCTTTATTAGAGAATTAGATGCCTCTTAGCTTGTAAATAAGTTTTGAATTCTCTCTCTCTCTCTCTTCCCTTGAGGTCATTTGTCATCCATCCAATTAAGGCCATATTCAGTCCTATCCTAGCTTTCCAATTATTGAATAGGATGTCATTCTCTCTTTATCTCATTTTTTTCTTGATCATAGTGTTTCCTCTCTAATTTAGTCTGCAAGGAAAGGAGTGAATGCAAGATACCTTAATAGGTTTGAATGATCATATTTAGGGTAATCTCTTTCCCTTAATCTGATCATTGTCTTGCAAGGTTATTGCATTTTACCTTATCAGAATTCCTAGATCTTCAAATAACTGATTAAACTTATTGATTTCTTAGTTCCCCACTCTATAAAGTGGGTAGATATTAATGCTTTACAATGAATGAATTGTATGATATGAATGACAACGAAGCAAGGTTTATAGTGGACTTCTCTTCTCGATTATTTTATCTTTCTTCCCTTTTCAGGAGGCCTTTTTCCATGGCCTTCTCTCAGCTCCCTTCCCATTCAGCTCTCCATGAGATCATCAAGAATCAAAAGCTTCCTTATTCACATCAATTGGTATCAATTTGAAGTATCAATTTAGGGATTTATCCACCTAATTTAATGGCTTATTCTCAAGAATGTGCTCTTCTCACCAACTTTACCACAACTAGCACAAACATAACAACCACCATCCCCACTTATGTATCTTCATAAACTATAAGCATCACCCCCTCTCTTGCTTGAGAACCAATCCCCAAGAAAAAAAAGAAAGAAAAACCCAACTATAAGCCCTCTTCACCATCTAAACCACTAGCGACTAATTGTTCTTGTCGGCCAACCCTCCCTACAACAACATCATTTGAAGATTAAAAAAAACAAAATAAAAAAAAACACTTCACTATCATGTATTTTTCTAATCTAGGGGAATATTGAGTCAAGTTCAAAAGAGTTATGCTAAACTCAAACACAAAACCAAAAATAAATGCTTAACTTCAAATTGACAAGAAATTGAGATCATTCTGCTTTTTAGTTGGCTCGAAATCAATTTCAATTAAGTAAATAGATAAATATAAATATTATATTTGTGTGTGTGTGTGTGATTATGATGATGCGCATCATTGCCAAAACAAGTATCCTAGCTCATTTTATTCAAATGTCAAAGCCCTTTAGTTGAGGTTGTAGAAGAAACATATGCATTAATTTAAGACAAAATCATCATATAAATTACAACATGATTACAAAAACTAGCATTCATCCCATAGCTCTCCACATGTCCACTATAATACTTCATATTATGTTAACAAGTCTCCTCCTAGATGTTCTAGAGTCTCTTATTCTCATACACATGATCACCACACTTTCGATAAGGATTATAGACAGTGATTCGTTACACAAGCTAGATTGCTACATTACACAGACAGAAGACTTACAATAATCACGAAGAATCTCTCCAATCAGACAAACTACACCTACCAAATGACTCTGTTCAATCCCTCATGCTCCACTTACTCCACTAAACCCTTAAATCCCAAATAATCCACCTACCTCCATAGCCCCGACAGCTTTCATAACCATCTAGATAAGGATGTTGATCAACTATTAGATATACTTTATGAGTGTGAGTATAACATAATGCCTTAGCTTGAGTTTGAAGTTGTGTTCAAGAATGTTGTTAAACCTAAGCCACACACAGATTAATGTTGCTCTGTTGCCCCAAAGATGGATATATGAGATTTTCCTTAACTATTGATGCTACTATCTAATGCATCACAAGTCCTTCAAGTTAACTTTGTGTTATCACTGTCCGCACAATCATACTATCACAGGGCACTTGCCTATGTTGATGCCTGGATACACTTGTATGACATATTGCAATAACCAAATACAAAGCTTCCAAATCATCATGATATATTGCTATAATCAAATCCAAAGCCCCAAATCATCAACCAATTGCTAAGTCATATATGGATAGACAGGTTTGTGATGTGAGACCCTCCTTACACATCCTCCAAACAACACAATATATTTTCTTTAGGAGCACTGAGAACTCCACACAAGCCTATTCCACACCCATCTCCTCCATGGACATCAAGGGACATCAAGGAAGAGTTCTTTATTCCAAGAGAGTTTATACAAAACCTGATCTTTAAATGATCACCAATATGTTTGTTATAAGTATTATAATGAAAGTTCATGATTTTTTTTTTAATTATTGAGAAGGATTCTCTTCACAAAGACTTCCCTATTTAAGGACTCCTTCCATATGAAGATGTCTCATTTAGTGGATTCCTATTGATGTTTTTTTTCCCTATTGTTTGTTTCCTAATTACTTTAAACCTTGCTCAATAAAAAGAGGTCGAATGTAAGAGATTTTCAATAAATGTAATTAATATGATATTATGAATTAAAATTGAAGCAAGGGTTACTCATGACTCATGAGCCTCTCCCCTCCCTTCAAATCCCTCTTTGTCTCTAGACCAAGTGCCACATTTCTCTCCCCCCTCCTCACTTTTGGCCCCTCTCTCCTAAGTTCAATTGTTCTCTCTTTATCAAGGCATTAACAAGAATTAAAACTATTTAACATTTGCATCAATAGGTGTAAAAAAGAGACAAACTGCTACTAACTTCAATAGGACCTATTGACCATAAACTAAAATCAATAGTTGTTGCCATTATTAGGATTTTTTTTATCAATCCATGGTTAAATTGGAGAAAAAAATAAATCTAAAGAGTACCTTTCTTTAAATCAGCAATGCCAAGCTTCTCTACAAGCTCCACATGGCTTCTGAGCTTCCCTTCCATCCGCCTCTCACCCCACGTCCTCACTACCTGGTTATCTGCCTGCAAACATCACCAGAAGTTTATTGCAGTGACCTCTTTTCACTCATGTATTATATTTCTCTTCAACAACAGAAAAACCCAACCTCATCCATGCTAATAGGAACAGAATCGTGCACGAGATTCCCGATGATCATCAGTTTGGCTTCAAGAGTAGCCTTTGCTTGCAGCACCTCCTCGGTCTTCTCCGTTGCAAGCCTCTTGTTTTCCTCCGTGCTCTTTATCTTCTCGGACGCATCTTTCTTTGCCTTCACCCATGAACAAACCTCTTCAACCTCCAATTCGGTAAATCCTGCCACTACCAACATAATAATCCACTCTAAAACATATCAACAAGTATCGAGAACTCACGATCTTCAGCTGCGCGATTTCCTTATTGATACGATTGAAATCTTTCCGGAGACAATCAAGCTCGAATTGTCCTGCAGAGCAAGCGGATGATAGTCGGATGTCAGAATTCCGGACCAGGACAAGTACGAAAGTAAAGAAAGGAGATGTTTTGGGCGATGCTTACGTTGGCGCCATTCCTTGTCAAGGCGGATGACCTCATCAATTATCTCGACGGAGGCGCCGCGGCGGCGCTGTGATTCGCGTATTCGTTCCGGGTCATTGCCCTTGTCCTCACGGAAGAGGTTGATGTCCAGCATCCCTCCTCCCAAGTTTATCTGCGCTTCTCTTACAAAGCAGACGGAGCGACGCAGTAAGCAAATAGTGAAGCAAGAGAGTTGGAGAGTAGGAGGCGGGAGGGAAGCGAAGAGAGAACGAGAAAGAGAGCTAAAGGGTGAGCTAGAGAAAGCAGGCGATAAAGAAAGAAGGGAGGAGGACAAGAGCGAGCTGCGGAACAAAGGAGCAGAAAAGGATCGGCAGCGTAGTGAGGCCAGTCGTATGCCTGCGGCCGGTGACTGCAAGGAGAGAAACCCTAGATGTTTTGCACGCATAACCCCTTCAAAATTTTCTTAGCATAGACATCCACTTTAGCATTTTTAATTACAACATGACCCCTCCATGATCAAAAATCAAATTTAATTTATTTTTAAGAGACCTCCATTTTAGGGAGAGAAGGGTTATCCTTCAAAAAATAAAATAGTTTATAATTATTATGAAAAAAATTTAAAAATTGTCATAAAAATTAAAAATTTCTTATACTTTTGAAAAAAATTTATATGATACTTCTTTACAATTATCATACTATATCAACATTGATTGAATATAATATATAGGAGAGTAGTTTAATAGTGAGAATATTTTTTAGGCGAATTTAAGGTGTTTTATAGGAGAGGTTATGTAATATTTATTTCTTAAATTTTGTATTCAAGCATTATATGCACAAACATAGTATGTATGTCTAATACTTGAATGTTTGTAAAGGATTAGGAGTGTCAATTTCGAGTCATGGGTTGGGTTCGGGTCGAACCCAGAATTAACCCGAATTCAAACAGGTCGACCCTAACCCAACTCGGGTATGAAAACAGGTTGGAAATCCGAACTCGGACCAGACCCGGCGGGTTGCTGGGTTGACCCGACCAGACATGGGAAGGCGGGCTCAGACGCTGGCGCGATTCGAGAGCTCGGACTCGGATGCAAATGCGAGTAGGCTGCACGACCGCGCGAGTGGGTGCAAGGGCACGGACACGAGCGGGCTGCCGAAACGAGCTCAAGGGCATCTTCGGCGGGCGCGAGGGCAGTTGCACGAGCAGGGCGCGAGCAGGGGGCGGGCAAGTGCGGGCAGGTCCGCGGGCAGCCGGGCAGGGCGTGGGCAAGCTCGGGCAGGTCTCCTAGTAGCTGGACAGTCATTTCAAACGGGTTTCCGGATTGACTCGGCAACCCGTCTGTTCAACCCGACCCATTTTTTAAATGGGTCGAATCCGGGAACTCAAACTCGACTCGTTTTGGAAACGGGTCGTGTCTAACTAGCAATTTTTGGGTCAGGTTCAGGTTGAGTTTTCATGTCGTGTAAAATATTGACGCCCCTATAAAGGATTAAAGCCCCATTGTCCAATAAGCTACCCATTGATTGGAATAAGGTGTAATTGAGTCAGGTTGTCTAATGAGATAGCTCAAGCTCGATTTAATAGATGACTTGTGAGCTAGGCTGAATAACTAACACGTCAAACTTGAACTAACCCTAGCTAAACTCATCAGTTCTTGACTCGACTTGTTTACAAATCTTAATATAAAATTCAATAATTTAGTATATTTTCAATCAATGTTACTCGAATTATCCTGCATAGCAAGTGGATATATTTTGAGGTTACTCGGGCTAGTTAATATAAGATCCAAAAGGTTATGCATATGCTTGAGTAGCTCATTGCCTCACAATTTATTGATGAGATGCTTAAGATCAAGTTTTCATTCCTTGCCCCCCTAGGTAACAAACCATCAAACCCTTCTATATTTATAGGCTTTAGTGAGATTTCACTACTCCCCAAGCCATCAAACCCTTCTTTATAGAAAAAACTATCATGATTTCCCCAATATTCTAGCAAGAATTTTATTTTAGCCAAATAGTCACCATGACACCATTAGTTTAATAGTTTGTTAGTCACTCATTACAATAATATTTATAACTATTCTGCCGCAACAAGTATGTTGCACTTGATGCCTAGGAGGCTTTTAGAAGTAGCTTTTGCATCTTTTATCACAAAATCTCAAACATCTATTCCTAACAATATCAAATTGGTTTAAGAAGTGCAAGAATGTATTGTCTCTCTTTTTCTTTTTCTTTTTTTTGGACATGATGTTTAAGAATAATTTAATATATTATTTATATTATGAGTATTTTGGTTAGCAAATCAAATTAACCGTAATATTGTTTGTATTTGCATGACGCATTTCAAATACATTAAAATACTTAAAAGGGAAAGTGGTTGCAACAACAAAGACGATGTAAATAGCATTGGGCAGCCGTGTCGAGAGATAGTGTCGTCATAAAGTGGCAATAAGTTACGACAATAGTAGATGAACAGTGGTGATTGGCGGCAAAGCTGCGAATCATAAGCTACCGTTTTGTGTGATTCAAATGCTAGAAGAACATAAGATTTTACTAATTTTTTAAAATCATAAAAACATAGGTTTTAAATTATTTCAAATCCCCTAACTTTTTCAATTACTTTGTTTTATATCAAACATCAAAGAAGTTGAAATACAATAAAATGAAATGCACTACCCTATTCATAAAATCGACCAAATAGCCAGTCTAGTAATCAAAAAGTTCTTTTTTATTTGAGACATTTAGGTCAATTAAGGCAGATACACATTGCATACACAAGATTTGAACCCAAGACATCTTAGTTGGTAGCCTAAGCTCCCAATCAACAGACCATGATGAGTTGTATATCAAAAATTTCCTTAGTAGGAACTATTGAATACACACAACTCACATTTGTATGTTGGTTGAGAGTTTAGGCTACCAATTAAGAGGTTTTGAGTTCGAGTCTTATGTATGCGACGTGTGTGTCAATTTACCTTAATTGACCTAAATGTCAAAAAAAAAAAACTACTGAATACACGTTGTTTTACTCTGTTTTAGTGAATACAACTGAGGAAAAAAAGTTCCTTAATAGGGACTATTGAAAGCTATTTTGTTTCTTGTTAATAATTATAATAACAATTCGAGTTTGAAAGTCCAAGCTAGCTGCTGCATTCACACAGGCGTAGGAAATGAGGTCAATATAAGATCAGTTCAATTTTAAAATTTTTATAATATTTTTTATTTTTTTTTTAATTTACTAATTTAATTAATGCCTAAAAAATAATTCAGCTTTAAGTTTTTTTTTTTCAAATATGACTTTTGTTATATGAATCTATTTTTTGGGGGAATTTTGTAAGAATCTTCAAATTAAAAAAAAACCTTAATAAATTATATAATATTACTATTTAAAATTTTTATGAGCATTGTTGATACATAAAAAGAAATTGCCTTGGGCAAACACAAATCTCAAAGAAAAGATGAGTTGGCAACTTTCAAAATTAAATTGGGATCACTCAAAATCTGATTTCAGCGAGCTTATACTCAAACTGAATGTCTTGATGAGACTAATCAAATAACACCAAAACCGGTATAGTTTGAGCCCAAATCAAGGGATCAAATAATATTTTGAAGCTTTAGTACATTAATTGAATGATCCAATGATGTCCAAATATAACATATTTATAGTCAAACCGAGCGACTCGACGAGGCAAATCAAACGGGCTCAATATCTCTTAATTCTGACATCATTAATGTACTTAAATGCTAAACAAACACTCCATGATTAAGGGAATTAGGATGGGTCATTCGATAGAACACTCTGAATCTGCCCTCTTTCTTCTTAATTTTTACAGTGTATGTCACTCTCAAAATCTATAAATATAACCCATCTTCTTGCATGAAAGAGGGCATAGACTTTTGAAGGCATAAATCTTGGATTAGTGACTTAAGAGAGCTCTTTAGCTAGAAGCATCCTAGAGATCAACCCTGACACCACCGCCAACAAACCCTCGCCACCAAGCTCTCGCTGTTGGACCTCTACCGGACCATCTCCATTGAACCTCCTTCCGACAGTCATCGTGAGGCCTTTGTCTGACCACTATTACCTGTCGACTATGATCCTGCTAACAACCGTCACCAGTCGATTACGATCCCTCAGACCATCATTGCCAGCCGACTACAATCCCCCGGACCTCCATTGGCTGCCAATTATAGTCCATGTGACATTCTTCGCCCACCAACTACATTTCCTCCAACCTCTGTCGCATGTTAACTACGATCCCTCCAACCTCGGTTGTCCACCAACTATGATCCCTCCGACCTCGGTTGCCCACCAACTACAGTCCTTCCGATCTCCTTCGCATGTGGACTACGGTGCTCTGCCCTCTTTCACCCCCTGACAACGCTCTCTTTGACCTTAGTAACCCCACAACTGTCTCTCTAACCACTATCACCTGACTATAATTCGCCTGACCTTAGTCATCCGACTACGATCCCTTCGACTTCCATCGCCTGACTATGGTCATATCAACCAAATGTTCTTTTGAGAATAACTCTCATATCACTATATTCTTATAACTCCAATCATGTAATATGCTTTATATGATGTATATTTACTCCATTGAGATAAGGTCTTCCCCCAACAAAGGGCACCATTTGTAATCAACGACAATCATTAGTGGATTCATTTACAACTGGGCAAGACCCTATGATTTTCTTTTCTTCAGAGTTTTCCACATTAAAATTTTTGTGTCTCTTATGACTCTTGCACTCCTCTTTTTTATCTATATGTGTTTTGGATATTCGTACAAAACAAGAATACTAAACTATATCTCTCTCTACTGTTGTGAATATTCCGACACACAACTATTATAATTGCAAATGATATGTCAAACAAAAAAATTCATGCAATTAAGCACGAATCATGATGTACTATTTAAAATGAAATTTTTTAGAATTGAATTAATGAATATTCATACTTTATTTCAATAAATAAATAGCCTAAATAAAAATTTTTAATAGAAAGTGTCCGACAACTCAAAAGTGGTTTGATTTGAGTGAATGAGTGAAAATGAATACTTTAATGATAGCTAAAAATTTAGTGATACTATTGAGAGAAATGTGAAATTGAAGAGAGCCTAGAGATCTAAGGAATTTGAGAGTCATATCTAACAATTGACATCGATGATCACCGCCATCAGCTGTCATTACTAGACCACAATTGCTCGAACAAGCCATTCGACAATGTGACAACCATCTGCACAGATCCATCCCTCCCATTCAATTCGACACAATCATAATGTTCGACGTCCAACGCTCAAACGTGAACCGCGCCCAAGCATTGCGTTCTTGATCGCACGATAATACGATGCCCAATCGACGTCTAACCCAAGCATTACGTTCGGCGTTCAAGCATCCAGTTCTCCAAAATCATGTCGGCCTCTAAACATTTCGTTCGGCTTCCGAAGCCTGGTGGCGAACTGTGCTGCTTTTTAAAACCAGCCCCGATTATCTCGTTCCACACCCGACAGTCGATCCGACGATCCAACACCCATTTTTTTTTTTGCGAAACTAGTTATCTGATGGAATCGAACCGGCCAATCGACCGATTCACAATTTAACTGATTGCACCGCCGATCGAACCCAATTTTGAAAAGCTTGGTATTTCTTTTATTTATGTGTGCGTAATTGAAACAATACCTTCTTACTTGATTTGATTAGTTTCTATATATAGGAGGAGCCGTCCACCTTCAAAACTCTGCCATCTCATCCCATGTGCCAGAACTTTTACTTAGTACTTGAGGTGGCGGTCAAGAACGTGCAAAATATGTCATTGAGCCTTTATTTAGAAAAAAAAAATCAATAAATAAACCCAAAATTTATTTATGAAGAAATTTCTATAAATAAATAAATTATTTTTGAATTATTTTTATTTTAAAATAATTTAATAATTTTTCCGAGCATAAAATATCCTTATCCAATTTATTTTCCCATTTATTTTAGGAGAAGTTGCTGGCTGGACCAATTATTGATGCAAACAGATAAAAATTTAGATTAAATTGACCGGTTTGTTTGGTTGTATTCAGTCGGACAGATAGAACAATTTTGATGCTTAGTTTTTTTGACCTTTAATTAGAACAATTATTACGTCCTCTTACCCGACGTAGAGCTACGTTTGACCGCCAATAACATGTCGTCACGTGCTCTTACTCTTTACCGCGCGGCCCGACGACTTGACTCGGAGCGGAACCCGAGAATGGTATGTTCGCGATTTTCTCGGTATTGCTCGGTATTTGATAGGTATTGCTTTACAAAAATGAGAAATACCGCTCTATGAAGACCAATGCCATGCAAATACCGAGTTGTACCGAGTTTTTCTGCAACTCAGTATTTGCTTGGTATTGCTAGGGATTTGCTCGGTATTTGCTCGGTATTGTTAGAAAAAACTCGGTACAACTCGGTATTTGCTCGGTATTGCTAGGTATTTGCTCGGTATTGCTCGGTATTGGTTATTGCCGAGCAAAATCGACCAATACCGAGCAATCTTGGGTCCTTTCCGGGTCGGGTTGTCGGGGCGCGCGGTAAATAATGAAAACGGGTGGCGCGATTCTACTGGCGGCCAAACGTAGAGTTGCGTACGTTCACCTGACCAAATAAAATATTTAATGGTCCGTTTGGGTATTAATTATTTTGTGCGGACATCGAACTTTAGCCGGAGACCAATCAGAATGAGTCACGTTACCTCTGTGCTCGGTACTACTCTGTACCGCTGACGTGACTCATTCGGTGGGTCTCCGAATGATGTTCTGAGTCCGGTCACGGCACAAAATAATTTCTCCCATTTGAGACTACTGCAGCTTTTTGTAAAGATGATTTTAAAATTATTGTGGAGAAAATAATTTTTGAAATTTATTGTAAAAAATAACTTACCACAAAATTTGTTGAAAGAAACAAAAAATAATTAACAAATAATAATTGTGGTTATGATTTGAAAAAAGTAGTAAGAAAACTATCTCGATACGATTTTCTTATTGTTTTTTAAAGTAGTTTTAAAAATCTTTAAGAAAGCCAAACTTAAATGACTAATAGAGATAAGTATTGTAAAAAATAAATAAATTTAATAAATTTTAAATTTATCATAATTAAAAATTTAATTAGATATTATGATTTTGTATTAACTAATTATTTATTTTATCAAAATTTTGCTATTTAGATTTCAGCTGTATTTTGCAATTAGAGGCCTTTCATTTTGTACCATTGCTTCTTGCGCAAGCAATGAAAGCAGGCATCTCATCTTTTTTACTTCACTTTGGCACTCAGCAGTCCAATGCACAATTATGAGTTTATTTGGACTTTTTTGTTAAATTTCATTGCTTGATGACATTAAATTTTTTAGGTTTTAAACAATTGTTTTAAAAAAATCATGCATATGTGGACAAATAAATGAAAACTAAATTTTATATTGTTTTACATAAGATACATAACAAAAAACAAATTAGAAGACAAAATTTATAATTGCAAATGCAAAGATTTGGAGTTTTGTAATTACAATAATGAATTATAACAATCAATCATGAGGTCCATGACATGACATCACTAATAATAAAATTCATATGTTTAGATATGAATTTTCAAGTAGTTTTTAGATCTCAATGAAGAGGAAAATTTGAATTATAATTTTAAAGATTAATTTTAAGATTACACAAATTTTTTTTAATACATTTATAGTCTAAATAGTGTAGGGACTCAATAACATCATTGATGTATAGATTCGAGTTCAAGTGAGCCTAAATTAAATTTCCCGAAGCTTAATTCCTTTAAATTTTGAGTGCTTCAAGTTGAAACGACCACATTCACGATAAGAATATGATGAGCTCGAGATTGCTTGATTATGAAATTATTAAGGTACTATGAGGTCACGAAAATATCAAATTATCAAGTGCAATCGATTCAAACCACCAACCCATCTATATGGCATTATGATCTTCCCTCGTATGGGGAGAGTGGCCAAGTTGATCATTTAACATGGCTTGATCTCTAATGTCCTTCATTCACCATTCCTTGATGCCTACTAACTACTGAAGTATGTGCAATGCCCATCAATCTAGTCCATTAATTTCTCCTTATATATATAGAGTAACAAAGCTGATTCCTTCACATTGCTTAAGCTACGATGTTAATCAAACATTACTTGACTCAATCCAATGATCGATGTTTATTGTCCACTAAATATTAACATTTAACATGCATCTTATTGGTGATATGATCTCCCCTCTTATAAGGACCTCAACCAAGCCAATTGCTTGATATCGTTGAGCATCGCGTGATGCCAAGCAATGACAAAAGTATGATCATAGGCCATCAACACCCATCAGCTATGGATTTATAATTCTCATGTTTGTGATTGTTACATCTCACCTCCTATAAGACGACAACCAGGCTAACTGCCCAACATCACTTGATTCTTACTAAAGAGCAAAGTTCTACATTAGACAGCCACCAACTTCTAACACCTCTTTTTGATCATATTATTGCCTAACTTATAGGAGAATGATTAAGTTGTTTGACGTTTATTAAAGAGATATGCTTGATGGCTATCAACCACCATTGTCTAAGGACAATCTTCTTGGTCCCCCGATCTAGTCTTCAATATGCAAACTAATCGGGCTAAACTAATGATCTCAGTTGACCTCTAATATTCATTGACAACCATCATTTGAAGCCTACCAAGTATCAAATGTCAATTGTTCATCAATCATTAATGTCTAATATCTTTTTTTCTTGATTGCTTGATCTTGACTCTTTTAAAGAGAATGACTAAGATAACCAGATAATGTGACCCAATCTAAGGTTCTTTTTATTGATCATCACCTGATTCTCACCAACAATATATGATATCCATCATCTACCAACATTTGATGACCATCTTCATAGTTGTTATGCGCCCTCTTATATTAGGAGAGCGATCAAACTGACCATTAACTACCACATTCTATTGTATATTGTTGATAATTACGTGAATATTTCCTATAGTTGATGTTTGATGCTAGCTAACCTCTAACATCACAACTTGAGCATCTTCCAATCTTACCTATGTTTTACCTAGTTGATTGCTCAATAACATATGATGACAACTTAAACATGTCAAGCCTTCTCCTGCCACCATAGGAAATATTCAGAGTTTATGTCTACTACATCGTATTTATGCCTTTTTAAATTATGAGAAAGGTGTATTTTATAATATTTGACTCACTCTAGAGAAATCAATTCCATTGGTCAAATGATCGTAGATGTATATTTTACACATCATGTACATAGAATCCACCATAATCCAATCTCTCATATATAACTCAAAATAATTATATTATTACAATTATTTTTTAAAAATTGAGTGAAAATAAATGTGAAAATCAAATATCTAACCCAAGGAAAAATGTGTTAAATTAATGTTTATTAATTACGAGTGTCTTCCTTACATGGTATTGAAATTAGTCTTTTATTTGGAAGTTAGCCTAACTTATGCAATTTAACTTGATCAAAATGCTCGAAAAGAATTCAGTAGCTTAATCAATCAAGATTAAAAAAGGGTGGAACATAATATTATTGGGAAATAAAGAGCCAAGGAGAGAGAGGTGAAAGGAGAGTATGTACGTGTGTGTGTGAGAGAGAGGGTACTATTAGCCGAATACCAATAGTATGGAAGTAGGATTCAAATACCACTGGCTAGTCATCGATGGATTTAGACAGTTTCTTTTTCATCGAGTATTCAACCTCTTTTTGAGTGACTCGTAATTCACAACTCATTATGAATAGATTCTCACAAACAGCATAGATTCTCACAAACAACTTAGTCCAGTGAACTAATTTTTAGTTTAGTGTCTTGGCTTAGGCAACTAAACTCAAATCAATAGCCATTCAACTCACATAGTTAATTTGACTTACTATTAAACTCACTTGATACACTCACAACCTGTGAACTCACATAATATTAAAAAAATAATCAGAATAACATAAACATATTTTCATCATATTTCAAGATCCTACCAGTATCTTAATATTGATTGACCCCACCAACCCAATAATAAAAATAAAGATCTCTCAATTAATTGCCAGATTCTAAAACCTCAATGGCTGATTAATGATTACAAAAATTCATAAATTAAACCACCAAATTCTAAGTTAAATTTATTCTTCTTTTTTTTTTTCAATCATGATCTCAATGAGTAGACTTCTTCATCTTTGTGGACAAACCTCATAACAAAGCCTTCTAGAAAAACAAAAAAAAAATACAAAAGAAACCCTAAAATAAAATGTGTACAGCACTTCCTTAGTTGGTAAACCTTCAATATTTAGCTACTATGTGTAAGTGCAATGGCAATCAATTAAGTCACACTTATTGTACTAAATCATGTGCCCATGTTCTTTATTATCTTATGAAAGATCTAAAGGGGTGGGGTAGTTGGATTTGTGGAGTTGGTGGCTTTGGGCTCCATCATAGACCTTTCATGAGCACCACTTCTAATTCTTTCATGTGTAGGTCAAATATTTTTTTTTAATTATTGTTCAAAATAAATAAATAAATATTATTTAAAAAATAATTTATTTATTTATGTTAATATTTGGTAATTTTTTTCTTTGTTAGGTGCATTATAAAAAAAAAATTATGCACTTAGACTTTGTATTTTTCTTGCTAGCAAGCTTTACTTGTAAGTACTAACTATGGGTGGAAACTTTGCTTTGAAAGGAAGAACAGGCAATATTGATAGGCGACCTTATGCTAATCATTTTTTTTTAAAGTTGGCATAGTGAAAAAATAAATAAATAATATAAATTTAATTATGATAGGTTTTCAAACAGGAAGGAATAATATATAAAGTATTAATTATTTTTTATATAATAATTATTTTAAAATAAATTTAATGTGTAAAAAATTTATTATGATCAAATTTAAGTCGGAATATGCTGATTTAAATTTCTTGATTATAATGATCAAAAGATATATTATATTTGCCTGATTTATTTTTATTTTTATTTTTTTAATTAATATGTAAAAATGTGAGAGTAAAAATATCTAATTAAATCTCATAAATTATGTAAATTAATGAATTTATATATGAGAAGTAGAATGAAACAATTTGATGGAAATGTAAGAATAAGATTTTTTTTAATAAATATTAAAACTCTCTAACAAAAGAAATATAAAATAAGAAAAGATATCATATTAACATTAAAAGACAAAAAAATAATTGTTCTAATTTTGAAGTTTGGGTAGGATGATTGTTTATTTTAATTGAAAAAGAAAGTAGTTGGTGGCTTGCACTTTATGTTTGCATGTCTATTTTCATGAAATATCAGAAGGCATAACAAATGTTGTAACCTTATTGATGACAAATATGCATTTGTAGCATAAAGTGGTTAACTTAGCTTCCATCTCACCAATATAAGTTTGCATGTCAAGCATCACTCTTATGGTGGAGTTCAAAATTATGACTAATCTTGTTTAATTTTTTTTTTGTTAATGTATTTGTTAGTTTCAATCAAATGCTTAGGGTTGGGATGACTACTGGGAAAGAAAATTTTGATAAATCTAGAGCTTAAATAAAACACTTAAGTGGTAAGACTTGTTAATCTTTTTTCTTTTTCAGATTAGATTAAACTTAACTTTCGGAGACTAAGGTTCTTAACCCTTGAGCCCTGAAGGTCCTACCGCTCTAAATAGATTAGTTGCACCATACCTAATAGATTTAACTTGAAGAAATTCTAATCATCGTTAAATACAAAGGCTAGATCTAAGATATCATAGTCACCTACGAAATTGATAGGTTTAACAAGAATAAATCTAAAATAAAATTATCTAGCCTTAAATTTCATAGGTGCCATCAAGACGTAATGAACTCTTAAATGCAAATTTTAGCTTAGAATAAACATTAATATGAACTATAATTAATCCTAAAATTCATCACTTAGATGACCTCATATTTAATGAATATCTATAGAACATTGAAATCTATATGCCAGATTTAAACAATTTTTTAACCTTAAAATTTATAGGTTCTACTATATTAAATCTTGTACCAATCTGATTAGCCTTAAAAGCAATATAATAAACTAAACTAACATAAAGTCTTGTTAACTTTGAAATAAAAATGTTAGACTACTTAGTGGAATCTTAATCAACCATGAATTCATAAATTGGACCTCATCTTATATGTACTAAAATCTTAGCTTAATTAATAGTAGATGAGTCCATGAAGTGCCTTATAGGTTTGAGTTAAACCAACTTAGACCTAGTTCACTCATTTAAATAATATTTTGATCATAGTGACTTCTCTAAATTGGCCTTGAAGATGGTTTGATTTACTTACCTATAATCTATGAATCATAAAGCTTGACTTAAATCCTCAACTATACTTAAATGACTTGAATAACCCTAATTGAGTAGCCTAACTAGCCTAAAAACCTATGTCAACCCAATAAATATTATTAGGCAAATTGACCCGACTTAAAAAATCCTATGTGTCATAACATATTTTATTAGGCTCACCAACCCAAACCTAAGGCATAAATGACTTGCATAATTTAGGATAGCCTAACTCAAGCCTTTATAACCCAATTGACTCTCTTAACCAAACTAGGATCAACTAGCTTAACCTTTGTCTAATTAGGTTCTTTTGACTAAGTTGGGCTCAACCATTAGGTGGCTAACCTGACTCAATTGGCCAACCCGAAGCCTTAATGATTATAATGACCTTTTTCATATTAAACATATGATGTATCAACAAATTATAAAGTATAACCTAATATTAATAATAATGTTAACAATTTTTGTGTTACCCGAAAATATATTTGATACTATTATTTTCTTAAAAATGTCTCTTTTGTAGAGAGGACAATTAAATATGTGTCATCAATATGAAGCTATCTTTTTAAGCGAAAGTACTCGAACGATACACGAGGGCTATTCTAGTTTAACCTATATGAATGAAAACGTCATCAAACATCAAATAATATGATTAACAATATGTTATTTCTTGACCAATATTGAATGAAATGATTCAATAAAATGATATGATGATTTGCATGTCAGTACGTAATATGATGATTCATGGCATACTTGAATCAGTACATGAATCGAAATGATTTTTTTTTTATTCTAACTTATAATATGATCCTCTGTGAAAACATTTGTGACAATAATTGAAAAATCAAACATGTCATGACTACAACAATATGAACATGGCAATAATTATTTAGCCACTACATGCAAATCATAGCAAGATATACTTCATATAAGATATGAAGTTTGTGTGCCAATTTGATGAAATATTTTGATATCATATATGATGTACATGACCATCATTTTATTGTTAACAACAAAATTAAGTGTGATCGTTAGGACTTGGGCTTCGTTTGAGACAACTTTCTTATTGCTTCTTAAGGCAACTTTTTAGTATAAAACTTTTACTTTTTCTACTAGAAAGTTGTTTTAAGAAAAATTAAGAAAATCGTCCCAAACGAAACCTTAATCTTTCTCGTGAATATTCTAAAAATATTATCCAACTATCATAATATAAAAGAAAATATTGAATTGCATCAAATATTTTTATTTTTAATTAAAATATCATGATATTATTTATAAGCAAAATCAAGCAATCTCTTGAATCAAAAGCTGTCGAGATGAATATGGGCTGTTGCTTCATAATTAATCTGATTATGTTAATAATTACCTCATTAACCGATCCAAATTAGTGTTTCAACGAACTGTTTATTTACCTATTTACAATAAAGGAAGTGAGGCAAAATGAGAAAGAGAGAGAGACCGCGTTAAGCAATTTACGCGTTCCGTCTCTCTCTCTCTCTACTGCTATTTATGTCCCCTCTCCGCCTCTCTTTCCTCTTCGGCAGGGCAGAAAATTCTAAAAAATATCGCCTTTTGAGTCTGCCCTGCTTCGTTCTCCTCATCACTCCATCGAATCCCTTATCCATTACTGGGAAATCCCAATCCCAATCCCAATCTATCGCAGCTCAACCAAAAAAGCCAGCAAAAGCGTAAGAAGAAGAAGAAGAAGAAGAGGACCGCGAAGGAATATCGCTAAGACCTGAACTCAACGCTTCCGGCGGTCATGTTGACGGAAAAGAATAAGATGAGATTGCTGGAAGAAGACGAGCTCTTCCCTTCAACACCAGGGAAGGTAAAGATCGAGCGTGCCCACACCATAAACCGCCAGTTCCACCGCTGCTTCGCATCGACCTCCACCACCTTCCTCTGGGCACTCTTCCTCATCGCCCTCACCGCCTCTTACCTGTCTTTTCAATCCTTCGTCTCCACTTCCTCGCGCTTCCTCTCCTCTTCCGCCTGGGATCGGCAAGTCCGCACCTCCGCCTCACCTCGCCGTCCCCACGGCCTCTCCGTCCTCGTAACCGGTGCTGCCGGCTTCGTCGGCTCCCACTGCTCCCTCGCCCTCCACAAACGCGGCGACGGCGTCGTCGGCCTCGACAATTTCAATTCCTACTATGATCCCTCGTTAAAACGCGCTCGCCGAGATCTCCTATCCCGCAACTCCATCCTCCTCATCGATGGCGACCTCAACGACCACCGCCTCCTCTCCAAGCTCTTCTCCCTCGCCCATTTCACACACGTCCTTCACCTCGCCGCCCAAGCCGGCGTCCGCTACGCCATCGAAAACCCCGCTTCTTACGTCCACTCCAACATCGCCGGCCTCGTTTCTCTCCTCGAAGCCGTCAAATCTGCCGACCCCCAACCCGCTGTCGTGTGGGCATCCTCCTCCTCAGTCTACGGCCTCAACGACAAATCCCCCTTCTCCGAATCCGACCGCACCGATCGGCCCGCCTCTCTCTACGCCGCCACCAAGAAAGCCGGCGAGGAGATCACTCACACCTACAACCACATCTATGGTCTCTCCATCACCGGCCTCCGTTTCTTCACCGTGTACGGACCGATGGGCCGCCCTGACATGGCCTATTTCTCCTTCACCAAAGCCATTCTCGCCGGTAAGCCGATCACGATCTACCGCGGTAAAGATGGCGTCGACTTAGCCCGCGACTTCACTTACATCGACGACATCGTGCGCGGCTGCCTCGCCTCCCTCGACACCGCCGGGAAGTCCACTGGCTCCGGCGGTAAGAAGAGCGGTCCGGCGCCGTACCGGATCTTCAACCTCGGCAATACCTCACCGGTCACCGTTCCGACTCTCGTCTCCATCCTCGAGAAACACCTTAAGGTAAAAGCGAAGAAGAAAATCGTAGAGATGCCCGGAAACGGCGACGTTCCTTTCACACACGCCAACATTTCTCTCGCCATGGCCGAGCTCCGGTACAAGCCTAGCACGAATCTCGAGGCCGGATTGAAGAAGTTCGTCAAGTGGTATATCTCTTACTACGGCCGTTCCTCGCGAGGAGGACGGAAGACTAATCTGTAAATTTTTTTTTTTCCTTTTTTAACTGGAAATTGAGAATTCCTTTATTTTCTGTAATTTTTGGGATTCTTAAGGGGTTTATCGTAGTTTTCAAACAAAATCAAGAATTGCATTGTACTATTACTATTTGATTATTTCCGTGGCGGAAGGAGGAAGCAAGAGGTAGGAAAGAAGCCTCGTTGGAGTTCTTATTTTTAATTTTACTTTTTATTTTCTTTATTTTTACATAAATGACAGTTTTACCCAAAAAAATACCTAAATTACAGTTGTGGCCAGCAAGCTTGTATTCTTCCTTGGATCCCTACTTTCATGATTTATTTAGCAGCGGCAGCTATAAAAAAGGGAGGTATTATTGATTATTTTAATTTTTATATTTACTTAAAACATCTTAATAATGTTTAAAATCAAAATAGATATGAAGAATTCTAAGGTTTTACTTGATGTTTGGTGTCAAAGTTCCTCACTAACTAATATGTTGTTCTTCGTCATCACTAACTATCATTATTTGACTATTGCCACTCAGTTGTCATATTCAATTCCGTATCATCTAACCATCGTCATTTAGGCATTGTCATTTGACTAGTATCGCTTGACTATTATTCTTTCACTGTGATTGGTAGATCATTAATATTATCTCAATATTATTATTTGACTTACATTATCCCTCTGTTGTCATCCAACCATCATTTTCTCATAATCTCTGTTACAATTATAGGAGACAAAGCGAGTGCTACTTTTATAACCATCTCTTCTCCAATTGTGGAGAATATCTAAATTTTGTAACTTCAATTATATAGTGGATTATTTCAATAGGGCTAGCCCCCATGATTTTTTTCATTTTAGGTTTTCACCAAATCCTCTAATATTTCATGCATTTTCTCTTTCTTTTGTATAGGTATCGTTGTGCAAAGTTTGGACATAAAACTTAGCACATGACAAATTGCAAAGCTAGGAAAGATTTTTAGCATATTATAATAATTTCTTCACTTTTTTAAGATTATGAACATTTCAAATTCTAGAGTTTTTATAATGGGCGTCTTGGAATTTGTGAGATTTTTATAGAATATAAGATCATCAGGACATTCAAAAATAGTGTTGTAGTATAATTAATATTTTAAAATAGTGTTTTACACAATCCTTGATAATTTAGTTGTTTTTTGAAATTGTGAAATTTTATCCAGTAAACTTTTATGTTGCCACACAGCTCACCTTGGCTTGTTGGTTGAGAGCTTAGGCTATCAACTAAGAGGTATTGGATTCGAGTCTTCGTGTATGTGTTGTGTGTGTGTGAGTTTGCCTTAAATGACCTAAATGTCTCAAAAAAAAAAATTTATGTTGCCTACTATCATAAAAATTATGTAATTATGACACATGCTCAATTACGCTTTAGTTGTTGTAATATGATAAAAAAAGTAAATATGTGATTAAATTATATCTACTGTGAAAGATAAGTGGTCAAAATACTTTGAGGTTCTATTTATGTTAGAGAATATTTTGGTGTCTATAAAGCGTATTTCTATAACTATAAGCCATGCTCTTGTGTTTATAGGCATATTCTGGTATTATAAGCATAAAAAGGTAATCATAAGGGGTCATAATCCTTTATAGGCATATTCTGGTGTTTATTGACTGCTCAACCGTCGATAGTCATTGTTTGTCACGACCCAACCCGACCGGGACGGGTCCCGCTCGCATCGGGTTGCGACGGAGCTATTGAAATCCAGGATCTAGCTTTGGAATTTGCTTCAGACTTTCTTCCAAATATTTCACATACAGAACACAGAGCTACTATAAACATCCAAACACAGAACAATTCATCTATCTTTTGTTTTATCAAAATAATCATATACAGATACAGTACATAACTTACAGACAGAAAGAACAGAAAAGTCATGACTGTACAAAATCAAAAGTATAAAAATACCTAATCACTGATCAGACTCTGAACTTCTAATCCAAGACTTCCTTCTCTTTCCCAGAACCTGAAAACCACGCAGAAAATAAGGATGAGCTAACAGCTCAGCAAGACATCTTTCACCAATCAAAATCATCAGAAATCCACATCAGAAAATAACCGTACAGAAATCGTAGAACGGACGGAACAGATATCATAAAGCTTTCAAGTCACAGAGCAGACAGGATCGTACGAAATAACTAGAATCGTACAGAAATCAGAAATCAGATAAAATCACATTCATATCAGATAATTCATAAAACAGATCAGATAAGTCACAGAACAGATTATCAGATATCAAACATCAGATTTCAGATAACATATCACATAACAGATTTCAGATTCTCAGACCTTGACAGAATCTCAACGAATTCTGGCCCATTATGCCTCCCTTCCCTAATACAGACAGAATCTCGACGGATTCTGGCCCCTTATGTCTCCCTTTGTGCTTATAGCACCAGAACAGATCAGATATACAGAATTTCCGGAACATAACTTATTTTCAGATTTCAGAGCTCATTTCAGATTTCAGATTTCCCAGACACAGACAGAATCTCAAAGGATCCTGGCCCCTTATAACTCCCTTCTGATAGCATGCACACATCAGATCATTCAATATATAAATTCAGAAAAATTCAGAATTCGTACGGAAAATCGGCGGCGTAACGGCAGTATACGGAATTTACACAAAAATCACAGATTCAGAAATTCACCAAATTACCACAGAATATCCACAACAACATTATAAGACTTTCATTGTACTGACATAACAGTTTTCAACATCCTAATAATTTGCAGTTCAAATAAAACGCCGTAGAATTCAAAATATCTGGTAAAAATCTTCCAGAAAATACTCAAAATGTGCACAATTATCATCTCAGAGACATACCAAAAGTCACGCGGTAAAACCTTTATCAGAAGAAAATAATACCAGAAATTCGCTAACGGAAACAAAATTCGGAACATAAAAGTCGTCAAAATTCTCGTTTCTGAAAATTGAGAAAGGCGGAATGTGCCTTACCTCGAGTCGGTCAACTTCTCCAACTACGGCGACTGACGAACATGGACGAAAGTCACCCAAAAATTCACTTTTCTTCTTTTCCCTTTGGTTTTCTCTCTCCTGGACTTTCTCTCTCTTCAAAACGACTTAAATCGGATATTTATTAAGCAGGATCGTCCCGGACGATGTCCCCGATCGTCCCGGGACGATCTCCTCTGGACCAGAGCGTGAACCATATCGTCCAGACGAAATTAAATGCCAATTTCGTCGTCCCGGGACGAAACCCTCGGGTTTGGTTCATCCCGGACGATGTCCCCGATCGTCCCAGGACGATCTCCTCTGGACCAGAGCGTGAACCAGATCGTCCATACGAAATTAAATGCCAATTTCGTCGTCCCGGGATGAAACCCTCGGGTTTGGTTCATCCCGACAGTTCGTCCCGACTCTTCCAGGTTCGTACAAACGAACAGGCAGATTCTTCACAATTCTGTACAAATTGCCTGGACGATATCCCTGATCGTCCCGGACGATCCTGGGAGAAACAACCTTTACATTGTTAGACCTCCGTCGCCCGCCCACGACGGTCCCTCTAACCATTATCACCCAACTATGATCATACTGATTAAACGAACACACAAACACTTTTTTTATGACAACTCTTATATTATTAGATTCTTTCAATTCTCACCATATAATATACTTTATTTGATGTATATTTGCTATATCGAGCCAAGATCCCCCCCCCCCCCAAAGAAAGAGCCTCATTTGTAATCATAAGCATAATCATTTTAAATAGTTTAGGCCACATGTTTTTTTTTCTTTATCAGGATTTTTTACGTAAAAATTTTGGTGTCACTTATGACACTTACACTCCTCTTTTGTATTTATTTGTGTGATTGATCTTCATACAAAATTTGGATGTTAAACTCTATATATCTATAATGTCACAAATGTTCCAGGACGCAACACTTATTAATCTCATTTTCATTAGATGGCATTATAAACTAGGTGACATGCTGCCGCAAGTCGTCTAACCACCACCCATCCACGCCTATAGTTGGGCCACCGCCTGTCATCAGACCATTGCCTGTTTGTCGATCATCGCAAGACCACCGCCAAGCCGCCAACCACTAGACCTCTTTCAGACCTCCGCTTGACCTCTCGACCACTGATTATCACCCGTCTATCGTCGACCACCATCATACCTTCGTCCCCTGCCGACTACAATCCCTCTGACCACCGTTACCCAATTATGATCCTACCAACCAAACAATCAGGCCAACACTCTTGAGAATAATTCTCATATCACTAGATTCTTTCAACTCCTACAATGTAATATACTCTATATGATATATATTTGCTACATCGAGCTAAGACCTTCTCCCTAAGAAAGAGCCTCATTTGTAATCATTAATAAACACAAGTATAATCATTTTAACTAGGTCATGCCTCATGATTTTTTTTTTCCTTTTTAGCGTTTCCCACAAAAAAATATTGGCATCTCTTATGACTCTTACACCCCCTTTTATATTTATTTGTGTGTGTGTTGGATCTTATACAAAATTTGGATGATAAACTCTATATCTTTGTTCTAGGACGTAACACTTATCAATCTCATTTTCATTAGATAGCATTATGAACTAGGTGACATGATATCCTCTCCCCAACTGATTCATGAGTTTGCCTTTAGTTGGCTCAAAAGTCTGTAGTTTTTTTTTTTTTTTTTTTTTCAAATTAATTAATCTATCTTTAGTGAATATATATTAATTTTATATAAATTTTTTTTATTTATCTTTTTCAATACATTTTTAAATAATTCTTATTTATGTTGCATGATTGCTATAAATTTAATTGAGCAGAAATCTCAATACAATTTGCATTTTAAGTATTTGGAGTTAAATTCAAGAGGAAAATATTAATATCAACATTGATTCAATTCTGAGCTTTAGATAAAACACTTAAAAGTATAGTAAAAATCTTTCGGGGATTAATTGAAGTATCAAATGTTCTATAATTATTTAATGATTATAATTAAATTAGAATTTCAATGAGTGAACCCAATGAGATTTAAAAATTATTGTGTCAAATATTTTTTGGGCTTAATTCTTTTATAATTTATTAAATTTGAACTTTGTTTATTTACTAAAATCTTTTTTTTTTCCTAAAAAAAGCCCCTTAAATTGTGCACTATTTTCGGCAAAAAGTTCCTTTATAAGGATAAAAATGATTTTTAACATTATGATTTTAAATTAAGACCAGAAATTGATTTTATTTATTTATTTTACAATTATTTCAATTATATTAATTTCAAAATAAATTTTAATTAATTTTATGTCAGATATTATGATATAAATTCTATCATAAAATAGACTAAATAATTTGATGAGAAATTATTGTGAATATACTAATAAGAACTGTTTTTATATATTATATTGTTGTGAATTAGTAGAAATATGTTTGAAAGTTCTTTTCAAAAGAATTTGCACTCAATGAGGGATAAACATGTCTAGATTCAAACAAATGTTCAAATTTGAACTATTTTGAATTGATTTTGTTGGCAGTAGACTTCGATAAGCAATTTGCATATACAAGTGGAGGTAATTTTATTTGAAACCAACTTTAGGGTATATTTTTTCTAAAAATTAAGCATAGCGTAGATCATACACTTTTAGATATTATGAGGCATATTTATTTAATTGATATAGAGAGACTGAGGTCGAACGACGATGGTCGAAGAGATCGTAGGCGAGTGACGGAGGTCAGAGGAGCTGTAGTTGGATGGTCGTAGTCGAGAGACAGAGGCCGGAGGGGTCATAGTTGGGAATTTTTATTAGGTCCGAACACCTGACGTAGTTCTATATCCGGACGCCAATAAAATGTCACCACGTGCTCTTACTATTTACCGCGCGGCCCGACGACCCGACCCGAACCGGAACCCAATGTTGCTATGTATTAGCTGATTGTATAGACCAAGATATTGCTCGGTTTTGCTCGGTATTGTTCGGTAACGAGAAATACCATTTTGTCAAGACCAATACCTAGCAGTACCGAGTAATACTTAGCAATACCGAGCAATATCGAGCAATACCCCGATTTTGCTAGGTATTGCTCGGAATTGCTCTTGGCAAAGCGGTATTTATCGTTATTGTGAAGCAATATCTAGCAATACCGAGCAATACATAGCAATACTGATACCTAGCAATACACAAACATAACAATTCCTAGTTTTCGTTCCGGGTCGGGTCATCGGGCCGAATGGTAAAGGATAAGAGAGCACGTGGCGACATTTTATTAACGTTCGAATGTAGAGCTACGTCAGGTGTCCGGACCTAATAAACAGGCGTAATCAAGAGACAGAGGGATCATAGTTGCGAAATGACTATAATTCGGCAATGATGATCGTATACATTATCGGCACTGTGCATTTATTAATGCTAACACTTAGCCCCTACAATTGCGTCGCGTGACATGTACTACATACAGGGAATCTTGAGGCGCCCGTAATTATAAGCTAAATAAAGGGTATTATGGGAAATTGCTTTGCCTTATTTTTGACGAGACTTGAGCAGCCCAACCAGCTGGAAGGACATAAATTCGTTGAAGACAGCCGGGCCTCGTGAACGAGCCAACTGGCCGATTGAGCTGGCCACGTCGTGAGAGGAAGACGGTGGCGTGCTCCGCGGGTAAGCTAGGCATTTCACGAGAACTGTGGCCAAGTTCGGCGCCGTGTATCTTTGCTTTGCCGGTGCAGGACATAAAACTGGTTTGTCCGCGGGACAGTAGAAGAAGTCGGTACCCCACATTTGTCCAACGCTGATTGGATGGAATCTTGATGCCGGGTCGGCGCCGCCGCCGGCGATGCTGGTTCCGCGTGACTGTCCGTGGGAGTTGATGTGTACGGCGAAGGACTGAGTGGTCGGGGTGGGACCACGTTGATGATGAGGAGGTTGTACGTATTGGAGTGAAGATCAAAAATGGTTTTCCCAAAAAAAAAAAAAAAAAATTTAATGATCGATGTGATTTTTTTTAATCCTTAAATTTTGGTATGGCATTCCTATAAAAAATATTATGATAATTAATTTATAGCTCAAAAAAATTTAATAAGTGAACTATTTTTAGTTTGGTGATAAATAATTAAATATTATATTAATAGGTCAATGAAGTACCTTTATTTGTTTAATCATTAGGTTGTGATTTATGTAATGTTGTATTATAATGATGATATGTAATGGTTAATATTTTTTTACTATTTCATTTCATTTTTATATTATATTTCAGTGTTGATTTAAATTATAAATGAAATTAATTAATTTATTATATGTAGCATATTTAGGTTTCATTTGGAATAATTTTTTTTATTGCTTTCTAAAATAGTTTCTTAGCACAAAAAAGAATTTAATAATTTTTTTTAACTAAAAAATTGTCCTAAAAATTAGTAAGAAAGCTCTTCCAAACCAAGTCTTAGTGATAATTTTATGACATTGAAATGGTTATAAAATCATCAATCCCGCTTCCTTTATATAACCCATATTAGATTTAGTTTATCAATTTAGAATCAACTTAACCTAATATTGAACTTTTTTAATTTAATTATTCTTTTAAAATAACCTAAATCCCTACTTTCTTTATTTATGAAAATTTGTTTCATTTGTAGAAATTATGAAAGGAGGCATGTGTAGTAGAGAGAATTTAGTTAATTTATCTTTGTGTTTTTCATATGCTTTTGAAGGCATCTTAAGCTAGTTCACAAAGCCTAAAAACTTTAGCCACAAATTAACTTGACATATTTATATAAATTTAAATTTAATTTATATTAAGTATGAAATTATGTAATTTAGCATTATAGCATTCTTACTATTGTGTGCTAGAATATTCATGATGATAGAGATTCAGAGTTTATTATCTTAGCACTATACAAAGATTTGACACGCTCACACACTTAAAATTATATGAGATATATGAGTTTTTATGTGAAAAATCAAAGAAAAAATCATGAGTTGTAGCCCAATTGAAATGATTGTACTAATATTTATCATCAATTACAAATGATGATGTTTTCCCATGATTCAAAGAGATATTGACATAATATAGTAAGCATATAATACATAAATATAGTTCATGATGGAAGTTGGGGGGCCCAATTGATAAGTGTAAATTGTATATTATCATTATTTTTGTTAAAATCAATAAAAATGCTCATTTTTATTTTATTTGTACAGAAATTGTACGGGAAAAGGCAAATTTATAAATTTTAGGTAGCACCGCAATGCCAATAAGGTTCATGTCCTGGCATCATATTGATCAATGTCGAAGTGTTGAGTTCATCATGGCAACGCTGACCTTCTCTATTTGTAATGTTGTGACATCACTGACGTTAGCACCATAGTGCATCATAACGTCGCTAAGCCCAAAATAAACTCCACAGTATTGGGTGGCTCGAGAAAATTCACTCAAGAGCGCAAACCTTTCTAACATCGCAATGCCAGAAAGTAGTTCTAAGCACCACAACGTTCAAATTTTTTAGCGCCACGGTGGAGAAGTTACAACTACTAAGAGCCGCACTGACTCAATGAAGAGAAACAACAATTCGGGTCATAACCGTGCCACATCATTCAGACACAGCGGAGCCGATATTATAGCAATGAGGCACTATTTCACTTTTCACAGCCGCAACACCACCATGTATAGCGTCGCGGTGCTCAAGTTTCATCTTATATTTACTATAAATTGATGTCAATTTTATTGTTTATAGAGTCCAATCCTTGAATGTAATTAAGTACTTTTTCAATACATTTCTTTAGTTCCCTTAGAGTAAAGTCTAAGAAAGACTAGGGAAGTTCAAGATATCATCTTTTAGTGGGACTAGTATGTGTTTGTATAAATAACTCTGTAAGTGAAGGAGTGTAAAAAAGATACTTAGATCCGTCCTAATGATAAACTTCTTACTACCTCTCTTGTAATTTTGTTCTTTTATAAATAAAATGAATATGAGTTTGATTTTTATTTATTTCATGTTTGCCTAGATATTCTATTTTGGGTTGATGATATAAAGAGTATATTAAGTACTAATATATACTCTTATCCTTTAATAAAAATAATGATATTTTTAATATTGCCCATTTTCATTTAATGTATGAAATGACCATGTGTGTAATTAAAACCTAGTATGATACTGACATGCTTAGACATAGGATGTTTGAATATTCTATGCTCAATTGAGATAATAAAATTATATGAAGACTAATAATTTTTATTTTCACTCCTATGAACTTGATATAAATCTAAGGATGCACATGTTCTCATCCACATTTATAATTAAAAGTCTTATTAAGAAAAATATGTTATTTACATCCATCAATCTAAAATATTTTATCAAAATTGTATCAACTATTTTCTTACTTATTTTAAATTTCATTCAATGGTAGGAACTCAAAATTTTATTTTTCATTTTAGTAGGATATACATTTATGCATTTGGAGTAAACATTGGTAGTTTTGTTGCACTATAGTAGATTACTTCCTCATATGTTCGACACTCTAATCTATCACTTTATTATATGATTTAGAATGTATATTTGTGTAAGTTAGTAGAAGGAATCCATCAGATCGTGTATGGACCAGTGCAAGATTAAAAATAAAAAGGACCCTAGAAAAAATTACAAATTTAAAAAAAAAATTTAACCATGCCTAGCCTAGTTCAAGATCAAGATCATGTTAGACCACTTAGGGAGTATGTTAACCCTATAGTAGAAGGAATCTATCGGATTATTAATATACCTACTATCCAACTAATAATTTTTAATTAAAACCAGCTATTATCCAAATAGTTTAAAATTTTCAATTTGGGAGAACTCATGTTGAACATCCTAACTTATATTTAGTTTTTTCTTAAAAATATGTGTAACTTTTAAGTATAATAGTGTCAGTGATGATAACATTACACTTAAAATGTTCCCATTTTTTCTAGAGGGGACAAGACTAAAATATTGTTAAATCTTTTGCCTACAGGCTTTATAACCACTTGGAATAAGTTGACACACAAATTCCTAGCAAAGTATTTCCAACTTTCAAAGACTACTAAACTTATAAATAATATCACTTCTGTGTCCAAATTGAAGGAGAAGTTATTTATGAATGTTGTGAGAGATTTGAATAGATGCTTAGGAAATGTCCTCATCATACTTTACCCGATTGGTTAATTATTCAAACCTTTATAATGGATTGGTAGAATATCTTAGGTTAATCATATATACTATAGTTATAAGAGGATCTTTAATGTCTAATCCATTTGAGGATGCTTATGAACTGATTGAAGAAATGACTACTAATAATTTTCAGTGGCATATCAATAGGATGAATCCAAAGAGAGCGATTGGAGTTTATGAATTTGATGTTTAATAAATTCTTACTACTTAGGTAGCTGCTATTTTAAAGAAATTAGAAACTATTTGAGTTAAATGAGGATCTAACTCATCTATACATTTGGAGGATACTCATTTGAATTATGTTGATCATACTAGTACTTTAGGGATTAAAAATGTGAACTTGATTGAAAAATAAAATAATTAATATTCAAATATATATAATCCAAGTTGGAGAAACCATCCTTATTTTAGTTGGTCAAATAATATTGGTGGAAATAATAAGTGGAATTCAGGATAATCTAATCAAAGAGGAAATTGAAATAATCGTTATGAATCTTGTTGTGAATTTTAAACCTACTTACTCTCCAGGATTTAATCAAAATAACTAGTATGGGAATAGAACGTCACCTTAGAAGATGCAATGATTAAATTAGAAACTTAATTACAAAGTCAAGTTGCTTCAATTAAAAATTTTAAAACTTAATTAGGACATGTTATAATTTTTTTTCAATAGTAGGCCTCTTGGATCTCTCTCCCGAGTAAAACTAGAGTTAACCCTAAAGATAAAGGAAAAAATCCACTGAAAATTATTTGAGGAGTGGTAGTGATATACCTCAACCAAATTGATAATTCTAGATAAGTCAACTAAAGACTATAAACTTAGCGTTGTTTGGGAGGTAACCCACTTATATTAAATTTCCTATGTTTAAATTGTTGCATATTATTCTCTACAATTATTACACTTGATTTTCTATTTTTCTAAAATAAAAATTAGAATAATTTTTTTAATAAAATTAGAATAATAATAAAATTTTATTTTATAGTTTGAATGAACATTACATGATAATTGCTACTTTGAAAACCTAACACTTAATTAATTTAGATCATTTAATTTATTGAATTAACTTTATAATTAGAAACTATATATTAACTTATATTGACAACTAAATTAAAAATGAATAAGTAAATTTAAGGATTAGATACAAGTAGCTTAATTCAGGGAAATTATAGTTAAACTTGAAAATATAATTATAAAATGTATCTAATCCTTATATTAATTCAAAAGGATTTCAAGAGAATAAATGAAAAAATTAATATTCAAAATCATTAAGTCTGCACTTCACAAAATAAAAAAGGAAGGAAAGAAAAATGTAAAAAAAAAGCAAAAAAGCTAAATGAAAATTCTTCAAAATAAAAAAGATAAATACATTAAAAAATTAATATCAGTCGTAATTTGATTTTAATTGCATCATAAAATTTAACTAAAAATAGTAAAATAAGTAATTTAGTACATGTGATAGTGCACTTATAAATTCCTTATTTAAACTATGAGCAACTAATCCCTAGACTACATTATTCCTTACATATTCAGAAGTCAATTTAATTTTTTTTAAAATTGTGGATAAATTCAAAAATAAGTAATAACACTAATGACTGATTGAGATAAATGTTATGCCTTTTCAAATTTGAATAATAACTTGTTCATTTTAAATTACTTCTAGACAGTACTATAATATCCTATATTTTAGTAATTTTAAATTATCAATTTTTACTTTGGCTATAAAGATGGTTAAGGAGTGAATGTAAATATTGCATGAGGACAATCAAGAGTTAAGTTGAGAAAATTTTGATAAGTGTAAATCATCTATTATTTTTTATATTAAATGTTATGAAAATTTGTTATTTTAATTGTATTTGTATAAGAATTGTGCATGAAAAAGATAAATTTATAAGTTTTGGGCAGCATCGATAAGGTTCATGTTGCAGCGCCATATCGATGAACGTTGATTCATCGATTTCAATGCAACGACACCGACCTTCTCTATTTGCAAGCGCCGCAGTGTCACAGACGTCAGCAGTACAATGCATCACAGTGTTGTAGTGCCCAAAATCAACAATGCAATATTGGGTGTCTCAAGAAAATTTAGGCTGGAGCGCCAACTTTTCCAACACAGTTTTACCAGAAAATTATTCCAAGCACCGTATCACTCAAAATTTACAGTGTTGCAGTGGAGCGATTATAACTGCTAAGAACCACACCAACTTAAAGAAGAGACACACCGGTTTGGGCCGTAACCATGCCACATCACTCAGCACCGTAGCAAATCTGACAACTCCAAGGCACTTGTTCACTTTTCATCATCGCAAACACCACCATGTTTAGCACTGTGGCTTTGATGTCCTATCCTGCATGTACTATAAATAGATGTCAGTTCTATTATTTGTAGAGTTTGGTTATCTGAGTGTAATTAAGAATTTTTATTGTATTTCTTTAGTGTCACTTAGACTAAAGTTTATGGGAGGTTATGAAAGTGCAAGATATAATATTTAGAGGGACTAGCCTGTATTTATATAAGCAACTCTGTAAGTTAAGGAATAAGGAGTGCGGAAAAACTACTTAGATTTATTATGGCAATAAACTTATTACACTTTTATTTTATTTTATTCTTCTATGAATAAAATGAATATGAGTTATCTTGTTATTTATTCCATATATGACTAGATCTTCTATTTTGGGCAAATGATGTAAAAAGCATACTAAGTACTAATGTATACTTTTATTCTTTATGAAAATAATGACATTTTTTATATCTGATCATGTTATTCATTTAATGTATATAACGGTTATATGTGCAGTTAAAACCTAATGTGATGTATAGTATCGACGAAGGAATACAATAATAGTTAGGAATATTAAAATGAAAAATTTGCATGCCTAGATAAATGATGTTTGAATATCGTATGTTCTATGGAAATAATAAAATTATAGGAAGACTAACGATCTTTCTTTTTTCCTCTATAAGGTCAACAAAGATCTAAGGGAATGCACATGCTCTGATCCACATCTATAATTAAAAGTCTCATTAGGAAAAATATATTATTTACATGCATCATTCCAAAATATTTTATCAAAATTGTATTAACTATTTTTTTACTTATTTTCATTCAGTGGTAGGAACTCAAAAACTTTAATTTTCATATATTTCAATAGGATAAATTCACATATTTGGAATAAGCATTCTGCTTAATATGTGCACTTCTACTGGCAAAACATCAAATTTACTTGAATTTCCTATCAACCTCTCAAATAACTTATCAATAAGTTACACAATTAATTATTAAATAATAAACAACACATATTTAATGAAACATTATCATGCAGGTAAAAATCCAATAATCTCCTCTCAAATCCCTTCAAAAACAAAATGTCTACTTTTTGGAGACTTGTAATGTTAGATTGCCATCCTCATTATACTACCTACAACATTTTTCTTAGAGAAAATTATGTAAAACACATTCACGGGACATCTAGAGGAGAATATATATATATAATTATGAGAAAATTTAATAGTTTAAGATATTTGACCCAAATCTTATTAGTGATACGTCCTCAAAAATTGCCTTGATCAAGCACGAATCTCGAGGTATATTCAAGTTGGAAACTTTCAAAATTAAATTTGGAATCATCTGAATTCCAATTTCAGCAAATTTATAGTCAAATTGAACATCTCAAAGAGACGAACCAAACAACACTAAAATTGGTCCGACCCAAGCCCAAATAGGTCCGAATCAATGGCCCAGACCACATTTGAAAGGGTTAAAGTATTATTTGGACAATAAAATGATTTCCAAATATGGCATGCTTATAGTCAAACCGAGCGGCTCGGCGAGACGAATCCAACAAGTTAAAGATCTCTGAATTATGACATCGTTAAGGCACATAAACAGTTGAAAAACTCTCTATGATCGGGGGAATCAATATGAGCCATCCGATGGAGCACTCCAAACCAACCCCGGATCTTCTCTAAATTTACAGGGTGTGCCACTTATGAAAATCTATAAATAGACCCCCACTCTCTACATGAAGGGGACCTTGGTTGGAGATTAGGGAGAGCTCTGAAGCTTCAAGAGCTCTAACACCACCGCCCGGTTGCCAACCTTCGTCGGACCACCGCCCGGCCGCCGACCATCACTAAACCACTGCCCGACCGCCGACCGTCGTTGGACTTCAACCCGGCCATCGCCAAACCACCGCCCGACCGCCGTTCACCGTCAGACCTTCATCGGATCGTTCCTTGTCAGCCAAATTTCTGCACAAAAGCCGTCGGATTTTCGTCCGACCGTCATCGGTCCTTTGAGTAGCTCTTCAAATTACTGTAATATGACCACCTCTAAATCGAGGGACGGGTCAACTATTGTAATTCACTCAAGTTTAGTGAAATCTTTTCACTTGGGTGAGGCCCCGTGATTTTTCCCTCTTAGGGTTTTTCACGTAAAAAAGATCGGGTGTCTTGATCTCTCTCTTTCTGCTTGCGTGCTGGATCTTCGTACAATGCTAAGACGCTAAACTTCATTTTTCTCTATCGTCGTGAATATTCCTGGCCGCAACAATTAGTATTTTTTTAATTAGCAAGTATTGAATTTTTTGCATTTATTATGTAAATTTTTACTGTTTTATCATACATTTCATAAGAATATCTTAATTATTTTTTAATTTATTTATAAATCATAATTATATAAATTATATTATTTAAATAAAAATAAAACTATTAAAATTAATTTTGATTAAATTTTATCAAATGTTCTCATCTTTTTTTTTTTCATTTTTATTGATACATAATCAAAAAATTATCTTGATCGGGCACAAATCTCGATGCAAAATCAAGTTTGAAACTTCTGAAATTAAAATTGGAACCATAAACTTCGATTTTAGCAAACTTACAGTCAAACTGATCGTCTCAGAAATACAAACCCAACACCACCAAATTCGACTCAACCAAAATCCAAATGGGTCCAAAATAAGGGTCTGAAGCACTGTTAGAGGGTTCGAACCACAATTTGGATTGCCAAACGGTTTCCAAACATGGCGTGCTTATAGTTGAATCGAGCATATCGACTAGACAAATCCAACGAGCCCAAGATCATCAAATTCCAACATCACTAAGGCATTCAAATGTCCATCAAATGGTCCATGATCAAGGGATTCAATATCGGTCGTCCATCCAACCACTCTCTATTTACCCTTGTTCTCTCACCTATTTAAGGGTCATGCCACTCCAGAAATCTATAAATAGACTCCTCATTTTTATTGAAAGAGGATCCAAGCAAGAAGGAAGATGCTCCTCCTCGACCACCTCCTGAGTTCCACCAGACCACCGCCTGACGTTATTGCTCCACCAGACCACCATCTGAGGCCCTCACCTTTGCCAAACCACCACTTGAGGCCCTATGATCCACCAGGCCGCCACCTGACGCATGAACTTATGCCGGACCACCACTTGAGGCCCGGACTTCCGCTGAACCACCACTTGAGGCCCTGTGCTCCACCAAGCCACCACCCGATGACTAGACTTATGCCGGACCACCACCTGAGGCCCGAACTTCTGCTGGACAACCACTTGAGGCCCTGTGCTCCACCAAGCCACCACATGATGCCTGAACTTATACCGGACCACCACCTGAGGCCTGAACTTTCACCGGACCACCACTTGAGGCCCTATGCTCCACCAGGCCACCACTTGACGCCTGGACTTATGCCGGACCACCATCTGAGGCCCAGACTTTTGCCAGACCACCACTTGAGGCCATGTGCTCTACCAGGCCACCACCTGAGGCCCGGACTGTAATATCAAGATCTGCTCCAGTATCGTCCAGGACGATCTGGGATCGTCCTGGGACGATCAGTGGAAATCAGCTCCAGATTTTGCCCAGTTTTGCTCCAGGTGATTTTCTGCAGGCATCGTCCAGGCCGATTGGAGACATCGGCCAGGCCGATCGGCACTGTAGAAAATATCGTCCATGCAATAGCCCTGAAGGGAGACCAGGCCGATCCTTTTGGTCGGATCGTCCCGGGACGATGCTGCGATCGGCCGGGCCGATCTGTGTATTATAAAGCTGATTTCAGTCGTTTTGAAGAGAGAGAAAATCAAAAATAAATATCTGATTTTTCTGAGGAGAGAGAAAGTCGAGGGCATTTGTGGAAAAGTGGATTTTCGGACGACGCGGAGCCGTTTTCGATCGAAGTGACTGTTGAGAAAATTGCTGTGCACGAGGTAAGGCACATTCCGCCTTTCTCAATTTTCAGTTCCGTCGTGTTTGGCGGTATATTCTGTCCGGATTTCGTTTTCGTTAATGATTTTTGTCCGTATCTGTTGATTGGTTCAGTTTTTACCGCGTAACTTTCTGTATATTGTTGACGTGCCGGGTGTGCACATTTTGGTTATTTTCTGAAGATTTTCGTCCGGGTATTTTTGATTCGACTGTGTTTTTAGTCGACCGGATTTTTCTGTGAAATTGGAATTTATCTGTGCAGTAGAATAAAGGTTCTGAAATGTTGATATCTGTATTCTGTGCGAATTCGGTAAATTTTCTTTGCAGGAATTTTTGTGTAAATTCCGTATACTGCCGTTGTGCTGCCCGATTTTTGGGTAATTTCTGAATTGTCCGGATTTCTTCTGAATTGAAATGCTATGTGTATAAGCTATAAAAAGGGAGTTATAAGGGGCCTGGATCCTATGAGATTCAGTTAGTGAAACGGGAAATCTGAAATGAGCTCAATCTGAAATCTGATATCTGTTCTGTTCCGGATCCGATGAATTCTGTTTTGGTGCTATAAGCACATCTGTTTTGGTGCCGTGAGCACAAAGGGAGACATAAGGGGCCTGAATCCTATGAGATTCAGTCAGTGTCTGGGAAGGGAGGCATAAGGGGCCGGAATCCGTAGAGATTCCGTCAGTGTCAGGGCATTTAGCTATATGTATCTGTACTATTTTCTGTATCTGTTCTGTTCTGTACGAAATTGTGATTATGACATGATATGATCCGTACGATTCTGATTTCTGTTTCTGACTCTGTTGATTTGTTCTGTTCTGATACGATCTGTACGACTCTGATGCGATCTGATGTCTGTCCGTAAGTTTTGATTTCCGATTCTGTTCCGACTTCTGATCTGATTTCTGTCTGATAAGTTTGGTTTTGTTTTCTGAGAATTTAGATTGGAGGTTTGTTGCTTTGCTGAGCTGTTGAGCTCACCCTTGCTTTCTGGTGGTTTTCAGGTTCTGGGAAGGGCAAGGAGGTCCAGGATTAGATTTCAGAGTCTGATCAGATTAGGTACTTTTGTACTTTTGATTTTTGTACAGTCATGGCTTTCCTGTTCTGTCTTTCTTTCTGTTGAAAGCCATGTACTGTTCTGTAGATGATTATTTTGAGGAAATGAAAAGATAGATGTTTTGTTCCGCTGCATTTGATGTTTTTAGTAGCTCTGTTGTTCTGTGTGTTCAGTAACCTAATCCAAAGCCAGATCCTGGTTAGCTATTCTCCGTCGCGATCCGGCGCGGGCGGGATCCGTCTCGTCTCGGGTCGGGTCGTGACAAGCTTTTTTGGTATCAGAGCATTGGTTTTGGAAACAGGTTGGATTGTAAAACAGAGCTTTAGGAAGTGATCAGTGAGTCTGTCTGGGAGGTAGTTTTGGGTCGTTTGGCTTTTTATTGTGTTATTTTGTGTTGTTTTGTGATAGTTTTCCGGATTTTTCTGGATTTTCTGTATGGATCAGCCAGACCCAGACATGACAGACGGTCAGAGTGACGATCAGGCAGCACCAGTGGGGAGTACAGCCCCAGTGGTCGGTGCTGATACGCTTTCACAGTTTGCTTCACTTGTTGCTCAGATGATGAGCGAGACTCAGAGCAGAGCTTCGACTGTTAGATCTGAGGACATTGATCGACACCTGCAGTTATTTTTGAGGTTGAAGCCTCCGAGGTTTGAGGGCGCTGTTGAGCCCAGAGCAGCCGAGGAGTGACTGAGGAGATTGGAGAAGACTTTTGACGGGATGCAGTGTCCTGCAGATAGGAAAGTTCCGT
Source organism: Dendrobium nobile (assembly GCA_022539455.1). Classification (NCBI taxonomy): domain Eukaryota; kingdom Viridiplantae; phylum Streptophyta; class Magnoliopsida; order Asparagales; family Orchidaceae; genus Dendrobium; species Dendrobium nobile. Next base: position 4,206,755 of record CM039723.1, on the reverse strand, counting down.
TAGCTGTTTTTCTGTTGGACGGAGAGGCTGAGCACTGGTGGGATGGCCAGCAAGCAGCCAGATTTCAGGGCAGATTGAACTCCTTGATTACTTGGGAAGAGTTCACTGAGGTATTCAGAGATTGGTTTGTTCCCCCTTCTGCACGACAGCAGATGCAGGAGAGTTTTCTGAGACTTGTTCAGGGGAGCAAGACGGTGATGCAGTACGAGGCTGAGTTTACTGCATTAGCCAGGTACGCTCCGCAGCTGGTTAGCACGTCTGCTGAGAGGTGCTACAGATTTCTGAGAGGCTTACGAGACACTTTGAGGCAGCCTCTGATACCGTTCCGGATTACTGATTTCTCTGAGCTTGTGGAGCGAGCTCGTCTGATTGAGAACGACTTGACGGCTACTCAGCAGCGGTGGACTGCGAGTAGGAAGAGGTTTGGAGGAGAGACATCTGGCAGTGGTTCCTCTGGGAAGAGGAGATTTGTTCTTGGATCTGGATCTGGAGATTCCAGGAAGAGCGGAGGATCGTCTGGTACTGCTACCAGTACGACTAGTTCTGGATCTGTCAGTACGGCACCTGTGTGCCAGAGTTGTGGACGGCGACACCATGGCCAGTGCTACAGGATAGCTGGTCTTTGTTTCAGATGTGGTCAGCCGGGACATAGGATTGCAGAATGTCCACAGATGGGATATGAGCAGCGATCTGAGGGCTTTGTCAGACCTGTTGGTTCAGCAGCAGGAAGACCGAGGACTGTTCCTCCACGCCCTGAGGGATTTGCTGGTAGAGGTGGTGGTTCTAGTTCTGCACCGCGGAGACCACCTACGATTCAGAGGGAGCAGAGTAGTTCTGTTGCTTCAGCTCCTGTTCCAGTTCAGCCACGAGTTTACAGTCTGAGTCAGCAGGAGGCTCGAGATGCTCCGGATGTTGTGACAGGTATGGTTTACATTTCTGATCAGCCCTGTCGTGTTTTGTTTGACTCTGGAGCGAGTCATTCTTTTCTGTCCGAGCATTGTTTTGAGATTTTACATTTGGATTCGATGGTTTTACCGGTTTCTTTGTCTGTGATTTTACCGGCTGGGAATCCATTGATTGCTCGACAGTTTTGTTTGTGTGAGATCGAGATTTCTGGCAAGAAGTGGAAATCGAGTTTGATTCGATTGCCGATTTCTTCGTATGATGTGATTCTGGGCATGGATTGGCTGAGTCAGTATGAAGCCCAGATTGACTGTCTGAAGAAGCAAGTGAGTTTGCTTGTGGCTGGAGAGAGAGTTGTATTTCAGGGATTACGAGGTGTTCTCTCCAGTCTGGTTTCTGTGTTGGAGGTGAGCAGGATGTGGAAGAAAGGATGTCCGGTATTTTTGGCTTCGGTGCGGGATCTGAACCTGGAGGTTGGTTCTGTTTCTGAGATCCCTGTGGTACGGGAGTTTGCCGATGTTTTTCCTGAGGAGTTGGTTGGTTTACCTCCGGATAGAGATGTGGAGTTCTCTATCGATGTTTTTCCGGGTACCGCTCCGATATCGAAAGCTCCGTACAGGATGGCACCGAAAGAACTTTCTGAGTTGAAAGTTCAGCTTCAGGAGTTGGTTGACAGAGGTTTTGTACGTCCTAGTGTTTCGCCCTGGGGAGCACCTGTTCTGTTTGTGAACAAGAAGGACGGTACACTCCGTATGTGTATTGATTACAGAGATTTGAACAAGGTCACGATCAAGAACAAGTACCCTTTGCCTCGGATAGACGACTTGTTTGATCAACTTTCCGGATCTTCGGTATTTTCGAAGATTGATTTGAGATCCGGATATTATCAGGTGAAGGTGAAGGAAACTGATGTGGTGAAGACTGCATTTCAGTACAGCCTTTCATCCTCAGACCGACGGACAGTCTGAGAGGACGATTCAGGTACTGGAAGATCTGTTGAGGCTTTGTGTTCTGGACTTTAGCGGAAGTTGGGAGGATCATATTCCGCTGATTGAGTTTGCTTATAACAACAGTTTTCAGTCCAGTATCGGTATGGCACCGTACGAGGCTTTGTATGGCAGGAAGTGTCGTACTCCTTTGACTCCGACCTCCTTCGGAGATAGACAGGCTTTGGGGGCCACTTTTGCTGATGAAACTGCTCAGAAGATCAATTTGATAAGAGAAAGATTGAAAGCCGCTCAAGATCGTCAGCAGAAGTATTACAATCAGAAGCACAGATTTGTTGAATTTCAGGTCGGTGACTTTGTGTATGTCAAAGTCAGCCCGATGAAAGGTGTGAGCAGATTTGGTCAGGTAAGCAAGCTTAGTCCAAGGTATGTTGGACCATTTGAGATTTTGGAAAGAATTGGAAAATCTGCTTATCGCCTATTGCTTTCTGAATCTATGCCGGATGTGCATAATGTGTTTCACGTGTCCACTCTGAGGAAGTGGGTTTCAGACTCTGGGAAGAAGTTGTCAGCTGATGAGGTGGAGATTCAGGAGAATCTGGCGTACAAGGAAGAGCCAGAGCTTATTTTGGCGTACGACGTCCGAAAGTTAAGAAATAAAGAGATTCCGATGGTTAAAGTCCAGTGGAAGCACCGGACTGCACGGGAAGCAACTTGGGAGAAGGAGTCTGATATGAGACGGTCGTACCCGTACTTGTTTTGACTGAGTTTGGACTGGATAATGTCGAGGACGACATTTTTCTGAGTTGGGGAGATTGTAATATCAAGATCTGCTCCAGTATCGTCCAGGACGATCTGGGATCGTCCTGGGACGATCAGTGGAAATCAGCTCCAGATTTTGCCCAGTTTTGCTCCAGGTGATTTTCTGCAGGCATCGTCCAGGCCGATTGGAGACATCGGCCAGGCCGATCGGCACTGTAGAAAATATCGTCCATGCAATAGCCCTGAAGGGAGACCAGGCCGATCCTTTTGGTCGGATCGTCCCGGGACGATGCTGCGATCGGCCGGGCCGATCTGTGTATTATAAAGCTGATTTCAGTCGTTTTGAAGAGAGAGAAAATCAAAAATAAATATCTGATTTTTCTGAGGAGAGAGAAAGTCGAGGGCATTTGTGGAAAAGTGGATTTTCGGACGACGCGGAGCCGTTTTCGATCGAAGTGACTGTTGAGGAAATTGCTGTGCACGAGGTAAGGCACATTCCGCCTTTCTCAATTTTCAGTTCCGTCGTGTTTGGCGGTATATTCTGTCCGGATTTCGTTTTCGTTAATGATTTTTGTCCGTATCTGTTGATTGGTTCAGTTTTTACCGCGTAACTTTCTGTATATTGTTGACGTGCCGGGTGTGCACATTTTGGTTATTTTCTGAAGATTTTCGTCCGGGTATTTTTGATTCGACTGTGTTTTTAGTCGACCGGATTTTTCTGTGAAATTGGAATTTATCTGTGCAGTAGAATAAAGGTTCTGAAATGTTGATATCTGTATTCTGTGCGAATTCGGTAAATTTTCTTTGCAGGAATTTTTGTGTAAATTCCGTATACTGCCGTTGTGCTGCCCGATTTTTGGGTAATTTCTGAATTGTCCGGATTTCTTCTGAATTGAAATGCTATGTGTATAAGCTATAAAAAGGGAGTTATAAGGGGCCTGGATCCTATGAGATTCAGTTAGTGAAACGGGAAATCTGAAATGAGCTCAATCTGAAATCTGATATCTGTTCTGTTCCGGATCCGATGAATTCTGTTTTGGTGCTATAAGCACATCTGTTTTGGTGCCGTGAGCACAAAGGGAGACATAAGGGGCCTGAATCCTATGAGATTCAGTCAGTGTCTGGGAAGGGAGGCATAAGGGGCCGGAATCCGTAGAGATTCCGTCAGTGTCAGGGCATTTAGCTATATGTATCTGTACTATTTTCTGTATCTGTTCTGTTCTGTACGAAATTGTGATTATGACATGATATGATCCGTACGATTCTGATTTCTGTTTCTGACTCTGTTGATTTGTTCTGTTCTGATACGATCTGTACGACTCTGATGCGATCTGATGTCTGTCCGTAAGTTTTGATTTCCGATTCTGTTCCGACTTCTGATCTGATTTCTGTCTGATAAGTTTGGTTTTGTTTTCTGAGAATTTAGATTGGAGGTTTGTTGCTTTGCTGAGCTGTTGAGCTCACCCTTGCTTTCTGGTGGTTTTCAGGTTCTGGGAATGGCAAGGAGGTCCAGGATTAGATTTCAGAGTCTGATCAGATTAGGTACTTTTGTACTTTTGATTTTTGTACAGTCATGGCTTTCCTGTTCTGTCTTTCTTTCTGTTGAAAGCCATGTACTGTTCTGTAGATGATTATTTTGAGGAAATGAAAAGATAGATGTTTTGTTCCGCTGCATTTGATGTTTTTAGTAGCTCTGTTGTTCTGTGTGTTCAGTAACCTAATCCAAAGCCAGATCCTGGTTAGCTATTCTCCGTCGCGATCCGGCGCGGGCGGGATCCGTCTCGTCTCGGGTCGGGTCGTGACACGGACTTCCATAAGATCACCACTTGAGGCCCTATGCTCCACTAGGCCACCACCTGACGCCCGGAATTCTACTGGACTACCATTTGGGGCCCTGAGCTCCACTAGGCCACCACCTAACTCCCGGACTTCTTTCGGGCCACCACTTAACGCATAGAGTTCTCTCATAGTACTTCCCTTATACCACGATCTTTCGGACCCCTACCTCATGCCGACTATGGTCCTTCCGACCTCCATCAACAGATAATGGTCTTTCTGACCTCGGTCTCCTTTTAACTATGGTCTTTCGGACCCCTATCTCGTGCCAACTATTGTCCTTCCAATCAAATAAGCACATCTATGTTGATTCTTGTAACTCCCACCATGTAATGCGCTCTATATGATGTACATTTGTGACATCAAGCCAAGGCCTTCTCCTAAGGAAGGGCCTCATTTGTAAATGATTGTAAATACTAGTGGATTCATTCAAATTGGGCCAAACCCCGTGATTTTTTCTCCTATTCAGGGGTTTCCACGTAAAAAATCTGGTGTCTCTTATAAACGATACACACTCTCTCTTATCTGTTTGTGTGCTGGATTTTTGTATAATGCTAATACGTTAAACTATATATTTCTCTACCGCCGTGAATATTCTAAGACGCAACATTTATTATTTATGGATGAAAAATTGAATAATATCATATGTATTTTTTCAAATAAATATAATATTAAAATGTAATAGACGAGAATTCTTGCCGTCGCGCGCGCGCTCGCGGTGAGAGCTGCTTCCTGGCTCGCTTCGAGCTTTCCATATAGCGCGCTTTTCGGATACAAATGCCAGCTCTGGCCATAGAACTCGCCCCGCAAGCTGCGGTCGCTCTCTCGCCTCCCCCTCTCTCCTCACGAGAAAAGGTGGAGAGACCTGCTTTCTCCTCGTCATCCTCGCTTCTTCCATTAATGCCTCCCATAGTCCCATTTCTATCCCGATTCGTATTCCCTCCTACAATTCCTCTTCGTCTTCTTCTTCTTCTCCTTCTTTTTCATCTTCTTCTAGGGTTTATCTGACTGACGAGTTAGCCAAAGCAGCCATGGAGCGGAAGAAGTATCCGATCCGCGCGGAGGAGTACGAGCTTTACGAGATGGTTGGACAGGGGGCAAGCGCCGTCGTGCAGCGGGCCTTATGTGTTCCTCTCAACGAGATCGTGGCTATCAAGATTCTTGACTTTGAGCGCCACGGAAGCGATCTGGTTCTCGCGTCGTTGAACTCTACTTTTCCTTTCTCTTTCGTTTCTCCCCTTCGATTCGGTTGAAAAAGTTGAATCGAATCGATCCATTATGTCGGTTTTCATTGTTTTTTTTTTATTTTGGCAATGTGAAAGATATTAAGGTATTGTCCTTTTTGATTGGGTGCAGAGCAACATCTCGCGGGAGGCACAGACAATGATTTTGATAGACCACCCCAATGTCCTGAACGCGCACTGCTCCTTCGTGAAGGACCACACCTTGTGGGTAGTCATGCCGTACATGGCAGGAGGGTCCTGCCTCCATATCATGAAGTCAGCATTTCCAGATGGTTTCGAGGAATCGATTATTGCCACGATTTTGAAGGAGGCGCTGAAAGGATTGGATTATCTTCATCATCATGGCCATATCCATCGTGATGTGAAAGTAAGTTCATCTGCTCGAATTCCTTGTAATTGGCTTTCTCATTCTATAATACACTTTCAATGCTTGTCATATGAATGGGTAGTTCCGATATGAAGTTTGAGTTCAGCTAACGAGAAGCTTATTAAGGGGCTATTGGTAAACCATTATAAATATCCAATTGCTTCGATCAGAAGAAGTCTTCATGATTTATTTTTGAATTATGATAGAAAATAGCCGAATTGCCTCTATTATTCTGTATTTATGGCCCTTTAACTATTATGGTTTACTTGTGTGTTGATGATGGTTTGTGAATGCTAATATCAAAAAAGCACCTAGAATGCTATATTTATTTTAGTTGAGAGCTAACAAAAACATTTAACTCGATTATTCCCTCCTTGTTAGATTACATAATGATTGCTTGTAATTCTGATGCTATTGTTTAGGCTGGCAACATCCTAGTTGATGCTAAAGGTGGAATTAAACTTGGAGATTTTGGGGTTTCTGCTTGCCTTTTTGATTCAGGTGATAGGCAACGTTCAAGAAATACATTTGTTGGGACACCTTGCTGGTTCGTGTTCAGAACTTTAGAGGCATTATACGCTATATGTAAAAGTTGCTATGCTTAGTTACTGAGTCAAATTCTTCTGTTACTAGGATGGCACCTGAGGTGATGGAACAATTGCATGGCTATGATTTCAAGTTGGACCATTGACCTTTGCTTTGCTGATTACTTTTTAAGAATTATATTAGAGGATATTTTTAATATATGCCTTTAACATCTGATGCTCAGGGCAGACATATGGTCTTTTGGAATAACTGCTTTGGAACTTGCTCATGGTCATGCTCCTTTCTCAAAATACCCTCCAATGAAGGTATTCTAATAATATGTATGCATTCACATATTAAATTTTTTAAGAAAACCCATAATACCCAATCTTGAAGGACGTGCTAGTAATACTTGCATGGTAGATGTATTCTTCTACAAATCCCATATGCTTGAGGTTGGTTCAACTTCAGGTTGGGTCAACTTGGTTAAGAGCGTCATTTATGTCTTTCTTAGTTCTAACCTTGGGTGAATGAGTTATGTTGGTGATGATACTAAGTTAGTTTTTTAATTGATTCCCACTTGGCAGGTCCTATTGATGACTTTGCAAAATGCACCCCCAGGCCTCGACTATGAAAGTGACAAGAAGTTTTCAAGGGTATAATTGCTTGATATTCTACAACATACAGTCTAGTTGGAATTATATTTTTCATAGTCATTCCTTTTCTCCTAGAACTTCAAGCATATGATTGCATCCTGCTTGGTTAAAGATCCTTCAAAGAGGCCTACTGCTCATAAGTTGTTAAAACACACATTCTTCAAGCAAGCTCGATCACAGGATTATTTTGCACGAAAAATTTTGGAGGGTTTGGCTGCACTTGGCGATCGATACCAAGCACTAAAGGTATAAACACTAATAATTTACACTAATCATTATGGTCAGTTAACTATCTAATGCTATAATAATTGCAATCAAGTGCAGGAGAAGGAAGAAAGCTTGCTTGCACAAAAGAAAATGCCTGATGGAAAGAAAGAGGAGATCTCGCAGGTTTGTTTTTTTAAATATTTATTTCCCTTCTCTTTAGCCATTAACTTCTTTGATGTAGAACTATATGCTTTAAAATGATGAAATAAGAATTTGCACGAGTTCTTGAATTAAGCACGTAAGACTATCACTATTAGCAATCAAAACGACAATAGAAAACAAAAAAGGGGTGCCTACGTTTAGGCTAAGCCACATGCCAAGCACTTGGATTATCAAACAACATAGAAAATCAAGTCATGCAAATAGAATAATCTTCAACAGAAATCTCTAATCTAACAATAAGATTAGAAGCAAATAAAAGTGCACTCAATCCTATGTTTACTAAGCTTTGACAATGGAGAGATAAAACCCTACGTTTACTAAGCTTAGGCAAAGGTGAAGCTTGGCTCCTTGTGAATCTCCATCACCTACAAGATTAGATGGATTAGAAAAGTAAATCAAAAGGGGAAGAAGTTCACCCTTATCAAAATCCGGAGACAAGTAGGCGATGTGTTGACGAAGTTTGTCGTAGCTCCCTTGAAGGATCAACTTTGTCGAACCAAGATCAAGTAGTATGCAGATTTGGGGCTTCACATCAGCAATCTCTTGAGTCCACAAAGTCTGGACAGCAACCTGGGTTGACTAGGGAATGCTGGGCAGTGGTTAGAGCCTTCCGGATAGGAGTTGCGGTGCAGGGAAGATAAGGAAAGGGGGGCAGCGGCTTGATGAGGTCAAGGGGATTGGGGAAAGTGGATTGATTATTCAGGTCCACAATTACGGTGAAGGAAACAAATCAAATTCAATTTGAATTTGATTTTGGCTTGATTTAAGGAATTAAATTTGGGAAGAAATATTTCATCCCAATGTAATTTGAAATTTAAATGGGCTATGAAATAGGAAGTTACAAAAAATAGGATTATAAATTAGATAACTATTCTAAATTCAAATAGATTTGAATTTACTCATGAATAGAGTTACCTAAAATATAAAAGACTGTTTTAGGAAAGGTTTAATGGCAAGTTGGTGATGGAGAGAAAGACCAAGAGGAGAGAAAATTTGAAAACTTTCCTAAAATAGATTTTATAATTTAGGAAAGAATTTGAATTTCAAATTTGAGGAAATTTGAATTCAAAGACCAACTAAATTATGACAATCCAAAATTAGAAAGCATCCAAAGTAGGCAATGGGGAATGGGTGAGGCCGGCGGGTTGGGGCCTATGGCCGGTGGTTTGGAAGGGGTTTGGTAAGGTGGCCGGCGGCTTGTGGGAGAATTGTGGAGCTCAATTAGGTAGGGACGATGATGAGGAGTTGGGGAATGGTTTGAATAGGTTAATGTCGGATGGAGGTGGTGGGGAGGTGGCAAAGGAGAAGTACAAGAAAGAAAACCACGAACCCGGCCGTCTCCAAGGTTGGTGGGTGATCCAATCTCCCTCTCCTAGGGATCTCTCTAAAGTTCTCTCCAAGAACTCTCAAACGCTCTCCAACCATAAGTGCAAGAAAATTCTCATAATAATCATTCATTAACTTTTGAAGAGTAACATGAGGGCTATAAATAGCCTCGTACAAAAAGGACTCAAAATAAGAAAGATGACAATGCCCTTAGGGCTTACATACGACCTCCTTTTAAGTAAGGGGTAAAAGCAGAAAAACAACATAAATAATAATAATAAAATACAAATAACATAAATAATCCAATACATGAAATAACTCAAAATACATCGACGCGATCGTGGCCGTAGATCGACGGCCACGCCTCTGATATACGATTCATGCTCTGATGTCCCCATCATTCTTTTTTTAAAGCAGAATTTATTGTTGCAATATTGATATACTCTAGCTGAAATTCTACTAATATGAAGACAGTTTCTAATATTAGCGAAGGTATCATCTACAAGTGAAGAACTTGCTGTCCATCCAAATGAACGGCTTGTTAACTAAAATGACTGCGCAAAGAATCAAGAAGGCTATATTAGGATAAAAAATAAACTAAGTGCATAAGCAAAAATCAATGGCATTTGAATGCCATATGTGAAGAGACTTTATTAGTTAGATCTCTTGTTTTGGAGAATGTCAGGATTGTTTGCCGGTAGTAGTGGAGACTTTTGCATGCTCATTAAGCATTAGAACTTCTGCTTCCTGTTTACTCAATTATTTATTCCTTCTATCCGGTTCTTCTTCAAGTTCAATGGATGATTCTTTTGATTAACATTACCTGTTCTTAGTTTGAAGGCTACCTGATTAATCATTTGGTTTGTCATTGGATTTTCTAATATCATCTTAAGTAGTTAATTATAGAATCTTTAGTTTCTGAGATCATGTACTTTCCCCTATTTAACGTTCTACTATTCATGTTGGCAAGGTTACTTTGAACTCAATTGTTTTATTTATCCAGAATGAATATAAAAGAGGAATCAGTGGGTGGAACTTCGATATCGAGGATTTGAAAGCCCAAGCATCATTGGTGCACCTTTCTCCTACATCCTCTTGCATTAATTATATGACTTCATTTATTAGTTTCATTTGTGCTCTATCATGAAAGTAGTATGACCTTATTTATTTGTTTCATTTCTGCCCTATCAGATCACATGTAATGAAGATGCAGGAAAAGATCAAGGAGTCTCAAATTCCTTTTTTGAGTGTGACAATTTGCAAGATAGAATGTCAGATAGGCCCTATTCCAGAAATTGTTCATTCAAGGAACATACAGACATTGTATATCTCTTTTTCTTTCAAATAGAACAATGTGCATTTGTTGCAATGTTGAATTCATATTGACAGTTTCCAAATCCAACAGCAAAGCGATGGGTTGCAGGACAAATCATGTACTGTTTTACCGCCAGATGAAACATCATGTTCTCAAAGGTATGCATCAATTTCCACTTTCCAGTAACTTCTTTTCTATTTTAAATTGCAAGCAGCCAAGTATTGATTAATTTACCTAAAATGTGATTTAAGATTTCTGGTAGCCTGGGAGTCCCACTTTGAATATTTCTTGGCCCACCTATACCCTTCTGTTTTTATTCTTTTGGAAAAATTGAGATCCGAAACTCCTTTTCATTCAGAAAGGAAGTGTTACGTTTACAAAGGTAACGAGGGTAGAAGCCACAAAAAAATTACAGTTAGCAACTGTAGCATCGAAAAAAAAAAATACTCCGAAGAGGGAAAAAAACAGTAGCTGCAGGACTCAGAAAAATATAATTCAGTATATCCTTCTGTTTTTGGTTGGTGGGTTAGCATCAAATGCACCCGAGGCCCAACCACGGGGCTGCTGAGTCTTTCGCTATATACTTCTGTAATTCAAATGTTTATATTCATGTCTAAATTTCAGCAGCAAAATGTCTTCCTTACCTTGTAAGCTAACCTGTTTAATTTTTTTATGTTTGAGGATTCAGATGCTTATTACAGGTGACTTCTGATTTTCACTTGCTTTATGTCTGATTATGGCATTATTTTATTCAGAAACCGATCTGATGGATCTGATAACGAGCTGAAGAATATGGGGGCAAGCGATCAACAAGTTGTAATGCAGCTCCAAAAGACTGAGATGGATAATCTTACTAAAAATTGTGAAAAAGGGTTAAATGGACGGTCTGTTTTCTCTGAGGGTGAAAAGAGGATTTCAATCGCTTCAGAAATTGATGAAAAAAATGTGAATGTTTCTCCTACTTATAGTCCCGAGGAGCCAAGGACTTTTACGAATTGCCCAATCGATGTTCCTTCATTATCCAGAGGAGCAAGGTATTCTGCATTTTAGTCCGAATTATGATTACTTTATAGGACTTGACAAGCTTGTCTTTCTTATATATAGCAAGGAAATCAATTTTTTTGTGTGAAAAAAAGGGCTTCGAGCAGCTTGTTTTGGTACTTTTTTTTTTCTGCTGACTTAATCAATTAATTGGCTATCTGTGTTTTTTTTTTTTTTGAGAAAAAGAATTCATGTAGCCGTCCCACATAGCGGGATATAAAGGTATGTTGTTGGGCTATCTATGTTTTTTTGGAAATGGCATAGATATGTAAAGACGTTGCAATTAGTTTTAGCAGTGGACCAGCTTCCAGCTGTTTTACTATTATTTTATGTCTGCCTGTTTCGCTCAACCCAACCAATGCCGCACCCAAACAAAAAATGATCGGAAAGGGAATAGCTGATTCTCTCTATGGCGTTCGTTTGCATTTTATCGTGAGTAATGAGGGCTTTAAAAAAAAATAGCTAATCATTGAAAATATATATATGAGTTTTTTATTTGTAAATGTCATAGACATGCATTTTTGCATCTCATAATAGATTTACATCAAAAACCCCAGATCCTAAAGCATCATATACTAAATGCTTGATTCTCATGAGTTTGTGGAGATTAGTTGGCGATGCTTCTGCCAGATCCATCAAATTGTCATAAGGCTAAAAATATGATTCCTATGTGATTATTGATTCCCAATTTTGCTTGAATGATAGGAACTTAAAGACAATTAATTTAGAGTGACAAGCATCTCAATTTGGATTGTCACAAAGCCTCATATATTGCACATAAGCGAAGTGTCAACGACATTAATAATTGAAGAAGTAGTAGATGGCTGAGTATCAACTACATGATAGAGTTAGTTTAGCAAGTCATGCGCCAATTCTCTTTTGAAATGTTGGCATTTAAACATCTAAGGACAAATCTTCCATGAAACTTCATGTAATGAATTATCTTCTGATTGTGGGCTTTTCTTTTTCCTATTAGTTTTTAATGGATTTTTTTTTTTGCTAGCCTGAAGCAACAAAATCAGCAGCAAAACAACATGAATTCCAATGGAGAGGTTTCCCAGACATCAAATGAATCACCTGCTGAGATTGTGCCAAAAGGGTCTAAACCAATGGGTATGGGGAACTATTGCACGTCATAGCCGTTGCTAAATATATGAAATCATGATAGCAAGCCAACAAGTGCTAATAGTAATTTATCATATTAAATTTTAGTCTGGTCTTGCAGCTCCAAATGGTGATGACATTGATGACAAGTCAAAGCCTCCTGTTGTTCAACAAAAAGGGCGTTTCAAGGTGACCTCTGAAAGCATTGATTTTGATAAGGTATGATGCTTTCCATTGTACCATTCCTTCTAATTATCATATTTGCATTCTAAGATAGCATACTTTTTTCTGATCGCAGCCTTCTTCCATTGGTCTACAAAAGAGTCATAGCATTCAGGTATGTGATGCTTTTGTGATAATTGGTATGAGCTACAGAATTTGTATTATTTCCCTGTTCAATGTTAATGGTATTCGTTTGTTTGTATACATACCCATGTCTATTTTTTTTCTAAAAGCATTTTAATAAGTTAAAAGTTCTGTATGGTGAGATTCCATGTTTAAGTGTCATTCTTAATTGAATTTTCAAACTTGCCATAGTAAGCAAAATATATTATTTTTTTGTAGCTCAAAAGGTCTGAATGCAATTCTCCAAAACAGTTGTTGAATGTTATTTTATGGGAGTCCATTAATCTGCATACATATTTTCGAAACATTTGTTATAGTTCAACGAGGCTTGCAATGTTGCCATGAACCTTTGAGTAGGAAGGTTTTAACGTGGATAGAGTTGCTTAAAACCCATGTGCTGCTGTTATCTCTCTGGAAAAACTCGAAAGACTTTACCTGATACTTGATTTTTCTATACAACAATTAGAAATCCATGTTTTTCCTCCAAGTGCTTTGTATGAGAATATGGATCATCAAATGAATATCTTATATTTTTGGTAATGTCACAAAAAGAATCCTTCACTAAAATGGGATTGTTCCATTATTAACATATTGGTAGACATGCTTAATGGAAACTGCCAAAGTTAATGATGCTGGCAATGTGCATGTGCACATTGATGTTCAACTTACTCCATTTTGGTTCCTGGATTAGGGATTCATGTGAAGTTGCGAATGTGCAGGTGATTTCTCAACTTCAACCGCAAAGCCTTTCACCGATGGCTGATTCTTCTCCAAGCTATGCGAACTCATTCTTTCAACAGTTGCAGCTTATATTGCAGAGTAATATTGTTCAAAGGGTATGGTTGATTCAATATCTTTTTTTTTTTAATTCCCCTAAGGTTTCCTCCCCACATAGTGGGATAAAGGCTTGATGTTGTTATTGTATTCCCCTAAGGTTTCCTAAACATAATAACATATTATTATAAGCAGGATCATATTCTTAGCATCATGAAGCAGATAAGTACTGGTGATCCATCAGGTATGGGTTTTTCATGTCCTTCTTCAATTTGAATATATTCAATAAGTATTTTCCGATTGCAGCTAACCGCTCAGTTGATGGAGCCTCTTTACCTTCACCTACTACAGCACCTGAAAAGTCATTGGTAAGTTTTGTTTCACAGTTCATTGGCAGCCTGACAGTAGCATTATTTTCTCTACATTCTGAGTTGGATACAACTATAAAGGAACAAATATTCAATATTCATACTTGTTTTCATGAGCTTATTTCTTTAGCAAAATTATAATGCTTAACATTGAGGTATTTTTCTTAGGTATAGTACACTCTACAATGGAAAGCCAACATGTTACACACTTTTTTATGATAAGTTATAACATCTTGCATACATGCTATACGCATCGCAGTTTAATGCTATCAAATGTACAAGGTCTGAAATATGACTATATTGTGAAGAAAAGAAAATTTGTATAAATAGATTAAATAAATATTGCTTGTTAATGAGCTCCTAAATGGAAATAGTATAATTTATTTTATTTTGAAAGGTTTATCAATAGTTATAATAAGGTTAGATGAATAGGGGATCGTATGATTTCTATTATCAATGAGGATATTATAAATGTGGATAGTGCTTATATATATATGAAAGAATATTTATTGGAGGCAACTTAAATGAACATATATGTGTTAGGTGATAAAAATGCAATGGGGGAAATTATTTTTTATTTAGATTAGTTTTGTGATTTTTCAATAACAAACACATATTTTAAGGAATAAGAATAACACTTGGTTACTTTGTGGGCTTTGAAAATTTCTCATGGCCTCTCCATATTTGGAGAGTTTTAACAGATGCATCGAGTCAAATCTTCAAAAGGCACATTAAATTAAGAATAAGACACTGCCTAGAGATTTCGCCCTCATTTCATGAGGACTTTATGATATGAGTTTAGGTTTCACATAGGTGCAAGATCCTATATATGATTAATTATCTCTCTTAGTGATGAGAAAGTACTTTCAATTAGGGTTAGTCATTTGATAAGCACAAAGTACTAAATATATACCAACAACAAATTTAGTAAAAAAATTTAAAATTTATCATTATAAACTTAAGTGTTTGACCACATAACATAAGACAATAGGTATTTATGTTTATATTTGGATTGTATAAAAAATTAAAAAGAAATAATTACTTTCGAATAAGTGGTGGATTTTGAAAAAGGGATAAGCTTCTATTTCAAAATAGGTTTCTAAAACAGGTAAATTAGAACCCTTTTCTGTTAGGCCAAACCCTATGAGGGATAGATAAGGCGGATAATTCTACTAAACCCTAATGTTGCAAAACGTAAAAATTTATAAATAAATTTATTGAAGATTAAACTTATGCATTATGAAAAATAATAATTTAAAAAATACAAAGAATTGAGAAAATATAGTCTTCTTGTGTTTTCAGTTGGAGGCCGCGCATGAAAGAGAGAAAGAACTGCTACAAGAAGTGAGTGAACTGCATATGAGGTAACCGCTAATTGCTTGAAATAAAATATTAGCTATTATGATTGATTGATCTTAAAATTATGGGAATATATCAAAACTCTGACAAAGCATTTCTTCTTCCTCGTGAGTGCAGGCTTGCATGTTCACAAGAGGAGGTGCAGAGGTTAAAAGCAAGAAATGGTCAGGTTAGAGTCTCAATTAATGTCAAAAATTAAAATTATTTTGTTTACTGTATGATAATTAATTAGTCTATTCGTCATTTGTGTAGCTTTAACAATGTTTGGTCGGTGAAGCTACAAAATTATAGGAAGCCTTGAGACAATAAAAAACATATTGCACCAAAGGTTGTCGATTAGGGGTAGTGTAATACATAATGTACAGTTTTATATGTACAGTAATTGATTGGTATACTTTGGTTTGGTGGCTGTGATGCGAATGAGAGGATCTAATAATGAGTTGGATGTGAGCATTAACTTATACTTGATCATTAATGCCACTTTGTTAGTCAGTTGATTTGATCTGATCATCACTTCTGGTCTATTGGTCGATCAGGAAAACATGCTGCATACACAAAGACTCGAACCCAAGACGTCTTTAGTTGAAAGCATAAGCTCTTGACCAACAGGTCAAGATCAGCTGTGTGTCTAGAAAGATTTCACGTACATCTTTCCTTTGGGGCGATGGAATTTGGCAGTGCGCTTTGCGGAATTATTGTTGTTTGTGATTAGGGGTGGAAATTAATCAAACTGAGTTTGATTAGAATCTAACTTGAGATTGGTTAATTAATTAAATTTGAGCTCTATTTTATATTATGCTTAATTTTATAAGCTCGAGCTAGTTCAGGGGATAATTCATTTATAATAAAAAAGAGAATGATTTTGATTGGAATGAATATTATAATAAAATTATTTAAAAAATGAAAAATTAAAAATAAATCATAGATAATTATTTAATAAAAAAATAAAATATCATTTAAAAAAATTATAATATTTTTATACTTGAACTGTAAAATTCTAATATATTTTAAATGTGCTTTATAATAATATTTTTTTAAGTAGATCACTCGAGTTTGGAGTTTGTTAAAATTTACTCAAATTTAGATCGTTAGCTTATCAAGCAGTGGAAGTTGACTCAAATTTTTATAATTTTTATACAACTTTCAAATAAGTCACTTTCAAAACTTTCTATGAAAAAAATCTTAATTTTTTCAAAATATATGTATACATCATAAAAGTGAGAGGGAGAGATGGAAAAAAGAATTTTTATTCTATACAAGTCCGGACGTCATCCAAAGACCAATAAAAATGCATCATGTCACCTCAAAAGTGTATCGGGCGTGATACCGACACTCGGTACCAAGCGGGTACCGGACGATCCTCTCATCCGGTGTTCGCATAGAATAATCTCTCTGAAAAAAGAGAGGAATGGTGAGAGAAAGAGAAGAAATTATTCTATGAGGAGTTCAGACGAAAAGAAGCATCTAAACTATTCGTATATATTGTATACAAAAAATTTGATACACACTATATACAAATTCCATCAAGCTTGCAATTTTTGGGGGTTCTCTTATGGTCGAGGTTCTCCCTAACATTATAAAAGTATCAGCCTTATTTGAACTATATATCATTATAAATAACACATTTATCAAAACTTGATGTTTATTTATATTAAAATATAATAAAAACAATAAATTGGAAATCATAATATTAATTTCTTAAGTTATTTGAATCGAACATTGCAATTCTATTAGTAACGTACATTACTCTAATTTATTGAATTCACTTTCAAAACTTCCTATGAAAAAATTGTTAATTTTCAAAATATATATGTATACATCATCATAAATCAGCTGCATTAATATGTAGGTCTAACATTTTTGCCAAAAAATGTTTTCATCGTAATTAGCCAATGGCACACTCCAAATGTTGGATTATCGGGAAAAATTATTAGGTGCGGAGTGTGCACCGTCCGCACAAGCACTAGGTACTTAGCGGTACCCAGTGGTACCGAGTGCGGGTACCGCTAGGTACCCAATCCTTGTGCGGACGGTTCTCCCCGTCCGCACTCCGCACCTATTAATCTCTCCTATCTTGGTGTAACTTGTCTAGGAAGTCATATCTAATCTTTACTTTATAGTTGCCCACTCTTGTTGCATATGATGAGAACCTTATGATCACTAAAGATGGGGAGAGAAGTTGTAATAATCCAAGCTCTTAAACATCGAGATATTATCAACTTTAACCTAATGACCTAATGATTTTATCCCGTTGGTGTAACTACCTATAAAATCACCGGCACTAGCAGTGTTCTTGTACGAGCACACTAAACTTTGAATTTTTTCATGAATTTCCAATCATTATGCCAAATAGTATCCTAATGTTTAAGACTAAAACAAAGCCACACCAAGTTTGTGAGCTACTAAAAGGGCAACCAAGCCCAAACTTAAGCTATCATTTAAAACTATTTTATTCAATTATGATTTCAACAGGTAGATAAATATAATAAAAAAAATTTTGAGAAGCTCAAGATTTATTTAGATATGGGCTTAAGATATCCTATAGGCACAAACACCCATGGTTAATTATCCTCCCAATATATAGGAAGAAAATCTTAGACTAAGTATACGCTCAATTATTTTAAGCTCAAAACTAAGGGATAATTGTAGCGATAAAGGCAAACCTGATCATTATCCCATGCTTCCATCATCCAAAACTTGCAAGCCAAGATTTGTCCAATGAAGTGATAGTTGTCCATGTAGGCATTTGGCGACGAATAAATATATAGTTGAGCAACATATTGTTCATAAGTTGAGATGAAATCGCAGAAATTTAGCACTATAGTGTATGACAAAGGCCATCAAATTGAGGCATGGACTAAATCTAGTGAAATAAACTCTTCACGTTAGCTTTTACATCCTTCCTCCATTTTAACTTAGCATGTAAATCTCCACATTTAAGTTGTACAAAATACACTCTTATTATTTTAAAGTTCATATGAGTGCATCAATTGTTATCATTCCCTTTTTTTTTAATTACTGTCATACCTAACAATGCGATGAATGAAGCAAGCAAAGGTGATATCTGATAGGCCGGCCTAAGGGGGGCCGGCTGAACCTGCTGAATCAGTCCCTGGTGGGCCAGTTTTGGTCTATGGCCAAAGGGGGGCGGAACCAAGGGAAGAGGGGGGCGGCTAAGGAGATGAGACCCACACTTCAATTAAGAATTGCATTGGAAAGAAATTTCAAATTCGGGGCTGTTTAGGGATTAAACTTTTGTCATTTTGCTTGGATTAAACTTTTGTCATTTTGCTTTAATTAGTCTTGTCTTGCTAGGGTTAGGGGGGTCTTGAATTTGAATCTAAATTTGGGATCTCTTGTGTGGTGCTGGGGCTCTAATATTTGGCCAGAGATTTGGAGAATTAGTTCTTCCTCACGAATTGAAGATATGTGTATCTTGTGCTGTTTTCTTCTTCTATTAGTGGATTTCAAGTATTTTCTCTCAGATTTCCTACAGTTTTTATAAAATTCTGCTCTGTCTCTGAAATTCAGCAAACTTCTGCATTATTGGTAGCTATTTCCTCTCAATATCCTAAACTTCTAATGATGCTGCCCTGAATCTAAGCATCCCCATATTCTCGGATTCATGCATACCATTAAACATGACTAAAACTGGCAACTTCTAGCTCAACTCAAAAAGATGAGCTGAATCATGGAGTATTCAACCTCAGATTACTTTAAATGAACACAAAATTACTAAACCCTCAATATTTTATAGATAAATACATTCAACAATACAAATATAAACCATCAAATAAGAAGCTTGAGGAACATTTAAACATACGCTGATCACCTCATTTAACAAATCAAATTTTATTTTAATTGACAACATAGGGGAGGGAGATGGACTTACTATGTCAACTTCTTCCTCTTAGTGCCAGAATCAGTTCGAGATACATTTGAATGATAAGCTTCAAGAGGGTTATATTTCTGAGAGGACAAGGCTTCTTTACTTTTCTGGAGTCTTTGCTTCTGCTCGTTCTGCTAAAAGTCCCCAAAATTAGCGAACTGAGAGAATAGAAGTACAATATTTGCAATATTTGCCAATAATGCAAACATAAAGTAAGGAGTCGTACATAAGCATTCTTGTAAATTGAAATCTGATGTTTACAAAGATTAACTTCCATCTTAAGGTTGCTGAGGCGACACTCAATAGGAACAATGCATTGCTCTACCATCTGCCTTTGGCTTCCACGAACTAATTCTGGCTGCCAGACATTTAAAGCAACAGAGGCTCGCCTGGTGAAATATAAACATTTAAAGACCTCCAAATTATTCTAGCAAATGGGGAAAAATGTATTTTCTAACTTCTACTTAAGTAAATAAACCATGATCAGAACAGTTATCTACTCACCAATTATAATTTGTATATTCATCAATCAATTAATCCAAAAGAAAACAAGTTATCACTATTTAAAGAAATAGGATTAAACAAAATACAAAATAATTTAAAAGAAACATATAAAAAAATCATAAACTTAATTTCTAGTGCCGTGAGAGCATTAGGAACTATATAGATATACAAAAACAGGAGACAAGCGTTTAGTTTCTCTCTAATAAAAATAATGGCTTTTTCAACTCCGCATAAATTCGTACATGATTTGAAGCTTAATGAGATCCAATATAACTATTTGCATACCTCATACGATTTATAATGCATCCTCAATTTCATCGTCATGAAGCTTTGAGCAATATTTTTTCAATCATCCCCAACAAGATCTAACTTACAATAAAAATACTTTTGCCTACTTAGAAACTGATGATCTTGAAGAAACATGTCCAAAATAAAAGTGATAAGAATATCAATAATTTTGAAACTCCCATTGTGTACTTTTGTGTTTGTCATGTATCCTAAGCAATTTCATCTCTTTAGTTGTATCAATGTGAGGATACTAAACAAAGAAGTTCATAAAATTTTCAGAATGCATGAAAACCAATTTGATGCTGACCACTTCATCTAGAATAAACAGTTAAATAAATCAAGCCTACGTGAAGAATCAAAAGTAATGTCATATTATGATGAGTTTGAGGTGAATAAAGCGACTGATTCACAAATTGCAATCGCAATAGGCAAAAATTGCATGGTGTTGTACGCATAAATGGTGGTTACTCAGGTAAATGCAAGTAATTGAGCAAGAGTATGCATGATATAAGGACATGCCTCTATGTAAAAGGGTGATTGATGGGATTGCATGGGATCTATGCCTAGAAAAGTGAGAGATGAGCATAGTGGGTCAAATGTAGGAGTGATGTGGTTGATGTAGCACGAAGACAAGATGTGAAACACATACGATGCAATGACCACACAAAACGATGAGCATTCTATAGTGAGGGTCTCCTGAGCGAACACAAGTAGGGAAGAAAAGATGAGGTTGGATCAGAGTTGTGAATGACAATCATTGAGCGGTTCGAGGATGTGAGGTGATGGAAGGTGAATTGAAAGGCAATGAGTGAAAACATGGGATCCCATCACGGGTGAAGATATACTTGACTACAACGAATGATTAGCTTGTGTGGCGGAAATAGGAAGGTGGATAAAAAAGGAAGACTAGATTTGCGATTCATTGGAGATGGTAAAGTGTGATGCAGATCGGTTGGCTATGATAACTAATAGTGCAGGGAAACAATGACAAGGTATTCAAATAATTTCATATCATCAAAAAGTTTTCACCACTAGAATTTAACAATATTTACATGTTAAGATATGAAGATAAATTTGTCTTTACCAAATTCATATAAGTTTTTATCTATCACTCTTTATCTATCTCCTATAAATTCATTACCTACCATTCTCTACCTAATATCGACATAATGATACCTACCACTATCTGCGAATAAAAATTTCATTGTATCGAAGCATTAAGAAAATAAGAAGAAGAGGGAAAGAGAGAGTGAAAGATGGGCTTAAGCTTTTAGCCATAGTAAGGAGAAGCTCTTACAAAAGAGAAGAGAAAAGAGGAAGCAACACTTGCATTTGAGAAGGGAAGATGATAATAGCAACAATAACAATGTCTTCTTCTCCATATTCAAACCTCATTTTCATGACAAGTAATTGCATTCTCTCTCAGTCATTGATGTAGAGAAAATCATATTTATGTTCATATCTTCTTATATATCAAAAAAAATTCTTATGTATTCCATCTTTTAAAATTTAGTAGAACATTTGATCTCTGTGTGACAGTGGAAGTAGGTTAATATGACTAAACCACATAAACTTATATGAGTATATATTGTAATTGTGATGTTTGATGTATTCATTCTTCATCTTCGTTTGATTTTAATCAAAATTTTATCACTATCCAAACAAGTAATATCAGAGCTTTTGGTTAATGGAGCTAAAAATATTAGACTTAGGTGCATTTTTTCAATCTTCTTCTCATAAGGAAATAATAGAAATTACATAGCAATAAATTATGAAAAGTAGTTCTTGTGAATGATGAGCCCTTAAATATTATGGGCATCGATGATGTGATACTCTGATAGGAAATACTTAGGTTCGCAAGTAATCCTATCAGAATTACTTGAGTTCACAAGCAACCCTAACAATGAATTGGTAAAACAGCGAGAAAGAACACAAGAATACTAATGAAATTAACTCAAAACAATAGATTTGATTATATAAGATAAAGCAAAGCAAACATAGAACAAGATACAATTGATCCTCTATTCGAGAGGAGGATTGTTCTCTCCCAATCTCTAGACACCAAGTCTAGAGCCCAAGGCACCCAAGAGACTCCAAGAGAATAATAATCAAGCATACCTACCTTAGCCCCTTCATCCCCTTTAAATAGCCCTCTCCACCAAGGTTGTGAAAACCGGACCGGACAACGAACCGGAAGAAGGAGAGGTTCAAGGTTCGACCGATTCGACCGGTATAACCGGGGTCGAACCGGATGATGTAATAAATACTAATATTATTAAAAATTTATAACATTAATATGATAACTACGTGAATTTAACATCAAATAATATAATTCTAAGAATTTAAATTATATAATTTTAATAAATTATCTCTTAATATAATTAAATTAAATTGAAATGATGAATATATTATAATATTATTATAATTTATAAAATATTTAGTTAATTATATTATATTTATGAATATCTAATAAATTAACTATAATTAATTTTTATATTTCATTATAATTATAATAAATGAGATTCTTATAATATACATTATAACAAATTAAAAATTTTAATATAATATATAAATTTATAATATTAAATTTAAAAATATGTAATAAGAATAATATTTAATATAATATATAAATTTATAAATTAATTTATAAATATACATCATAACAAATTTATAATACAAAATTTAAAAAATTTTACACCCAACTAGCCAAAATTCGTGGCCCAACCAGCCCAAATTTGTGGCCCAACAAACTCAATTTAATGGCCCAATAAAGCCCAAGCTCACATAGCATTCATGTACTCTTTTTTAGTCCCACATCATGAAGGAGTAAAAGATAGTTGGCTTTTGACTCTATATATAGTTCCCTCTTCTCTAACAAATCTTGTTTCATGAGGTGATAACCATATATAATGGTATCAAAAATCTCATTATTTAATAAAAAAAATATTTTTAGAAAATGTAATGAAGTAAAATATATTATTTATATTTTATTTATCATTAAAAATTTTTTTTTGAAACCGACCGGTTCTTTTGAACCCGGACCGGTTCGCCGGTTCACCGGTTGAACCGTCGGTTCAGTCCGGTTCAGGCCGGTTCTCTGCGAAGCCGGTTTTTGAACTGGACCGGATCGGACAACTGGCCGGTTCACGGTTGAACCGGCCGATCCGGTCAGGTTTTTAAAACCTGGCTCTCCACCTCCTTAAAACTCCACCTCCTTAAAAACTTCATAATATAAGATATTATTTCATTAATACAAAAAATATCAAATCTTTTAATTAATTAAATCCACTTCCCTAATATAAACTAATTTCAAAATTCCTTCCCCTCTCTCATATTGCCACCTCAAGGGGGGCCACAAGCTGGGCGGAAAGCCAGAAACACATCAAGGAGGCAGCTTAACCCGCCTCTTGTAGAACTAGACCGGCCCCTCCTGGGCCGGTTTGGTTGGTTCCGTAACATACTCCAAAGCATAAAGGAAGTTAAATGAAAGCTGAAAATGATAATACATATTCTTGGACCTAGGAGAAACCTAATTTCTATAGGAAAACTAGCATTAGAAGAATGTAATGCAACATTCAATGCTAAAAGTTGACCAAAGGAGCCATGTTGATTGTCCGAAAAAATAATAGCAACACACTCTACACCGCACAAGTACAATAATAGTTCGAGTTACAACATGTTCAATTACATAAACTAATATTTGACATCAAAGAATATGCCACATGAATGAGAAGGACCTAAAGATCCTTCATTCTAAAGATAAATTTTTAGATTTAAAATTTATTAAATAAAACTTTTGTGAAAATTGAATTTTAGGAAAGTTAAGAAAGATCAGTTTCTGAAAAACTAAAAGAGTACTTAAAATCAAGAAGCTACACAAATGTCCAGGGGCCATCCCAATATAAATCAAGAATTTAAAGTTCTCCTTTAGTTTCTGAAAAACTAAAGAGAACTTAAGATCAAGAAGCTAGAATAAATTCACACAGATGTCAAGGGGCCATCCCAGAATAAATCAATTTGAAACAAGTCGAATAAGTTATAGACAAGGAAATAAGAAAAAGGAGATAATGCATACCAAGTTTTTATTGGCATGACTAAGTAATATAAGAGTAAATACAATATGCAGAATAAACTCTCAGCTTTTCAGATGTTATTCTGCCAAAAACAGTTGCAGTTTTCTAGAATAAATTTCAACACCTCCTGCTGGCAGGAAAAAGAAATTTCATACCTCAATTATACACCATGAAAAATTAAAAAAAAAAAAAAAAATACTCCATATGTAAATTTGTAAGTTAAGAGACTTCAGATTATCAGTAAACAGAACATGCAGCTCAGAATCTTAATCTATCAGTTCTTATTGATAATGAAACATAATGTGAGATGCATTTGAGTTAGAAATACACAACACAAAACTACAAAAGTGTTTATACAACATGAGTAATCATAAATTTAGAACTCAAATAATTCACACAGCATCACGATAACAAACGATGGAGGGCAAATGGCTAAGAGTTAAACAGTCTTCAAGTTTATACTCGTATATCAATCATCGAATTTCTAAGTTGCATATGTGCCGAGTTTTTAACAACCATATAAGACATCTAACACTGGAAGAGGTTATCAAATGCCCACAGGAACAGATAGGAACCTTTTGAACACAAAATCGTTAAATATTGAAGGCATGCTGCTCTAAAATTTTAAAAAATAAGAAGAAGAAAGAACTCTCCTCAATAATTTAAAAAAACAAAAAAGCAAAGTTAGATAAGCACCTGATCCTCTCCAAGTTGCTTAGCTCTTCTAACGTCCCCTTCATCCTCTCACTCTCCTTCCGCAACTGGTACTCCAACTCCTTCAGCCTTCCCTTGCAAACAGATACCTGGCTCTCTGCAATTAGCATGGCACGTCTCGACGCAGCAATCCTTCGCGCCTTATCCCTCTCAAACCTAAACCTCGGTAGCTACCTCATTCTCTTATAAGGAATGCAAAGAAACAAGATAGAAAATAAAAAAGAATGATTAAAAATAGTCACACCTGATTCTGTAGAGGGATTTAGAAGGTACCGGCAGGGATGAGGAGGAAGAGGAGGAGGAGATAGGTTGGGGAAAATCTAGGGCTAGAAGGATAGACCAGATAGAAGGGTCGCTGGAGAGGCGGTTATGGCGGCGGCAGGTTATGGCCAGCGAGCAGAGATCGCGGTAGCTTAAGCGGTTAGCTGCCGCCCCCATTTCCAGGATCTTGCTCCAGATCTCATCGGGGAGGAACGACATTGGTATTCTCTCGTGGTCATCCAAGAAATTTGCTGGAATATTTTTTGAGATTAATTAACCTGACCTATATATAGGTTATCGATTCGGATTGGCAAACTTATTTGGGTCTTTTTGTACTCGAAAATATTTAGGGGCGGGTTAGGTGTAAAATATTTTAATTGTTGAGATTTTAAGAATATTGATATTTGATTTGAATTAAAATAAATACAATATAAAATTTTAGTACATTTGAAATTATATCTCTAGCTCAATTTTGTGGTTTTTAGTATTCCTCGTATTTGGACTATTCCTAAATACTCCATAAACGTATCATCTATGCAATCGTATGTTGTTAGCCGCCGCCATCATCACCACCAGCAATGGCCGCCACCGTTGCCACCGGCCAGTCGTAGTCTACAGTTGGCAACCACTGAACACCGACCACGACTGCTGTCAACCACCACCACCACCCATCACCGGCTATCACAATCGCCGCCCCCAACACTTGCCACCATCGCCATCATTGCCCACTGCCGATCGCCACCACTCACGGCCACTAACTATCACTAACACCATCATTTTTAGACATTACATTGCTCTCATTTGCTTCAAATTAAACAAAAATAATAATCTCTTACATTCATATTACACTCATCTGAACAATTTTAAAATCTTCCTTTTGCACTACATTCAATTTACACTGCGTTTCTTTTAATTTGTATTTCTTTTTCAAGACTGATATAATAATTTTGGATTTCCTTTAATCTAAACAAAATCTATTTTATCTGAATTCAAATAATATTTGTATTGATTTGCATCATATTGGGTTGGTAAATAAATTTGAACCTAACTTGAATTTTCTAGAGTAAAGCTTTCATAATCAAACTCTACCCAAAATTTACTATGGTCAATCCTAATTAAAAATGTTTGAGGTGCTCATGTCAAATATATATATATATATATATATAATAATAATAATAAATTTTTTAGTTAGATAAATGTTATTAACTTTATTATAGATTAACTTACATTTGTAATAGAAATAAATGATCATAATCAGGTAAAGGTTGCTAGAGGATCATAAGAAGTAGATAATGGTTGTAAGATCAAAGTCGCATGACAGAGGTCTAGCGATAATAATCAAGTGATCGTGGTTGGGCAAATCTTAATCACGTGACGATGGTCGAGCGATCTTATTCGGACGATTGTAATCTATCGGCAGTGTTTGGAGGACTGTAGCCAGACAACATTGATCAGAGGATTGTAAATGGGGTCGGGAGACCAAACTTTAGTGATAGTGGTTAGGGATTGTAGTTAGATAATGGTGGTTGGGAAACTAATACGGTGGTGACGATCAGATGGTGATCCAAGCCTTCTTTTATGTAGAGAGTGTGAGTCTATTCATAAATTTTTATGATTATTATGCTATATAAATATAGCCAAAATTTAAAACATTTTATGAGATGACCCCTATTGAATTTGTTAATCATTGACTATTTTTCAATTTTTAAATGCTTTAATGATGCACAACTAGCTAGTAGTTTTTGGACTTGTTAGATTTATTTCATCGAAAAGTTTTATTTAACTATAAGCAAATAGATTTTGGAAATTGTTGGGTCGTCCAATGAATATCCCAACATTTTCAATCATGGTTCGAGTGCTTGAACTTTAACTAAATAATTCTGATTTGCCAAATAAGAATCAGTCCGTCCAGTGCTGCTACATATGGACAATATCAACCTACAAGGAGCCAATAGATCAAACACATAAATACTTAGCAAAAATCTTACCACTTGTGATTACAACCTCAAGTGAGAAATTGCTAAAAGCTAATACATATCGTGAGATATATTCTTGAGGATCTGGGCAAGTTCCTGAAGCAAAGCAACGAAAACATCCACTCCCCTATCCTCACACAATCTTGGAAGAAATATCACCAATCCGTCCATAGACACCCAAGTAGGCAACAAGCCACACAAAGCTCCTCCACCAAAATCTATGTCTTCAAACTGAAGTCCTAACCAGCTATCAACCTCCAGGTTTGGCAAAAGAAAGTTTCCACACAAGTCATAAATTGGCACAAGATTCTCCTCCTTATTCATCTCCCCAAAGTCTATGAACGACTGGAAATAGCGGTTGTCGATCCTCCGAACCGTCTCCCGTATAATCACCGCCGCCTCCCCACTCCTCCATTGATCAACTCCCCTGCTTTTGACATCGGATATGCATTGAGTACAAGGTTTCCGACGAACTCATTTGACACCGGCTGCCGTAGCCTCGGCCTGCCATTCACATAAACTCTTATCATGGTAGCCTCCCCTTCCCCAGGTGCTCTTGCTATTGTGATTTTCCTCCAGATATGGCCTAGCAGAACTTCAAAAGTTGTGAACTTTTCTTTGACCCCTTCTTTCAGCTTTGAGTTGATGAATTCATAGGAGTAGTGAATCAAAATATTGGATGTTGAATGAGGTTCAATAAATGATTGATTTAATAAGAAATTATTATTGCAGTGTTTTGGAGGGATGAAATCTACTCCCCAGTGTTCAAATTCAAATTTTGGAGGAAAACGTGGTTTGAGCCATGATAGATCATAGCTAGGGATTGGGTCTAGTGGAATGCCACGGGTGATCTTGCTCCAAGCAACAAAGAAGGTGCCCATTGACCGGCCGTCGGCGACTCGATGATGAGCGGTGAGGCCGACGATGAGGCCGCCACATCGAAACCGATTGAGCTGGACCTGGAGGAGATGGGAAGCACTAGTGGTGTTAGGGTGGAGGCGGTCAAGCTCTGGTGATGGTTGGAGCGGCATATAGTCATCCAAATTGGAGTTCACTGTGGCTTCCACAAGTAGAGCTCCGCCTTCACTGCCACCGAGAATGATGGAAGGCTTGTGAGGGTCGCCGCCCAAGGTGGGCGATGAGCCGTGGGAAGTGGAGGAGCAGTGTTCTCGATAGGGATTTTATGAGCTCAGAGTTTGATGGAGCGGGAGCGGAAAAGGCGAAAACAATAGCAATGTGCATGCCGGAGGCAAAGCGATCGAAAATTGTGAGAGGGAGCTCCAACGCCTCTGTGGTGGGTGGTGAAGTTGCTATGACGGTAGAGCATTGGATTCGTACCTCCATTACTTAGCTCAGTGTTGGTTAAAGTAATTTCTTTTCTCTCTTGCTTGCTTTTCTT
The DNA here is from genome assembly GCA_022539455.1 of Dendrobium nobile. NCBI lineage: Eukaryota > Viridiplantae > Streptophyta > Magnoliopsida > Asparagales > Orchidaceae > Dendrobium > Dendrobium nobile. Next base: position 4,178,350 of record CM039723.1, on the reverse strand, counting down.
CTACTTCTATTCTCTATATATAGAGGGGCAAAATTTTATAATAAAAATGTTTAAAATTTTCTTCCTTAAAAAACGAACGGAAAAAAATTTATAAAAAAAATGTTAGGCGCGAATGCGCGATGGGCCCAGAGTAAACATTGAGGGCAAATTTATAATACTATATAAAAGTGGCTTGAGATTACACTTATAGGCTCATAGCAGATCTTGATCGTTTATCTATAAATTTTAAATTAATCTACAATATTCATATATATTTTCTATATTCAATTTAGATCATCCGAATTTGTGGCACAAATCTCGAGACAAATTACACATATCAAGAAAAGATGCCTCAGCGCTGCCCAAACAAAGTCTGACTGCAAAACGGACTGCGTCATTGTGATTAGAACATCCCGAATATCGCAGAATATCTAATGATGACATTCAACTTAACTAATCGAGGGGCATGCAAGGGGGCTGATATGTGTCAGGACACATGATGATCCGGCTGCTTATATGAGCTCCACTTAACTCTACAAAGCTGTTGTGCTAACGAAATGTCCACGTGTCATTTTTCCATTTGTCTCATTCTTCTTTCATCTCTCAATCCCTCAACCCCTCTCAGATTCAATTTAGTTAAAAACAACCTAATAAAGCTATAAGAGATTTTTTTTCATTTCTCTCTTTTTCCTGCTCCGTCACTTTGCTTATTTTGTCTTTTTCTGTAAGCATCATGTTGATGAAGCATCTATCATTTTTCTCATTTTATTTTCATTTATCATATTTATTACTTTAACATGCTTATTAGTTAGCCGTTTTAATTATTTTTATAAGTGTTATGTATATATATTTATATTGTAATTGTTATTTGTATTATAACTGTTGTACATAAATAGTGTACATTGCTGTTTTGCCAAAATTCCTAATCATATAAGTGTTACGACAGTGTCCGTTCAGCATTGTATATGCTAAAGTTCCTAACCATATTGTGGATATTGCTGTTTTGCCAAAATGCAGGAGTAAATCTACAGCGGAAACAACCGAGCAGTACACAAAAATGCTGAATGATGTAAGGACCAAACTCTCATCTTCAAATACCAACTACAAGCAGCAAGCGGACATGCACAGACGAGAGCAGATTTTCGAACCTGGTGATCTTGTCATGCAAGGAACGGTTCCAACTCGGAACATACTCCAAACTGAGCCCACAAAAAATCGTACCGGTACTTATCCTTCAGCGTATCAATGATAACGGCTACATTGCCGATCTAACACCAGGGTTCCTAACGTCGGCCACGTTCAATGTTGTTGATATTGTCGCCTACAAATCAGCAGATACTGGTATTGCTCAATCTATTTCCTCAGGTGAGGAATCTCTTGAAGACGGGGAGACCTGATGTGGCCTATCCTAGTCTAGCAAACTACCACAACACATGCCAGCTCCTCTGACGAACCTACAGCCACCACTACCGCCTAGTATCCATTTTCTGTTTTTATGCCGCTTATGCCTAGTACGACTTTTTCTCTTAATTAGCAAATTACCTCCAATATAGATAGCTGGAAGGAGAACCTGAGTTTTTAGTTTTTGCTGAATACAAATTCCTGGAAAGGATTTCTGCTCTCTTTTCTCTGCCTTCCTTCGGAACTCTATTTCTCTGCTATTCTCCTTCTATTCTCTGCTTGTGTTCTGTTTTGCTGTCGTCTTCTGCAGGTATTCTCGATATCACACCAGAAAGTAGGGAGTAACTAATGATACGGCATCACAAAAATTAGCTTGATCGGGCACGAATCTTGAGGCAAAAGCTAGTTGGAAACTTCAAAAATTAATTCTGGGAGCACCCGAACTCCGATTTCAACAAACTTATAGTCAAACTGAGCGTCTTGGAAATATGAACACAACGACACCAAATTCGACCCAATCCGAGCCCGAATGGGTCCAAATCATGAACCCGAAGCCCTGTTGGAAGGTTCAAACCACATTTTGAGTTACCAAATGGACTCCGATTTTGACGAGCTTATACTCGAATCGAACGGCTCGACGAGAAGAATCCAACGAGCCCAAGATCACTAAATTCCGACATCACTAAGGCATTCAAATGACCAACGAACGGTGCACGATCGTAGGATTCAATATCGGTCGTCCATTCAACCACTCCCTATTCGCCCCTGATCTCACATCTATTTACGGACCATGCCACTCCAGAAAATCTATAAATAGAGCCCTCATTTCTCATGAGAGGGGATCCAAGTAAGAGAAGCAAGAAGAGAAGGAGGAAGCTCCTCCTCGACGGCCGCCGGACCACCGCCGAACCACCGCAGAAGTCCCGCCGGACCACCGCCGGACAACCACAGGAACCTCGCCGGACCACCGCAGGAACCTCGCCGGACCACCACCGAAGCCTCGCCGGAGTTTCATTGCACCACTGCCTTAAGGTGCGACGTTCAATCCCTACGTCCTGTTGAAGACCCGACGTCCTGCTTAAGGCCCGACGTTTAGTCCCTACGTCCTGCTGAAGACTCGACGTCCCGCTTAAGGCCCGACGTTCAGTCTCTACATACCGCTGAAGACCTGACATCCTGCTTAAGGCTCGACGTTCAGACGTGACGTCCTACTTAAGGCCAGACCATCAACACCCGATCTTTCAAAGTGAGACTGGGTCTAACACCTGACTCCTTGTCTCCTACCGCCTACGGTCCTTCTGACCTCTGTCGCCTACTACGGTCCGTCCGACCTCCATCAACAGACAACGGTCTTTCTGACCCTCGTCTCTTGCCGACTACGGTCCTTTTGACCTCCGTCGCCTACTACAGTCTGTTCGACCTCCATCAACAGACAACGGTCTTTCTGACCCTGGTCTCTTGCCGACTACGGTCCTTTCTGTCACGACCCGAGACGAGACGAGACGGATCCCGCCCGCGCCGGATCGCGACGGAGGAAAAAATAGCTAACCAGGATCTGGCTTTGGATTAGGTTACTGAACTGATCTTCCAAATTCTTAACTCAACAGAAGCGCACAGAACAACAGAGCTACTAAAAACATCAAATGCAGCGGAACAAAACATCTATCTTTTCATTTCCTCAAAATAATCATCTACAGAACAGTACATGGCTTTCAACAGAAAGAAAGACAGAACAGGAAAGCCATGACTGTACAAAAATCAAAAGTACAAAAGTACCTAATCTGATCAGACTCCGAAATCTAATCCTGGATCTCCTTGCCCTTCCCAGAACCTGAAAACCACCAGAAAGCAAGGGTGAGCTCAACAGCTCAGCAAAGCAACAAACCACCAATCTAAATCCTCAGAAAACAAAACCAAACTTATCAGACAGAAATCAGATCAGAAGTCGGAACAGAATCGGAAATCAAAACTTACGGACAGATATCAAATCACATCAGAGTCGTACAGATCGTACAGAGCGTATCAGAACAGAACAAATCAACAGAGTCAGAAACAGAAATCAGAATCGTACGGATCATATCATGTCATAATCACAATTTCGTACAGAACAGAACAGATACAGAAAGTAGTACAGATACATATAGCTAAATGCCCTGACACTGACGGAATCTCTACGGATTCCGGCCCCTTATGCCTCCCTTCCCAGACACTGACTGAATCTCATGGGATTCAGGCCCCTTATGTCTCCCTTTGTGCTCACGGCACCAAAACAGATGTGCTTATAGCACCAAAACAGAATTCATCGGATCCGGAACAGAACAGATATCAGATTTCAGATTGAGCTCATTTCAGATTTCCCGTTTCACTAACTGAATCTCATAGGATCCAGGCCCCTTATAACTCCCTTTTTATAGCTTATACACATAGCATTTCATTTCAGAAGAAATCCGGACAATTCAGAAATTACCCAAAAATCGAGCAGCACAACGGCAGTATACGGAATTTACACAAAAATTCCTGCAAAGAAAATTTACCGAATTCGCACAGAATACAGATATCAACATTTCAGAATCTTTATTCTACTGCACAGATAAATTCCAATTTCACAGAAAAATCCGGTCGACTAAAAACACAGTCGAATCAAAAATACCCGGACGAAAATCTTCAGAAAATAACCAAAATGTGCACACTCGGCACGTCAACAATATACAGAAAGTTACGCGGTAAAAACTGAACCGATCAAAAGATACGGACGAAATTCGCTAACGGAAACAAAACCCGGACAGAATATACCGCCAAACACGACGGAACTGAAAATTGAGAAAGGTAGAATGTGCCTTACCTCGAGCACAGCAACTTCCTCAACAGTCACTTCGATCGAAAACGGCTCCGCGTCGTCCGAAAATCCACTTTTCTCCAAAATCCCACGACTTTCTCTCTCCTCAGATATTTATTTTCTCTCTTCAAAATATCTCATTTCTATATATATCCAGACTGATCGTCCCGGACGATCGAGCTTCGTACCGGACGATCCATGAAGAGAGGAATTTCGTCCAGACGACAAATCACATATCGTCCCTGGCGAAGGGTTCACGGGAGAATTTTCGTCCAGACGATCTAATTTTCGTCCCGACGAATTATACAACCAAAACTGATTTTCTGCACAACCTGTACCGATCGTCCCGGACGATCCAACTTCGTCCCGGACGAACCTGGAGCAAAAACTGATATTACAATCTCCCCAACTTAAAAAAAAATGTCGTCCTCGACATTATCCAGTCCCAACGCAGTCAAAACAAGTACGGGTACGACCGTCTCATATCAGACTCCTTCTCCCAAGTTGCTTCCCGTGCAGTCCGGTGCTTCCACTGGACTTTAACCATCGGAATCTCTTTATTTCTTAACTTTCGGACGTCGTACGCCAAAATAAGCTCTGGCTCTTCCTTGTACGCCAGATTCTCCTGAATCTCCACCTCATCAGCTGACAACTTCTTCCCAGAGTCTGAAACCCACTTCCTCAGAGTGGATACGTGAAACACATTATGCACATCAGGCATAGATTCAGAAAGCAATAACTTGTAAGCAGCTTTTCCAATTCTTTCCAAAACTTCAAAAGGTCCAACATACCTTGGACTAAGCTTGCTTACCTGACCAAATCTGCTCACACCTTTCATCGGGCTGACTTTGACGTACACAAAGTCACCGACCTGAAATTCAACAAATCTGTGCTTCTGATTGTAATACTTCTGCTGACGATCTTGAGCGGCTTTCAATCTTTCTCTTATCAAATTGATCTTCTGAGCAGTTTCATCAGCAAAAGTGGCCCCCAAAGCCTGTCTATCTCCGAAGGAGGTCGGAGTCAAAGGAGTACGACACTTCCTGCCATACAAAGCCTCGTACGGTGCCATACCGATACTGGACTGAAAACTGTTGTTATAAGCAAACTCAATCAGCGGAATATGATCTTCCCAGCTTCCGCTAAAGTCCAGAACACAAAGCCTCAACAGATCTTCCAGTACCTGAATCGTCCTCTCAGACTGTCCGTCGGTCTGAGGATGAAAGGCTGTACTGAAATGCAGTTTCGTACCCAAACCTTGCTGAATGCCTTTCCAAAGTCTGGAAGTAAAACGTCCATCTCGATCAGATACGATCACACGAGGCACACCGTGCAATCTGACTATCTCCTTCACATAAATCTGTGCCAAGCGATCAACTGAATCCGTCTGTCTGATCGGAAGAAAATGGGCTGACTTCGTCAATCGATCTACAACCACCCAAATGGCATCATGTCCTTGTCTAGATCGAGGAAAACCCATCGCAAAATCCATCGTTACCTCCTCCCATTTCCACTCAGGGATAGGCAACGACTGCAACAGTCCACCTGGTCGCTGATGCTCTGCCTTCACCAACTGACAGGCTTCGCATCTCGACACAAACTCTGCTACATCCTTCTTCATCCCAGGCCACCAAAACAAAAGCTTCATATCAGCGTACATCTTACCACTGCCTGGATGAACAGTGTAGCCAGAATGGTGAGATTCGTACAGAATCTCCTGCCTCAAGTCTCCAGACACAGGTACCCACAACCTGTTCTTACAGAAAATAGCACCAGAATCAGAAATTCGAAGTTCAGGAGTCTTACCAGATCCAATCTGAGCTATCAACTTCGAATAATCAGAATCTGACTTCTGGGCTTCTAGAATCCGTGCTTCCAAAGAAGACTGAATACTCATCTGAGCCAACTCCAAATCACTGGAGGAAACCACCTCCAACTGCAATCTCTCCAAATCACGAATCAGAAAGTCATCACAGGTAAGCTGAATACCTGAGAATCCAGAAGACTTCCTGCTCAGAGCGTCCGCTACCACATTCGCCTTCCCAGGCTGATACTGAATAGTCAAATCGTAGTCCTTGATCAACTCGAGCCACCTCCTCTGTCTCAGATTCAGATCCTTCTGAGTAAAAATGTACTTCAGGCTCTTATGATCAGTAAAGATCTCACATCTGACGCCATACAGGTAATGACGCCAAATCTTCAAAGCAAAAACTACTGCAGCTAACTCCAGATCATGCGTCGGGTAATTCTTCTCATGTGGTTTTAACTGTCTCGAAGCATAAGCAATTACCTGACCATGCTGCATCAGAACACAACCCAGTCCTTTCAGTGAAGCATCACTGAACACCTGGAAACCCTCCATACCTGACGGAAGTGCCAACACTGGAGCTGAAGTCAAACACTCCTTCAATCTCTGAAAACTAGCTTCACACTCCGGTGTCCAAACAAAAGGTACTGACTTCTGAGTCAGTCTCGTCAGAGGAGTCGAAATCTGTGAAAATCCTTTCACAAACTTCCTATAATACCCGGCCATGCCCAAGAAACTACGTACCTCAAATACCGTAGTCGGCCTTGGCCAATCAGCAACAGCCTGAATCTTCTGGGGATCTACAGAAATGCCTTCTCCGCTAACCACGTGCCCCAGAAATGAAATGCTCTTCAGCCAGAATTCACACTTGGAGAACTTGGCATACAGCTGATGCCTCCTCAAAGTCTCCAACACAATCCTCAAATGTCTGGCATGCTCACCCTCAGATGCAGAATATACCAGAATATCGTCAATAAAGACGATCACAAACTGATCCAAATACTCCCTGAATACTCGGTTCATCAGATCCATGAAAATCGCAGGCGCATTGGTTACCCCAAAAGGCATAACCAAAAACTCGTAGTGCCCGTACCGAGTACTGAAAGCAGTCTTCACCACATCAGTTTCCTTCACCTTCACCTGATAGTATCCGGATCTCAAATCAATCTTCGAAAATACTGAAGATCCGGAAAGTTGATCAAACAAGTCGTCTATCCGAGGCAAAGGATACTTGTTCTTGATCGTGACCTTGTTCAAATCTCTGTAATCAATACACATACGGAGTGTACCGTCCTTCTTTTTCACAAACAGAACAGGTGCTCCCCAGGGCGAAACACTAGGACGTACAAAACCTCTGTCAACCAACTCCTGGAGCTGAACTTTCAACTCAGAAAGTTCTTTCGGTGCCATCCTGTACGGAGCTTTCGATATCGGAGCGGTACCCGGAAAAACATCGATAGAGAACTCCACATCTCTATCCGGAGGTAAACCAACCAACTCTTCAGGAAAAACATCGGCAAACTCCCGTACCACAGGGATCTCAGAAACAGAACCAACCTCCAGGTTCAGATCCCGCACCGAAGCCAAAAATACCGGACATCCTTTCTTCCACATCCTGCTCACCTCCAACGCAGAAACCAGACTGGAGAGAACACCTCGTAATCCCTGAAATACAACTCTCTCTCCAGCCATAAGCAAACTCACTTGCTTCTTCAGACAGTCTATCTGGGCCTCATACTGACTCAGCCAATCCATGCCCAGAATCACATCATACGACGAAATCGGCAATCGAATCAAACTCGATTTCCACTTCTTGCCAGAAATCTCGATCTCACACAAACAAAACTGTCGAGCAACCAATGGATTCCCAGCCGGTAAAATCACAGACAAAGAAACCGGTAAAACCATCGAATCCAAATGTAAAATCTCAAAACAATGCTCGGACAGAAAAGAATGACTCGCTCCAGAGTCAAACAAAACACGACAGGGCTGATCAGAAATATAAACCGTACCTGTCACAACATCCGGAGCATCACGAGCCTCCTGCTGACTCAGACTGTAAACTCGTGGCTGAACTGGAACAGGAGCTGAAGCGACAGAACTACTCTGCTCCCTCTGAATCGTAGGTGGTCTCCGTGGTGCAGAACTAGAACCACCACCTCTACCAGCAAATCCCTCAGGGCGTGGAGGAACAGTCCTCGGTCTTCCTGCTGCTGAACCAACAGGTCTGACAAAGCCCTCAGATCGCTGCTCATATCCCATCTGTGGACATTCTGCAATCCTATGTCCCGGCTGACCACATCTGAAACAAAGACCAGCCATCCTGTAGCACTGGCCATGGTGTCGTCGTCCACAACTCTGGCACACAGGTGCCGTACTGACAGATCCAGAACTAGTCGTACTGGTAGCAGTACCAGACGATCCTCCGCTCTTCCTGGAGTCTCCAGATCCAGATCCAGGAACAAATCTCCTCTTCCCAGAGGAACCACTGCCAGATGTCTCTCCTCCAAACCTCTTCCTACTCGCAGTCCACCGCTGCTGAGTAGCCGTCATGTCATTCTCAATCAGACGAGCTCGCTCCACAAGCTCAGAGAAATCGGTGATCCGGAACGGTATCAGGGGCTGCCTCAAAGTGTCTCGTAAGCCTCTCAGAAATCTGTAGCACCTCTCAGCAGACGTGCTAACCAGCTGCGGAGCGTACCTGGCTAATGCAGTAAACTCAGCCTCGTACTGCATCACCGTCTTGCTCCCCTGAACAAGCCTCAGAAAACTCTCCTGCATCTGCTGTCGTGCAGAAGGGGGAACAAACCAGTCTCTGAATACCTCAGTGAACTCCTCCCAAGTGATCAAGGAGTTCAGTCTGCCCTGAAATCTGGCTGCTTGCTGGCCATCCCACCAGTGCTCAGCCTCTCCGTCCAACAGAAAAACAGCTAACGGAACTTTCCTGTCTGCAGGACACTGCATCCCGTCAAAAGTCTTCTCCAATCTCCTCAGCCACTCCTCAGCAGCTCTGGGCTCAACAGCGCCCTCAAACCTCGGAGGCTTCAACCTCAAAAATAACTGCAGGTGTCGATCAATGTCCTCAGATCTAACAGTCGAAGCTCTGCTCTGAGTCTCGCTCATCATCTGAGCAACAAGTGAAGCAAACTGTGAAAGCGTATCAGCACCGACCACTGGGGCTGTACTCCCCACTGGTGCTGCCTGATCGTCACTCTGACCGTCTGTCATGTCTGGGTCTGGCTGATCCATACAGAAAAATCCAGAAAATCCGGAAAACTATCACAAAACAACACAAAATAACACAATAAAAAGCCAAACGACCCAAAACTACCTCCCAGACAGACTTACTGATCACTTCCTAAAGCTCTGTTTTACAATCCAACCTGTTTCCAAAACCAGCGCTCTGATACCAAAAAGCTTGTCACGACCCGAGACGAGACGAGACGGATCCCGCCCGCGCCGGATCGCGACGGAGGAAAAAATAGCTAACCAGGATCTGGCTTTGGATTAGGTTACTGAACTGATCTTCCAAATTCTTAACTCAACAGAAGCGCACAGAACAACAGAGCTACTAAAAACATCAAATGCAGCGGAACAAAACATCTATCTTTTCATTTCCTCAAAATAATCATCTACAGAACAGTACATGGCTTTCAACAGAAAGAAAGACAGAACAGGAAAGCCATGACTGTACAAAAATCAAAAGTACAAAAGTACCTAATCTGATCAGACTCCGAAATCTAATCCTGGATCTCCTTGCCCTTCCCAGAACCTGAAAACCACCAGAAAGCAAGGGTGAGCTCAACAGCTCAGCAAAGCAACAAACCACCAATCTAAATCCTCAGAAAACAAAACCAAACTTATCAGACAGAAATCAGATCAGAAGTCGGAACAGAATCGGAAATCAAAACTTACGGACAGATATCAAATCACATCAGAGTCGTACAGATCGTACAGAGCGTATCAGAACAGAACAAATCAACAGAGTCAGAAACAGAAATCAGAATCGTACGGATCATATCATGTCATAATCACAATTTCGTACAGAACAGAACAGATACAGAAAGTAGTACAGATACATATAGCTAAATGCCCTGACACTGACGGAATCTCTACGGATTCCGGCCCCTTATGCCTCCCTTCCCAGACACTGACTGAATCTCATGGGATTCAGGCCCCTTATGTCTCCCTTTGTGCTCACGGCACCAAAACAGATGTGCTTATAGCACCAAAACAGAATTCATCGGATCCGGAACAGAACAGATATCAGATTTCAGATTGAGCTCATTTCAGATTTCCCGTTTCACTAACTGAATCTCATAGGATCCAGGCCCCTTATAACTCCCTTTTTATAGCTTATACACATAGCATTTCATTTCAGAAGAAATCCGGACAATTCAGAAATTACCCAAAAATCGGGCAGCACAACGGCAGTATACGGAATTTACACAAAAATTCCTGCAAAGAAAATTTACCGAATTCGCACAGAATACAGATATCAACATTTCAGAATCTTTATTCTACTGCACAGATAAATTCCAATTTCACAGAAAAATCCGGTCGACTAAAAACACAGTCGAATCAAAAATACCCGGACGAAAATCTTCAGAAAATAACCAAAATGTGCACACTCGGCACGTCAACAATATACAGAAAGTTACGCGGTAAAAACTGAACCGATCAAAAGATACGGACGAAATTCGCTAACGGAAACAAAACCCGGACAGAATATACCGCCAAACACGACGGAACTGAAAATTGAGAAAGGTAGAATGTGCCTTACCTCGAGCACAGCAACTTCCTCAACAGTCACTTCGATCGAAAACGGCTCCGCGTCGTCCGAAAATCCACTTTTCTCCAAAATCCCACGACTTTCTCTCTCCTCAGATATTTATTTTCTCTCTTCAAAATATCTCATTTCTATATATATCCAGACTGATCGTCCCGGACGATCGAGCTTCGTACCGGACGATCCATGAAGAGAGGAATTTCGTCCAGACGACAAATCACATATCGTCCCTGGCGAAGGGTTCACGGGAGAATTTTCGTCCAGACGATCTAATTTTCGTCCCGACGAATTATACAACCAAAACTGATTTTCTGCACAACCTGTACCGATCGTCCCGGACGATCCAACTTCGTCCCGGACGAACCTGGAGCAAAAACTGATATTACACTTTCGACCTCCGTTGCCTACTACGGTCCGTTCGACCTCCATCAACAGACAACGGTCTTTCTGACCCCGGTCTCCTGCCGACTACGGTCCTTCCGACTGAACAAACATGTATATGTAACTCCTAACATGTAATGCAATCTATATGATGTATAGTTGCTACATCAATACAAGACCTTCTCCAAAGGAAGGGCCTCATTTGTAATCGACTGCAAATACTTGTGGATTCATTCAAACTGGGCCAGGCCCCGTGGTTTTTCCCCCTTTTCAGGGGTTTTCCACGTAAAAACTCTGGTGTCTCTTATGAATGCTACACCCTCTCACTTATCTGCTTGTGTGCTGGATCTTCGTACAATGCTAAGACGTTAAACTAAATATTTCTCTACCACCGCGAATACTCCAGGACGCAACAACTACAAAGACGAGCATGCGAGGGTTCCCCATGCTGCACTCTCTCACGTTGGAAGCTCATTTCTCTTCTGATTTATGTCCAAATTAAATTTGGTGGGTTATCGGTTGAATGTATTGTCTTTATAGTTTTGCAAATAGCCAAGACTGAGATGGAGCGATTCAGCTTTGATTTCGGGAGCGAGAGATATCAGCGTCTCTCCGTCCATTGTGGGCTCTTTCCGTTGCAAGGAGCCAAGGAGGCAACGCTCGTCGAGGTGAAAATGTGTTTTTTTTTTAACTGACTGTTATCAACGAACAATTATTAGGTCCTCCGACCGAACGTAGAGGAACGTCCGTTCTGCGGTCGGCACTAAAATCCTGCCAAAAAACTCGGTATTTGCTCGGTATTGCTATGTATTATTTGGTAATAACGAGAAATACCGTTCTGTGAAGACCAATACCGAGTTATACCGAGCAATACCAAGTTATACAAAAAAATACGGAGTATTTTCTAGGAAAAACTTGGTATTTTTTTTGTATAACTCGGTATTGCTCGGTATAGCTCGGTATAACTCGGTATTGGGTCTTCACATGATGGTATTCCTCGTTATTGTTTGGTATTACTCGGTATTTGCTCGGTATTTCTCATTTTTTGGCGTGATTTTAGCTCCGACCAGACGTAGCTCTAGGTCCGGTGGGAGGACCTAATAATGACGAACAACACATTTTGTCACAAGCACATTTATATTTAGTGAAGTATATTAATTATAAACTGAAATGATAATATTTTACATTAGATTAGAAATAACTGAATAATAAATAACTTATTTATAAAAATCCCTTCTTTCTAAAAAATAATTTTTCTGATTGATTATTATAATAATTGAATATCATGGAGCATTTACTATCTAACAATCAATTAAATTTTAATTAAAATGTTTATTTTTTATTCAAATATATAAGCACAGCTTATTTTTCTCTCTAAAAAATTTAAACACAAAAAATGGAAATATTTATCCAAGTTTTTCTTGAAGGGCATTACAAAATTTATGATTATAATAATTATTGGAATGTTCATTGTTGGGTATAATTATACTTGCTTCTCTATTTTAAAAGAAAACTAAAATTTATAAACTAATTTTTTTATTTTTTTTAAATTTAAATATAAATAGCTGGGATAAAAGATAAACATTTTCAAAACTTATCTCATATATGTTAGCATAGCATACTTATAATAAACAATTACTTAAATTCTGTTTTACTTATTTACGGGTTAACCTGTATTAAACCCATTGCATTAGTTATATATATTGGTAATCACTGTATTCAACACAACAATATAATAGAAATTGTTTTCTCTCTATCCCTCTCTGTACTTCTTCATCTTCATCATGGTATCAAGAGCCTCTTGATTCTGAGACCAGTGCCGATCAATGGCTAATACTGCTTCTACTTCTATCTCGGCGGTCGGCGACACCACCGGAGTAGTGGTATCCACGCCCGGCATCTCCCCGTCGCTTAAATTCGTAATATCCAATCTCAAACTTCTCGTTCCACATTCGCTCACGCCGGACAATTTTCCGATTTGGAGTACTCAAATCGCAAAACTATTCAAAGCAAATGGTTTTGCTCGGTTTCTTGAACCCAAATCCTCTGCTGAAAACTCTGATCCGAATCAAGATCTCAGTTCTTGGTCGATTACGGATCAAAATCTCGCCACAGCGATGTGTTCTACGATCTCCCCTCCGGTTCTACCCTACGTGATTCAACTCAAATCGACTTACGAAATATGGTCTACTCTTCATTCAAGATTTCAATCCTCGAATCGATCGAAGGTCATCCAGCTCAAGCATGAACTGCACAACATTTCCATGCAAAATCTGTCCATGTCCCAATATCTCACTGAGATCAAGAAGATCGTGGATCAGATTTCATCTGCTGGTTCATCAGTTGATCCCGAGGACGTTATGATTTACATTTTGAACGGGCTCCCGCCGGCGTATCAATCCTTCACCACCACCATACGTACTATGCAAAATTCTCTATCTCTCGATAACCTCTATGCTCTTCTTATTAGTGAAGAAATACACCTCAAAGCCGCGGCATTAAAATTTCCCACCGTTCCGGACTCAAATGCCGCTCTCTACGCGGGTCGCGGACGAGGCAGACGCAGTCGAACTCGTCCACCGTCAGACCCCGCTCAGTCGAGTAAACAGCCATCGAGCACGATTGTCATCTGCCAAATTTGCAAAAAGAGAGGGCACACGGCAGATTCTTGCTGGCACCGGTTAAATATTAACTATACTCCAACCTCGGCACCAGTCAAGACTAACAATGCTCTTCTTGTTAATAACACGGATGGAGGCGGAGAATTTATAAATCATTCCTTTAAACAATTCACGTCTCAAACAGGCATAATTCATCAGTCATCGTGCCCCCATACTCCCGAGCAAAACGGCGTTGCGGAGCGCAAACATCGTCACATCATCACCACCACCCGAACTCTTCTTCATACCGCTGGCTTACCTCTGTCTTTTTGGGTGGATGCCGCTAATACGGCTGTCTACCTTATAAATCGGATGCCATCTACTACCACAAACAATGCATCACCTCTTCAACGTCTGTTCGGCATTACTCCCTCATACAATCACCTTCGAACGTTTGGATGCGAGTGCTATCCGCTCAACCCGCCTACTCAACACAACAAATTAACGCCTACATCTTCACCGTGCACTTTTCTTGGGTATTCTGATACAATGAAAGGCTATAAATGCCTCAATCAGGTAACAAATCAAATAGTCGTATCTCGACACGTTAAATTTAACGAATTTTCTTTTCCTTTTCAAAACAGGGTAACGTTGGATCCCCAAATCACACCTCAAGACTTACCTCCCTCGCTTCTGGTTCCATGCTCCACGGTTAATCAGCAACAAACATCGTCTCCGCCACCACAGATCTTACCTGAGCTTGTTTCCTCATCCATCACGCCGTCTATTCCTCCCGAACCGGTCATCTCACAACAAGATGTTGTTACTCAGTCACACACCAGATTTAACCAAATTCATCCCATGACCACAAGGGCCAAAACAGGATCTCTAAAACCTGTTAATAGACTTAATTTACTTCATCATGAACAACCACAAACTGACCCCACTTCATACACTGAAGCAAGCAAAAACTTCGAATGGAGAAAGGCAATGGCTGAAGAATTTTTCGCGCTTCAACGACAAGGAACGTGGACGCTGGTTCCTCCTCCTGTCAACAAGCCCATTCTTGGCTCAAAATGGACCTACCGAACTAAGCACACATCAGATGGTTCAATTGCCCGATTCAAAGCCAGGCTAGTGGCTCTTGGAAATCAGCAAGAACACGGTGTAAACTACTTCAACACCTTTAGTCCAGTCGCCAAACTACCAACGATCAGGATTCTTTTTACCATTGCTCTTTTCCACAAATGGTCAGTACATCAGTTAGATGTTGCAAACGCATTCCTTCACGGAGATATCACCGAAACCGTATTCATGCGGCAGCCCAAGGGATTCGAAGATTCAGTTTATCCTAACTACGTTTGTCGTCTAAACAAAGCAATTTACGGCCTTCGTCAAGCTCCACGTCAGTGGTACACCACATTCACGACATTTCTTACTCAACTTGGATTCACACACAGCCAGGCGGATCCTTCTCTCCTCGTGTTTCGGCAAAACAACATCGAGATGTACCTTCTAGTGTACGTCGATGATATCTTACTTACTGGCAACAATTCTCAAGCTGTGACGAAGCTTATGAATCAGCTTAACTCTCGATTCACTACGAAAAACCTGGGCATCGCTAACCAGTTTCTCGACATCAAGATCGACACTCTTCCAGATAAGTATATTCTATCACAATCGGTTTACGCAAATTCCATAGTTCAGATGGCTGGGTTGCAACGTTGCAACTCGGTATCTAACCCATCCTTTACAAAAATTCCCATGGCAGACTCACAAGACGCGGCCTGCTTCGATGCACCTCTGTACCGCAAGCTCATCGGATCATTGCAATATCTGACCTTAACTCGACCTGATATAACATATGCGGTCAACTCACTCTCTCAACACATGCACAATCCCTCCGCCTCTCATTCTTCTCAACTCAAAAAACTGCTGCGGTACATCAAAGGGACGTTAGAATTTGGTCTACCTGTTGTTCGATCGGACCTTCGGCTTCGCACATTTTTAGACGCGGACTGGGCTTCCGATCCTATCTCCCGGAAATCTACCTCTGGATTCTGTACTTTTCTCGGTAACACCATTGTTTCCTAGACCGTGAAAAAGCAAACTACAGTTTCAAGATCTTCTACCGAATCTGAATACCGGGCATTAGCATCGGCAACGGCAGACACCATTTGGATTCGTCGTCTCCTAGCAGATTTTGGCATCAAGCATGACTCACCGGTGGACATTTTTTGTGACAACATGTCTACAATTGCCTTAGCAAACAACCCGGTCTTTCATGCTCGCACTAAGCACATTGACATAGATCAACGTTTCGTTCGAGACCACATTCAGAAAAATGATATTCGTTTGCTGCCTATCAGTACGATCGACCAAATCGCTGACATACTCACCAAACCGCTAACAACTCCTAGATTCAAACTACTACGATCCAAACTTACAATTCTTCCCAATTGTCAGTTTGAGGGGGAATGTTAGCATAGCATACTTATAATAAACAATTACTTAAATTCTGTTTTACTTATTTACGGGTTAACCTGTATTAAACCCATTGCATTAGTTATATATATTGGTAATCACTGTATTCAACACAACAATATAATAGAAATTGTTTTCTCTCTATCCCTCTCTGTACTTCTTCATCTTCTTCAATATAAAGAGATAATGTTTTATATTGATTATAATCATGAATTCATGATGAAAAAAAAAATCAAAAATAAAGTTTACTCTTATAGGTATATTATATAACTAACTTTCTCATTGGTAAGTTGATTTTAAATTTATTTGTAGTAATAAATTTATAAAATTTCAATAAATCTATAAAATGAAATTATTATTTTAAATAAAATATAATGAATAAAAAAAGTATTTTTCTCCCAAATATTTTCTGTTAAAATTATTATTATTATTATTATTATTATTAATGTTTAAAATTTTATTAACGTTCAATTAAATAAGAACTTATAACTTTCAAGAAAATCCGACTTCAAAAATAAATAGTATGTTTATTTAATAGAATTTAATATCAAAATGATTCATGAATTATAGAAAATCCATACCATATAAAACTATTTACCTAATCATATAAAACTTATCATAATGATTATAATTATTTATAATAATAAATTATGTTCATCTTACTAATGATAATATAATTAAAATTTATAATATGAATTTTAATTTTTAATTTTTAAGTCACGTGCATTTAATGCACGGACATTTTTACTAGCTTAAATAAAAGGAGCGCAGGCGCAATCGAAATAATAAGGAGAGGTGGTGCTCAAAAACAATTTAAAGAAAATATGAAAACATTTTATTATTTTTGTAAAAATTAAAAAAATTGTTAAAATAAATTTTAATTAATTTTAATAGAAGCAAGTTATAATATAATTTATAAATTTAATTAACTTTCATATAAAATTTAATTAATTTTAATTTATAAACATAATGAATATTATAAATTTTAACTAACATTATTTTTATTATTTAAATTAAAATTTATATTTTATTTATATTAATATTATACAATAGTTATAATTTTATATTTTAACTACAATTTTATAGTTATATCAAATTTCTTGAGCCGTGGTGGAGGTAATGCCGTAAGGAAGAATTGAGGGCGATATCGTGGAGAAAAGGGCGGAGATCAAATTGCTATCAATGAGACGCCAACGAGCAAGTTCTTGAGTTGCATCTTCGAAGGGCAGAAGACAAGCGCCGGTGAGATGGCCGGCGTACCCATTAGTGGAGAATTGCTAGATGATTTGAATTCGCCAAATAGCATAGTTGAAGGTGTTGAGAGGATGAGGGATGAGGTTCTTGATGTTGGAGACATAGAATTTGAGAGGCACCGAAATGGAGACATCAGTGGTGTTCTCGGCAAGTTTAGAGGAAGAGGGAGGGAGGGAGGAAGCGGAGTCTTGGTGCCCCATTTGTGGCTCTTGATACCATGAGAAAGCAGCCAAAGAAGACTTGGGCGGAGATGAGACAGAGCAGAGACGGAGATATCCAGGGAAAGGAAGAGAAATTTATATATCCTAAGTAATGATACAGAGAGCTTTAAATAGACAAATACAGGTAAATAAGTAAATAAGTGTAAGTACAATTTAAGGTAAATGAACTCGCTTGCTAACACTATCGAGGCACGACATCCATAGAAAAGTAGGTGCAGAAAACATAAGCAATCATCATGCGTCCAAGATTTTACATCTTCAAGAATTTGCATATCCTCCTTGGACTTGATTTTAGAATATCATTCAACGTGCAACCAGTTCCAAAACCAACATTTAGTATTTGGTTGCAGTGGATCACGTAAGGCAGGAGAGCAGGGGATATGGTCGAAAACAGTGCTGAAATGAGGTTGTTGTCGATGAGGCGCCACCGGGCATGCTCTTGAGAGGCGGAATCTGGCGGTGGCGTTGATTTTCCGGTAAAGTGATCAGCATGACCATTTGCGGAGAGGTGTTGGAAGAGTTGTGTGCGCCATATTGGGTAGTTCTCCGGAGTCAGATGATGCGGAATAATGTTCTTTAGGTTTGAGATTATGAATTTGAGTGTTACCGGAATCTGGAGCTCGGTTGGTGTTCCGGTGAGAGCAATGGATGAGGGTGGGAGGGAAGAAGAAGAATCTTGATCTCCCATATGTGGCTCTTGATAACATGAGAGAACTTCTTGAACCGTGAAGAAGGAGCGGATACAGGATAAAAGAAGAAGCTAAAGATGAGAATTTTATTATATGACCAATTAACTATTACAGGTTCATATATATAGAACAAATAGAGGTAAAGATGTAAATACAGGTGAACCGGAGCTTTAGCCTGAACCGTTTGCTTACATTTCCAGACTGAACAATCATATCATTATGCACAACCAAAATAAGATCAGTATTGCCAAGAAAATCAGCTTATTGGGTAACAATAAAAGCCCAGAGCTCTGCAAAAGTCTCATAAACAAATCTCTCGTTCGTCGACTCAGATGTCTCCAATCCCATATCGACCAATCCACCATGACTTTCATTAATTGAGAAATCTTGCAGAAAACCAGAAAGATTTCGGAGGACAAATTGTAGACAAGAAGTAGAAAGAACCGGAGAATTTTCTTTCAGTGCACATTCCATAAGTTCAACGGGAAATTACTAGGTTCGAACACCGGACGTCATCCGGAGCACAATTAAAATACGTCAAATCACACTCTACTCGGTACTGAGCTCAGTATGTACTCGGTACTTCACAGTACCAAGCAGTACTGAGCTCGGTATTGATGTAACGACATGTCCAAATAGATGTCGTAGCCTTCTTCTATGTTGGGATTTGACGGTTTCTAGATCTCGGAGAGAATGGAGTTGAATAAAATTATGTTATGTATAATTAAATAAACTATACCAAATCCTCATCTTCCGATTGCTGAAGTTGTTGGTTACATCCCTCAAGACTTGGATGAAAATCACCATGTTTCCAGCTTCAATTACATGCACATCACTGGGAACTTTCCTTATTTGGCTATAGTTCTCACTTTCAACAACCCCTATTGACCGCCACCGTAATCTTTACTACGTCTGAATCCAAACCAGAGTTGTCGGAGTCGGACTGTAGGAGGTAGGGCTCAATCAATTGATGGATCCACTTGAGCTGCCCAAAGGCTTCATGGCGTCGATCGTTGTCAACCGTCCATCTTACTCAGCAACGATCATCGTCAACCGCCCATCTTCTTAGACGTCGGTTTTCGTCGACCGCTCATTTTCTTTTGGCTTTGTTCGTCATAGACAACACATCTTCTTTATCAGTCTGTCATTTTTCACAAGCTCCAGTCTCTTATACCAATTGATGGTTTATTAATGAATAAAGTTCTATGAGAAAGCTCAGCCAAATCTATTGATATGATCTCTTGGATGTTACTAAAAACCCCTGATGTCTAGAAACTTGAGCAAAATGTTAAAGATCAAATCAGAGTGGTTCTTTCTGCAATTATGTTGAAGATCAGGAAATTATTAAACTTAAGTCAATGTAGTAATAATTACATTTGTTAGATTAATACGCTGATAATTATATTAATTTGAAACTAATTTATGGATAGATTTATAGATTAATTTAAATTAAGTAGCTGAATAAGGCTTTGATCGGGACATTATTTTCATTGCTTTCTAAAATAATTTTTTGATACAAATTTTTTTTCAAAGCAACGAAAAAATAGTAGCAAAAAACTATCATAAATAAAATCGAAATTTCATTAATGAAATAGATATTATAATTGGTGTTCTTGAAAAAAAACTCTTTGGCTCTGATCACTGCCTAGGGTGTAATTATGCCTTTATTGGTGTTCTTGAATCCATCATCTTCATGTTGCTTAGTTAAAATCCTCACAAACTAGAAGATCGAGACTCACTCTCTGCCTTCATTCCCCCATTAACTAATGTCATTCAGTCCCCCCTTCTTCCCAGTGAATTCTTGTCAGCCTAATTATTCGTAGACATTTGCAACTCTAGGTCGTTTAATCCCCTCTTTTTTCAAAAAAAAAAAAAAAGCATTGTTTCGATCGCTCTCTAGCAACATCTACATCGTTCAACACACCCGGTTTAATCCTTTTGCTACGCGCAATCATTGGTGATATTTTTAACCATCTTCTCAATTTAAAGAAAAACGACCCATCAAAATATTACAATATGAAAGAAAGAATGAGAGCTTAGAATCAACATAAAGCAAAGCAATCGACCAAACTAAAGCCTCAAATGGAGCTCAATAATCATTCAAAGAAAGGTTAAACAATGAATATTTCAGTTGAGATAAGTTAAATTATTGTTCCTCTTAATTATCTCTTTATAATATACCTCGATCTTAATTAAGAACAGCTTTATCTCACATTGATAATCTTAATCCACTATACATATAATAAATATTTCAGCTAAAAGTCTCCAACATTTTATAACTGCCTAATCCATAAACTAATCATTCAGTAACTACATTATTAAGAGAGATGAGCTAATCTGAACAGAATTAGAAGGAACACTTTGTCTTCATATGTGCTATGGATAATATTTAATAGTCTGTCTCCTTCTAAACAAATCATCCTCCAACTCTGTCGCGCATGTCTTGCTTTGCTTGCACGTCTTCAGCATGGGATAATATTTATAATTTTATGCTAATAATAACCAATAGTTAAGGCTTCATTTTTTTAACAACTTTCTTACTATTTTATTTTTCAAAATGTAATTATAATTTTTATTTGGTGACTATTTTTAGGGGTGTAATTTTTTGACACAACCCGAAACACGATCCGAACCCAACCCGGAATCCGGGTTCGGGTCAACCCGAATCCGAAACGGGTCGGGTTCAGGTTGAACAAATCAACCCATTTTAAAAATCGGGTCGGGCTCGGGTTGACCCAGCAACCCGAAATTGACCCGAAAGTGACACGAAAACTCATATTTGACCCGAAAATCCGAGATTGACCTGTTTTTTTACCCGAAAATCAAATATTGACCTGATTTTTTACCCGAAAATTAGCAATTTTAGGTCAACTTCGGGTCATTCGTGTAGGGTCGGGTTAACCCGGACCCAAATCTGGTCGGGTTCGAGTATGGAAACTTGACCCATTTTTAAAAATGGGTCGGGTTTGGGTTGACCCAAACAATGCCGGGTCAATTCCGGATTCGACCCGAACCCGACCCGCTGACCCGAATTGACACCCCTAACTATTTTTCCAACTTCTGAAAATTTTGTGCTACAAAATTATTTTTTAAAGTAGCATTCAAAAAGTTATTTTCTCTGCATTAAGTTTAATGTCAGCTTTACAAAAAGCTATAAACATTCGGATTGGCCACTAGTATTATGGATTCACTCAATTTATTTATATGTTTAATATCTAAAATTTAAAATTTGTTTGTATAATATGATAATTTGTATATTTCGATTTAGATAATATTTTAATATCATTTAGAGGTTAAAATATTGCAAAATATTTGGGTAATAATAAATATAAATATTTGGATATCAGATATGTAAATACATAAATAATTAATTAGGAGAAAATTAGGATAAAAATACTCTAATTTAAATTTGATCAAAAAGAACTTTATATTTATAATATTTATTTTGAAATGAATATAATATATTATTAATCAATCAAATTTTATGTTTTATTTCTTTTAAAATAAATTTAATGTCTATAAATTTATTTTAATCAAATTTAAACATAATAATATTTTCTTTAATTTTTTCCTTCAAAAAAGCCAAGCAAACTAGCTCAATAAGAGGCTTATGAATCTCACTAGTCAGGCTAAGCAATGATGTAATTAAGGCTTCGTTTGGTACAGCTTTCTTACCGCTTTCTAAAGCAGGTTTTAGGTACTAAAAAATTGCTTGAAAGTAATAAAAAAGTTATCTCAAATGAAGCCTAAAACAATAAAACAAACAGTAAATCTTAAAATTAAGATTCATATTACAGAGCTAATTAAGCAACTATCCAAAAGAAAAAGAAGAAGAGAACAAATGAAAAGAGAGAAAGAAGAGATTGAGCCGTGCGCCAATATCACAGTAAACAGTAAATAAATACTCAACACAGCAGAAAGTTCCTCTCTCTGTCGTCGCCGGCGTTAAATCGCTGCTCCATCAAAGAAGCCGCCGCCGGTGGCTGCTTCAGTACTCCTACCATGCTAAGGACCTTCGGCTCTCTCTTGGACTAAGCCTTCTAAGCTTTATTGCCTTTAATAGCTTTATAGAAAGTGGCCTTTGGAAAGAAAATGCTTTCTTTTGCTAATAGATTTATTAGAATTATTAATTAGTAGTCATGTCGGAATATCAATTTAATATTTATACCAATAATTTCTAATTATTATTATTATTATTATTATATATTTTTTTATTAAGCATACTTTTTATCATATTAAATGTTATTACTCTATTATATTATTCTATGTAGGCATTCTTATATCGACATGTTTTTTTAATTGAATGAAAATTTCTATCATTTTCATCTACGGGTGTAAATTTAAGTTGGGACGGGTTCTGACCTTATCCGAGATTAACCCGACCTCAATATACTAAGCCCGAATCTAACTCGTTAATCATACATTTCAAAATGTTTAAGCCAAGCCTAACTCGACCCAAACCCACTGAGCCCTAATCCAAACTAATTGACATGTATATCATATAAATCGTGAAAATCTTTTCAATAAACATGAACAATATAACCCGAACCAAACCCATTTATCCAAACAATGATCATAACTTAATCAATTTTGGATTTTTTGGCCAACCGAACTCCTATCGAAAGTCAATTAGATCAATGTTTTAAATTTGACCCTGATTAGAATAATAATCAAGTCAACATAAACTCGAACTATTGATATTGGATTATTAACACTATTCTTATTTAACTTAGGTTTCATTTGGGACGTACATCTTTCTTACTGCTTTGCTTTTGGGTCAAAATCATAATTTTTGTTTGACCAATGTTTATTCCCTTCTTATATAAAATGTTTGTACTGAGAAGTTTTTTTCTTCAACGGCTTTCAAGAAAGTTATTTTCTCCACAACAGTTTTATAACCACCTTTAAAAAAAATTGCAGTTATCCCAAACAGATCCTTAGTTGCCAAAAAGCTGATTTCTCTTATTGTTCTTTTATATTTATTTTGAAGAAAACACAGGACCTTAAATTCAAGTGGGAATGATTTTAATTTCAATTTGGTTATGATGTAATATTGAGATTTTTAATTTCCGTAATTTTATTAGTTTAATCGGTTTGGAGTTTTAGTTACAGTTATGATTTTGATAATTTTTTTATTTGAAGAAATCTAAAATTCTATTTAATGTAATGGAATATAAATGAGCATTTAATTGGGGTTTAAATTATAATATATAGAAATTTTAATGGGATTTTCATAATATAATTATAATTGAATTTTAGTGACTCTTTAATAATTTTAGGTGAAGCTTGAGCTTCACATGAAATTTTTATGGGATTTCAATAATAGAATTATAATAGCATTATGATTTTGTGAAAAAAAAAATCTAAAAAAATTGGAAATGATGTGAAGGACTAAAAGTTTTTCCTTAGTCTCAAAATAAGGATTTAAGAGAATATTTAATTTATTTTTATATAAATCAACAATTAAGCAAATTTTAGATATTTTTTTTGACAAAAAAAATTGTTTTCTAATGACTTAAAGAGGAGAAAAATTTTGATCAAGATATTATGCTTAAAATTTGACAATGATGGATCATACTTTATGCCAAATATCTAAGACATTATGAACAGTGGCGAAGCTGGAATTTTCTTTGTGGGGGCACAAATTGTTGATTTAAAAAAAAAATCGCTGTAGTTTTGGATTGTGCATTATTATCATTACAAATGCTAGTAACACTTTAAAATGTCAACTACAGTGCCCAATCTTCTAAGCTCCAATCCAATACACTCTAGTCAAGGCTTACTTCCTACACCACATAGTAAGCTCTTTCTTTTCGCTCTATTTCAAGTCCCTCATTTATCTCACCATCATCTCTCTGATAATAATATGTTCATTTCCTTCTACGCCTCCGAATACACTATTTAGGACATGAAGGCCAATCTTCTAGTCCTCTAAGGACAATATTGCTGTAACGATCTCTATCTCATTCAACTGCCACATCTGTAACTTGCTCATCACACTTTAACAGCCAACATTTCACCTTCATTGCTTTGGCATCAACAACTCAAACCCCCTCATCTTACGCAACTCATCTCGGCCTATTGGTTGAGAGCTTTAGCTATCAATCGAGAGATTTTGGGTTCGAGTCTTACGTATGTGATGTGTGTAAGTTTGTCTTAATAACTTAAAATGTCCCCAAAAAAAAGTCCCTCGCCTTCAAATTTTGCCAAATATCTCCTAAGAACAATAGCAATCTCAATATTCCTTCGAGCTTTTCCTTTTGCATTACTTATAATACCTCAAAAATTTATAAATTACCTTTTGCAAAATCTCGCAATCATAGTTATAAACCACTATAACTAATACATTCAATTAATTTTCTACATTTACAATTGTGGAAATATTTTTGGTCTTCTTAGTATTATCTTAATAGGTTAAACTATTATTAAAAAGTGCTTATATAGTTAATCAATTATTATTAAAGGTGGCGTGACAAATGACTGCCTAATAATAATTTTAAAATCTCATAAAGGAGAAGAGGGTTTGCTACCCCTTCTTCCCTATGGAGATTATAAAGAGATTAAAATAAATCTCAAAAAATTAAAATAAAATCATTTGATCATTATTAAAAGCATTTAAATGATTTGAAAATAAATAAATAAAATGAGTAAAATTATCATTTTTATAAGTATTCATATATGTCATTTTATATCATCATAAATGTCTAATGAATGGTGAAATCATTACAATTTTTTTTTCAATCAATTAATTTTCTAATTTTATGGTGTAGATCACAATTGATAAGTCATATATATATTCTTTAATTTTAAATTGAGGGGTTACAATAACCAGTCCACAGCCTGCTTAGTTCACTTTTGGGCTTGGACGGCAAATCAGGCTTGTTGTTAGGCTTTGGCGGCCCACTACGACTCTGTCGTACTCACCGAGCCCATTAAGAGACATGGACCTTTATTATTTAGGCATTTCTTGAATTGAGACACCTAAGAATAAAGCAAAAATAATTCCTTAAGTGAAAAAGATATAACATTTTTTATTGTAAAATATGGATAAAAAATACGACGCTTAAGATGCATTAAAAATAAATTATAAATAAGAAATAGCAATGCGGATTTACAAAGAAATTAAAAAAATAGTAAAATTTTACAAAATTTTAATTATAACAATAACAACAACAAGCCTTTATTCCACTAGAAGGGTCTATTATTTGAATATTTTTTCTCCATTGTGTCTTATTATGAGTCAAATTCAAATTTAAATCTAATAAAAAAAACCTTTTCCATTATTTTCTAAGGCTTCGCTTGGGATAGTTTTTAAGTGCTCTCTAAAATCGCTTTATTATACAAAAAATTATAATTCAAAATTTTTTGTACTAAAAAACTATTTTAAAAACCATTAAGAAAACTATCTCAAACAAAGCCTAAGTCTTTTTTAGTCTATTTCTTTCTTAACATAGGCCCGATCTAATATATCTACTCTCCTAATAGAGTCTCTAGAAGAAGGCTGACATTTTATGTGACCAAACCATTCAAGGCAACCCTCTCTAATATTATCAGCCATCGGAGCAACACTAACTTTTTCACATACATACTCATTTCACATTATGTCTTAAAGTGTAAAGCCACTTATGAACCTGAGCAATCTCACCTTTGCAACACCTTGACTTAATTTTATGCTTCTCTTATAATGGACAACATTTTCCATCATAAGACATTGAAGATCTCACCAATGCAATTTTAATTACAAAATTATAAACTGAAAAATAACTAGTTTAATCATAAACTGTGACAACCACACGTCCACACCTAGAGATTTCAGTTTCATGTAGGGGTGTCAATATTTGACACGACACGAAAACCCTACCCGAAAAATCCGGGTTGAACCCGACCCGATTTCAAAATGGGTCGGGTTCGGGTTCAAGAAATTGACCCGTTTCAAAAAACGGGTCGGGTTCGGGTTGACCCGACGGGTTGCCGAGTCAACCCGCGAACCAGTTTAATTCAAAAAAAATTCGAATCCCGCCTATGCCCGCCCGCGCAGCTCGCGCCAGTGCCCGCGCACCCGTGCCAGCTCCCGCGCCCGCGCTGCTGCCCCCGCTCGCGTCCGCCCTGCTCGCCTCTGCCCCCACCGTCCGCCCCCACCGTCCGCCTGCCGTCGTTCCGGCGCCGGCAGAACCCAAACCGGGTCTGGTCGGGTCAACCAGGCAACCCGCCGGGTCGGGTCCGGGTTCGGATTTCTGACCCGTTTGTCCACCCGGGTCGGGTTAGGGTCGACCCGTTTGAATCCGGGTCAGTTCCGGGTTCGACCCGAACCCGACCCGTGACCCGAAATTGACACCCCTAGTTTCATGATACTAATAAGGGAGGTTCAAATATGATTCAAATTGATAGAGCTTGTTTTGAAGCATGTTCAAACTTATTTAAATTCAAACCTACTTTGAACTTACTTTCAAATTCAACCATACATGTGACAATCGTATTAATTTGGATGTTTTAATATTTCCTAATATTAATAAGAGAGTTTTGAATATGATTCATATTGATAGAACTAGTTCTGAAAAATATTCGAACCTGTTTGAATTAAAATTTAAGCTCAAACCTAGTTCAAAATCACTTTCAAACCAGACGTTTGAACCTAAATTCAAACGAGGTTCAAATTTTTTTTTAAAGATTTCTACTTTCAATCTACAAATACAAAAGACATATCCCTCTCTTCAAGTCCCTATGGATGATGATGGTATTTCCAATAATACGGAAGTTATTCCTACTATTCTTACTGCTAATTGTCTTACTAATTATCCTGCTACTTCTGCTATTATGAGTTCCGCTGTGGGTGATGGTGGTGCAGTTGTTCTATCTCTATAAGGCCCCCACCATAGGGCTACTTTTGATGATGCTTCTGATTGTATGGATGATTATGTTGTTTTGCCTTTTAATCTGGACTCTAATGTGAACCCTATTGACCACTATGACTGGTTAATCCCATACAATCCGTCGGTTATTAGAGATTATGGGGAATCTAAAGTGGATGCTTGTTTTGGTTCTCACGATGACTATGATATGAATGTGGCGCAAGTTAGTAATGATAATTTTGCAATAGTTGTTGGTAAGAAAAACATAAAAGATAAATAAAGAGGTGGTGCGTGATTTAAATGTTTATGAAGGAATACCTAAGAGATCTAAAACTCCTTTGAAATTCTGTTGCTAATGGGTTTTTGTCTTCGGTGGATTCTTTGCTATGGTGGGGTGTTTGTTGTGGTATTAATTGGATGTGTTGGTTGTTTCTTTGGTTGGTTGTTTGGACCCTTTTCTATGTATGTATCTGGATGGTTTGGGAGATTATTGTTGGTAGCATTCTCATCGTTGTGGGCTTTTGTTCAGTTGTTCATGCAGATTTCTCTGTCTCTCTAGCTATGGTGTTGCTCTTCCTCTGAAAGTCTCTGATAGCTGATTAGGCTTTTTGGGTTCTCATGTAGTTGTTCATGGTGAGAGTTGTGTTTGTCCTTCTTTATTTTCTTCTGCTTATGCTCTATAATTGTTTGAATCAAAGCCTCATAGATTTTATTTCAAATAATATATTTTTATAGGGCTATTAATTCAATAAGGACTTGTAATCTCTTATTTATATTAACGTTTAAGCCCATATATGTGGGTTTTATTAAAAATTAAATAAATAAACAAAAGACATATGTTGGGATAATTATATTGAGGGCTTTTCTATCAAGTCTGGCTCATAAATGTCAATCAAATATTATAGTCCTCACTTGTATATCTAATATTTGGTAGATAAGGGCCATAAGGCTATAAGAGCCTTTCACTTCCACATTTTTTGATAAATAAGAACCTTGCCATCACATTTGACATTAACATTCAATTTGATTCAATCAATTCATATTTATTAATTGTTTTCATTTTTTTCAGAGAGAGATAGAGTCAATATAAAAAAAAAATTGTTTTAATTTTGATTTTTTATCACTAGACAATGACACATGGCTTAATTTGGGTTGCAACATAATAGCATAATAAAATAAAAACCTTCAACAAAATGGCCCAATTCTTCTACTTATAAAAAATTTGCCAGCATTTGTCAATTGATGAATCATATAAGTAGTCAACAACATTTATTAATAAGTGGCATTTAGTGGTGTCATCCAATCAAATTTGAACCAATTGATCCAACCTCAAAAGAAAAATTAAAAATAATAATAATAATAAAATAATAATATTATTATTATTATAAAGGAGCCAATTCAACTTTATTGATGTCAAATAATAAAGGCCGGAGAAAAAGAATATATCAATGACTGATGTTTTCAGGCTAAATAATTTGAAAAATGATGGAGAGTAAAACAAGAGAGGAATTAGCCCACAAAAAAAACCCAATTTGTGGTTTTATAATTATTCCAATTATTGAAATAATCTTCTTGGCTTCATGAACTAATTAATTCATGGAAGAGTAAGACTTTTCCAAATTATTAAAATAATTGGAAAAAAGTAATTAAATACTTAATTTTAATAAGTTAGGATGATTATTAAGATTAATTGTTAATTATTATTAATTTTAGTTCATGACTTATTTTGTTCAAGAAAACTGTTTTACGTAGTAGTAAGAAAGCTGTATCAAATAAAGCCTTAATTACACTCCAAAGTTAACTAACATCATCTACAACATTTTACTATAATAACAATTTCGCATATGTATACTTTGAGATTCGTGCCAACTCTAATTAATATTTTTTACTAAATCCATACCAATCTTGATACTTTCACATATCATGCCTAGCATTTTTTTCCTAATTAAACCAATGCCTAAAACATAGCTAAACAAACTACAAACTACATTAATAATGAATTTTCTGCAGCTGCTTATTCAAATAAATATAGCTATGATAAACAATAAGCAGAAGCTTCTGTCATAGCACATAGCTCATATTATTCCCCTTTCTTCATCAGAGATTACTGTCAAACCCTAAAAAAATATTATCCATAAAATAATTATGTTTACTAAATAAACACGTACATCAAATCATTTGCTGAATTTCAAAGTTTGGGAACCTTCTTATATATTTCTGCAGCTCTCAGCTTTACAGCCATTAAAAAAAAAAAGAAGAAAAGTCAACTTGTTGATGCAGAAGTGATTATATTTCTGCTTATGAAAACCCTAAATCAATAAAACAAATAGTATTATGATCATTTTCACACGTGGTTTGCAAGAGAAGAAGCAAGTTGGTCGCAGTCTCTTCTAACTCTGATATTCTCTATCTGACACAGTAATTTTTTTCATAAAAATACTCTTTGTTATAGCACTACTGATAACTACATGCACAGTTAAATTCCAAAATGATCTATGACTTGGTATTCTCAAAGCAACGTGCGGACATAGTCGATCGGCTTGTTTTTTGTTCCATTCACTAAACCTTTAATAATGAATTATATGATAATTAATCCTCAAATATGGAGCTTTATCATTTAATTATGGATCACATTCTAATCTGCTCAAAATTAGAATAAAATTGCTATAACAATAAGAGCATCTCTCTCTCTCTCTCTCTCTCTCTCTCATGACTGGTTGTGTGACCGCGGGTAATTCTAACGGTCAAATGACCATCGGTATTCAATGAATTCCCTATAGTGTATAATATTGCATGTTGGAATATTTGAGATGATAAAGAGAGTTTTTTGTCTTAGTAATATGAGAAGGTCCTGCACACACATGAGTAGATAAGTTGAGAGTATATCATATGAGGCATTCAATTTATTTATGTGGAAAAACATGTGGAAAAAAAAACTATTAAAATAATTTCATTAGTATGTGTTAGAGATTACAAAGAATATTCTTCTCTACAAATAAAGAATGTATTGATATAATCTTGAAGACACGAGTTGTGAAATGTATAAGGCTTACATGATGTGAAAACTTTGATACAATGTAATCAGTATTAATTATACGTTGAAGATGACCTGCATCATAAAAGTAGGAGTCTTAAGACATTAGAGTTTTCATTAAGTATCATTGATGATCTATTTAGTCGCTCCTCTTATATGAGAGAGACCATCAATCAAGAAGGCAAGTGTCTAACTTGTTAGCAATAATGAGTACTACCAATAATGTTATGACGACCTTGAACTTTCAGTAGTCATGCTCTAGCCGCACTTCAATCTTTATTTATATCCAACAACTAGAGAAATTTATCGGTATTACCCCAGTCAAGTTAACCACCAACCACTGATCACTAATAACCACATCTCCAATTGCATCCTTTGAATAGGCATAATTGAAGAAGAGAATTTAGAGATACAACCCAACATCATACAATCATCACTTTTTTAAAAGTTTATTAGTAATAAATGCCAACTTTATAGAGGATATCTATGTAGCATTATTAATGTTGTGCGTCTAAATATTCAAGTTGGTATATTAAGAGAGTTCAACATTTTTGCATTATATATGTACTCAACACACATATAGATAAGAGAAGAGATGTAAGAGATACTAGAGTTTTTTATGTGAAAAACTCATAAAAAGAAAAATTATAAGGATTTACCTAATTAAAATGATTCCATTAATATTTTGTCATCAATTATACATGATGCTCATCTCCATGCATAACTAGGGAAGGTATTTATATAATATAAGAGACATGAACCGTACAAAATAGATTATATGCTGAAATGTTTGACAATCCCTTACATTATGGGAGCTATCTTCAAGAGATAATTTTTTGATTGTCTAGATTTTATTCTATGAAGAGAGAAGACCAAAAACTAAGAAGTCTACCACAAGTTTGTGTTAATGTTGACAGTTATAGTTGATATCAATAGTACATATAAGCCTTATAAGTTATGGTGTGTATCAACATTGTTGGCAAAAGTAGGCAAAAAAGATAGCAAACTTTGGCATTGTCAGGCAAAAAATAATTAAAATTTCAAATTTAGGTAGCAATGATATGATTAGGAGACTTTAGTAAAAAAAAAAGGTGGTTAGAGTGTTGTAGTCACGCTATATTGGCTGGATGATTGTAGTTAGGTAATGATGGTCGAATGATTACAATCTAGCAATGGTGGTCAAAGGATGATATTTGAGCAATTGTGGTTAGAGGATTGTAGTTTAGCGACAATGATCAAATGATCACAATTAGATCATGACAGTTGGAGGACCATAATAGAAAAAAAATAGTTGTTGAAGAACAATAGTTGAACCAAGGTGGTTGGAGGATCATAGTCGGGTGAAGTTAGTCAAAGGATCATAGCTGAGAAATGGTGATCAAAAGATTATAATCAAGTGACAATAGTTGGATGACATGGTTAGAAAATCATAGTCAAACAACAGTGATTAGATGATCAAAATTGGGGGATAGTGGTTGATGGATTATAGTTGGGCCAAATGGACGGTAAATTGTACTTAGGCAACAATAGTCAAAGAACTACAATCATACAATGGAGGTCAAAGGGTGATAATCATGCAATGGTAGTCATAGTCAGACAATTATATTCAAATGAAGGTGGTTAGTGCAACTCAATCAGGCAAAGTTGGTTGGAGGAGGAACATTGTTGACTAATAATGGAAATAAGATTGTACCTGAATGATGGTGGTAGTAAGGGTGTAGTCTAGCAACAATGCTCAAAGGACTATAGTCGATGATGATGTCTAAAGGATTGTGGTCAGGTGATTATGTTTAGATGATCATAATCAAGCAATGATGTTTGGAGGATAGTAGTCGGGCAACAAAAGTTGATGACCATAATCGAACGATGGTGTTGGGATAATTTTGGTTTGACAACGGTGATATGGATATAATATTTTGATTGTACAGATCAAGCTATGGTCTAATAGATACAGTCGGATGATGGTATGATATCGATGATTGTGCTGTGGTCTAATGATGGCTATTAGATAATAATGTTCGAACTACTATGATCTAGTAGTTGTGGTTCAACAATGGTAATTGGGAGTTGATATGACTATTGATACAAATGATGGTTGTTAGATTGTGATAGTCCAATGATGGTGGTATGTCAATGGTGGTCTAACAGCAGGGGTTAGATGGTATTCCAATAACGATGGTCGAATGGTGGCTCGATAGTAGCGGTTGGGTGGTGGTCTGATATTGTTGGTCAAGCAATAATGCTATGGCGAAGCTCCAAGATTCTTCAAGGCTCTAAGTTCTTTTGAAATTCAAGCCAATGGTCTAATCCCCCCTTCACATAGAAAGTATATGCTAATTTATATATTTAATTTTTATAGTTGTATGCCTCGTAATATAACCAAAATATAAAATATATCAGACATGTCATATTAATTCTCTACCGTCCAATCTTTCTTCACTTAGAGGTATGTTAATAATGTCAGAATTATATGATTTTGAGCTCATTGGATTCGTCTTATCGAGACACTTGATTTGATTCAAGGATGTAAGATTGAAGATCATTTGATCTTCTAATTAACATCCCAAAAGTTTCTAATAATACTTCAACTGTTTGATCTCGCCACATTTTGATTTCAAATGATCACTTCTAATGCGGATGGGTTGGTCTCATCAAGACGTTCAATTTAACTATCATTAGCTGAAATTGGAATTCTTATCGCCATGCAGTTAAAGTGTATAAGTTTTTAATTCAAATTTCATGGATGGCTGCAGATCAAGTTAATTTTTGACAACTTATCTAGCAATGACCAATATAATTGTAGATATTATAAATTTTTTTAATTAATATATGAAAATCATATGAAATATATTCAGATAATAGAGTTTGACTTTATTCTTTTAATTATTATATTTTTCTATATATAACATACTAAATATACAATTAAAATTAATAAAATTTATCTCGCATTAAAGCTCCTAAATTTTAAAAATCTATGGTTTTTTTTTTAAACTGCACTTAACTTGAGTCAAATTGAAATCTTCAATCTCTATTTGATGCCGATCGACCTTTTCTCTATTGATTGAGTAAAAAAGCTGCATTGATTGAGTAAAAATGCTAAGCCGCGCCAATAATGACACCGTCTCTCCGCTCGGTCCTCATTAAGTCCATCAAATTATAAATTTCAGTAAAAAATTTCAAAAACAAATCACAATAATTACTCTCTCTCTCTCTCTCTCTCTCTCTCTCTCTCTCTCTCTCGCTTTCTCCCTCTCACAGCAATGGCAAAAAGGAAGCAGAATAGCTCCATGACTAACAGTGAAAGTACTAACAGCAACAGCAACAGTAGTAACGGATATATGAAGATGAAGAGGACAAGGAAGAGCGTGCCGAGGGAGTCTCCCTTACAGAGAAGCTCAGTATATCGTGGAGTCACGAGGTTTATTTCCATTAATCTCTTCATGATCAGTCCTTACGTCTGCTTAATCCCATCTGAACTGAACTTTCTTCTTCTTTCCTTTCTTTTGCAGGCACCGCTGGACAGGAAGGTATGAAGCTCATCTCTGGGACAAGAACAGCTGGAATGAATCTCAGAACAAGAAAGGAAAGCAAGGTGCAATATATATCTCTGATCATCTCTTTTTGGCTGAAAAACTTATATTTTTTTAGTCAAATTGTTTTAGTAATCTGTTTTTTTCTTTGTTGTGGGGGTGGAATTGATTCAAATACACTTCATGCAGTTTATCTTGGTGAGTTCTATTGCAGAAAAGTTTGCAGAAATTTTTGTTTTTGGTCTGTTTATGGATTTATTGAAAGAACTTCTGGTATTATTTTTAACACAGGAGCTTACCATGATGAGGATGCTGCAGCTCGTGCTTATGACTTGGCTGCATTGAAATACTGGGGCCAAGAAACCATTCTAAACTTTCCTGTACAGATTTTAGATGATTTATTTGTTTTGTACTGTATTGTATTCTTATTGAACGTTTTATTCATATAAAGCTACTGTTACTACAATTGGCAGTTATCAGCATATCAGGAAGAGATTAGAGAAATGCAAGGCCAGTCCAAGGAAGAGTATATTGGGTCTTTGAGAAGGTAATGAACAACCACTAATGAATGAGAAAAAAAAGGTTCAAAGAGAAAAATTATGTTAGAATATGCTGAAGAGGATGCTCGATCTTAATGTTATTTTATTTGCATTAAAATTAGTATAATTATAGTTCTAATCAATTATTCGTATAAATTTAGCGTTCGTTTGGAACAACGTTCTCACCGTTTTGCTTTTTAGATCGTAATTATGGTTCTTCTTGATTTTTTTTTCTTGTTACTTTCTATAATTTTTTATGATGAAAAGTTGGTTTTATAATCAGAGTTGCTAATATATGATAATATTAAGAAAACTTACGTCTGATTTTTTTAAAATATATGTTTATAATATCTAAAACAGCTTTTAAAAAAGCTTATTAATTTTCACCATAGGAGCTTCATAATCAACTTAATTTATAAAACACTGCATCAAACAAAGACCCTTAATTAATTGTGATTTTAAAATTAATTCAAATAAAACTTTGACAATATTAATAATTTAATTTGTTCCCATTTTAAATATATTATTATTGTTTTTATTTTTGATCATTGCAGAAAGAGTAGTGGATTCTCCAGAGGTGTATCAAAGTACAGAGGAGTAGCAAGGTAAAATCTCAGCCTATTGTTACTTCATAAATCTCAGCCTACAGTTTCTTCATAATTTAAGCTGAAATTTTTTTAAAAATAATCAGAGAAAATATACAAATCATTTGCCTATTTCTTCACAGAAATCTCTAATAATTTTACTCTTAGATATGAATAATATAAAATTTAATTAGTTATATTTTTTTAATCTAATCAAGCAGAAATATATATATATATATATATATATATATATATATATATATATATATATATTATTTTTTCTATAAAATGAATTTATATTTTCTTATGAATGAAAATTAATTGCAGGCATCATCATAATGGAAGATGGGAAGCAAGAATTGGTCGTGTACTTGGCAACAAATATTTGTATCTCGGAACATACGGTAAATTTCCGGCTTCTCATCTTGGTCTATTGGTTGTGAGCTTCTGTTAGCTCATTTTGATCTGTTGGTTGGAAGCTTTGATCAGCTTCTCATTTTGATCTTGATCTGTATGTTGGGAGCTTTGACTACCCCAACCTAAAGATCTTTGATTCAAGTCTTTCTTATGGTCACATACATTCCAAAATATTATTTTTTCAGCTACACAAGAAGAGGCTGCAACTGCATATGACATAGCAGCAATTGAATATCGTGGTCTTAACGCAGTAACCAACTTTGATCTTAGCCATTACATCAAGTGGCTTCGTCCGAACTCTGAAAGCAGCAAAGTCGCCACCATCACCACCACCACCCCAACCCTGCAACTCATGAACCAATCATCGCCGGTCAGATCAAGCCAAGATGCCCAGCTAACCCTTCATCATCAGCCATCGCCATTACCATCTTTCCCACAACAAATCTATGGCCGCATTCAATCTTTCCACCATATAGAATCAGGAGCACTTACCAATACAACTATTGCAGCTGCAGCTGCTACTAATGCTAATGCTGCTGCAGCTACTACCACAAACACATCTGCTCTCGGTTTACTGCTTCAATCATCAAAATTTAAGGAGATGTTGGAGAGGACGACGGTCATGTTCGACATGTCGTCGGCTTCGCCTGAGCTCTCCGGCAAGCCGTCGCCGCGGTGTAGCTTTCCAGATGACATACAGACATACTTTGAGTGCCATGATAATGGAGGCTTTGTAGAGGGAGATGGTACCTTGTTTGGCGAACTAAATGCCTTTGGGCTAGCCTCCTGCTTTCCTATGAGGGCTGATATATGATCAAGAATGTGGCATTGTGTATCTGGAAGGAGATTCTGAGCTAAAATTTGCTCAAAAGTGTAATCCACTGCACAGTAGTTTATGAGAAAACTTTCAGATTTTGTGAGCTTTCTTCTAAATTTGAACGACGACAATCAAGATGGTTAATAAATGAAACATTTTGTAAGGATTTGAAAACATTGGCGTTTTCTCTCTCGTTGTTAGTGAAGGTTGATGGAGTGTCAGAATAACTTTGCAATCAATCTTTCTCTAACAAGTGTACCGTTTCTTCCCTAACTCTTACAACATTGACTTCTTAATTGCTTAACAATATTAATTAATGGAGTTTTATTGTTCCAGGTAATGATAAGAATAATTACACGTACAATAGGAGGTTTAATATTAAACGATCATCTTCTCCAACTACAGAACTCTAAATTACAGTTCATCTTTTGACTTTTACATTAACAACACCATTTCATTATTAAGCAGCTTCATCTGCTAGAAGGTTGAACATAATCTCTTCATGATTCAAAAAATAAAAAAAATAAAGGATGAAGATGAAGAACAAAGAGGATCAGAGGAGGGGAATGAAGACAATCTCTGGAAGCGAAACAATCACAATTTTTCTTTTGAAATGAGAAACAATGTAATTGAATTTGAATTACATATTCAAATTATCAAATTGAAGCCGTACAATGTCATCTGTGATCAGCATTCATCAGAACCAATAGAGTCTAATTCATTCTAATCTTGATTAACCAGGCATGGGGCATCTCTGTTTACTTTTAGATGGGAGTTAAGAAACACAAATTATGATTTGCAATTGATTTGATTTAGGTTTCATTTGGGACAGTTTTCTTACTACTTTCAAAAGCAATTTTTTTAGTACAAAAATTTTTTGTAGAAATTTTTATACTACATTAGAAAGCAATCCCAAATAAATTTTTAGCTTAAAATACTAAGTTCAATTTTATTCAATTCCACATAAGCTTGAAGGGGGATTTAGCCTATAGGTCTTATAGGTTATAAGAAGTTGAAATCTCAAACTTTCTTTTTGTTTGAAAGATGTAAAAACATTATGTATAACATAGCTCTGTGCTTGAAAATTTACGGCGATGGATATATAATTTTGATAAATTGGTCAAAATTTCATAATATTTCATTGTACATCTCATATTGAATCATTTGATCATAAATCATATATTAAACATTTAAGTATCTTAATAACCTCATAATTAATTGATCTTAGATTTGTTGGATTCATCTTGTCAAACCACTAGATTTGACTATAAGAATGCAAACATTGGAGATCTAATCGATTCAATTAATGCTCCAAAAATTTTAACTTTTATTGCAAGTGTCTGATTTGTGCTTATTTTTACTTGGATCGAGTCAAATATAGATTAGGTTCAACTTAATAAGACGCCTATACTAACTATATGTAGGGCTGTTAAAATCGAGTCACCGGATAGGTTCCGGTCCAACGCGCAACTGACTCAACACTGTTCGACCCGACCTGAACTCGGGTCTGAGTCAAACCGAACCAAGCCTGCTTCATGTATGTTTTACTATTTTTTTATTTAATTAGATTTATTTAAACCAAAATCAAATTAAGATAAGATTTATTTCAATGAATTTAAAATAAACAAAACTTAATTCAGTTTGAGCAACATGATTTATTATTTTTTGGAAATAATATTTATTTATTTCATAACAATCTTTTAAAACTCTCCTAAATTAATTAAAAACAGGTCAAATCGGAATGATTTCAAGTTTCTGGGTCAACCCGAACCCGACCGGGTTTTACAAACGGGTCGAAATTTCTAACCCGAACCCGAAATTTTCGTGTTGAGTTTTGGTCGGGTTTTCAAGTTGTGTCAAAATATTGACAACCCTAACTATATGAAGTTCAAACTATTCTAAATTTAATTTTAGAAAATTTTAATACAATTATTACATCAAAATTAATGTCTATTAAATGAAATTTTTGAGACATATCGTACATAACTTCACTCTTTTAAAAAATTGAAATTCAAAATTACAAATTAAAATAAAATCTTATTTTAAGTTATTAGAGTTTTTATATTTTTATTTTATTCAAAAATTTAAATTTTGGCGTTTTTTTTTAAAAATAATTTGGTCAACATTTCGCCTCAGTTTTTGTAAATTAACTTCTATTTGCCCAAATATCCAAAACCTAAATTATACAGAGGCAATGGGCGGGAAAATTGGAAGATGGCAGAAGAGCAGGGAGAAGAAGGGAGGGAAACATGGATGAACAGCGGCGCCACCGGTCGTCGGCTTACATGTTGACGGAGGATCACGGGCCATACCACCCAGCGGTGGACGGGTTGGTGACAGTTTTAAGCAAGGCAAACCACAACCTTTCCCTCGTCCAACTCCACATCGAGCGCGAGTTCCAGGCGACCTACCCTGAACACGTATGACACGCTTTCTCCCTCGGCTTTCCTCCCTTTAGAATCTCGGACATCTGTAATTTGCAAAATTTTTTTGGGGGTATTTATATTGATTGTTTGTACCCGAGCTAGAGATTCTAGGGTTTCCGAGCACTAGGAAATTTTAAGAAATGTGTTGTGTTTGATCTGGGTATAATCTCCATATGCTTTCTCCTTTCAGGCAAATCCGTGCAAGTTGATTTCTAGGATGAAAAAGATTCAGGAAGAGCTGGTCTCGCTGAAAGATCTGTGTCAAGAGTTGCTTAAGGAGAAGCAGGCAGGTTTGTAAACGAACAGTCTCATACTTACAGTTTATTACATGTTTACCATTGTAATTCTTATATAAAGAACTCTGTACACGCTACTTGTTTTTAATCAAATACTTTTATCTTTTTCTACCTCTGCTCTGTCTTCTTTCCCTGCACGTCTTCTCCCGTTTCCATTTCTGTCATGGTATCATGAGCCAAACCATGGGAGATCAAGAATCTGCAAACTCACATCCTCCCTCCTCCACCACCATCTCCGGGAACAACAGCAACAACACCGAAATCCACATTCCACAACAACTCAAGTTCCTCATCTCCAACATCAAGAACCTCGTTCCCAACGCTCTCACCACGGAGAACTACGCAATCTGGCGCATTCAACTTCTCCAACAGTTCACGGCGAACGGCTACGCCGGCCACCTAACCGGCTCCATTTCCTGCCCATCCGACGCCTCTTCCCCAGAATACCAACGCTGGCACCTAGCCGACAACAATCTCCTCTCCGCTCTCTTTTCCACAATTTCTCCACCGATCCTGCCCTACGTCATTTCTTGCACCACCGCTCAAGATGTGTGGCTCGTTCTGGAAAAACGGCTTCAACCAACTTGCCGATCGCGTGTAATCCAGCTCAAGAACGAGCTACATCACGTTCAGATGCAAAATCTGACCATGCAACAATATCTCAATCACGTCAAATCCATCGTCGATAACATAGCGGCATCCGGTTCTCACGTTGATGCGGAGGACATCATTATCCACATCCTCAACGGCCTTCCTTCAACCTACAACTCGTTCAAAGCCGCCATCCGCACTTACCCACTACCTATGAACCTTGACAATCTTTATTCTCTTCTATGCAGCGAAGAGATCAATGTTAATCAAGAACTATCCAAAGAAAACTCAGCCGTCTCCAGCACCACAGCTCTTCACGCCATGTCTTCAAACCAGTCCCGCAATCGGCCCCCAAGCAGATTCAGCAAGAACCGTCCAACAACTGTGGGAAACGGTCCGAACCACAACAACGTCAACTCTAACACGCCAAATCCAGCTTCTCCGAACACCGCCCGTCCCATTTGTCAGATTTGCAACAAGGTGGGTCATATAGCATTGAACTGCTGGCATCGTTCGAACCCAAGATTTGCTCCGACCAATCCAAGAACCATCTCCGCTCTTCTTGCTCAACCGAATCAGAGTCCCTCTCAAGACTGGATCGTCGATTCGGGTGCCTCCAACCACCTCACTCCAGATTTGAGCAATTTCCAATATCAGACACCTTACCATGGTCAAGAGAGTGTCTCCATTGCAAATGGGTCGCAACTTCCGGTTGCTCATTCCGGACAAGGGCTTCTTCCTCTACCCGAAACTCCTCGTAAGCTATATTTACGTAATCTTCTTCACGTTCCACATCTTTCTCACAATCTTTTATCTGTTTCCAAATTAACCACTGATAATCCGATTTCTGTGAGTTTTAATGCTAATGGATTTAAAATTAAGGATCGCAAGGACCACCGTCTTCTTCTTCGTGGACCTCTTCATAACGGCTTGTACCAACTTCGACGACCCACCGAAGCCACACCAACGGCATTCTACGCAAGCAGGAATCAAGAAATGCTTTGGCATAGCCGTTTAGGACATCCACATCATAGGCTACTTAAAGATTTAGTCCATTTAATTCCTGACATTACAAAAATTTCAAAAGATTTTTCCTGCACTGCTTGTACCGTGGCTAAATGTCACAAAATTTCCTTTAATAAAAGTGTTTCGGTTTCTTCTGCCGCATTTGATTTAATTCACTCTGATGTTTGGGGTCCCGCACCCGTTTACTCCTCTGA
This sequence comes from Dendrobium nobile, assembly GCA_022539455.1. Classification (NCBI taxonomy): domain Eukaryota; kingdom Viridiplantae; phylum Streptophyta; class Magnoliopsida; order Asparagales; family Orchidaceae; genus Dendrobium; species Dendrobium nobile. The sequence continues at coordinate 4,137,606 of CM039723.1, read as the reverse complement.
AGGTTTTCGTTATTATGTGGTTTTTATCGACGATTTTACACGGTTTTCTTGGATGTATCTTATGAAAAACAAACAGGAAACCTTTTCAAAATTTAAACTATTCCACCAATACGTACAAACTCAGTTCCATACCACACCGAAAGTCTTTAGATCCGACGGCGGAGGCGAGTTTACAAGCCATGAGTTCTCGGCATTCCTACTACAACATGGCATACAAAGGCAACTCAGCTGTCCTCACACGCCGGAACAGAACGGGATCGCCGAGCGAAAACATCGTCATCTATTGGATCTCGCTCGCACACTACTACATGCTGCACATCTACCTGCTACTCTGTGGGCCGAGGCGATCGCCACGGCTAATTATCTGGTAAACCGATTACCCTCGTCGTCCATCGAAAATCAAATCCCTTTTCTTCGTCTACACGGTCATCCCCCGAATTACACACATCTTCGTACCTTCGGTTGTCAATGCTTTCCGTGGCTTCGTCCCTATGCCGCTAACAAACTGTCGCCGCGATCTCACGAATGCATATTCATCGGGTATTCTCCCTGTCACAAGGGATATAAGTGCCTGGATATCTCCTCGAACAGAACTTACATCTCCCGCCACGTCACATTCAATGAATCCATCTTCCCCTATCAAAATCTCAAACCTGTGCACAATCCAAATCTCTTACCTTCACTGCACCGCACTCCACCCTCTCTGCTTATTCCGCCGTCTCTCACAGCTCCACTAACGTCTATGCCAACGTCCAGCACCACTAAACCAACTCAATCCACCAACTCCCCCGTTCAATCTCCTTTAAGTAACACTGGGGCCAACTCGACCATACCCGCGATCTCAATTCTTCCCACTCAAAACAACGCCAATATATCTTCACATCCCATGCAAACTAGACTCAAATCTGGAATTACTAAACCAAAACAAATCCTATCTCTTATAGCCACCACACCCCCTACTTCAACCCCAAATACCTATGCTCAAGCAGTCAAGCACTCTCACTGGCGTCAAGCCATGTCCGATGAGTTTCACGCTCTCCAGAAACAATCGACATGGACACTCGTCTCCCCTCCGGCCAACACACCCATTCTTGGGTGCAAATGGACATTCAAAACCAAACTGCTTCCCGACGGAACCGTCGACAAATTCAAAGCTCGCCTCGTAGCTCAAGGCTACGACCAACAATACGGTATTAACTACCAAGAGACGTTCAGCCCGGTCGCCAAAATGACTACAATCCGCATCCTCCTCACGTTAGCTATCAATCGGAATTGGCAAATAATTCAACTCGACGTCTCAAATGCTTTCCTCCACGGTGACCTGACCGAGAACATCTACATGCGACAGCCACCAGGCTTTATCAATGCCGCATCACCTTCCTACGTCTGCAAATTGCATAAATCTCTCTACGGTCTCAAGCAAGCTCCGAGACAATGGTTTGAAAAACTAACCTCCTTTCTTCAGACACAAGGATTCAGGTTTACTCGCTCCGATCCGTCTCTATTATCTTATCGTCTTAATCATACACAAATTTTCTTTTTAATATATGTAGACGACATTTTAATTACAGGGAACAACTCCGCTGCCATCACCGCTTTACTAGCCAAACTGCACTCTCAGTTTTCTCTCAAACAATCAAATCAGCTGTCTTTGTTTCTAGGCATCAAGATCTCACAGCAACCCAACGGTCTCTTCCTTTCACAGCAGCATTATGCCGAAAGACTACTCAAGGATGCCGGACTTGCTGAATGCAAACCTGCTGTTACACCACTATCCCCAACATCAAAACACAACGTCTCAACTAGCCAGCCATTTCATGACCCGACTCTATACCGCCGACTCGCTGGCTCACTCCAATATCTCTCCATCACCAGGCCGGACATCGCCTTTGCTACTAATCAGGTCTGCCAACACATGCATCAACCGACCACTCAAGATTTTCAAGATCTAAAACGCCTACTCAGATATGTCAAAGGTACCATTTCATTCGGACTTCCGCTCCAAACCGGCGATCTCACCTTGCGGACTTACACCGACGCCGACTGGGCGTCCGACTCATCCGACCGGAAATCCATTTCCGGTTTCTGCTCCTTTTTGGGACCAAACCTCATATCTTGGTCCGTGAAGAAACAAGTAACAGTAGCAAAATCCTCCACCGAGGCCGAATATAGAGCACTCTCGGCCGCTACCTCCGATGTCATCTGGTTACGTCGCCTCGTTGAAGAGTTAGACCTTCCGCAGCACTCACCTACCACGATCCACTGCGACAACACATCGGCGATTGCTCTGGCCCGGAACCCAGTTTTCCATGCTCGGACTAAACATATTGAAATAGACTACCAATTCATCCGTCAACACATCAGGAACGGAGCTATCTCCCTCACTCACATACCGTCCGAAGATCAAATTGCAGATATCCTAACCAAATCCTTCTCTGCTGTTCGCTTTCACAACCTTCGTCGCAAATTAACCATTCGAACACAGAATGATTAATTTGAGGGGAGATGTAAACGAACAGTCTCATACTTACAGTTTATTACATGTTTACCATTGTAATTCTTATATAAAGAACTCTGTACACGCTACTTGTTTTTAATCAAATACTTTTATCTTTTTCTACCTCTGCTCTGTCTTCTTTCCCTGCACGTCTTCTCCCGTTTCCATTTCTGTCATGTAAACGAACAGTCTCATACTTACAGTTTATTACATGTTTACCATTGTAATTCTTATATAAAGAACTCTGTACACGCTACTTGTTTTTAATCAAATACTTTTATCTTTTTCTACCTCTGCTCTGTCTTCTTTCCCTGCACGTCTTCTCCCGTTTCCATTTCTGTCATGGTATCAGAGCCAAACCATGGGAGATCAAGAATCTGCAAACTCACATCCTCCCTCCTCCACCACCATCTCCGGGAACAACAGCAACAACACCGAAATCCACATTCCACAACAACTCAAGTTCCTCATCTCCAACATCAAGAACCTCGTTCCCAACGCTCTCACCACGGAGAACTACGCAATCTGGCGCATTCAACTTCTCCAACAGTTCACGGCGAACGGCTACGCCGGCCACCTAACCGGCTCCATTTCCTGCCCATCCGACGCCTCTTCCCCAGAATACCAACGCTGGCACCTAGCCGACAACAATCTCCTCTCCGCTCTCTTTTCCACAATTTCTCCACCGATCCTGCCCTACGTCATTTCTTGCACCACCGCTCAAGATGTGTGGCTCGTTCTGGAAAAACGGCTTCAACCAACTTGCCGATCGCGTGTAATCCAGCTCAAGAACGAGCTACATCACGTTCAGATGCAAAATCTGACCATGCAACAATATCTCAATCACGTCAAATCCATCGTCGATAACATAGCGGCATCCGGTTCTCACGTTGATGCGGAGGACATCATTATCCACATCCTCAACGGCCTTCCTTCAACCTACAACTCGTTCAAAGCCGCCATCCGCACTTACCCACTACCTATGAACCTTGACAATCTTTATTCTCTTCTATGCAGCGAAGAGATCAATGTTAATCAAGAACTATCCAAAGAAAACTCAGCCGTCTCCAGCACCACAGCTCTTCACGCCATGTCTTCAAACCAGTCCCGCAATCGGCCCCCAAGCAGATTCAGCAAGAACCGTCCAACAACTGTGGGAAACGGTCCGAACCACAACAACGTCAACTCTAACACGCCAAATCCAGCTTCTCCGAACACCGCCCGTCCCATTTGTCAGATTTGCAACAAGGTGGGTCATATAGCATTGAACTGCTGGCATCGTTCGAACCCAAGATTTGCTCCGACCAATCCAAGAACCATCTCCGCTCTTCTTGCTCAACCGAATCAGAGTCCCTCTCAAGACTGGATCGTCGATTCGGGTGCCTCCAACCACCTCACTCCAGATTTGAGCAATTTCCAATATCAGACACCTTACCATGGTCAAGAGAGTGTCTCCATTGCAAATGGGTCGCAACTTCCGGTTGCTCATTCCGGACAAGGGCTTCTTCCTCTACCCGAAACTCCTCGTAAGCTATATTTACGTAATCTTCTTCACGTTCCACATCTTTCTCACAATCTTTTATCTTTTTCTACCTCTGCTCTGTCTTCTTTCCCTGCACGTCTTCTCCCGTTTCCATTTCTGTCATGGTTTACCTTTCTAGATATCTTTCTTTATCTGCCGACAAAGTGAGTGAGAGGGAATTACATTTGTTAAAGTTTTTTACATCACTGAAAGTTTCTCTGTTGCTGGTAAATGATTCAATTTCTTATATGGTTTACTGGGATTTTAGGAAAGGGTTTTTTATTATACATTTCCAGTTTGCTGTTGCTATTGTATATAGATGGGTGTGTTTTCAGATAACTTAAGTCGTCTGACAGTATGAGTTTCCAATTGCGTTGTGATTGGACGAGGAATCTTCAATTTTCATGCAATGCTGTCGAGTGTTGTTGACTATTCAGTTAATCAACTCAACTTAGCAGTTCCATTTCCACGTAGGTCAATTACAATCAGTCAAATCAGACTACATGTAAGATAAACTAGACATTTACAGATAACTTTTTCAATTTGTTAGCTTCTGTGCTTATGATTGATTGCTCTGATCTTCCTCAATTTTTGTAGGAACATGATCCATCTTGCATAAACCTAGTTGATATTTTCTCTTCGGAGTTTAGAAACTGCAATGCTTGGTGATCACTGGATAGCACAGTCTTCATGCAATAGATTGACTCCCACTGTTTGAGCGCATGGACAATCCACTTTTGAAGTGGTGCGCTAACTTTTTCATTGAAGAATTCAATAGGCAGTCTCACTTGCGATAAACTTCCCTAATAACAATCATTGATGCATGAATTTTCACTTGAAAGGGTTTATTAAAGTTCAGAAAAACCAAACACTGAGGCAAAGCCGAGCTTTTATTTTCTAGTTTCAAAATATTGTTGCTTTTTGTCACACCGATTGAACTGTTTTTGCTTTAGACAATCTGTAATTGGGACCATTATAATACTATCCCTCTAATGAACTAATGGTAGAAGTTTGCTAACCCATGGAAGCTCCAAATTTGGATGATAAACTGTAGGATTGGCCAATGTTTAATTTCAATGACCATCCTGTGATCAACTTGGACTCCCATGGCACTAATTATGAAACCCAGAAAATGTATACTGGTGGTGGTGAATTCACATTTGGATTGGTTGAGAAATAGATTATGCTCATGGAGAGGAAAGAAAATGTATAATGGTCGTGACTCCTTCGAAATTGCGAATAGTTTATTTACTCCAAACCCGGTTCATATTAAGCCCAATCCAGCAGTCCCGTTGTCCCGCACTCCCGAAGTCCCGTTTCATTCCGCATGAAAATTAAATTTCACAAATCCGTCCACCTGCGAGTCGCAACTTTGTGTTTTTTAATCGGACAGGGTCGACGAGCTATCGAGCCGAACAACACATATATCGAACTCGAGCTCGATAATACACCGAGCTCGAAATTTTTCTCGAACACGAACTCGATACTTGATAAGCTCGACTCTCAAGCTCGTTAATGAGTCGAGCTCGAGTCAGCTCGCGAGTCGGCTTGACTCAGTTGCAGCCCTAGGCATGTCTTCGAGTTGTGGCATGGGAAAGCAAATTTGGATTGTAATTTTATTAATTGTATGACTGTCCTAGAAATGTGTTAGGTACTATCTTTCTTGGGTATGAGCAACACCTAAATGAGGCACAGGCTAAAGCTATGTTTTATCATGTTATTGTTTAGCATATCGTTAATAATGCTCTGAAGTATGCGATGACCCTTAGGATTCATATTGTAACATGGAAGGTAAGATAATTTTGATCTCTTGAGTGAAATCAACTTGATGCTGGATAGTTTGCAATGGAGGAAGCTCGGATGGTTATTTGATATGAAGTTCTTTTCAATATAAAAGGTCTCTCGACACATTTTTTATGCCAAGATCTCAATTCCGTTACAAACCCAAACTGATCTTATATGGTTGCGAATGCTTGCTTGTGTGTAATTTCAAGGCTAAACATATGTTGCCATTTAGGAGTTCATAGACCTTGCCGTTGATGGTGCATCGAGTTTAAAAAATTGCATGACGCTATGTTGCCATTGGTTTTTTAGGAACTAACATACTTTTTTTTTTTAAATATAGGCCGAAGCATCACCTTCATCTCCTTACCACTCCACAATCTCCTCCCCACACAAAATAGTTCAGTCACATAACTGTCATTCACCTCGCATTCAGCAATTTGGACTTGCATTCATTTTGGACATTCATTGGCTTTGTGTTGGTTTGATGCAAGAATTGTCTTATCTGGGTGTTATTTTCTTGTTAATGGTTTTGGCGTGTGAAGGTCACTGACTTGCTTGCAGTTTGGGATTGAAGGGAGTTGTTCTTTGGAGCGTGGGAAGTGCATTTAGACTCGTTACTCTGCTCACTCTAGGATTGCTGATACGTATTACCATAAGAGCTTCTGCCTCCTAGAACTCTGGATGCTAGCTTTATATGTGAAATTGAACACCTTGGATAAAAATCAAATGGAGTTTATGTTCAACTTATCTCAAATGCTGCCGTCAATTGCTATTTGTTTGTTGTCGTCCAACATCGCACCCAATTTTGGCTCTAATACCGTTATGACATAGTATCTGATCACACACAAGCTATGGCACAAGAGGAGCAGTAGACACTTGTATTGAAGTGTAAGAAAAACAGAGCATCAATAGTTTTTATATTCAACTAGTTAGCAAATAACCAGCCCCAACATTATTTTAATTCCTCCCAGCTCATATCGGCATAGGTGAAAAAAAGAGAGGTAAGTATAATAGTAAAAAAAGGGTACAATACTTAAAATAGATGTTTGTGAGAAGCTGCTACTAGAGAAGTGGAGTAATAGTGGTCGTGCGGGGAAATTATTTTGTGCGGACTCCGAACACAGTTCATCTTCCGGAGACCAACCAGAATGTGCCATGTCAGCAGTATCGAGTGCGGTACTGAGCGGTACAAAGCCTGGGTGACGAGGTGCATTTTGATTGGTTTTTGGACGGCGTTTGGCGTCCGCACAGAATAATTTCTCGGTCGTGCGGTGAGTGGTGTGCATCCCCCTGCAACTACTACCCAATAATAACTCATGACTTGGCGGCCCTCTAATTGGCCTTCATAAATTCATTCCACTCTGCTCTCATTCTAGTTTTCTTACCATCTTCATCAATCCATGCATATCATTTTCATTGGTGCTTAGCTCAAAATTTTTCTATAAGTTTTGCATCACCATTGGTACTTGGTTCCTTAAATTTAGTGCTAACTATTTAATTCTTCTTATTTGTAAATTTTCACGTGCGCTTAAATTATCAGCCAAAATTTGGGAGTGTTGGACTGTTTGCACTCACTAACTGAATCCTTTTCACATTGTCACGCCCAGTTCTGTCTTTAGCTTCTTCCTATCATTTGAATCAGGAAACTTCATTTTTACATACACCTTCAGCCGTGGAACTAAATGTGTTTCTGAATCCTCAGGATCTTATGGACCAAGTAAGGGTTTCTCTGTCCGCACAGAGGAACTCCTTGAACCGGTTACTGGCATCATCTGGTCTTCCACCTAAAAATGATTCTGATGATATTGCATATACAAATCTAAATCAGGTACTAGTCTTACTAATATATCATTGTGCATCCAATTTTTATAATAAGCTCTGTTAATTTCTATGTAGAAATATTTTCTGGTCATTCTGTTGTACCTTTGTTTTGCATTTCTTTTCTTCTTTTATATTGAGATGACTCTCAAAGAAAGCTTGTTGTCGTCTCTATCAAACTTCACAATATGCACAAATCTGTACTACTTAAATTGATTAAAACTTAAATTGTAGCTTTCAATTGTGAAAACTAGTTTTTTAGCAAAAAGCTATGTTTAATTTACTGTATGGTGGTCTTTATGTAAATGCTTTTTGCTGTCACCTGATTTCTTGAAAGAAAATTTACTTTTACTAAACTTCTAAATAGATGAATGGTTTCCTTTTTGTGCTTTCTATGCAATCTAATATTTTAATCCAATAGCATAAGCTATAGTTTGCCAGACTAAGGCTTCGTTTGGGACAACTTTCTTACTGCTTCTTAAAGCAGTTTTCTAGTATAAAAATTTTAATTTTTAAACTAGAAAATTGTTTTAAGAATCAATAAAAAAGCTGTCACAAACGAAGCCTAAAACGTACCCTATAATCATGAAGATGGCAACCTGGTTTACCAGCTTAGAAATCCTTCAAATTGTCAATTGTCAACCTTAGTCAGCTCACCTTGACCTATTGGTTGAAAGCTTAGGCTACCAACTAAGAGGCATTGGGTTCGAGTCTTTATGTATGCGATGCATGTGTGAGTTTGCCTTCATTCGCCTAAATGTCCAAAAAAAAAAAAAACCTTAGTCAGCCTCAGGAACTCCAGGTAGCTTTCTTAGCTCCCACTTGGCTAATACCTCAGAAGGTATCTATTTTTATGAATAAATTCAGAAAGTTTTGCATATATATACTCATATAGTTCACAAGAATAAATTTTTTTTAATGTATATTTATTTAAGGAGTATAACTTCATTCATATCATTAATAGCTAATCGTTTGCAGATCATTGATGAGTGGAAGCTTCAACTACAAACAAGGACAGGTAGTAACACTACATTCCTTATTGATGTTTGGCGTTATGATCCTGACAGATTTTTTCAGGTGATGAGAAGGATATTGATGAGGATATAAATCAGATGCTGTTTTCTGCCATGGTCAACAACAGCTGAGGTTACAGGCTAAAAGACAGACAACAAGATCAAAGTTTCTCTAATAATCTTCAGCTTGGATTTGTCTAATGAACTTTAAACTTTAGAGTTTCTAATTCAGTTTGAATCCTTTCATGTTATCATGATAATTGGGAGGCGGTGCAGGCGACATAATTCATTAGATCAATGAATTATAGGTGGTTTTTTTTTTTTTAAAATCATTTTGATTCTGTAGACTTGAATTACAATTGTGTTAATTTTCTCTCTTTGATAAAATTTAGATGAATAAGCTCCGAATCCAACTTTATTTTTGAGACATTTAAATCAATTAAAATAAACTTTCATATACATCACGCACTGTTTAGTTAATAGTCAATGCTCTTAATTAACATATTAAGATGAGCTGTGTCTCATTGTCTCCAATCCAATTTGATAAATGATTTAAGAGTTGAGCTTATCAAGTAAAATAGCTTAGCTTATAGTAAACTTGGCTTATTCAGGACCAAATTTTAGTTATATATATAATTTTTTAATATTTGAAATTCTTTTAATACAAATTTTTATAAAATATCTTAAATCCTATTACTTGATGTAACAAAGCTTGAACATTATTGAGCTAATTTGAAATTGTATCAGAAACATATGGAGAGATCAAACCTCTATAGCTTTGTTGGAAATGGCTCTATTGCATTGCACTTTCAATCTCAATTTATAGAATTCTAAAATGGCTCGTTATTAGGTCATGAGATTATTGGTTCAATCAATTTAGGCTTCGTTTGGGACAGCCTTTTTATTGCTTTTTAAAACGGAGTTTTAGTACAAATTTTTTTTTATTTTTGTACTAAAACTCCATTTTAGAAAGCAATAAAAAAGCCGTCCCAAACGAAGCCTTAATCAAACTAATAATCCAATCCACCAAATCTACCATTAGAGTTTGATATCATGCAGTTGAAAATTAATGATCTTAAGCATATGCATTTGAATATAAAAATATCTAGACATTTAAGCACATTTTATTCTTAATCATATAGGCTTCATTTGAAACAATTTTCTTACTGTTTTTTAAAATATATATTTAAATTCAAAAAATTTTTACACTAGCTAATTTATTCTTAATCTCCACTTACCACATATAACACAAAAAGAATGTACCTAAAAATTTTCCAAAATATTTGACATTATGGCGATTTGCATGATTAAACAAGTTAACATTATATTGCTTGCCTATAGTGGTGCTACCAGCATTTAGAATAGCATAATATCAACGGCAACTTTCAGGTCAGCAAGCTTGCAACATAAAATTCTTCCAAAAGCATCATAAGAACATTTTTTTTGCAGAACAAATGGTGTGATACCAAAATCAAATGTCATTAAAACGCAAATCTTTCCAATCACCTGCAACAAACACATTTTTTGTGAATTGGCATTCTCATAGACAGGAATTATTGTTTCCTCTGTTATAGAAGAAAATATTATTTGGAAAGCCATAACACTGTGAAGAACATGATCGACTCACCATGAGAACAATATTTAGCCATTATAAAAGATCCAGCACACCAAAAGTTGGCGCAATGTCAACAGGCACCTGGAAAAAGAAAAGATCAGAAAAACTGATTTTGTGCAGGGAAATTATACCAACACTGACAAAATATTGTCGGGAAATACTAAGTTTATCTAAGCAAATTTGATGAACTTTTGACTGATAATTTTCCCATAACTTGATTATATATATATATATATATATTTTTTGGGACAGTTGGGGGATTCGAGCTCGGGTGAGATTCAAAGGAATTTCTTCGTCAACCGCTAGGCCCCAACACAATCTCAACTTGATTAGATATTAACTCGAGAAAAACAAGTTAGGGCCGACCCATTGAAAGTTTCTTATAAGCTGCACTCATATTTGGATGTCCATGCTTCGAGGAATGATTGATTCTAAGCCGAATACCCTAGGCAAATTTGATGATGTGCCATGCTTCTTTAAATGCTGAATAAGCGCTTGGATTTTTTGCGAAGCCAAATTGAGCTTCTTTTGCCAGATTGAAACTTATTTGCTGTACTAAAAAAATCTGCAATAACTTTACCTCCCTCCTGATTTCTATACTATTTGAATTCTACGACTAGACTGAAACTAGCTCACACAAACTTGGAACCAAAACAATTTTTTTCCCCTAAGTTATATTAAAAATCGAAAAATTACAAGTCAAGCTTGACTTTAAGTACTCTCAAACTAGAGTTGTACATCCAAGTACATCCAAATATCACAAGGACTCGATTCCAAGAAAGACTGCGCCACTCAAGACAACTTAGTTTGAGTCGTAACAATGATAGATATATGGTGAACATGCAGGTTCATCCTAAACTCGCTAGGATCATCATTAACTTGCCGGTAACATGATGAAGTATACATAATACACTGTTTTAGAGGGTTATCCATGCATAATCGCCCAAGCTCAGAAGCAAGCCATCAAAATTTACTTAAACAAGCCATTAAAAGAGAAGCATAAAATTAAGATAAGTGTTGCAGAGATGAGAATGTTCATAGACAGAATATGAAATGAGTACATATGAGAAAAGGTTGTAGTAGCTCTAATGACAGAGAAAATTAGAGTCTCCTTAGATGGTTTGGTCACATAAAATGTTGGCCTTCCGATAAACCGGTTAGGAGATTAGATGTATTAGATTTGACCTATGTTAAGAAAGGTAGATATAATCCTAAAAAGACTTGGTTAGAAAGTATTAGAAATTGTATTTTCTTATTAGATTTAAATGAGGATTTGACTCTTAATAGAACACAATGGATAAAAAAATTCATATAGATGATCCCACTTAGTTGGATAAAGGCTTAATGTTATTGATGAATGACAATTTAATTCTCATGTACTTAATCATATACTTTCTCGTGTTAAATAAAAATTATATGAATATTCTTTATGTATTCTCTATTTTTTTCCTATTAATTATCTAACACAAAAATAGCATCCTCAAGGAAACATCTCTAAACATTAAAAAAAAAAAAAAAAAAAAAAAACCAACTCATACCATCTTCTATTCGTAATTAGTTCTTATTATTATTTGCATCAATAATAAAAGGAATTCTTTATTTGATTAATAGCATCAATGATATGAGGATAGCTCCATCTTATAAACAAAATTTTGGGATAGATGATAATATTGATTGTCCCCTTCTCAAGATTTGATCATGATTCCCCTTCCTCTCAACTTGGTAGCCTAGAATTATCATACTTCAATGGAATAATGAAAGCTAAGGTGATTGACAATTGGTTCAAAATTCCATAAGTATTTGCTCATTCAAAATTATCCTTATGTAAAAGTCAGTTTGGCCAGCCTTAATTAGAAACACTTGCATGAGCAGGTCTTCCATGAGCAGAACTGAACAGGGCTCGACCGAGTGGTCACCGCATGCTCGTATACACCTCCTGAACAGATCGATTCGCTATTTTCAGTAGATAAGCGAGTGAGGGAGTGAAAAAGAACGACTCCTCACACGAGACATCTCTATTTCACTCATTACTGTAGAAGAGAATCACAGAAGAATCTCTGTGCCGAGAGAAAGAAGGAAGAGGTAGGTTTTCTAATTTTATTCATTTTCTGCACATTTCTTCTGTGATTTAATCCTGTGAAAGGATTAATTATCTTAAAGAAAGGCAGAAGGAATTGAGAAAAAAAAAAAGAAAGAAATTCAGAAGAGAAAGAAGAAGGGTTTTGTATTGGAAAAATTCTCCTTCGTAAGAGATTTAATCATATATTTTATGTTCAAAATTTTTAAGAATAGAATTTATTTTTATGACAATTAATAGTGTATGATTTTAGAAAAGTAGAAATCAAAATTTGGTGGAAGTTCGATTCGGCAAGAAGGAAATATTCCTTGAGGTAAAAGATGTAAGTTAGAAACTTGACATTTATTATTATTTCTTTTAAGCTTTGAGAATCCCTTCAAAATTATTTAGTAATGTTAATGTCAATTAATATAAATTGGAACATAAAAGGATTTGATTAATCTGCGAATGCGAAGTGCTGCAGCCAATAAAGGATTTCTCAAGGGATTTGAGGTAAGAATTCATTAAAGAAATGTTTATGTAAAATTAAAAGTTAAATATAGTAATAATTTATGTGATTGTATGTGAATTTAGGTTGTGATAAGGAAGATTATTTTAAGGGTCAAAGATTTGAAAGGAATTGAAGCCCAAATTATAAAACCGGATAAATATCAGAGCCCTGTATTCGGTATCCATAGGGGTGTCAATTCGGGTCAACGGGTCGGGTTCGGGTCAAACCCGGAACTGACCCGGCACTGTTCGGGTCAACCCGAACCCGACCCATTTTTAAAAACGGGTCAGGTTTCCGGACCCGAACCCGACCCGATTCGGGTCCGGGTCAACCCGACCCGACACGAATGACACGGAATTGACCCAAAATTGCTAGTTTTCGGGTAAAAAATCGGGTCAATCTTCGTTTTTCGGGTCAAAATCGGGTCAAAAACGGGTCAAACTCGGATTTTCGGGTCAAATATGAGTTTTCGTGTCAATTTCGGGTCACTTTCGTGTTTCCGTGTCAACTCGAACCCGACCCGATTTTTAAAACGGGTTGATTTCTTCAACCCGAACCCGACCCGTTTCGGGTTTGGGTTGACCCGAACCCGGATTTTTTCGGGTCGATTTCGGGTCGTGTTTCGTGTCGTGTCAAAAATTGACACCCCTAGGTATCCATACCCACACCAACCCATGTACGGTGGTACCCAATGGGTATGGGTACACCCATGACCTTGTGGGTGGGTATGGGTGTGTACTCAACATCGATGGATAAATCAATTTACATTGTTAATCACTATATATCTTATATTACTGTAATCCTCATTACATAGTGTGCAACACTTAACCACGCTGCGGCTACGGTAAATTCTGATATGCGGCTTGAAAGTTTGCAATCAGAGCAAATGACAACAAGCCTTAAGGCCATCAGTCTGTGGCAGATTGCGTTCCAAAAGCATGCAAGGTGGGTGGGTAAAGGTGGGTAAGACATCCCAAAAGTCACCATGGGTGGGAGAAGCCCATATGATAAAGCATGGGTACCCAAATCGGACCCCATGTAGGGCTTTGGTATATATAGCATAATTATTTTATGACAATTTTGAATTCTTTTCTTTATGTAATTACAATTCCTTGTAATTATTGCAATTACACGAATTAATAAAAATAATAAAGAAAATTTAAATGTAAGTTATAATTATACGGAATTATCATTATATGGATGATATATTTAATTGTTAAACATGCAACAACATTGATAATTATTATATGACTAATGTTATGGCATAATGCATATACGAGTAATGATTTATATAAAAATAAAAGTAATAAAAGAGGGAAAAGGTACATGCATGCCAATTTATAGAAGTTCATTCCCGTATGGTACTGGCTGGGGAAGCAACATACCCGTGCACGTTAAATGAAAAAGGTTATATAAAAGAAAATAAAAATTGTTGCACCTTTATTGGTACATTTAGACAATAATCCTATACTAAATGAAAAAAGAATATGTTATTGGACAAAGATATAATAAATCCCATATATATATATATATATATATATATATATATATATATATATATATATATATATATATATATATGTATGTTGGATGAAAAGAAGAAAGAAAAAACTTATATAATTTATTATATATATATTTGTATAACTGTTATGTTATAAGAGCAATTATCCACTAGGTTTATCATGGAAACTCAACCTATTAAACTAAACTTTGTCTCTTGACAAATAAAAATGACTGGAGGATAGGAATATGTCTATAGAAGACGACGCACAAATGCAAGTAGGTAATATATGATTTATGTAAATGTTAAGTATATGAAAGATTTTATTAGTAGTTTGATGGAAATTGTATTAGTGTCTCTTCAGTTTTTGTTTGGGATGTATATGATAAACCATTTTTGAATTTAAAGAAATGTTATAAACGTTCGACTGTTCATTCCCGCCTCCTTAATTCGAGCATCCAGGTCAAGTCGTGACACCTCACAAGCTTTAGCGTGATAGAGTTCATAATCTAAAAATTGATATGCCATCCTTGATTATGTTCAGAGTTTAAAATATTCTTAAAAGCTTAATTTACCCTATTGCACACAAATAAAGCAAGTTATTTGATGGAAAATTTTGAAGCTCTATAAAGGATAAGCAGCACAAGAACACAATTGAATTTAGAAAGCAAACAATTACTCGACAAGTTTCATTGAATGAAAAATCTACATGCATGAAATATGTAGAGGGACTCCAAAAAAACCTCCGCACAGAATTAAAGCTTTTTCCCATTGTTAATGACTTTGAAGCTAGAATCAAAGCAATTCAAATTGAGTAAAGAAATTCCTGTCAATTAGAAAAAAACCACAACCTACTAATGCAATAAAGAAGACTGAAGGTCAAACTATACAAAAGTAAGACGCCATATCACTACGCCGTTGTTGCAAAAGTGAGAACATAAGCCTGAAGATTGATAAAATTTATATCAAGAGAAGATATCAAAATGGGAGAACAAGAAAAAGAAGACCTTACAACTACTTTAGAAGAAATTATTGAAGTGGGAGGTGAAAAAGGAAAATTCTGCACTAACTTTGATGTTGCATGCACATGATAGTGGGGAAACCATAAGCATATACATTTTTACATCAAGCTTCAAGTAAAAGCTACCCTTGTCTATGCTACGTAGGATCTACATAGTAAAAATAACCTCATGTTTAGAGCACAGCTAGAGAAACTTGAGGCTAACCACTACAAAACATCCAAAACCTTATTCTTCAAGTTGGTTTTTGAAAACTAATATTTCTAAGGTTTGTGAAGTTGTGCCACTATTAACGTATTCTTAAGTTTTATTTTTTTAGAGATTTCATGGATGAGACAATCTATGAAGTTGTACTACTATATATATATATATATATATATATATATATATATATATATATATATATATATATATATATATATAAAAGGAAAGAAAAGGTCAAAATGATCCCTGAACTATTTGTATGGGATTAATTTCAGTCCTTGACTATAAATATTTTCAATTTAGTCCCTCGACTCTTTAATTCGAATTCAAAATAGTCCCTATCTCGGATTCTTGTGTTATATTTAAGGAGTCAATAAACTATCTTAAACCATATTTAAAGAGTCGACGAACTAAATTGGACATATTAGATTGTCTATGACAAAAAAGGCAATGATAAACCCAGGGACCATTTTGATCTTTTACTAGTTATATAATATTAAGTAGGTCGCTACTATCAGATAGGGATACTATCTTCTTTAGTTGACAATAAAAACTTTTTGCATGTAAAGGGAAAAAAATACAGATTTCACGTTCACAATCCTATCAAGATAAGCTGTACTTATCTGGGATGCCATTGATAAAAAAACTAATATCCAATTGCATCTCAGCGAAGAGCTCTAACCTGCACTCTTTCCAGCTTTTCCAATGCAGAAGACAATGGTTGCGTCATTTTTGCATATCCTTGTAGAAGAGATTTCGCACTAGCCTTATCACCTCTGGCTTGAATTGTTAAGATTTCCCTGCTGAGGTCCTCAACAGCTGCTTCAACCTTCAAGAAGATAGCATTTGAAAAAACCGATGAATGAGTTTTCATTCACATTAGATTAGGCGTGTAAATCAATCAAGAAAATAAAGAAAAACACCTTTTCAAAATCCACGGAGAAAGTCCCATCTGCGTGCAAAATAAATGCTTCTTTGTCATATAACCAGTTAAATTGCAATGCCTGTCCTTTTCTGTATTCATTCAATGAATGACAACTTTAGTAACGTTAACTACTCATAGTGTGAGAATTTTGAACTGGACAGAATAGTTAAACATGCTTACCCATGAGCTTCTTCTAATCCAAAGCGTACAGATCGAAAGCATCCCGCAAGGAAAGAAACATACATAGATCTCAATAGGTATCTTGGGAGCAATTTCTGAATAATTTAAATGGTTAACTAACATATTATATAAAACAACCTCCTAATTTGCATAATGCGGTCACATGTACAAACTGAAATGAGAATTTAACACGAAATAAGCGACAAATAGCATTAAAAAAAGTTACAAGGAAGCTACTGACCTGGGTGATTAGGAATCTTAGAGCCCAGAGGCCAACAATATCTGCTTTAGCTTCTTCCAAAGCAGAATGAAGTTCTTGAAGTTCCTTAAGAAAAATAAACAAGGGAAACAATTATGGGACAGATCAAAACTGTTTCAGGTTGCTTTCTCATCACAAAATATTTGTAACAACAACAACATCAAGCCTTTATCCCACTACGTGGAATCAGCTAAATAAATTATTTTTCTCCATTGTACTATGTTAAGAGTCAAATTCTCATTTAAATCTAATAAAAAAAATCATTTCTAATATTTTTTAACCAAGTCTTTATAAGTCTATCACTACCTCTCTTAACAAAGGCCAAATCTAATACATCTACACTCCTCACTGGGTCATTAGAAGGTCGACGTTTTATGTGATCATACCATCTAAGGCAGCTCTCTCTAATCTTATATGCAATTGGAGCTACTCCAACGTTTTCACGTATATGCTCGTTTCAAATTCTATCTCTAAGAATAAAGCCATTCATTCACGTGAGCATCTTCATCTCTGCAACACTTAATTCTATGCTTCTCTTTTAATGGCCAACATTCTGCGTCATAAAGCATTGCAAGTCTCATCACCATCTTATAGAATTTTCACTTAAGTTTGAGGGAGATTTTTCTATCACCTATGTTGCACCGATACTGATATGGGACACATCGATTATTAAAAATATATGATATCGGTATAGCGCGAACACGACATTATAATTTATATATCATTCATAAAAATTAAGAAATCAATCAAAACATAATTGATGCAGACATCTGACGATGGACGTTAATCAAAAGAAGAGACGAAGATCGACAGCCGAGACCCCTCCATTTTATCTTAGTTTATTAATTATATTTTCTGATTTAATTATGCATATTTGTTAACCTCAATACAGAATACTAAAAATGGAAATCACGCATACCTTGTACCCGGCGGATCCACGAACTCCGCCAAAAGTCTCCGCAAATCTCGTTGAATCGGCGCCGAAACGATCACTTCTCCGCAAAATGTTCCATGAAACCCATATCCGGCCTCGATCGCTGCTCTCTGAGGCCTTTAAAAGCCGATTGAATGAAGCCTTCGGGAGCCCTCTTCCATTCGCAAATCCCACGACCTCCTCTGTTCGACTCCATACTCGTCTCCTTCCAAGCATACGAAACTCTCGTTGCTTCTCAGATCCCGCCTCCCCTCTCATCTTCGATCCAAGCTGAGCCAAAGTCCTCGATTCTCTCCTCTATCCGACCCCGCACAGCAACCGATCGAGCTCTCGTCGTTTCTCCTCTGACCCATCTCCGAACCCCTGCTTGTGCCGATCCACAGAGAGAAATAGAGAGAGAGAGAGAGAGAAAGAAAGTGTCGAGCTCCTCTTACCTTTCTTCTCTGGCCGAACTCCCCATATACACTTGGGCTGATACTTAGTCGGCCTCCACCTCTGCCCTAACCCGACGCCAGCTTCGACTCCTCCGCCCCCTTCGACGCTCGCTCCTGTTGGGGCGGAAGTCACGACATTTTGGCCACAAGCAAGAATGGGAGCACGCTGTTATGAAGGTAAATTGCTCCCTTTCAAGCGCTATATCGACCAAATCCCATAATTTTGCCAAAACAGAGAGAGTAGGAGGAAGAGAGAGATATATTTTTTATCATTATTAATTATAATTAGGTTTTACTAATTATAATTAATCAGGTTTTATATTTATAATTAATTGGTAATTATAACTAATTAATTATTATTAATTTATTACTAACCATAATGAACTATTAATTAGTTATAATTATTAATTATAATTAATTATTAAATATTATAATTATAATCAATTAATCATAATTAATTAATTATTATTATTAATTATTAATTATAATAAATTAATTAATCATGAGTAATTATTTATAGTTAATTATTTTTTTTATTATAATTAATTTTTATTAATTAATTATAAATAGTTAATTAATTACCTATAATTAATTAATATTAATTATAATTAATTATTTATTATTAATTATAATTAGCTATAATTAATTATGATTACTTATAATAAATAAGATAAAAGAGATATACATCTCTTTCCTCATGCTCGCCTCGATCCACGTGCCAACACCGACAACTCTGCGAAGGTACGAATTTTTTCAAACTCAGATTCTCACCCTCGGAGTTTGTGGTAGACCGGAAAACCGTCCATGCACGCCTTTATTGCGCGTAGTGGGATGAGACCCCGATGCGGCGCCTACGACGAGGCGGGTAATCACCTAAAAATCCTACTTCAATGTTCGTGGCGGGCCGGAAAACCGCCCATGCACGCCTTTATTGCGCGTGGTGGGATGGGACCTTGATGCGACACCTACGGCGAGGCGGTGTCACTCATAAGTACCCCCGAGCAGGGGGAAAGCAAACTGTTTTTTTTTCTTTCAAAAAAATGCTTTTTAAAACCCCCATGCACGCCTTTATTGGCATGGTGAATGAAAAATAAAAAAATCACCGCCGCGGTGTCTCACAAACACTAACCGTGCACGTCTTTATTAACGTGGGGGGTAGGCCTCTTGGCTTTTTCCCCTAAACGGGGGAGACGTCGGGAGGCTGCCAAAATTTTCACTGAAATCGATGACTTGGACAAATTTTTGGATAGTTTGAACTTGCAAACTTTTGGACTGCAAAGGACATGGACTTGATTCATATCAAACTTGCACATGACTTGAACATTTAAACTTGAGCAAAGACTTGAGTTGGAATAATGTGAACATGAACCATAACTTGAAAAATTAACACAAATTTACAAAATTGAATTTGAACTACTTGAATCAATTTCGGACCACATTGGACTTTTGAATATTCAAATTGAAGTGAACAAGGTAAACTTTGACATTGAACTAAAATTTGTGGATATAGAACTTGAGCTTGTTATTTGAACTCGGACTTGAACTCATGCAAAAGACTTGATTGGGACTCAAGTGAACTTGCATAATTTGAACTCAAGTAAAATTTGATTTAAAACCATAGTATACACGAATTTAACTTGAATCAAGTGAGGAAGAACTTGCAAACTTTTTAACAATAGAGGACTTACACTTTAGATGACAATGAAGAGTACTTATTTTGGACTTGGTCTAAAGCTCAAGTCAGAACTCGACTTTGAATTAATGATCTAAATCTTAACCTAAAGTCTAAATGTTTGAAAGTGAAAATCATAAAATGATTTCACCAAGAGATAAGTAAGTGAATGAAGACTAAGTCTTCAAGAGATATATAAGCAAGGAATTATGAGGTGGAATTATCTCGAATCGTTCAAGCAAATCAATCTACATGCAAACAATCATGCCTATTTGTTACAAACATAAGATCCAAATGCAGTTGAACGTATTGAGCCTTACAAACAATGGGGCTTATATACTAAATGGAACTTCAATGTTGATTAGTAATGGCATGTGTTATGATGATAAGTTGAAACAAATAGTCATTGCAAACCATGGAATAACCATAATTGATTGATTGCAACATTTATGTTCATCGTGCTAGCAAATATATCAATCTCTGTGGGCTCCGAAAATTCGGCCCCGGCCTCCCCGTCGCGCTGTATTTGCTTTTATTTTTGGCGAGGGAGTTTTAACAGAATAAGTTTCGGGGTAAATTTTGGAAGGCAAATGGGTTTGTAGATAAGACACTACCCAGAGATTTCGCCCTCATTTTGTGAGGACTTTATGGTCTAAGTTCTGGTTTCCTATAGGCGCAAGCCCCTATAGTTAATTACCTCTCCCAATCATGAGAGAGAACTTTCGTAAGGTTAGTCGTCAATCAGATACGTAGAGAATACGTGTTATCTAGCATATAGTAGCAGCATAGGTTTTGAATTTGGAAATATTTGAAAGTTTGGAAATTTGGGCAGATTTGATATTTAAAATAGAAATTTCATCACATTGCACTTAAAGCGGATGGTGGGAGAATGGATGATAGACCCGATCAAGATCCCATGTTTCTATCATCCCGGGCCATCGTGGTCCCTGGTCTACTTAATCAGAGGAAGTAGTCGACCCAACCTGACAGAAGGATCCTTGTCGGCAGCCATGGGTTGCTTCGTCCAAGGGGACCTTGTAGACCTGGATTGGAAATTTGCCTAAGGGGACAAATTTGAATCAACCTTAGCTAACAGAGGGCTTTGTGCCCTATCGATTATATCATATTGATTCATATCTCAAGGATTTGATGTCAATAAGGGGCGTATTGGCGCTGGCCATAACCGATGTTTCGTGGTGCCATTTGTCGGCAAAACCACTCGGTTCAGAGGGCCCCGAGTCATAACCGTTTATCCTGCGGTGCCATTTGGCGGCAAAATCGCCGGTTAGAGGACACGTACCACGTTCTTACTGGCAGGAGATTATTTTGAGAATGGATCATAGTGATATTTTCGACAAGGCATTTGGCTCTTTGTGAGCTGAAGTAAATTTTAATTTGTCCACCCCGACAAACTGTTGCGGAGGGTGGATGGATTTTGCTTTGAGTGATTGATGGATAGATTTCAATTTAAATATCTTGGAATTTGGGATTGGTTGGATTTGGGCTTTTGAATGGACTTTTGGGAGGCATTTAAGAATATTTGGAATGGACCCCTATGGTTGAGATTTGCATTCAACACGGCCATCGTCGGGGTGTTTGGGGTCATTTGAAAATACTTATGTCTTGAACCTTGTCAACCCTATCGACTTGCCGGTAGAGGATCGGGTTCGTAAGCTTTGTGCCTTTATTAGTGAATTCATATTGTTATAGGCCTTGACGGCCTAATATGAATGCAGTAAAACAAATATACCGGTCGCCATCATCGTATACTTGTTTGATTGTTCGAACCCCGTCGACTTCTATTGACCCGTATATAAGGATCGGTTTTGAACTTGAATTCACTTATTGACCCGCGCGGCATCCCTAGGCGTCACGTGTGTACCAATAACACGCTCGTCGGGGCCTATGCGGGTGTTTGGGGGCATTTTATAATTATTTATTGAACCTTGTCAACTCCTACTTATCTGCTTAGGAGGATTGGGTTCAAATTTATTGACCCGCGCAGCATCCCTAGACGTCACGTGTGTACCAATAACACACTCGTCGGAGCCCATGAGGGTATTTGATTACATTTACCCCTTTTGTGTACCTATGTGTATACAAATTACGATGCATATGCAAGGGTATTTTGAAAATATTTGTAAATGCCTTCTGTCCGCTAATACGAATGTTGCGGATCCGGTGACGTTGTATTGTATATTGTAGACGCATTCTGTCTGCTTGCATAAGTGTTGCAGATCTGATGGCGTTGTATTGTAGATTATAGACGCCTTCTGTCTGCTTGTATAGATGTTGCAGATCCGGTAGCGTTGCATTGTAGCCTTAATATTATGAGGCATCTCCTCATCTTCATGTTGACTCCCCTTTTCTCATTCACCGGGGAGAATTTGTAAACGCCTTCTGCCCGCCTGCATGGATATTACGGGTTCGGTGGTGATGCGGTCTTGATGTTGACTTCTCCTTTCTCATTCACCTGGGAGGGTTTTTCTTGAAGTCCGTGGACATTGCTTTGAAATGGACTCTTTTTAAGATCTTCAATGTAGTAGACTTGATATTTTGATATTTGTGGATGCCAGAGTTGTTTTCCTTCTTGAATACATGATCGAGAAGATCTTGATCATCGTTGTCGTAGGTGATACTTGTACTTGTGTCCACAGTGGTTCGTTATGCTTATGATATACCCACTGTTGTTATCCACAAGTAGCATGTTCATTTGCAAGGACCCATTGTATCCATTATGACCTCCTAAAAATATTCGTAGGAGAGTCATTTGCACCAGTATTGTATCCACCTTTCACCAATCTCAGGTGGGTTGATGAGTGCATTTGTTTGTAGAGGCGGGTCCTCCGCTACTGAATACCGGTATTGCCATCTCAATCTACAGGCATTGATACTTGTGTTGGAGATTCCAATGGTACATATGGGACGGACGCCCGTGCATTTCATTCTTGCAGGTACAATACACCAGATATCGTAGAGACTGTTGTAGGAGTCCACTATATTATTTATTTGCATGCATTGAGGTCTTGTAGTTTGAGTTTCCTTGTGTGTGATCCAAGTTTTGTTCTTTGCATGTGTCTGAGTCCCAGTTCAATTTCATTCAAACTTGAATTCATCAAGCTTACAAGTCCCACTCAACGTTGTACAGTTCGAGTTTAGATATTTGTTTAGAATCTTCTGAGGTGCTTGCAAGTTCAATTTCATATTTGAATTGATTTGAATTTGGCTTCAATTTGATTTCATTTTATTTGAATGTGAACCTTAGAAATCATTTAAATTTTGTTTTGAATTAAGTCCACAAGTCCTCTGTTCGTGTTCAATCAAGTTCAAAAGTCCACAATTCATTGTTTATTGGAGTCCAGATCCTTGCATGTCTTTTTAAGTTCAAAACAGGTCCCGAGTAGAGTAATATTTCACCTGAAATTTCGGCAGCCTCCCGACGTCTCCCCCGTTTAGGAGAAAAACAACATAAAACTAGGCCTCCCGCCATGCTACAGAAAAACGTGTATGGTAGGTGCCCTCTTACGAGAACACCGCGGCCGTGTAAAGTCTTTGTCCCTACCACGCCAGAGAAAGACATGCATGGGTCTTCGGTACCTATTGCAAAAGAGAAGCAGTTGTTTCCCCGCGAGCGGGTACTTATGAATTTCCCGGTCTCGTCGTAGGCGCCGCACCGGGATCCCATCCCACTACGCTAGAGAAAAGCGTGTATAGGCTGTTTTCAGGTGCGCCACGAATGCCGAGAACAAGATTTGGAACCGAGGATCGCTCGCTTACCTCGTCGTAGGTGTCACGTCGGGTTCCCTTCCCACCAGGCTAGAGAAAAGCATGTATAAGCGGTCTACCAGCCCGACAAGCATGTCGAGGTAAGGCAAGAGAGATTTTTATTTTATTATTATTCATATCTTTTTTTAATAAATAATTATAATTAATAATTAATAACTAATTATTAATTAATTATCATTAGTAAATTAATTACAATTATAATTAATTAATAGTTAACTATAATTAATTTAAATTAATTATAGTTAATCAAATAATTATAATTAATAATTAATTACTAAATATTAATTAATTATAATTAATCAATTAATTATAATCATAATTAAATAATAATTAAAATAATTAATAATAATAATAATAAATAAAAATAAAACAAATCCTCCCCATCTCTTCCTCTGGTTCGGCGGGTATACGGGATTTTGGCCGAAAGAAGCTCCCGAAAGGGAGATTTACCTTCACGGTCAGAGAGCACTCGATCTTGCTTGCGATCAGGTAAGAAGGGAACATCGTCGTGCTGAGCGAAGTCAGACAGCAAAGGGGAAGCCGGAGTGGCACGCTAAAGGGAAGAAGTTAACTTCACGGCGAGCAAGCGCCCGTTGTTGTTCCGATCAAAATGTTGCAGCCTCCGATCTGACAACAGGGGAAAGTCGTCGAAGGGAGCGACGTCGAACAACCACAGAGGTGCCGAAGCAGCGGCATGAAAGGGAGAGGGTCCCTTCATAGCCTCGAGACGCCGTCCTGGCTTGCGATCAAATTGTCGTAACCTCCGATCCAGGCAGGAAGGAAAGTCGGAGAGGAGCGAAGTCGTCGAGCCACGAAGGGAGCCAAAGCTTCACAGTGAGCGAGCTTTGGTCGTGCTTCCGATCAAAGTGTCGTAACTTCCAGTTCGACGGGAAGGGAAAGTCGACAGAGGAGAGAAGTCAAAAATCCACGAAGGAGCTGGAGAAGAAGCGTCTAGAGGGAGAAAGTTTCGATCGTAGTGAGCGAGAGCAAGAGAGCGGTGAGGAGAGTCGGAACGAGAGAAGGCCTCTTTTCTTCGTCTCTTTAATGCGACGTGCGAGTCGTGTCGAGGGCGTGCGGTGGTAGAGAGCAGGTAAAAAAAATCTTATTTGATTTCTTTTTTTTTTTTTTGTTTTGGGATAGAAACGTATCAACAATCTCTTATGAACTGCTGTAGGAGACCCATCAACATACAAGCAAATATATCAGACTTTGCAGACAATGAAGCCTATGAATTCATCTATCTTGTACAGCATAAGATAGAGATACAATAAATGTGGCAACGCTATGTGGTCAACATCAAAACACAAATAAAGGAGCCTTCATCAAATGCAACAGTTTAGCGATGAAATCACATAACAGGATTATGATATATATGATGCATCGTCCACAATTCAAGAAATATTAGAAACAACTATATGATGCATAACTTGCCAACAGTTAATGTGTATTATTTACCAAGGGACTTAAATAAAATGATAAAAAAAGAAAATTGCAAAATTAAATCAAAATACAATTAATAAACTAAAATAAAACGGAGTGATCTCGACCGTCGATCTTCGACTCTTCCTTTGAATATCGTCCATCGTCGGATGTCCGCATCATTCTCCTGGGGTGGAAAAGAGCTCGACTCCGTCGAGTTCGCATCCCGGACAACCATGCTCTGATACCAAACTGATGTAGAACGAGAAGGTGGGGGCGGGGGGGGGGGGTCATATGAATTTCTAATTCTAGGGGGAAAGGAAAACTGGCGGCATGCATGGGTTTGTGGAGTGGATTGGTGGAGTTAATGCTCTCCTAAATTGAATTTCAGTTTTAGAAAGAGATAATTACTCTAATTTAATTTGAAATTGATTGGGATTGATTTAAGGAGTTTCCTAATTTAACCATAGATATTTAGAAAAGAATTTGAAATTTGAATTTGAATTCAAATCAAATTGATTATCTTTCCAAAATTATCTAGAATATTTTAGAAAAGTAGGCTATCAAAGCGAGATTGGCTCCAATCAAGAGAAAGAGGGGTTAATGGCCTTAATTGGTGGGATGGAGAATTAATTGAGGAGAGAATATGGAAATGGGAGGGGCCGGCCATAGGGAGGGAAAGATAATGTCCACATTCGATGTATAAGGATCAAGCATTTAATGAGATTAGGGGAATTAAATCTAAAATTAATTTTAGAATGGGAGTAATTGGAGGAGGCTCCCTAATGTAGAATTTTAAATTGAAAATATTTTGAAATTTAAATTTATTTGAATTCAAAATTGAATGACTTTCCAAATTAACAAAATCTAATTTAGGAAGGTAATCAAGAGGGAGTTTGGATGGATTTGAAATTCAAATTAGATTAATTTGAATTTAAAATCTCTCCAAATTAATGGCAACCTAAGGAAAGAGGAATTTTTGGAGGGAAGTGGGGCTAGGGAAGGAGGTGGTCGGCGAGTGGGTTGAACCATGGTGGATCTCGGCCAAGGGGAAGAGGGAACGGAAAGGTGGCGGTTAGGGTTGAAGTCGGGTGGGGTTAGTGAAAGGGGTGGCCACAAGGTGACCGGCGGCTTGGAGGGGGGGGGGGGGGGGGGGGGAAGGGGGAGGTGACGGTCAGGAAAAATAAGGAGAAACAAAAGAAAGAAACAAAAGGATAGAACCGTGAGCTCGGACACATCCTGCGGGCGACGGGTGAAACGATGCCCTTCATCAAGGGACTTCAAGCCACGAGCCCGGACACATCCTGCGGCTAGTGGAGACTCTGATTCCCTCCCATAGAGATTTCACTAAAGTTCTTCCCAAAGAACAAAAGTGCAAAAACACAAATTTTTATTATAATTCAATCATCCCTAATACAAGAGAATGAGCCTCTATATATAGGCCTCGTAAGAAACTAAAAGACAAATTTGCCTATTGGGCTTACATAAGACAAAACTCTTAAATAAAATGATAAAAAAGGAAAAATGCAAAATTAAATCAAAATACAATTAATAAAATAAAAATAAAACGGAGCGATCTCGACTGTTGATCTTCGACTCTTCCTTTGAATATCATCCACCGGCAGATGTCCGCATCAATTGGTTTCTTGCCTCTTTCCTTTCCCTATGTCTCTTCGATTTTTCCCTCATGGCTCTCCTTCCCATGGGCTGTTCTGATTCCTTGGACGTCAGCTCCTTTCCCGTGGCTGCTTTACTCGGTTTCCTGTGTTGCCTTTTTGGGTGCTAATGTGGAATTAATTCTGGTCTTTTTTCTGATTGGTTCAGTTAGAGGTGATATGGCTGTTGGCTACCTCCTTTTGTCTTATAAATTGAAGATGTTTTTGACATGAGGAGGTTGTTGAATATTTGAGCAAAGTCTCTACAAAACCTGAGGGTTTTTTCTACTTTGGAAAAGCTTGAGAGCTTGTTCCATTTCTCTCTTCCTCCTCTCTATTTTGTCTTGGGCTTCAAACCTCTTCTTCTCTTCACAAGTTCCACTCCACTTGTATCATTCTTCTTGAGCTATTGGATGTGTTTGTTGGCAGAATTTGGTGACATTTGCTGGAGGAGTTTTGTTGGACGTTAGACGTTGGACCTTGTTGTTGTGGTGGACCCTTGGTTTGCAAGCCCTTAACACTTATATTATTTTACCTACTTTTCGTTGCATGTGAGGAAATCGCTTGCTGGTTGTTCTGAGGATAGTGTTTTATTTTTTAAACTTTGTTTCGTTTGTTCGACTTTGATTTGTTTTGGTGTTTTGTTTGGATGTCAGCTTTCTAGTTTGAATCGAGTTTTATTCTTCTAGTCCTAGTGTTCTCCTCTATTGACTCTTTCTTTCTAGTTTGCCTGCATCAAGTTTTCACTCAGAATAACTTTACAATCTTTGCAATCTAAACGATCTAATTTTCTTATAAGAAAATAATCAATACGAGTTTTACTATATCCATTTTTATAAATAATAAGATGCTCATCTCTTTTTTTAAATAAAGGTATTAGCTATTAAAAAATCATAAGCTAAAGAAAAATCTAATATGATCTTACCACCTTCATTTGTCATTCCAAACCCATGGCCACCATGAATGCTTTTAAAATCATCTACCTCTCTACCCACATGTCCATTTAAATCTCCTCCAATACAAACTTTTTCTTTAAGATGCATCTTTTATTTTAATTCTTCTAAGTCATTCCAAAATTTTAATTTTGAACCAATATTCAAACCTACTTGAGGAGCATAAGCACTTATAATATTAACAATCTTAGCATCAACAACAACCTTTAAAGCTATAATTTTATTTCCAATTATGTCAATTTTTATAACATTATCCTTCAAATTCTTATCTATAATCACACATACACCATTTCTAGTACGACTCTAACCCAAATATCATAGTTTATATCATAAACTATCAATCTCCTTAGCCTTCTCTCAAACTCATTTAGTTTCCTGAATGCACAGAATATTTATCTTCCTATGAATCATAATATATATTAATTCCATTAATTTTCAAATATCAAGGCTAAGGGGATTTCAAACATGATTAAGCAAGCATGAGATTCCCAAAAGAATCATAATACCACTTCATATAAATTATACTTCTAAATGATCATTCAAGATTTAACTGATAATTATAACAGAGCAGCATTTTTAGGCAGCACAAAACACGACTGAAAAGTTAAACAAGGCATACTAAAATTAAAAAGATTTTCAAGTAGCAATTGCGGCATTTACACAACAAAATGATTCATTTGACATGTGCTATGTTCATCAACATATAAACTTAACATCATAATCCAATTCATACCAATCTGACAGTTGACTTTTGGCCGCTTGGAAGATAAATAGTTTGAGGTCCAATACCATGACAACACTCATGGCAAATTGTGTGAGTAAAGAAAGATTCAAAGTCAATGTATTCCTTCTGCTCCTTGTTAATACAGATATTGGCAATGGGTTGGAGAATATGATTAAATCTGAAAAATACATATCTTATAAATGCTCAGATTTTTAAACTTTTGATAAATTGAAAATCTAAGAAACTAAAAATGTCAAACACGGCTGTGAAGTGAATACAAACTTGGCTTGAGAGATATTCTTGAGCATGACCATTGCTGTTCCACGCTCATTAACAATACGTTCATCATTTGGTAAATTAAAAGCTACAGTTTGAGGGCCTTTCACATCCTGCAGTTAATGAAATAGTTCTTCAGTTCAAGTTGTAATTGCAAGTATTCGTGCGAGATCGTTTGGTGTAGACAATAACAAAAATATTTGGAACAAAACCAAAGTTATAATGTCATGCCAAACGCATCTTCTTTCAAGTAGATGATAACGGAATAATTGTTAACCAAGGCACCGGTACATGGGCCTATGAATGCAATGAACAAATTAGTCAACCAATGTGATTCACTATGAGCACAGAGACAAGTGCTGGTGATTCGTACTCAAGCCGATCCCACCCAAATTCAAGATCAATAAAGTCATTTCAAGCAATCTCAAGCTGAGCTAATTTTGATTATAGACTAGCTTGATCCAATCTAGCTTAGCAAGACAAAACTGCTTAGCTATGAGTTAAGTTTCAATCAGGCAACAATTACTATCTAGTTTCAAACTCAAAAGAAAAAATCTTAGTCCAACTTACACACATAATACCCCCACACACACACACACACACACACATATATA